>CP073649.1:0-2433750 GCA_018223645.1 Jasminum sambac | reverse complement strand
GCAAATTGCAAATTAGGGTTCCTCGATTGGACTTTGGAAGTTGGAACCCGCGGCTAGCTCTCTTGCAAAAGATGTACGAAGTGATTTGGGGCAAATATTGGTGAATGATTATGGTTTATATGGACAAAATCAAAGAGAAACTAAAGAAAAGAGGGAACTCTAATATAACAGTCGGCAGAGTGCAAGAGACACCAGAGACGATTGAGATTTGAATGAGGGGAAACGAGACAAGGCTCTTTTCTTATTTGTTGGGTCAGCAAAATATTTTTGGGTTGGGTAGTTGATAGGCTAACATGGTTACACGGGCTGCTTCTTAAAGAACTTAAGATAAACTATACTAGCAAATGGATCTGGGCTAGAGGTCACACGGGCTGCAGCCTGTTTGAGCCTACTGTTGCATTCGTCTTTGTCATTACTAGATGCTAAGTAATATAGTACTTTCAAACAAACTATTATATTTGACAATACAAAGATTCAAAATTAGATATATCAAGAAATGTCTTGGTAAACTACGATTGTTTCTAATAAATTTTGCATGTAACGAGTCATCTTAAGTAATGTGAATTCAAACTCTCGTGTAGTAAAATGAGTGTTGGGCGTTTATACACATGCAAATATTATCGAAAGTGTACGAGGTGTACAAGTAATAAAGTGGGACTCGTGAGAGTCCGGATATCGTACCCACAAGGATGGTATTTGTAATTGAGGTACTAATTCTTGTGTGAAAAGAAAAGGAAAATGAAATGTACCAATGAACACACAGTTAACAATGAAGGGAAAGTTAATTAATTAAACTGCAAAACACTAAACTAATGACCTAAAACAAGAATGAATGGAGATATACTCGGATGAAGAGTAGTTGGGAATTATGATATTACTTAACACTAGCTTAACTAATCTGTTGATGAACTTAACACATTACTCATGTTCAATGTTAGACCCGACTCTCCAAACTTAACCAGTTACCTCTCTCGAGCGTCAAACCGGTTCTAATAGATTAATCCAACCTACTATATCTCTATGTCTATGGTTAACTAATCTATTGCATTAAATATTGTGAGGGTAGCTCAGAGGATCACATAGGATTAAGAGTATATCTCTATCCCCTACAGGAACCTATGACAGTTACTTCCATGGTCCAAAATGTGCCCCTTCTATCGAATAATGACACAAATTGCAAATATATAAATTCGGCGATCAAAATCATAGAAATAGCTCAAAAGAAACCACACATGAATTGAGTAAGCAATCAAATAACAATTTCATTAAAAACATTGGATTAATTAAAACTAGGCGAAGATCCAACAATCGTCCCAACATAGACAATTTAGCCCATAGTGAAGAAATTCATAGATATATATCCAATAAAAGCAATGGAAATAGAAATGGAAAAACAAGAACAATATTATAGACAATCTCCCTTTTTGAAGAGTAAAGCCTTGCCTTTTTAATTCCAATCTATCTCCTCTTGATTTCCTCTTCTTTTACTCCAAGTGTTCAACCCCATTCAAAGTCCAAAAGAAAAGGAAAAGGAAATAAGAAGAACAGCAGAAAGAAAGAAAGAAGAAAAGAAGAAAAATGTGAAGAACCCTAACCTAAATCTAACTAAGGATGGAATGAGGAAAATGGAGATGAATGGTAGTATAAGAATGCTCCAAATTTATGTTTTATTTGTCTACAAAAGGCCCTTCCAAAGTGTGAAAGAGAGGGAGAAAACTGAGAAAGAAAATAGGAAAAAAAACGCGGGCTGCTGGTTCTTGGGGGTTACGGTCGTAACCCCCTGAAATTGCTGCCGTAACCTCGGCTCAGTTGGTCTAGCCGAGTTTCCCTATGTGGAAATTGCACGTATGGTCCCCAACTTTCATGTTGTTGCATTTTGATCCTTAATATTTGACTTTTCTTACAAAAAGGTCCAAAATAAATTGCATCCAAGGTCCTTCAACTTTTGGAAAGTTCTAAGTTGGTCTCCAAACTTTTGGAAATCTGACGCTTTTGGTCATTTTTCTCTTTTTCTCATATTCTCGTCCAAATTGAGGATATATGCCTACAAACACAATAAATACATAAAAATAAGTACATATCCGCTTGATCTAATAATAAATTAATTATTTAGAGATATAAATAAGTGTGTATAATGCACACCTATCAAGAAGAATAATGCCTTTCACTAGCAGTATAACATTTTCAATGAACTAATTAAAATTTATAAATAAATAGGCGTAAAAATTTTAGGGTATATTTTATAGATAGTATTGGAGAAAATAAATTTTAAATGTGTGGTTGAAAAATACAAGTGTATGAGGAAATATATATAAAAAAAATTGTCAAGTCAATTTAATGAGTGATTAAAAACGATGAGAACGAAAGTTTTTTTTGTTTTAAAGTTATATAAAACGAACCTATAATCACATGACATGAAATATAACTTGGCCAATACATTTAGACAAGACACAAGTATACAATCCAGAGAAAATATGAATTTGGGGATGATGATAGGGAGAGAATAATTATGTAATTTGAAGAAGAATGGAAAGATGTATACAGAAAAAAGGAAAGCAAATGAGAAAAAAATAGGGAAGGTAAAAATAAATTCAATAATAATAATAATATAGTAGTGAAAAATGTGAGATTACATACGAGAATGTAAACACAAAGTCGTACCTCAGCAAAGGCACAAGAAGCCTGTGCCTTGGGCATCAAAAATTTAAAGGCCTGTTACTGATCAGCCTTCTGAATTTTTTATTTTTTTTTTGCACTTTTAGCCATTTTAATGTAAAAGACCAATATAATTATCCATGATTTGAAAGGCCTATGAAATGAATAATGATCATATTTTGTATTTTAAGTTAGTTAATACATTTGATATTTACTATATTTTGGCAATTGTTACTGTGTATTTACATGTCATTTAGTAGATTTATCTTTTTCGAATTTGAGTTTTCTCATTTTTATTATCTTTTCATTAAAAACAAACTTTGGGGGCGCTACCCCTAGATACCCTAAAGCTTGCCTTTGAATAAAAAGGGCCTTATTCTGTCCAAAATATACAATTTTCTTTGCACCCTAAGAATCACAAGTACCGGTCTGTGTAAAGTAACGAGAAGTGATAAAAAAGTGGGAAAAATGGTGAAAAATAATTTAAAAATAGAAAATTCGGAAGAAATAAAGAAAAATAGGTGACCCCGCTCAAATTGTGTGTCATTGTCTCTTCTTCTACATTGTCTACATTTTTGTACATTAGAGGATCTCCATTGCATTGATGTAGATTGTGAATGTTCAGTAAGAGAGAGGAGAGAAAATGATCATTTTGACAAAAGAAAAAGGAAATAAGTGCATGAAAAAGGATAGTGAAAAAAATGAGAAATGTAGAAACTTTTTTTAAAGGAACTATCTCAACTAGAAAATTCATGTTTTAGATAAAGTTTTAAGTAGAAATAAATTTAAAAATAATGATAAAATAATAGTAAAAAATGTGAAGTTGAATATGTGATTTTTGAAGTAGCACAGAAAGCAATGAAAAAGTCAGAAAAAAGATAGAGAAAAAATAGAGGATTTCAAATCGAGAGGAATGGGAGTTACCATTTTAATGTGTCTATCTTTCTATTTAAACGGTGCTACATAGGATAGAATACCAGTTGTTGCAAGCGTCTCCAATGGGAAATATGGATGGAGATAATGTGGAAGAGAGAGATAAAAAAAAGATAATTATTTTTTTTGAATGTATTCAATACAATACGAACATACAATCTGCATATTACAGTACAACGATGCTTATAGATACAGTCTAACTGAAATACGTAACATAACGAAACCCACTATTGGGGCATTATATCTCATTATTGGGGCATTGTAATTCCCCTAAATGTAGGTCGTAAGATTCCCCTTTATGGGGAATCGAATAGAGGTTTTAGGGCATCAGTTTTGGCTTCATAGACTACTAAGCCAAAGCCTCATTGTGAAAGATGATTATTTTAATTGAAGAGTAATGAAAAAAATGCGTGGAGAAAAGTGAAAATGAAGATAGGGGTAAAAAATGTTCATAAATAATAGTAATAAAATAGCTTATTAGCACAATCACGACCCAACATTTAAACTCCATACGCACTAAAGACCTATCCCTTTTTTTCTTGGCATTTTTGTCATCAATTTAACGTTTTATTACGAGATAAGGGTTTTTAAGCCAAAAAGATAATATTATCCTTTTCTTTACATTACTTTCATTAAATTAAATAAAAATATTTACAATCGAATCTATAACCTTTCAATAAGTATAAACCAATCCTCATCTTCAACACATTCTCTGCCACTACCACCAACTTTGGCGAAAACTCTAGTAGGACCCAAAAGTAGATCTAGTAGTTTCAAACCACCTGTAAGTTGTTGGTGGTTTTTGAACCACCGGATCTATTATAGCGGTCTCACTGGAGTTGGTGGCGGAAGGGGATGGTGATGGTAGTGGTGGTGGTGGAGAATGTGTTGACGATGAAGATTAGTTTATACTTATTGAAATGTTATAGACTCGATTGTAAATATTTTTATTTAATTTAATAAAAATGACATAAATAAAAGGGTAATAATGTCTTTTTAGCATCAAAAGTCTTCATCTCGGAAGAAAATATTCGATTGAGGATGAAAATACCAAGAAGAAAATAATGTCCTCCCTATACAATAATTAAAACGTTGGGTCCTGATTGTGCTAATAAACTATAATAAAAGTGGCAGAATATTTATATTTGGATGGGGAAAAATAGACATGACACGGAAAACTATAGAGGAAAATGGAGAAAAAGAAAAGAAAATGAAGTAAGAGTGAAAAAATAAAAAAAAAAAGATGGTGATACCTACTCAAAATTTTGTGTCTTAGGCCATGTTAAGGTTGAAATTTTTATGCATTTTAATTCATTTTTATACATTCTTTTTCAAATTTGAATTTAGTCGAACCAATCACATCCAAATATCTAATAGATCTATATGCACTACACAAATTTTTGCCACCCATTCTCTTTGCCACTTCATATAAAAATTCATGAAAATTTGAATCCTAACATGTCTATATCTCTTTCCAATAGATATTGAGGAATTGGAGATGCACCTAGAGCATCCCCATTGCTCTAGTGGTTTGTGGGAAAAAATGAGTGCCATAGAAGCAAATGCATTATTTGCCTAAAAAACATCTCCAATGCACACTGAAATGGAGCATGTGCATTCGAGGTGGAAAAAAAAAGACATTGTCTAGCAGGGTGTTTGACTGTTTGGTTTGAGTCAAGAAAAAGTTATTAAAAAGTCCTCGTTCTTCTTGTCCTTACCTCTCTCTATTTCTTTTATTTTTAATTAATGCTTCTTGTTTTTGAAAGGTAGGTGGTTTTTAATATTGTGCATTGGAATTAGGGATCGGCAAAAAACATCGAAATCGAACTAACCAAACCAAATCGAAACAAGAAAAAAATCGGTCGGTTCTTTTGAAAAAACATTAGAACTAAAACCGAACCGAAATCGAATTGACCGAACCAAATCAAAACAAGAAAAAAAAGGTCGATTCTTCTAAAAAAATGTTAGAACCAAAACCGAACCAGAACCAAACTGAATCCAAATAAGAAAAAAACGTCGGTTCTTTTGGAAAAAAATGACAAGTCCTAAATACCCAAAAAAAGATGTTTCTTTAATCAATTAGTTGTTATGAAAATATTTTGGTAATAAGTACAACTTTAAAAATGATACAGCAATGCACAATGAGAAAATATTTTGAAAAAATAAAATAAATGAACTATTGTACGAGGAGTTTACACTATAATCCAAACATCAAAATGAAATCTCTTACATGCTATAAGCAATCAAGTAAGATAAAAAAATTGAATTAAATGAGTAATTATTTAATTACTTAATAAATAATTGAATACTACCAATAAAAAATTCAATAAAAACCCATTGTTATTTATTATTTATTTAGCAAAATCACATTTTTTAAATAAAAAATCAAACAAAAACTTAAAAAAAATAATTGGAATCGAAATCGAAACTGTTCGGTTATTGAGATTGAAGAACTGAAACCAAATCATAATGGAAAGTTTCAATTCTATTTCAGTTCCTTCATTAACCAAACCGAACCAGTAAACGATGCCCACCCCTAATTGTAATGATAATTGGGTTGATGTTGTCTATTTATTAGACATTTAGAGCATCTTCATTGCATAACTTCCATTACTTCCTATGTGGCACATAATTTGAAGAGAGATAAAATGCTCATTAAAATTGAGGGTCCATGCTGCTCCCTTTCTCATCCTCTATTTCTTTATTTCTTTTCTCTTCCCAGTCTTCTTTCTAAAATCACACATTCAATTTCACATCATTCATTATTATTTTTTTATTATTTTTGAATTTCTTTATACATCTCTCCTAGTATTTAACTTCTCTCTCTCTCTCTCCACACTTTTTTCTTTTTCTCGTCAAGCAAAATAAGTATCTCCTCTCTATTTTTCTCTTCTACATCATCCTATACTTCCACGTTAGCAATGGAGATGCTAATGACATCATTTGGAAAAAATGTCTATTGCCATTACATATTAGCACCAATCCATGGAATGCATCAAATGGTTTGGAAGAGAGAGGTAAAGAGAATATTATTTTTATTAAAATCAAATAGAAAGGAATGCAATGGAAAAAGAGATAAGTCAAAAAGAGGAGAGATAAACAAATTCATAAATAATAAAAAAATAATGAAGAATGTGTAGATAGGTGTGTAATTTTGAGTATTATACGTTAAGCGACGACAAAAAGTGGGGGGTAAATATAATCAATGAGATAAAAGTATTTTCATAAAATTAAAAATTGAAAATAAACTAAAAAAAGGCAAACTCACAAAAAAAAATGTTTCTATCTTTCTACTTTTAGACATTTTCTAGATACACTAATAATCTAATACTAATATATTGACAACTTAAGTTTTGCCAATATGATGTTCGATGATTGACAAGTGTCTTCCTGCCCCCACCATTAGGCCATTAGAGATGGCCAAATATCAACTGTCGACCAACATGTTGGCAATTTAAGTTGCCAATATATTAGCATTGGATCTTTTGCGTGTTTAGATATACAAAAGATCAAATGTCAATATATTAACAATTTAAATTATCAATATACAGTTAAACCGCTATAAATTAATAACTCCGGGACTGAAAAAATTTATTAATTTAGCGATATATTAAATAATCGATAAATTAAGAATTTGTTAATTTATTCGTTAATTAATAACTTATTAATTTATCAAACTATTATTTATTTTCTTAAAAATTTTTACAAAAAAAATTATTGTTTTCCCATGTTCAATTTAGGAGTGGGCAAAAAAATCAGAACCGAGCATATAGAACCGAAACCGAACGATTCTTAAAAAAAAAAATTAAGAACCGGAATCGAAAAATATGGAACTGAAAATCGAAAGGCTCCTTTGTAATAACCGGAAACTGAACTAAACCCAATTTAGAATAAGAAATAGCACTGTTTCTTTCAATTCATTGCCGAGTCCTGAGAATTATTTTGGTAAATTTACAATCTCCACATAGATAGGTGCTATTTGCAGCAACTTAGCTCCTGTTTAGCAGCAATGCTCCTGCTTGCTGCTGCTGTTATGCAGCGCTAAGCAGCTGTTTTTCATTTTTTTTCGTTTTGTGGTTAGATTTATGTTTGAATCAAAATTTTTATTTTTTTACCAACGATTTTCAAGTAATAAAAAATGTATCACGAAATAATCGGAATCGAACCAGAACCGGAACTGGAACCGATGGATATTTTGTTTTAAAGGAACCGAATGGTTCCATTTTTCATAGAACCGAAATTTACGATTCAGTTCTGAGTAATGAACTATCTGGAACCGAACTCGAAACGCCCACTTCTAATTCAATGTACATAATTTTTTAATTTATGATGTATATATACATTATTAAATGTGTTGTTTTGTTCAGCGTCTTACATTGTAACAAAAATTATATTTGTATGATGTTTGATTAATTATCTTCTTTCATTTATGAATATTAAATCAGTAAAACTCTATTACCATATTAAGAAAAAATCTAAAATTAGATTCAAGGTGATATCAATTTTAAGAAGAAATAAAGTCACAATTAATATTCTTTTTGAAGTCATTGTAGTAAATGAATAATTAATTATATATATTAAGACATTATTAATTTATATATTACACGGGTTTATGTAAATTCTTGAAATTCCGTTATCTTATAAATTTAGCAAATTATCAATTTAGCATGTTGTTCCCAAGTCGGGATCAGTAAAAATTACTCCCTCCGTTTTGCAAAGATAGTCCCATTTTTATTTTTAGTTTATCCCAAATTATAGTTCCATTTTTTTAATTAATTTGTTAGTTATCCTTTATATCCGTATTTAATATATATCATTATTAGCATATAAAAACAATTAAAGTGAAATAATAAATGTTTAAAAGAGTATATTAGGTAAAATGTTCAAAAATATTTATTTTTTAAGAATATTAATTGCTCTTTTTTAATTTTTGTGACAATAAAAGTGTGATTATTTTTATGAAATGGAGGGAGTATTATTTTAATGAAGTTATTAATTAATCCAGTATTAAATTATCAAAACTTTTATTATATTGGTATTTGATCATTATTGAGCATTGGAGACGACCAACTCTTTATACTCGCAGAAGATACTCCATTGTCCGGTTCAAGTCGATTACCATCGGATTCTATACTTTCTTGTTTTCACACTCCTACATGTGTACGACCCTTCACAGCTCACTGTCATATGAAGAAGTAGTTGATCAGCCTGCTTAAAATCACATGCATCCAACAAATGAGTAAAGCCCTAATTTTAAACCCCATTCACTCTCTGCGATCTTCATCTTCGTTGATTTCACTCTAGATTAGATTTTCGTCCATTTACATTTCGATTAGATCAGAATTAGATTTGCTTCTTCTGTAATTCATGGATTCCAGGGATCCGTCTGCAGCACCACCACCGCTTCGTCCCCACCACCAGCCCCACCTTCAACAGACCCAAAACATCTATGCGGGTAACCCCCAACAGCAGCAACACCCCAACAACTCTTACCCCATTTCCAGTAACAACAATTCTGCCACCACCACTGCAACTATGATGCAACAACAAAATATGTACACCTTTAACACCATGGCTTCACCCTCTACGGCGAAGCCACTCGATCAGCAGTTGGTCTCCGGTGGCGGCGGTGGGGAACCTGCAGGGTTCAGCATTGAGTCTGCCAGAAAGAAAAGGGGTCGACCCAGAAAGTACTCTCCTGATAACAGCATTGGACTGGGTTTATCCCCCGATCCTGCCACAAAGGTTTCTTCCGCTGTGGTGCTTGCTGATTCAGGCGGTGGGACACCATCCTCCTTTGAAACTGCCGCCAAACGCAACCGTGGCAGGCCTCCGGGTTCTGGAAAGAGACAATTGGATGCTTTAGGTTGTTCTCTCACCCCGTTGTTAATGTGATTTTATTGTCAATATGTGCTTATGTTTCATATGCAAGTGTATTAATGAAATTCATCTTCTGTTGAGTAGGGTCAGCGGGAGTTGGATTTACGCCGCACGTGATTACTGTGAAAGTGGGCGAGGTGAGCTTATTATGTTATTTTGTATCCGGACTCATTAGAAGGGAAATTTGAAGTTCATAAAAAATGTTGTACTCAGCATTGCTTGGTATTTCTTCATTGCAATAACTTCTGAGATCATGTCAAATCATTTTGCTAAAATTTTGTACACACTTAATGCAATAAGGAAAATTCGAAAAGAATAATCATATATGGATGGAAGTGGTGCTTATGTTAGTTTGTCATTACTCAAGTAGTCTTCATAATTGCTTTTTCTTTTATATGTTGTCACTGGAAAATTAATTGAAACTATTGTTGAAAATATAACAAGTGCAGTTTTTTAAAATTGTTGAAATAATACTTGATTAACTTGTGGAGTGAGACACACTGACATTATTATTAGAATATAAGTTGATTTTCCTTTTATGAGGTTAAGAGGATGTTGATCAGAACCCCGCAGCACTACTGAGGCCAGTTCTTTGTACTTGCTATTCTTCATGATACTACGTGTTTGGTTGTTAGAGGACTGGATGTCCATAAAATGATGTAGAGTTGATGAGATGCTAACATGGATTATTAGCATTACTAAAATGGATTAGAACCATAGGGAAAAAATGAAATATACACTGACAACGGGGATAGCATTAATTGAAGACAAATAAAGGGAAGGGTGACTTTGTTGGTTAGGACAGGTTTTGCCTGAAAAATAAAGTGGCTCTCGTTCTTATAACGTGAGTCAGTTTGTTGTAAGTAAATAAGCAAATTTTCCTTTCATTGGGTTTAGGTTTTCCTCAGAATTTGCCAATGAGCGTGACTTTTGTGGAATTTTTCACATTAGGAAATTATTTATTTAATAATGCTATTTCCATCATGAAGAGGTTTTATTTAGATAGCTGATAAAGCAATTGAAGCCAGACTATGGCATTGACTAGGAGCAAGAGCGTTAACATTTTGCCTTGGAAAATTTTCATATTGAAAAATATCGTTGAAGCATTAGTGCAACAACAAGAAGTTAAAAATATTCTGCAGTGAATTGGAGCTGTTGACATGAATATCTTTTTACCACTTCAATGGATCTTGTGTTCTATCTATGCATGATCCAAATGTAATCAAATTGTTAGTAATTATATCGCACTGTGATGCAGATCCATGAAACACGACTTCTTTAACAACTGTTTTCTACAACTTGCCTTTGAAATTGTGGCTATCTTCCCGTCACATAAGATCTATGACTATGCATAGCATTTTGCTCTTCCCCTAAACCTCTCCGATTATATGAATTACATTATCTTCAAATCCTCCTTGTTAATAATTGAATCGAAATACATGCCACAATTGCATGGTGGAACACCTTATCCTCTTATTATCACGATTCCATTATTTCCTTAATCTTCTTGTTAGGGAAACATACCCCTGTACATTAGGGTTTGTTCCCGACAACATAATTAAAAATGATTTTCTTGAACATCGTGTTCGATTGCTCATTTGATTGATTTGACAACTTTTGATCTTTTACAAACATTTTCTTTATTTTTCAATTACACATTCAACAATCAATTTTTTTCAATAATCTCTACTGAACAAAAACAAAGTACAGCTAACCAAAACCTTTATATGAGAAAGGGGCAAGGGCTTTGGCTTCTCCAAATTAATGTTATGTGCATCTAGACAAAAAGAATGAAGACAAAAAAAAAAAAAAAAAAGAAAAAAAGAAAAAGGTGTTATAACATGCGTGCTTGTACATACAAGTGAAAGGATGGAATTTGCCTCTTTATCCATTTAAACACTGCCTGTCTCAAATTATACTGTAAATGTGTTAGCTTAGTGGCATATTGAAGTGATACTTGTTTGAGTTGTTTCACATTGAATTTCCTCTGTAAGAATTTCCAAAATGCTGGGTTTGTATTTCTGGCCCAATATGCTCCACAATCTACTTCTCGCAAACTAGGACTCATAGGAGGTATGTTTCATTGTATAATTCAGCTAACCAGCCATCTCCACCGCCCTGATGTTCCCCCATCATGCCAATATATGTTTAGGAATTTATAGTTAAGATAACTGCCACAAGTAATGGTGCATTGTTAAAGAAACAGGAGTGTTAACATAGGTGGTGGAATCATAACACGACATTGAAACAAGAACTTGAGATTTTTTAAAGAAGTCGGTTGCCTCATACTAGCAATCAGTGACTGGGAAATCAAAAAGCATGCGTACTTATCGACTCATTGGCCTAAGAATTTATTAATGCATGCAAGCATAGGAAATAAAAAATAGAACTCCGTGATGTAGCCTATAGAAGTATTGAGTACACAGGAATGATAGATTGGCCTTGGATGAATCATTATTTATTAACATCTATTAACTTTAGTAATTAGTTCTAAGTTTCAACCTGATAGAAAACAAAGATGATGGTATGTAATTTGCAGCTAATCTAATTTGAGTTAATAATATGGGGAGCAAGTTAAAAAGGTTAAGAAATTTGAGAAACAATAGAAAAGGTTTCAGGTTTAAATGTCTAATATGGAATTCACAATCTCGTTATACTCATAGCGCAGGTAATGCTTCACTGGAATCACTGTGGGTGATCGGGTAGTCTGATAGAGTTTTTGTTTTTGGTTATTATTTTGATTATCATCAATGCAAACACTGAACTGAGGACTTGAAGAAAATGTAATATGTAAGAATTAAGACTAAAGAGTTGGACAGTTGGTTTGATTTAGTCGAAAGATAGAGTATTATGGATATTATATGTGATTGGAAATACTTACCAAGGTAAAAGGCAGGTTCTGTTGAACAATATTTAGACTAGATTACACTTCAGGTTGCTCAATAGCAAAAAGAAAAGGGAAAAAATAAAAATAAAAATCCTACTACTTATTGGAATGCTATCATTTTGGACCATGTAAATAGATTTAGAAGGATAAGGAGGCTAAAATAAATCTAGCTTCATGAGACTGCCCACATTTGATTTATTTGCACCTTTAAATAGATTTGACTCAATATTAAATGGAATGTCACAAAAGATTCATGTAGTTGGCAGGTTTTAGTATTTTCTGTCATTGGAATGTATATACCAAGGGAAAATATATGTGGGAGTCTAAAACTGAAGTTTAATGATTAGTTAACATTGTGTAATGTGGATACCTTCTGTATGGGCTATGATATACATGTGATACTCTGGAAGCAACTTAGTGTTTATCATCTGAAAAAGGATCAGCACTGTGTAGACTGTCCTGAAATATTTTTCATTTGAAAACTAGTGAAGGAAAAATCATTTAGAAAGAAATCTACAACAACGGCATGCCTCAATCCTTTGTCTTGTACTAAAATCTGACATAGAAACTTGATTGTCAAGAAATAAATCACCAAGGTGCAATTTGAATGTCATACATAAGTATTGTTTCGTGTAATGTTCCAGTCTTCATTAGATCATTATTTGTATTTTGTGTCATATTGAACTATACTTGACCTCTCATTTAGAATTTTAGGGAGACAAACATAAGAAATGCTCTTTTGGCATTTGAATCTGAAAGAAACTGATATAGTGATATAGATTAATATTCGTATATAACTAAGGAAGATGTTTGTCACTGATATTCTACTACTTTTGGTTTCTTATCCTCCACCCAAACCCCATTTTTACTGTTTGATGGTAAAGAGTGTGCCAAACAAACTCTTACTATTTTTTATCGTTTTCTTTTTGGCTCTTACAGGATATAGCTTCAGAGATCATTGCTTTCTCGCAGCAAGGACCACGAACTGTTTGCATTCTATCTGCTAATGGGGCCATATGCAATGTCACACTTCGGCAACCAGCCATGACTGGTGGCACAGTAACATATGAGGTATGTGGAACTTAATATGTAGAAACAGCTATGGTGTTTACATATCCTATAGTTTGTACCGTTGGTGATTGACGATTGCATTAATGTTGTTTTTATTTATGTAAAATCTAGATATAACTTGAAGTGAGGTTCAAAGATGTGATGAAGGTTCTAGTGAATGTTTATGTGGACATCTTTCAAGAAGTTAATGAATGTATATATCACTATCTCTACAGAAATTATAGTATTTTTAGGGTCCAAGGATTCTAGGAATGGAGTGGTGAACATGAATATAATTTATCTCATTTGTTTGTAAATTTGATTTTACCAATGTAAACACATCTTTCTTGCTTACTATATATCCTGTTTTAGTGTCATCCCTCTAACATTCTTCTGTCAAACGTAAAAAGAACTATCGCTCTTGTTGCTGCTATCCTTACTGAATTTGCATGGCAAGATGAATGTTTTTGATATATTCATGCTGGATTTGAAAAAATAGAAGTTCTTTTTGTATGACTAGAACATGTGTCTATGCTTTCTTTCTGCCACTTTTGTACTGGTATCTCCTATCTTTCTTTGTTCACAATTTTAACTTTAAAAAGAAAAATAATTAAAGAAAAAATATTTAGTTTAACAAATCGTTACTTGAGACTGCTAATTGTCAAGCAAATATTGGGATGGTATGACCATCTTAGCATGTTTTCTCCAGTAAAATTGACTCTGTTATTTGGTTAGAAGAACAACAATTTCCATATTGTCAACATTTGGTCTCCACTCCTTTAAAATGGTAATAAACCATGCATTATTTCTTATAAATTTGGATTCACATATTTATTTTTGCAACAACATTCATCTGGATCCAGAGCTGCCTCTTCCAAAAGGTTTCAGGATATCCTGTTTGCTAGAAGTCATGTTAATTTTGGTCTGCTGTTCTTTCTTATATAATAAACTACTTCATATTTTCACTTCAACCCTCTTTTATTGTAATGGGGATTGCATCTGTTAAATATCCTGCTGTAATGTATATTTGGTTCAATATATTTTACTGTGGTAGGCATCTTTCGATCACATAGAACTCCGTTCTCTGTTTGTGCATAGGTAGTTATTGGCTTCCATTCCTGTGCACAAAATTGGTAATGATGAGTTGATGATGGGTAGCGAAGTCTTTTGGATGCAAACAAGGGGCGTTATTGGAATTTCAGTTGCTTCAATGATTGCTAGGTGACTAGTAACACAACTAAGAGCATCCCCAATGGATCTGTTAAATCACATGTTAAAGAGTCACAAGATAGTTATATGTTGAATTTATGTCTACAATGGATATGTTAGTACACATGTTAAAAGAATACTTTAGGTCACATGCTAAAATCTTTGTTAAATTTAGCTAGGACTTTAATATGTGATGTGACATATTGTATCCAATGAAAAGTGTTTCCTTATTGTTACTCTTATTGCTAACTTGTTTATCTAATAAAATGTTGACACGTGGCTTTAGATAGCCAAATTTAACATGTCCATTGTAGATGTTAAATCATGATTAAATTTAACATGTGATGTGTTAATTAACATCTAATTTTTTGTCTATGTGGCTACCTAAACTTCTCATATTCACTGTGGATGCTCTAACCAATCCTTTTTACTCTGAAACCTGAAGGAACAGACACTTTTCCTCCTCAGATACATGTTCTTGATTACATGGAAAATAACTTTATGATTATCTGGTGGGTGGGAATTTTCGATAAATCCAAAATAGCCAAATAGGCCTCTAACTCTTAAAAATAGCTTTTCTTAGCTTGTAGCATGAATGTATGATATCTCGATGTGCAAAAATTTCTCTCCACGGTCTAGCTTGTGAGGTGAACTATCTCTGCATACTTTATTATAGAATTCCGCTTAAATCTGACTAGCTTGTGAGATATCTCTACATACTTTATTATAGAATTCCGCTTGAATCTGATTAAATTCTACATGCCATTCTTGTGTATTGCTTGCAACCACGTGTGCATCTGGTCAATTATAATTAGATATCTGCATCAAGACTTGGCACCAGCTAATGCTGCTGTGTTTTATCTCTGCTTTGACAAGCTCGTGTAGGCCTTGCTAAGATGAAGTGGAGGTTGGCCTTGTCGTGTGGCAACCTTTGATGTTTCTGTATGTTTAAGACTTTGATTGCCTACAGTTGAAATATAATGCGGAAGCGAAATTAATAATGTATTGGTATATAAAATTAGGTTACAATCACTCCTTTATATAAGAGAAGAAACCTATCTAAACTAGGAAACTAAATAAACAAGGAAAGTAAATAAACAAGGCATAAAATAAATCCTAAAATACTTTCCAACACTCCCCTCAAGTTGATGCATCCACACAGCATCAACTTGGATGATAATGGATGGAACGTGGAATTGTAGAGTGGTAGGATGCCCGGCTACTTGTGATCGGTTGACAACTCTGATTGCACTCCATCTTCAAATGGTAGCCAATTCTAATAGCAACTCCAAGTAGCAAAAAACTCTCCCTTTCTTCCAATTCCAAGTAGTTAAGTGCTCCCCCTAGCATAGATGAGAATTGCCTGGTCCTTCCATATTCAAGTGGGGGCCTAGGTCAACATGAGAAAGCTAGGGTTAAATATAGAAAATCATGACCTGTCGATCCCCATGGAGCACCAAAAAGATTGAGCCAACTAAACTGAAATGTGGCACAGTTCTGAGAGAGGTCACCGGAAGTCTCTGACAGTCACGTAAATACCTCAACGCACCAGATAACTAGTCAACCGAAAATGATTGATTACTTAGCTCTAAGTAGGCCGTTGATCGTTAATAAGGAAATTTAAGGGTTTGAACATCACATACAAAAGCCCGATCATAAAACACCTCAATAGCAGCCCTGATCAAAAGTAGCATCCCAAAATATAATCATAAAGATTGGGACCTTAAAGAGATCATCTAGACAACGAGAGGATGAACTAAAGGATCATTTGTAGGAATTATAAACTGAAAAATAATTCCTCAAAAGTTCAGGGACCAATTTGCCAATTTTCTGAAATTTTTAAAAAAGGCCAAAGGGGCTGATTTAAAACATTTGGGAGTTATCCAAGGGCTATTCAAACAAAAAACCACTAATACAACCCAAAACCAAGCATCAAGCCCAACATAAAGCAAGCCTGAATCTGCAATCCAATCAAAGACACGATCTGTTGCAGTCCTTTCCAAAGCCCAATACATCAAACCCACTAATAACCCAAATAACAAGTCGTAATCTTCCTGAACCTAAAACAGCAGCCATGTCCAACACGAAGCAAAAGCTGCGCAGAGATCCACACTTACAGATGTCAACGCCGGAAAAAACCTTGCCGAAGGTCAAGAAGATAAGTTGCCGGAGGTGGCACGACCTGTAACAGCAGCGCAGAGAGCCAACTGTTGCATCGCAACCTGAAAAACGACCTGAATAAGCCTCCCACCTAACCCAACAGCTGCGTAGAGGTGGTCGCACAAGTGAATTAGCAGAATACAATGCCTCACTGTTCGTCTGAGGTCGCTGGTGGCTGGGAAAGGTCGGCGAGTGGTTGGCGGTGTCGGATCTTGGCGAAGGTGGTGCCGGAATTGTGTGGGTGTTCGCCAATTAGACTCCAGGGTCTTTCAATTGTGGATTTTTTTTCCAATTTGGGCTGTTTCTCAATTTCTGATTTGGATTTTCACGCAGACTGAATTTCAGAATCTCAATCAAAAGAGAAAATCCAAAAAATATGGTAGAGGGTAATTGCACTGGAAACATTAGAGACGGTGCCGGATGAGCGGCCCTAGGCCGCCCGTCGGAGAACCATGATCTAAAAACCTTGTGCTCTGATACCAAGTTGAAATATAATGCGGAGGTGAAATTAATAATGTATTGGTATATAAAATTAGGTTACAAATAGGAGAAGAAACTTATCTAAACTAGGAAACTAAATAAACAAGGAAAGTAAATAAACAAGGCATAAAATAAATCCTAAAATACTTTCCAACACCTACGTTTGAGCTGCAGATAACATGAAGCTTGGCCTTGACATATATCCACGCTTCATGCTTTTTAGATGCTGACTTGTACTAGCACATGTCTAAGTTTTATTTATTTTTTTATTTTTTATTTTTATTAATTTTTTTTAATAAGATGTCTGAATTTGTTCTTGTAGCCATTGTTCTAAAAGGCCCGCCTAGGCTTCGCCTAGGCCTCGCCTAGGCTTGAGGCTTGACTAAAACGCCTCGCCTCATGAAAGGCTTGGAAAACGGCGGTCAACTTAAAGTTGACCGCCTCTTGCGTGTGTACTATTATAACGACGTGTTCATTTTAGTTGTTCTGCTAGTCATTTCTTAAATTGAGTCTAAAAATATTAGCTTACAAGATCACATCTCTTTTTCAGACTTCGATATATTATTTTTTATTAACTATCAAAATATTAATTTGGATGAAGATGATATTTAATTGAATTTCGGTAATTCCTAATTTCGAACATTCAATATTCATGTTTTATTTTAGTTGAATTGGCCATGTTTGTATTTTTCTTTTTATTTTTTGTTAAAGTCAACTATCTCCTTATGTTCATTTCAAATTCAATTGCACGCGGTTGTTACTAAATAGAAAATGGTAAGCAATATTTTACGGACTATGTTTTTATTGGAAAAAATTTAGAAAATATGTAATAGTTAATGTATGTAGATTTGTGTATAAAATTTCGTAAATATACATTTTTATACTTATTTATCACTCTAGAACAAAAAAAAAATTGAAAACGCCTTTTGACGCCTAGGCTTCGCCTAGGCACGCTTAGACCTCCAAGGCTTGAGGCTCGGCTTTGCCGCCTCGTCACGCCTCACGCCTTTTAGAACCTTGCTTGTAGCCTGTACCTAAAGGTGTGTTTGATACAAAAATATGGAAAAGAAAATAATTTCCCACTTTCATTGACAACATTTTACAGTACCTAGGGGAGGCGGGAACTGATTTCACAAAATGGGCTAAAATATGGATTAAGTGGTTGTACATAGAAAATTTTCCTATCAAACAACCAACTTGAAAAATAATGTTCTTGATTCCATATTTTCCATGGAAAATCATCGCAATCAAATGCACCCTAACAATGCTTTTCCTCTATTTGCAGGGTCGATTTGAGATCATCTCTCTGACAGGTTCCTTCTTCCGTTCAGAGAGTAATGGTAACTCTAGCCATAGTGGTAGTCTGAGTGTCTCACTGGCTGGGTCAGACGGTCGAGTTTTAGGCGGTGGAGTTGCAGGAATGCTTAAAGCAGCATCACCAGTACAGGTACAAATTACAATTTGGCCCTCCTCCATGCCCCCAGAGTCTTTGAAAGTACACCTTCAAACTGTAACTTTTCCTACCAGATTGTGGTGGGCAGCTTTATTGCAGACGCGAAAAAGCCCAAGTCAGGCCTGTCCTCAGCTATGCTGAACTCGGGTCCTCCAGCGATAGGTGTGGCGGGTCCCACCTCAAGTGCTTCAAGTGATTCATCTGAAGAGAGTGATGGTGGTCCACCTCTTGATCACAGCTCAGAACCTCCTTACAACACAGCGAATCAGCAAATTCCAAACATGTATTCAAATATGGGTTGGCCAAATTCGACGGTCAAAATGTTTCCTAATTAAGAGGTTGGTTTCCAATGCTAACAACAGGCGGAGTTTCACATTTCTTGTTCTTCATCTAAATGCAGTTAGAGTGATGAGGTTGAGATGATCTCTTACAGATTTAATTTACTGTAAGCTAACTTATGTTTTTCTGCATCACATTGATTCTTGGCATATGATTCTTGGCATGTTGGAATCTGTATGACTGCATTTTTGAGTTTCATATATTAATATTATTGGATGTGAAAATCCTTCATAATTGATTGACAAGTTGCCGAAGTATCTGCTTAGATCAGAATGTCAATTCAACTTAAAACTAATAATTGAATGGGGTACATGAATGGTTCGGTGTTTCTTATCGTATTCTGGATTTACTAGATGGGTTGATTTTATGGTGTATTAGAAAAGGTAAACTTTCAATTATTTAGAGGGAAGCAATGTTTTTTCCCCATTTTTCCTACCAAGAGAAGTGTTATTTGGGATTTCTTTCTTATTTATATACACACACACACACACACACACACATATATATATATATATATATATATATATATATATAAGATAAACTGTTATTTTTATTTTTTAGTACTTCGGTGTTATTTCTGATGCCAAATTGTTATTTCTGTTTTTGGTAGATAGTGTAACTCATATGAAACAAGATAACATATTCGCAGCTGAATTGGTATTCATTTGGATGATTTTTATCGTGCCTATAAGACATATCACATTTATATTAGATGTGCACAACGTATTTTAAAATGTTTTAGAGACAAAGGCTTAAACATTTGGAACTATGCAGTATGTACTTAAATTCATTCTTAACATTAACAAGATCAGAGTTTGATCTCAAAGGCCTCGTAATTAAGCACTTTTGTTCTATTCCCCACGTGGGCATGTACCCACACCCACGTGGGCAGTGACGCCATGTCACCAAACCAAAAATTAAAAAAATAATAATAATTTTTTTAATTTTTTTTATCTATATTAAGTTAGATGGATTATACATAATTGTCCCTTGATGGTGGGGGGTTTCACTGATCACTATGAATTTTTCCCTCTCTTGTGGGTACCACTGTGGGGAATAGAACATAACTGTGTAATTGAGTTCGAATGAATAAAAGTTGAACTACGTTGTGGCAGCTGACTTATCACACCTCGCTCAAACATTACGGTAAAAACTTGTCTTTGAGTGCTACGTCTTCATAATTTTTCGTCAAAAATTATGGCAACTCACAGTAAAATATTTTCTAACCGCTATAGACAAGTAATCACATAGCAGATGGATGCATATAACCACAGTAAAATATTCATAGGATGGTTGCAAATATTCATAGGATGGTTGCATATAACCACATTTTAAGCTCATATTTAATTAGCATGTAGTGATCACGTAACTTTGCATGAAAGTTTACGTGAGTTGTGATACCATTTTGTAACACCCCGAATTGCATGAACAAGTCGCTACAAAAACAAATTGGAATTGAAATAAAGTAGAAAACTTGAACTCGAGACAAACAATTTGCAAACATTACCACTTTAGAAACTTCATTCAACAGCTACATGTACAACTTGGATAGTCAACGCAGAGAAAATATTTGACCATGTAAATGATAAAACATGATAAATTTTCACATTCCGACAATACCATCCAGAACGTCTAAACATTCTTCTAAATTTTATCTTACTGTTCTCAATCTCGGAGTATGCCTGGACATAGTTTAGAAAAAAGATCATAAATTATCCCATATTTGCTTGATTGACCCGAAATGAAATTCTGAAGTTTCGTAATTGAAAGGGCTATCATCTCTTGTTAGAATCATGTCAAAAATAGTATTTACAATCACAAATTTTCAAAGTCCACTGCAGATTCTAGGTTGAAATTCGACAAGGGTTATAAATGGATCTAATTCCGATCATCTGTTTAAATCATAAAGAAAATTTATTGATCCATTGCATTTCAATAATCAGTCGGATATTTGATTAGTAAATCCATATCCAAATCCATCGGATTTGGATAAATCCAATCCATCGGCGGCTTTTGACACCTCGATGAATTTCTTGGCACAAGTTCAAACGTTGCAAACCATTATGAGTGATCTCAAAGTATTTATAATTGAGCTATATTAAAAGGATAATTTTGCATGAGTATTTTATTTTAAATATACCTAATGTAAAGAAATAATAAAGTAAAATAAAACATAACTGTAAAAAAATAAAAATAAAATAAAAAATAGAGAAAATTAACAAAGGACCTGATAACCTCAAAAAATTGGGACCTTTGTGAAATTTATCCTATGTTAAATGACCATAATACCTCTTAGGAAGAAGGCAAAATACCAAAATTGGAAGAATTAACAGCAAGATTGAACGGATTCCGTCTATTTGGACTAAATTCGCACAAAAAAATTTTTTGGGACCAATTGAGCTATATATTTTTATTTTGTATCAAACGCGGAGTTGGCACACTTTTTGGACTATTTGAGCCAATTTCCCATTCAGGAAATATAATATCAATTTAAAATAAAAAAATTAGTAGAATAATATAATATAATTATATTATGTTGGTGAAATTACAAAAATTTTGCAAAAGAAATGGATAAATAACCGTAACCAAATTAGGCTGAAGCGCTGATGTCTCGCTCTCTTTAAGGAGATTCAAGCTATCTGTGATATTGGAAAACATCAGCCACCAGTGCAATATAAAATATGTGGCTTGTCCCCTCCATAATATAACATGCCAATTTGAAACGTTGTGTGGTTAATTCATTCTTTATACTAAAGGATTAACCCAAAACTCCCACCCACATAACCCTTTTCTTTTGGTCAAAATTGTATATTAAATCACAAGTGTTAATAATTGCATCATTCACACAGATTTCTCTCTTTTTTCTCTTTAATCAATTGTACGGCCAGAATGTCCCTATTTATGGGGAAATACATGCACACATGACTTAAGGAATGTATGAATGAATTGTGATGAATTTATTGTAGTTAATTTATTAACTCAAGATTTATGCTCAACTTTATTTAAAGCACATGAATAATTCACCCATGTATATAATGTAAAAGTAATAAAAATATTAAAAATGTCCCAACATATTATATTACTAGTTTTTCGCAACGTGTGTTGCACGTTGAATCTAATGTTGGTGACCATGACAGTGGTGCAATAAGTAGCGTTTCTGATCAAATATTATGCCAAAAGTGTAGAATTTGTGATCATAGATCTGAGACAAATAAATAACTATTATGCAAATCTTGTAGGGAAAAAGGTGTTGCGGTAATTGTCAAAGTGAAAAACCAAGTCAGAGTCGCACTTCTTTGTATACAATATTTTTTGTTAATTTTCCAAGCATTTTTTGTGCTTGTATCAGTACCTTTATCATTCCCATCAAAACACCACAAGATAGAGCCATGTCGAGCTGCCCACGAGAAAATACATGTTCTGGGAGGTATATTCCGACATTGGGAATAGTCTGCCCTTGTACTTTGTTAATAGTCATTGCAAAGCAGAGGTGTATCGGGAATTGTTTTTGCTTGAATTTGAATGGATATCCTTTATCAGTTGTTGGGGTTAAGGGGATTAGAGGAAGGAGCACTTGCTTCCCAATATGTTGTCCAACGGTAACTTCAACATGTATAATGTTTCAGGTGAATGCCCGACAAATCATTCTTGTTCCATTGCATAGACCGTTCGAGGCGTCAATATTTCTTAAGAGCATCACCGAAGATTTTTTTTTAACGTCAGTTTGTGTGGTGGAATACCATTTGGTAATAATGTGTTGATGAATTCTTCTTGGTAAATTTGATTGTTGTTATTTGTTGCTTCATCATAGCTAAAAGAATTCAGCGATTTCCCCTGGAAGTAATCCAATTAATTTTTCATTAAGGATGTCAACGTACTCATTCTTTATGGATAAAATTCCACACCGTGTCATGTACTCAGAAGAGCTTGTCTTTCAGTTAAATTTTGGAACACGACATTGATCAAATGTGACTCTGAAGTTGTAGTGTCATCACATGGTGTAATAATTTCATCCAGTAATTCGATCAAATCATCCTTGAAATAATGCTCCATTCCATTACCAATGCGCAGCAGATACTTCCAAAGCTATTGTCATATTGAGCACGCATGTTGTGCTTTAATTGAAGCTTTTTCATTTTTGGCCAAAGATATGATCTAACCAAACTTTGGTTAATTGTTTGTTGCCTTGTAGCTTTTGGTACTACCTGTAGGATCCGTCGAAAGTCTTCCCCAAAAATAAATACTTTTCCACCGAAAGGTTCACAACTATCTGGAATATCTTTCAGTGATCTGTCAATAGTTTCAATTGTATTCTTAGTTTCCATTGGTGTGTCAGCCCCAAATTATTAGATAAGCCTGTCGAATTAATTCGGTCGGGCGGCTTTGTTTGTATATGTTGCACAATGTTGATTCTATGGTTTGGAGCTAGATATTGAATCTTGAATGAGCAGTTCTGCCACCAGGCATGATGGATGCCGCAACTTCTAATGTTAAAGTGGCAAGGGCAATCATTTTTTGGGATCGAACCCTTGCTAGTAGTGCATGATACAGAAATGTTTTCCGTGCCTCCAGGTCCATCTACCAAGAAAACCCCATGTACGATGATTAATTCATTCAAGAATGACATGGAAAGCGTGTATTTGGCCTGGGTTTAGTTTTGGAGCAGCTTTGATGTCTACATCTGGAATATCAATGGACCGTTCATCTAAAATTTCCTTCGAAACTCTTTCATTATTTCCTTGGAAAGTAGGATCAAGGTGGGGAAGATCATATGCTTTAATGTTTTTTCCCATAGATTGGAGGAAAAATTTTAGGTCTTTCAATGCTAGTTGGATGCAAGTTCAATCAATCGCTTGACACCCCTTCGTAATCTTCAGTCATATCTTCAACATACCTGTTCCACAACTTCATTACATAAGTAGGTTCGCTATGTACTAACGCGTCACAAATAGTCTTCTGAATTCATATGGCAAATGGAAGGTGGCTGCTTCATCTAAACACAAAAATACTGTCATCAGATTCTAGTAAGCCCTTTTTGTGTCTGCTTCCTTAAATGATGCAATTGGATTCCATTAATAGTTCTCAAAGACTCGAAAGATATAGGGCCTCTTATGTGGTTTAGTAGTAACCGTAGATAATATCTTTTCCCTTCACCAGGATTTGCTGTTGTAATTCGGAATATGACTTTGCTTTTTTTTCCTTGGTTTCCATTCTCGTCATCATTTATCCCATACGTAGTGTTCTGGAAATTCTTAATAAAGAAGAGTTTTTGCGACAGCCATCTTTTTACACATCTCAAAATATTCGTTAACATCGTTCTTTTTAGATGGTATGATTGCATGATGTGAGCCAAGTTTTCTTGATTTGAAAAAGAAACTGATCATTGGTTTGGGAGGTGAAGCTGAAGGTTTATATATTGGTGGCGACATTTCGTTTAATCGAAATTCATATGTTCTCCATAAAGCTTGTTGTGCGGAAACCCACCTTGCATCTTGAAATTCTTGGATTTCATTTATGATTTGAGTGTCATCATTCTTGTGAGATATGAATACCTTGCATCTTGAAATTCTTGGATTTCATTTATGATTTGAGTGTCATCATTCTTGTGAGATATGAATAGAAGCTCTGTCATGACCCTTGTAGATGTACTTGTATAAGTATTTTACGGCCTTTCAACTGGAGCATATCTCAACGTTAACATGGAAATTGTATCTGAACAACAAATATAGATTGTAAGGAACAACCCATCGGTTGTCGAAAGTGAACTTTCGGGCATGCACCTAAAATATTAAATATTAAGAAGAAAGATATTGTAGTATGATGATACAATTATGTACTTAGATAGATGGATCCAGAATATATAACGTTGAGAAATACCTTATTGCCATCATTATTTCCTTGGTCGATCGGATATGCATCTTTTCCTTGGACAGTCTTAGAGCTAAAAGCACATGGATAATGGAATCAACATGCTCTATTTCTCATGCAAAGACTTCAATTGTTGTATATTCCATATGGGCCATGTAGTATATGCTTTACTGCAGCTTCATAAAGAGCCGGATCCGTATGTTTATCTGGGATTTCTGCTCGGACATACTTGTTATACTAGTCTACTTTGCAATATGAGTAGCATGTGAATATGTGGCAGCCCTCTTTTTTGAAATTCAACAATATAGACATAAGCAGCAACCTTTTCAAAGATTTCTTTCTTCAAAATTTGATCTTCTAAGTCCATTAGTAAAGAATATCAGCCGTAGCCTCCCTGGCAACGATGTCAAAAACCTGATAGTGAAAAATTCCACAAGTATACGGTGTCGTTGTACTCACGGTCGTCTCACATGGAGGTTAAAGGTGTCTACTCTTCTTTCATCAATTAATTAGCTAAATTGATCGAGTTTTGATAGTGGAATGAATAGAAACTACTCTTAACAAAAACGCTAAGCAATTAAACCAAGACAAGTGAATAAAGTTATATAAATCTCAATGTTAAAAATGGAGGTTAGGGTGTTGTCTACTCTAATTGACAATGAACAATTTTTGCTAGAGATAAATGTGGTTGTGAAAGACAAAATTAGAGTTGAGAAACTAGTTTCTAACTTTTCTCAAAGCTTAAAAGGTCTCTATAGTTGTCTAGGTCACTCTCGTGATCAAAGACTAGCCGTGTCTACACTAGGGGTCCACAATGAAAGATCATCTCTCGATGCTTGACTAGTTGTACGATAAATTGAAACCGGATGAGCGGTATACCGACATCAATCATTAAGAATTCTAGCATAGAAACTCTAATTTAATCGTTCATGCTAACGACTAATTCAAATCACATGTTTTTGCAATTAGGGTAGATGAACCCTAATGCCCAAAATTCAACTACTCATGCATGATGCAAATTGACATGGCTAAAGCAATTAATTCATAGAGATTCATGAAGGGAAAAGTAAACCTATAGTAGAATTGAATTGCAAAAGGATAAAGAGTTACCAATACCAAAATGATTAATCTACTAAAGTCTTGACTTGTGCAGGAATTGAAAAACTTGAATTGAAGAACAATAATCTAATTTAATGATCTCAAAATCTCTAACGAGTTGTCTATTCTTGATCTAGAAAGTAGAGAAATATAAAATTAGGTCTGACCCCTATCTTTGAGTGTTTAGGTTTTTTTTATACTGGCCAATGTGGTCTGCCTAGTCAAAAACTCTTCAAAATTCGGGCAGGCCTAAAAATCCCATTGTACGGGCCAGTGCTGAGTGGCACAGGGCCGTGCAAAATCGCATAGGCCCGTGCAAAGTGGCACAGGAAGCCGTGCAACCGTCTGATTTCGCCCATTCTCTAGTGATATGAAAAATGACTTTTTTTCATTGTTATGTTCCATACTCTAGTATCTCAAAACAACAAAAATCATACAAAAGCATATAGACGGGCTATATTCTATCCAAAATGGGGGACAAAATGGGGTTAAAAAGCAAATAAAACACACGTATATCAAAGGAACAAGCCACCGGTTGCCAAAAGTGAACTTTCGGGCATGCACCTAAAATATTAAATATTAAGAAGAAAAATATTATAGTGTGATGATACAATTATGCACTTAGATAGATGGATACAGAGAATATAACGTTGAGAAATACCTTATTACCATCATCATTTCTTTGGTCGATCGGATATGCATCTTTTCCTTGGGCAATCTTAGAGCTAAAAGCATGTGGATAATGGAATCGGCATGCTCCATTTCTCATCAAAGACTTCGATTGTTGTATATTTCACATGGGCCATGTAGCATATGCTTTACTACAGCTTCATAAAGAGCCGGATCCGAATGTTTATCTGGGATTTCTGCTCGGATATACTTGTTATACTAGTCTGCATTCATAATCTTACTTCCACTTTGCAATATAATTAGCATGTGAATATGTGGCAGCCATTTTTTTTTTTAAATTCAACAACATAGACATAAACAACAACCTTTTCCAAGATTTCTTTCTTCAAATTTTACTCTTTTAAGTCCATTAGTTTACCCCTAAAGATTCTTGCTGTTAAATCCGGCCTGTCTTGAGGTTGTTGTCCATCTTTAAGTTCTCATTTAATTTCAGTCCATTATGTATTGCATCTCCTATTTATAAAGAGATCCAGTTTTCCAAATCTTTGTACCAATGACATAGCGTCTAGATATCTGCCACGCATATCTCATGGTCCTTCAGTGAAAGATCCTGGTAAAACTTTTTGTTTCCCAACTTTGTCTTCTCTAGTTTCTTCAGCATTTACAACGTCAACTATCCCTTGGTATAACTCTGATATGATATGTGATTGGTTTTTTCTGTAAAAATCAAGTCGAGTGGTTTCATTCTTTATGTACATGTCAACAATATATTGTTGTAGAAGTCATCCAGCTAAGAGGAGTGGTGATCGGACATTAGGCCTTATTTGTAGCTTGTAGCAGTAGTATTCAGGACATGAAACATTGGAAGAATCATCATTCGAGAGTTCTGCATATATTAATATGTGTGAAAGAGTTGGTAATTGTAAGTGTGTAAGAGTTTGTAGTTGTAAGAATTTTTGTTTTGAGGTTGGTAAATGATGGAGAATTGCAGCATTAAAACCTTTACCTTGACATTCGTTTTCAATGATGTCCTCAACAGAGATAGCATTTGGAGGACCTTCTATTGTGGTTGATGAACTGTTAGCATTGCGTTGAGTGTTTTTCCTTGCATTTCTTCTCTTTATATTTTGATGCCAACTAGCTTCCCCTTGGCTAAAGAGTACAAGGTATTGTAGTGGATCGTAGCAGTTGAAGTAATGTTGAATTCTATGTCGACTCCCTGAGTGGGCATGCACTACTATCTCTCTTTCGAATGGTATATTGGCATTGTTTCCATCTATCCAAATAGCATCAACTTGGCCGACTATAGGTCCGTTGATCAACAGTAGCCTTCCCAGCTATATGAATGTGGATATCTTCAAGCGTAGGAAAATCTCGCAAACTCTAGAGAAGTTTAACATATGGATTATCTTGCAAAATTTGTATTAGCTTGGCAACGATAGAATCATTATACCAACATGCTCGAGTATTCTCATTTTATTATGTAATTCAATATCTGTGTCATAGAAATATATCTGGAAGAACCTTGGAACGATTTTCAGGTAATAGTGCTCGGAGATCATGATAAATTTGGCCTTGTGTTCTAAATGTATATATGCCCTTATTTGAATTTGCCAATGCTTTCTCCAAATTTACTCCAAAAGAAGTGAAGGAAAAGATATTGTTGTATGCTTTTATTTGTTTTCTATAGGATATACATTCTTTAGCTTGCGAGGAAAACAAATAATATATTTGTTCATGTATAGCTTGCTCAGCAAGTTGGATATGCAATTTGATATTAGTTTATAATTGTTACATCTAGAAGTAAGCAATTATTTGTCTTTTTTTGTGACACATGACATTGTAGACATACCTGATCATTGTAGCAACAAAAAGTTGGGGGGTTCATGCTCTAATTTTTTGGCATTACAATAAATGCATGGCTGAACAACTCTTAACTCATGTGATGGACAATGAAGATGTTCATAGAAGGTTTGTCTTATAGAATTAATATGGTATTTCAAATTCAATTTGATGGGTATGTTTTCCAGTTATGTAAACATCCAATTCAAAAGTAGCTACATGTGTAAATAATAAATTACTAAATAGCCAACCTTCAACTACATACTAAGTATGACTGGCCTTCATGAAGGTTTTCTTGGTGTTAGGCCGATTGTTGCTTGGATTCGAAAGTCTCCGTCTCTTTGTTTCGTTTGTTCTTTCAATTCTCTTCTGCCTATCTTCAAGTGAGAGGGCGGCATACTTTGTTTGCTTTTGATCTGTTTCCATCTACAGAATGTGAGAATCACTTATCAATGTTCGTCTCAATGATCGAATCACATACTAAAGGTTTCAATTATTGATTTGTAGCTATTTACTATGTGCTTTTGGAGAGGAGTAACCGGTGCTTACGGTTGATGTAAATTGTTGGTATTATACTAATTATTAATTTTTAATCCTAGCATAGGATACAAAGTAATAGAGGTTACCAAAATTAATTTGTTGTATTTGCTTTTTACTTTAAGATCTTCTTCCTAGTTTATGTTTCTGCTAAAACTATATTTTCACTTTAAATGCTCATAGTGTAGTACATAGGATTTTGACAGACTTGTGGAAAATACAAAAGACTTCAACCTTTGAGCTCGTTGCTTTATAATCATCTGTGGAGGCACTTTTGAACTTACACTGGTCGGTGCACAGTGGAACTCACATAAAACTATCTGCTCCAACTTAATGTTTCTCCTCAGGTGCCCAAAATATTTTCATTCTCAAAAAGGAATATGGCAAGTGAAATGGGAAAACTCCTAACTTGAAGGAATGAGCCGTTACAATTAAAAGGTTAGTGTGAAGTTTGTGGGTTAAATGATAATTACGTACACCACTTTTAACATTAAATCCAATGGATAATGCTAGAATGCCATAGCCATTAACATAATTAGTGACATAATAATAGTAAAATTCCTATCTTACCATTAATGAATGACTGAATTGATATTGCTATTTAAAAGATATTGAAGTCATTTTATTCTATTATGGCATTCTTTATGGCATTTAGTATGTGACCGTAGCGTGATCGAAATCCAATTTCGTTAATTTGATGTGCAATTATCGACGGCAGTTCAAGTGAAGTGTATATTTGAAATCGTATTATTAGTTTTAAAGTTTAATTATTTTATTTCAATTCGTAGTTGTCCATTATTTATCACATTTGGAGGTCTCCATGAATTTCTTTGTTTAACTATTTTAGTTGGGACATGATATTTTTAAAATTTCATATTCATTTTAAAATTTGGAAGATAGATTGTAGGGGTAATGGGGGGAAAAAAGGAAAATAAACGACGCACAGCCTATTAGTTCAAATAAATTAAACTATTTGGAAGGTGTTTGTCGAAGAAGGAGGATGGAAGGCATGATAGTCACAATGAATATGCATTTTGCTCAAATTTATGAAAAAAGGCGAGCAAATTAGAGACAGAAAGAAATTGATTCGATGACTTTTTGATAACGGTGTGGATGTAAAAATATTGTGGTAATAATAAATGTGAATTTGCAATTATAGTGTCAAAAAAATTTAAATTTGTGTACGGACATTTTTGCTAATTTTCCTTACAATGTTTTGCTTGTGAGTTATACTTGTATAAATACATTTGTTGTTTCTATTGAAACACCTCAATATAGATCGACACGGATTTGGTCATGAGAAAATATATCATTATTACATGTAAAATTACCGTTCAATATGTTTTGCCAAAAAATAATTGATATCACACATAACAATGTCATAAAATGCTGGTCTCATTTGTGAAGGGAGGAACTTGTGTATTTCTATTGCTCACTATCATTTGTTCAAGGTATATATATTAGTTAATTTTATTAAGGAACTTCGGTCAATGTAATGAACGTGTGACATTTTAGAAGAAGAATGATTGTCATAATGATTACTTGCTTCTCCTTTATTTGTTAATTGAAAAGATATCCTTGATAGAGAATGTAGAATAAAAGGAATTTTGATGGTGTTGCTAATGTGTGAATAAAAATTTGTGAAAAAAATATATATTGAAGTTGAGAATTATTCTTAATCTCCTTGGTGAAATTAACTTGTGTTTGATGTGCAATTATTTAAGGAGATGCGGGTTCCAAAAAAAAAGAAAAGAAAAGAAAATTGTTTGCATTGCACACGAATGACTAAATAGATTAAAAGTTCAATGTTATAATGAAAATACCATGCATTTATTTGAAATGTCCATAAAAATCAAACCGGGAGGGCTAGTCTTTTATATAGAAGACGGCATTGTTGAACTACATCAACCTATATTTCGAAAGCATGTTAAATTTAAAGACATTATTCCATTCAGTGATTCCTTGTCAGACTACTTCTAAACCTTTATTCTTTTCTACTTGTCCAAATAATTTTCCTCAACATGCATTTTCTTCTTTCCAATGTCCTTAGCTTTATGCACTTCTTGGGCAACTATTTGTTTGGACACTCTTTCAGTTTTCCCTTTCTTGTCCATCTTCACAAAAAACTTGAATTTCTTATCCTCAACCAACACCAAATTTCGATAATGTACACTTTCCTCTTTTGGTGCCTAGAAGAAAACATATTAACATACAACGTTAAATTAGAGACATTGGAATCCAAGAAAATGAACGGCCCATTACCTAGCTTTAGGAGTTCATTGGCAGGTTGAACAACACTGCAGCCAACTAAGCTTTTTGCAACGTCGAATAAAGTGATAGTTGCTTTAGCATCATCATCGTACACGTTCAGCTTCATGACATATCTCTGTATGAATGGCGCATTTTCATTCTCGCATTAAGACAAAAAGAAACACATTTATCTCCAATTGGATACACTCTTGCATTGCAAGAGCTACAACTTTGGAACCTTGGCGAATTTTTGTTTAACACTTTCTTAATTTTGGCAATGAATGAACAGTACAACCCTCGACATTTCCAAGAATAATGTCATTTAATGAGTGATTCATTCAGCCACTTAGATGGTGATGCACACATACCAATCAAATTTTCAGCTTTCCCTGATATAATCCTACAAAAAATTAATCGACATCACTTGTGGGGATAACCTAGTTAATGAATCAGTATAAAGTAACAACTAAGAATTCGAATTCAATAGTGCATGTATTTCCTTTATCTCCATTGCTTTCTCAATTTTAGGATTGATCGATATATAACAGATCCTTATTGTAGACATAGAAACTTCATCTGCTTTCAAAGATTAGATTAAATTCATTTTGTGGGAACTTTCCTTTCGATGCATTTTGAATAATTAATACATTTTCGTATGAAGGCAAAGGGAAACGAACAGGCCTTGGTACATGGTAGCCTTGACATTGTGCACAACAATTGGTGTGGAACGGTTGAACATTTCGTCCAGTTGCTATCCTTCGTTGTAATGACCCGTCCGGAACCGGGCTGCAGGACCGTGATCCTTCCATTCCCCACGCACATCCGCACACATCATTCTCGGTCGGATTCTCCACTCTCCACGTAACTGCATCATAAACACATAAACGTACACATAATGAGCCACGAGGACTCAGTGAGCAATAGATGCAATGCAATGCATGAATGCACGTGTAACATTCTTTTCTTCCTTTCTTTGGGCCCTAGTTGCGAATCATGTGAGTACGTCATCATCATCATATCATAGGCCGTCCCCCAAAGGTTCTTTTACGCTTTGGGCGCCGGGACCGTCGTCTAAAGAGTTCTTTTACTCCTAGACCGCCCATAACATTATACGCCGTCACCCAAGGGTTCTTTTACCCGTTAGGCCGCCGGTAACATCATAAGCCGTCCCCCAAAAGTTCTTTTACTCTTGGGGCGCTACATTCGTCATAAACACATGATACGCAACTACATTCATTCACATACGTCATGCTTCGTGTCATACATCATTCATACTTCACCTTGTAATCGTAATCATAACATTCTTGGGCATTACATAGCATACTTTCTCATGAACTTCTTCTTGTCATTACATATCATAGAACATATCATATCCTTACATATAACATCCCATTCATCATCATAACGTGTTACGTACTTCACGTAATCATTCACTTGGCATTCGTTCACATATCCTAGCTTTCATGTCATTCTAGCATCATTACATGGTCACATTCATTACATATATCGTAAGCAACTTCACATCTATCAAAGAACAACCTTCAACATGCTAAGTTCATCATATACTTTCACATAACATCATATAGTTTCATAGAATTCACATACTCAACATATCAAAGCCATAACATGAATTTAATCTCATTTCCTATACATAAACTCATAGAAAACATGCCATCTCTATGCATTAACATGAACTACATCTATTACTCACATCATATCATCACATATCTTCACATAGCTCATACATCAAGCATAACAAGGCCATAACATGGATATCATCCCATATTTATTCTTAAACTCATGAAAACATACTATCAACATACCATATTCATACTATAACATAATATACAACTATTACTCACCTAGTATAGAAGAAATCAAGCTCAAGAACCATAGATAACCCTCCTTCTTCTTCATCTCTTCTCTTTCTCTTCCTTTTCTCTCTTCTTCTGGATTTGAAGGGAAATATGTAGCATCTCAACCTCAATCATGGATTGGGAGCTTTGGGGGTGTTCTTGGATGTATGAGGGGCTTAGGGCTCGAATTTGGGAGAATTTGACCAAGAAATGGCCGAGAAGACCTTAAATCCAGTTTCTGCCGACTTAAAATTACGGCCGTAACCTGATTAATACGGCCGTATCATACCATCATACGGCCGTAATAAACTCTCTGTAAATCCCCTGCATTTCATCTTCTTAACTTACTACCAGAATTTCCATGCCTTACTACCAGAATCTCCAACCATACTACCAGATCTCTCAATGATACTACCGTAATTTGCTCTCTCAAACTTTTGGACATTTTCCACTTTGCTCACCATTTACTGGCCGTAACCTTCAACCCTTACGGCCGTAACCGCTCTATGAAATTTTCCGTTTCCTTATTTAAATGACCGTTCGACTCGACATGTCTCATACATTCCCAAACATTTCATAAACACATCATACACATATATATTATGTCGGGTCGACTTTGAGCGGGGCATTACATTCGTTCTCAGCTAGGTCTCCCCATGAAGTTAGCTTTATTGTTTCCATACAAAACAAAAGCTTTCTTTGAGATAAGCTACAAAACAAAAGCTCTGAGACTAATATTTCATGTACATTTAGGAATTTATCAATTGTTCATTTTAGTTACCTATCGCTGATGAGTACGATATCAAGTTCGGCCACTGCGATATCCCTAATAGTCACTGTAACTCTTGGCTTCACACTATATGCTACCCCAACGATATCTACAAAAATGATTTACTTAGTTAAAATAAATTTAAAAATAAAGGCATTAGAATAAGAGGAAAGATTTCTTATACCTAGCAATTTTGCTTTGTTGACAAAATCTGAAATGCGTGGAAAATCAACATAAGACATATCTGATGAAATGTATGGAATAAAATTCTTGATTTCCTCTATTTGTGTCTTTTCTGTGAGAGAAAGTTCCAACTTGTTCACATTTGTGTAATTCCGGCTGCTCGCTTTTACAATGCCGTTGCATACGCCATAAGATTTCTCTTTTGGAAGCATTGGGTAGAACTTTCCGATTATATCATTAAACAACACAACTTGAATCTTACCACCCTATGGATCTACCATAAGGATGTCACTAAATAGCTACATATATTCTAACTTTTAAGCTATAATGGAGTATGCCAGTATTATACAATACCTCTTTGTCACTCAAAATTAGCTTCATAACTTCACCAGACCTTTGTCGTTGGTATACGGTTCAATAGAAACTTTCCAAAGTACATACACCTTCAAACTCCACTCTGGTTCATCTCATGCAATTGTCGTATAAATATGTCATCAGATACTATTTCAGACAAACCCAACTCACAGCTTCACAATTATTACATGACCAAAAAGAAGGTAGAAATTTATAAATAGTGCAAAGTGACTAATAACCTAGGCTCAATGACCCACATGAATTCTCCTCATTCGATGAATGTGGATTCTTCTGTGACCCAGGGAAAAAGCATCATGGCAATATTCAAATCACTTGAGCAAAATTTAGTAAAAGAATTAATAATAATAACATTAATAAATGACAGAAGCAAATGCAAGCCTAATATAGATGACAACATAGTATATATTATATGCACTTGTACAATAGAGCCTAGCATAGACCTTAAAAAGCTCAGATAATTACTATAATCATACATCGACCTTTAAATCTATTGTGGAACAACATAATTGCTGGGAATTTATGTCAATTCCCTAATTTTACCCCTCAGATCTTTTTATTTAGAAAATAAACCGGATAGAAGAATAAAAATAAGAGAAATTTCGAATGTCAAAACTTTCACTATATCATAAATATTATAACCATATAAAATTTCACTCGTCCAACCCCAAGTATTACAAGGAAAAATAAATCGAAATTACCCAACCCTTGTTTTCTACCCTTGAATAACACTCAAAGAGTTACGAGAAAACTCTTTAAATAATAAGCTCTCAATTTTTCCTCTACTAGACTGATGTACCTAGAAGAGAACACAAGACTCTATTTATAAGAAAGAAAATATATTGCCAAGGAAAGTCTTGGCCTACAAGTCATACTTGTAATTTAGGTAAGTTCCTTAAGTACTATTTTCTTTTCATAATTTCAATTGGTCTATTTTTTCCATTTTTTATTTTGGAATTATTTTTGGTAATATTCCAACAATAATCATTATCAATGGCAGGCAATAAAATTGGGCAATGTGATGAAGTTTCATAGAGTATAGTGCTTTCCGTCCAATGATTTGGCCTATTTTGCAAGTGGTTATCCAATGACTAAAACATAGGCCAACATTTTATGATTTTGTTTCATAGCATTTTAAAAACACCACCAACTCTTTGTTCAAACTAGTGTACCGCAGGAAAAAAATGAATAGATAAAAAGTAAAAAAGAATTTTAAGAAAAGGAACAAAAGGGGGGTCATCTTCAAAAAAACTGTAAAAATAAATATTCAAAGAAGACTTCTATAAAAATTGTTACCTCACAATTGGAAACCTTGTCAACTTGGTCGGGGATTTCTTCATTCTCTATTAACAAAGACGATGCAAAAGAGTTACATACATGCCATTGGTGACGAATATATATATATATATATATATATATATATATATATATATATATATATGAGTAAAGGTGAGAATGAAATACCCATTTTGATTGTCACCTCACTTTGAACTGTATATTGAAGTTCTTTGCACTCTTAATATAAGCTAAATAATGAATTCTTCATTTAATGATTAACAGTTACTTAATTGGAAGGTTGGAAAGGTGAAGAGGTATAGACATTGAGTTGGAAGGTTAGAAAGATAAAGAGGTATATACATTCAATGACTTTAAAATCATAAGTTACTATTACAATATGCCGAGCTAAATACTATTATTGATGTCTTGTCATATATCTATTTATTTATTAAAGATGATGATTATTATTATTAACTTGTAAAACATCCACTCATCTTGTAATACCACAACTTAGCAATTTAACGTTGGATCTTCGGCACCACCACATACAACTGTCACCAGGCAAACTGATAAAACACAACACAAACAATCACAACAAAGATCACCACTACGGTGATATTGGCCAAGAAACTAACATGTAATATAATGCAATTGTTTCTTCTTATAATACCACACAAGTGAATCTTCGATGGCACCAAACGCAATTGCCACCACATAGCCTGGTAAAAATCAACACAAACAACCACAACAAAGATCACCATTATAGCGATATTGGCGAAAAACCTCAAATGTGGTATCTCAAAACACGAGTGGAAAAAGTAAGGAATGTTAAAACTTACCATATCCTTTCGAATTCAAATTTTCCAATTTCTACAATTCTCCATTGGTCAAACTATTCTCCGAGCACCACTTGTTCTAGAACAATGCTGAAGCCTTAGCCTTGAACCTCCACTATAGTGCGAAACCTATACCAATCTGATTAGGAATATGAACAAAATAGGATATAAAAACATTAACTTCGAGGGAAAATAGACCAATTAATTCACTAACCTTGGAAGGGTCACTCATATCGGAAAGTAAATCCAGTAAGTTCTCAAAGTTGGGATAAATGTATTTTGGTAGTGAAATCAAAGTTGGGAAAATAAACGATTGGACCTCCTCGGATTCAAGCATCAATCGACGAATTATACTCTACGAAGAAATTCAAAAGGATTGGAATTCAAAATTCAGAAGGATCCAACGGCGGTACGGGAGAGATGCAGATGGAGTGGGGAGGACTGGAGTGACGCAGACGGAGCATAAACGAAGGCAGGGATGGATGCAACCATTTGGGCAAAGTCACGCGATGGGTGGCTTACGAAGGAGAGGTTAGGGATTAAGCAACATGTGTGAGGGCATATGTGGAAATCAAAAGATTTCACAACATCCACACTTTTTATAATAGTAATATAAAGGTTATAATAAATCGAATCGGGTTGTTATCAGATCAAATTGATCTATATCCATATTTCCTCCATGGATTATTGGATTCAAATCTTTATTAGGTTATCAAATTAAAACTTTGAATCCATCTGCTATTAATTTCATTGGATTCGAATCAATATCCAATCTAGTGACTGCCCTATCTGCAACAAATGATATATAATTCCATAATCAAAAAGACTGATGCGAATAACAATAAAATTCAAATAGTGGTTTAATTGAACATAGACAAACTACCTAGTTGAGAAAATGTACACCGCATTTATTTGCAACTGCGGTCCCGATCTAATCTTCATTACCTTAAATGATTAAAATTGAGAGATGAGTAATTCATGACAATCACATCAAAAGAAGAAGTTACCATATGAAATGGAGAATTATCAACCCATGTAGAATGTATGTCATTGTTTAGGCAAGAATGTTCAAGCACAAGCACTAGTGCCATAGTTACGGCACAAGCGCTAGTGCCATAGTTACGGCACCAGCGCTGTGTTTTTCGGCCAATTACGATATCCGTTTTGAAATCCGAGACTAGATCTAGGTTCAAGACAGTGATGGGGCTCCAACAATTCGGAAATTTTTTGACAATATCGTTGTTGCCGATCTAAGTTTTTGGCCAAAAAAATTGACCGGCAGCCACCACCTGGCAATGGTATCGCCGAAATTTTTTTTCGAATTGCTGGAGTCCCCATCCCTACGCTGAACTTGCATCTGGTCTCGAATTTAAAAACAGATGTCGTACGTGACCGAAAAACATAGTGCTAGCGCCGTAACTACAGTGCTAGCGCTTGTGCTTGGACATTACTAATTGTTTAGGTTCGAGCCTGGAAGATTTGCTACCATATGGAAAAAAGAAAAAAAACCATCCAGGTTCACCTTCTTCTCTGTAGATTTGAAATACTATTCTTCAAACCCAAATGAAATTTAAAAACCAGAGAATCCACCAAATATACAGTAGTGGTCGGAAGTTGCAGAGTGGCTGAAAATTATAGATCTATCATTGGAAATTGTGAATCTTCCATATTGCTGCAATATCATTTATCTTGGTCGGATAATCTCAGTCGGAGATGGTGTATCCGTGGCCGACGAGCTGTGTTTGAGAGAGACAAGGATGAGAGAGAAATTTTTGTATGTTGTTTGTGTGAGATCTTCTAGCTATGTGTGAGAGAGAAAAGGATGGAAAAAGATGAATTTGATTTGCAGAGTGGGAAAAGATAGAGAAGATGAACTCCTTTTTTTTTTTACGTGGCATGCCAATATGGCGCACTACGTCACACTGGAAAATTTTTAATCTTCCAGCTGCTTGCACTTGAACAGTCCCAGTAGAATGTAATTCATGCAAGTGTTGCAATCAGAATCTTACGATGTTCTAACATAAGAGTAAAACTAAACCCAAAGGTTAGACTAATATACTGATGCATGGTCATCTCGAAGCACAATTAGTGATACCCCCACATTTTCCAAAGATAGAGTTGTAGTTATTTTAACCAATATTTTTAAACTCGACCTGGTCATCAACCCAACTGAGGAATTGGGTAAAGGGTCAGAGGGTCAATTGGGAGTTGACTTGGTAATTAAAATAATATAAATAAATAAATAAAATACAAAAATATCACAAAATTTCAAAAAATAAAAGAAAATACAATAACCGGGATCAAACCCGGTCCCGAATCACAGTAGTCAGCCGAGATTTTAGAGTAGACCCGAGGTCTTTGATTAGGTATGACCACCATGGGTTTTAGGGGTCACTACACAGTTTTTTAGCCAGGCCGCAAGTTTCCCGGTTCGATCGGCCAGGCTGAGCCAAGTCTGAAAATAGTAATTTTAACACAATTTAAGAAAAGACAATTATTATATCAAGCTACACTACGATTATTACTAATCCCACCACATTTTTAATTGGATAATTATATTACCACTACAAAATTTATTTTCCCAACCACAATATTATTACATGTTGGAATATTACGAAAAATAAATTCAACAGAAAAAAGGAAAAACAAGTCAATTGAAAATATGGAAAGAAATTGGTGCTTAAGGAACTTGTCAATTTAAAAGTGTAACTTGAAAACCAAAACTTTCCTTATTTGTGTGTTTTTCTTTCTTGTAAATAGAGGTCTTGTTTTCACTTCTATAGACAACAATTAGTATGAGTTGAGAGAAAAATATTAGCTTAACACTCTAATTTTGTGGTCTTTATGGGTAATACAAAGTATAGCAATTGGTGAGTGCGGTAAGGTTTGATCTATTTTTCTTTATAATACCTGGAAGTGGCAAGATCTAGAGGAAAAAATGTGAGTCTAATATCTTGAAAGTTTTCTTGTAACTCTTTGTGGTTTATACAAAGAGTAGAAAATTAGGTGCTGTAAAATTTGTGTTATTTTTCTTATAATATTTGGGTTGTGGGGTGGTGAGCAAAAAGTCTATATGATTTTATACATTTATCATATAGTGGAAACGGTCCGCTCGTGGTTTTTCTAAGGTTTTGGAGTTTCCTACATAAATCTTATATTGTTATTTCCTTGTATATTTCTTTATCCTATTTTTTGGTATTTATCAATTTGAAGACAATATCTTGGGATAGATCTGAAATTATCTTCGAGTTGATTTCTTAACAAGTGGTATCAGAGCAAGGTCATTCAATGCAATGGAGTTTGGCATCTACATTTACCAAACTAAGATCGCAAAGTAGAAATATTAGGTTCCAAATTGGAAGTGAGAAATTTGATGGAAGAATCAATAATCGATTTGTGGTAAGTATAAGTGAGGGATATTTTGATTCAAGCTGGACTATACAAGTTTTGAAAAGAAAAGCAACCATGTGTTCCAACAAAGTTGTTGAAGCCAGTGTGATACATGATGATTGGGATGAATTACATTTGACATTTGTAAGCAGGAGATGTCTTCATTTTCCCAATAATATTCTTGTAAATATTCATGGATATTGTGCTGTGAAGGAGCAATGCCATGAATTGAGCGTGGCATACTAGGCAAGAAGTTTTTCAAATCTATTGTACTGGGAAAAATAGTTTAATTCTTTGTGAATGAATGAAGGTGCAAAAATCCCAGATCAGTTGAGTATTTTCAATGTTGTTGTTCTTGAACTGGTGGTCGTTGGAGTTAAAATTTATAAATTATTTAGATTTATCAGGTTTCTTCCATTGCTTGTTGTAGAAAAGTGGAAGACGGGTCACTCCATGGAAAAGAAAGCAAGTTGTTGGTGTTATAAACAGATTGATCATGTTTGAAAATATTGTTTAGGTAGAGCAGATTTTGCTGCTTTTCAGATCTAGAAAATCTGACTCTCTTGGTGTGAAGGCGATGCAAAGGTAACGTGAGTAGGATGGTCATTATCACAGCATGTCGCTAGTTGCCATGATAGAGGATGTGTTACTACTAGCGGGTTTGCACACAGGCATTGGATGACATCGATTCAGGGTGTGTGTTTGAAGTAATGTCGATGGCTGATGAGCTCTCTCGAAAGCCAACCAAAGAGTTGCACCCTAAATTTTAGTAGGTTTTATTTTTACATTGAGCTGATGAAGTTCTTAGAATTGGTGCTTGATTCTAAGTCATTATACTCTTATGGTAGAGTATGTCATTTCTCTGATTCTTAGAATTGGGATCGTCAAAGTTTGTCAAAAGCTTGCCTAGTAATTTTCAAGTATTGTGCACAAGACGGAAGAAGAAAAGATGAGAAATTTTGGCTTATTTTGGCTAGACAGAGATTGTTGGAATATTTTCAAAAATAAATCCAAAAGAAAAAAAGAAAAACAAGCCAATTGAAGATATGGAAAGAATTTGGTATTTAAGGAACTTGCCAAATTCAAATTATAACTTGAAGACCAAGACTTTCCTTATTTGTGTTTTTCGTTCTTATAAATAAAAGTCTTGTTTTCTCTTCTATGGACAACAATGAGTATGAGTTGAGTGAAAAAAAGTAACTTAGCACTCTAATTTTGTGGCATTTGTGGGTAATACAAAGTATAACAATTGGTGATTGTGGTAAAGTTTGATTTATTTTTCTCTGTAATACTTGCAGGTGGCCAAATCTAGAGGAAAAATTATGAGTCTAACATCTTGAGAATTTTCTTGTAACTTTTTGTGGTTTGTGCAAAGAGTAGAAAATTAGATGTGGTAAACCTCGGGTTATTTTTCTTATAATATTTGGGTCGTGCGGTGGTAAGTAAAAAGTTTATATGATTGTAAAAGTGTATCATACAATGGAAAGCTTTGACAATCCCCGCACATGGTTTTTCTCCCGTTTTGAAGTTTTTCATGTAAATCTTGTATTGTTATTTCCATGCATATGTCTTTCTCCCATTCTTTTGGTATTTCTAAACTTAAAGGCAAGATCTTGAAATTTATGTAAAATCATATTCCGATTGATTTCCAAACATTGCACCACATTTAATTTTTCTTTTGAGGAATACGCTACTTACAATTTACAAAAACAACTTATAAATTAATAAATACTTAACTACAAGAAATTACAAGTACAGCAGTACACCACATGCATTCCCAAGCCCCACCCCCTCTCTCTCCATTAACAATATCCATTGTTAATTACTCTTTCATCCTTTTTAGTTTTTGTCATTTCACCCTCATCCCATCTTCACGGTTTTTTATTCTCCAATCTTCATTGTTACTTTTTGATACAAAAAAGAGAGATAAGATGATAATTAAGAAGATGTTGAATTCAATTGAAATCCTAGAAAACTAATATTAAAAAATAAAAAAAGCCATGAATAGACAATTGAGAAAAAAGAGCACACTGCTAGAGGCGACAGTAAATTTTTTTTTCCCTTTTCTTTGGAGAAGGATTGCAAATTTAATGTTTGTCAATAATAATTATTCACCGTAAAATCTATAATCTCAAAATTTGTAAGTACAATAGTAAAAAAGAGATGAAAGAAAATGAAGATGGCTTTTGAGAGATTGTGGTGTATATAAAAATTAGGTTAAAAAAAAGGTTATTGATGTCTTTTTAATTATGTCTTGAAAATTTTATTTAAATTTGCGCTGCAAGGATTAATTTGGGAGATTATATATACACAGTAATTTTTGTTAGAGGTACCACATTTTAATTGCAATTAACATCCTCTATTTCCTTTTATTTTTTTTCATTTGCATCCTTCAAACTTTTAATTATATCGATCTACACTACAATTATTACTAATCACACTATATTTTTAATTATAATTCTTAATTTTCAATAAAGTCATAAATAAAATGACATATATCGATATTATCATATAAAATACTCCACAAGGAATAAAAGAAGAAAAAGAAGTATGAGACATACATTAAACACAACACAAAGTTACCCCTAATTTCTTGAATTACACCACAATTAAGAACCAGAAAATAATGATAAAAAAAGTAAAGAAGTACTCGACATAATTTTGTTCAAAGGTTTACAACTACAGCAGATCAGTATCATCTTTTCTTTAGTAGCGATTTTTTCATATGTTTTAATACAATTACAAATATCCATGTCTGTAAAATGCTATTCAACATTGCAAATTTGATTGACAATACAAAACCAAATCGATTCTTCACATACACGCATATATATGCATGCATACATACACATAAAGAGTAACGATCATTTGACTATGTATATACTGTATAAATGCACTATTATATTATTGTTGTTGTTGTTGTTGCAAAAAGAGAGAAAATCTATTGGGTTACAAAGAGGAAGTGGTTTGGCATTCATTCTTTACATGCAAGACATATACTTTGTAATTATGAGGAAGTATGCATTTTTTGCATGTTAGGATGTAAAATTTTATGAATTTTAATTCATTTTGATTTGAATTTGGTCAAACCAATCATATCCACATAACTCATGAAATCCACATGTACACAAATCTCCACCATTTATTCTCTCTCCCATGTCACATAAAAATCCATTAAAATTTCAATCCTAATATGGGCTAGAGATAAAGAAGGAAGGAATGATGCACAATTCATTGAGAGAGAGTTATAATGAGCATTACTTTGTAGTGCGTAGGGTTATATATGTCAAAATAGTGGTGATGTATTTATTAAAATGTTAGCTTTAAATTGGCGTAAATATAATGTGGTGTAGCAATCACAAAATGTGGTGGGAATATATTTTACCATTAATAAATAGTTAATACATTTTACCTGCGATCTCCGTCGTACAAAGATAGTCATGTTTTTCTTTTTCGTCCATCCCAAATTATAAGTCATTTTCGTTATTAAAAAAAAGTACTTAAAATCTTAGTTTTCAAGAGGATAAAACCATTGGAAAAATCTTTGAATCTCAAGATATTTCTGATATGAATTATCTCTAAGATTCAAAGCATTGTGTCGGCTCCTTCTGTAGTTCTTGATTTGACTCCTTAGATCCAAGAGGTCTTCATACATGGAGGTTGCATTGAAAACAATGGCAATTTGATGTATTTCAAGTAAATACCATAAGAAGCAAGAAAGTTCATTGGTAAATCTTCTGAATGTGTGGGAGTTTATCTGAAAGAGGGCGATGAATGGATAGTCAAGATGAAAACCACGTCCTAGATTTCTAATGACAATGGAATGGTATTTTAGAGCCACTTCTTTGGCTCGTGATTTGAGTGTTTCTTCTCTCATGAGATCATGGATTTCAGGCGGAAAAGTTTCTAAAATATATTGAGGAAGGCGATATGGAGTGATCATATAGATAACATGCATGGTGGGTAAAGTTTTTTTAAGCTGGAGTTTTGGTCTGAACAATAAATGTGGAAGGAGGTTTTGTTTTCCTTTGATGGTTTGACTTTAAAATAATGCTTTGAAAACCATTCTGCCTACTGGAGGAGTTGATCATTAGGAAGATGTTTCTATTTGAATTCTAACATACGTGGGAACACTGGCATATCCATTTCAACAAGGAACTTGTGATCAATCGATCGAATTGCAACTTTTCAATGCCACATTTGACAGTCAGGATTTCTTTCCACGTGGAATGATAATGTTGTTCTGAGTCTTTGAATGGCCCACTTTTGTATCCATATATGCATTTTTGTCCATCTTTTTCTTCAAGAACGGCTCCCCAGAATAAATCACTAACAACAGTTTGGAAGATTCGTCTACCATCTAAGGTGATTTGTAATATTGGAAGATTTTTTCCTTTTCTTTAACCCATTTGATTACATTTATTTGACTGTCGGACCATGGAGTTGGATTTTTATTTAGCATTGTTTACAAAGGTTTGATATTGGGAACAAACTTATTAAAGAATTCTGTCATACAATTGACAATGCTAAGGAATTGTTGAATTTCTTGCTTAAACAGATTCTCCTCTGGGAATTTAAGAAGTTTATGGGCAATGTGTGGCTGTAATGAGTATTGTCCATCCTTGATGGTCATCCCAGGAAAGTCAATGTCTCATTTTTTCACAAGCATCTTCTTTCGAGATAGCATAATGCTATGTTGCTTGATGATCTTTGTGAAATGAGAAAGCAAGTCCTAGCGTGTGGATTCATCTTTTTAAAGAGAAAGATGTCATTAATTAATATAAACAAGTGCAGTATCCAAGATGTGTCCAAAGATTCTGACCATGGCCGTTTGGGAAATGAAAAGGCTATTTTAAGACCAAAAGGCATTAACGTCCACTGGCAGTGATGATTCGAAATGCAAAATGCTGTTTTGTATCTGTCCTCGTGAGTGATTCCCAATTGCCAAAATCTTGCCTCAAGATCAAATTTTGAGAAGATTTGAGCATTAGCAAGATTGGCAAACATTGTCTTCTTATTAGGGAGAAAAAGTTTGTCATCAGCAAGAAAGTGATCAAAATGCTTGTAATCAATGACAAGTCGAAGCTTTCCTCTAACTTGTTCACTTCGTTAATTGACATAAAATGCCTAGCATACCCATTGTAAAGTTGAGCCAACTCTTTTGTTGAAAGTTCCAAATGTTCAAGATTTATTTCCATGTAACTAGCTTTGGTGGGGTAAATATCTTCATTCTTTTTTAAGGGTAAAGAGATGAAGAAACTGGAGTTTTTCCAAAGAGAATTTGTTCATTTTGTAAGGAATTCAGAATGAGATTCTCCACAACAATCTGTTATAAGGATATCAACGAGTATAGGTGTTGCAGTTGGAAGAGTGTAGCAGGTATCTGGTTTTAGGTATGGTAAGAAATATTATTTGAAGTTAAGACCAGTTGAACATGGCCCTACTTTCTTATCCCATAACTATTTGAGGATATCAAAACCAAGAATGAGGTCTTTACCAGGTAAAGAGGATCCTAGTAATTTGTGGATGATGATTAGTCTAGGGAACAATCTAATTGTAACAGGTTTGATGATGATGCAGATGGGGAAGTATTCTCCATTTGCAACTTGAAAAACTTTATGATGTTGCATCCACATGTGTTCTGGAAGAATGGATGGGTTAAGACGTTAAGTATTGAGGATGCGGCACCTATGTCGATTAATGTAGAGACTGCAGTGGGTTTATCAAATTTGGTAGGAAGTACATAGAGATGGATCATGGGGACTGGTAGAGATAGATTGATAATCTCTAAGCCAAAGCACCCATCTGTTTCAGAGGTATCTGAGGTATCTGTTTCGCCATCATTGAGATCTTCGAGAGCAAAGACTGTTTTTGGTGATTGCTCGTCTTATTCATAGAAAAGGGATTCCACATCAACGATTTTATAAAGATCAACAATGGACGTGATTTGTTGGAGAATTTTGTCCTTCTTGTGAGGACAATTTTTTGCGAAATGTCATTTTTTGCCACATATGAAATATTTGTTGCCTTTTCATCCAGCAGATTTCTTTCTAAAAAAGCACCTTTTATTAGGAAAGAATTTTGTGAACTTTTTATTTTTGGAGAATTTTGGTCTTTTGGATTTGAAGAATTTCTGAGAGTGTCTTCGGGATGAACATGTGCATAATTCATCCTTGCATTTGAGTATGAGATGGGAATAGTAACACGCCTTTTCAAACTTTTTGGCTACAATGTTCATCGCTTTGAACAACTCTTTTTGATGACAAAGTTTTGCAAGAGATAGTTTGATTCAGTTTTTAATTTGTCGAACTGAAGTTTGAGAAAAATGTTGGTTGCATAGGTTTATTACTTTGTGCGTATCTTTGGCCAAGCAATGAAGGTAATGACTCTAGATATGCCTGCTTCAAATTGCTATCACTCATTCCTCCGAGAATGTAATACCTATCCATCATCCGCCTAAAATATTTGTCAAGATCCTTGAGATTATAGGAATAGCACTTTAGTTTAAAGAATTCTTATTGGGCTTTTTCTTTAGAATGTTCTTGCTTGCCACATAATTTCCAATGGAGTGCATTAAAAAATATATCAAGTACGGGAAGAGTCATCAGCTAGATTTGTTGATATTCACCAAGAACAGCATATCATTCCTTCATGAAACCTGTAAGTCGTGCAATGATCTCCTTAATGACCATTGAGTACGTCAAATTGAAGATGGTGAGACATAGGAAGCTTTGCCTTCGGAATATGTTCAGAAGATCGAGGAAGACAGAGAACATAATCAACAACTTGATAGAACAGAGTTCTTGCCTCGAACTGAGTTTGGACCACCTCATACTCGGCACTACTATGATGATTCATAATTTCCACTTGATGCACCATGGAATCAACTCTATCTTGACAAACGAATTCAAAGTCTTGGAATCACAACCAAATATTCAAAGAACAAACCAAAAGGACAAGAGCTCGGAAAGATATGGACTACAATAAGAAAGCCATGGCATTTGACCAAAAGACATACATTGGATAAAGCAAAACGGACAATTGGAGAATCCAACAAAACGAAACACATGCCAAGCCCAATCCAAGAAGAAAAAGAAATTCATTTTCTCACACATGCCAAAAAGGACTCAGCCTAATAGGAACAAAAAACAACTCAGACCCAATAGATCAACATGATTTCACAAATGGATATTCCTGCCTGGTCACAACAGAACAAGCCCACCAAGTCTCAACAGTGGATCGAATCCAATCACCTCCTACAATCACAACAATGGAGCCAACCCTATAGAAAATCACAGCCCAGCCCAATTGAAGGTCCATCATCATCCCAGTTTCAAGATTCACAAGATTCATATTCCATAGGCATAATGGAAGAAACTGAATAAATTGATGTTGAAAGTTCACAATAACACGATAAAATTATGAGATAACAAAAAGAAGAAGAACCATCGTGAAAATGTCACGGCCTACCATGTGATTCTAATGAAGAAAATTACTGGCCTGATTCAGAAACAAATCTTGGAACTCCATGACACGTGTCGAATAAGATTAAGGAATCTTACTATGTGCGTTTACTATGTGTTTTAATAAAGCGGATTCCACGTTGCGTAAAATCCGCACCCATGTTAGTCGGTCGGTTTGTCGTCTTATATAATTATTATGATTTCTGTTTACTTTTGTACGAATGGATACTATCCATTCGCGTGTGCCGAATGGATAAGTCTAAAAAGCATCTCGTGTCCCACGTGCTATTTATAAGGAACGTCTCAACCCTCTATAAATAGGGACTTCCCTCTCAATTGCAAAATCATCAAAAACTTTCCCCAAATAAATCAATTTATTTCTAACCTCTTATGGCTTCTTAGATTTCCATAATTCTTATATTTACTTCCCAAACCCTCGATAGTGTAATAGTATCTTGATTATCAACATTATTAGTAGTAACAAGAGTATGCTCTACTATTGTCTCTGTTGAGAATCTTTAGCATCAGAAACTATTCCATAGACTATAAGGGTGAATGGATCTTCATTTTACCAACTTTTACCACTTTTTTCAACTTTTTTCTCTCTCATAAATCAATCACATCCACATATCTCATCACATCCACAAATCTCAACCACTAACCTCCACTCATTCTCTCTCATCTTTTACTTTAAAACACTTTAAAACGCTTTTAATTTACTCTCATTCACCCTTTATATGATCCGATAGAATGAGTGATGAATCCTAACAGCTAAGCCCTCTCTTTTAATCAAACAATTTGTATATTTTTGGGCTACAATACATGGATTTATCATGGTCACTCTTATCCTATGATTCTTTACGTATTTTTATATATTCTTTTTAAATTTAAATTTAGTCAAACTAAGCACATCCACATATTACATGAAACGTCACATGTACTACATAAATCTTCATTATTCAACTCCACTCAATCTCTCTCCTATTTGATGCCAAAATCCATAAAAATTCACATCCTAACATGCCTGTAATAACACAATAGTACGGAGACTGCACAAATCAAGCGATATAGAATTAGAGCCTCCTCAATCATGAACTTTACTGTACTTGAAAATGTTTTAATACCAATAATGATACCAACACATGTAAAATCACAAGTAATGATCTCCCACCAACAGGTTTTGTGTATTATCCTGCCAATCTGTAAGAGAGATAAAGACACACAAAACTTATTAGTTGAAGATCATTACCCGTGAAATCAAATGTGAACACATAACAGGGAAATTTCAGCAATTGAGTTCTATTCCCCTCCAGGGAGGATAAGATTTTCCCCTCACTGATGTGTGCTACCACATAAGCATAAATGATGATCTGGAATTATCATATTATCATTTAAATATTAAAAATAATGACATAACACTATCACATTAGTTGAAAGAAAATTTTATCCTTCCCATGGGAAGGAGATTTCAGTAACACTAACATTAATGTACCTCAAATATGAAATACATAGCAATGGAATAGTGCCACTCTAGATTTGAAATAATCGTGTCAACTCCCTGACTAATATAGCTTTTAACAATAATTGCAATTTCTTTCAAGTACGTTTGTCTAATTACTCATTTTTGCCGAACTATAAATAAATAATTTAATAATGATAAAATAAAATAATTTGTAGTGATAAAATAATTAAATACAATGAAAAAAAAACTAATTTCTAATTCATTTTGTTGAAATGTGATTTAAAATAGAAATATGGCATGATAATGGGGTTGATAACAAGTGTTATGAAATGATTGTGTAGATCATAAGTTTATTTCTTATTTAGTGGAAAAAATACTTATTTATGCTTGTACAGTTGCCTAACTACTCATAAAATTTCAAACATATGTTTAAGAATCTATGAAAGTCAAGATCCGTTGGTCATAGACTATCGGTACTAAGTAAAAAAGAAATTCGGATCCTTTAGATCTCTCATTATGAATCTTAATGCTAGTTAGGAATGGTAGAATTATGGAATATTTATACTCTCCAAACGCATCCACCTCTATAGGATCAATATATATTTTCTTTTCGAATTTCTATAGTTTCGAATATATATTGCAACTTTTGATATTTTTAATATATTCCACTTCGAATATTTTATGTTTCTTCTGAAACAACAATAGTGAAATCGTGTTAGCTTTATTCAAACACAAAAATCTAGCTATTATGCTTCTTCAAAAACATTTTATTATTATATCAACTCGATCTCATATCATTAATAATACTACTTCATATGATCTCACCATGCGATATATTTCATTTTATTTATGAACATGGGATCTATTGAGCATTGTACTTTCATCTATTTATCCAATGGTAACTTCTGATATTGCTTACTCAATTTTCTCCACTAATATTCAATAAATGTACATAATTTATTTTCATTGTATATTCCTTCGAGAGTTGAACAAGAAAATTCAATCAACTACTCTTTGCAAGGTAAGATTAATTATAACCAATCTTGTGGCAAAAATTACCATACTAGAAATATGCACTCCAACAATGTGACATAACCCACCATATTGGAAATTTAAAGTACATAAATTTAGATAGCAAAAATTAAATTTTCTCCAAGTAGAACCGACCACATGAAAATTATCTCAATAAATATAAATTTTTGGAATTTAAATTACAAGGATTAAATTACATAATGATTAACTATTTCTTTAAGAATACACTTATCATTTATAAGCCGTAAGAGTAAAATTACCCATTTCAGTCCGCAAAATAAAATCGTCCAATCATTTACAATACTATTACTGCCATGATCATAAAATCATATAATTATTCTGCAAAATATAATCATCATATTTCTTCTCTATTTCCCAATGATTTAAGAATCACGAATCTTAAAAAGACCACATGCTTGAGAACGTTCTCCACATATATGACCGATAATCACTTCCCCTTTCGCCACTAGAATCAATGTCATTAACAGCAACACAACTGTAGTTTATGGCACCAAATCCTTCAAGGTTCAGTGATGAAGAAACTGTTGTACAGGAGACATAAAATTTTTGCCTATAGGTGATGAAACAAAGATGAAAAATGAAAATATGATGAGAGCTTGATGGAGGTAAACTAAATTAAACAAAGAAATTATAAATCTTGACCTGGAGAGTTGAAGATAGAAGAATACTTAAAACAAAAATTTAGACACAACTTTGTGCATTCCGTAATTGAGCCTCCGGCCCCGGGTTGGGGGGGTTTGTTGTTGTAAGCGCAATTATAATTATAATTGTTATAACAAAATATAGAGAGGCCACTGAAATAATGATGAAATTAATTGCAATTCTACCAGTGAGATGCTTTGATGAAAATTATTCTTCAAGCTAATTCTAGCTTAGAACAAGTAGAAATTCATTCCATCATATTACAAATACTAATTTAATATATAATAATCATTCACACAAAAATATATATATTATTATTATTTAAATACTATATATTAGATTAATAACAAACAATTACGATCAACACCATCATTTCTTAACATATCATCAACCCCATCATTTTATAACATTTGAAAAATAGTTTTTCCAATTAAATTTTTCTCCAAATAGGTTTCACAAACAAATTCCAAAAACAATATAATAGTCATTCAAAGACAAGTGTTATGAAATTATAGAATTAATGGGAAATATTATGAAATGATGAAGTTGGTGACAATTGTCGACCACCAATCCAATATATAATATTTATATAATAATATATATTTTTTTGAGAATACTATAACATTTTCCTATGAATAGAAACTATTTGTAATAAATTTAATAACGAAAATAAAATAAAAACATGTCTCATTTACAACAAAACATATGATACAGGAAAATGGTGTAACCATTCATACTCCACTTTCTAAACACACCTAAAAAATGGGGTGGGGCTAAATGCACCCAACTCCTTACTAAATGCACCCATTGAATTTGAAAAAAAAATTAGAAGACTAAATTGCCCCAACTAAGTGCACCTGTGCACCCATATGTTTTTTTTCTTCTTTCCTGTTCGCCGCAAATGCAACGAACATGCTTTTAGCTTATTCACTGCATTTGGAGCAAACATGCTAAACGCTTGTTCGCTGCATTCAGAGCGAACAAGGCATTCAGAGAACAAATAAAAGCTTGTTCGCTCTGAATGCAACAAACAAGACTAAAAAAAACAATTCTAATTATTTATTTGTAAATATATTTTTACTGTAATTTTTTGTGATTATTTTGATAAATAATTTTAAAAATTTTTTAAATTTTTTACAACTACTTTGATAATGAAATTCAAATTTTTTTTATGATACAGTAATTTTAATCAATTAGCATAATTTTTTATAACTATTTTGACTATGAATTTCGAATTTTTTTTATGATAAAATAATTAATTTTATCAAATTAGTATTAAATATAATTATTAAAAAATCTTTGAATAATTGCAAAAAATTTGAACAAAAAATAATATTAAAATTTTTTTATCAACAATTTTTTCTTTTTTTAATTATTTTTTTAAATTATGTAATGTTCGTCCAAGTCAGGGCGAACACTCACTTTGGATGTTGACCGCAAATGGGGCGAACACCCACATGAGGTGTTCACCCCAAATGGGACTAACACCCCATGTGGGGTGTTCGCCCACCCCCATTTCAAGCGAACACGTGTCCGCTTTTTGAGTGCGAGAACTTTTTTTTTTTTTTTTTAAGTTACACGAGAGGTAAAATTGGAATATTAGATAAAATGGGTTAATAAAGTAACAGGACGGGTGTATTAAGCATCACCCAAAAAATATCTGACATTTTCTAAAATACCCTCCCAATTCCATCAAAAAAATTATCCGGCCAACCATGGCCAAACAAGAAGCTGTCATCCATGGGTGGCCGGACAAAAAAAAATTTTGCTGTCGAGCATTTGTTGCCATATCCAGCAATAATGGGTGCCATCGAGGGGTGAATCCCCTCTTTTTTGTTGCAATCCTCCCTCTCTTCTTTGTTGCAATTTTGCAGCAAAAAAAAGGGGTTCTTCCCCTCAAATGCTACAATTTTCGGCAGTTAGCTTGCTACAATTTCCGAAAGCAAATGCTGCCAAAAAAGCTCCAGCTTTTTCATGCTTCATTTTTTTTTAAATTGGAAGGGTATTTTGGGGAGGTGGAAGATGACAGAGTGCGCTTAGAAAAAGACTGTCAAAAGAAAAGGACGCTTCAGATCCTAATTCACAGCAAAAAGCTATTCGGATCAAGGACAAATGGTTTGAGATTCTCTGAAATTGTAACAAAGGTTGGGACATCAGTTCTCCAAGGTGATATAACTTCAATGAAATATTCAGACGCAAATTACCCATTTGTTAATGAGATTCATCATTTGTCCCAAATATATCAATAAAAAAGAATTAATATCAACCAAAAAATTTTAATTTAAAATAGAAAATTTCAGTGTAAACTAAAATTCCAGATATAAACGGTAGCGTTGTAGCGATCAGAACCTGTCGGGATTCATGGATTGACATCACACAGTCGTCAGTGGATTGACAGACTTCATGATTCTATCTTCACCTCGCTGTCATGATTTTACTTTTCCAGAAAAAATTCAAAAACAAAATATAACAAAAATCCTAAAAAGGAAATTATTTAGCAAACGAAGAATGCTCAGAACTTCTTAGAGGGATGTGCTGCCGTCACCGACAAAAAGCCTCGGCACACGATTTTAGTTCATCACAGCAGTGTACAGATTTCTTCAGAAAACTTCCACATAACAGAAATTACAGCTCAAACAAAAGCAATTACCCAAAATTACGTTGCGAAAAAGGATTTCAAACTCACCATCAAAAAAAAACCTCCAGAAAACAGAAATTAAAACTCAAATAAAACGCAATTACAAAAAATTAGATTGCGGAGAAGGATTTCTAAAAAACTAGTTACATACGCTAATCTCCATCCCACAGGAATACCCCACCGAATACTGTGAGTGGGAGATGACGATTGAAGAAATTACAGAGCAAAGAAGAAATTACAGAGCAAAGAGCATCCAAAGACACCGGGAATTATAGGTTTGGCAAGGCTATGATGAAATTTATATTGTTGTAGAAACCCTAATTGCCGAGTTGTTATTGTGCGGCGACCAAAACCCTACTCGTTGGATATTAGTAATTTTTGCAATTGGTCCCCAACCTTTCAAACTTGTTTCTGGACTTCAGTATCATCACGCCTTCTTTCCGAGGCTAATAGTTCGGTAATGCTCATGTACCTACGCGTGGACAGGGTAATATGCCCATAAAAACTTATTTAGGGGCTGTATTTAATTTAGATTTGTAAGGATTTTGATAGATTTTTAAGTTGAATGATTTTCATGGAATTTAATGGATTTTTATTAATTTTTGATAAGCTTTCACGGATTTCCACAAAATTCATAAAAATCTTCAATGGATTTAGAAGGACTTTTATTTAAAAATTTTTACGGAATTTCTTTGGAATTCATTTGACAATATATATTTTTATTTCATAAAATAAATATTATAAAACTTATTGAGATTAGAATTTTATTATTTGTTCTCATTAAATTATTATTGTTTCAAAAACTGAAATTAGTAATAATTAATAATTGTCTATACAATATTTTTATAAAAAAATAATAATTTTATAACTACAAAAATACATGACTATTACAAACAGAGATTTCAGAATATTTTGATATAATTTAACTAGAAAAATTAAAAAACTATCACATGTTTAATTAGTATATCAAAATATATATCAAATTATTAAAGTAAGAAGTAGATATTAAATTTTTAATTATAAATTTTAAAACTTTTTACAAACTTTTGTAAATAATTTTATTGTTCGTGAAAAGTTGAACAAAAAAAAGATAAAAATATTATAAGAATGTTTTTACATCATTCTTATTGTTAAATTAAGAAAAAACCAAAAATAAAAATAAAAATAAAGAAGAAAAAATAATGAAAGATTAGTGATGGCGGTGGGCTGCGATGATGTGAGAGTGGTGACGGCGGCAACGGAGATGGCAATGCCGTTGGAGGGATGGTAGCAGTGGTGGCATGGTGGTGGCGGTGATGTGGTGGTGGTGGATGCGGCAGCGATAGTGGTAGCGGGTGATGGTGATGAATAAAAGTCCATCAAAATTTTAGGGGCGAGTGATAGGTTTCATCTGACAAATTATGTTTGTACTTTGTGCTAGAAGATGAGTACCTAAAAGATTCCATTAAAGTATTTAAAAATCTAAGACAACTTTAAATACCTCATAATTTCATATGATTTTAAAAAGTCATCATTTAATATCTCGTGATTTTGATGGACTTTTAAAAAGTCCATAAAAATCTATATTGAATACCATAATATTTTAATTGACTTTTAGAAATCTCAATTAAATACACTCTAACTTTTCCAAATCCATCAAATTCTTTAAAAGTCTTTAAAATTCGTTTAAAATCTCAATTGAATACACCCCCGTTAGTACTATCTCTATTCCAAAAATACAGCCATGATCTAGTCAACCCGGGTGGACCATAGCTTATGGTCCGCCCGGGTGATTTGCGCTTTCGTCCGGACTCCATTTTGAAATTTGAAAATTTTATTGGATTCATCACGATGAGGCGGAGCTCCAACAATTTTTTGGGCAAAAACTTTGACCGATCTTTGACCGGTCACCACGGGCAATCACGGTTTCCAAAATTTTTTTTCAAAATTGCTGAAACTCCGTCTCATCGTGATGAATCCAACCAAAATTTCGGATTTCAAAATAAAACCCAAACGAATGCCCAAATCACCCTAGCGGACCATAAGCTATGCTCCACCCGGGTGTACCGGAACAAAACCATTCAAAAATCAGCCATGATCTAGTCCACCCGGGTGGACCATAGCTTATGGTCTGCCCTGGTGATTTGCGCTTTCGTTCGGGCTCCATTTTGAAATTTAAAAATTTTATTGGATTCATCACGATGAGGCGGAGCTCAAGAATTTTGAAAAAAAAACGTTTGGACACCGTGACTGCCCGTGATGATCGGTCAAAATTTTTGCCCCAAATTTGGCCAAAACTTTGACCGATCTTTGACCGGTTACCACGGGCAGTTACGGTGTCCAAAATTTTTTTTCAAAATTGTTGGAGCTCCGCCTCATCGTGATAAATCCAACCAAATTTTCGGATTTCAAAATGGAACCCAAACAAAGACGCAAATCACTGGGCGGACCATAAGCTATGGTCCACCAGGGTGTACCGGAACAAAACCATTCAAAAATCAGCCATGATTTTTGAAACACATTCCATTTAAAGATACAATTAAAATATTATTTATCTTTTAAACCCTCATTTAATATACATTATTATCATCAAAATAGAGTAATTGAAATAAAAAATCTAATAAATGAGATGACATATTAGTAAAATAATCTTAATTTTTACATTTTCAATACTATTGATTAAAATTTTCTTAATCTTTATAAAAATATAAATGGATTATATTTATGGGACAAAGGTAGTATATCATTAAAGTTCGAACCCGTACAAATATGCTCTTATCAAAATTTGACTTTGTACAAATAAATTATTATAAGCATGTTACTCTATTCAAGCATATGACTCTATCCATATGTGAGTAGGGAAATATTATCGGCTAATAGTAGAATAGATTTTATAGTAACTTTTTTGAGTTTTTCTGTTAAATTTAGTGAAAGAATATTCAATGCAGGGAAACAAAGTGAAAAAACCACTCACTCTTAACTAATTAACATAACGGATTAAAAAGTTATAATAAATAAATGAAAAAAAATTTATTGGTATATTTTGGAATATTTCTCAATGTTAAAAATAATAATTTGTTTTTATTAATAACAATAAATATTAATAGGAGTATATTAAAAAAATAAAGAAATTTTAAAAATAATAACAACCAAAAAAGCAAATATTTTAAAATAGGTGAAAAAAATTTATCTTAATGAGACGGAGAAAGTAAATATTTATTCTTTTTACCGATTACAAAATTTTAGTTAAATGTAACTAATCGTAAAGGAAGGCTCTAGAAACATTTCATAATATAATATATATATATATACACATATATATAAAATATTAAAACAAGGTAAAATTTTTGCCCGAAGTTCCCACGTTATTGAAATTTGTAATTTGATAATCTATATCTATATATTAATAAAATAAGATCAATTTCCCGTTCAATCTTATAATTTTCAGAATTAAAAAATACTATTTTATTTATATTTCCCACTCAAGCACAAATACTTATTTTTCAACCCATGGATAATCTCTCGTTTTTTGATAGAATCACTCCTTATCCCTCTAATCCGAGTTATTATCATGTGTGATTTTTTTAAATCTCTCATCCATATCTTTTTACCATAATAAAAGGAAAATATATTATTATAATTTTTATTTTACACATATTTTAAATTATAAACTTGGCCATAAATCTCCCCTAAAAACAATAGAAATCACATGGATATGATGTTTTGGTTTTATTAAATTAAATTGTTAATCCCAAATATTCTCTTCATACTTAAAATTATCCAATATAATAATTGATATGACTTTTTTTTTACAAGATAATGATTAGGGTCAAAATTTATAATCTAAAATATTTTTTTTATATATTTCGTTGTTTTTATTGTGTATTCATATTAATACATTTTTTCATTTCATAATATTATTTTATGTAAATATATTATTTTAATCATCTCGTGCATCGCACGGGAACAATACTAGTAACATTAATATGTACTAAGATGTGCGGAAAAATGAAAATTTAAAGGACCATTTTAGAATTTGTTAGAAATTGTACAAAACATGGACAACAAATTATGTTCTCCCTGGATTACCAACTTGAAATTTAAACTATTTTTTCAATTTTCATTTTTAAGCATATTTTTCTTTCACCGGAAAACCACTATTTGATTAATTTGATGATTATTTTAATTTTTTATATCACATTTTTAAAGCTCTTTCACACATAAAATTAAGTTTGATTGATTCATATCAAACATTCCCTAAAACGTACAATTTCAATGTTGGGATCAATCTTGCTCTCAAATAGAACTCATGCTTAAAAAATTACATTTGAATACCGAAGACGTCTAATTCTAGACATTATCTTTCACATTGTCTACCAGTTTTTTATTATGTATCACGATCTCTCTAACACATTCAAGCTTGAAATTAGCATATGAGAGACTATCCCCACACTAACACATGGTTCTTGAGGACACATGTCACCCGACATTGGATAACCTAAAAATCATTACATATAGAGATAACATGTGTTCATAATACAATCTACCAACGTGAAATCATCACTTCTATTTAAATAAATAAATAACTTGAAAAACAAATAATTATCTTATCTGCAAAATTCATGTTAAATCACTTTTCTTACTCCCAAAATAAGTAGTAAATAGTAATTCTACAAGTGAGAAAAGACGAATCATCGAATGTAATGAAAATTCAGTGCAGATGCTTAATTTTCAAGCACATTAACTAAAAATTAATAATAATGACCACAAGTTACATTATTATCACTTAAAAAGACCCCTGCATGTGTGATTCTTCATGCTGCTATAACTGTTTCCTCAGTCCTCCCAACTGAAATATACACTAACGTTTCCTAATCTCATTAGTCCATTTTGCTACCAACATCTCACTCTTGTACCTCTTGGACACATAAAAATTGAAGGCTATATTGCAGGGAAGTAAATATTGGCTCAAACTTCACCCCAGTCACTGTTAAATAATTGTCATCGCCAACTCGCTGTTGTCATTTGATTAGTTGTTGTACTTACTGAAAAATGCTACTCACCGAACAATCATCGTGGACTCGCCAAATTGTCTCCCCCAAGAGATTTGCAACTGAAAGAACAGTTAATTGTGGGAAGTAGTTCTTCTCCATTACGGGAATTGTGTTTGTAATAATCACCTCTTGAAATAAGCCACTAGACAATCTCTCTACTGCAGGAGGGCTGTAGAAAGATATTGAAATGAGTGGTAAAAAAGCGAGTAATTCATGTGGATCCTATGATGAGTTTGTGGAAGATTGTCAGCAGAAAGATTCTTCACAGAGTTCTCAAACAATCCCTTGGCATACTTGTCAATCATATCGATAAGCATGAAGGGTCATATAGTAATATTTACCTGAAAACAGCGTGAGTGCTGCATGCATAGACTTCCCTAGCACCTTCCTCATGCAACAAAGCGGCACCTTTGGCAATAGTTCCTACAGCATACAAAAAATTAGCAAGTGAATTTATGGTCTAGTAAAAAAATTATGGTGACTCTAAAACATACCTGCAGTGTCTATCATGTCATCTACCATAACAGCAACTTTTCCTTTAACATCACCAATCAGATTCATCACCTGCAAAAAACAACACTTTACCGCTCAAATAGGCTACCAGAGAAGAAGGGTAAAAATGACTCACTTATTTCCAAAACTTATCAGGCCAGGTATATTAATGCTTCCTAGTAACAGAAAGAAAGGAAACATTCAGTTCAGCACTTGCATCAATTTGTAGTTCAACTTGGTTTTGTACTATAGAAACAATGATCTAGTCAATTCTTATTTCTTACATCCCTTTATGGTGGTTCATTACTTGCAGCTCCATCTAATATATGTATATGTATATGTGTGTGTGTGTATATCATTCCATGCTACTGCTATCCGAGCATCCAATAATTAGTAGTTTTTATGCGGTAGATGTTAAATATTGACTTTTACCAAGTATTAGGCGTGAACAAAAAAATATTTGAAATGAATGCAAGCTAAAGATCCAAAAATATTAGAGCTCCATCCAGAGAAAAAGAAACAACTGCTTGACACCAATGGGAGGATAAGAATTCTTAATGTTGACAAATCTTAACTATCTGTGAGCCATTTCCCACTCATTTCCTTCAAAACATAAATATATCAACTAAAGAATTGTGTAAAGATCAGTTTCTCACGACTGGCTTCCATCCGCAAGCCCACAAAGTTCCAACCTTACTAGAATCATGCAATAAAGACAGTGACATTTAATAATCTCACATAGCACACTTCATGGGGAGGCATGGAGGGCATGTTTGTCAAAGTTCATGATTGTTTAAGCAGTGAGTCCGAAGAATGTAATTAGAAAGTAGGTCAAAGTTGCGGATCATGTCGAATGTCTTGACAACATAAGTTTCATAAGCCATGAGTGATTAAAGATTTGAGAAACCTTCACTGGAAGTGGATGACATATTTACTAAGATGCTCACAACCATTCACATAGTTCTCCAAAATTTTTTTAATTTCCTTCATGCATATGATAAAAAGCAAAAAAAAAAAAAAAATCGAAAACAATGAACGAAGAAAGAAAAACAAGTATTGTCTAACTCTTGAAAGCAAATGGTTAACAAGAAATGACCTCTGCAACATTATGGCCTTGGCGCCTTTTATCCACAATGGCTAAAGGGGCATCAGATAGCTTCTTGGCAAAAGCCCGTGCTCTTGCCACACCTCCAACATCAGGTGAGACTACCACCAAGTCATTGGAACAAATCTTTTTGCTGGCAAGATAATCCAGGATGACAGGCTATTGCAAACGAAATAACAAAAAGAAACATGGTAAGAAAATAAAAATAGTCTGTAATAAAAACATTCAAACTATGGGACATTACCTGACAGTACACATGGTCCACTGGAATATCAAAGTAACCCATTGCCTGTCCAGAGTGAAGATCACAAGCAAGGACACGATCTGCACCTGCTTCTGTGATAAGATTGGCCACTAATTTGGCAGCAATAGATTCACGTCCTTGGGTCTAGTGATACAAAAAGAAATAAACGAGATCAGTTGGCTAAATATTTATAATTGAATTTTGAGTACTCTGACTAAGATAATTGGCACCGGCAATCAGGTGACAGTATATACTGAAACAATAGAGATATTTAGTTTCATGTATCAAAATCTTAAGGTAGAATGTGAAGATAGATCAAACAGAGGAAGGAATAGAGAATAATATACACATGATTGTCCTACTAAATATTAGATCATTCTGTAGATGAAGTAACCATGAGTTTCTTCATAGAAAACTGTTAAGCGCGAATCATCATTAAATTTTGAGCTTGTTTCATACTACTTATTCAAAACATCATTTTTCGTCAACGTCATTATCAGCCACTCATTACATTGATTTGACAACATTTTATATATTTTAAATATTTTCTTTACTTTTCAACCACACATCCAAAAATCATTTTTCTATAATCTCTATCAAACATACCCTAAGTTAATTTGCAATGTCTATTGATCTCACCTTTCTGTCGGCTCTAGAATATCCAAAGTATGGGATCACTGCAGTGATATTCTTGGCTGATGCTCTTCTGCAAGCATCTATCATAACCAAAAGCTCCATAAGATTTTCATTAGCAGGTGGGCATGTGGGCTGCACAAGGTACACATCACAGCCTCGAACACTCTCTTGTAATTGAACATATATTTCTCCATCAGCAAACCGCTTGATGTGGATCTTTCCCAGGTCAAGGCCCATATACCAAGCAATTTCCTGAGTGATGGAAAACTATTATATTAGCCCATATAGTATTTATGGCGGCCAAGCACTTTCTACCAATTTCCATAGTTATATATTTTCTCATCATCTTCTTCTATTTTACTATATTCTCATTTGTTTATGGTTAAAATATTATTCCTGGCTGCTTTGAGGTATTGAAATAGGGCCATTTGCCTTTTGTTCAATACACTAATGGCTGTACACCTAGTAAAAACTAAGGTTTTAATGCATGATAAAGAATTCTCTAGACTTTAGAATGAAATTCCATTTATAAATGTCTTGATGAGTAGAATTTATGCGGAGGACAGTTCATTCTGATAAAATGTGCGTCCACATGATTCACTGCACTTCGTAGAAATTCACATATGGCAATTTGAAACCAAACACTAACCCCACAATAAAATTCTTCCTTGTGAATCCATACTCTACGGAAACTGGTCTTGCAATTTCATTCCTCACTGTCGACCGATGCTCTGCTTCCTCCCCCTTTTCTCTATTCTTCCATCATAGAAGCTCTTGCTAGTCTTTAAATTACTAATTCCTTTATTATTATTATATTTTCCTGCTGCTATCATAATTGCAGTTTTTAAATGCTAAATTATCAGTCACGCCCATCCTAATGGCTGGCTTACTACTGGACCTAATATAGCCCTTATGATTCTAGAAAGTTAATTATTTACCCTATGGTGTTGGTGCACTATTGCACTCTAAATTATTAACTCATCAATGTGGGGACTAATTTGCATGCTGGACCCCTGGCAGAGTAGCAACTAGAACAAAAACTAGGGAGTATGAATTACACTGATGAAAATCTTCAGAGAGTAATTCAGATATCAATTCCTTCAGTTCAGCAAAACAAAAATACATGAATTATCTAACTTCAATCCATACCTATGGACATGGAAATGAAAACAAGAGTATTCAATCAAAAATTAAAACTGAACCCCACAATACAGTAAATTCTGTTTCTTCTCACCTGAGAAAGTGCAGAATTTGCCAAGCCAGAAAAAAGTTTAAGCCTTGTATTGTTGTTTCTAGCCATGGAATTCTCCATTGGCCTCGACTGCGAGAACTTTGGAAGAGTTTTTTCACCGATGATGGGAACAGAAGGCTTTCCATTCACTGACTCTGTCAGCTCACATCTCTATTAAACAAACAACAAAATTTAACAAAATGTCCCCTGTCAGCAATTTAATACCTCTTTCATAATCCAGAAAGCATTTATTAGCAGAATCCATATACTGTCCATCGTGCTTTCAATCTCAAAACTACTAATGCAAATTTTCACTCAGTAATAAATACAGCAGATTACTTTTTACGCACACGGCAACGCAGAAACACAAAAAAAGGCACAGCAGCAGAAAAGTTGGAAATCATACGACGGCGTTTCGAGCAAGCCATCGTCTGGTGACGAAGTTCCTTTGGGCCAGTGAAGAACGAGAAAAGAGAGAAGAAGCTGAAGATGAAGACGTAGGCGTTGTCGAAACCAATGACGCCATGTGTACGCGTGTATCTCCTTGAATTTGTGTGTGAGAGGGAAAAAGGAGGTGCTAGGGTTGCAATATATGCAGAGTTTGTTTGCAAGCTTTTCCACGTGTACACGTTCACAAAGGATTTCGTTTCTTCGGTGGACGGTGGACGGTGGTCGGTGGACGTGGAACAATAGAACTTCTCGAGTCCCAAATCCGCCTAACAGGCGGCGGTTCCATGAAACGGTGTCGTTTTCTGTCGAATTACCTTTCCGTTTGATTGCTGCAGTTCCGTTAGGCGCTTAGACAAAATCAAATTAGCATCCGCCTATATGTGTATTATATAATAAAACTAGGGAAGCTAAACCTGCGTTGCACGTGGCATTGATTTTGGGTGTCCTAGCGCGGAAATTAATAAATACTTAGGAATATCCATGTATAAACATTCATTTGAGCTAGTCCGGCTCTCCTACCCACTGTGAGTACCTTGCGATACCCACAGTCGGGGAAAAAAAAATTTTGGAGGTCGGGTGAGACCCCCCGCTATCAGGGGACAGTTATGTATTATTCATCTAACTTAACGTAGATTTCAAAAAAAATTTAAAAAAAAATTTTTAAAAAAAAAAAAATTCGTGCTGACAGGTGGCGCCACATCAGCGTGGGGATTGGCTTATGTTCCCCACTGTGGGGAACAGAGCCAATCCGTCATTTGAGCGTGGATTAATCATAAATATTGGTAATTGGACAATATTGCTGTAAAGAAGGTGTTTATTGTTAAAATTGTATTTATCTAGCTAACCTTAAAGCAAGCGCTAATAAGCGAAGTCACTGAAATTTATCACATATCATCATACAATACATGTAGCACTTGGAGTTTTACTATTCATTCCGTATTTACCACCACACAGATGTGGCTTTGATCTAAACACATATTTCTCTTCTCTTTCACTTATATGCAACCCAATCCACTTAACTATCCATGACCTGACCCATCTCCTTTCTGTTACCTTGCTCGTTCTTTACAATTCTAGAAAGAGTTCTCGCGTCTTTGCTTGTCTTTAGATCTCCTTTCCCATTCAGCTCGATCCACCACCATTGTTGCCGTCTTCAATGTCCTTTTTGCTTTCAATCTCATCCCTCTGTAGGTTGGTTCTCTAAATTCCGCAGACGATGCATTCTTATATGGAAAAAAGAAGAAATGACACAAATGGCACTTGTCAAAACTATAAAATCAATTATAGCAAATACAGAATGGAACCTACGGCTCATTTCACACATTGACAAGTGTCGGAATTTCTCCATGGAAGCAAAGCTAGCATGAGAATCAATCTATTTTGGTATTATTGAGCCATAGCTTTTACCTGTACACACCGCTTTCTCTAAACAAAAAGGAAAACCAGGAACAAAATCAAATTTTAATTCCAACTAATTCATTGATGTACAATGAATACATTTCCCTAGATCAAAATTAATAACAAGTTCAATGCTCGAATCTTAAGCTTCTTCAATATACTCTCCCCATATTCCACTTTAGAAGAATGTAAAATGATCCATGAAGCACACCCCAAATTCAACAAATGATCAATTGCCAAACCACATCAACTTCTGTTATAATGCATCATTGAAAATGCAACAAAGAATACTCCATAAAAGCAAATTTTGAAAAACCTTCAAACTCATTTCCACTGACAAGGAGGTACACCAATTCAAAAAACACTGTATCACACATCCTTGCACCCCAAGGTCACCCATATCACCTCATCGGCAACCATCATATCATAAAAGAATGTGACTAATTTTCGCTAGACAAACACACTTTGAAGTAAAACAAAGATCCAATCAAATAAACTCAGAAAAATAATGCTATTGGATTGCTAGTAGCAGCATCTCATGTTAATAATTCACAGTTTGATTTTGAACACCAAAAGTTAGGAATGCCCAAAAACAAAAAAAAAAAAAAAGAAAAGAAAAGAAAAGAAAAGAAGAAGAAGAAGAAAGAGGTTTGTATAAAAAAATAAAAAATGATTATACATACATACACAGTCGAACAGATAGCTCCCACAAAGAGTATAAAGCACCTCATACAATGAAAAGGAAGTAAAGTTACCAATACATGTATATTATTCACAAAAAGCAGCCAATTCATGTTGTCATAATCATATGGGAGGGTGATGAATATAAAAATATTAGTTTAAAAAATAGGCAATTACAATTCAATAAAATAAAAGGATGTTACCAATTGATGTCAACGGCTCAAGGTTGGTAGACGCGCGAAAAACTTCTCCCATATCGGAGCTTTCTTCTTCACTAACAGCATTTGAAAAGTGTCAAATAACTTATGGATGTAATGCTCCTCAACCATGATTGTGAATTTATCGTCTTGCAGAAAAATAAAGATACTTGATTAATGATTTGTTATTTATGGTTAGCATATCTGAGAACATCCACATATGGATTTTAGTATATCCAAACACAAACGAATCTATATAAGTATATTATCAAATATAGCCAATCATTATGCTTATGTTTTGATTTACCCAAAGAAAATAATGATTGTAGTAAAATTTCCACTGGTATTTGGGTTTTATGTCTTGGATAACATGTTAGCTTACCCACTTGTAAGGAATTTCGGCAAAGATAACAAAATGTATAGATATATTAGCACTACTTCTATAAGACGGAACAATGTGATAGGATTTCAGAATGGAGAAATAACAAACGAGCAAAAAAGTTGAGAGAATCTCTGAGAAGCAAAGAAAAAAATTTGGCAAACAATCCATAAAGATCTGAAAACAAGATTCTTGGAAAAAAAATACAACCAGATTTCCCAATAATCTAAACAGAACAGCGGATACACCTTACCTGATGTTATGGGAACACTATCAAACTAATTACATCGAATGATTTCTGAGGAATCGAACAAATAGTTGACATGAAATTGAGGATTTGAAGAAGATACGAGAAGGAATCGAAGAGAGAAGATAGAGAGAGTGTGAATTACGACAAATTGGGGCAAAAGAAAGGAGAAAACGGTAGGGAGCTGGGTCGGGTTAGGCAAACCGGGGTGGGGCAGGTCCGCGAGTTGCGTTTTGGGTCGAATAAGTAAGTGCAAACAAACGATGGCGTATCAACCAAAACGACTTCGTTTTATGTTTTAAATTATCCAAACGACGTCGTTTTCAAACTGTCGTATGAACAGTCCTCACGCGGATGGGACTTATAAGATAGGAAAAACGATAGGAACGATATTTACTATTCACAATTTTCACATCATTTTTACCCCTACAATCTTCACATCATTTCGTGATAACAGTTAATTTTACTCGTGACATTTACGTTTCGTTATAGCCATCAAACTTTAATTTAATACCGTACGAGAATTTCTCGAATGTTTGTAATTTTTTTTGAAAGAGTGAATCGTAAAGAAAAAGTAATTCACATTATAGAGAATCGAAAATAATATTATTTTTTTGCTGTAAAAATAAAATAAAGTTAGATTGAAAATGAAAGTAAGAAAATATAATCTAATTTTAACATTTATCAAACGAATTATTTCTCGTGGATACGTCTATTTAGCTTTAGTAAATTTCTCATTTTAACTGTCGAATTTTTGAAACTCTGAAAGTACAAGCTTAACCATGTTGTAAATATGGAAGTAAAAGGCACCGAAAGTTAGGGAAAAGAAATAGTAATGTAATGATTATGTTTTTATTGTGTGAATGACTATTGTATATTAGATCAATATTTGTAATACGATGTGCCCCAATATTTTTCTATAAATAGGGGTCATTTGTAATGAATTCAATAACGAGAATAGAAGTGAAAATTTCTCTCGTTCACAACACGTTATCAGCACGAAGCTCTACAATTGAGCTTCTCCAGTAGCAAATTTTAATGCGTTAAATTTCCAGCCGTTGTCTTCATCCTTCCACCTTAAAAGATCTCTGCAAATCCATCATTCTTTATCTCCCACCATCTCACTCTCTCTCTAATCTATATATCTATTCCATACATAACTTGCCGCTTCGACTTCATTTTCCGGCCAAACGAGATGACGTAAACATAAAACGAGACCATATCGTCGAAGCTCTCGACGAGGCGAGTCTATTAGTATCAAATTTGACCTGAAAAAGGTCACCATAAGGTGGAGAAAAACGAGCTGAAAGTCCGGTCTTCATGAAATGACGAAATCAATACAAAATCCAAGACTTTAGCTTTGATTTGCGACTAAACCAGTTGTCGTCGGCATGAAATAAGACACCCATCTTGAAGTGTTTTTCGAGACGAGCATTTTGGTACTAGATTTGAGGTGAAAAGGTGGTCAGAAGAAGAAGATATTGGACCCAGAAATTATATGTGCAAGGAAGAAAGCGAAGTCAAAGCGCAACTTTGATCTTTGACCAACGATTGCAAGAAAAGCGGGAGGAGTTACCAAAATTGAAGATCATATCTAAGTTTTCCATAGAGAAGGGCTTCTAATGGTGGAGGTGGTGCAGTATTTTCACTTCCCGATGACGGTGGATGAGGCATATTGACCTCCAGGCAACAATCGACACCGATGTTCGATTGGCGATTGTGGGAGCATCGACGTCGGATTGAGGTAAAATCGGTGCCATTGAAACCATGGCATCCTAAGGTATCTACAGCTATAAACTCATAAAATTTGGACTCATAATAAATTAGTTGGCATTAAACTTTTGCTAAAATTTGTTTCAGCGGATTAAGATTTCTGGTTTTGGCTGCTTTGTTGCTAAACTTAACTGGTTTTTTTGGCTGTTGCTTTGACTGGAATATAATATAATAATACATTAAATATGGAAATCTTTATTAAGGATATTACTTTATAATATAATAATATATTAAACTATAACATCCGTTTTTTTTGAGATATAAGGAGTATACATTATCAAAATTAATTTTTCTCGACTCCATTATACTCGATTTAATGAGAGCTTCGATTTGACACCAATATTGATAAGATAATAACTCGTTTTGAAATATGTTATCGTTAAACTTTCATAATTTGCAAAATAGTACCCCAACTTTGAAAAGTTACAAAATAATCTTAGAAAATATTGATATTTACAAATTTTCCCAATAGTATAACATCGCTAGAACATTTTCGACAATTTTACCTTTGCGGACTAGAATGGACAATTTTACCTTTGCGGACTGGAATGGACAATTTTACCTTTGCGGACTGGAGTTGATAATTTTACCTCTGCAGATTGGAATGGAAAATTTCCATATGGTGGATTATCACAGCCTATTGAAATTTAAATTTATATTTATTGCGATAATTCCCATACGGTAGGTTCTACCACCTATTGAGGAAAAGTTAATTTTTATAATTTATGTGTCTATACTTCAAATGTGGTGGGTTATACCACCACGATTGGAGTAAGTATTTTTGATGTGGTGGGTTATACCACACGATTAGAATGTATATCACCAATGTGGTTGGATTAAACCCTACGATTGGTACTAAATAATAACAACCGATTTATATATATTCGACAAGAATGTTATATTGATATTAACAAAGAGATTTGAGCAAATGATGATATATGTATTAAAAAAATTTGCTCAAAGAATTCCATTGGTGATAAAAGAGAAAGAAGATATACCATGGTGAAAAATCTCATTATGAGAGTAATATATTGATACATTGATACAATGGCCAGAAATGCTCTCAAAGAAGTATTTAATAAAGAAATATTCATTCTCCATGCCTATTGAATATTGATGGAGAAAATTGAGCAAGAGAGTACCAAAAGTTCAGTTGAATAAATATATAAAAGAGAAATGCTCAATAGATCCCAATTGACAAATCAAATGAAATGAATCATATGGTGGGATCATTTGAAATAATCCTATTGATGATATGAGATCGTATTGATATGAGAAGAAAAGCGATCTTTGAAGAAGCATATAGTATGCTAATGGTACAATAGACATTTATATTCGAACAAAATATGATATTATTATTGCTCTAGAAGATGCACAAAGCGGAACATATTGAGAATATCAAATGGTGGAAATAAACACTCAAAAATATATAGAAATACAAAAAAATCGTATTGAACGTAAATGAGGGATGCGTCTCGAGAGTATAAATACTCAGTAACTCTGCCATCCCTAACATTAGATTCATAATGAAAGATCCAAAGGATCTCTTTTCCGCTTGACACCAATGGTGCATGTCGGCGGGTTTCGGCTTCCGCACATTCTTGAACATATGATTGAATCTTGATGAGTAGATCAAAGCAACCGTATTAGCAGAAACAAGTATATTTCTCGCTGAACGAGAAATAAATTTATATTCTACACCCTGATTTAGAAATTCTAGCAAACCATCAAAGAAATAATTAATATTCAACAAACCTATGGGTTTGGTATGAAAATTCCACTGTGCCCATGATGCTATATTGAATATTTCCTCCAGTGTGTTATAGCCGCCTGGAAGGACAATAAAAGCATCACTATTGTTCATCATGTACATCATGCAGTCATGAATAGACTGCGTTTTTAGCATCAGCCCAGCTGAACCCATGATTGTACTGGATCCAATACGATTGCTAGCTCCAACTTGATGAAAAGGTAATACGCTTGACACTCTTATCCCCCATAATTGTGCGGCCATTGTAAGACTCTTTAAAAGCTTGGTATTGGTCCCTCCATACAGTATATTGATGTTTTGTTTCCCCAATTCCTTTATAAGTTGGTTTGCCATATCTATATATTGGATATCACCTATCAGTCTAGATCCACCAAGAACACATACAGTCTTAATCAGGTGAGGTGAAGATTGATTTGCATGAGATGATTCTAAAATTCCCATCGCCATCTCCATCTCCATCTCTCTCTTTACACTAAAGTTTCAATGTATGAATGAGAGATACGTGAATCCCTCTATTTAAAGATAAATTTTCAAACCAATAAGTGATTTTACTATTTACCTTTTGACAATATGAGAAAAGAGAACAGTAGAAAAATATCAGTGAAATGACATACACTTTCGGTGATTGAAATCTATATATAAATATATTTATTTATTTATTTAAATACATATATATATTTAAAAAAAAACACGATATTTACAATTACGAAATACATCGATCTACGCCAAAATTTTTCACAATTACAGAAAATCATAACACTAAATTTTTCTACTAAATTTACAAATAGGATCTTTTAAAGTAAGATTTTCGAGTATCTGTTCTTGTTCATCTTTAAATTTGGCCCATAAGGCCATAAGCTCACCTTAATGCGTGTCCACTAGGATGTGTCTCAAGAGCACATTGAATATCATCCAAAGACTCCTTACTCAATCCATCCTTAATGAATGCTATTTTATCCTCTCGGTTTTGGACAAGTACCCCACAGATTTACATCGAGTGTCACAAGTCCACCGAGCACATTTATAGCATCCTCCTAACCTTTTGCTCTCGTTTCTTGAAAAACTACTTTTACCCATTCCAGGCATGTATTTAGAAGGAATCGAAATCTCACAGATAATCGGACCTTTGCTTCAATCAACCAGAATATCTTGTGGTATGCCCTTATTCATTAGTATCCTTAATCTTCGAGTCTACATAGATAAATTCTCTTTAGAATTTTGATCGTGATGAGGATAGTATTTTCGAAGATTTGAGGCGTATGATCCATTATAATACTCGGACCCTTGTTGGGGTGAATATTATAAGCGTCAGGATGACTTATAAACCCGTATGAGTGCGATTCAGCGTTTGAAACGATTGCCATGATATGAAGCGTATGGGTTAAGATTCAGCTGAAGCGATGTCACGCGGTAATAATGGCACCGAAGATGATGGGATATGTCGGTGAGCCATAGATATGATAAAAGTGATAAATCATGTTGAGCACTATATAGATCCGGTTCGATTGATGTAAATAATTTATTGAAATCAAGAACCTAAGAATTTCAAATGATTGTTCTCGATAAATGATGAAATCATTACTAGCCAATGATTTGGAATAAATTTAAAATATATTTGGAACATATATATGGGATGAGATATATGGGCCCACTCACCCTTCATGTGGACTACTAATAATATGATATGGATCCATTGTGTAGTCACATGTGTATATAGTAATAGAAAATTTACGAAATGATTTGCTCATGATAAGAGCACGAGTTCCAGATCGAATGATAAAGCTAGTGAGTGTATATCCAAAATAATTTGAATAAGTAGTAAATAATTGGATATGCGCATACAGTGGGATAGAATTGGCAAAATATTTAAAGTCCTCCAATCGATTTGCCAAAATCGAGAACAAAATATAGAATGAAAAATTCCCCATTAAAACTAAATATTGAGAATATATATGATGAAAAGTATACAAATTGTGTCGAGTTTAGTTGTTTGCATGAGGGAGTATTAATAGTTTGGAAATAATATATGAAATGTATCATGAATTTGAAATTCAAATATGAATCAAAGCGATCTCATATACCAATTATATATGTTTTGATAAATTAGCAAGCCAGTATTGATATTATTTAAATAAAGTTCCCCAAATATGTATATCAAAGCAAATGATAGAAGGTGATTTTGATAAAGGAGGCATACACTTTGAAGAGAATATAGACTCAAGTATATTGTGCAATTCTAAAGAGGATTGATAATGAGATATCTCAATAAGTTATATCATTATGGGGAAAGAAATGAAATTTGAAAGTGTCGACACGGTATGAAAATGTAGCGCTACATACGATCAACGATAATGAGGATATTGAGATATATCGAAGAATAATATTGAAATATACATATACGGGCTTGATAAGAAAATTGAACTATTAAAGGATAACATTGCTTGTAATAGCTTAAAGCAATGATATTGTTGTCTGTTGTACTCTTTTCCTTGTTTGAGGTTTTTATCCCAAATGGTTTTCCTAAACAAGGTTTTTAATGAGGCGACCTAATCACAACTAATAGAAGATCTCGAGAGAAGATTTGGATATATATATGTCGATCTGATGAGAATGTAAGATCGAGATTGTCGATTGCAAATAAGCCGATTATGACACGATGATAAATATGATACTTACGAAGGATTTTGATTTAAACATACTTGTACAAACTACGCGTTGCACTCTTTTTCCCTTGATTAAGGTTTTATCCCATCGGGTTTTCCTACCAAGGTTTTTAATGAGGCAACGTTTATGACGATGGCTTATAAATCTTCCGTCAAAGGTGAGTGTATCGGCCCCCAAGATCACGGAATCAAATGGAGTAGTGACTTCTTTTTCCTCCGATCAAGTTTTTCCCATCGGGTTTTCTTGACAAGGTTTTAACGAGGCGATGCATGAATACTTATATAAGAATGATTGTTGTCAGGGGGAGCAACTTACCTCTTCGCTCAGGTTTTGCCCTACGAGGTTTTCCTGAAGCAATATATAATCACTCAAATTTTCCTACAATCAATTTGAGAGTTTTTCTCCCATTAGACTTTTCTATAAACAAGTTTAAAAGACAATTGTATAAAATAGTCATTCAAGGGGGAGTGTTGTAAATATGGAAGTAAAAGGCACCGAAAGTTAGGGAAAAGAAATAGTAATGTAATGATTATGTTTTTATTGTGTGAATGACTATTGTATATTAGATCAATATTTGTAATACGATGTGCCCCAATATTTTTCTATAAATAGGGGTCATTTGTAATGAATTCAATAACGAGAATAGAAGTGAAAATTTCTCTCGTTCACAACAAACCATTAGATTTTAACTTGTTAGCTATTATAAAGTTGCTAGACCTAACCTTTGAGTCTTTTTACAGCAGGCTTCTAATTCTTTGACTTCTAACAGTCGAATTTCTTTTAATTCTCTATGATTGAAATTTTATTATAATGACTCAATGAAGTAGTCAGTTCGACTGTTAAACTGTCAAAATTTAAACAAATTGGTAATTATACCCTTAGTGTGTGATATAAACAAAATAATAAATAGCTTGTTCGCTAAAACCTTAAAATTTAATCATTTTATTAGTTTGTTTCCAATTATATACTCTTTAAAAGAACATTCATTTTTAACATTTTTCTATGATGTGTCTTCTGTTTTTACTATATGATTTTATTTTTAAAAAATCAAATTTCTTATTTTATGGAACAAACTCAAAATTTAAACATAAATAATAGGATTAAAATAAGGAAACAATAGAAAAGTGAAAACATAGCATTGCACAAGGAAATGGAAAATAATTTCAAAAAAAAAAAACACACACACACATTATCTCAAGGAAACTCTCTCTCTCTCTCTCTGTGAAAAATCTTTAGTTATTCCTTATCAAACTCTGTTAATAATAGAACTCAAAAGAACATCCAAACACTTGGCGGTTGCAATCGGAATCTCGCCCTATCTCAACTTCATATATTTCAAATATATCGTAGAAGAAGAGTTTAGATATTGTATTCATACTCAATTCAATGAAATACAATTCAATTTTGCTCAATTTTAATTTTTCACATACACGACACCCCGTCCCCTCCAATCTGGGAATCCCCACCATGCATGTTAGTTTATAAATTTTGATAAATTTTCACACATTTTTATATATTCTTTTCAACTCCACCTATTCTCTCTCCTATTTCACATTCACATATATTGTGGGACCTACATATACTATACAAATCCATTCAACACCACTTATTCTGTATCCTATTTCACATCAAAATCTATAAAAATTTATAATAACGTACTCTCTAACACACGCAAATAAACATATAAAACTGGAAAATATGTCGTTTAACTTTGATATATGTTACATTAAAAATTAAAAATTAGAAAAATTCCTTTTCCATTCTAGCACTAAGCAGAATATGCTCGTGTAACGAACAAATTTCTCTATCGTATTAAAATAATACAATTAAAAGTTGTTACAAATTGAGTTTGATATTTTGTAGTGGATTGACTCCCTTGATTTGAGCGATACTCTGATTAACGATCTGCAGTTGGAGACGAGGGGCCACGTGGCTTGATCCTACGCTCCAAAAGGACTTGATTGCTGACGGTGTGGATTTGTTGAAGAGCTTTGTTTTCACTCTACGACTTTGAATTCGTCTTTGTGAAAGAGCTTTTATCTCCCAACGTTGATTTTGGCTTTAGTTTGATGCGTAGGCTTTGTCGTGGATTCAAGAAGCGAAGAGATGTTTATATCTCTTCTTCTTCCTCCTTCTGACTTTAAACGATTTTGGAAGCGAAGAGTGTTTGTGCTCTTCTTCTCATTTCTTCCTCTTGTGTTTGACTCAACCTGCACTCTTGCCTCTTGACTCCTTGCTCTCCTCCCCTTGTTGGTGGCATTAGGGTTAGTGGCTGTTATAAGCAAATTTGGATAGCATTTTAACCACTTAAGAATTATCCGATTAATTTGAATAATTTTTTTGAAAAGTCTACTGATTATCTTAACCTATTTAAATGATTTATATAAATATAATATTTTGATTATATTTAACTAAAATCAAGTAAAGATTAAGAAAAGTAGGATGGGCCACATGGGCTTTTAAATTGAATTTGGGCTTTAAATAGACATTAGGATTTTAATTGGCTTAATGGGTTAATTAATTAAAATTGACCTGGTCCAATAGACTTAATGGGCTAATTAAAATCAAATTGGCCCAAAGGAATTTTATTTAAAATTTTTTTAATGTTTACAGCTCGTAATCATTTTTGCATTCACGAGGAGTCTCTCTAGCCATCCTTTACATAGCCGGTTAGGAATCAACTTCATGTAGATAACATACTCCGAATGGTTTGCTAAATGGATTTTTAAAAAAAAATCACAACAATCCATTTTGCTGAAGAATATTCACTTGCATAAAGAATTTTTGAATTGTTTTTGTCAACTATCAATCAAATTGGTAATAATTCCAAAATAACTTTATTCATAATCTAAAACATTTTTAACTTCGCCAAAAATCTTCATGTTGTCTTGATTTTTCCAAAGACAAGGTTGTTCATATGCTCATTTCACTCACAAGGAGTATGACAAAATACTTTTCTATTTTTTGTCTTGGTATGTAGTTATTCGTGTTGTATACTTGTGATGTACATTATTGCCCTTGGGACACAATTCACTTTAAAGCTTGGAGTGTGTGGTAAATTTCATTAATGGAGTCTTTTCGATTTGTTTTTCTATGAAAAGACCATTCATTTATTGCATTTTTTATTGGATTACACTTTGAAGTTCAAAACTTGAAGTTTTGTATAGTGATTTAGTACTATGTTCGATAACAATGGTACAGAATACAGTGAATGAGGAGAACGTTGTAGACCTTAAAAGAAAAACCTTAATATATAAGACTCGATATGTTATTTTTGTACTCATATCTCATAAACCTTCTCGTCTTGTTTCTTCTATCTCAAATTTTCTAGTCCAATTGAGTGTCTCCTAGTAGTTGGTCCATTTCCAGTCATGATTCTCAAATCTTCGTAGTTCACAGAAGTGGTCTGTGCAGTCTGATCAGATCTGTTCTTTGCCGATGGATACTATTTATGATGCATGTGGCGAATCGATAATACATGTGCAAAAGCTGTCCTCCTCCCCGGTCTTATTGCTCGAGCGGCGTGTCGTTGATCCGATCATTGTAGTCTGTGTCGGTACCCACTTATGACAATGAAAGAGTAATTGGGTCTTCTACTCGGCATCAAAGTCAACAAGACAGAAAACAAAACTACCGCGCGACATAATGATTTAGAAAAAAAATAACAGCCATAAAATTCCTGTATTATTTGGAGAACTGTTCATTGCTTCTTGTTATCAGCTCCATAAATAACCAAAACCCATAGCTACAATTTTTCTGAAATCTTACACCAAAAAGTGGAACAACATTATAAACTATCACATTTTCTGTCTGACTAGTGACAATCTTGAAATTTTCTTGATAATTTACAATCTATTATGATTGTATTGTGAGTTGACTCGTATGAAGCAATTAGCCATACACTCATTCGTCACTCGTCGTCGTGGTGTTAGCAACCCAATATTGTTTTACTGCGACAAGTATTTTCTCAGGTACTAAGGGGCCATCTTCGTGATCCGTCATTTTCGTCTCCCATCGCATTCCTCTGGCCATTTTGTTGACCTTGTTCAAGGTGTCAACTTCGTCTCGCAAAATTACACTCCCTTCGGGACGTAATATACGATCCATTTCGAGGAGAATATCTTCAAACTCACACCTGTTATCCAGAGTCTCAATTGCTTAATGTACATATCTTACAAACTAGTGCACATTTGGCTAATAAGCTGACAAGATTTTTACTTGCAAGTTTTGAATTAAGAAAATAAGTAATTTATTTTGATTGATTTCACTTACTTGTCCTGGTAGAGACTGAAGACTCCACTAGCATGAATTAGATCATATGTCCTTGGGTAAGTAGAGAACCCCTCACACCTAGAAAAAAGATTATTTAGAACCCATTTTCTTGAAAAGTGTATACTTTAAAAAAACAAAAAAGGATGATATACCAGTCATGATAGATGCCAATTAAGCCTCTCTCGTAGACGATACCGAGAGTATTCTCAGCAATTGTGGGAACAACATTCATCACCCACAGTTTGGATGACTCCAAGGCAGCTGCAAAACCTCCAAGGCCAGCATTCATATCCATTATATTTCGATATCTACTGGTGCCAAGCGACGGATTCGTCTTTTTGTAATAATTTACGCGTTTCTTCCAAAGTTTGTTGTCCTCTTGGAAAGATTTGGATGTCAGTCCAGGAACATCTCCATTGGATACACGGGGTGGAACTTCATAAAGCCGAGCTGGAAACTTGCTCAACTCACCACCAGCTCCCTCGGGAATGCGAGTTACACATGCCTCCATTGTCTTATACCTATCATCATAATTATCAGAATTAGATTTCCTTTGAAAATGAGCGGTTGAGATTCGTGTATGTACAAACGGGTCCTACGAAATTTGTGGATGTGATTAGTCTGACCAAATTCTATTCTAAAACAGAATTAGCTGGCTGACAAGGGCCGAGACTTTTAGATGCAATTATTGAACTCACCACACATCATCAGCATCCAACGACTCACAAAACTTGGCAAATTTGATTTTGCAAGACTTGGTATTTGGTTTCTTCTGCCAGATGGCAAGATCTCCTTTCTCGTACTTTTTCTCCCAGCAAAGGGATTCGGCCAGCTCTTCGATTCTTGATTGCTCAGCCTTGACGTCCTCTTTCTTCCTTTTCCACGTACGATAATACGTCTTCCAATTGATTGGAGGACCAGACAAGATCCAGAATCCACCGGGTCTAAGGACTCGATCAACTTCCATCAAATAAATGCCACCTATAAATTTAACATGATGTCACAACTTTCACTTTACCATATGCTCACTCACATTATAGTTATAATTTTCTTAAAATGTCACAAACTTATCAAACAATATATATTATCTCATTTTTGTACCATTGGCCGTCCACGGTATGAGGCATCGGGAGCACTGTGCGACATCAAAAGCTCTAGATGGGAATGCAAGTTTTATTGATCCAAGAACCCCAATAATAGCAGGAACTCCGCGCTCCAATGCAAATTGCACCTGTGCCTCGTGATTGTCCCTTGGTGCAAATGACATTGTTAGCACATTTCGCTTCAGCATGTAAGCACCCCAGCTTGCAACCTTATCATCATCATCATGAGCATTATCATCAAGAAATATGTCGCTTCTCATGAATTTGAAAGCATAAGAAAAAAGAAACAAGAAAAACACCATACCCCACATCCAGTATCTAACGCCGTTCGAATGGATCCATCATTAAGAGGAATCACCTTCCCAAGTTCCTTGATATAAGCATCTGCCCCTTCAGGAAACATAGTCCCTCCTCCTGGAAACTTAAACACATTACCCTGATACTCAACCCAGTGTTGATTAGCCTTCTCGACTGTCAAGCTTTTGAAAGGCACATTAGCATAGTAAACATAGTCCCTACTCTTAGGCCAAGCAAATGGGATTGTATATCCTTTAGGTGCTGGAATAAGACACTTTAGTTTTTCCTCTTGCGGTGGACAATGCCTCTCTCTGTATATCATATTGTCCCTTGGAAACCTCATCGCTCGATCTTGTTCTTGGCAAGGAGTGTAATCGGTATATTTAGCATCACATGGCTCAAAAACTTTTTCTATGGGATCTGAGGATTCTGAATTTGGGATGTATTTATGATGTGGTTCAAAATCAAGAGTTGAAACTACATTGCAGTTCACTGGTTGGCTATTCATCTGCATTGCGTAGCCATCGCCCTTTCCAAATCCACTCCTTTGCCATGCGCCCAATAAGTAGAAGAAACAGCACAGGCCAAGTACGATGAATATAGACACTGGACTTCTTCCTCTACTGCTCGAGAGGTGTTGCTTCGATGCCATTTGAGAGTCAAGATAGCATCCACAAGTTGTCTAGAATTCAATTCAAGAAAGAAAGAGAACATGTAAATATAATCGAGCCACGCGGATACATTGTGTAGTAAGATTTTGTGGCACATTCAAGAACTAGTATAATACTGCTTGTTCATGGTGGAATTCGACTGTCGAGATAATTCTTGTTGCAAAATATGAAGATTGAAGAGTTTTTGGGTGAATCAAGAAGATGGGTTTTCTATGGTGGTGTTTGTTTGGAATTTTTTAATCTAGAAATTCAATTTTAGTGAATCTTCATCAACAAAAATTAAGTAGCCCACGAGCTAGAGTCACCATGAATCCAAAGCCCTATAATGTTTCTATGAACTTTACTCTAATCGCAAGGTCAAACTACTAGCTTAGAGATCCCATAAAATTTTACCTCAAAGTGAATCATGTGATCTTCGTGAAAGTAAAAGGTACAATCTTTTATAGATCTTAAGATAAGATTTGATATGAAGAAGCAAATGGATCCAAGAAAATAGCATCATAATTCGATCCAAGAAAGGAAAAAAAGTTGATAAATAGAAACAGAACTTCACATTACATAAAACAAGTAATGATTTCACAAAATAAGAAAGTGAAAAAGCAGTTTACATTCAAGTATATTACCTGAAGAAAGGGACTCAATCTCAATGGCTGCACTAGCAGTCTGCAAATCTGCGAGCTTGGCACAAAACACACGCTCTGCTATACTAAATCGTATGAGAATCCTTAGATATGAAAAGATGAAACTGGAAAACTGCGAATAATGTTGAATATAATGAGATCAAGCTGAATGCGAAAGAAGCGATACAGTAGTATGACTGTTGTCGGAGAGAGTTTGGATTTTTTGGGTGTCTTTTTCAAGAAATATTTGCACCATTCATCCCCGAGCAACCAACTTTATTTCATTCGTGTCTCATACAATTTTAAAAAAAAAATCATTTTTCTATCTGTTTATTTTATTTTTAAATTGTAGTTTGTTACTCGTACTAGTGCTGCTGCTTGTATGCAATGACTTACCTTGCTTGAGAAATTGATGAATTTGATGGAATTTACGGAGAATTTCAGAGAATAATTGTTGGAATGGAATTTTGTAAGGATAAACGTAAATCTATTTCTTCTACACTAATAGAGGAAACTTTTTCCTAATTTAGTGATTATATATTAGTATCAATAATGATCTGATTCTCACTTGTGGGTACGTTATGGTACTCACAAGTGGGGAAAATTTCGTAGGAGGCAATTATATATTATTCATCTAATTTAATATAGATATCAAAAAAATTTTTTTTTTTAATTTTGCTCTGGTGGCGTTGCGTCAGCAGAGTTTCCTACGTAGGCGTGGGTACGTGCCCACGTGGAGAAGATATCAAAAGTGATATTAATATAGTATTTTTTATTTTTTATTTTTATTTTTCAATCAAGTATTGAAAAATTTAAGTAATGTCTCAAGCATACCTGAATTTTACACAATAACCCGATTCTATAGTCAAATTAAGTGATAATTATGTTTAAATGTGGGGTTTGGAAAGGGGTGGGGTGGGGTGGCGTTTAATTTGCTCAGTTTTAAAAGGAGAATGACGAATTTGACTGCACAAGTGACCTATGATGCCTAATGGTGCAAATTTTCGTACCGGTGAAATGATTTGAAGATCGGTACAGGGTGCAAGGACACTCCCACTTGGGACTCTCCCTTCCACTTTCCTGCAATTAATTAATAATAATTAATTACTATCTGCCAGAAAATGAATACTATATTAATATTAAATTCGAGATGTGTGTCGGTTTTATTTATTTATTTATTTATTTATTTTGCCACAAAAATAAAGGCTCACAATATCAAATTTATCAAAAAGAACTCTTCAATATCAAACTACCTTAGAGCTCCAACGTCTCATGACATGTCCTCAGTCTAATAGAACCTAATTAACTCTCAAATGAATGGGTCCTTCCGATTCCTTAACTCTAATAGTAACTAATAAGCACGTAATTTCACATATTATGTAGGTAATGAATGATAGTTCTATCAAAATATATATGGGATTTTAATTTATGCAATATAGTTCAGAAAACATATATGGGGTTTTAATATATGCAATGTTGAAATTTTAATATAAACATACAATATAAGGGGTATATCGATCAAAGCACGATTCAGTCATATATGCAATATAGTTCAGAAAACAATATAGCTGTGGAAAAGTGAAAAACCCGTGATTATATTAGGGTATGTGTTATGAATAATAATTGAAGTGTTATGAATAATTGAGAATAATTTGGTGGTTATGAATTATGAGGAATAATTTGGTGGAGGAATAATTTGGTAAAAGATGTAATTATTATATGTGAATGACTATTATACCCTTGACGAAATTATGTAATTACGGTTTATGCAATTCGAAGTTTTCACATAAATAGAACTGATTATTAATGAAATTCATTCACGAGAATTCCTTAGAATTCATTCTCTCTAAATTCTCTCTATTGTTTATACTTTTATAACACGTTATCAAAGAGTCTACAGCCTTTGAGTAATATGAAAGAAGTATCTTTCTGATTGCATCTTATAGATGATCTTACAGATCGAAGCTGGATTATTACCAATGAATTAATTCATCCTCATCAATCCTAAATAACTCTCTCTTTGCAAATACATCATTGAAAATTCCTTTTGTTCATATTCTTCTCCCACAATTCTCATTCTACACAACCCTTGGAGATGTCCGAAATTCCAAAATTGGAAGAATGGAGTCCAAAGAATTTTCCGATCACGTAAATGGATTGCAAGTAAATCTCATCCATGGAATAATTAGAGAAAGGGAAAAAGGTAAATCATATGATTTTATAATATAATAATATATTAAACTATAACATTCGTTTTATCGAGATATAAGGAGTATACATTATCAAAATCAAATTTTCTCGACTCCATTATACTCGATTTAACGAGAGCTTCGATTTGACACCAATATTGATAGGGTAATAACTCGTTTTGAAATATGTTATTATCAAACTTTCAAAATTTACAAATTAGTACACCAATTTTTGAAATGTTACAAAATAGTCATTAAATATTTTGATATTTATAAATGGAAGTGAAAAGGAGACGATTTTCCAATTGTATAATAATGATAGAATATGTTTGATAATTTAACCATTGCGGATTGAAATAGACAATTTTACCCTTCTTGTAAAAGGACCGACCTAATTTTGGCGACAATAAACAAAAATTGATAGAATATTCCCAAGAAATTCTAAATCCATTAATTACGACTGAAGTCCATTTGAGTTAATAGATCGAAATATTAATGTAACTCTCGAAGAGTTCAATTACATAATATACTTATTCTAGAAGGATAAGTGTGCTCTTGTAGAAGTAATGAGTATTTGTTCTAGAAGAACAAATTTGCTCCGATAGAGCGTTCAATATTTAATTCTCGCACTTTATTTCTTTGCAATTTAATTCTTTGCAATACCTCCTACTTGATGATGGGTTCAACCGTCACTAAGCGGAAGGTTTTATATATTTACGCACTTTATATGCTAAGTGATGGGTAATACCTTCTACTAAGCAGAATCCTACTCCTGAAGAAGTAGTTAAATATTATGCAATTTAATTCTTGCCATTTAAATTAGTAGATTTATATTTATTGCAATAATTCCCATAAGGTAGGTTCGACCACCTATTGGAGGAAATTTAATTTCTGGCAATTTAAATTTATGCACTTTATAGTTTGAGTATATTTCTAATGTGGTGGGTAATACCACACGATTGGTGTGCATATTTCCAATGTGGTGGGTTATACTACACGATTGGTTATAACGAATCCTACTCCGAAGAAGTAGTTGATCAAATATTCTAATCATACTCTCAAGTAGTAGACGATGAGAATAAAATTACTTCCCCATATATACAGGAATATTAATGGAGAAAATTGAGTAAGTGGTACTTGAAATCACCATTGGATAAATAGATGAAAATAAAATGCTCAATAGATCCCATGTTGATAAATCAAAGATAATATATCGCATCTGAAATTATATGAAGTAATCTCATCGATGATATGAGATTGTATTAATATGAGAATAAAATGCTCTTGAAGAAGCATAATCACTAGATTTACGTATTTGAATAAAGCCAATATGATATTATTATTACTCCGGAAGAAGTACAAAGCGATCGAAATGGAACATATTGAGAATATCAAAAGATGGCATTAAACACTCGAAAATATAGAAATGTAAAAGAATATACATCTGAATCTATAAATGAGGATGCGTCTCGAGTATAAATACTCAGTAACTCTGCCACCATCAACATTAGGATTCATAATGAAATATTTAAAGGATCCGAATTTCTTTTTCGCTGACACCAGTGGTCTCATGATCGACGGACTGGGCTTCCACAGATTCTTGAACATATGCATGAAATTTGATGAGTAGTTCATCAACGTTACTAGCAAATAAGTATTTTTCTCGCTGAATGAGAGATAAACTTATTATTTACACCCCGATCTAGAAACGCTAGTAAGCCATCAAAGAAATTATTAATATTCAACAAACCTATTGGTTTGACATGAAAGTTCCACTGTGCCAACGAGGCTATATTGAATATTTCCTCCGATTGTGTTGTAGCGCTGGAAGGACAATGAAAGCATCACTATTATTCATCATATACATCATGCGATTGTGGATGGATTGCGCTTGTAGCCCCAACCCTGTTGGACCCATGGTAGAAGCGGCTCCAATTGAGTATTAGATCCAACTAGATGGAAAGGTATTACACTCGAAACTCTTATTCCCAATGATTGTCTGCGGCCATTATAAGTCTAGCTAAAAGTTTGTTGTTGGTTCCTCCGTATAGTATATTGATTTCTTGTCTCCCTAACTCTTTTCTGAGTTGGTTTGCCATATCCACATATTGGATATGGCATACGATTAGATCCACCAAGAATACATACGGTTTTAATATGGCGAGGTAAAAGTGAACTTGTATGAGATGATTCTAAAATCTCCACATCCATCTCTACTCCTATCTCTCTTTTTGCACTATATTTTCAACATGAGAGATATATGAATCCCTCTATTTAAAGAAAAATTTTAAAACCAATAATTGAGTGCACTATTTACTTTTTGACAAATATGAAAGAGAAAAAGGCAGAAATTTTTCTTTAGTGATATGACATATAGTACATCAGTGATTGAAAAGTAATATATATCTTAAAATTGAAAACTTGATATTTACAAATAAAAGAAATATATTGATCTTTGTTATTACAGAGCTTTCTTACATAAATATGGGAAAATCATTATGCTAAATTTTTCTACTAAATTTACAAACAGGATCTTCTAAAGTAAGTTTTTCAAGATGGTATGCGTTTGTTGATCTTTGAATTTGGCCCATAAGGCCATTAGCTCACCTTGTGCGTGTCCACTAGGATGTGTCTCAAGAGCACATTGAATATCATCCAAAGGCTCCTTACTCAATCCATCCTTAATGAATGCTATTTTATCTTCTCGGTTTACGGACAAGTACCCCACATGATTTGCATCGAGTGTCACATGTCCACCAGCACACTTGTAGCATCCTCCTAATCTTTTTGCTCTCAGTTTCTTTGAAAAACTACTTTTACCCATACCAGGCATGTATTTAGAGGAATTGAAACCTCACCAGGATAATCGAACCTTTGCTTCAATCAAGCATCGGATATCTTGTGGGATACCCTTATTCATTAGCATCCTTAATCTTTCCAAATTACATCGATAAATCCTTTTTAGGATTTTGGTCGGTAGTGATGGATAGTATTTTCGAAGATTTGAGAGCATATGATCCATTATAATGTATAGACCCTTGTTAGGATAAATTTTGCAATAATTTTGATGATTTATTTATAGAATAATACGACGCGTATGAAATAAGACTCGATTTTAAATAAATAATATGAAAGCGTAAGAGCTACGATTTGGAATTAAATAATAGCCGGATGTGATGCGTATGAGTCAGTAACTCAGTGTTTGAGCAGTAGTAGACAATAATGTCACCAAAAGATGATGGAATATGTCGGTGAATTATTTCTATGATAAATCATATTGAGCACTATCTGAGATACTAGTGAAATCGATATAAGAATTTCTTGAACTAGAAGTTCAATAATACTCGTTTACAAAACCAGTTGACCATCCCGGTTTAAATAATTATTGAAATCAATATTTCAAGTGAAGAATTAAAAGAATTCTTCAATGATTGTTCTCGATAAATGATGAAATCATTACTAGCCAATATTGGGAATAAATCCCAAATATATCCTGGAATAAAGGATGAGAAATATGGGCCCACTCATCCTCCATGTGGACTACTAGATATTATGATATGGATCCACTAGATAGTCACATGTGTATATGATTCGTAATTTGAAATTTCTGAAATATTTGCTCACAGTATGAGCATGATTTTCAGATTTAATGATAAAGCTAGTAAATGTATATCCCAATACTTGAATAAATCACTGAAGGATTTGAGTATGCATACAAGTGGGATATTATATGGCAAATTATTTAAAGTCCTCAAATAAATTGCCGATATCGAGAATAGAATGCAAACGGTCTAAATTCCCATATTAAAATTTGAATGATGAGAACATATATGATTAAAATCATACCAAGCTGTATGAGTTTTGGTGTTCTAAATTTTCTCGACATGAGGGAGTATTAAAAGTTGAAAATAATATGTGAAATGCATCATGTTATATCCTCAAAATTGAAATCTGAACTTGAAGTTCAAAGATGCATGAAAGGCTATGAACAATCACATATATCATTTCGATGCTTTGATAAGTTAGTGCAAGCATTGATATTTCCCAAACATATATATCAAAGCAAATTATAAAAGATGGTCTTAATAACGGAGGCATATGCTCTTGAAGAGTATATAGATATAACTATATTGTGTAATCCTACAAGAGGATTGATAATGAGATATCTCGATAAATTAAGTCGATATGGGGAAAGAAATGAAATTGAAAAGTGTCGACACGATATGAAAATGTAGCGCTACATATGATCAATGATAATGAAAATATTGAGATATATTGAAGATGATAAATGGTAAATGTGAAATCTTTAACTTATGAGATGATGAGATGATGATGACTAATGCTCAAGTTTAAAGATAAGCATGGTGGTCATTATATGTTGCATGCTCATGAAAGTTAAATTACCGATCGTGTGTGTAGTAAAAAGGAACTTAAAGGATCGGATGAGCTAAACCCGTGTTTATGAGTACCTTAAAGGGTGAGCTAAGCCCTGGAATGAAATAACCTATTAAGTGAGTATTAAATGTTAAATGATATATTTTAAATGTTAGTTAGTTATGAAGGTTTACTTATATGTTTACATGTTTTTACGATGAATTTATATGCTTTAAATTGTGTGTTTGGAGACATGTGTTCATGGTGAGTGTTTTGTAGTTGTGTAAGAAAATTGATGCACTCTAAATGAGCAGAAGAGTATAAAACCAATGTATATGATACTCATACAAATGTATGAAAGATTTTGAAATGCTTACGACATACTTGTATAAAATCTGCGTTGCACTCTTTTTCCCTTAGTGAGGTTTTATCCCATTGGGTTTTCCTAGCAAGGTTTTTAATGAGGCAACTTTAAAGGCGTATTCACATGAATAATGTACTCTTTTTCCTTCATTAGGCTTTTTCCCACTTTGGGTTTTTCCTAATAAGGTTTTAGCAGGCATATTCATGGTATATTGAGAACGATAGGAGAAATTGATACTGATGTATCTATTGGATCAAGTTATAATGGAGCTAATGCTTTAGATCCAAGCGATGATGATATTGAAATCATTTACCAAGTAAAGATATCGATTCTCAAGATATGAAATCGAAACGGAGCATTTGTACTCTTTTTCCTTGATCAAGTTTTTTCCCACTGGGTTTTCTTGACAAGGTTTTAACGAGGCAAAGACGTGAATACTCATATGTCATTTGATAGACATCGGGGAGCAATGTTTTGATGAAGCGTTATATAACCACTCCAAGCTATCCCTGTCCGGTTTGGAAGTTTTTTCCCAGCAGTTTTTCTCCCAAAGCAGTCAGAAGACATTTATATTAATAGTCATTCAAGGGGGAGTGTTATGAATAATAATTGAAGTGTTATGAATAATTGAGAATAATTTGGTGGTTATGAATTATGAGGAATAATTTGGTGGAGGAATAATTTGGTGGAGGAATAATTTGGTAAAAGATGTAATTATTATATGTGAATGACTATTATACCCTTGATGAAATTATGTAATTACGGTTGTACCATTCGAAGTTTTCCTATAAATAGGGCTTCAGTTATTAATGAAATTCATTCCTGAGAATTCCTTAGAATTCATTCTCTCTAAATTCTCTCTATTGTTTCTATACTTTTATAACAGTATGTTCTTTATAGATTAATTTGGTGTAGATTAAGTTGGTGGGAAAGTTGGTGAAAATGTGTGGTTAAAAATTAGAGATGGAGTATTAAAAAATATAAAGTAATTATCAAATCAATAAATGAATGGTTGAAAATGATGAGAAAGAAAAAGTATATTTAATTTGGTGAAATTTAAGTTGTATAGAACATACCCTTAGATTTTTACTTTCAAACTATTAAGGTTGATTCAAATGGTGGTTACTATCCTCATTCCACCAGTAAAATTTAACTCCAAAACTAAAATGCGGAGGAGTGACTTGTTATCTTTCTCGTTGAGTCACTTCTCCAGCTATTACCATTGCATTTATTTCTACCAATCGAATTTCGCATCTAAGAAAGAGTGGATCAAAACCTACAAATAAAAATAAAATTTATATTTTGAAATCTTCAATCTATTATTCTGGATAATTTTAAACATCGTTGGTTATTGTCAAAACCACTAGTTTTGCTCTCAGAAGCCATGCACACTCCCCTTCAAAAATTCGTGGGGGGCACATGAGCCCTCAACTATCAGGAAGCAGTTATATATTATTCATCTCACTTGTCGTAAATTTCCAAAAAAAAATTAAAAAAAAATTTATTTGATGATGTGGCACCATCACCGGGCGCCACGTCATGGAGTATACACACTCTCCTATACTCTAGTGTGTAGGGGAATTTTGAATTTTTGTGACCGTTGTTTAAATTTTGTAAAACTTCAATTACGTTTTGTAAAATTAATCATTGAGACAATGATAAATTTTGTATTTTGTAATAAATATAACATTGAAATTTAACTAAATAAAAATATATATAAAGATAAAATAGGAATTCAAAAGTTTCTTCCTCTTAATTTGGTTTTGTTTTTTCCGTTAATATTGCAATGATGATGATGATGATGAAATTGAGATGTCTCCTCTCCGCTAAACTACTAGCCTCTTATACCGTATTGTACTGACATCACATATTCACAAGAAACCAAAACAAACACAACGAACAGCAGAAACGACTATGAATTAATTGCTAAATTAACATAGCTATAAGTTTTATGTCACAACCGAAATGTCCATAACTTGTACCTTGAGACGTGTCTTCTTTAGCTTTCTAACACTAATATTTGCCTTAAAATACGTATACTTCTGTTTTTGAATCTTAGTTAAGATCTTAATGATATTTTTGAAATTTATAATCATCTTTCACAATTTTTGATGTAGCTTTCTTTCCAAGATAATATTTTCAGTTCTAAAGAGTGTTAGAGCATCTCCAATGAGAATGAGGATTTTAGGTTTTGTGTGTAGTGATATATGAGAGAGAAAGAGAGAGGGAAAAGAGAGAAATATTATTTCTATTCAATGTTAAAAGAGAAAATTTTGAGGAGAAACATAATGAAAAGTAAAAAAAAAAAAAGACAGAGGGACATGATTTTTAAAATAATAATAAAATAATAGTGAAAAATATGCAGATGGATATGTAGTTTTAGATTTGACAAGGAAAATAATAAAGAAAAAGTGAGTAAAAATTGGGTAAATAGAGAGAAGAGTGATTTAAAAAGAGAGAGAGAGAGAACAAGCGGGATCCACCAATTTTTTTTGTCTCTCTCACACACACTAGTACGCCTTGGGACAGCATTGCATGTCCAATGCATGATGTCAAGACATTGTGTATTTGAGATGATATAAACGGAAGAGATAGAGAGAATATAATTATTTTAATTGAAAAATAATTATAAGAAGAAATTTAAAAATAATAATGAAATAATAGTAGAGGATCTGAAATTGGATGTGTGATTTTGGAAGCAACATCTATTACTATATAAATCCAGATGTGATTTTCCCACTTAAAACTCATCTTCACAAGTCTCAATGCCTTCTTTACGCACCTCTCTCCTTTCCTTTTTTTTTTTTTTTGTTATATTTAATGGCTACATGGTTGTATTTATAGCAGCCGTGCAGCATTTTTGGCTAAGGAGGCCAATCGTCCCCTTTGTCACAACGCTGCCACTAAGGCAGCGATGCTGGCGCGTGGCCAAGGAATTGATCCCTGGCCACGAGCACTAATTGTTTTTTTTTTCCATTTTTTATTTTTTTGGCCTTTTCTTTTCTTTTCTTTTCTTTTTTTCTTTTTTTATCTTTTCCTTTCTTTTTAAGTGGAGAAGGATCTCACATCGAAAATTTATGAAATAATGTAAGATTTCTTATCTATAAAAGGACGTTAAATTCCTTAATAAGGCAATGATTTGGGCCTGAGCAATCGGGCTCATGCATGCAAGTATTAAAAAGTTTTTCTAAAATATATTTTAATATTATTTTATTTCTATATTTATTTTTCTTTTTTTTTAACCCTTTCTGTCTAAATGGGATGATTTGGATCTTAATAATCGGGCCTATATATAGAAGTCTTAAAATGTTTTGCAAAAATATTTTAATCTAATTTTATTGGCCAAAATACCATATTGGTATTAAAAAAACCACATTTTTGACGATTTGGTATTTAAAAAAGCGCCGGTGACATATTGGTATTAAAAACTCGACTTTTGCGCACATTGGCCTTTTTTTCTCAACGGCGGCGGAATCTGTAATAAAATAATAATATTTTTGAATTTTTGATTTTTGAATTATTTTTTCGGGGGAATCTTTATTAAAATAATAATATTTTCAATTTTGAGTATTTCTTATTCATTTTATTATGTTTAGATCTTATTCTTTTGGATAGAAATTTTATCCGCACGATATTTCTTATAAAATGTGCGGTTAATATTATATTGGAAAATGCGTGTGACTGAAAATGTGTATATAATTATTCAAAATTACGTGCAAATAAAAATTATCCCAAAAACAAAATTTTGGACGGAATCCATCCAATTTTATGGTTAGTCAAATCAAATTTTGTTATTTTGTTGTACACAAATAAATTTTTATTCCGAATAGATCAGTGTAAAATTATACCGAACACAAAATATCAATAAAATTAAAATTAAAAAAAAAAAAGAAGCAGACCAAACCCACCCCCAAAATCCCCTCCCCAGAGCCAATCGTGGTGGTGAAACCACCACCAGATCTGGTGGTGGTTTCACCACCACCACCACCGATAGGTGGCGACGCCACCTGGCGGTGGCTTAGCGTGATGGTCGAAAAACCACCGGCCGGTGGCTTCAGCGACCACTGTTCTTGGTGGTGGTGGTGAAACCACTACCAGATCTGGTGGTGGTTTCACCACCACGATTTGAGGGGGGGGGTTGGGGTGGGTTTGGTCTGTTTTTTTTTTAATTTTAATTTTATTGATATTTTGTGTTCGGTATAATTTTACACTGATCTATTCGTAATAAAAATTTATTTAAATTTGATTTGACTAACCGTAAAATTGGATGGATTCTGTCCAAAATTTTTTTTTTGGGAAAATTTTTATTTGCACGTAATTTCGAATAATTATATACACATTTTCCAATATAGTATTAACCACACATTTTATAAGAAATATCGTGCGGATAAAATTTCTACCCAAAAGAATAAGATCTAAACATCATAAAATGAATAAGAAATACTCAAAATTGAAAATATTATTATTTGAATAAAGATTCCCCTGAAAAAATAATTAAAAAATCAAAAATTCAAATATATTATTATTTTATTATAGATTCCGCCGCTGGTGAGAAAAAAATGCCAATGTGCGCAAAAGTCGAGTTTTTAATACCAATATGTCGCCGGCGCTTTTTTAAATACCAAATCGTCAAAAGTGTGGTTTTTTAATACCAATATGGTATTTTGGCCTAATTTTATTATTTTATTTTCATTTATCTTTTTATTTTTATTTTTGTCCATTTATGAGTTTTTTTAAAAAAAAATCGTATTTCTTGATTTTTTTTCCTCTTTTCTTTCTTTTTAAGTGGGAGAAAAATCTCCCATCAAAAGTTAATAAAATGATGAGGGACTTCTCATCTATAAAAAGAGGTTGAGATCCTTAACATGGCAATGATTGGGGCTTTAATAATTGGGTCTATATATACAATGTATTAAAAAATTTTAAAAATTTTCAATTTTATTTTATTTATTACTATTATTTTATTGTTCGTTTTTTCATTTTCTTTCTAAGTGGGGGAAGAGTCTTCACATCGAAAGTTGATAAAAGGAGAATAAAAAAATTTATCTTATTATTATTACAACATTGGAATTATGGTTTTGTGGAAATTTTTGTAAAAAATATTTTATCTTCACATTTAAGTTATAGAATCAAAATTAAATTATTGATACATTTTGTTGGAGAATTTCCAACTTGCTTCTTTTTAAAATATTTTTTTTGCTTCTCCAAAATTAAATTATTATTTATATTACGTGTATTTAAAAAAATAATATATTATATACATTTATGACCACATGCTCTTCTTTGCTAACAATGACTTGAATTTATTTATGATTTTTTTCTTTTCTTTTTTTCTCTTTCTTTATCTTTTCCTTTCTTTTTAAGTGGAGAAAAATCCCACATCGAAAATTTATGAAATGATGTAGGATTTTTTATCTATAAAAGGCGGTTAAATTCCATAATACGGCAACAATTTAGGACTGAGAAATCGGGCTCATACATGCAAGTATTAAAACGTTTTTCTAAAATATATTTCAATATTATTTTATTTCTATATTTATTTTTCGTTTTTTTTATCATTTCTTTCTAAATGGGATGATTTGGGTTTTAACAATCGGGCCTATTTATAGAAGTATTAAAAAGTTTTGTAAAAATATTTCAATATAATTTTATTATTTTATTTATCTTTTTGTCCATTTATGGGTTTTTTAAAAAAAAATCATATTTCTTGATTTTTTTTCTCCTTTCTTTCTTTTTAAGTGTGAGAAAAATCCCACATCAAAAGTTAATATAATGATGAGGGATTTCTCATCTATAAAAGGAGGTTAAGTTTCTTAATGTGACAATGATTTGAGCCTTAATAATTGGGTCTATATATACAACGTATTAAAAAGTTTTTTGAAAAATTTTTAATTTAATTTTATTTATTATTATTATTATTTTATTGTTCATTTTTCCATTTTCTTTTTAAGTGGAAGAAGAGTCCCCACATCGAAAGTTGATAAAAGGAGAATAAAAAAATTATCATATTATTATTACAACATTGGAGCTGCGGTTTGTGGAAATTTTCTTAAACAATATTTTAGCTGCGGTTTGTGGAAATTTTCTTAAACAATATTTTATCTTCACATTTAACTTATAGTATCAAAATTAAATTATTAATACCTTTTGTTGGGGAATTACCAACTTGCTTCTTTTTAAAATGTTTTTTTGCTTCTCTAAAATTAAATTATTATTTATATTGCATTTATTTAAAAAAATAATATATTATATACATTTATGAGCACATGCTCTTCTTTACTAACAATGATTTAAATTTATTGATGATTTTCTTAAAAAAAAATCCCTTTTTCTTGGCTTTTTTCTTTTTCCTTTCTTACTTTCTAAGTGGAAGAAGAGTTACATTTCGAAAGTTTAGTGAAATGAGGAGAGGTTGGGTGCTTTTATGTAACAATGATTTTGGCATTAGTAATCAAGTCTATATATAAGTATTAAAAAAATTAATAATATTTCGATATTATTTTATTTTGACTTTTTCCTTTTTACCGTTTCTTTAAACTGTATTATTCTTAATTATTTTTTAAGTGCTACATGGGAATCCCACATCAAAACTTGATAAAGAAAATGAAATATTTTGGCTTATAAAAGATTGAGGTTTGTTTATTCAGGTAGAGTAATCATTGAGCCTTAGCAATTGAGCTTATATTTATGTAGATCAATTATTGGGGATTAGCAATTGGTTTTGGTGATAATTTGTAATAAGATAATGCGATTAAATTATTTTTATTTCATGATTTTCATATTTTATATCTCAATTCATATTTTTTATAATTAAAAAATACGTCTTTAGACAGTAAAAGATTCCCATATATCGCACGAGTAATTGACTAGTGAAAAACAATGAAGAAAAATAGGAGACATGTGATGAAATGAGAATAATAAAAAGAGAGAAATCGAATTTATTATTTTAACGTGTCTACCTCCCTTCCGAATTTAGTGCTACATAACACCGACATAGGATAATAATGAAGCAGCGAATGGAAGTTTGCATGGAAATTGTCGTATTCACTTCTTGTTATGAATTTACGATAGCAAGGATGGCCTTCCATAAAGAACAATTGATGTGATCTACACGAGAAAGAAAGGCATCGATAATAACAGGCACCGCCTATTCTTATGTCTCCACGTGCAATCCTCTTTGCCGACACTTTGTGGGTCCCTCTTCCCTGACTTTTTTTTTTTTTTTTTGGAATAGCCCTCTTCCCTGACTCTAATCAATCACGACGATGATCTAGTGCCGTCATGGCACCGTAGCTTGCGGTGCCATGAGATATTTTCGCCTGCTCGACCGTTTTAAAATTTATCAGAGGATCTGATCGGTGGAAGGCTCCAGTAATTTTAAAATTTTTCAAGCACGAAAGTGGTGAATGATCAAAGCCATATTTTGGCCATGCTTTGGCCATGTTTTTGGGCCAAACTTTGAGCCACCACTACCACATAGACGGGAAAATTTTAAAACTACTGAGCTTCCTCGCCGTCGATTTTATTGATCACTGATTTTAAAAGCGGAGGTCGAGCAGAGGTAGAAAATGCCTATGACCGTAAGCTACGGTGCCATGATGGCACTAGATCATTGCTGTAATCAATCACCATTCACTCGTTCCATACAACAAAATACTACGGTCATCCACCAAAATACTAGGGGTCTCTGCCCTACAAAGATAATCCACTATTTTCTTTTTAGTCGTTTTAAAATGATAGTCAACTTTGGTAAATTAATTTTTGGTTTTTTCGTATATCCCTATTTAATATGTATTATAATCAGTAAATAAAAAATAATTAAATTGAATAATAATTAAATATAAAGGTAAATTTGGAAAAATATTCTTAAATTATACTTTTCCAAGAATATTAATTGAGCTTTCTTAATCTTTTCAAAAAAAATTGAGCTTTCTTAATCTATGTGAAATGAGAAGTGATCTATCTTTGTGAAACGGAGATAGCAGTAGCCAAACAAACCTCACAGCGGAACCTACGTTCTCTTGCCCACGATCTTATTAATTGTTTGCAAGAGAATATAACAACATTACAGCTTCTCCAATGATTTGTCTATTTTTTAATGTCTATTTAAAAGAGGAATCAAAATCTGTTGTGGCACAAGGCTGTGCCCACAGCTGCGCCTCCAATTAAAATTTGCCATATCGACTAATGGACAGCTAATTCCACATCACCAAAAGCTCATTAACCCAACGAACATCTCCACTTCACTACAAACGACGTCATCTCCTCCGGGAAGAAAACCACCAATCACGAAGAACTCCAAGCAATTCAAACCAGCCCACATACGAATTTCAACTCTCAATTCCGATCATCTAGTTTTAACCGAATCCAATTCGAAGCCGGCGAGGAATCGACCTCCGTCAATTTTGGCCACCTCTTGGCTTTGTGGCAGTTCAAAGTGTTTTACTCTAGTTTAAAGATTTTTCGATTACAATCAAGTAGTAATTAATCAAATTAGTCATTAGAAGAACAAGGAATCCTACACAAAATAAAATTCTTCCAACCCAATTATTATTATGATTGTGTTCGCAAAAGCATAGGCCAAGAACGTATTTGATGGAGAAGTAATTGGGGGTGGTGGTAGTGGTTTCCCTCAATTCTTGATTTTGCCCATTCCGAGAATGATGAGTGATATGGCTCAATTATGGTTTGCTTTGCTTGTCTTGTTAAGCGTTCTTGAAGTAATTTTCGTAATGAATGCTTTAATATGTGTTTGGGAGACATTGATCAGAAAATAAATTTGCAATTTATGTTGGAAAAGTAAAGAGTTGTAGCATCTATCAAATAATGTTCAAATGATGACCCGAGAAAATATTTGAGAAAAATAATTTCTAAAATAAATTTGCAATCAGAAAATATCTGATTGGGTCGGTAAAAGCAACCGGAGAGAGAGGCAGTACCGGGTATGAAAATCAGCAGCAACAGATTCAACAGCGTGTGCCAGGTGAAGATTTTTATGAATTTTAATGTGAAATAGAAAGGAAAATACATGGGGTTAAATGGAGGAAATTTATATAGCACATGTAGGTTCTACAAGATATGTGGATGTTATTAATTTGACCAAATTGAAAACGAATTAAAATGTATAAAAAGTTGTTAAAATTTGAAAACAACACACGCAAAAACTCATCAACGGATAGGCACAAAAATGTTTGTCGAAACCAGCCGTACAGGGCCTTGTCGCACTAGGTGACAACAACTCTATTTACACTTCTATCAATATGCAAATACAGATAGCATTCAATAACCAACTAGCACACGGTAAAAAGCCTACAACTAGCACAGAAGGAACCACCACAAGCTTACTGATGTAGAAGTGTACTTCACAAGTTCTTATTGGAGCCTCTTGTGTGAATGGCTTCTTACAACAACATCCTGACTGAATAAAATCACACACATCCTCGTACCAATGTCCATATAAAATATAATTGCATAATATCAAACCAACTATCACCTTCACTCGAGTCAAAATCCACAAGCTCTCATGATGGGTCACCTCTATACAGAGTAATGCATTGAATCAAAAGCTCGTGCCATGTGTTGATTGTCGTGCCTCAGACGAACGCTACAAAAGGCGACTGCTGATGGTTGTACACTGACACTCAACCCGGTGATTCACAATGTTAGATCACGTGTACCTTGTTTGATGGATGCATGGGAGTAATTTTACCTCTAATGGCACCTACTGTAAAATCAGAATAAGAAATTTTTCTTCAGTTTATTATTATTATTATTATTATTATTATTATTATTATTATTATTATTATTTTGGGTTTTATGTTTCACTATTATTATTATATTCTGCTTGATTCTACAAATCATGGTACAAACAAAAGCTTTCAATGTAGCCAAATCCAGAAAATAGGCTAACATATACTCCCTCCGTCCCCTTTTTTTTTTTTAAGGAACTACCATAGCTCAAAAATCCAAGCCTAGTGTAGAGATTTGATTGCTTGTCAAAAATGTTACATAGAGGGGGACTTTTTACCAAAACCTCCATCAAAAAATACACCCAACTTCTATCTTTATCTATACCATTAGCTCTATCTAGGCTTGCTTTCCTTTTTTGGATGTCCAAAATGTATAGGCTTGTTTCTTTTTTAAGAAGTTCAGTTCAAAATATTTTACTTATGTACCCTTGCCTAGTACCCTTGCCTAATATTTAATTATAACTATCAATTTTAAATTCTACTCATTAAATAAGGGTAAATTAGGAACACAGGTATCTTTTGAAAAGTCAAATAGGCCTATATATATGGGATGGGGGGAATAGTTTTGAAGAAGAAATAAAGTGATTAAATCACACAAGATTCATCAGAGATCCTAATGACATCTAAAATCTCACCAGCCTTTGATGCCCAGCTTTGTGCACGAGAAGATAAATCCATTTGTTGCTTCAACTTCTGTTCCCGTTCTTCACTTTTCTTTCTCTTGGCCGAAGAGCTTAAAGAACCCTCAACTGGGATGAGATAGAGAATGTCAAACTCAGGAAAATAATATCAAAGCTACTCTTCCGCATCAATAAGGCAAATGCTCAATGCAAATCACCATAATACTTGAAGAAAAAGTTCTTTAAAGCCTTACAGTAGAGAAAGATGGTGTGTGCTAGTTTGATTTACTTATTTTGCTACGTTCTCTGATATTTAGGAAAGCCTTCAAAAGGGACATGACTAGAAGTAAATAACTAAAAAGAAATATCCACAAATTCAAGAATGTTATGTTTGATATTCGGAAATACTTGATATCTTGGAAATCAAACATTGGCATAAATATAGAAGATAGTATATTACCCTCCACAGGGAGAAAAGTCAATATGAACACACTGCAGCACATGATGTAAGTTTTAAGACAAAGATGCTGTTAATACCTTGCCATTCCCATACAACCTTTGATTCACCCTTCACAAACTTTGGGTACTGATCGATACGAGAATCTTCTTGAACTAACTCCTCAACCTATAAACAGGTAGACAATAATGCTATTGCATTACAACAAGCTTGAAAGGTCCAATCAAACAAAATGAAGAGAAACTAGTGATCACTTAGCACTACATAATAAAGAAAGGTCAGTTCATCGAGAAATTGGACTTGAATATAGCCATTTTCCAAGGAAAGAAAAGGAGAGAAGAGTCCACTTTGCTTTCTAAAATAACAATATTAGAATAGCTAATACTTCCTCCATCCCACAATTATAGGCTTGCTCCATTTTTCACAAGGATTGAGAAAACATCATTCAATGTTATTGGAAAAATAAAATTTAAAAATATTTTCCTAATATACCCTTTAATTTATTAATTATTTCACTTTAATAATTGTAATTGTTCATAACAATTCACATTTATAGGGGTATATAAGGAACTTAATATTTCAACTCTCCCTTTCAACAAAAGTGGTTTATCTTTGTGGGATGAACAAAAATCGAATATAAGCCTATCTTTGTGGGACAGAGGGAGTACAATCCTTATATATAGAAATATTTCTTCGATTAGGTACTAGTTTCAACAAATTGCATACATCCAAAAGGTTTTAAAATTTAAAAAAAAAAAAAAAGACAATTTGCAAAGAATGATATTATACTTACCTTTTTCCAGAGCAGCGAGTCTTTTCTTTCCTTGGGCGAGAGTAGATGATCCCTCAACCATGAGGCCACCACCCACGGTTCATCCCCACCACTTATACTCTTAGCAAGTAATGCCTTCTCTTCAAGAACATTGCAAACCTAATACACCATATAGCAGATTAAGAAATTGTTTAGACCTTTGTGCTTCAAGTAACTCCAAAGAAAACTATGTATTGCCAGAGTCTATATTATTACTTTAGGTTCAGCAAATCCTCAAATGCATAAATTAGAAATGTAAGAAATAAATGAAGTTGTTTCAGTTTCAACCTATTAAATATGTTATACAATGTGTTTGGACAGCTAAAAATCAAGAGTTCTTTGAGTTCATAATCGTTAATGAAAAACTCGTGTGCTTCTTTACCAAACTTCTAAAACTACCACATTTGACACACCCTAAAACCATAAAAAATAGAGTTTTTTTTTCCTCTCACATTTCCCTGCCACTTTAGATTCATTTTAACAAACGCGCTCCCTGAAAATCACTTTCTTTTCAAATGAAGGAAAAAAACAAGACTTTAACAACCAAGCTCATATGTTCATTGCACTCTTGCTGACAAATCACCAGACATGCCCTTCATCTCAATGTTCACCATTATACAAAGGATTCCAAAAGACTAACAACATTGATATCTGTTAGGTTTTATTTGTAGATTGACAATTATGTCAACAAAAGTTAAAACATTGAACTGTAATTGGAGTAAAAGTGAGCAGGTAACTGTGGGGTAAAATAGGATCATGTTACGGGAAAATTGTCTCAAACGAGCTCGAATACTGCTTAAAGGCGCTCGAGCTGGATTTGTAGGGTTTCCAGTGCCAAATAATGCCAAGAAGAGCTGAGGCACAGAGCATGGTCCATTCGAGCAAACCCCATGACTGCTTGCATGGTCACAAATCTATTTCTCATTCTGTAGTCTTCTAGTTACACTAACCCACATTCAGAAGTTCCTACAAATACACTAAGCTATTTTTTTGTCTTTCCTGTGGTTGGGAATCTAAAATAAGACAGTGAATTCGTCAGGAGATCAAGAAATTAACCAACCAATTTCACATATTCTACACAAAGCTCCCCCATTCAACTCCACTTATTCTCTCTCCTATTTCACATCAAAATCCATAAAAATCTATAAAAACTTACTCCCTAACACACACATATGGGACTTCTAACCTAGTAAGCAGATACAATTGTTGAATTGTAGAACAAATGGTTGAACAGCTAGAGGTAAGGCTACCAATGGATAGAATTTTGATCCCAAATCCATGAAATTAATAGGAGATATGTTTAAAACCTCAGTCCAATAACCCGATAAAAATATTTACCCAATAATCAATTAAATAAATAAAGAAAATTTCGATTCAAACTTCAATGTATCATTAATATTAATTTAATAGTGTAATAAAACTTTGATTGAAATAGAATCCAAACGGTACTGGAATTCGAAAACAACTAACCAAAATACATTTTTTTAAAGTTTCTAGAACACTCAACAAGTAAAGTAGTTATGCATCATTATCCTTTTTAATATGGCTGAACACTATTACTTTGCAATTTTTGTAGTGGTTTGCAACCAATGTTTAAGCTGGTGTCAAAGAAATACACTGAGGCGTCTACAGTTCTCAAAGGATTGGAATTAAATCGGAATCCAATCGATTTAGAAATGGATATTACAATGGAATATTCATTGAGTCATCCGAATCTGATGGATCCATAAATTATTTTTATTGGATTGGATTGGATTGGATATAGGAAAAGATCCAATTCATATCGGATCCATTTATGGACCTAGCTTGAGGGTTTTAGGCGGAATCACTAATTCTCTACACCATGCTAGACTACCGTGTACGGCCATTTAGTATCTTACGTGCATAGCAGCATGTACTAGTGTTGTGGCATCTAAAAATTGAATGGGCACAGCTATAATATTGACCCTAAGGGTCTAATGAAACGGGACATCATTTTTGTTACACTTCTGTTACACAAAGAACTCAAAGTCAGAATTTTTGTTGATTTCCTAGCTTAAAACTACGCAAAGCTATTAAGTATGTTCAGGTCAATTTTTGTTTTCCTAAAAACTAATTTTTCAAGTTAAATGGTCAGGAAAACAATATAATGTGTCGATAATAATGAATAGTGATTTGAAATGTATGGTTAAGATTTAAATTTGACTTTGAATGAATAATTGAAGTAAATATTTAGGGATCAAAATTTTAAAGCAAACAGGGCTAAGAATGATAGTATGATGAAATAGAACATAGGACATGAAACCACTCAAAAATTAAACTGCATGCATATGCGTTCTAATGATCTGTTGCTGATAAAGTCCAGGGAACTGTGGAAACAAGGTGTACAAAGAACAAAATAAACAACTTCACCTCAAGGTAAAGCTGTTCAGCTCTAACTGAGAGCCGGTGCCTCTTATGGACCTTCAGCATAACTGATGTGCATCCCACAAGCTGTAAATCTCAACAAGGTCAGGTAGGTTTCAACATGTCGATAATGTTAAGCAAGCTTTTAAAGCTAGGTTTCAGTAGAATACTGATGCACAAGCTGACGCCAAAATGGAAACATGCTTGACAACCCACTTCATGAGACGACATGAAAGTGGTGTATAACCGTTCACAAGAGACTCCGGGCACTTGAACTCTTCAATCCTGAACAAAAGCCATGAAAATTTGAAATGAGTTTTCAAGAGACGAGACTACTCCGTGGAAGCTAGTAAAGTGGTATATTCCTTGATGGGAAACTGAAAAGTGAAAAAAGATTACCCATGATCGTTTGATGTTGTCACCAATAAGTTGCGTATAGTTTTGAGTGCTCTTTTCTTCGCATGCCCATACATCTCCTCATCAAGACCATAGGTATGCATCAAATTATGCTCATCTAAAGTATTCCACAGTTCATCCTCCCGGACCTAAAAGATAAGTATTAAAAGAACTAAGATATCATTCACATATTTTATTCAGCTACATCACATCTTACTTGTTACAAGGGAAAACTCTTGTGTGCATGCTAGTACAGCACAAAACTCATCAATCTGTCCGAGAAGTTGAAAAGATCCAAAAATCACGAACCCAATAAATTCCCGCTCCACTACACAACGATTGAGCATATTTTTCACATGCACGAGCTTCTGCAAATCTCGACTGCAGTAAGAACATTTGTTAATACATTAGAATCCAAAAATAGAAGAATGATTATACTAATTTCTCAGCCATCATGTGTTAGAGGAAATGAAAATCAAAGGTTTATGACGCACTAGTTTGTTAGCTGCTTCATTAATATCACCATCCTCGAGACAAAACTTCCCTTGCTTTCTGTAACCACGAGCACATTCCAACATGCCATCATGACATACTCCATTAGTCGGGCAAGGCTCACAGTAATCTGAACAGAGAGTGATGACTAAGAGATCGTATAAAGCGATACAGATTCTGGGAATTTGCAAACTTCTGAAGGACGGGATATTTTAGTGAAACAACTCTTAAAAATCAAAGGCCTGATATCCATAATTCAGTTGAATGAGGCAAAGAAAATCAGCTGAAGCTTTTGTTGCATACAATATGACGCACTGTGAGGCAAGATATGCTAGGAATGAGCTATCTTGAGTTACAAGAAGATGCCTTTAGAAATTTTGTATGATGGATGCTTATAGGCTAACAGCAGTATGACAGGAAAAAAAGGCCATAAATGTGCTAAAATCTGAATAGGCAACAAGATCAAAAGCTATTTAAAGAACTTGCATACAAATAAAATTATAATGATAACTAAGTGTTGATTATGTCATTTTTTCTCATGCATAGCTCTAAGAAGCAAGCAACCTTTCGTTGATCCAAGACTCATCCAGCTAAACTTTCAAGAAAATTCAGACCAGTTATATCTCTGCTATTTATAATTGCTCGTAGATTACCATACAGATTATTAAAGTTAGACCACCTCCAATCAAATTTAGGGTGATCAGAATAATGCTACTATTCCATTTTACCCTTTTTTTAATTCAACTTTTCATTGATTATGTATCACAATAGACATTACTACTCTTTTTATTATCATTATATTAGTACTGTTATTAAGTTGCAACTTGCAGCCAATAACCAATTAATTAATAATAGAATAAACTAGTTTTCTTCCACATTGGACTTTAAGTTTGTTTTGTAAAGCTTGCTATCTTATATGTAACTCACGTTCAAAATAAATAAATAAATAAATAAAATAAAATAAATGAAGTGTTGAACGGACCTTTTTTTCTTAATTGAGATGGTAAATCTAATAACGTTTTTTCCCTTCTTATTAAGGCCTTGTTTGATTGGGGGTTTAGTTGTTCCGCGCAGTATTCCGTGTAAAAATGTGTGGTTAATATTATTTTGGGAAATGTGTGAGTGGTTGAAAATGAGTATGAGATATACGGAATTGCGTGCGGATTTGGTTAACACCAAATAGAACAAGGCCTAAGAGACACAATTTTTAGTCAACTACATTTTATTTTCTTGTCATAATTTAAGTATATAAGAATCACAATTACTCAGCTCCCAGTTCGCGGTAAATTGTTGGAGAGGATTTTGGTCCCCTGGGGCAAAAGTTGAGCATGCTGGAGGCACATTTTCGGAGATCATCTTACTCTAGTTTAGCAACATATAAGCCCACAAGAATGCAATCAACAAGTACATGGCTTATATTAAATCAATATGGTGTTGGAGCTTAACAGACAGGTAAATCTTGATTTGGAAAAAATTAATAGTAAGGTAATTCAGAAAGAAGATAGCAAAATTAGTAGAGTCAGAAAAATGAAAACAGTAATTATTAAAAATCAATGTACTCATAATGCGGCCACATTAATATAAGCTAATGGTAGATGAAAAAACAACAATATGAGCACGAATTAAAAATCACACATCTTGCGGCTAAGAAATTTCTAATTGAGAACAAAAATCAATTACTTCTAGAGCGAGAAACAACAAGAGAAAAAAGGGGGAACTGACCGGAGAGCAACTCGTCGAACTCATTGCTATCGCAGAAGGGTTTGGAAGGGCGATTCAGGGAGCCTGCAATGAATTTACAGCCCACCAAAACGAAGGAGGCGACAGCAAAAACTCCGATTAGCCGGAAGCAGTCAGCCTTTGAAGTTGGAAGTAAAGTAAAGGAAGGTTCTAGCGGGAACAAATCGCGAGACGCAGAGGAGTATGTAGAGGTTTCAGGGGAATTCTTGTTCGGTTTTCGTTTTCTCCTTGGATTGTAGGACATGCTTGCGGGCTAAGTGTAAATCTCTGCTAGCGGATTGTAATTCGGAATTGGAAGCTCCAGGGTGGTCGGGAAAATGATGGCATTCATTACTAATTTTTTCTGCCGTGATTTTCAATTACTTATTATATAATTATTTTATATTTTTCAATATATTTTTTTCAATTTTCAACCACGTCTAATTCAAGTAAAATCAATAATATTTTCCAAAAAAATAAGGCCTAAAATCGCCGTGGAACTTCGTAAATTGTCAACCCTTATTTGCACATTACACATGCTCGATGTGTGGTGAGAGAATTTGAGGAGGAAATTGGGCCAAATAGCTTCCGCACTAATTGAAATTGTCAAAATGACCTTTGACTAGAAACCCCATTTAAAATTTAATGCAAAATAATATACAAAGCAAAATTACTTCTATATCCACACTTATCTATAGCAAAATTCTTCCCCAATTCGTCTCTGATTTACCTTCTTCCCCAATTCACTCTCTCATTCACCAGAGGAATAACCATGGCCTTCTGCCGTCATTACTTCTTCCCCAACCTGCAGAAACTACTCACACAAACACCACAGGAATAACCACAAAAAATGAGCCCAACGTATCTCTAGCTTCATTCAGAGTCTCGTCAAATTCGATCAATTCCTTCTTCTCCATGGCCAAGAAGATGCTTTCATGCGAGATCAAAGAAGGTGATTCAGTGATTATTGATGTTGAAGTCGATGGTAAAGTGGTGGTTGTCAATGGTAGCAGTGGTACTCTACCAGGAGCCGTCGATGACCCGATTGGTGTGTAGATTTGGCCGTATATCATTATAGGGGATGGATTAATTTGACAGGAATATCTTTATAATCTCGAGACTTGTATGAAGATTGTAGTGGAAAAAAAAGTGTTTTTCCTGCATTTGTATTCAATAATATATGAATAGCATTAATCATGGCTTTGCTGGGTAAAAGAGAGACTAATGAATCCAGAATGGTACCGGTTTGTGTATAGCATTTTGTTCTCATGATTATTAATTTATTTTTTTATATAAAAAAGGGAACTCCTTCTCCAGCCCCTTCACGTCGAACTTGATCATGTGACTCTCCAGTGTCTCTTTCTAGTCTATTTTGGCCACCACGTTCTTTCTCCTCTTTAGTGAACCTGCAGTTAATTATTTTTTATTTAAGAAAAATCTTTTTATACTCAGTGAAGCACATGGTGGATTCTATGAATTCCAGTTTCAACCATTCCTGTTTGAGAATGAGGAATTAGTGCAGTGATTTCTACTCAACTCTTTCTTCATCTAAAACTTTGAAGGTGAATATGGAATTATTTTCCGGAGTAGTCGTTTGTAGATGGTAATCAATGTTCCTACAGCAACAGATATTTGATTTTCACAAAATATTTCTCGTTGTTGGCTATGGTTTTATCGCTGTCTCAGTTGTTGTCTGTGAAATGAAATGGTGATTATGGTAATGGAAATGATTGTATTGGTAATTATGCAATGTAAGTATGAAAATTGGGAATGAGAATGAGTTTAGGAAAGTATATTAATGGGCATGGGAATGGTAGTGGGGGTGTAAGTAATGGAAATGAAATAGTGGAAGTACTAAAAATGGAGAGTGAAATCAAGAAAAGACGAGTATCGAAGAAATTGGACAAGAGGAGGCGTGGTTTAAGGGAAACGGGGAAGATCAAGTTGAGGTATTTGATTTTTAGTATATCTATAGTTGTTGATTCGATTCCGTTTAGCATGGTATTACGTGAAAAATGCTTACATTTTTGTTGAGATCATGGAGATCCATGTGCTCATTTTTTTGTCTTCATTCGATCGAATAGCTTGTTGGAGCTAAACCATGATACTATGACAAGATTGGATTTCATCTTCAGAAGTAGATTTTTTTGAGATCATATTGAAGTTTGTGGTTGAAGTTATAACTTGATAGAAATGACTGGTCGACAAGTAGTATTAGTTGCGGATCATAGGACGTGTTTGGTTATGCTTAAACAATTAAACTTTAAGGTTTGTCTCAAATTTATAATGAGATTCTAATTGAAACACATGATAGAAATAAAATGTTGTGCAGATAACTATGGTGAAAAAAAAACAAAGAAGTATTTTTTAGTGTTATGTACATTCATTTTCTATCACCAAAAAGCAACTATCATTATCACGAGAAAACTGTCGTTATAATGAAACAACGACCATTATTACAAACAAACTATCGTTTCTCATATTGGAATCGTTTAACTAATTGGTAAATCAACTCATCATGTAGCTAGTAGATTCTAAATTTCTCGTTATCACGAAATAAGTATTGTTATTATAAAACAACTATCGCACCTCACAATGAACTAATGACATCGTATTTTGATATTGTGTCACGACACAACTATCGTTATCACCAAAAAACAACTATCGTTCTTACGAGAAAAGTGTCGCTATAACGAAACAACTATCATTATTACAAACCAACTATCGTCTTTGATATTTGAGTCGTTTAACTAATTGGTAAATCAACTCATCATGTAACTAGTAGATTCTAAACTTCTCATTATCACGAAACAAGTATCATTATTATAAAACAACTATTGTTTTGACTTCACGTCTAGTTATACGACCCGAGATTAGGATAACGATAGTTGTTTGGTAAAAACGATAGTTGTTTCGTAATAACGAGAATCTCACAATGAATAAGTGACATGGTATTTTGATATTGTATCACGACACAACAATTATTATCACCAAAAAATAATTATCGTTATCACAAGAAAACTGTCATTATAACGAACCAACTATCGTTATTACCAACCAACTATCATTATTACAAACCAACTATTGTTTTTCATGTTGGAGTCGTTTAGCTAATTGGTAAATCAATTCATCATGTAACTAGTAGATTCTAAACTTCTCGTTATCACGAAACAAGTATCGCTATTATAAAACAATTATCGTTTTGATTTCACGTCTAGTTATACAACCCGAGATTAGGATAACGATAGTTGTTTGGTGATAACGATAGTTGCTTCGTAATAACGAGAATCTCACAATGAACAAGTGGCATGGTATTTTGATATTGTATCACAACACAACTATCTTTATGACAAAAAAATTTATCATTATCATGAGAAAACTATCGTTATAACGAAACAACTATCGTTATTACAAACCAACTATCGTTTTTCATATTGGAGTCGTTTAACTAATTGGTAAATCAACTCATCATGTAACTAGTAGATTCTAAACTTCTCGTTATCACGAAACAAGTATCATTATTATAAAGCAACTATCGTTTTGACTTCACGTTTAGTTATATGACCCGAGATTGGGATAATGATAGTTGTTTAGTGATAATGATAGTTGTTTCGTGATAACGAGAATCTCACAATGAATTAGTGACATGGTATTTTGATATCATATCATGATACAACAATTGTTATCATGAAACAACTATCGTTATTACCAAAAAACAACTATCGTTATCGCAGAAAACTGTCGTTATAACGAAACAACTATCGTTATTACAAACCAACTATCGTTTTTCATATTGGAGTCGCTTAACTAACTAGTAAATCAACTCATCATGTAATTAATAGATTCTAAACTTCTTGTTATCACGAAACAAGTATCGTTATTATAAAACAACTATCGTTTTGACTTTACGTCTAGTTATACGACCCGAGATTGGGATAATGATAGTTGTTTGATGATAACGATAGTCGTTTTGCAATAACGAGAACCTCACAATAAATTCGTGATATGATATTTTGATATTGTATCACAGCACAACTATCGTTGTCACAAAAAAAACTGTCGTTATCACGAGAAAACTGTCGTTCTAACGAAACAACTATCATTATTACAAACCAATTATCGTTTTTCATATTAGAGTCGTTTAACTAATTGGTAAATCAACTCAACATGTAACTAGTAGATTCTAAACTTCTCGTTATCACGAAACAAGTATCGTTATTATAAAACAACTATCGTTTTAACTTCACGTCTAGTTATATGACCCGAGATTGGGATAACGATAGTTGTTTGGCGATAATGATAGTTGTTTTGTAATAACGAGAACCTCACAATAAACTAGTGACATGGTATTTTGATATTGTATCACAGCACAACTATCGTTGTCACAAAAAAAACTATCGTTATCACGAGAAAACTATCGTTATAACGAAACAACTGTCGTTATTACAAACCAACTATCGTTTTTCATATTAGAGTCATTTAACTAATTGATAAATCAACTCATCATGTAACTAGTAGATTCTAAACTTCTCGTTATCACGAAACATGTATCGTTATTATAGAACAACTATCGTTTTGACTTCACGTCTAGTTATACGACCCGAGATTGGGATGATGATAGTTGTTTGGTGATAACGATAGTTGTTTCGTAATAACGAGAACCTTACAATGAACTAGTGACGTGGTATTTATATATTGTATCACGACACAACTATAGTTATCACCAAAAAATAACTATCATTATCACGAAAAACTGTCGTTATAACGAAACAAATATCATTATTACCAATCAACTATCGTTTTTCATATTGGAGTCGTTTAACTAGTGGGTAAATCAACTACCGATATCACGAAACTAGTTATCGTTATCCCCAATTCAACCCCAATCCTAAACCCCAAACAAAAAAACCCAAAACCCCAAAATCCTAACAAACACATAATGTCAATCGAATACATGACTTTGAACAATGAACATGCCATGCGTAACTTAATATAATAAAACTGTCTTCGTTGTTCGAATATTGCATGAATGAAAGTTTTTTTAGTTTATAATCTAACAATTTCTAGTCTCAAAATATGTTTATGTTTAGTATTTATATTATATTAATCAATCAACTAGTTGTGAAGTCACTTCAGTCCTCGTGGAAACGATACCTGAACCTTTAAAGTCCAATCTTTACTACTTGTACGACCCGTGCGCTTGCGGTAATATTTGGCGTCATAAAATTAATCGGGAAATCAAAAACCATGTCACTAGTTCATTGTGAATTTCTCGTTATCACGAAACAACTACCGATATCACAAAACTACTTATCGTTATTCCCAATTCAACCTCAACCCCTAAACCCCAATCCTAAACCCCAAACAAAAAACCAAAATCCTAACAAACACATAATGTCAATCGAATACAAGACTTTGAACAATGAACACGTCATGCATAACTTATTGTAATAAAACTGTCTCCGTTGTTCGAACATCGCATGAATTAAAGTTTTTTTAGTTTATAATCAAACAATTTCCGGCCTCAAAATGTATTTATAGTTAGTATTTATATTTATATTAATCAATCAATTAGTTGTGATGTCACTTTAGCCCTCATGGAAACAATACCCGAACCTTTAAAATCCAATCTTTACTACTTGTATGACCCTTACGGTAATATATTGCGTCATAAAACTAATCGGGAAATAAAAAAACCATATCATTAGTTCATTGCGAATTTCTCATTATCATGAAACAACTACCGATATCATGAAACTACTTATCATCATCCCCAATTCAACCCCAAACCCCAATCTTAAACCCCAAACAAAAAATCCTAAACCCCAAAATCCTAACAAACACATAATGTCAATCGAATACATGACATTGAACAACGAACACGTCACGCCTAACTTAATATAATAAAACTGTCTCCATTGTTTGAACGTTCCCGAAATTACAACTTGATGAATGTTTGGGCAGTGGTCACAACGAGGAATTCACAAACCACTAATCACGTCGAGTCCGAAGACTAATTGATTTCCCGATTAGTTAAACAGTCCCCGACTGGTTAGAACGACACATGTTTCGTGATAACGAGAACTTCACAATCTTATAATAACTTTGTGTTTTGACTGTCCGACCAGTGAAAATCCCCCGATATGGATAACGACAATTGTTTTGTGATAACGATACTTGTTTCGTGATAACGAGAACTTCACACTTTTCTAATAACTTCATTTTTGGACTTCCCGGCCAGTGAAAGTCCCCATGTTTGGTGATAACGATAATTGTTTCGTGATAACGACACCTGTTTCATGATAACGAGAACTTCACAATCTTATAATAACTTCGCGTTTGGACTTCCCGACCAGTGAAAGTCCCTATGTTTGGTGATAACGACAGTTATTTCGTGATAACGAGAACTTCACAATCTTATAATAACTTCGTGTTTAGACTTCCCGACCAGTGAAAGTACCCCGAGAAAACAACTATCGTTATTACAAACCAGCAATCATTTTTCATATTGGAGTCGTTTAACTAATTGGTAAATCAAGTCTATCATCCACGAAAAAAGTATCGTTATTACAAAACAACTATCGTTTTGACTTCACGTCTAATTATACGACCCGATATTGGGATAACGATAGTTGTTTGGTAATAACGATAGTAGTTTTGTGATAAAGAGAACCTCATAATGAACTAGTGACATGGTATTTTGATATTGTATCACAACACAGCTATCGTATCACTAAAAGCTATTTATCATTATCACCAAAAAAACTATCGTTATCGCGAGAAAACTGTCGTTATAACGAAACAACTATCGTTATTACAAACCAACTATCGTTTTTCATATTGGAGTCGTCCAACTAATTGGTACATCAACTCATCATGTAACTATTAGATTCTAAACTTCTCGTTATCACGAAACAAATATCGTTATTATAAAACAACTATCGTTTTGACTTGATGTCTAGTTATACGACCCGAGATTGGGGATAACGATAATTGTTTCGTGATAACGAGAACCTCCCAACGAACTAGTGACATGGTATTTTGATATTGTATCACGGCACAACTATCGTATCACCAAAACACAACTATCATTATTACGAGGAAACTGTCGTTATAACGAAACAACTATCATTATTACCAACCAACTATCGTTTTTCATATTGGAGTCGTTTAACTATTTGGTAATCAACTCATCATGTAATTAGTAGATTCTAAATTTCTCGTTATCACGAAACAAGTATCGTTAGTGTAAAACTACTATCATTTTGACTTTATGTCGAGTTATATGACCCAAAATTGGGATAACGATAGTTGTTTGGTGATAACGATAGTAGTTTTGTGATAACGAGAACCTCATAATAAACTAGTGATATGGTATTTTGATATTGTATCATGACACAGCTATCGTTATCACCAAAAAACAAAAGTTGATTTAGTGATAACGATTGATGATTTAGTCATAACAAAAATTAATTTAGTGATAACAAAAGTTTATGCCCCTATAATGAAAGTTGATTTAGTGATAACGAAAGTTAATTGAGTGATAATGAAAGTTGATTTAGTGATAACGAAAGTTGATTTGGTAATAACGAAAGTTGATTTAGTAATAACGAAAGTTGACCGATTCATAACGAAAGTTGATTGAGTGATAACGAAAGTGGATTGAGTGACAACTCGAAATAACAAATTAACCACCAAAAAATCACAATTTTTTTCAATTTTAACTCTATACCAAGCTAATAAAATTAACTTGGCTCTTGATAAAAAAAAATTTCATCCACAAACAATCACAACTATTTATTCAATTTCAACATTATAATAACGTTGTTAAACTAAACTAATTAACTAACATGGGATACCAATGAACTCTAAATAAAAAAATAACTAACAAATCAAATTAATTAGTTTTTATTTTTTACTTTTTTTTCGGCAAACACATGGGATACTTCTGATGAATCTATCATATGTTTAGTTTTTCAGTCAAGTCATGGGTATTTAATTTGGGCCCAATATTGTGATAAGAGACAATCCATAGAAGGCCCAAACAAAAAGGCCCTAAGTTGGTGGCTGTAGGTCCCGTCTTCTTCATCGTTTTCCTTTTTTTCCTCTGTGCTGAACTTGCTCCGTGTCCGTGGTTGAGTTATTATCTTCCAACTTCCAAATCCAATCACCAATCTGAATCCATTTCACTCCTTTTAACTGCAGCCAATAGATTGAAGGCAGCCCACATTTTAGGCTTCCAAAATTATTTTCTCTGCTCACTGTTTCTGGTCTTCACTGCAGGCAATGGAAGACTTCCGGCCGGTCACTGTAGGGAAATTCATGTAGCCAAAATGTTGAAAATAATAATTGGTTAAAACCCCAAAAATAAGTAAGGATAATATGGTCCTTTTATCATATAGGGATATTATAGGTATTTATAATATTATTTTCACCTTTATTTTAATAGAAGGTCATTTACCCAATTTTTCTTGTTGAGAAAGCCTTTTAAATAATTAAGGCCTTTGACTGGGTCTAATAAACAAACCCCTCGAATTTGAGGAGACTTGTTAAGAAGGTAAATAAATTGTCATATAAATATTTGAATGGTTGAAGAGAATGAGGAAAAAAAATCTTTAAGTTGATAAAACTTAATATGAATAGAACAAACTCGTAATAATAATGAAAAGCTCACTATGCTTAAAACAATGCGGTATAACTCCTTTAAGCATCCATATGAATATGTTAAATTTAATTAATCACATAAATAATAAAATGAATATTAAGTGCTATATATATACATTAAAGTTAATTTATATTTCATTACTATAATAAATATGCTAGTTTTTATCTAAACAAAACTTGACTCATAAATACAATGGATCATACCAAACCATAAATGCAAAACCTTTCCAAAACCATCGAGCGGTTTATAACTAAGGAACGTTCGGGCCATTTTGATAGCCCGTTCGACCCCCATTTTGAAATTCGAAACCAGATCTAGAATCAGCATGACGAGGGAGAGTTTCATAAATTTTTCGAATTTTTTCCGACAATACAGTGGCCGTCGTGGCCACCGATCAAAGTTTTTATAATATTTTAGCCCAAACATATTGTAAAAACTTTAATCGATGCTGTCGGAAAAAATTTGAAAAATTCCTGAAACTCCCTTTCGCCGTGCTGCTTCTAGATCTGATTCCGAATTTCAAAACGGTGGTCGAGCCATCAAAATTGCCCAAGAGTTCCGTAAGTTATAAAATCATCGATGATTTTGTAACATTCCTGCCCATAAATGCTATGATTGAAACAGCCCTATTGGTCAATAACTTTAAAAGATGAAAATAATAAAATAGAAAAATATTGACATTCAAGATGAATATGACACCTCACATATTAAAATCTTAATCATATAATACTTGAAGTGTCAATTAGACACTACATCACATTGGCAGTATCAAATTGACATGCATTTACTTAAAATATAAAAATAAGAATAAAAATAAAATCGCATTTGGAAACAACGGATTTGAGCACCTATCCACGTGGGCATATATCCACGCTGACGTGGCACCATGTCATCCTTAAAATTTTTGTTCTAAAATTTTTTTATAGTATCCACGTTGGGTCAGATGAATGATATATACCCCCTGATAGTGGAGCCCAGACTTTTTTTTTCTAGCATGGGTACGTACCTACGTGGGCAGGAGATCGTAACTGTTGGAAACAAACACTACATATATATTTTATTATTTTATTTTCCTTATTCAATTTATTTTACTTTCCTTATTTCGTATTTCTTTTCCTTATTATTTTTATATAAATTTTGATTTTTGAATTATAAATATAATTGAAAATGAACTAAATGCAAGTATTAATAATAATGTCATATGATGTCAAAGTTATAAATTACAATAGTAATTGAATTATTTTTAAAAATGAGAATTAACTTTTTTATATTACAGTTTAATTTTGAATATTATATTTTAATTTTTGAATTTTTTGGTTGTTGTTTTCTATTTTAGAAATGAATTCATTTTTATTTATTTGAAAAATTACTTTTATTTATTTTTAAAAATTAAATAATTTTTTTTAAATTTTTAACAGGTTAAAATGATAGTTCTAAATAACTTTTACAGATAATATGCATTGGGGGTTCAATGATCGCAAAATGAATTTTGACTTCAATTAATCTTCTATTTTGGACATTAAGCTTTCTAAACATATTAGGGGCCGTTCTGTTTGTTTTGTATTTTCTGTTTTCATTTTCGAAAATGTTTTGGTGTTTTCTATTTTCAATTTTTGTTTTGAGAAAATTGAAAATGCGTTTGGTTTGTTGTTTTGAAAAATTATTTTTGAGAAGGAAAAATAGAAAATGTGTTTGGTTTATACTTTTAGAAAAATACAATTTCGTATAATAAAATTTACAAAAGGGTCCTCAAACTTTTCCAAAATTTCAAACAAGCTCTCATCTTCACCTACCCTACCCCCACCCCACCCCCCGCAACCCCACCGCCGGCAACCACCGGCCGTGGTTTTCCAGCGATGGCCGGCGGTGGTCGATGGTGATTGGGGATTGAAACGTACGTAAAATAAAATTTGGGACTGAAATATAATAAATGTAAAGTTTAAAATCCGAAAATGCATTTTCCTTGTTTTTAACATTGAAAATGTTAAAAAGACGTGTTCGTGTTTCCTATACAAATGTTGAAAACGTTTCGAAAATGGATTTTCAAAAACAATGAACAAAACGCGTTTTCAACATTTGCGAAAATAGAAAACAGAAAACGGGTTGAAAACGGCAAAGAGAACACCCCCTTAGTTTTTAAATTACTTTATAATGTTTTCAACTATCCCATTTAGATAACATCTATTATTAATCAGTGTCAATTCAATATACATGTGGTCTTAAAAAGAAATTTTTGAAATTTTAAATTATTTTGGTATATTTTTAAAGTTTTAATTCCGACATCCATACCTATTTAATTGTTATGCATATTATGATTTCGTTTTGATCATATAATTAAAAATTTTTATGAATTCTTATCAAAATCATTTTTGTGGGTAGGCGATGCATCGCACGAGAGTATGACTAGTATTAATTGATTTTGCAAATATTTTAAGTTGTGATAAAAAAGATTTTTTTAACTAATATGCTAATACATCCATTGTGACATTAATTTAAACTCTAATTAACATATGACACTTAACATGTGTATTAACACATTCATTGCGGATGCTCTTAGTCATTTTAAAATATAATCAAATCCTAACTGCATATTGAACTCGGTATTGATGAATTACTCTCAAGTGATTGATGATGCTTAATATGGAATCAATTAGATTGGCTGCTCACAAAAAAAATTTACTTACATCAGACAAATCATTACACAAACTATAAAAACACGACTTTTGTTGACAAAAAGGTAACTCGAAAGAGTCACATTTCTAATGAATTATATACTTGTTTGTCTAGTATGAATTATTTTTTGTGCTAGTAATTTGTAAAGTTGATTCTATGTAGGACACCATCAGCCAAGCATGGGTTGCAATGTGCTCTTAACAAATGCACTTTGCACGGGCTGTTGAGGTGATGATTATAGCCATTACTAACTTTTCAACCACACCCCTTTTGTTGGCTTAGAATCGGTAGCCTCGCCTTGCAATCTTAACGTGTGCGCTCGATTTCTTTCTCCAGGTCTTTCCGTTGACTTTTTTCTCTCTCTCTCTCTCTTTTTTTTTTTTTTGATAATTGGCATTGGCACTCATTTGTCATTGGATCTTTGTTGTTGCACTAAATTTAATTTATTTGATATAAGTTGTAGAAATTGTGGCCAGTGTTTTGGAATAACGCCTATAGTCACTTGTGGAATCCACGAACTGTTTTGATGCTCATATATGTTCCATCGCTACATCAAAATTACAAGATAAGTCAACGGTTCCGATAATTATTTCATTTTGCTATATTTTCGCTTTCTCCTCTAACAAGGTGAAAATAATTATCCGGAACTGTTGCTGGCCTAAAATGCGAGGAAGGAACCCACCATATGAGTTGCGCGACGTTGGGCTCATGACAGTGAAGAGAACGAGTGGAGCCTTGAAATGGGTACAAATTTTTTTAAAATATTTGTTCTTTTATTTAAACTAGTTATAAGTACGTGTTTCGCACGTTGTATGTAAAAGATGAATGAAAAATATATAAAAAAAATTAAAGTATTCTAATTATTATTTATGATAATAATTAAAGTAAATTGAGATTGTTAAAAGGAAACTAAAATTGGTAAAAATATATTATGAATAAACCTTTTATAAATTACAGATATAAAACCTTGTTCACTATGCTTTTTGTATATACATTAAAATATTTTTTAAATAATTAAAATAATTTTTTGAGTCATGAATTTCTAAGTTACAACTCTAATTTTTTTCGAAAAACTATAGAATTTAGCTAACTTAGTACTAGTCATACGTGTAAGCTAATTGGCATTTTTGATAATTTTATTCTCGAAGTAGAAATACTAATACATCATTTTTCTACTAGATTAGTCCAAACATGTAATTCACAAAAATCCTTTTTTTCAATAAGATTAGTCACATATATTTGAATTGATTAAATATGATATCAATCAAATAATAAAACTATAAAAACAAGATATCTTAATTATAAAGTTGTAAAAGATTTTATGGGGAAAAATTGAACAATATACATTTTTTAGTTACATGCATTGAATAAAAGTACATTATATATTGAAATATTCAAGTCTAATTGAATTAAAGTAATTTTGAAAAGGCTAAAAAATTAGCTATATAAATGTACTTTTTGAATGATCGGACTAAAAAAATGTTTGTGATCACATAATTATAAATCAGATGTTATTGATTATCATACAATTACACTCTTTGAATTTTATACAAAAAGTCATATCCATTGAATAAAAATCATACTAGATTAGAATATTTATAGTTTAATTTTATTATCAATATAATATAAAGAGTATAAAGAGTCACTTATTAATTATTTATATAAATATTCTTTTAATAAGGGTAGGATGAACTAAATGGATATAAGTGGGGACATTATTAGAAATAAAAAAAAATTCCACGCATGTCCACTTTTTAATATAGTATAGATGGACATGTTGGTCCATGTGTTTAGTGGTGGAGCCAAGAACATAATTCAATGGGGGCACATATTAATAGTTTAAAAACTTTGCTGACAAAATAGTATGCGATTATATTAAACTATGACCAAGTTTTTACAAATGTTCTCTCTGGGTTTTCATATTTTGATAATGCCGCAAAATATCATTATTTTCAACTTTATTAAATAAATCTTTTTCAATATAAAGAATTAAATTAGTATCATTCATCCATTGATCTCCTATTGGATTGCGTAGTGGACTTTTCACAATGCTCACCACAAATATCATTGGTTGGTTTCTTCATCTATTTCAGATCATTTTCTTCAAGAGTATATATAGATTTTTATTTAAAGTATCGATATATTTTCGCCATAAATTCCTACATTTCATTAAGATGTACATTCATTAAGATGTACATTAAAATGCAGTCAGTCAACTCTTAGAGATCTATGAAAGATAAAATTTTATTATAAACTCCAAAATCAAAACCAATTTGTACAAATTAAAATAATTTTAAAAAAATTGAGAATTGTGGTGTGAAGTTAAAAACTGAAGCCCATTACTTGACGATCAATTTTCAACAAAGTAAATCTCATTTTCTGAAGATCAAAAAAAGCACACAGTGATTAGACTTAGGGATGGCAAAACGGGTCGAGAAACCCGAGAACCGCGGTTACCCGAACCGAACGGGTCGAAAAAACCCGAACCGATGGATCGGTGGATCGGATATGGTTTTTGATAGTAAAACCCGAGACGGATATGGTTCGGATATGGTTAGTAACGTCATAACCGAACCCGAACCGAATAACCGATATTTTTTTCCTAAAAAAATTTAAAATGTGGAGCCGAGGGTCGGTAGAAATGTCAAATGTGGGTGTTATCATGATTTCAAGGTTGGCCATTATCATTTTTCGACTTGCATATCTAAAATTTATTAATTATTAGAATTACTTAGTGCTTGTTACAAATTCTGGCTAATTTAGTGTCCTTTTGAATGTCATGCTTGTGAAATGCAGTGTGTTTTTAATTAATATGAAAGTTATGTTTTCCTTTAAAGTACACTCACAACAAAGAAAGATCAAATATAATCTTTCAATTGATATCTTTTAATTCAAAATAAGGTTTCCATTTTATTAGTTTCACTCGACAAAGTATTTTAATAATACATGTTGCGAGAATTTTGCTAAGATGGGTTTGTTACACGGTTGCTATCTTGAGTTTGTGTGAATGATTTTTACACGGTTGCTATTTTAGTGTTTTAAGTGTGATTAGGTAAGTTTTGGTTAAAAAATATAGGCCAACATGGCTTTAACCCAAAAAAAAAAAAAAGGTTTTGAAAACGGTTCGGAACCCCGACCCGAACCGAGCCGAAACTTGAACCGAACCGAACCGAACTGAAACACTGATGGTTCGGTTCGGTTATGGATATGGTTTTTACCCGCCGGTTCGGTTCGCGGTTCAGGCCGAACCGTCCGCGAACCGAACCGTTGCCATCCTTAATTAGACTGCAGTAGGAAATAAAAAAGCACACATTGATTAGTGCTGGTGCTCTCCTACACACTAGGAGAGTGTACATACTCCATGACGTGGTGCCACGTGATGGCGTCATGTCATTTAAATTTTTTTTTTTAATCTACGATAAGTGAGATGACTAATACATAACTGTCCCCCTGATGACGGGGGATTATATGCCCCGCACGAATTTTTAAATGAAAGTGTGCACGGGAGTGTGTATGTAAGAATGTGTAGGAGAGTGGAAGCACACTGTTTAGACTGTAAATCTCATCCAATTGTATTTTCTGAATGAAACAACCAATGATGCCACACGTGTTCCATGACTAGTCATTGTTTAGACTGTAGTAGGAAGAGGATTGATCCCTTCCAAGGAGGTTTTTTATGGCACATGGATCCCCCTTGATGGGAGGGGGCCTCAAGTGGGGGTTCCACTTGACGCCTTCGTTCCCACTTGAGGCCCCCTCCAATCAGGGGGTTCATGTGGTGTGGAAAATCTCATTATACGAGGAGGAGATCTAGCAGAGAAAATACTATACTAGTAAAAGAGATTCACTGCACAAATATAACATAGTAATTTCCATCTCTGTACGCTCAAATCTATAACATTCTATACGGTAATTGGGGACCATTTTTCACCCTCTCTCTCTAAATTTACCGGAACCAATTGAAAAACCACGACAGTAGAACATTCTTCACTCGCTGAGCTTGCAAACAGCTCAACGATTTCCAATCCTTCACTCGCTAACTCAATCAAGCACTCGCTAGTCAAAGGCCTCAACTCGCTTACCGCCCACACCACACCCCCTTTCCCGCACAGCTTCTTCACCGTCCTAGCCAGCGCCGCCATCTCCGCCGCATCAAAGAAGCCGTCAGATATCAGCACCAAATCCACCTCCCTCAGCTCATCAATTTGCCCATCGAAATCGTCTGTTCCCCACACGTGTTGACTCACCGTGACTCGGTCTCCGATCCCATTCACTTCCACATTCTTTTTCAGACCGGGAATCAACTGCTGAATATCAGTCAGAATGACTCGGCCGGCGCCCAGCCGAGCCGCCGTCAAGCCGGGAAGCCCCGCACCGGCTCCGAGCTCCACCACTGTTTTGTCAGTGAAGTCGAATCTGGTAGTGGACATCCAGTGGGAAAGGACAATGGCCGAGTCCCAGACCCACGACCCGGTGAGTGCACGACCCGTTACTGAGTCACACAGGTCTTCGTGCTCGTGTATAGTTACCCTGTTTCCTGCTATATCAAATTCCCTAATTCCCATGAATCATGGAATTTGACTTCTGCAGATTTCTGTATCGCAGGTTTAAATGTTTATCGCCTCTGTTTTGTTAAGCATATATAGGTGTGTATACAGAGAAAGAATATAAAGGAGAAAAGAAGGGAACAAAAAAGGGAAAATTGAAGAACATTCCATTCTTGGCCGTTTATTCCTGGCTCTGAATACGTTTTTGGGAAATTAGCGCAAATATAAAAATAATAATAAAAAAAGGTGTGTTTAGTGAGTTTTTAGCCTAAAATAAAAAAAAAAAAAAAATTAATTTTGGTGTACGTTTGATCCATTTTGATGGAATTCATCCAATTTTTTCGTTAGTCAAATCAAAATTGGCTATTTTGTCGTTTTTCAATGGGTGGTCATTTGATTTAAGATAAATTGTATAAAAGGTCTTAATATTTAGGGATTATTACAATAAAATCTCAAAGTTTGAAAAATATATATTTTAGTCCTAAAATTTAGTTAAATTGCACAATTTCACCTTTTATTTTTCCTATGATGCTTGATTTGTTCATAATTAATTTTAATGAATTAGTTTGACATTGATTAAATGGTACTTACAAAAAAATTTTAATGCAATAGTATTTGTTCGCATTAGTATCATGACTTTCAAAAATTTTATTTACCATTAGAGACGCTAACGTTTTGATTTTAAGCAACCGATAATACTATGACCGTGTTCTATACATATTAAATTTTAAGAACTCAAATTTACTTGTTCTTTCTCATCATTTTCCACCACCCAAGTATTGATTTGATAATTTATCTATATTTTTAATACATCTTTTTCAAATTTCAACCATCAATTCAAATAAACCAATTGTAATGCGTATAGAACAAGGCCTAAATGTAATTGTTGTACCTTAATAAAATTTTATTAGGAATATATCACTTTAAAAAATACACCGAGTGCAAAGAATTAATCAAAAAATCAAATAATTTTTTTATTTAAAAAAATAATTAAAAAAAAACTTTCTCCACCGCACGCCACCCTTACCCCCAAAACGCCACCACTACGGTGGTGGTGGTGGCAACTTCGAAACCACTGCTAGTGGTTTCAAAACTATCAAATTTGAACAATCACCAGATCTGATGGTTTTTGTGGTAGTTTTAATACCACCACCAACCTAATGGTGGCGGTTGTTTTTGGGGGTAGGAGGTGGGGTAGGGGGTAGGGAAGGGTTTTATTTTTATTTTTATTTGATTTGATTAATTCTTTATATTCGTTATATTTTTTACAGCGATAGATCCCTAATAAAATTTTATTTCGATATTATAATATATTTATCATTAATTGTTGTTTAAAATTAAAATGTGCTCGTCTTTAATGTTAAAGAAAATTTTTGAAAATTATAATATTAATGTGAACAAATACTTCTGTATTGAAATATTTTTTTATAAAAACTATTTAATCAGTATTAAATCAATTCAATAAAATTAATTACTAACCAAATAAACATCCATAGCAAAAACTAAAGGGCAACATTGTGCAATTTAACAAAAATTTGGGATTAAATTATATATTTTTTAAATTTTGGGACTTGATTGTAATAATCCTTAAAGATTAGGACCTTTTATACAATTTATCTTAAATCAAATGACCAAAATGCCTATTAAGAAAATGACGAAATAGCAAATTTTGACTTGACTAACGACAAAATTGGATGAATTCCATCCAAATGAACCAAACACACACTAATTTTTTTTTTTACCATTTGAGCTTTTTTTTTTTTTTAATTTTGGACTAAAAACACACTGGACACACATTTTTTTAACCATTTGCATCAATTTCCCTTTTTATTTTTTTCCAATAGATCACTTCAATCATGACATAAACCGAGTTAGGTCATTTTCAAATTGAAGAAAATGAATTTTCTGAACAAATACGTAGTTATATTAAAATATAAAACTCTTGAAAGTTATAGAAGAATAATGTAAAATATAAAAATCGTGAAAATTATAGAATAATGTATAAAGTATAATAATATTTTTATAACTTGAGTAGTTAAATATAAATAAAATAAAAATAATTGGTATAACATTTTTTTATCGAGTATTTTAAACATTTTTATAACATTTTTATCACTTTTATTCCCAAAAGAACAACGCCTTAATTCGAGTATTTTATTTCGAGAACAAAATGATAAAAATAATAACAATAATGGTAGTGCTTCTAGTAACGATCAAATGTAATTGCAAAGATTTCAAAATATTGGTATTGTTCCGTACTCTCGGGGGCCCAAATTATACTCCAAAACTTTCATCGACCGCCACGGTATCGTCAAAAAAATTTTCGAATTTCTGGAGTTTCGTTTCACCGTGTTGAATTTGAATTTGTCATAGATTTCAAAACGAATGTCGTATGAAATCCTAAGTCACTCGGGTGTGTTGTAGTTACGGACAACCCAAGTGTACCAGAATAAGCATGTTCAAAATATACTGACTTCTTGTTAGAATGGGCGCAGGGGTAAGAATAATTGCAAGGTTTTTTTTTTAAAGAATAATTGCAAGACAGGATAGTGCAATCATGGAATTAATTTTACGGATAGTCACTAAAGTTCAAAAAATTCAACGATCTTTTTCAAAAGCAAATATTTAATTTGGAATAACATTTTTTAACCTTGCCATTTGGGCATTTGTCTCTTAATTTACAAATGTGAGTATTGATATAGAAAATAAAAATAAATTAAAGATAATAACAACAAAAGTAAAAGAAAAGTTATACTAAGAACATATGCCATCTAGTGCTCTAGGCATCTACCAATTCACGTGACATGGAATCAGACCCTTTTTGTCTAATCTGGAAAATTCTCCGTGACACAATGGTTAATTTTACTAATGATCATTGTTACTAAAGTAAAATTGTAAAATTATCATTAAAATTTAAAAATTCAGCACTAATCTCTAGAGTTAATTTATACTTTAATCGATAATACTTTATTAAATTTCTTATAAATTTTGATGATACTTATTATTAATTATACACGTGCACGTTTGCAATGATCATGATTAATTTATTTAATCTTAATCTTAATATAATAATAAGAGGAGTCTTAAACTGATATGTTAGGCAGTCTTAAGTTGGCACTCATTTAATTACTTAAAATTAAAAGCGGAAAATCTTATTTTGAAATAAATATTAAATACACAATTTATTATTTTATTTTTCTTATTTAATTTAATTTATTTTCTTTATTTAGTATATTTTCCTTATTTTAATTTTTATATAAATTTTAATTTTTCAATTATGTATATAATTGAAAATAAACAAAAAAATACAAGTATTAATGAAAATGTGATATGATATCAAAGTTACAAACTGCAATATCAATTGAATTATTTTTAAAAATGATAATTAACTTTTTTAATATACATTTTAATTTTTGAATATTACATTTTATTTTTTATATATTTTTTAGTTTTTGAATTATAGTGTCAACTTGGTATAGTGCTAGGTTGGCAGCGATTTGCTATTTAAAAAAATCATTTTTTATTTATTTAAAAAAGTAAATGAGAGCAATCTGTTTTTATTTACTTAATGTACAAAATCCGTTCAATATTCAAAATTCAATCCGAGCTAAATATGATATAAAATCAATTCAATATTCACAAAATTTATATACGTACCTGTAGGCCAACTATAAGATCATTGCTAATCGTATTTGAAATATACATTTGAATAGTTATGTATGACTCATAAAACATAGTATTTAGTTTTTTTCATTGTTAAAAAAATATATTATCTAAATTTTCCCTAAAATCACCAATTACGATAATTGATATAATATTTTTTCTTGTAAGATAATATTTCACACCAAATTTATTATCTTATTTTATAATATTATTTTATATAAATATATCATTTTAATCGTCCCGTCCCGTGCAACGCACGGGGGTAATACTAGTAATAGGATAATAATAATAACATTAGCTCTTAATTTTTACGTGAAATAAGACCCATTTTTTTGAGTTAAAAAAAAATCCACGTCAATAATTGCACTCACGACACACAAGCTAAATTATTAGGGATCTAATCTAATAGATTGAAATTGAGAAAAATATAAATAAAAATTACGATCTAATCGGGTTTGTCCTTTTCTTCAATTCAAATTTCCCCTTCCTTCCATGAAATTGATTTTTACAATCAGCTGCTCCACATCCAAATTCACTTTCGTCTTTAGATTGTAAATATTTTTTTTAACCAATTGTTAATCACATAAGGATTAATCGGTAATCCCAATTTAGGTTATACTCCCTCCATCCCACATATATAGTCTATTTTTCTTTTTCGGATTGTTCCATATATATAGTCTCATTTCTATATTTAGTAGTATATTTTATATTCATTCACAATTATACCCCATATATATCATTGAAAATACAAATATATTTATAATTTCTATTTATTTAAATGAGGGCATTATAAAAAATTTATTTGCAAATTTACATTTTCAGTACCATTCTTATTTATTGTGTAAAAATCAAAATGGACGATATATATGGGACAGAGGGAGTTTATATATATATATATATATATATATATATATATTTATTTATTTATTTTTTATTATGCCAAGTCCACTTCGGAGCTTTTGCGAAGGACTCATTTGTACTTTCACGAATTGTTGTGTCCTATGGTCGGGAAAGAAGGAAAAATGGGAGAATGTTATGAATAATAATTGAAGTGTTATGAATAATTGAGAATAATTTGGTGGTTATGAATTATGAGGAATAATTTGGTGGAGGAATAATTTGGTAAAAGATGTAATTATTATATGTGAATGACTATTATACCCTTGATGAAATTATGTAATTACGATTGTACCATTCGAAGTTTTCCTATAAATAGGGCTTCAGTTATTAATGAAATTCATTCATGAGAATTCCTTAGAATTCATTCTCTCTAAATTCTCTCTATTGTTTCTATACTTTTATAACACGTTATCAGCACGAGTTTCTAACCCTTTGAGTAATATGAAAGAAGTATGCTCTACAGTTGCATCTTATAGATGATCTTCAGATCGTAAACTGGATTATTACCAATGAATTAATTCATCCTCATCAATCCTAAATAACTCTCTCTTTGCAAATACATCATTGAAAATTCCCTTTTGTTCATATTCTTCTCCCACAATTCCTCATTCTACACAACCTGCTTGGAGATGTCTGAAATCCCAAAATTGGAAGAATGGAGTCCAAAGAATTTTCCGATCACGTAAATAGATTGCAAGTAAATCTCATCCATGGAATAATTAGAGAAAGGGAAAAAGGTAAATCATATGATTTTATAATATAATAATATATTAAACTATAACATTCGTTTTATCGAGATATAAGGAGTATACATTATCAAAATCAAAATTTCTCGACTCCATTATACTCGATTTAACGAGAGCTTTGATTTGACACCAACATTGATAGGGTAATAACTCGTTTTGAAATATGTTATTATCAAACTTTCAAAATTTACAAATCAGTACACCAACTTTTGAAAAAGTTATAAAATAGTCCTTGAGTATTTTGATATTGATAAATTGAAGTAGAAAGGAGATAATTTTCCAATCGTAAAACATTGATAAAATATTTTTGACAATTTTACCTTTGCGAATTGGAATGGACAATTTTACCCTTAGGTAAAACCGAGCCTAATTTTGACGACAGTGAAAAATGGATAGAATATTCATGAAGAAATTCTAAATCCATTGATTATATAAAATGGCTTGAAGTCCATTTGAGTTAAAAGATCGAAATATTAATGTAACTCCCAAGAGTTCAATTACATAATGTACTTATTCTGAAGGATAAGTGTCTCTCTTGTAGAAGTAATGAGTATTTGTTCTAGAAGAACAAATCTGCTCCCGTAGAAGCGATTCAATATTTAATTCTCGCACTTTATTTACTGCAATTTAATTACTGCAATACCTCCTACTTGATGATGGATTCAACCGTCACTAAACGGAAGGTTTTATATATTTTTGCACTTTATATGCTAAGTGATGGGTAATACCTTCTACTAAGCAGATCCTACTCCTGAAGAAGTAGTTAAATATTATGCAATTTAATTATTGCTATTTAAATTCCGTAAATTTATATTTATTGCAATAATTCCCATAAGGTAGGTTCGACCACCTATTGGAGGAAATTTAATTTCTACAATTTAAATTTATGCACTTTATAGTTTGAGTATATTTCCAATGTGGTGGGTTATACTACACGATTAGTTATAACGAATCCTACTCCAGAAGAAGTAGTTGATCAAATATTCTAATCCTACTCTCGAACTAGTAGACGATGAGAATAAAATTACTTCCCCATATATACCGAATATTAATGGAGAAAATTGAACAAGTGGTACTTGAAGTCACCATTGGATAAATAGATGAAAATAAAATGCTCAATAGATCCCATGTTGATAAATCAAAGAAAATATATCGCATGGAGATATTATATGAAGTAATCTCATCGATGATATGAGATTATATTAATATGAGAATAAAATGCTCTTGAAGAAGCAAAATCACCAGATTTCTGTATTTGAATAAAGCCAATATGATATTATTATTATTACTCCGGAAGAAGTACAAAGCAGTAGAAGTGGAACATATTGAGAATATCAAAGATGGCATTAAACACTAAAATATAGAAATGCAAAAGAAAATACATCTTGAATCCATAAATGAGGGATGCGTCTCGAGAGTATAAATACTCCGTAACTCTGCCACCATCAACATTAGGATTCATAATGAAATATTTAAAGGATCCGAATTTCTTTTTCGCTTGATACCAGTGGTTTGTGACTGACGGACCTGGGCTTCCCACAGATTCTTGAACATATGCATGAAATTTGATGAGTAGTTCATCAACAAGATTTAGCAGAGATAAGTATTTTCTCACAATGAGAGATAAACTTATTATTTACACCACGATCTAGAAACGCTAGTAAGCCATCAAAGAAATTATTAATATTCAACAAACCTATTGGTTTGACATAGAAAGTTCCACCGTACAACGAGGCTATATTGAATATTTCCTCCAGTGTGTTGTAGCCGCCTGGAAGGACAATGAAAGCATCACTATTATTCATCATATACATCATGCAGTTGTGGATGGATTGCGCTTGTAGCCCCAACCCTGCTGGACCCATGGTAGAACTGGCTCCAATTCGAGTATTAGATCCAACTAGATGAAAAGGTATTACACTCGAAACTCTTATTCCCCATGATGGTGCGGCCATTATAAGTCTAGCTAAAAGTTTGTTGTTGGTTCCTCCATATAGTATATTGATTTCTTGTCTCCCTAACTCTTTTACGAGTCGGTTTGCCATATCCACATATTGGATATGACCTACCAGTTTAGATCCACCAAGAATACATACGGTTTTAATATGGCGAGGTAAAAGCTGACTTGTATGAGATGATTCTAAAATCTCCACATCCATCTCTACTCCTATCTCTCTTTTTGTACTATATTTTCAACATGAGAGATATATGAATCCCTCTATTTAAAGAAAAATTTTCAAACCAATAATTGAGTGCACTATTTACTTTTTGACAAATATGAAAGAGAAAAAGGCAGAAAATTTTTTTTAGTGATATGACATATAGCTGTCAGTGATTGAAAAATAATATATATCTTAAAATTGAAAAACGATATTTACAAATAAAAAGAAATATATTGATCTTTGTTATTACAATCAACTTTCTTACATAAATATGGGAAAATCATTATGCTAAAATTTTCTACTAAATTTACAAACAGGATCTTCTAAAGTAAGTTTTTCAAGACGTAACGCGTTTGTTGATCTTTGAATTTGGCCCATAAGGCCATTAGCTCACCTTGTATGCGTGTCCACTAGGATGTGTCTCAAGAGCCATTGAATATCATCCAAAGGCTCCTTACTCAATCCATCCTTAATGAATGCTATTTTATCTTCTCGGTTTACGGACAAGTACCCCTGATTTACATCGAGTGTCACATGTCCATCGAGCACACTTGTAGCATCCTCCTAATCTTTTTGCTCTCCGTTTCTTTGAAAAACTACTTTTACCCATACCAGGCATGTATTTAGAGGAATTGAAACCTCACCGGATAATCGAACCTTTGCTTCAATCAAGCATCGGATATCTTGTGGGATACCCTTATTCATTAGCATCCTTAATCTTTCGGCAAATTTACATCGATAAATCTTTTTAGGATTTTGATCGGTAGTGATGGATAGTATTTTCAAGATTTGAGAGCATATGATCCATTATAATGTATAGACCCTTGTTAGGATGAATTTTGCAATAATTTTGATGATTTATTTATAGAATAATACGACGCGTATGAAATAAGACTCAGATTTTAAATAAATAATATGAAGCGTAAGAGCTACGATTTACGCAATTAAATAATAGCCGGATGTGATGCGTATGAGTCAGAACTCCGTGTTTGAATAGTGGTAGACAATAATGTCACCAAAAGATGATGGAATATGTCGGTGAATTATTTCTATGATAAATCATGTTGAGCACTATCTGAGATACTAGTGAAATCGATATAAGAATTTCTTGAACTAGAAGTTCAATAATACTCGTTGCAATACGGATGACCATCCCGGTTTAAATAATTATTGAAATCAATATTTCAAGTGAAGAATTAAAAGAATTCTTCAATGATTGTTCTCGATAAATGATGAAATCATTGCTAGCCAATATTGGGAATAAATCCCAAATATATCTGGAATAAAGGATGAGAAGTATGGGCCCACTCATCCTCCATGTGGACTACTAGATATTATGATATGGATCCACTAGATAGTCACATGTGTATATGATTCGTAATTTGAAATTTATTTAAATATTTGCTCACGGAATGAGCATGATTTTGATTTAATAATAAAGCTAGTAAATGTATATCCCAATACTTGAATAAATCACGAAGGATTGAGTATGCATACAAGTGGGATATTATATGGCAAATTATTTAAAGTCCTCAAATAAATTGCCGATATCGAGAATAGAATGCAAAAGCGGTCTAAATTCCCATATTAAAAATTTGAATGATGAGAACATATATGATTAAAATCATACCAACTGTATGAGTTTTGGTGTTCTAAATTTTCTCAAAGATGAGGGAGTATTAAAGGTTGAAAATAATATGTGAAATGCATCATATTATATCCTTGAAATTGAAATACGAATTTGAAGTTCAAAGATGCATGAAAGGCTATGAACAATCACATATATCAGCTACGATGCTTTGATAAGTTAGCACGCCAGAAGCGTTGATATTTTCCCAATCATCTATATCAAAGCAAATTATAAAAGATGGTCTTAATAACGGAGGCATATACTCTTGAAGAGTATATAGACATAACTATATTGTGTAATCCTACAAGAGGATTGATAATGAGATATCTCGATAAGTTATGTCGATATGGGGAAAGAAATGAAATTGAAATGTGTAAACCACGGTATGAAAATGTAGCGCTACATATGATCAATGATAATGAAAATATTGAGATATATTGAAGATGATAAATGGTGAATGTGAAATCCTTAACTTATGAGATGATGAGATGATGATGACTAATGCTCAAGTTTAAAGATAAGCATGGTGGTCATTATATGTTGCATGCTCATGAAAGTTAAATTACCGATCGTGTGTGTAGTACCGAAAAGGAAATTAAAGGATCGGATGAGCTAAACCCGTGTTTATGAGTACCCTAAAGGGTGAACTAAGCCCCTGGGAATGAAATAACCTATTAAGTGAGTATTAAATGTTAAATGATATATTTTAAATGTTAGTTAGTTATGAAGGTTTACTTATATGTTTACATGTTTTTACAATGAATTTATATGCATTAAATTGTGTGTTTGGAGACATGTGTTCATGGTGAATGTTTTGTAGTTGTGTAAGAAAATTGATGCACTCTAAATGAATGAAGAGTATAAAACCAGTGTATATGATACTCATACAAATGTATGAAAGATTTTGAAATGCTTAAGATACTTGTATAAAATACAGCGTTGCACTCTTTTTCCCTTAGTGAGGTTTTATCCCATTGGGTTTTCCTAGCGAGGTTTTTAATGAGGCAACTTTAAAGGCGTATTCACATGAATAATGTACTCTTTTTCCTTCATCAGGGTTTTTCCCACTGGGTTTTTCCTAATAAGGTTTTAACGAGGCATATTCATGGTATATTGAGAACGATAGGAGAAATTGATACAGTGTATCTATTGGATCAAGTTATAATGGAGCTAATGCTTTAGATCCAAACGATGATGATATTGAAATCATTTACCAGAAGTAAAGATATCAGTTCTCAAGATATGAAATCGAACGGAGCAGCTGTACTCTTTTTCCTTCGATCAAGTTTTTTCCCACTGGGTTTTCTTGACAAGGTTTTAACGAGGCAGCACGTGAATACTCATATGCCGCTGATAGACATCAGGGGGAGCAATGTTTTGATGAAGCAGTATATAACCACTCCAAGCTATCCTGCAATCGGTTTGGAAGTTTTTTCCCATTGGGTTTTTCTCCAAACAGGTCCAGAAGACATTTGTATTAATAGTCATTCAAGGGGGAGTGTTATGAATAATAATTGAAGTGTTATGAATAATTGAGAATAATTTGGTGGTTATGAATTATGAGGAATAATTTGGTGGAGGAATAATTTGGTGGAGGAATAATTTGGTAAAAGATGTAATTATTATATGTGAATGACTATTATACCCTTGATGAAATTATGTAATTACGATTGTGCCATTCGAAGTTTTCCTATAAATAGGGCTTCAGTTATTAATGAAATTCATTCCTGAGAATTCCTTAGAATTCATTCTCTCTAAATTCTCTCTATTGTTTCTATACTTTTATAACAGAGAATACATTTTTGGAGGCATGCTCACGCTAGGGATTTGGTAGGTACACTCCGCAAGCATATGATGTGAAGAGTAATTAGGAAAGAGGAAAAGGACAAAATGGATATTTAACAAAATGTGTAATAGCAATTATGTAAAACAAAAGACTTACAAGGATTTCCACCTTTTAATATAGTAAGGATAACCGTTGACAAAATAAAAATGCTCAATCAAAAAATAGGCCCAAATAGAAAGTGAAAACCCAAATAGAGGCCCAATAACAAAGATGAAATATTAAGCGAAGCTTAGAATTGAAAAGCCCATGAAACCAAGAACTATTGTAAGACTCGCTCAGAGTAGAGCTTGGGTGTATGGATAGCTAAGAGAACATGGAGCATTAATTTAGGACCTCGTATTTAATTCAGATTTTAATGGAATTTGATAGACTATTCTAAAGCAGTAGATTTTAATGGATTTTACTAAGCAACAGTTCGTGTACATCTAAAAATCAGTTAGGTTTCACCTACTTTCTACCCAAATTAAAATCGACCGTTGAAATTCGTCCATGCCCATTTTGCCCTCACAATAATACACCTTTTTCTTTTACCTACCAGATCTCGTGTCCTCCAGCTCTGCAAATCTCATTTCTCTTCCACTTTCTTCTCTTTCAACGAGACAAAATTGAACGGCCAGCTTAGGGTCCCAAAATCAAGCCATCGGAATCTTGCCAATCGACCGCCAAACATTGGTGGGTGTCAATCAATCGTCGACGATTCCATTTCACCACATCTATGGCCATCGATTGAACTTGTCCCATTCCAAATCTGCAGCGGCAACTCGAAAAAGGCATTTCGTGCATCGTATTCCAACAGCAAAGGTACATTTGGCTTTCGGCTATTTCTTTCTAGTAAACAACGTGATTATTTAAACTCATTTTTTTCCCCGAAAGCCAAACGAGAGGTAGAAATTTATGCACGACACTTCCATGTGTGCAGTTTTCTTAAAAAAACTATCAATGTGATTTCATCTACTTAAAGAAAAGGCGATTTTCTATTGATTTGGCCGAGTATTGCAACCGGGGTTTACATTGACATCATCAATCATGTGTGTTGGTCTGCTCATATTCATAGAGGAGTTCTTATTTGTACCCTCATTCTTTGGTCCTACTTAAACTGCCTTGAAGATTTTTTAATTTTTATTGTAAAAACAAATTGCGGATGTTTCATGTACGTTTTTTTTGTTCTACCAAGGATTGCTTTGTACATTTGAATAATGTTGGTTGTTTGTTCTGCTTTGTTTTATGTCTCTTTGGTCCAATTGATATTGTTAGAAGGAATTTTTGTATCTAAAAGCAATTTGTTGAATATTTATGTAAGCGTTTTTCCTTTAGAATTTTCCATATTGCTGTATATTGAAATTTGGTATGTGCTTCACTAATAAGTAAGGATTTTCCTATACCAAATGAAATCTCGTATGTCCCATCGATAGCTCTTTTATTACAAGAACAACCTATACTGTAGAGGCTTAAGTCATCTAAAACACGAGAATTTTTAATCCCAATCTTGCCATGATGTGTTTGTATGATATTCATTGTTTGTGCATTGTGGTTCATTCGACGCGGTTGGGAATTGGCCAACAATGCAAGATAACTGTAATATAGACCCTGCATATTTATCTTCTAACAAAGAGTGAATACAGAGATAAACTAGATGTCCACACCGCCAAGCTCTTTAGAGCAATAGCTACTGTTATTATTGATTTGCTTTGGGTTTTTCGGCAACGTCACCCTAACGTAATTGTGTTTCAGATGGAAGACTTGACGTTTGACAACATTCCCCAGTACACTGGTCCATCATCAAAGAAAAAAGCGTCTGCAAGTGGTAGCACAAAGTGGACTGATCGGAATCAACAAACGCTAGTAGCAATATGTGTGGCCGTTGCAAGAAAAGGTTACCGCACCAACAATTCCTTTAAAAACGATGGCTGGAAGCACATTGTTAACTAGTTCAATAGGAAGATGAAAAACAATTACACGTTGAAGTCAATCCAAAACCAATACAATGCTATGAAGAAACAATGGGTTATATACAAAAACAATATCATGAAGCAAACTGGTTTGGGATGGACAGATGATGGGCGGCGAATTGTTATGGATGATAATTGGTGGAACGAAACTATTAAGGTATTTTTCTTTTTCCTGGCATAGTGTTTTTAAATTTATTTCCAAAGTATCATAAATTCTTTTTGGACATGCGAAAATATTTTATGGTAATTACTCAATAGAAGGCAACCCAATTAGATCTCTTGCATCGTACGAAATTAATAATGCCACTCATATATGTATGTACTCCTACCTATTTTGTGCACTAAACTCAGCCTACCTATTTTTTTTAAATTTTATTTTTTTGGTAAAATAAAATCACAGCTTATAGCTTACAACAAATGTGAGTATGTGATCACTCAATACTATATTCTTTAGCGTTAGAGTATACTTATTGCTCCTGCCTTCTACACACCCATGCTTTCTTGTAACCATAATGTCCCATTGCGGAATTATTCTTCTGTTGGAACATATTTTTAAGTGCAATCAAATGAGCCTTGTTGACATCTAATTAATATTATTATTTTTCCTTGTAATGTGATGTAATAAGTGAAAGGTGAAAACAAAAAGGAAAACATAAACAAAAAAAAAAAGGGATTCATCACAGCATGCATGTGATTTCTCCTCAGATTTCTTTCTTTTTACTCCTTACAAAGGACACACACACCCCTTTTCATTCTTCACCGAAGAAAACTTTCTTTGAAAAAGGAAAAAGAAAACAATTGCTTCATTTCTAAAGTGGGGTGAAAAATTATTACATCAACAGTTTACATATTTTTTGGAATTGAGTTATTTAAAGAGATGAGGTTGCCAAATTATTTTCCATGAAATTTTTTGGGCGTTCATTTTTTTCATTTACGTCTCCCTTTTCAACTAGTGTTTCCTCAACATTACAGAACAAACGCAAATGTATGTAGAATATTTCCTGGATTTCGAATATTTTCAGTGGATAGCTTTGATTGTGGGACCTGCTCTAAAGCTGCCTTAAATTTGTAGGGTGTTAGCAACAAAATAAATGAATAAATAAATAGAAATACAACTAAAAAAATGAAGCTTACATATACAATTCTACATTTTCCATTTTTGTTATGCAAGTTAATATAAACTGCCTATTCATTGGTTGAGCTTTTATAATTGCCTTGGGAGTTCTGTTAACGTCAATTGTCTGAGTTAGGAGGAAGCTATTACGTACCAGCATGTATTATTCTTCAATTTTCCTCTCTGTGTTATTAATTAGTCTATATTCCCATTTGCGTCCACAGGTGAAGCCTGAAATGAATGCCTTCAGAGGAAAGGACTTAACGGTATTTATTGAGCATGGTCTAGAGTTGTTCGACGGCCACATAGCTACTGGGGCCAATCGAAAGCGGCCGAGTCAATATTCTCAACTAGACCAAGGTCAATCGAATGAGTGGGGAATGGGGGAAGATATGCAAAACTCGGACCCTAATATAGATGGCATGAATGAGAGATCCGACTCTAGTGACGGCATTCCAATGATGTTTGATACACCTCCAATGTCTACACAGGCAAGGTTTAGTGTTGGAAGTAGTGGCAACGCCGGCGAAACGCAAGAGAGACGGATTTCAATTCAAGGGCACGGGGAAGATGAGCTCCGGGATGGCTTTCAAGACAGGCATTGAGGAGTGGATTGATTTCAAGAAGGTAGACCCATCCCCCAAATTGAGTGCGCCATCCATTGAAGAATGTGTAGAAGCACTTGATCGAGCACGAAACATTGAGGCCTTCGATGATTATGTGTGATGTACCGTCTATCAGGCATTCGTTGATAAAGAAGGGATTCATAACGTCTTCATGACGTTGAAAAACGATGAGGCGAGGAGAAAGTGGGCAAAGGCATTCTACCGACAAACTCCAATCAAAGGGGGTAGCACCACAAATCATATTTTTTTTTTTTTTATGGTTTATGTAATGGACTTTGTTAGGGGTAGAACGTTGTGTGCACTTTGATGATCTTGGGTTCTGGTTTTATTTTTTTGTTTTCACGTTAATGTTGGACTTTGTTACTGTCGTCATACATTTTCCAACTCATATGTTGTATCTGCCTTTAAATTAGAAGAGTGATGTTTATAACATGCCAAAAAATTAGAAGACCTTGCGATGACATGTAGGCGAGTGGGCAAAAAAACTGGAACCGAACCGAAAGAACCGGAACCGAACGGCTCTTTAAAAAAAAATTAGGAACCAGAACCCAACCGAAACTGGAATGAGAACCGAACAGATCCTTTTAAAACTCTCGGAACTGAGCAAAGAAAGAAATAGGATAAGAAATAGCACTATTTCTTCTATTTGATTGTTTGTGAATTCTTTTAGTAAATTTAAAATTTGGTGCTAATTCTAGTAAAATTCTAGTAAATTTTGGTGCTATTTCTAGTAAAATTCTACTAAAATTCTACTAAAATTTTACTAGAATTTTTAACGGCATAAAGCGGCAGAAGAAGACAAAGTCATTGCTTTAGCTGGCAACAAGCTACCCCTACATGTAGCTCATGTTTCCTATATTTGATAGCTAATGCATGAAGTTCAGCTGCCTATATTTGATAGCAAATGCTGGGGTAACGTCTAGTGTGTTGTATGTCAAACTTCATTGATCCTCATAACTGCACGGAAAATATTATTGTGCTTGTATAATGGAAGCACCATTCTACTGGAATAAGAACGAAAAGAGTTTAGTCAATTCATAAATTGTAAAGATTATTCTTTGATTGTAATTTCATGCACATGTCTATGTTTTTTCCCCATTTTTTGCAACTTTCAGTATAAACCTATTTTAAAAGATAAAAACATTTCTTTCAATTAATTTTTGTTAACATGTCATCATAACCAGAAAGTGCATCAATGGCTTCAAGTTGTCATCTCATATTGACAATAATCAAGTAGCAGAGATTCTCTCTTTGATGCCTCTCCAACAAGTTTCAAGATGCTCATCATTCTTATGTTGAACTTGATTTTCATGAATGCATTTATAAACATGCATCTCGGTTACAATTTGATGCATCACTTATTTGTCTTCTTCTAAAAGCTATTCATCCCATATTTCAATTTCATTTCATCACACCAATGGAGCCACAGTTCAACATTCCAGGTGCAATTAGGCGACTTGTGGAGAATGAAGCAGACTATCTTAGGTTCGACGAGGTTGCAATGGCAGTAGCATACGACAAGTATATGAGGTCAATTACACAATATTCTAGCCCGTGAAAAGTCGCGGCGAGGTCACTGGTTCATTCATCATACCCTCGCAGGAAACCCAAAAAAATGCAAGAGACGTCTTAAAATGAGTGCTGAAAATTACCGTGCGTTTTGTAGGTTGTTAGTCACTAACTACGAACTGAAACCAACAAGAAATGTAATCGTTGAGGAATTGGTTGGGATGTTTATGTGTGTCGTCACGCAAGGAGCAGCACTATGGTTTGTACAAGCTTTGTTTGGTCGATCAACTGATACAATTTCAACACATGTTGCCGCAGTTAGAACATCAATTTGCAAGATGGCACCCGACTTGATTAGACCACACACAAATTACAACGAATGTGTACTATTCCATAGACCATCTGAAGAACAACACTATCCGTTCAAGGCATATTTTTACATTTTTGTTGGAAAACATTAATTTGCATCGTTGGTTGATTTATTTTCAATGTAATTGCAGAATTGTATTGGAGCAATTGATGGCACACATATACCTTGTGTTCTTCCAAGAAATGGGCGAGCGGCGTATATGGGTCGCAAACGAAGTTACATGCAAAATGTATTATGCATATGTGACTTTAATTTGTGCTTTACGTACATTGAGGTTGGTTGGGAGGGCTCAGTCCATGATGCGCGCATGTTAAGGGAATGCATGACCAATGATGATTTCCCACACCCTGGCCCGAACACGTATTATCTCGTTGATGCTAGATTTCTCAATATATGTGGGTACTTGGCACCGTACCATGGTCGTGACACTAGGTATTGGCACCAAGAGTTTAGAAATGCACCGACAACAGAGGCTCGGAGGCCAAGGAATGCCAACGAGAAGTTCAACTATTTGCATTCTATGTGTAGAATTATCATTGAAAGAACTTTCGGTATATGGAAAAAAAGATTCAAAATTTTAAGTAATATGCCATTATATAAGATAGACCATCAAGCTGATTTCGTAATAGCTACAGCAACACTACATAATTATATTCGGAATATTGAACCAGATGATAATCTTATTGACATTGTGAACGAATGTTTGGAAAATTCACCAATTGATTCGGACCCCCCTTTTACAGGCTATTGGGACGGGGATGCATTGCACTCAAAGGATCGTAGTCAGTGGGATGCATTTCGCTCAATGCTTAGACAAGAAATTGTGGAGCAATTCGAATGAGACGAGAAGAATTGTTTTCTCTTTTACTACATCACTATGTAGTAACATATTGCATGTTTCGGATTCCATGTGCACATGTCAGCTATGTAATGCACGTTAACGTTTGACGTATGCATATTTCGTTGTAATGCCAAGAAAATTTCAATGAATTTTCGGTGTCTAAGTTAAAAGTTTTGGTAGAGATCAGATTTATTATAATCTCTAATAAATAGTGAGTCTTATGTATAAATAATATTCCATATTTGTATGATTTCAAGTTTGTATTCCCTATTCGAGGTTTCGTAGAAAAATTATTTATTGATACAAATATGATCTCGCGTAAAATGTGAGAGCAAAAAATAGTTAACGGTAAAATATGTTGCACTGTTGACATCTTCAACAAGAAAATTCATCAAAAGTGTTCGTGCAATTCATGATCAATATTATCTGTATCAGAGGAAAACCATGGATTGATAGCGTTGAAAAAATTATGGCCTTCACAATTCTTCATTGCATAATTTTCGTGAAGCCAACAGATGAGAAGGAAGCGAAAAAGAGAACAACTTGTAGAAACTAGTCCACTGCATGAATGTGATGGTAGTACAAGGTCCAAAAAAAGAGGAACTTCAAAGAACCTTTGTGGGCCTGTCTGCTGAATTATTCTTTGTCGGTTTACTCACGTGTGAGCTTTCGTACCTGCCAAACTTGAAGGGGCCCAACATTTGACAAAGGAAAATGACAATATGTTATGTTGTGAGTTAAGGGGCAAAATGGGCATGGATGATTTTCAGAGGTCGGAATTTATTTTGGGTAAGAAAGTAGGTAATTTCTGGCTGCTTTTTAGATGTGCACGAACTGTTACTAACTTTAATGGATTTTAATAGACTTCTATAAATTCTCATGGATTTTAATAAATTTTCATCTATTAGACTTTTACAGACTTTCATGGATTTCTATGAACTTCTAAAGACTTTTATTTTACTAAAAAAATTAACAATATAATTATTCAACAGAAACTCTAGTGATAATTTTTTAAGTAACCTGATCATTTTCTACAGGTAAAAAATGTTAAATGTAAATAATGTAACTATCTAAATCTCTCGTTTATAATAACAAAATTTTTTTCATGCATTTTTAAATAATTATGAAAACATTCAACAAAATAAAGTATGATAATCATTACATAATGTGCCTCTGTAAATCCACTAAATGTTACAAATAAATAAATAAATAAATACTTAAAAGATGGTCTTTTTCATCTCTGAAAATTTTGAAATTGACTAATCAACATGTTCTACGTCACTTCACATATCAGCTGCCATAGTAGTTCGTCGTTGATTAGCATTCTCTCTTTGTTGTTCTTGACTCTCAAAAAATAATTCTACATTATCCTCTTCATCACCTAACTCCTCATCTTTTGGTTCAATTGGAAATTCATCCGAGCGACACTTATTACAAAGAAAATTGTGCAATCCTGCGCCAACCAACACTAGTTATGCTCCTGTTTTATAGGGAAATAGAGGAGCTATTTTGAAAACTGTAAACCTTGATTTGAAAATCTCAAATATTCTCTCAATTACGTTTCTCAACGAAGCATGTCGTAGATTGAATAACTCCTTGGCATTTTCAGGGTCACGGCCTTGACCAACAAAATCTTGAAGATGGTAGCGAACACCTCGAAATTGAGTTAAAAATTGGCGACGATTTGGAAATCCACAATCCACGAAGAACAATTTACCTAATAACAAACACATATCGAATAAAGAATATCCCAGTACTAGTATGATCATTTAAACATATATAGAGGTATTTACAACAATATACATATATATGTATATACACACAAACCCCCACCTTGTGGCACTTTCAATTTGTTTCTTCTTGATAAAGCATCATTCAACACTTTTGATCATGTGCTAATTCCTCCCACCCACTAAACACATAAATGAATTTCAAATCAAAATCACAAGCTACTAAAACATTTTGTGAAATTGTTCCATGATGATTACAATAGCTGCTTGTATCACGTCCAATTACCATAACTGGGATATGGGTACCATCAAAAGCTCCAATACAATCCTGAAATAATAAAATATTACACAACAAAAATAAGAGTGATTTACTTAATTGTCAAATTAAAATATGTTACTTACAATTAAATAAGCATTTAATTTGAATTACAAAAATATCAACATTTTCAAATTGAGTAGACTATTATGCCATCGCAAAAATAAATTCTAGAACATAGGATTTAGGATGTATTTTCATTTCCTCCAGCATACTTCATCTACTCTGGCAAAATTTCCGAACATACATCAACCCATTACAGTTTGAAAGATATCCTAGATCCTAAATCCTAGGTTCTAGGATTTTTTAAAAATTAAAAATGGTATTTTAGACCCTCAATCTGAAAATGTTGACAAACTTGAAATTTGAAAATTACTTTTGATTTTTCAATAATTAACATAATATAGTTTCATAATCAAGTAATTATTTCCAAAAATAATAATACAATCATTATCAGAATAACAAAGATAGTAGCAATAAATAAAACTAATCACATTATCACTTACTTTAAAGTAAGGATAAAATCTTGTACTTTCTCTTATTTTCTAGGGGGTTGTGGATCCTGGCTTTGCCATCATATCTATTGCAAGTTTGTTTAATAGCTTCAAGATCTTATTGAAATTTTGATTGGCTGTAAAATGTGATCGACCAAATGGCCCTCGAACGACAGAATATCTAGAGTTTTGACCAACAAAATGTAAAAATGTTGCAAGCATCTCTTCAACACAAATCTTATATCTTGTAGGAGTTTTTTTTTCCCCTAATAATATCGCATAGTTTAACAAATATACCTAAACTCTTTTGGATCGTCATTTAATATCTTATGTATATAATTGTATCCACTTGACCTTTTCGGATGCCTATTTAAGGAACGGTGGATACGTTCACAACTCATGTTAACTATAAGCTCATGTACCATAGAGACAATTACTTGAATTGCGATCATTAGAAACTTCATAGTTTCATAGAGTTCTTTTTGCTCTTCCATTTCTTCATTCTATATTTCAAGCATGTTGATATAGACATTTATAAAAATAGAACAGCCTAAAAAACAATTCCATTTACATTAGCTTAATGCATACAATTCTACTCCCAAAAAAGGTATTGGCACTATAATACACTTCACTCATAATTATCAATTTAAGAATAAAATTAGTGCATCCATTACTAATTCAAAAGTCAAAAATACAATACCAACCGATATGAATCTCCAAAAATAAAATTCACTACATGCGTAAAATTCAAAAGCTAAAAAAATTCAATTCATAAAAATCCAACGACTATGATATTAAAATGCATGAGAATCAATTACTAATCCTACATTATTAAATCGCTCCTTCCATTAATGTAATGGATAGCCATTCAGAATGTTGTTCTTGTGTTATTCTCATGAACGTGAATCTCAGTGTTCTACTATTAAGTAACTCAAGTAGCTTAAAACACGTACGATTATCCAAATTGGGGATCTCCATGATCATGTCCCATCAATTATCTTTTCCATCAATTGATTCAATATTACGGTTGAGCTTGTCAATAGTATTACTGATTTTATCTACAAGTCCCGATTGAGTAACATTAGGCTCAGATGATCTTGATTTTGCTTCATAGTTTGTTCTATTTCGCTTCTTAGTTGCTGGAGCCGCATCTTCAACTATAGGCTGAGATGGCAATGGTGGAATAGAACACTCAAGAGATGGAGTCTCATTTAGTGCATCACTTTGTGTGAATGCCCCAATACCAGAATCATAGGTGAAGTTTCTAATGAACTGCCTCATCTTGTTTCTTCTATCTCAAATGTTCTGGCATCTATATCATCCCCTACCTCAATCGCGTGTCTCCCCATAGCTATTCCATTCCTGATTACAATTTTCAGATCTTCATAGTCAGCAAAAGAGTTCATGCGATAAGATGAATTCCCATCCTGACTAGTAAATGACAAAATAAATTAAAATTAAAAATAAAAATAGAAAATGATACATAACTTGTGCTAAAATTTATATTTTATTTTTGAAGAATAAAGTTTACCCTAATGTATTCGTCCCACACTTCATCACTTGTGGTGAATTTCTTAGTCTTAGCATCCTATCCAAATCCAGAGTTGTGACGTAATAGCTTACAATAATCATTGTGTCGATTCTTAAACCATTTGAGATGACTTTGATATTGGGAGAAAGTCTTTTCAGTTCCAAGTTTTTCATTAAGAGCAGGAAGTATCTTGTTTACTACAATTAACTTGCTAAATGATCCATTACTATCACGCCATCCACGAGTAGCTGCATCAACTAGAAGTCTAGAAGATGTAACAACTCGTTGTTCTCTTCCACCATCCATACTTTATATTTTCCTTGTTGTAAATCTCCCATTTCCTTATTATTGTCCATCCTAAAACAAATACAAACCCTTAACTCGTATTGTATGATTTGTACAAGTTCTATTGGCTTGTATTTTTTCTTTTATTATTTTTTTGTTATATATATCTAGTATATTTGTAACATAGTTTTTACATGCATAGATTAATTCGTGGCAAAGAAGAGAATTATAGAAAATGCGTGTAAAAATAGTGTTACCCAATTTAAAATTCTTTTTTGAAGATAATGTGAACCGAGAATACCAAATAGTGTCTTAAAGCAAATAAATAAGGAAAATTATTGATTTTTCTTGGTTGGCTAACTTTTTCATTAGGTTCAATTTGTATTCACCTTTTCAAAGTTAATAGTTCAACAAACTCTACTACCCACATGTGGAAAGCTAACTATGGTTGAACAATTTGAGCATGTTGTATACATTATAAAAAAGCTTCCATAGTATCAAACAAAATCTCATAATATTCGTTTTTAATTTTTCTATGTGAAAAAACTTATCATAATCTAAAAATAGAATCACAAAAAAATTAATTGGAAAGAAGTGAAAAATTTCAATGAAACCACAACAAAATTGTCAAACAAGAGATCAATCCAAAAAGAGCTAGCAAACTATGTTTGCTCTATTGATGTCTATAAAATTCTATGTTGTGGGTTTGCTAATCCACTAGTGTGTGTACTCTATTTCATGTGTGTAACGGTAACCTTTGTTCTAGTCCCCATCTTCTCTTTAAACATGATCTTTACATCAATAGTTGGTAATAAAACGTTCTGTATGATTATTTTCTACACGAATAATACAAAGTATATATGGAAAGAGCATGCTTCATCCCGAAGAAAATGCAATTCTTATATAAGCTATTATAGCCTCATAATATGATTCACTCAAATTTGAAATTGAAAACTAGAAAAAGGAAATTCAAAGGAATTTGTTACACAACCTTTTAAAAGCCTCTTAAAGAAAATTCGTGCAAAACCGATAATGCATCACTACATAGTGGAATAGGATGAACAAAGAGTCACTATATGATAAATAATTTTCAAGTCAATCTGATAAAACAGAAACACAAGGCACACATAACAGTGTTGGTGTCAAAATTGGTGATATTCTTAACTATCCAATTGCAGAATTGAACCAACAAAAGAAAAGAAGATCGGATATATATAAGCACTCATTCATATGTATATTGCAGAAAGAAAAGAAACGTACAGTGACAATTCTTGGTGTGCAATGAACAAGGAGAGGATTCTTGGGCAAAGGCATCTATTTTTCTCCCATGATAGAAATCCTTCAAAATCTTTGGGGTAGAGAAGAGAGAAATAGAGATTTTTGTATTTATAGTTTTCACTAAAAAGTCCAATAAAATCAATTAGGGTTTGAATTCCATTGAAATCTTCATAATATTGAATACCTCTTATTTTGGTAGAATTCTAAAAAGTTTGTATTGAATATCACTTGATTTAAAAGATTTGTTAGGAGTTTATTAAAATCTATATTTAATACCCTGGGATTTTAAAGGACTTTTAAAAGTCTATAAGGAATACACCTAGACTTTAGAAATCCATTAAAATCAATAAAAATCCCTTAAAATCATTATTTATTACACCCCCCTTAGTTCCCTTACTACATCCGCATCCTATAACGATGACTATGGAGCTAGTAATTGTGGTTATCAAAGAGACGTTTATAGGATGACCATGGAGCTATTAATTGTGGTTATCAAAGAGAAGTCACATAAATTAAATGGAGTAGTGGGTGGTTAGATGAAGAAGAAGAATTCAATTAATCAAATAAAAACGAGAACATGTATATACGTAATTTCATTTCATTTTTTATTTCTAAGCATTTCCTGATTTCATTGTACAAAATAGTGTAATCGTGTGGTTTTGGAAGCCACATTTCCATCTTTTAGTCTTTCCATACAAATACTCCTCGCTTGGACTTTGTCTAAAGAGGTTTTGTTCTTTATCACTATCGTCTATTTTATTTGTAGTTGTTAACGCGAATCAAGCACTTGAAATGACTAGTTCATCACCCATATTTTACATACTATCATTGTTGGTTAGATTTACAATTTAATTGATTAAAATAAAAATAAAATTATCGTTTTCATAAATTGGATTGATTGAATGAAAATTATTAATACTTAATTGAGTTTTTTAAAGTACTAGTTAAAAATATGTGCTTTGCACATGCTTTTGAGTGGTTTACACATGATATTGCATTAATAATTGTTTTTCAAAAAATAATAATTGATTACAATAGATTATGTTAAAAATGAATACCCAAAGAAAAATAAAATATTGGATTTATCATATTTATTCTTTGAACCTAACGTAATTCTAGAACGTAATTGTATTAAATCCTCAAGCTAACATTAAAGAAAGCATCTGAATTTTGAAATTTCGATTTACTCACTTTTTCTCCAACTTGCTATGTCTACCACTAAAACGTGTAGTAAGCCCCAAAATATACCATTTAAACTAATTTGTTAATTTACCTCCTCTCATAGAATGTTGTACAATCAAATTTAAAGGTGACAAGACCAAGTAAGGTATAGATATGAACATAAAAATAAAAAGATTAAAATAAAATTTGGGGACTAAATTGATGGATTTCAATAATTTGGACTTAACGTTTGCTCGTAGTCTTTAGTATTTTCGAAAAATTGTATATTCATAAATAACTTTTGAAAGTGAACTTATATTAAACTTCAAAATGAGATCTTTTATTTAACATCAATATTGCATAAATTTCATTTAACTATGATGTCGATTTTTCAATATAAAAGCATGAGAGCAAGAAAGAAAAAGAAATAAAAAGATCATAGGAAAATGAAAAGTCATTTTTTTTATCAATTAATGAGTAAGGGTGAATTAGAATTATGAAATATATATAAGCGTAAAATAGGAAAACCAAAAGTTTCCAATTATCTACCCTTTTTGAATGGCATGTTGCAAGCTAGACATATTACATCAGAATATATTATTAAATCATTTGACGCACAATCCATTCCACTCTCGATTTCGGACTCACAGAGAACAAATATAGGAGCACATCATAGGGCTCCATAACCACTTTGTGAAAATGAAATAACATAAATAAATGAAATAAACAAACCACCGCATAAGGGTAGACAAACTACAAACACCACACAGGGTGTAAATACAATATTATTAATAATATCTACAGAGTTCGAAACTTGGACCTCCGCTAGTCTATAGAGATTTTGGCTATCAGGCTAATCGTGTTAGTGATTAGTAAAAGTGATGGATATTAAATAAATTTTCAACCATGAAATTTTTAACATAGAGGTTTAATTTTGATTTGAAAAGAAAACTAAGTTCAAATTAGCCAGACCCACCCGTAGGTCTAAAATTCGATTCCCCTCCCCTACACTCCCGAGAGCCTAGTAATTCAAAAAAATAATAATAACAAAAATAAAAAAAAAGCCAAACTAAATAAATCATGTGGACTAAATTAAAAAGTTATAAATACAATTTGGATTAAATTTAATGAAGTCTAAGAGGTTGGATTGTTGGGGACACGTGAAAAGTAATTTTTCAAATTTTATTTAACACTTTTTAGCAGCAAAAAATTAGTTATCGTTAGCAAAATTTCGCGTGTGTTAGGGTATGAGTTTTTATGTATCTTTATGGATTTTGATGTGAAATAGGAGATAGAATAAGTAAAGTTGAATGGTGGAGATTTGTGTAGTACATATAGGTCACAAAATATATAGGTGTGATTGATTTGATTAAAAGAAAGAATGGATAAAAATATATAAAAATTTATTAAAATTTGTAAATTAACACGCACTTAAAATGAGCAGAAGCTAAATTTTGACATTTTAGCTCGCCGACTATCTCAACACGAGGATTAAACTTTAAGTGAAATATATAGCAAGTTCAATTTTATTCTTGAAGGCACGAGCATAAACCTTGCTGGTGTTCGCTGCTAAGTCGTACTGCATTCATTCTCCATCACCGTGGAGCAATTTTTATTGTTGATTTAGATTTTCAAATTAGTATAGTTTCCTTTCCAAAAAAAATTATACCCATTATTTATGAGGCCTACATTAAACTCTACATTCATAATTAGTTTTTGAAAATAGTTTTTATTAAGTTAAGACTTTCGATCTAACTTTAATATTGCATTTTTTTATAATTAGATTTTTAAAAATTTTTGTACTGCATATTAGTTACGATAATGTAAACTTATAATATTTTTTCCGTGACACATCTTAGTTGAAAAATAAAGTGTTCTTTTTAATAATTCAATGATTGAAGGATAAATGAGTAAGAAAATTAAAATATATGACGACAAAATAAGAAATTAAAAGATTTTCCCACATTCACTTTTTTTTTTTATAGTGAGAGAACAAAATAAATGTTATTTTTCTAAGCTTGACTGGGGCCATACGTTGTCCATTTTTATGTGATTTGTAGCTTTATTCTCCACGGAAAAGATCTGTTGCCTATCCCGACGGGTGACATGTATCATCCACATGTGGACCACCTAATGGTGGGGGCAGCTATCACCCATCAGGACACATGTGGGTAGTGAATCGTGAGTGTTATATATTCTCCAAACTTGTATTTGCATTGTGGTCTCAAAACCTTGCAAATATAGTCTCTTATTTTTTATTTTTTATTTTTTTGTCTATTTCGAATCAACCACCATCGAACTTGCTTGGGTTTTCACCCAAACCAACAAAAAATTAAACACAATAAGTTACATACTTATATGCAACTGCAAATCTGCAATTGGAATTAGAAAATCACGAGTACTATGCCTAATTGTAACTCATAAAATTGTGTGATTAATTTAATTAATTTTTTATCAGTCGTGGCTACAATAAGTCAATAGCGCCCTTAGGGCATGATGCATGGCTTTTGGCCTTGTTTGCATACTTCAATAAATTCATTAAAATGAATTTTCCCAAAAATTGAAGCACGCCTGACAGTAGCTGCCGACAACATGTGGGGCCCCTCCTTTCACATATTCAACGCTTGCCTCTAGGTCATTATTTACCTAACCTACCCGGCTTCCTCCCCAACCATAATTAAGGCCTGTAAAAATCCTCCGTTTTCTCCCTTCCTTTACAAACGGAACCTTCCTTTCAGATCTACTAGGAAATCTATGAAAATTTACAATGGTGATGCAGACTCCATTCTCCACCCCAGCAATTATGGTCCCTAATTCCTCCATTACAAAAAAAAAAGAAAGGTGATTCCTATTAGATTTGGAAAAAATAATAGATTTATTTATATACGTATACATATATATATATATATATATACATCCCAAAATGCATACCACAAAATCGGCATGGCAAATCAGATTATTGGGATCGGGAGGCCGGTGTTCGACCCCAAAACTGAGATCCCGAGTTGCAAACAAGATTATTCAGAGTTGCAACAAAATTCCATCGGCCACTATGGATCCGTCGTACCCACCTCGTCGATAGTCATCACCGCAAGGAAAATATGTTGTCAACGAGGAGGAAGTCCCCCATACCGATTGGAATCGGTGTCAAAGAAAGTTTTCTTGGAGGCCGCCTACACCGAGCTCGCCAAGGGCAACATCAATAAAGGCATCCGAGTCCGGGATGGATGGAAGAATGTTCAGGCTGCATTATAGGCAACAATGAAGCGTCCATACAAGATATCTCAAGAACCAGTGGCCAAAACTTAAGCAGGAATGGACCATCATTAAGAACCTTCTCCATCGACTCACCGGCGAGGGACTGGACAAAGCAACTGGGGCTTTGCGGCAAGACCCACAATGGTGGGCTGAAACTCTGGCGGTATGTTTTCAGTTGCTATGAATACCAACCAGATATTCTATACGTCCAACATATGAGATTTGCTTATTCGCCCCTTAGCTAAAACGAAGGAGCCATTGCTATTAGTATTCAGGGTTCAATATGTGATTTGCTATTCATTAATTATATTTGAATTAGAATAGTATTTAAAATGCATCATTGGTAGCCATATGAAATTTTGTCGTGTGTGAAGTGGGCACCCAGTTTACGGCAATGGGTCTCCTGCAATTGACAGAAATGTTTGTATTCGTCCTCTTAATTCCAAACGATAGGAAAAATGTTATTACTTCTCCAATATGCTTATTAACACACAAATATAAGCAAAAAGATGCTACGTCATATTTAGGACGTCATTCATGTTTTATGGAGCGTTAAATTTCAATAAATGTAATTATTCATACATGCATCACACCATATTAGTATAGCAAAGCAGAGTACACAATTGGGAAGATCGAAATTATTTGCATAATTGCCAGAATTGCAACTTACGAACATGAGGTATATATATAGCCTTTAGTTGCCTAGCCCACGAATGAAAGCTACATGTTCACGCATGTATCTGTGACTATTGGTAAGTTAGAGTTTGTGCAAGAAATCACATTGTCACACCCAAAACCATCGTTGAAACCAAAAGAACTTATATTCTAAAATGTCAAATTACAAATGTTCACCCAATACAAATTCCAAGGCAAAAACTACAAATACTCAATCAAAAGGAGCACGCATATAACAAACGTTGCTCATTTTTCAATTGTTGGGCAAAGGAGCAAGCATATAACAAAATTTTGACAATAGGAAGTTTCCATGTCATGTGTCTATTTTTTCGCTTTACTTATTCTTGCTATTCGTTGGAATATAAGCTCATATTTCTGCGCTTTTGGTTTTCTACATTTCCATCTGCCTCTCCCCCGGTGACCATCAACGAAATTTGTTTTCTTTGTAATTGTAGTTGACCTTTTTTTCCCGTTTGTTTCAATATTTTCCCAAATTTATCTTCTAGCAATTCAAATTTACTAATTGACACCACATTAGCGATTTGTGTCAACTACCATGTGTGTGACACTGTTATATGTGTACAATACACAATGTTGTTGGTTTTAATTTAGTATGTTCTTTTTATACTCATTGCCTGATTAAATTGTGTTATGTAGCTTGATAGTAGGATGGGTGCATATGTTAACCAGGACTTGCGGACCTTGAGGGACGTAGGCCCTTTCCTATTCGATGGAATTCTCGCCACTGGTGAGTTTGCGGTTGCCCCAAGCAACTACAGTAACACGTACTATGAAGGGGCCGCAGACATGGTGGACTCGAATCCCGATTCTACTGAGGGAAGTGGTGATAGTGGTGACAAAGGACATCTCCCACCGGTTCCTTTTATTCATATCAACTTCTCCGATCGCGATAGTGGATCCTCGGGAAACAGGAAGTTTATTGACCTCAATGCTCAGGTTATACCACAGGTTCGACGAAAGCTTCCACCGTTAGACTTCTCTACGGGGTCGGTACAGACTAGTAATACTTCCAATGCCCGTAACAAAGAAAAGCAAGTTGTCCATGTACCAACGGTGAAATAGTGTATGGATTTGGTTAATTATCTGGAGAGCTCGGATATCGACCTTTACGTTTATGCGCTTTCACTCATACGTGATGACGTGAACCGTCAGATTTTGGTTGCAATTCCATCGAGAAAAGGTATTGAGCATTGGCTTAAAACTATGAAGAAATAAAAAAAACCATTGGCTTCAGTAGGGGGTCAATGGCTTTTGGTTTGTAGTGCTTCCCCAATTCCTGCATTCCTATAATAATGGTTGCTTGTTCGTTTCCCATATCACGGCTATCTATTTCGTACTACTTCTTGTGTGTACTTGCAAATCATAAAGACTTCTCATTCTAGTTGCCGAATTAGATTAATGTACGAAGTGTTATTGTATTAGTTGAACGCATCAAATTAAGCAAACCTATTTCACTTATCTAGACAATTTATTGTACGAAGTGTTATTGCAATACATCATCATAGCTTCAATCTAGAAATGTGGAATCCAACAAGAAAAAAAAAATGGAATGTGGCCTCAAATAAGTTTTGTTATTGCGTTATGACCCAGCCAAGCTACGCCGCTACTACAAGACAATGGTGATCATTAATAACACACACATGGCGAGAAGCCAAACGTGTTGCTGAATTTTGTTCCTTAAGGCTATGCGGAGAAAAGGTTCATACTCATGCAATCAGAAGGTTTACAAGGTACAGTTAAGGGTGTACCCTACTTGGATTAAGTTGATTTGGCTGATGTAAGAATAATGCACCGCTAGCTTTGTTGTGTAAAGTTTTCATTTAGCTACTGAGGCTTTGTGTTGTTTGTATTTGTTACTTATTTGGATGTCAGGTATTACGCCCACCTTTTAGTTTGTCTCGTGTTTTTTTAGCAATAAATACTATTTTTGAATTTTGACATAGTTTTTAAACCAAACGTTTGTTTTGTTGTTGGAGGCGCTTGATGTATTCTTCTACTATATACAAGAACGAGGAATAACGAAAAATTCTTGACTTCCCCTTTGGCTCTCATTTTATACCAACAAAATCATTCTCTTTTCTTTGTTTTCTTTTAACCTTTACATAAATTAGGAGCTTAATATTTTATTAGAAATTATCTCAATCTTACTAAAAATTTATTTGCTTTAACTGTAGAAGTTACTTTATTTGACAAAGCAATTTTAGGCATGAATGGATCTTACTTTTCCCACTTTTTACCACTTTTTACCACTTTTTTCAACTTTTTTCTCTCTCCTAAATTAATCACATCCACATATCTCATCACATCCATAAATCTCAAACACTCACCTCCACTCATTCTCTCTCCTCTTTTACTTTAAAACACTTTTAATTTACTCCCATTCACCCTTTTTATATGTTGTTGGAATGTAACATCGTGAATGTTGACTCTCAAAATATAGAATCTAAAAGGAAAAAAAAAGTAGTATAACATCAAATAAGTTTCGTTTTTGAGAGCACTCAATATTTTTTGGGTCATTTGATTTATCAATTTACCTATCATAAATATTGCAAACCCGATTTGTTTTGTACTGAATGGACTTGAATACATGCTTCAAATGGACCAAATCGATGCAATTCTTAAATGTGCGGAATCTCATTTGAAGCACATGGGAGGAAATTGTAATGTTCAATTGCTGTTCGTGTAATTTGATGTATTCATTTTACATTTGTCCACAAATGTAAAATAGTTTGTTGATAAATTCTTAAGAACTAACCAGTTACGTAAAACCCATAACTTTTGTTTGTACTATGTTCATTACGCAAAATTATTCGCTGCACTCCTGCTAAACACATGTGAAGAGCTACAGAATCGATCATACTGTATAGTATATGGTTTGCAAGATTTTCAAAGATCTCATCCTACCATTCAAAACCTATTGACTAGGCATGCATGTTCACATTATTGCCATTACTCCAACTTTCAATCGGAAAGCACAGGGGAGGCATGCCATTTGAACATTTGTATATATATACACTTGACTAATCACTGAAAAAAAATATAGAGTGAAGGATTGCGCATACGGACTTTCGCAGTGTGCTGAAATATTCATTTGCATAAGGTTTGTGCACTTTCCCTGACCAAATCTCGAATTTCGATTCGTTAAGAAATTTTTTGTTGCAATCCAACGTTATTTCATCCATACGTATATATGTAATTACAGTTTTTGCATAATTTTGGGTCATCGACTCGTTGGAATGCTACGCAAAGATTGTGGCAATATTAGGTGTCCATGGTAAATGAGTAAGCAAAAAGAAAAATTATTACATGTTACCCCTGTTTCCATGTAAATTAACACCGAACCCTTTTTTCCCCTTTCCTGTCTTTTGGTTTTGTAGGGAGTACTTTGTGAGTAATAGACTCACAAAGAAACAACAGTATTTTTTTTTGGTTTTGTTTCGGACGAGTGTGGTTAACCGATTGGTTCATTATAAACCTTTGCCCCATTGTGGTAATTGCCCCTTCATTTTACAAATGTGGATTGTGAATAACTTCTCTCCTGGTACTAAGAATTGTCAACGTTGCCTAGTTTTCTCACATTAAGCCTTCTTTTCAATTCAACAAAGTGTAAGAATTATGATGCTACATATTTATGGGTTTATGAAGAAGTTTCTAACTCATTTTAATTCCTCAATGAATTTCAGCAATAACTCATTTACATGTATGAAATGGAACGATGTTAAAAGTCGATTTCTTATTTCGAAAGCGTTGTTTTACGTGGGCGTATTCATTGTGTAATTCCGCCATCAACTTCGTTAATGCAGATATTGCCATATTCGACATACTACTTTTAAGAGAAACAGTACGAGGCATACGTTTAATTCCTATACCATGCAGTACTTCCTTGACATGTTACTGCACTATGTGACTAGTGATGCGTTCATTTGCAATTGAATATTGCGGTATAATAATAAAAAATTGATGGAATATTAAAATCTATGTTGGGGACACCTTATATATCATATACACTTACGACAACTCTGTAAATATGGTATAGATATGGATCCGTTCTAGGTGTTATTGAACAAGTTGTATGCTTTGAACGAGGACAATATGCAGTGGATACAATTCTGCAACATCGCAATGTACGCGCTGCAAGACTTTCTAATGCCTTACATAAATTCACCTATGATAGGTGATCAAAGATCTGGAACTAGTTATGGTTATAAATGCGTTGCAAAACCCAGGCGTCTGCTACACCCTCTTCCGAACGTACCCTGATGTCTTCGTGATGTTTGGGAATCGGCTGATGCAAGAGCACGGTCCGCAGCCTACAACCGACGTTGCCCTTACAGAAAAGGTTGGAATGTTTATTTTTACCATGGCACATGGTGTCGGAGGTGCGATATTTGGTGTTACGGAGTTTACCGTCAACAAATACTTTCATTAGGTACTAACAGCAGTTACATCCCTAGGAAATTCCTTGATAAGACCGCATCCACAGTATTTACAAGAAGCGGGCTACCACCGCCCCGTAAACCCAAGACACCGCGCTTTTAAGGTAAGGGCAAAGAGCTTAACTTTGATGTTTAAATTATATCTACTACGTTATGTATCCTTCACAACAATCAAAATCCTATCAATCACAGGACTGCATAGGTGCTATTGACGGTAGGCACGTAAGGTATGTTCCACCGAAAAGGACAAGTACGACGTACTACGGTCGGAAGAATTATCCGTCACAAAATGTCTTAGCTGTCTGTGACTTCAACCTCTATTTCACATTCGTTTCTCCTAGCTGGGAGGGGTCAATGCATGATAGTGCAGTACTCAGAGGAGCGTGGGCAAGAAATACGGCGATACTTTCCACGCCCAGGCAACGACAAATATTATTTAGTTGATCAGGGGTACCCCTATATGGAAGGATACATGGGCTCGTATCGAGGGGGAAATGTAAGGTACCACTTTTAGGAGTTCCAAAGCGCATTCTCAAGGGCGGCACAACAACCTAGAGGCGCCAAATAAGCATTTAACTACATGCACTCGTGTTGTAGGAATATCATTGAGTGGACATTCGGTGTCTGGAAGGCACGGTTCAATATCCTAAACCGTATGCCTTCATACAAGATGCGTTGGCAAGTCGACATAGTGTTTGCGACAATGGCAGTGCATAACTTTCTACGCTTGTATCAACAAAACGATGCCGTATTTGTTGCTGCATATCAGCATGAGTTCACGCCGATGGAAGAGGAAGAAGAAAACATCGAGTTCACACCGGGCAACACGGGATGCTTGGGAGGCACGACGGGCAACTATTACTGCCGAGGTGGTGAGGAAATGTAATATGTGAATTCTTGGCAAGTGACCATGTTGCGTCATTTGTGAACGTTATAATTGTCCACGTAGGGCTCAAGTTGTGGCAAAGTGCGTACTGTGTTGATTTTATGAACTGCGCTATCAGTGCTTATGTTTGTACTGTACTTTATTGTTCATGGCTTATGTGCAAAATTCCTTAAAGATTGTCATCGTTTGCAAGCAAAACTTTTTAAATGTCCAGTATCAAATTCTATGTAATATTGCGTAGCTTATGACGAAGACATGCATTTTCGAAGAAATTAAAAAACATTTATATTTTTCTGTACGTTGGTCGTAATGCATCCAAGTGTTTTTGGTTGGAGACAAATTTCCGGAGAAGGGGCCTTATCAACTTGCAAAAACAATGTTATGTTGCTCGTTGATTTCAATTACATTCATGCTGAATATAATATACATATTATATAAGTCGTATATATACTCAAAACACAATCACGACTGGTTTTCCTGACAATACCGCATTTCTGCCCTAGACTTTATTTATCCTTGTTCAAAGTTCCTATGTAGCATGGCATTGCACACATGGAGAAGTGCAATGGCGTTGCACATTGTGTAATGAACATGTTGTGTTATACAATGTGCAATGACTGATTTTTCAATTAAATGCAATTTTTTTGTTTTTATTTAGTACATGCATTGTTTTAATTCTTTTTTATTTTGATTTATATTGATATTCCTTTGTAAATAATACAAAATTTTTGAAAATCATAAATTCTGTACATATTTATTAGCAACTCAAATATTTTATTAGGTTTAAAATATAATACATTTATATTAAAATTACTTTCGTTAACAAATGATGCCTAGTTGTACACTATTCATCTATTTATATGTGGAATACTCTATGGGCGTGTTGTCGCAGTACGCCAAAATTTATTTTATTTCCTTACTCGGTTTCAAAACTACAAATTAATGTAGAAGTGGTAAGTAAGGGTCGAACACAAGAGGAACGGTGTTTAATCTAGTTGTTCTTATCAATTAATCTAGAAATGGGGGTTTTGTGAAGTTGGATGAAATTTGAAAATAAAATGACAAAATAAAAGAGATGAAAATGCAACAATTGAAGATATATCTAGTTCTCGGGTTCGGTTGTGTCAACATCTTGTGTTTATCTTTCCCATGCAACGTGTACTTATCCCTTCTTCAATTTATCAACTCTCAATTAACCAAGAAGCTCTGATTAACGAATTCTTCCTTAAGTGTACTAAATTAAAGTGAGTTCTTTAACTTAACATCTAGCTATTGGATAATCCTAAACAAGTTCTTAGGATTTAATGCAATGCTAGTGTGAAATGAACAAGAAGAATGAGTTGAATTAGATGATCAATTTCACAAACTTGAATTAATACATCTAAGTTGATTTATTAACAAATATGCACGACATTCGTTTGCTCACTGTGGATTGGAATCTAGTGACAATTCACGGATCAAAGTTCCAATCCTAGCACATAACTTGAACTTAAAGATTAATTGATTCAATTGGCCAAAGTGAATGCAATAATCACATAAATTGAAAGCGGGTTTAAAAAGCATAACAAATCAACAAATTGAAGTAGAGGAATAGATAAAGCGTTAGCAAAGAGTTAGAAAAGATAACAACATGATAATTGAACACAACTTCCCCTCGAACTAGATAGAGAAGTCTAACTACTCATATTAGCGGGTATCACCACCGCTATATGATAGATTATACTTCACTATCTCAAGTAATATATAAAAACTATAGAAATCACGTAAATAATACTAAGATTTAAATAGAAGTCTAACTACTCATATATGCGGGTTAAATACTTATAAGCAGTAACGCTGTATCACCTCTCGCAATATATGAGAAATTATCTTTCTCAAACATGAAAAATAAAAGAAGAAGAGAAATTAGTGAAGAAATGCTCCGCTAATCATATTCACTGACAGTATAAATCGATTGATTTTTCGAACCTATATTTAGGTTCTTACTTCACTTGAATATGAAAAACTAAGAGCTTTCAAGCTAGAACTAAGAACAAATGATGAAGAGAATTTTATTGAGGAGAAAGTTGGAGAGAATCACAAGCTAATTCTCTCTACAAGTTGTGTGATTCAAGCTTGGAAATGCCTCTATTTATAGGCAAAATATTACACCAAAAAATATTAAAAATCATAAAGTCTTCCTTCATGAGTCTATTGTGGTGTGCTCAAATTGTTTTATCTCTAAGAAGTCAAGAAAATACCAAAAACACGTTTTATGGTAGGTGGAGTCCATTGGTCAAAATCTGCGGCGTCGGGCGTGACTTCAGTCACGCCGACTCGAGTCACGCGCGATTCGCTTTAATCACGCGAACAGGGAGGCCAGGGGCGGTTCAGCATGACTTCGGACGGTTCTTGGCTGATCGAGGATGCTCGGGCGTGACTCGAGTCACTTGCGCCGACTTGATCCACGTCTGTGGTGACTCGAGTCACCCGAGTCACCCGAAATTGCACACCAAGTCCCTCAACTTTTTGAATGTTGTTCATTTGGGTCCTTAACAAATTGCATTTTGGTCCTTCAACGTTTTGCAAAGTTTCACTTTGGTCCCTGAACTTTTGAAAAGTTGCACTTTGGTCCCTAGCATTTTGGCTTTGGCGCTTTAGTCCTTTTTCTTCAAATGGCCATAACTTTCACTAGGAAACTCCGATTTGAGATCCGAAAAAGTTTGGGAATCCTCTTTTGACGTTCTTCGACATTGGCACAAGAAAAATTGTAAAAACAACTTTTCATAAAATTGCACTGAGGTCCTCCATCTTTGATTCGCTTGCCTTTTTGGTCCCGAGTTTAGTTTTCATTCGATTTTCATCCTTTTTGACTCCTTTCGATTCTTTGTGACCCTAAACACCACAAGAAAGGAAAAACACATAAAGCGGAACATATAACATTAATAAAACACACAAATACGTAAAATAGAAGAGTTATTTAAATGCTTTTCTAGCACTTATCAAACTCCCCACACTTAGATCGTTGTTCGCCCTCGAACAACAACCATCTGACACAAAACAACAAGTGATTTTACATGAGATAAACAACTTTAAACATTGAAATCCAACTACTGAGATAGTGACTTGCTTAATAAACATTCTCCTAACCATAAAAATTTCACTTCTTCTCAAATACACAATGGCTTGTGAGTGTGTGCAATTAAGGTTATCATCCCATCACTAATCGAATCAAATGAAAGCTTCACGATGTTCTATCCAAATCCTAACCCGAAATGGTCAAATATTTCCTTTCATCTCTCGTGATCCCACTCTTATTTTACAATGATTTCCATGGATCCTACAAATTACTCAGTTCACCAAAAATCATCAACTATTGCTTTGCAAAGAAAAAAAAAAAGGGCATGACAGGTGTTTTATCGCAAATATGTCTTCAATTTAAAGAGTGTTTAGATTAGGCACTTCAAACCACTGAGGGAATTTATTTATCTTACTTCACACTTGGGTAACTATCACATTTCTTGCGATTTTCTTTTTTTTCTCTTTTTTTTTGATGAAGAAGAAGAAAGGTTTTGCAATTTTCTTTTCAGCTTTTACCCCACAGGTAGCTTTCACACTACCCCTTTCATTGGAGGCAGCCTTCTTCACCCATTCGAGGTGACGGCTTCACACTCTGAGGTAGGTAGCTCTTTCCTGTGGTCCCTCTCCTGATTTCGAACATAAAAGTAAAATTCATTCTCAGCATAGGTCAATGCTTTTTCCAAACTTTTTAAACTCTGTCAATAAAAGACACATTCACAAAAAACAGATACCATGCGATTATAACTCCACCTTGCTAACAATTGATGTTTCCAAGTTACTTTGAGCAGGACGAATGGATAGAAAAAAGAAAAGAAAAAAGTTAGTTTACTATGGTCTAGAAAGTGAGAAAAAAAAATCAACATTTTCAACCTTCAATTTGTGTTCCAGAGAATGATAGTAAATTACCTTATAAAAGTGCTCAGGTAATTTAGCTTGACTATGCGTAGAGAAGAACATAACACAACAAATTGATTTTTTTTTTGGGATCCTGCAGTTTTAGCTAAATCACGCAAATTAAGCTCAATCATATTCAAAAGTTGCTATCTCATGCAAAATTGTAGACACAAAAAATCACAAGCAGATCACAATATGCCACTCCCCCACACTTAAATTCTACATTGTCCCCAATGTAGAAATATAAATACCATGTAAAAGAGAAGAAATGGAAACTCCCCTATGGTAAGCCATGAGTCGTGCCGAGTGGGGATGGTGGTTGCACAATGGAGCACTTCGTAGGAACAGGTCAATAATCCAAGAGTAAGAGACAAAGCGACTTTGGGAGTTGACAACCCTCTGAACATCTTGCAGTAGTATTCACATCAAATTAATGATATGATTCCATCAAGTCTGATCCGCATGGAAACTATCTGAATCAGCATACTCTCTACAAAACAGTTTGACAACCAACCTTAATGAAAAGGTCCTCCAAATCGCCACATGACACATAGGTATGTTTACCATTCAATAAAGAAACGACCCACAAGAACCAACAAATGGGAGAACGTTTAGAAGCGAGCGTCCAACTCAGACACTTCTCAAATGAATGAGACGTAGTTTTACATCTTCGGATGGGTGCTAATGATCACACTCAAAAAGTTGTTGCTCAATGGGTAGGCCTTTTCCTTCTACAGTTACAAGGCAACATCTTCCGTGAGTATCGCTAGAAAAAAAACTGAGAAATAAAAACAAAAACAATGAAAATTTCAAAGAAAGATAAAAATAAGAGAAAATGCTTGGGTTGCCTCCCAAGAAGCGCTTTTGTTTAAAGTCGTTAGCTCGACACAGTTCCCATTTGTCAAGTAGGATTCCTCAAATCCATTGCACTCCACTTTGTCTTCGATGGCTTCTCCGAGTGTCTTGATTTCTTAACAAATCCTTCTTGAATTCTTCTCCAAAAGTTTTTGGTCTCATTTCTTTCCATGGCTTCCTTCTTCGAGATGAGGTAATTGTGCTTTGGCTCAATCTTATGTCTTTGTCTTTGGCTCGCAATTCAACTTACACAGTTCTTGCACAAAGGATTAGTTGAATTAATTGCAAAGACAGAACAAGCATTATTAGGCGCAATGAACCATCAAAAATATTAAAGTTCGCTTTTTCCTCATCAAATTCCATGGACAAGTGTACCTCATAGACATCAATTTTAGTACGAGAAGTGTAAAGAAATGGACGTCCCAATATGATAGGTGTAGGGTGAGGTGAATGTTCATCGGCCATATCAAGCACGTAAAAATCGTGAGGAAAACTAAACCATTTATTTTGACTAGCACATCTTCTATCACTCCATCAGGGTATGCATTGATACGATCGACTAGTTGCACAATTACGTGAGTTTCTTTTTAGTTTTCCTAGATTTAGTGAAGCATACAAGGATCTAGGCATGACATTTATGGATGCTCCTAAATCTATAAGTGCTTTATCAATATGGTGATTGCCTATGGTGCATGGGACGTTGAACATACCAGGATCTTTGCATTTTGGAGGCAACTATTACGGAATACCGAAAGCGGTTTCTCCCATTTTGATCATTTCATTTCCCTTCAATTTCCTCTTGTTAGTGCAAAGATCTTTCAAAAACTTAGCATAGCGTGGGATTTGTTTGATTGCATCTAACAATGGAATGTTGATTTCAACTCTCTTAAATGTGTCCAAAATTTCTTTTTCCTTGTCATCTTTGTTGGTTTTCGCTAATCTACTAGGGAAAGGGGGAGGAATTGTTTTAGCAATGATATGAGAGTTAGGACTTGCCTCATTTTCAAACTTTTCATCTTTATCTTCATGTGTGGGAACTTCTTTGTGAGGGTTTTCAATCTCTTTTCCACTCCTTAAGGTTATGGCACTAACATTCTTTGGATTTACCTCAGGTTGGGATGGTAATTTCCCTCCAGATTGTGCTTCCAGTCGATTGATGGCAGTTGCCAATTGACTCATCTGGTTTTCCAAGTTTTGAATGCTTGATTTGGAATCCTGTTGAAATTTCACAGTGTTAGTTGCTAATGTTTTCACCATATCCTCGAGAGACATACCTGATTGTTGAGGTTTTTGTTGAAATTGCCCTTGAGGTTGGAAATTCCCTTGTTCTTTGGAATTGGCCTTGAGGTTTGTTAGGGAAGAATCCTGGGGGTTTGTTGGTTCCATAACTCAGATTGGGGTGATCTCGCCATCCAGGATTATAGGTGTTTGAGTATGGATTGTATTCTTGTCTTGGGAATGGGAAATTATTTGCTGAGTTCACTTGTTCGTTGTTATCCACTTGTAGAACAGGACAAGTATCTGTAGGATGTCCTAGATTTGTGCATATGCCACATGCTTTGACTTGCGGATTGTTTCCTACAACAATTTGTTTGAGAAGATGTGTTAGTTCAGAAAGTTGGCTTTCAATATTGGAGTTACGTACCTCATTTACTCTTCGAATGTTCGTTTCCCGGTCTGTACTGAATTGTTGAGTGTTCTCAGCCATGTTTGAAATCAATGTTCTTGCTTCAGCAGGGGTTTTGTTCATCAGAGCTCCTCCACTAGCAAAGATCAACCATGTTTTCGCCTGATTGACATAAGCCTTCATAGAAGTATTGCACTAGGAGGTTTTCACCGATTTGGTGATGCGGGCGACTTGCAATGAGCTTTTGAAACGCTCCCAATACTCATAAAGAGTTTCTCCATTGTTTTGGCGTACTCCGCAGATATCTTTCACGATATTTCTTTGTCTTTGAAGTAGGAAGTACTTTTCGAGGAAAAGTTGCTTCATTTGAGCCCATGTTGTGACTAAACCTGGTGGTAAAGTGTACAACCAACTGCGTGGCGGCATCTTTTAGTGAAAATGGAAAAGCTACGAGCTTGATTTGCTCTTCGATGATGCCTGGGGTTTCATGCTATCACACACCACATGAAACTCCTTCAAGTGTCGTGCGGATCTTCCGGATCGTCCATGAAAAGATGGTAGAAGATGTATCAAACCGTATTTCGCCAAAGTTTTACCTTCTTCTACGGTTGGAAAGGTGATACACAAAGGTCGTTGAGTAACTTGGTGTTGCGGTTGTTTGAGAGTTCTTTCGTTATTGTTTTCTGCCATTTCTCGTTCGATTTGTTTTGTTTGTCTTATTCGTCTTGAATGGATTTCTCGATTCTGGATCGAAACTTTCAAGAATTCGATTAGTAGATCGGGTATTATGCATACAAGTGAAGAAGAATTTTTTTTTTTAAAAAAAAATTAATTAATAAAAGCAACTAAATTTGTTAACCGTTCCCCGGCAACGGCGCCAAAAACTTGGGCGCGCTTATCGCGGCGCGCCAAAGTTTGATTTTATTTCCTTACTCGGTTTCAAAACTACAAATTAATGTAGAAGTGGTAAGTAAGGGTCGAACACAAGAGGAACGGTGTTTAATCTAGTTGTTCTTATCAATTAATCTAGAAATGGGGGTTTTGTGAAGTTGGATGAAATTTGAAAATAAAATGACAAAATAAAAGAGATGAAAATGCAACAATTGAAGATATATCTAGTTCTCGGGTTCGGTTGTGTCAACATCTTGTGTTTATCTTTCCCATGCAACGTGTACTTATCCCTTCTTCAATTTATCAACTCTCAATTAACCAAGAAGCTCTGATTAACGAATTCTTCCTTAAGTGTACTAAATTAAAGTGAGTTCTTTAACTTAACATCTAGCTATTGGATAATCCTAAACAAGTTCTTAGGATTTAATGCAATGCTAGTGTGAAATGAACAAGAAGAATGAGTTGAATTAGATGATCAATTTCACAAACTTGAATTAATACATCTAAGTTGATTTATTAACAAATATACACGACATTCGTTTGCTCACGTGGATTGGAATCTAGTGACAATTACGGATCAAAAGTTCCAATCCTAGCACATAACTTGAACTTAAAGATTAATTGATTCAATTGGCCAAAGTGAATGCAATAATCACATAAATTCAAACGGGTTTAAAAGCATAACAAATCAACAAATTGAAGTAGAGGAATAGATAAAAGCGTTAGCAAAGAGTTAGAAAAGATAACAACATGATAATTGAACACAACTTCCCCTCGAACTAGATAGAGAAGTCTAACTACTCATATTAGCGGGTATCACCACGCTATATGATAGATTATACTTCACTATCTCAAGTAATATATAAAAACTATAGAAATCACGTAAATAATACTAAGATTTAAATAGAGAAGTCTAACTACTCATATATGGGTTAAATACTTATAACAGTAACGTGTATCACCTCTGCAATATATGAGAAATTATCTTTCTCAAACATGAAAAATAAAAGAAGAAGAGAAATTAGTGAAGAAATGCTCCGCTAATCATATTCACTACTAAGTATCGTCGATTGATTTTTCGAACCTATATTTAGGTTCTTACTTCCATGAATATGAAAAACTAAGAGCTTTCAAGCTAGAACTAAGAACAAATGATGAAGAGAATTTTATTGAGGAGAAAGTTGGAGAGAATCACAAGCTAATTCTCTCTACAAGTTGTGTGATTCAAGCTTGGAAATGCCTCTATTTATAGGCAAAATATTACACCAAAAATATTAAAAATCATAAAAGTCTTCCTTCACGAGTCTATTGTGGTGTGCTCAAATTGTTTTATCTCTAGAAGTCAAGAAAATACCAAAAACACGTTTATGGTAGGTGGAGTCCATTGGTCAAAATCTGCAGCGGCGTGCGTGACTCAGTCGCCAAGGCAAGCGAGGCCAGGGCGGTTCTGGTGCATGACTCGGACGGTTCTTGGCGCTGATCGAGGATGCTCGGGCGTGACTCGAGTCACTTGCGGCCCGGCTCGATCACGTCTTGCGGTGACTCGAGTCACCCGAGTCACCCAGAAATTGCACACCAAGTCCCTCAACTTTTGAATGTTGTTCATTTGGGTCCTTAACAAATTGCATTTTGGTCCTTCAACGTTTTGCAAAGTTTCACTTTGGTCCCTGAACTTTTGAAAAGTTGCACTTTGGTCCCCAACAGTTTTGGCTTTGACGCTTTTAGTCCTTTTTCTTCAAATGGCCATAACTTTCACTAGGAAACTCCGATTTGAGATCCGGAAAAAGTTTGGGAATCCTCTTTTGACGTTCTTCGACGTTGGCACAAGAAAAATTGTAAAAACAACTTTTCATAAAATTGCATCGGAGGTCCTCCATCTTTGATTCGCTTGCCTTTTTGGTCCCGAGTTTCCGTTTTCATTCGATTTTCATCCTTTTTGACTCCTTTCGATTCTTTGTGACCCTAAACACCACAGTAAAGGAAAAACACATAAAACGGAACATATAACATTAATAAAACACACAAATACGTAAAATAGAAGAGTTATTTAAATGCTTTTCTAGCACTTATCACTCTAAATTAGTTAAGAGATTATAGGTTATCATAATTTGCATAATAAACATGAATGTGAAAATGTTATCTTTTTATAATATTTATTATTGAATTATATTTTCTTGAATGTCTAAATATAATTTTGGCGTCATTATCTAAATTAACTAAGAGAATATAAGTTAATATAATTTTCATAATAAACACTATCATGAAAGTGTTGTGTTTTTGTAATATCTTCTGTTGAATTATATTTTTTTGAATGTGTAAATATAATTTTGTCGTCATTTTCTAATTGATATTTTGTTTTAGACTAATGCTATTATAAAATATTTGTATTTTTTTGTATCTACACACACACATATATATAATTACGAAATATCAAAACATAAAAAAGGCCTCATATAAAAATGTTCATTATTTTAATACGAAGCAATTTGGTTTGAATTAATTTTTTTATTAAAAAATTTAGAATTACAATATTTTTATTTCAACATGTGAATTTTGATTTTTGAAAATTATTTTAGATGTTAGTTTACAATAAAAGTTAAAATATAGTATCACATTTTAAGTATTTGTGTGTTTTTGTGAGAATTACCAACTTGCTTATTTTAAAAATTTATTATTCTGCTGAAATTTTGAATTGGACGTGTGACGTCACTGTAATAGTGATTGTGCTTGGTTACTAATATGTGATTTTTAACTTTCCTACTTCAAAATGTCTCATCGACCATGATCTCAAAAATTTCTTCAAACTGTTTTTTCTATCGTTTCCTTTTCAATTTCCTCGATTTAAATTAAAGTTTTAAATAATAAACTATATTTTGTAATGCTGTTTGAGTCAATAATTAAATAATTAACTCAACTATACTTAACTGTACATGATTAGGTAAAAAAGTATATTTCACAATTAAAAGGCGAATGATTTAAGATATATTCTAATAATTTTTTAATCAATGTAACTACCTTTGTACCTTTAGTTTGGGCAAGTACCATCGATAATGTAACTGAAATTATTTCTGAAAAAGCTGTTAGTTACAAATTATTTTTTGGTTTACTCAAATTAAATTATTATTTATGCTGTATATTTTCTTTTATTTGAAAAATGAAGCACATATTACATATATTTGTAAATATAAGCGCTTATAGTCATATTAACTAACAATGATTGAAACGTGACATTGCGTTGCGCCATATTACTGCTAGTTGGTTGTTGGAGTTTCATGTATAATAAAGTGAAACGTGAAAAACATAAAATTATTGTTTAGAAAACACATTACACAGAACAACGTTATTACTTCTTCTGAAACATGAACTCGTACACTTTGAGAGACACATTAACATTCTTTTGTTCTGAAATTGATGCACATTTTTCCAACATAACCGACAGATCATCCGCAGTGTTATGGGTTTCAACCTCACCAGTCTCCCTCGGTGTGTTGCTTGTTTCGCCTTCGTCAAAGTCTCGATCTCCCTTTTTTGGAGGACCGACCAGTTGCCAGAACTTACATCGGCCGACCATTTGATTTGTGCAACTATAAAATAGGAAGCCTTTATTTGGATAATCCTTTTCAACCAAGAAAAATTGCCGCCAACCAATCTTGCATTGTGGAAAGATTAGCTTGCAAGTACAGTGCTTAGTTTCGTGACGACGCGACCGACAATGTAGCATATACCAACATTTTTAACTCCCATGGAATCCCTACAAGGATCAGGCGATTAGCAATAGGAAACTGACCTTAAATAAAAGATCACCAGCAATGTGTTCCCAACATAGCGATCATCTCATCCTAAATTTTGGTAATAAAAGCAACTTCATAAGCTTTCTTAGCAGCCATTGTAGCAGCACTCACAGCTTTGCGAAACATAAAAGAGAACAAATTTATTGGAAGCGTCACTTTTATATCCTACAAGCTAATGCTCAAGCGGGTAACCAAATGTGCAGAGGAACAAAGAGATGATAGCAGGGAAATCAAACAAAATCTACAATGGCATAAGCTAAACGCACGAATAAGAAGCTCGAAGCTGGCACAAACGAAGAGGAAATGAGATATATCAAAATGGAAATTTTGGAAAACATATAACTGAGAGAGTAAACTCAACTAAGAACTCAAAACAAGTATCAGTTGATTTAATACAGCAGAGGATTAGAAACTGCTCATTCAATGTGCACATTATTTAAATAAAATTAGATTTGAAAACTGCCTGATTGACTGTAGATTCGATTTGTTCATCTGGAGATGTCTCTACTTACACCCATAAACACTTGAATTGGACTACTCAATTATAAGAATAAAATATGATGAAAAATCAAAAAAAATTGAGGAAAATGCAATAGATCATATTTGATTTAAAGTGTTGTTGTGGTTTTTCTGTAGAACACCAATAATTAGTTTTCGGTAAAGAGATAACAAAAGCACAATTGGTAAATTTTTTTTTGGAAATGGCAGCCCCATGTAACCGTGTGACCGGGAAGCTACGCAAAGAGCATCAACAAAAGATGAGCTTCAAATCGTAATTGTGTAATGGTGAACATGTAGAACTACAGACGAAAGACGGAATCCATATTGTATTAGTTGGAAAGCATATTACCATATATATAATCCATTCATGACATTTATGGCTCTTCTAATAGATCCATATGAACATCTTCGAAGCCCAATTACTCAGGATTTGAAAACTTAGGCGAGTGTATTCGTCCATTTGTTCCAATTTTGTATGACACACAATAGCAATTATAAATTAAAATGCAAGGGTAAATTATGCACATGTACAGAGAACAATAGTTTCGAAACTCACTTAGAATGTTCTTGCTGCTATTGCCCCTCGGAGGTTTATAATGTTCTTGCTGCTATGTACAGAGAACAATAGTTTCGAAACTCACTTAGAATGTTCTTGCTGCTATTGCCCCTCGGAGGTTTATGTGCTGCTGGTTTCTGAATTCGGCGAAGCTCAAACGTATTGGAGCCATGTACAATATACCGTTACTGAGGTTGGCGGTTTTGGGGATTTTTTTCCGGTGTTTCTCGTCTAAAAATGAGGCGCAGATGCGTAAAGAGGATGGAATTTTGATGAATATTTTTTTAGACTTTCGGCTACATCATACCTAGTAGATTTGAAGGAAGGTTTCATTTGTAAAGGAAGGGAGAAAACAGAGGATTTTTATGGGCCTTAATTATGGTTAGGGAGGAAGCCTGGTAGGTTGGGTAAATAATGACCTAGAGGCACGCATTGAATATGTGAAAGGAGGGCTCCACATATTGTCGGCAGCTATTGTCAGGCGTGCTTCAATTTTTGGGAAAATTCATTTTAATGAATTTATTGAAGTATGCAAACAAGGCCTTTGTCATTGTCAATAATCCATGTGAATCATTTAAGTTTAAATTTTGATCATATAATAATATCAATGAGATCATATAATAATATCAATGAGATGAATTCAAACCTATTTACTTTTAATTAATTATCGGTAGTATTTGGACGAGTTTCAAAATGATCCACATGCACATTTTGTGGCCCCTACCACTATTTATATAAAAGTTAGTTTTTAATTAGTTTTTAGGAGAAAATAAATTTACACGAATGCACCTATAATAATATCGATGAGATGAATTCAAACCTATTTACTTTTAGTTAATTATCGATAGTAGTTGTGCGAGTTTCAAAATGTTGACACCGGTGCATCTACAGATCTACTAGCATTTAATCCAAATAGCATATATATATATATATGTATATATATATATATACATGTATATATATGTTGGGGGTACCTGCTATCCGTGCTGTCTGGGCTGTTGTTGTTCTTGTCACTGTTGTCTTTTGGATCTTCGCGATTAGTCTGTCAATATTTGTGATTCTTCGCTTGAGGTGTTGATATTGTTTGTTGGTCGTGCTTGTCGCGGCGCGCCAAAGTTTAATTTTATTTCCTTACTCGGTTTCAAAACTACAAATTAATGTAGAAGTGGTAAGTAAGGGTCGAACCCAAGAGGAACGGTGTTTGATCTAGTTGTTTTTATCAATTAATATAGAAAAGGGGGGGTTTTGTGAAGTTGGATGAAATTCGAAAATAAAATTACAAAATAAAAGAGATGAAAATGAAACAATTGAAAATATATCTAGTTCTCGGGTTCGGTTGTGTCAACATCTTGTGTTTATCTTTCCCATGCAACGTGTACTATCCCTTCTTCAATTTATCAACTCTCAATTAACCAAGAAGCTCCGATTAACGAATTCTTCCTTAAGTGTATTAAATTAAAGTGAGTTCTTTAACTTAACATCTAGCTATTGGATAATCCTAAACAAGTTCTTAGGATTTAATGCAATGCTAGTGTGAAATGAACAAGAAGAATGAGTTGAATTAGATGATCAATTTCACAAACTTGAATTAATACATCTAAGTTGATTTATTAACAAATATGCACGACATTCGTTTGCTACCGTGGATTGGAATCTAGTGACAATTACGGATCAAAAGTTCCAATCCTAGCACATAACTTGAACTTAAAGATTAATTGATTCAATTGGCAAAAGTGAATGCAATAATCACATAAATTCAAAACGGGTTTAAAAGCATAACAAATCAACAAATTGAAGTAGAGGAATAGATAAAAGCGTTAGCAAAGAGTTAGAAAAGATAACAACATGATAATTGAACACAACGTCCCCTCGAACTAGATAGAGAAGTCTAACTACTCATATTAGCGGGTATCACCATCGCTATATGATAGATTATACTTCACTATCTCAAGTAATATATACAAACTAGAGAAATCACGTAAATAATGCTAAGAATTAAATAGAGAAGTCTAACTACTCATATATGCGGGTTAAATACTTATAACAGTATGCAACGCCGTGTATCACCTCTCGCAATATATGAGAAATTATCTTTCTCAAACATGAAAAATAAAGAAGAAGAGAAATTAGTGAAGAAATGCTCCGCTAATCATATTCACGGTCAAGTATAAATCGATTGATTTTTCGAACCTATATTTAGGTTCTTACTTCCGAATATGAAAAACTAAGAGCTTCCAAGCTAGAACTAAGAACAAATGATGAAGAGAAATTTATTGAGGAGAAAGTTGGAGAGAATCACAAGCTAATTCTCTCTACAAGTTGTGTCATTCAAGCTTGGAAATGCCTCTATTTATAGGCAAAATATTACACCAAAAAATATTAAAAATCATAAAGTCTTCCTTCATGAGTCTATTGTGGTGTGCTTTCAGATTGTTTTATCTCTAAGAAGTCAAGAAAATACCAAAAACACGCTTTATGGTAGGTGGAGTCCGCCGTCAAAATCTGCACGGCAGTCAGCGTGGACTCGAAGTCGCCGCTGGCCGACCGGAAACACGCATGATTCGCTTAGTCACCGCTGAACTGGGAGGCCAGGGACTGCTGCAGGCGTGACTCGATCACTTCGCGGCGGTGACTCGAGTCACTTGCGGCCGATCGAAAGATGATCGGGCGTGACTCGAGTCACTTGCGGCCGACTGATCACGTCTTGGCGGTGACTCGAGTCACCCGAGTCACCCGGAAATTGCACACCAAGTCCCTCACCTTTTGAATGTTGTTCCTTTTGGTCCTTGAGAAATTGCATTTTGGTCCTCCAACTCTTTGAAAAGTTTCACGTTGGTCCCCAGACTTTTGAAAAGTTGCACTTTGGTCCCCAACAGTTTTGGCTTTGACGCTTTTAGTCCTTTTTCTTCAAACGGCCATAACTTTCACTAGGAAACTCCGATTTGTGATCCGAAAAGAGTATAGGAATCCTCTTTTGATGTTCTTCGACTTTAGCACAAGAAAAATTGTAAAAAAAACTTTTCATAAAATTACATCGGAGGTCCTCCATCTTTGATTCGCTTGCCTTTTTGGTCCCGAGTTTCCATTTTCATTCAATTTTCATCCATTTTTACTCCTTTTGATTCTTTGTGACCCTAAACACCACAATAAAAGAAAAACACATAAAACGGAACATATAACACTAATAAAACACACAAATACGTAAAATAGAAGAGTTATTTAAGTGCTTTTCTAGCACTTATCATTTGTTATCAATATTGTTGTATACCTACTCAGTACTCTCCTTTAAGCAATTCATTCCTTAACCATGCTATAATCCCCAGAAATCATAAATATATATATATATATATATATATATATATTTAACCTGACATACGTATTTTTACGTATTCATGTACGGCAAAGGCCAATACATTTGGTTAAAAAGTTTTTGTGACACTAAAATTTACATCAAAAGTTTTGAAAATCGTAAAATTTAACAACAATTTTCAAAGTTTTGTTTACTATTTTATCATCTGAGATATAATAACTTGTATCTACCCCATCTTTTACCAAGGCACCCGAGGCACTCCTTGTGTAAAAACACCTATCTCAACTCATATACGACTCATCTCAACTGCCCTTCCAACGGCTCACTCCGGCCTATAACGGGACTTACACATGGGCCTTTATGACATAAATACAGGTTAACGGTTTTCACCTATAGAGTAAATAATGCTTTTATACTATACTCAGTATGTAATAAAATAGTATGACCATGCTAAAAAACAAAGTTTAGCAAAACAACATTTTTTATTTCAACAGAAGTTTTGTACAAGAAAGTGGAATCATAGATACAAAACAAGAATTTACAAAAGATAAAAACTTACAGAGGGGATTATTCCATAGTTAAAAGAAAGAAGTTTGAAGGATTTCCCTTTTGGGAATCCCACAAACTAACTAACTATAATACAATTTGGATTGTGAAATTGGTCTGTAAAGGAAAGCTATTTCGAATGTTGTTCAACACATGAACTTCATTAGGATCTACTCAATTTGTTTGCCTTGTTGCTGATTGTTGTTGGCCGTGTTCTTCACTGGATCTGAAGCAATCCTTTTATAGACGAATTTCTGGAGCTCTTGTGTCTGAATTATTGCTGATGCATTCCACGCGTCTGAATTGAAGCGGCTGAAGGAAAATAATTCAAGAGAATCTTTACTATTTTCGTCTTCACCTGGTATTATTGATCTGAGTGCGTTCGAAAGTCAAAAGGTGCACAGTAGTCTGTCGGCCAATTTGTACAATAATTGTGCTAAAAACAAATGTGCACAGTGTCTGTACAGTGTCTGCATAGTAAAAGGCGTACGAAAAATGGCATTTGGCTACAGTAATCGTCCGATTTTTCAATTTTGCACAGTAATTTCACTGTAGATGAATAGTAACCTGTCTGCTGAATTTTAAAAACATGGCTGACGTCATTATTACATCATGCTGATGTCATGGCTGACGTATGTCTGAGGTCATCTTGACGTAGGCGCTTAGGTCAGGTCTGCGTCATGCTGACGTATCTGCTTGCGTAGTTCTTGATCTCATGCTTGCGTTATCTTTTTTGTCGTTTAGTCCACTGTGTCTAAGTTATGGCGCATGATCGAATCTTCTGAAAAATTGCCTAATGATCCTTCATCTGATTGAGGGGTTTGTGTACTACTACTTTCATCTGTAGTATTCATTGCTATGTCATTAGAAGTGGATTTGGTTGAATCAATAGCAATGTCTTTGGTTGGTTCTGAATTTGTTGGAATGATGGGTAATTTATCAACAAATTGCTTAAAGGCTAGCTGGACCTATTCTTGGATCATAGTAGCAAAATCTGGGAAAGATGGTGGTGGAGTATCTTGCATCTTTTTCAGTTGGGTTAACAGTTCCTTTGGTGATAATGAATCAGCATATGGATCTTGGCTATCTTGAAGGTTTTGCCATTGGGTCTCATTTACTGGTCTTTTTCCTTCTTTTTTAGACATGGGTTTTTCAGGTGTTATAGGAGCTTTGGGCTTTTGGCCTGGTTCGTTTAGTTGGACTCCTTTTGAAGGAAATGTGGTTTTGTCTGGAATGAAGTTTGTTGGGGTATATTTGACTAAATAGTCAAATTTTCCACTGGGCTGGCCCAGAGTATCCCAGCGTTCTGAATTATGGTCTGTAAAATAGTCAGTTGGGCCATGTGTCGTAGAGGAATCAACAGTCCTCTGCGTCTGTTGAGTTTTTGGTAAACTCACAACCACTTCCGGGTTTGACAAGTCTTTACCAGCTACCGGTTGGGCTGGACTAGCTATTGAGATCTTGGGATCAACAGTTCCCTTTTTGACATTGCTTTGGGAATGTCTACCAGGCTCCATATTAGTTTGGGTTGGAGGTGTACCCATTTTTGCGAGCTTTAGTTCAAAAATTTCTTTTTCTTTCAAGGCAATCTCTTTTCTCAGTGCGTAGTGTGTTTTTTCGAGATGTGTGTTTTCTGTTTGTAGTCTTTGGAGGGTTTTTTGAGTGATTTGACAATGATCACAAAAAATGAGTCTATCTCGAGCAACTGAGAATGCAATGGGTTCTTCAACATAATGTCTTAAAGATGGTGAGATAAAAAAGTTTGGTCCAAGATGTGCTCGTGCTGTAGAAAGAGCTTCTCTATAGTCATTGAAACCTTTATAGATTGGGTCATGGGTGTCTTTAATGGCTTCTGCTAGTTCTAACCATGTATGGAAAAATCCAGTTTTTTGTGCTCGAATCACAACATAAAATTTAAACCGTTTTTTGTCTTGGCTAAAATGTTCTGATAATGCATTCATACATGCTAGAAAATATCTTTGGTCTATAGGATCTTTATTATAGGCGATCCATAAATTATCTAGAAGGCATTTTTCAGTTTTGCTTAATGATATACCTTCCGTAGGTCTGAACACTTGTCTTGTGGTAGAGGGAAATACAAGTAATTCTACCGTTCCGAATCTCATCCTTTCTTGTTGTCTTGATGATGTAGCAAGTGGCGCGTCTGAAGCAAATGAATTGCTTGTGGGTATTGCTGGCGTTTGAGGTCTCATCTTAACTCTTTGATCTGAATCTACTGTCAAAAGAAAGAGACATATGAGTTACGAATAGCAGTGAACTCATCTCTACTGATACTATTTCTCTTTAAACAAATAGAGATATGTTTAATTGTCTTTATATATCGTCTAGCTTCATTTTCTAATCTTAGTCTAGGCTCATAATATTCTAGTTTGAGTCTAGTATTATCAATATCATCTGGATCTTGAATAAAATTTGCTGCATTTTGTAGCATATTTTCAGCATATTTTCTTCTATATTAACAAGCGTATAAAGCTGAGATCTAATAGTTATAACAGTATGTTCTAACGAGTGTTTTCGATCCAATAATTGTCTAATAATAGAAATATTGTCTGGAAATAATACAATCTGCGGAGAATTTTCCCATAAAGCAAAGAAGTTTGGTTTTTTCAGAGTCTTACCACTTATGCTTTTAGGACCGAGGTTTACCTTTTCTGGTTCTTTGGGTTTACCGTTCTCAGAGGTTGAGGCTTCTTCCATTGATCTTGATATACCCGATAATAATCTGATGAGGATAGATAATCTGTTTTAAGAGTTGTACCGAGGATCTGAATTTTTTCTCTCTTTTTATTCATATTTTTTACATAGTGCTTAATAGCATCTTTTTGGTCTGATGTACAGTCTGTAGGATAGATATGTAACTCGTCTTCTAACACGGAAAAATATCTCTGAAAGAAACTATGGTCTCGTAAAAGGTCTAGTTCTAGTTTTGCTTTGTCTTTTTCCATATTGAGTCTTGCAGGAGGCGAAATTCATGTTTTTTCTTCATCAGAGTCTGTATCTGAAATTTCTGTAAAATCTGAAAGATCTATAACTGGAATCTTTTTGGTCTGTCTTTCAGTCTCTTTTTTGGTCTGAGAACTTGAAGCTTCTTCACAGTCTTTTCGCTTCATGGTCTGATATCGTCAAAAATTAGTTTCAGTTATGAGCTTGTAACAATTCTTTTGCCAAAACAATTATTAATTAAAGTTATTGTATGGACTATATTTCTAAGTTTTCGCAAAAGTGAACTTATCGTTTCTTTTAAAACATTATTTGTAGGGGTCTCGTCTAGAGCTTTATAAAAATTAATTTTCCAATCAACAAGTAATTGGTAATCTTGGCTTAGTCTATAGCGTCTTTGATGTAATTGATAGAACAATTCTGGTGTAATTTCAAGATCTAATTCTTCAAGTATCTCTTCATTCTCATTTACTAGTTCTTGAATTTCCGTCCAAAGTCTATCACTAGGCCAATTACTGGGCCATGGTAAGTCATTAGACGAACTGGGTTGATCCATTCTAATTAATTAGTCTAATAAGTATATCTGCAGCTTTGTTATCTTTACCTTTAATATGTTCTATGTGGATAAATAAGCCTGTCTGAGATAGTCTATCTTCGAACGTAAGCCAACGTCTTCTTGTTGATCTTTTGCGTTTATCGTCCGATCTGAAGTTATGATAACATTTTACTATTGCCGCACAGTCTGTTCTCAGGGTGATTTCTTTTCTAGAAATGATAAATAATTCAAAGGCATCGAGGGCATAAATGATAGCTAAGAGTTCTGCATCTAGTGAACTTATTTTTCCTTTTTCTTTAAAAGTTCCACTAGCATATCTACATATTCGTTCTTCTGATTTGTCTGAATATTTATGGGGTTTGCACAAAAGTATTGCTCCCCATCCTTGATGACTTCCATCTGTTTCTATGATTAGATAATCTGTGTCTAGTGGCATTGCTAGCTCTGGTAGGATTTTTAACAATTCTTTAACTGTCTGAACAATTTTAACATCCTCAGAATTAAAAAATCTTTGTCCTGTAGGAGAGGTCTTAGAATATAATGGTTCGACAATTTGTCCTAGATTTTTGAGAAAAGGTCTGGCATAGTTAACAAGTCCTAAAAATCTTTGTAACTGTTTAAGGTCTTCGAGTTTATCTGGAAAATCTAATGCCTTTTGAGCAATATGAGGCTGCAATTTTATCTGTCCTTCACTGGGCGTGTTGTCGCAGTACGCCAAAATTTATTTTATTTCCTTACTCGGTTTCAAAACTACAAATTAATGTAGAAGTGGTAAGTAAGGGTCGAACCCAAGAGGAACGGTGTTTGATCTAGTTGTTTTATCAATTAATATAAAAAGGGCGGTTTTGTGAAGTTGAATGCAATTCGAAAATAAAATTATAAAATAAAAGATATGAAAATGAAACAATTGAAGATATATCTAGTTCTCGGGTTCGGTTGTGTCAACATCTTGTGTTTATCTTTCCCATGCAACGTGTACTATCCCTTTTCCAATTTATCAACTCTCAATTAACCAAGAAGCTCTGATTAACGAATTCTTCCTTAAGTGTATTAAATTAAAGTGAGTTCTTTAACTTAACATCTAGCTATTGGATAATCCTAAACAAGTTCTTAGGATTTAATGCAATGCTAGTGTGAAATGAACAAGAAGAATGAGTTGAATTAGATGATCAATTTCACAAACTTGAATTAATACATCTAAGTTGATTTATTAACAAATATGCACGACATTCGCTTGCTACCGTGGGATTGGAATCTAGTGACAATTACGGATCAAAAGTTCCAATCCTAGCACATAACTTGAACTTAAAGATTAATTGATTCAATTGGCCAAAGTGAATGCAATAATCACATAAATTCAAACGGGTTTAAAAGCATAACAAATCAACAAATTGAAGTAGAGGAATAGATAAAACGTTAGCAAAGAGTTAGAAAGATAACAACATGATAATTGAACACAACGTCCCTCGAACTAGATAGAGAAGTCTAACTACTCATATTAGCGGTATCACCACCGCTATATGATAGATTATACTTCACTATCTCAAGTAATATATACAAACTAGAGAAATCACGTAAATAATGCTAAGAATTAAATAGAGAAGTCTAACTACTCATATATGTTAAATACTTATAACGGCGTAACGCCGTATCACCTCGCAATATATGAGAAATTATCTTTCTCAAATATGAAAAATAAAATTAGGAAAGAAACTAGAGAAGAAATAATTCGTTAATCATATTCACGGCAAGTATCGCCGATTGATTTTTCGAACCTATATTTAGGTTCTTACTTCCACTAATATGAAAAACTAAGAGCTTTCAAGCTACAACTAAGAACAAATGATGAAGAGAAATTTATTGAGGAGAAAGTTGAGAGAATCACAAGCTAATTCTCTCTACAAGTTGTGTGATTCAAGCTTGGAAATGCCTCTATTTATAGGCAAAATATTACACCAAAAAATATTAAAAATCATAAAGTCTTCCTTCACAGTCTATTGTGGTGTCTTTCAGTTGTTTTATCTCTAAGAAGTCAAGAAAATACCAAAAACACGCTTTATGATAGGTGGAGTCCTATTGGTCAAAATCTGCGCACGGCGTCAGGCGTGACTCGAAGTCGCCGCTAGGCCGACTGAAAGTCACGCCGCGATTACGCTTAGTCACCGGCGGGGGAGGCCAGGGACGGTTGCTAGGCGTGACTGATCACTTCGGCGGTGACTCGAGTCACTTGGCGCTGATCGAAAGATGATCGGGCGTGACTCAGTCACCGCGCTACCGACTGACACGTATGCGGTGACTGAGTCACCCGAGTCACCCAGAATTGCACACCAAGTCCCTCAACCGTTGAATGTTGTTCATTGTGGTCCTTGAGAAATTGCATTTTGGTCCTCCAACGTTTTGAAACGTTTCACTTTGGTCCCCAGACGTTTGAAAAGTTGCACTTTGGTCCTCAACAGTTTTGGCGTTGACGCTTTTAGTCCTTTTTCTTCAAACGGCCATAACTTTCACTAGGAAACTCCGATTTGAGATCCGGAAAAAAGTTTGGGAATCCTCTTTTGATGTTCTTCGACTTTAGCACAAGAAAAATTGTAAAAACAACTTTTCATAAAATTGCATCGGAGGTCCTCCATCTTTGATTCGCTTGCCTTTTTGGTCCCGAGTTTCCGCTTTCATTCGATTTTCATCCTTTTTTACTCCTTTCGATTCTTTGTGACCCTAAACACCACAATAAAGGAAAAACACATAAAACGGAACATATAACATTAATAAAACACACAAACACGTAAAATAGAAGAGTTATTTAAGTGCTTTTCTAGCACTTATCATTCACCTATTCTAACTCCTAAGAATTCTATAAACGTCTTAAATAGCTGCATCTTCTTTTTACTACTAATTAACCCATGGTTAATAAATTCTGCAAATACAATTTGTAAGTGTCCTTTATGTTCTCGGCTGTTTTTACTAAATACTAGAATATCATCTATGTATCCGGCTGTAAAGGCACTGTGTTTATTAAAAATAGTCTCCATTTTTCTTTGAAAAATACTAGGGGCATTCTTTAAACCAAATGGCATTACTAACCATTCAACATGTCCTTCTATCTATACTATATTAAAAAGTGGAGATGTGTGGAAATCTTTTGATTTCCAATAATGTCCCCACTTATATTTTAATTAGTCCAAAATGCCCATATTAAAGAAAGTTATTTATATAAATAATTAATAAATGACTTTTCATATTACATTGAAGAAATTAAACTAGAAATATTCTAATACATTTTGATTTTATTCAATGTATATGGCCTAAAATAACTATTAATAAATTTATTTTTTTTAAAAAAATAAAAGATTGTAGTTATGTGGTAATCTTTTGATTTAAGGGGTTGTTTGATTGGTGATAAAGTTTTTTTTTTATTTATGTGTTGAATGTGTGGTTGAAATTTGGAGAAAATATATTAAATAATTGAATTAGTGGTTATAAATAATGAGAGAGAAAAAGTTGATAAAATTTGTTATGGAAAGAACAAGGCCTAAAATTATGTCACACATATTTTTGTAGTTCAATAATTAAAAAGATAATTATATAACTAATTTTTTAGTGATGTTTAAAATTACTTTAATTTGATTAAACTACAAATATTTGAATATATAATGTATTTTTATTCATTGCGTATAACTTAAAAGTCTCTATTGATCTTTTTTTCTATAACATCTTTAACAACTTTGTAATTGAGATATCATATTTTTACAATTTTAAAATTGGATTGATATCATATATTCACATTTAATCAACTAAGATATATGTGACTAATCTTATTGTATTGGATTTTTTTTGGTCGATTAGATGTTTGGACTAAGTTGGTAGAAAATCGAGATATTAATATTTTTATTGACAGTATAAAATAATTAAAGTGTTATTTAGCTTGTACGTATAACTTACTTATACTACGTTAGTTTAATTTTATACCTTTTGAAAAATTTAAAGTCGAGACTTAAAAATTTATTACTAAAAAAATCATCATTTTATAACACGTGCGAAGCACGTACTCAAAACTAGTATATATATATATATATATATATATATATATATATATATATATATATATATATATATATATTGGTCACTTCATTTAAGATTCACAATACATGTAACGTATAAATAGGATACGTTTATTTTATAAGTATAAATTTATTATTGTAAAGGGATTATGCCCACGTTTGTTTTAATACTTTTATTTTATTTTATTTTATATCGAACTTAATTTTTATGATTCCCTCTAAATCAGACTTTAATATTTAGTCAGGAAACTTAATATAATAATAATAATTATTTTTATTCACAGGGCAAATGTGTAGTGTAATCCTTTGAAAACGAGCCTACGATCAATTACGGACTCTCTTAACTTATTTATCTTACGTTACATGCATGTATAGTGTAAATATATATAATATAATAACTTGTTGGTCATTAACTCTTTTCTTTCAGTTTGGGCCTACACCCCATTCCTGATTACGTACTTGTGGCCCAAATTTCTTTTTATCATAAAATTAAAACACCAATATAACTATATGTAACTAGCAAAAACTAAACTCCAACAGCCTGTAGGTAATTTGTATTTTTTCTGTATTTAGTTTATTTTGCCTTTTTTTCTAAAATATTGAAATTTATTTACTTTTCTTATTTATGAAAAATTATTTTTAAAAAATAAAATTTCAATAGAGAAAATCCAAAAAACCTTTTGTCATTTTGAATACTTTTAGTGGAGTACATCAAAATTTTGAAAAGGTAAAAAACCACTATTTTCTTCTCTCTACTTCCAAATCTAAAATTAAAAATAAATTCAAAATTTATAAATAAACGAAACTAAAATTCAAAAACGCCACCGTATTTATTTTGCTCGCCCTCTTTTTCAAAGACAACATCTAATACCTAGTGCTTGTTTAATTTGAATTTTTTTGCAATCAGTTTTTCTACATTAATTTTAACCGCATACACTGAAGCATCATTGTCACAATTTTTATTTTTCACTTTTTAACTATACATCCTTATAAAATTTATTTTTATTATGAAAAAACTTGGTCAAACAAACTCCACCAAATATTGCATCAAGCAACGTATAATTACCCCAAAGAGGTGTGTCAGTGTGTGGCAACTGCTAAGACAAACTACTAATCATTTATTTTTTTAACTAGCGATCCGTTGTCAACATGTTGATAATTTATAGTATCAATATTTTCACGCGTCACATTTTTCCTGAATGGCGGAAATGTTCAAGCACCATCTATATTGGAGGGGGGACCGCATCTATATTGGACTAATATGGAAGGGGGGCCCGGATCTATATTAGATTAATATTTGAATGCCACATGAGATATCAACACCTTATAGTATCAATATATTGAAAACGAACGGGAACCTATTTTTTTGTAGTCCTCATCTTAGTTATTCAAGTGCCTCAGTTTCAAAAAAAAAAAATTCAAAAGTCCCCTTTGAAAATGACCTTACCAATTATACACTCACCACTCATTGCATGATTTATCACAGTAGCATGGCTTACTGTTAGAGTTCTAATTCCCATGCGCGCATCATAATAATCAATGTCACAATATATCATTCTTATGTATCAGTTTTATTCTCGTTTCTCTACGTGGAAAGGATACAATCGTAGAAAATACTCTCTCATCCCAATTGTAAATACATTTGCGGTGGGCCATTAAATATTCTTCAATTTTTTTTTTTCAATTAACCTATTATCCTATTCAAACAATTTGGTTAAATGTGTACAGTGTACTCTACTCGGCTTTTAAAAAATTGTGTCAAAAATAGGGCCTGTGTGAGCCTCACGATTTTTTCCCCAAAAATAGGGGTGTTGGCACCGTAACCGCCAACTAAGTTGGTCGGAGATCTTTACTACTTTTTAATAACATACTTAAAATGAAATATTTTTTAATAAAATGCAACTAAAAATATATCATTTAAGCAAAACATGTTATTCAAAAAGTATGCGACAAAGTGAATAGAGTAAAAAGAAAATGTTTGGCATTCTTTTACATACAAAAATTCAGTGTTAAGAAATTGTTAAAAAAAAGAATAAAGTAATATAAAATTAAGGGCAAGTCAGAAAAATTTTAATGTTAAATTGTGCATGATTAAAAGAGAGAATATAGACTAATAGAAGAGAGTGACAATTAATGTTCCATACCATGTGCATTGCCAAGTGGGATGGGGTTATTCTTTAGCCTCCCCCAGGAGGGGAGAAGAATCGAATTCCATTACAAATCTAGTCCAATGATAGCTGTTTTAAGGACTCAAACAGATAATGATATACTCCCACATATAGTGGACAATATAAATATTTGTTCCACCTTGGATGGTAGAACAAGTGATACAATTTCATAATATAATTTTTGTTAATTTACATTTTCTCAACAGTTCAATACTCTTTTCTTTCATAGCATGCTAATTAGCATTGGTCATCAATATAGTCACATTGTTTAGCCACTACTAGAATGCAGCGGATCAACAATGGAAATCAGCAACTAATTGTGAACTGTTGCTAATTACAATACAAACAGATACAGATTAGCAACTGATTTGGTTTATTGCTAATAATAATAGAAATAGATACAGATCAGCAACTGAATTAATTGTTACATATTCAGTCATATATACTTTGTATCCATCTTTAACTACGACTTACAAAAAAAATAACAAATAGAAGCTCACAGTATACATCTAGCAAAGTCTACTTATAAATTTGTATGAGGGACACAAACTAGGTAGAAAAGAAGATTTTTCGCCCTTTCATTTTTTACTTAAGTGCCTATTACAGCTGCAATGCCATTTGTGACAAATAGTATAGACACAAAATTACTATCTATTTCCATCATGTGCCTACTCATCGTGGTTACGTGATAAGTGTATTTTTGCACACGCATTTAATTCTCTAAACATGTTAAAAGTTGAGCAAATGAATTGATTTCTACTCACAAATGTATGACATTCATCTTTGTAGGTCAAGAATCACGTTTTGAAAGGAAAGAATGCAAAAAGAAAGAAAAATGACTAAAAGCATAAGAAATCTTGAAGTTGAGACCAAAGTGTAACTTTACGAAAGATGGAGGATTTCTAGTGCAATTAAGTTGGGGTATTTTTAAAAGGAAGTTCAAAAGTAGAGGACCAAAATGCAAGAGTTTGAAAGATGGATGACCTCCTATGCAATTTCACCATTTGAATTGGTCGGAAATCTTCAGCGTGTGACTTACGGCAGTAAAGTTGGGATTTACGGCCATAAGTCACCAGGTTGCGCCCGCAACCTAGACTAGGTACGACCGTAACCCATCGGTTTGGCCAAATCCTTCAGGGCGTTAGTTACAATCGTAAGTCATAAACTTATGGGCGTAAGTGCATATGCCTGTAACCTATGGGGGTTACAGCCACAACCCCAGAAAATCAGCTTTTACTGATTTTTCACGCCACCCATTTTTTATCCAATTTTACCCCTTTTCTTGAGGATATTGGGATTTCTCTTCCTACGAACTTTAGCAACATCCTAGGGCTCCTCATTTTTTATTTTTAGAAGAGAAAAGAGAGAGGAAAAAAGGGAACAAGGCGACTGGTTACTTAAGTTGCTTGAGGAGGAATTGAAGAAGAATAACAAGTCCAACCATTGAAGCTTCACCACTTCATCTAAAGGGGGTTTTATTCCATTCATCTTGCATTTCTAACTTATTAATCTCTTGTAATGTATTCTTTTCATCGTCTCTTTGTTTCTTTTGCTTTTATGGGATAAACACCTTATTGTTGAGATTCTTGAGGTAACTTAACTTAGGGTATGTTTGATTTACAACAAATTTTGAGTAAGTTTCGTTTACTCGAATTGGATGTAGATTATGTAGTTGAAAATGAGAGATAGTGCATTAAAAAATATAAAGTAATTGTGTGTGGTGTTGAAAAAGAGAAGATAGGATTTTTTTTTTTAAATCTGTTGTGAACCAAACATACCCTTAATCAATTTCAATGTTTATCTACTAGATTTTATGTTATTTATCTCTTGTGTGTTTGTAGTTGAGTTATATTACCTTTCATTTGCTTAGCTACCAAATGATTGTTTGAGAATTGTGTGATCATTAAGAGATATTAGGGTATGTTTGATTTACAACAAACTTAGGTTATGTTTGATTTACAACAAATTTTGAGTAAGTTTTGTTTACTCGAATTGTATGTAGATTGTGTAGTTGAAAATGAGAGATAGTGTATTAAAAAATATAAAGTAATTGTGTGTGGTGTTGAAAAAGAGAAGATCGGATTTTTTTTTAAAAAAATTTGTTGTGAACCAAACATACCCTTAATCAATTTCAATGTTTATCTACTAGATTTTATGCTATTTATCTCTTGTGTGTTTGTAGTTGAGTTATATCACCTTTCATTTGCTTAGCTACCAAATGATTGTTTGAGAATTGTGTGATCATTAAGAGATATTATACAATTTGGAAACTATCTACTGATAGGTGCATTCAAGTCGGAAGCAAAAAGTTGAGGAACAGGGAAGTAAGGACAAAGCCCTATGGCAGTACAACAAGGTATTACCGCCGTAAATCATGAAGCTAAAGTGTCAAATTCATTCAGAGAGTATACTACATTTGTACAATGATGGATTATGGCCGTAACATGCAGTCTCACGGTCATACGACAAGTTCCTGCGCCTGTAACAATGGAACAGAAGAAAAGCCACAAAAGAGGCAGTAAGTTTTTTACGGCCGCAATTGAAGAGATACGACCGTAATTGATCAAATTCAAGAGAAAGGCAGAAAAGAAGCAGATGGTATATTACGGCCGTAACATCAAGGCTTACGGCCGTAACAATGGTCTTTACGGCCGTAAAAATGAAAAAACCAGAATTGCGAGATTTGATAGTTTTTACAGCTTCATTTATTTTCTTTCTGTTTTCTCCTTCACCTTTGGGGGTTTTTTAGGCACTTTTAGGCTTGTTATAATTTAGATATTTTGGCCATTATGTGCATCTTTTAATCTTTCTTGCTTTAGCTCTCTAGACAAGAGAAAAAAAGGAGAAGCTAGTTACATATTTTCATGCTTTGTAATTGAAGAAGATCATGGTTATTTGCTTCAAGTCCATAACTTAAAGGGAGTCCCTAGATCATCTTCTTTGTATTTACTATTTTAATTTTACATTATAATGATTAATTCAATTTTCATGATTGCTTTACTTGCTATTATAGGGTAAACTTTCTAAGTTGAGATTGTTGGTAGGTTTGATCATGTTATTGGTGCTAAGCTAGTTCAAGTCATTGTACTACTTATAGTTGTATGTGGATTCCATTCTTCTTGTTTCTTTTCACTTGTTTGGCCAACAAGTTTTGTTGTTTTGTGATTTGGATAGGCTTTGAGAAAAAAATATTCAACTTAAATCAAATGGTATTCACTTTAAGTTCTTGGTGAGGATAAAGATATACCTCTCACATTTAATGATCATTTGAGTATTTTCACAAAATTTTATGCTTTGGATCAATTTTCAATCGACTTAGTTCTGAGTGTGTTAGTGGATGAATTTTAATATATTTTTATGAGTAGGAAGAGAGAGAATAAGTGAAATTGGATGGTGGAGATTTAATGAGTGGAGAGATATATGGATGTGAGTTGCTTGACCAAATTTGAAATTTAAAAAAAAAATACATTAAAATCTGGATGCTAACACCCTCATAGTAGGTTGAGTTGATAGAAAATGAGTGATTTAACATTCGAGAGAGGAATCACCTATTTCAGGAAAATAAGGTCTAACACAAACAACAACTAACTCACGTGAGAACTAGCCGAGCATTAATTACATAGTGATCTAATGAAACCGATAATCTCAACTTTATTTCTCATTTCAAGTTATTACCGTATTTACTTGCTTTATTTTACTTGATTGCATGTTTTAAAGCTTTTTAGTTTATAACTAAACAATTTCCAATCTCACAATGTGTTTGTGTTTGGTATATGTGTTGTATTGATCAATTAACTAGTGTGAAATTACTTTCATTCTCATGGGAATGATATCCGGACTTTTAAGTCTAAAACTTTATTACTTGTATGGCCCGTGCGCTTGCGATATATTATTGCATGTGTAAACGCTCATTATCTACAAATACCCTAGGTCTCATAATTTTGGGATATAAAGATATTCCTATCCTTAGGTGGTCCTTTGAGTATTTTCACAATGGCAAATGCGATTAGTTGGTTCCAATACGCATAGAGATATTGTTGATTAACCAATTAGTTAGAACTAGTTCAACACTCAAGAGAAGTAATTAGTGAAGATCAGAAAATCAGACCTAACGTTGAGATGAGTAACCCATGTTAGTGCAAATTGTGGAATTGATATAGTGAAGAAGTTAAGTGAAATCATGAATCCCGACATTCTCTTCTCCAACTAATTTTCAAAATATTTTTAGCGTCTTTGAAACTCGTGCTAGTTATGTTTTATTTCAATAGGATATTACTTCAAACCATCACTCTTGTTATGTTACTTGACTTTTCAATCGAGATCGAATGGGAAATTTAGACCTTATTATTTCAATCCTCGTGGGTATGAGAACTTTTTCACTTTTTACTGCTTGAACGCGACATCTTATACTTGCGGTATGCAATCAAGCGATCATTATGCTACCCTCACTTTGTGAGATATAGTAGCTTTATGAAAAGAAACACAAGGTTGATTTTTTAGAGCCAATTTCTTGCATCAAAATTGTAACATAACATAGTCCACCATATCTAGGAGACACAGAATACATGAGCCTATGCGTCTATACCATGAAAACCAATCAGTAGCCTATAGAAAATTACTTAAACCTAATGTTGGGCATGCATTTTTTCTAGTCTTAGGTGGCTATGAGTTTTTTTATTTGAGCTCGGCAAAGCTACACGTTTGGAGAAACACTTGAGGCCGAATAAAACAGCAATGCTAGCGTCCTTGACCTTTAGCTCCTGCTTCTACTTCCATATGTTCTTCACAAAATCAAGCTCATTCCAGAATGCCTTTGTACGATCGAGAATGCTGCAAATTGCAAGTTTTGAATTTCAGTGATTGTTTTGTAATCTATCTATATCTATATCTATATCTATATCTATATCTATACTATATATAAAATCTATGGAAGGGGTGGGAAACTTTTTTGGACAAAAATACCCCCACCACTTTCATTTAATTTTTATTTTATCTTAATATAATAATTCTTATTAATTAATATCTTATAATAATGATACACTTTCTCCATTTAATAGTTTAAAAAGTCCATTCAAATTAGAACTTTTAATATAACTTTTCACTTTCATATCGTTTACATATATCTAATTCATCTACTTAAAATAAGTAAATAACTTAATTATTTTTTATCTTTTATTATATTGAAACTTCGATTAAATTTCTTAACGTTTACAATTGTGTTAAATGTACTTCTTAAATATTGTATAAGTTTTATTATTTATTCATCTTGGCTTTCTTTATAAATTGTGATTTTTTTTATATGCGGCATGCTTGCTAATAAACAAATGTAAGCACAACATGTCATATTATATTTTAGAATGCTATATCTTTTTTATGGAGTTCAAAATTTCAATTAAATTTAACTTTATACAAAAATTAAAAATAGAATTATTCATTACAAGAAATATCACTTTTAACAATAATTTTTTTCATTAAAATATCATTTTTCGGTTGTTTCATAAAAAAAAAGTCATTTGTAAAAGTTATAAGGAAAAAACTTTCATCAAGAATAGTCATTTTTTTTGCAGTGATTATGATATCACGTGCATTGCACGTGTTATATACTAGTTTTATTAAAAGTCCAGTGACCAATAGCGAAATTAATCCATTTATTATTGTAAAACACTTAAATTTTGTTTTTAAAATAAACACCACATTTAAAAATAATTTACCAAACACTTAACTGTTTATTCTAATAGCTGATTCTCCTTTCAACACAGCAATAGATGATTCTACGATAAGCTCACCAATGCCAATCAAAGCCTTACGAGATATAATTGTGATTTTCAAATATCATAATAGAAACATTATTCTTCATCATAATAATCTTTTGAATTATTAATGAATTGAGATATCGTGTTTCTTCAGGAAATCATGAGAAATACGATGGGCAAGAATAGAAATCAATTTCTAAAGCGAAAAAATAATATCATATATAGTGTTTGAGACATAAGTATTAATATTAGATACAATGTTAATGCCGAGAAAAGTTTAAACATGCCTACCTGTTAAAACATATCTGACAAACTTGTTCTTCTGAGAGAAGAAATTACCTTATAATAAAAGTTGGCTATATGCTTTTTGTCTTATTGAATAAAAGATGAACTACTCTGGCTAAAATTTCGTACCTTTGAATACAGAAATTAATTTTCTACACTCAATTGGCTAGAGTCTCATGCTAATAATATGTTATAAATTGAAAGAAAATAGACAAATAATGGAATGGTGTATATTTTATTTATGATATGGATCCATATTTATAGGGTTCTAACACGATAGATTAGACTGCCATGTACATATTATACACTGGTGATTTCCTCGTTGATTCCGTTTTGAAATTCGAAAATTATGTTGGATTCATCACGACGAGATGAAACTCCAAGATTTGGAAAAAAAATTTTGGACACCGTGGCAGGCCGTGGTGACCGGTCAAAGATCGGTCAAAGTTTTTGGCCAAAATTTTACCAAAAACTTTGACCGATCTTTGACCGGTCACCACGGGCCGCCACGGTGTCCAAAATTTTTTCCAAATTGCTGGAGCTCTGTCTCGTCGTGATGAATCCAACAAAATTTTCGGATTTCAAAACAAAATCCGAACGAAGGAGAAAATCACCCGGGTGTGCTATAAGCTATGACACACCCGAGTACACCGGAACATTATCAGGTTCCAAAAAGGAGTTAAAATTGCATCAAAATACGAAATGCTACTTGTCTAAGCCCTCATAGTAGCAGATGGCGAAAGATTTATGAGTTTACATGTGAAATATGAGAGATTTACGTAGACGGTCCTAAAATATGTGGATGTAATTGGTTTGACTTTTGATGTGAATGTGTTAAAATGTGTAAAAATTTATTAAAAGTTGTAAAAGAACGAGCTGTAAATCTATCTACATCAAAGATCTTTCTACAATCTATAAAAAGTGTAAATGTATGCCCTTAAGGTTTTCTTAAAAATTTTTTTATTATCAATCCTAACCTTGTCAATCATTATCATTAAATACAATTATTATTTTCCTACTTCACATTTATCCTTTTTGCCTCATTGAATTCTTAGATTACATGGTTATGATGTTTTGCAAGATAAGCACTTATTTGCATCCACTCTTTACAGAATTTGACTTCTTAATTATTATTTTTTTTTCATATTTTCTAGAATAACACATTTTAACTATTTTCTTCTCATTATTATTCTTAGTTATAACATTATATCGTATGTTAGAGCATCTAAAAACTAACAAGAAGCATAGTTGATATAAAAATATATTCATGATTGACATTTGAGCCTTTAAGCAACTAATTTGTGAGACGGGCTTTAATGAAAAAAATGTGGTTGATTGATGGTTGAATAAGTACATGTATAAATGATGGACATATCTAACTTACATTCCAGCTCTAGTACCACAAGTGGGTACCTTAGATCTTCCACTGTGGAGTACCTTACAAGCACTCCACAATGGGAGAAAAAAAATTTGGAGGTCGGGTGAGACTTCGCCATCAAAAAGAAGCATGTATTATTCATCTAACTTAACGTAGATTTCAAAAAATATTTTTAAAAAAATTTAAAAAAAAAATTTGCATGCTGACGTGGCGCCACGTCAGCCTGGGGATTGGCTTATGTTCCCCACTGTGGGGAACAGAGCCAATCCCATCTAACTTATTAGTGAATAGTGGTTTGAATTGTCTTACTTTAATTTGATTCACGTAATTTTTTGATACCATATATTTAGTTGTTATGAATTTTTTATTTTAAATTACGTATTGTCGGAAAACACTTTGTATGAGGGTGCATTGAATTTATGATTATTACTTTTCGTTTATGAAAAATTCGAGTTATCGCTATTATACTTTTTGATATCATCATATACATATACATATACTAAAAGAGAAGCAAAAACTTCACTTTCCTGTCCAATTTGCATTTAATATGGTGCAATTTTTTTCTTTTCTTAATATAACACACGACATTGCAATTTGCAATGCCGTGTGGTGTGCATTGCACATTGTACAATGCATATGCATTGTACAATGTGCAAATGAATACTTTTTTAAGAAACTATTTCAACTCAAAAATCCAAACCCTTTATTTTTTTATTTATTGTAATTTTTTTAACTTTTTAATTTCAATTTTTTTCAAGATCTTAAATTGATCAAATTGATTCTACCAAATTAAATATCATTAAATTTCCATTAAAATTATTATATATTAATTAATTAATTTCATTTGATAACAATAAACTAATTAATCGGTAGATGATGATATTAACTTTATTTTATCAATTTAATCTTGAAACATGAAAATGATTGATTGAATTAGTTGATTGCACTGATTTACTATGTATTCACTTAGACACACAATTTAAAGATTGATTATTCGAGAAAAATGATTTCATAGTTGATCACTACCAATTTTTTTAGTTAAAAATTTAAATTTAATTTATATTTTTTGTGCACTTGAATACTTTCTATTAATATTCACTTTTTGGAAACAGTAAATTCTTTGCATATTTATTAGCGACTCAAAAATTTTTATTAGTTTTCAAATATAATACATTAATTTTAAAAATATATGATGCACAGTCATAAACTATGTATTTATTTATATAATAAATACTTTTAACTACTAAGGAGATCATAAGTTAAAATAATTTCCATACTAAATATGATTATGAAAATATTATCTTTTTTAATATCTTCTATTTAATTTTTTTGAATGTCAAAATATAATTTATTGTCATTATCTAATTGACATTTTATTTTACATTAATACTACTATAAAATATTTGTTTATTCGTTTTGTTTACACACACACACACACACACACACATATATATATATACACACACACACACACACATACACACGCACACATATAAAATTACAAAATGTTAAAAAATAAAAAAATCATATACAAATATTTTTTGAGAGGTATAAAAATATTTATTATTTTAATATGTATTAAATGAATTTGAGTAAGTATTTTATTCAAGAATCGAGAATTATAATATTTTTTATTACAACATGAGGATTACAGTTTGAGAAAATTATTTTAAATGATATTTTACATTCAAAGATAAATTATAATATCAAATTTTAATTATTTATAACATTTATTTGAGAATTACCAACTTGCTTTTAAAAAACAATCTGTTGAAATTTTGAATTGGAAGTATGTGAAGTTAGTGGAAAGTGATTATGGTTGGTCACCAACGTGGAGTTTTCAACTTTCACACTCCATAATTCTCTTTCACTATTTCACAACCCCATTTCTCATCTATTACTCTCTAAAACATTTCTTCAAATTATTTTTTTGTTCTTTCTTTTCAATTTTATTGGTTTAGAGTAAAGATATAAATGACAAAACTATATTTTATAATATTAATTAATTAATTAATTGAATTATAATTGATTAACTGTTACATGTTTAACTAAAATTGTATACTTAATAATTAAAGATAAATAATTAATGTGCATTTTAATTATTTTTTAAAGAATGCAACTATTCATTTATACCTCTATGGTTAGGGACCACAAGTAATTGAAATAATTTATAAATTATTTTTTCACTAAAATTAAATTAACATTTATACTGTATATTTTCTTTTTTTTTTGAAAGGAAAATCATATCTTACAAATATTTGTAAATATAACCTCTTATAGTCTTATTTACTAACAATGATTTAAATTTATTTTCATTGTATAGATTAAAAAAATCATTGAAATGACTAAATTGGGTTAACTTTTTATCAAGTGATAGACAAGCTTCTTATCTATTTGGATGAATAAAATATTGGAAAATATTTCACTTAAAATGTCGTACCTAAATTTTGTTTTTTTTTTTATTTGATGTACAATATTTGATCTTAGTTGTTGTTCTTATTAAAGTAGATAATTGCATATTCTTAATTTATAATGATTTAATCTTACGTTCACTAAAATAAATTTTTTGTTGTAATTTCAACTAATTATAAATATAGTTAATTATATCACTGTTTAGGAAAATTGTTTGCTTAAAGTAAGATCAATGATTGTTTTGAAATAATTTTTTGGAAAAAATTGAAACTATAGTGTTTTTTCAAATATTTAATTGTTAAATAAATTTATGAACCTAAAATTTAGAAATTGGAAAACCATTGACTAACGATTTTCATCATGATAAATATTTTCAATAATAAAATACTGCGTGTGCTGCATATTCTTCTTTTTTTAACGTTGGGTGGTAGGTTAATGCATTTTCCCAGTATGTAATAAATTATTATTTTGATTTATATCTTTTTAATTATTTATTAAAATGAACTATAATCTTGATTTATTTGGTTGTAAATTAGCACAGTTGTTATTTATAAATGTTTAGTTATTATTTAAAGTTCAAATTCAATATTATAAGTATTGTCTTTTTCATTGTTTTGAAACCTGATCCGACTATCCGACTGGATTGGCCAGACCAGGAAATCTATGATCCAACCAAAAAATCGGGTTGGTCATGCCTCAAACTTGATTTGGTCACACGCGGTCACTAAACCGAGTTTACCCGAAAACCTCGGTAGACCCGTGCGACCCAGGACTGGGTTTAGCCTGGGTTTTGTGGTTTCTTTAATCTTTTAAATTTTATGATATTTTTGTATTTTTGTATTTATTTAATATGATTTTAATCACTGAATCGACCTCGAGTCAACTTCGGATCGACCCTTTTACCCTTGACCCGGTCCCTCGGTTTGGTCGACGACCGGGTCAGGTTTAAAAATATTGGTAGTTTTACATGATACTTTCTCTCTATGATTTTTCTTTTCTTTTTTGGAATGAACTTAGACCCTGTTAGCATACTCATCAAAATGAGTTTTAATGCATTTTTTTCAAATTTCAAATTTGGTCAAACAAATCACATCCATATATATTTTCCCTCATTAAATCTCCACCATCCAACTCCACTTATTCTCTCTCTTCCTACTCATAAAAATACATTAAAACTCATCCGCTAACACCCTATTAGTGTATGGGGTTTCATCTATTTTACTAGCCAATGTGATATTTTTCGTTTTAGTTAACATTGGTGATTTTTGTGCTATGGTTGGCAATGTAAACATGAAAATACTTAAATTCTATAATACTAAATAAATTAAAAAGTTCATGATCGTACCATAAAATTTAAAATCTTGATTTGTGCTAATAATGATGTACAAATTAATTCAAATACAATTATCTTGCCATTAGATTTTCTACGGTTAGTGATTTTTGCAATGTGAATCGTTTTCGCATGTTGGCATTTTCTTGACGAGACTAGTATTTAGTTATATATAACATGTTGCAGTATCAGGATTCACAATTTGCGACGAGTTGAAAATATTAATATGTGATAATGATGAGAATCCAATAAATACAATTACGATTGTTGTACATAAGAAAGTGTTTTAAAATTTGTATATTTTTATAATAAAAAATAATCACATTATATTTTTTTGATTTGATGCTATTAATTCTATCTAAATTTTGTTACCATTTTTAGATGAGATGCTCGTGCAACGCACGGGTACAATTTTTAGTTCAGCTTTATTTGATTGTTGTGTTAGTTTATTCTAACATCTTTCTTAATCAAACAAATTTCTAGCAATTAATTCGACCTACTTAAAACAAATTGAGATTGAAAAATTAGTTATATTTTTTATATATATATATATATATATATATATATCAATCTGCGATCTATAATAATCATTATCACCAATAATTAATCAATTACTACATCGATATACAAAAGTTTGCATGAGTTGTTAAGGATTGATGTTCCATTCCAAAAGCTTAACCTCTTAGGAGAATTAGCCCAATTCCAATCTTTTTACCTTTAGATAAAATTCTTTTAGTATTAGGTATACTAACATTACTCTTGATCTAGTGTGCAAATTGAGTTTTTATGGAATCTAAATTGCTGACGTGGATAACCATTTTAGCCAACACTATTTTAAAAAGTGGTCCAAAAGACCAAAACTAAAGCATGCAAATTAATGTGGTATTTATATCAGTAATTTGAGTTCCATAAAAAATCCAATTTGAGTACTAGATCAAAAGTGATATTAACATTTCAACCAGCAATTAATAATTGATATTATTTTATTATATCTCCATAAATTAAAGAGTTTATACTGTTGAAAATATACCCCATGCAACAAAAAATCGCCACGGGTGGGTTGGGGGCGCCGGGGGGCGGGGGGACCCTACCACCACTCTTACCCCATCGTCACCTACACAAGAAAACTTGGGATTTCTCCTAAGTTTTTGGTTGTGGTCGACTTCAAAGGCAATGATGGTTCTCTGGAAGCCAAAACTAGGTGCAAACACCCTTTTTCTTTTATTGTGTGTTTTGAAAATTTTATTTTTTTACCTTTTTTCTATGTGCGATACATTTTCAAGAGTATAAACCTATACATTTATGAAGACATAATAATAATAATAATATTAATTATTAATAATTGTTGATCGAAATGTGTGCGTATCTAAGACTAAAAGAAATTTATCCAAAGCTATAATATTAACGTAACCACATGGTAATGTATGAAAAATTTCAATAAAAACTATTGAATTAGGATCAAATTCATTTGACTAATTTAATTATATACCAAAACAAAAGTGTATAGAAAATTAAAGTTAAAATCGTGAGATTTAATAAAAACTTAAGACTACTTTATTTACATATATTAAAAGTTATGCATTCAATTGCAATTGATAATTATTACTAGAAAGGTTAATTTTGTTGGCTTATTAGCACAACAAGGATCCAACGTTTTATCTCGCTGTGCACTAACGATCTATAGTTTATTTCTTGGTATTTTAGTCCCCAAACTTAACATCCGCTGCACTTTAAAGGCTTTCGTCAGCATTACATCGTTAAATCACCCCATGTGCACATCACGTGTGGTTTTTAAATGGCAAAATGGTCCGAAATTTTGGGTATTATTACAATCGGGTTCAAAAGTTTGAAAAATATATACTTTAATCCCAAATTTAGTTAAATTTGATTAAATAGTCCCAAATTTAATTAAATTTATTGAATTAATTTGATATTGATTAAATAGTTTTTATAAAAAATTTTCAAGACAATAGTATTTGTTCGTATTAATATAATATCACAAATGTCCAAAATTTTCTTTAGCACTAGAGACTCACATTTTGATTTTAATTAATATTTAATAATAAATATAATTATTGTACATAAATAAAATTTTATTAGGAATATATTATTACAAAAAAATATATCGAATACAAAGAATAAACCAAATCAAATAAAAAAATACAAAAAAAAGAAAAAATTTGAAATTTTTTTTAGCATTAGAGACACATACATTTTGATTTTAAAATAATAATTAATAATAAATATAATTATTATACCTACATATAATTTTATTAAGAATATATTATAGTAAAAAAATACTGAATACAAAGAATTAATCACGAAAAATAGAATAAAAAAACTCACCCCTCTGAAACCATCACCGCTGCCGGTGGTCTTTTGAATTTTTTAACGTTAGACATGCACATATTTTTATTTTAAGAAACAATTAATAATAAATATAATATAATTGTTATATCTAAATAAACTTTTATTACTAATATGCTATTGTAAAAAATATAGCCAATGCAGAGAATTAATAAAAAAATTTTAAAAATAAAAAATAAAAAACCTATTCACCCCAACCCCACCACCACCTTGGTGGTGCTAGTGGTGGTTTGAACCACCAGCAAACATTGGTGGTTTGAAACCATAAGCAAATCTAGTGGTCGAAACAACCAGCAAGCACTGGTGGTTCAAACCACCACAACCACCAAGCTGGTGGTAGTGTTGGGGAATGGGGATGGGATGGGGATGAGGATTGGTTTTTTGCTTTTTAATTTTTTGATTAATTCTTTGTGGGTGGTGGGGTTGGGGTGGGTGTTTTTTTATTTTTTATTTATTTTTATTAATTTTCTGTATTCGGTATATTTTTTACAATGATATATTAGTAATAAAATTTTATTTAAGTATAATAATTATATTATATTTATTATAAATTGTTTCTTAAAATAAAAATGTGTCCGTGTCTGATGTTAAAGAAAATTTTCGAAAGATCACCGACAGCGGTGATGGTTTCGGAGGGGTGGGTTTTTTATTCTATTTTTCGTGATTAATTCTTTATATTTGGTATATTTTTTACTCTAATATATTCGTAATAAAATTTTATGTAAGTATAATATTTGTATTTATTATTAATTATTTTTTGAAATCAAAATGTGTGTGCCTTTAATGCTAATTTTTTTTGAATTTTTTATTTGATTTGGTTAATTCTTTATATTCGATATATTTTTTTCAGTAATATATTCCCAATAAAATTTTATTTATGTACAATAATTATATTTATTATTAAATATTAGTTAAAATCAAAATGTGAGTCTCTGGTGCTAAAGAAAATTTTGGACATTTGTGATATTATATTAATATAAACAAATATTACTGTATTGAAAATTTTTGATAAAAACTATTTAATCAGTATCAAATTAATTCAATAAATTTAATTAAATTTGTGACTAAAGTTAGTTAAATTTGGGGCTATTTAATCAAATTTAACTAAATTTTGGACTAAAGTATATATTTTTAAACTTTTGGACTTGATTATTATAATAATACCCAAAGTTTCGGACCATTTTGCCATTGAAAAATCGCATATATAGGGAGATTTAACTGCAATGCTAACGGAAGTTCTTAACGCGCAACGAATGTTAAGTTTGGGGACTAAAATATCAAAAATAAACCATAGGTCTTTAATACGCAACTAGATGAAACATTGGATCCTCATGACGCTAATAAGTCTAATTTTATCCGTTTACAAAAAATTGTCTAGTTACTGGTCAAGCTAATATTTTATGTTAACTTTTATGTTTTAATAAAAGTTTATTTTGTTGTCATTTTTATTTTTCCACATTTATAATTATATTAATTGAATATTTTATTTGATTGATTTGATTATAATTGTATTTTTTGTGGACTTATTATCACATTATAATTTTAGTTTATCTTGGTTTAAATTAGCACATGTGATAATTTCTTATTTTAATTAAATAAGTGAGAGCCCAAGTAGGACACAAATCCTAGCACACGCCTAGAATGGTTTCCGTGTCCACATTCGACGTATCATATGATTTGGTAATATTCTTTCTATACTATATTGATACAAGATAAGGTAAGATAATTATTCCATATTTTTTATTTACCTTATTTACTTATCCTACAACTAATGAGTTATCTTATTCCTTGTAGGAGTTGGTGGTTTAAGAAAACTAGGTTGTTTGCACAGCAAGACAATCAAGTAGTATTAAAACACCACACAAGGGAGGATTTGACAACACGTTTTTGAGCAAAAAAAATCATCCATAAGCATTCTTGGAAAACGTGCCCCTCCTCTATGTTCTTGATTTCTTCAAGTTAATTTCTTGATTAAATTTATGAACGCCAACCCTTGATCAACATAGATTGGGAGTCAAATCTCCGAGAGGAATCCAACCACTAATAGAAGAGCCCACAACGAGAGGAGATCAACACGGGAAGTGCGGATCTGTTGCGGGATCGCGGTTACAACAAGCTACTGAAGAGCAACGGGAGGTTGGCTCGCATTACATGCTTGGAGAGAGTAACAGGGAGTGTTTCTCGTTATTATCCTTGATGTTGGTTAATTTATGCGTAAATTACCCTTTAACTTTGTTGTAAAGATTTAAACGCTTCGGAAGTTAGTAGATTGGTTTTGCTCGTAGGCGACGAGCACGTGGTTTTTTCCCAGTTAGGTTTCCACATTAAAAAATTTGTGTTCTTACTGTTTATTTTACTGCTTACTGTTAATTTCTGCATTCGTGATCCAGACGCATCTGGCATACGTAGATGCATTTAGACTACGACGATTTACAGACGCATCTTGTATTAAACAAGAACTGCCACCGTTAAATCTGGTAATGTAATATCACAGGCGATTCGATCAAGAAAATCGACATTTAGACAACTATAAACTTTCATTTTCTAGTAGAAAGATGTTTGGCGCTGATGTTTGAATGGCCAGAGAATCGAAATGCAAGACTTTGAAGGTTGAGAACCTTTTATGGTAGGAACCCCAAAGGCTAAGGATCCTGCAAATTCCCCATCTTTTTACCTTTAGCGGAAATTAAAGAGAGTAACGGCAAGGGTACGGCTAAATGCACCCATGATTTTACTTTGTGCACCCAAGTTATTTCCCTTTTCCCATTATACCCTTCATAGCTAAAAAGAAAAAAAAAAATGGTTCGCTCCTTATGGAGCGAACACACTGATGTGTGTTCGCTCCTTATGCAGCGAACCAATTAAAAATTTTTTAAAAAAAGAAATAGAGAATAACAGATAAAAATAAAAAATTTTGTTATCATTTTTTACAACCACGTTGACGAGTAATTTTAAAATTTTGTAAAGTTTTTTGCAACCACTCAATTTTTTTAATGCTTGTATTCAATACTAACCGGATAAAGTTAATTACTGTATTATAAAAAAATTTGAAATTCATCATCAAAGTGGTTGTAAAAAACTTTAAAAAATGAGTAATTTTATTAATTATTTATTCATGAATGTAATTTTTGCCATCACTTTTATTCAAATTTTTTGTAACTACTTTGGCGAGTAATTTTGAAATTTCTTTTAAATTTTCTTGCAACTATTTTGATGATAAATTTCAATTTTTTTAATGATACAATAATTAGTTTTATTGTCGAATTATTAAAAAATTTAAAATTTTTACAACCATTTTGACGAGTAATTTTAAAATTTTTTTGAAACTACTCTAATGATAAATTTATAAATTTTTTTATCATATGGCAATTGACTTTATCCGATTAGTATTGAATATAATTGTTAAAAAAACTTTGAGTGAATGAAAAAATTTAAAAAAATTTTAAAATTATTCGTCAAAATGGTTATAAAAAATTTAAACAAAAAATAATATAAAAAGTTCTCGTATGATGTTTTTCATTTCTCCATTTTATAATTTTTTATTTTTTATTTTTTAAAAAAATTTGACGTTTCGCCACGTGGCGTTCGCCCCACATGGAGCGAACCCCTACATTGGGCGAACTCCCACATGGGGAGTTCGCCCCATATGGGGCGAACCCCCAAATGGGGGTTCGCCCCATGTGGGGCGAACGCCGTTTGTTTAACGGCGTTCGCCCCGTGTACGGCGAATGTTTTTTTTATTTCCAGTAAATAAGGGTAGGATTGGAATTTTTTTAAAATATGAGTGCACAAAGTAAAATTACGGGTGCATTTAGCCGTACCCTAACGGCAAACGTGGCATAAAGACTCTGCCTTCACATCCACTGTCCCCTTCCAAGCCCCACCCAGCGAAAAGAACACTGTATTCCACCTTCCCGTCCTGGAGTACGGCATACGTATCACGTATTCACGTATGCAAAAACTCAAAATTAGCAAAAAACAAAGGAAATTAAGGGCCATCGCCATCATCACACGGGTCCCCACCGCTATCCACCATTTTCAAGCTTTTATTTTATTTTATTTATTTTTCTTTTTTAATTTGCAGAAGAAAAGAAAAGAAAAGAAAAGAAAAGAAAAGAAAAGAAAAAGACAATCAATCTTGAGAGTGAGAGAGACTAGACGCTGACTGATTGGATTTGCTTTCGCTGTAATTAAGATTAGCACAACGGAAAATCATAGGATCTCTCAATTAAATCTTAACCCACTTCTGAGATTCAACTGAATTTCCTCCTCTTGGTCAGCTCCCTGCTCCCTGTCTCCTTGTCTCCTTTTCACTTTCTATTTCTTAATCTGTATGCGTGGCTGTGTGCCTTTTTCTGGACTAGAATTGGAAGGCCGTAGGCAATGGTACTCGCCATGTTTATTACTGCGATTATACTTTAATTTTTGCTTTTACCCAGTACTAGAGATGGATGCCTGTATGCTACTGTTTGTTTCACTTCGAGCATTCATTATTGTTTCCTAAGCTTTAGAATGAAAATATTAAATTACTTCGACTTTTCTTAGTTTAGTCAGGTTTGGTTCAACTCATTCTTCGGCCCATGAAATTGTAGAATTGGTGAAAGAATTATCCTTGTGTTTTCCTGAGCAAAGATTAATACTTGGTTATGAATTCTTATTACAGGAAATTTTTCACATGCTGGATCATTGATTTTGGCACTGTTTATGAATAGTTTTTCAGATATTCAAGGATTAGAAAACAGTGAGATAGTTCAACGATGGTCTTTAACTGTCTGATCTAACTTCGTCTATATTGATTCCAATAAGTGAGTGACACTTTGATACTTACAGCAGTTCGACTGAGTGGCAAGTTCATGTTTGAATGTCGAAGCATATTATCTTGGCGGATGATGAAGCGTCCACTCAAAATTCGACATTACATTTACTGGTGCATTTTGTTTGGATATCTTTTAATGCACGTGATCTGTCTAAGTGATGTAACTCAAGTCATTGACACTAGTCAACTTCAAGAATTGAGATTATCGAGCCAGACAGCTGAGTTTGCTTCTTGTGAGGACTTGGAGGGTGTTGGATCACTTAATACTACCTGTGTGATCCATTCAAGCGTGAATATTACCAATGATCTTTATGTAGTTGGCACTGGGAACTTAGAGATACTTCCTTCGGTATCAATTGTCTGTCCAGTAGACGGCTGCACGATACATTTCAATTTATCGGGCACTGTTAAAATTGGTCAAAATGCGGCTATAGTTTCTGGCACTGTTATTTTTTCTGCATTCAGCCTTACCATGGGCCTTAATGCTTCTGTAAATACGACAGCCTTGGGTGGAACACCACCTTCTCAGACTAGTGGGACACCAGTTGGCTATGATGGAGGTGGTGGAGGGCATGGCGGCCGTGGTGCTTCGTGCATGAAAACAAACCATACAAATAATTGGGGTGGTGACGCCTATTCGTGGTCAACTTTGTCTGTTCCATGGGCTTACGGTAGCAAGGGTGGTGGCACATCTGATAAACACAAGTATGGGGGAAATGGTGGTGGACGTGTTTTGCTTGATGCAAAGGATGTTATTTATATAAATGGATCTGTACACGCAGAAGGTGGAGATGGAGGATCACTTGGGGGTGGGGGATCTGGTGGCAGCATCATCATGCAAGCTCAGAAACTGTGAGATAACTTATTCGTTAGACTGAATGTGTGTTTGATGTCATTTTGTTTTTCTTGCATATTCATGCCTTTCTGGTAAATATCTATCTAATATATATGCTGAATTGGAAACATCTGTTCACTTTGGACAAATAGCTTCACAGACAGCACATACACCTATTTCTAACATTCGACAAGTAAATGTTTGCTTTTATTAAAATTCTTCGCACACAATTACAGAACATCGAGCTCATATATATACAATGAGGTCAGTGTATACGCTGATAACTAAAAACCACGCCTAGACTTTGATGGGTTCCTTCGGGAAAAGTGAGGGAGAAAAAAATGGTAATAAGGGGCTGAATAGGACATAGTGGGGGACAGGACGTGTTTGATGGCTCGGAGAGAGGTTTCCTGGATTTTGCATAACTCTTCTTTTTCACACTTCTTTTGATTTTATTAAAGGATTTTTGTATCCAAGTGTTTTTGTTGACAGGAGTATCTTTCTTTTTTCTCCCTTATCTTTATGACTTTATCCATTGGCTTTTTGCTAGAAGATAATGTTTTCACCTGAGTATTCTCGGCACATTTGTGAATTCTCAAAAATTAAGTGCATTTATTGGAGAAAACGGAAAAATTTATCCGCAACTTTGGTTGCTGGTCACAATGTTAAAATAACTCATTTTATGAAACCTAGAGAGGGAACTCTCAATTCATTGAACTTCTGTCCTCAACACTCTAAACTTCCGTTGCTGGCATTTCTGTTTTTGGGCTCTAGGAGATGTCTTTTGTCATGTTTTTATTTTTATTTATTTTTTATTTTTTTTAATGGTGGGTCGGATTCTAAATTTGAAATAGGCGCCCAGTAGAATCATCTTATTTAGTTTTTTTGTGTTAATACTTGATCAAGCAGGTTATATATTCTTGTAAATAGAGCTGATTGCTGAAGTAGATTACAATGTTAACTTTCTTGCTTCTTGCTGAAATCTAGCTGGATACAGTTGTTCAGTACTGTATTCTTCTAGGCAATACTTCCATTGGAACGTTGCAGTTGTCTATTAGGCACAATATAACTGTGACCACTGTGATTTTATTTGACAGGAAGGGATTTGGTATTATAAGTGCAGCTGGTGGGAGAGGATGGGGTGGAGGTGGAGGCGGAAGGATCTCTTTGAACTGTCACAGCAAGCAAGAAGATGTGAAAGTCATTGTGCATGGTTTGTACTGATAACTTGTACCTGGAAATTCCTACTTAAAAGCCCTGTAGCCTAGTCATCCAATAAATGCCATTCTTCTGCAGGAATTATGGTAACGTTGCAGTTTCAAGAGTCCTATTCGTGACAAATAATATTTAAAGGATCATTGAACTTTTTTTCCTTTTGGCTGGTACCTTATCTAACTTATTGGGCCAACTTCTGTTACTAACTAATTGGGGATAGGTGACAAATCTATATAATATATAAAAACAGAAGTGATTTTGGTGTTTTTCCCGCCTAAAATTCCTCTTCACAAGTCCCAATATTCTCTTTACACATATCTCTCTTTTCATTTTTTTAATATTTAGTGGCTACACAGTTACATTTATAGCAGGCGTGTAGTATTTTTGACCAAGGAGACCAATTGTTCCTTTATCGCCAACGCTACCATTAAGGCTATTTGTTAGCGCGGCGTCAGGATCAATTCCCCTTTCACGACCACGCGCATTAATTTTTGTTTTTCCATTTTTCTTTGGGCATTTTCTTTTCCTTTTTCTCTCTCTTTCTTTTATCTTTTCCTTTCTTTTTAAGTGGAGAAGAATCACATCGAAAAATTTATAAAATGATATAGGATTTCTTATCTATAAAAGGAGATTAAATTTTTATTACGACACAATTTGGGCCTGAGTAATCGTGCTCATACATGCAAGTATTAAAAGTTTTTCTAAAATATATTTCAATATTATTTTATTTTTATATTTATTTTTCTTTTTTACCATTTCTTTTTAAATGGGATGATTTGAGTCTTAATAATCGGGCATATATATAAAAGTATTAAAAGTTTTGTAAAAATATTTCAATATAATTTTATTATTTTATTTTCATTTTTCATTTTTTCTTTTTCTTTATCTTTTTCTCTTTCTTTTTAAGTGGAGAAGAATCTACATCGAAAAATTTATGAAATGATATAAGATTTCTTATCTATAAAAGGAGGTTAAATTTCTTATTACAACAATGATTTGGGCTCGAGCAATCGGGTCATACATGCAAGTATTAAAAATTTGTTCTAAAATATATTTCAATATTATTTTATTTTTATATATTTAATATATTATATTTATTTTTCTTTTTTTTACCCTTTCTTTCTAAACGGGATGATTTGGGTTTTATAATCGGGCATATATATAGAAGTATTAAAAAGTTTTGTAAAAATATTTCAATATTATTTTATTATTTTATTTTCATTTATCTTTTTATTTTTCTTTTTGTCCATTTATGGGTTTTTTTTAAAAAAATCGTATTTCTTATTATTTTTCTCTTTTCTTTCTTTTTAAGTGGGAGAAAAGTACCATATCAAAAGTTAATTAAAATAATGAGGGATTTCTTATCTATAAAAGGAGGTTAAGTTCCTTAATGTGGCAATGATTTGGGCCTTAATAATTGGGTCTATATATACAATGTATTAAAAAGTTTTTTGAAAAGTTTTAAATTTTATTTTATTTTATTTATTATTATTATTATTATTTTACTGTTCATTTTTCCATTTTCTTTCTAAGGGGAAGAAGAGTCCCCACACCAAAAGTTGATAAAAGGAGAATAAAAAAAACTATCATATTATTATTACAACATTGAATCTACATGGTTTGTGAAATTTTCTTAAAGCATATTTTATCTTCACATTTAAGTTATAGTATCAAAATTAAATTATTAATACATTTTGTTGGAGAATTACCAACTTGCTTCTTTTTTAAAATATTTTTTGCTTCTCTAAAATTAAATTATTATTTGTGTTGCATTTATTTAAAAATAATATATTATATACATTTATGAGCACATGCTCTTCGTTACTAACAATTACTTAAATTTATTGATGATTTAAAAAAAAAAACTGTTTTTCTTGGTTTTTTCTTTTTCCTTTCTTACTTCCTAAGTGGACGAAGAGTTACACATTGAAAGTTTAATAAAATGATGAGAGGTTGGGTGCCTTTATGTAACAATGATTTTGGCATTAGTAATCGGGTCTATATATAAGTACTAAAAAAATTGATAATATTTTGATATTATTTTATTTTTATTTTTTTCCTTTTATTCGTTTCTTTAAATTGTATTTTTCTTAATTATTTTTTAAGCGGTCCATATGAATCCCACATCAAAACTTGATAAAGAAGATGGAATATTTTGGCCTATAAAAGATTGAGTTTTATTTATTCAGGTGGAGTAATCATTGAGCCTTAGCAATTGAGCTTATATTTATGTAAATCAATCATTGGGGATTAGCAATTAGTTTTGGTGATAATTTGTAATAAGATAATGCGATTAAATTAATTTTATTTCATGATTAAGAAAAATACGTCTTTAGACAGTAAGAGATTCCCGTGCATCGCACGGGTAATAGACTAGTTAAATAAAAATTTGAGCACATCATATCTGTAAGTTAAATACTTCTGTCTATATATTTGAGAGCGGTGACTGTGAATATGCTGAAGACCGTCTGTTTGTGCTGTCACGCCAAGTTTTTTGCATGGTACCATGCTGAACATTGTTCTGATCTTTGGTTATGATTCTTTTTTCCCATTTGTAGGCTTACACAGTTGTGCTCTTGATTATGATAAATTACGGCATGAGAAAACCATACCAAACTTCTAACATTGTGCATTCAAATGTTAAATTAAGAACTTCAATAGGATTCAGAAACATAAAAACACTTAAAATGAGCAACACAAGTATAGAGTGCTTTTTATGTTGATGCTTGAATTCTTGCACAAAAGCTCAAAAGTAAATGAGGGCAACGACTTAGAACATTATTGTCAACCTATTGCAGGATTTATGCTTACTTTACAGGTTGACAGTTGACTGGTTCTGTGTATTAGACGGTGTTTGAGACATAACAATTGACATCATTATGCATGGTATTGCTTAAACTGGATTTCATGTTTATATGAGGAGAAGATAAGGTACAGTTTTATACATAAAACTTAGTTTCTGGAAATAGGCAACAATGTATAAACAATTTTTCCTAAAGAATAGGTAGCTGATGCAGGTTTCTGGCTGGTCCAATCTCTGTAATTCATTTGTATTGGAGCATTTGAGCTACATGATCTGTGTTTACTGTGGCAGGTGGGTGGAGTATTGGCTGTTCTTGGAATTCTGGAGCTGCAGGTACATACTTGGATGCATATGTACTGAGTTTACGAGTTAGCAATGACAATGTGACAACAGAAACAGAAACTCCTTTGCTGCATTTCTCTACTAGTCCACTGTGGACAAATGTGTATGTGGAGAACAACGCTAAAGTGCTAGTGCCTCTGTTTTGGACAAGAGTTCAGGTCTTCAGTCATACCCTCTTTTGGATATATATAAATGTTTGGAGTTAATGCACGTGCAAGAAAGTTAGTTATACTCATCTGATGGTATTTCTCTTATCTCATATGATACATTCTGATCAAATCACTTCATTCATGTGCAAAGAATAAACCTGACAACAATGAGTGGCCAGATTAACTATTTATCCATTTAATAACCATGCAGCTGTAATGAACTAATATACCCTTTCAGACATGTAGGATCAGGTGTTTAACTAGTCATGCCTCTGGTTATATGTTTGGTAGCTCGCTCTCTCTCCCCCTCTTCCTCTCCAAGTTGTTTCCTTTAGAGACCAAAAGAGTTACATTACCATGTCACTGAGTCATAGCACTGCTCTCTGGGGAAGTATAGAGAAGGTTTATAACCTATATACGATTTCAGCATGTACTCGTAAAGGATACCCAAGCCAAGCCAAAACAAAAAATTTGACTAGGGACCCACACATCACCACCAGCTTATTTCCACCATCTTGTTCCAACCGGAAAAGACCAAGATTAGGGAACTTGTCATGGAGAAGAAAATACAGAGAAGAAATGAGCAAGAGAGTGACCAAAAACGTAGAAGCAAAGAAGAGAACAGGATGAAGAGTCTTGGGAGCAGGGTTACCGGCCTCTGCATATCTTTCAGAATAAATTTCGGAATAAACTGGAGTATGGATAAAATGAAAAGAAAAAGAAACGATAAAAGGAGAATTTACTTGTTCGCTTATGGATTTCATAACTAGTTTGGGCCAGTGTACAGTCACATCTCTCTATTCCAGAAATTTTGACCCCCTTGGACAATCGTCCAGAATTTACTTGTTCACTTATGCTTTTAGCTCAGATATGTCAGATTATGGGATCGAATAGGACATTATGTGCCAGTTCAAAACTGAAACGACCTGTACCCGTCTCTGCTGTCAAGCATCATTTTCCAAACAGCTTTGGTATGCACGATATTCCATAACAACATTTCTGTAGAAATCAGCATTTGGTAACTGTTTCGCGGAGAACTTGTGATAATAATCGCCAGAAAATATTTCTATCATGTTCTTTTAGGCATGGATATGAGTACAAAAGAAGGAATCTAGTCCAAATATTCGAGCTACCCCTTCCACTTAGGTACTAAATGCTTGTTTGGTAGAACTTTTCCGAAAATGATACTTCTTTAAACATATTTTCAATCACATATATCCTACAGCTTCCCTGTACTGTTCAACCACTTTTGAAACCAAGCATGCTTCTGCAAAATCATTTTTCACTTGAATAAAATCTCTACCAGAAAACCTCTTGGTGGGTGTTCTTCAGTCCAGAGGAAGAAAATATGGGATGTGATGCCCTGAAAAGGCATGAAAAGAAACATCCATGACTGTTGTGACTAAGATATGGATGAATAAGTGAAGGACGTTCAGCCCTAGGCTGAAAACTTCCCACCTCTGATGTGATAAATTGCTTATTAAAAATAAGCAGAAGAAAAAGTTTTGGGTTGCAACTTGGATCTTTAAGACTAAAGAGTTTGAAGGATTATCATTTTTAGAGCTTAGTAGAGAATGGAGGAATTTTTGTACCTAGGTTGATGTGCTTCTATCCTTGCTTTCTCAGAAACTTGTAATGAGAGAGCACTTTTGTAATTTGAGTAACACATTAATAAATTTATTTCTTTTTCAAAAAAAAAAAAAAAAAGAAGATAAATTGCTTATTACAAAAAAAAAGGAAAACTGAGCATTGCTGTTACTTAAATATATTAGGCGTACAACCCAAGGGGTTGACGCAGTGGTAAGAGCGTACTTGGGATTGTGTGGTTAGGTGCACCATCACAGGTTCGATTCCCCAAGGCGTACTAGCAATTTCTTGGGCCACTAGGGCATCCCCCTGTTGAAGTACTAGGGCCTCAAGGGATTAGTGGAGGGGCCCCCTCAAGGGATTAGTGGGGGTGGGGCCCCGGATACCCTCGAATGTATATATTAGGCCTACAGTCATTTTTCTACCATAAAAATTGATCACTTAAATCTTTGTCGTTGTTTCTAAATTGTGTCATGGTGTTGTATGTGTGAGTTTCATGTTCTCTGCTATGGATGATCTTTGATAAATGCGAGCAAACTTTCTGTTATGAAGGTGAGAGGCCAGATAAGTTTGTATTATCGAAGCAGTATCATCTTTGGATTATCCCAGATTCCAGTGTCAGAGTTTGAACTTGTTGCAGAGGAACTTCTAATGAGTGATTCCACAATACAGGTGATAACATTTGCAAATTGTTCTTATTTTCTCTTTCTTATGCAAGTCTCTGCTACTTTGTTGGAGTCCTTGTCAGCATTGATAGATGCTGACTAAAAATATTTGCAGATTGCAATTACAAATACAAATAATATCGTGTGGGATCTGCAATATTTGTTTCTTACGAAGAGCTATTGTTTTTAAAGCTCTGTCTAAGCACAATAATAGATGACTGCGGAATCTGAAAGAAGAATCTTACAATCAAATCTCTCTGTGTCATGCATATACATAAATAAATTGCACAGTGAAGTAGAAAGTGAGATTCACTAGAGCTAAGGTATAGAATATTGATATAATAGCCTTTTAGCTTAATGTAGTGTATGGTTGAATCTGGTAAACTAATTCTTGTATCAAACCAAGTAATATTTTGTTGACAGATAAAGAATAGAATATCTATAGCCAAAACTCCATATAGAAGGCATTTACATCATGATTACAATTAAACCTACTTTCTTAATGGTATATCGTTAAAGAATGACATCCAGTATTGCATGCAAGAGACCAATTCCTTTCGCAATAAGAAAGAGGAAAACAGTTGAGGTTTTTGTTGCATTCGATAAAGAAATTGCCGAAGCAAAAAGGTGTCATTTTATTATTGAATTTTTTTACTGCCCGATACACATTTTTGAGACATCGATGAAACCGTTTGAGTTCTGATGGAGTTTTAGGGCTTGTTTGCACTACTTATTCCAAAAATCAAACTCCCTCCGTCCCACAAAGATAGTTTACTGGTTATTTTCACACACTAAGAAAATGGTAGTTAATTAAGTTGAAACATTAAATTTCACATTATTTTTCCATATATACTCTTATGTATCATTAATTTTTTGAAAATATTTCCAATGCATAGGCAGTTGAAGGTATATTGATTAGGGGCATATAGGTGAAAATGAAAAATTAAATACATGCTAAATGTAATAAGTGAACTATTTTTTTGGGCTGGACAAAAATAGTATACTAGACTATCTTTGTGGGATGGAGGGAGTATTTCTTATTCATTGGTGTGGCGGCATTTTTATATGTTTTAAACATGTCTTTTACTTTTCAACCACAATAAAATCTCTCCCAAACATGGACTTAGAGCTTCTTTGCTACAATTTAAACAAGAAATCATTGTTCTCCACCATGTCTTTCAACTACTCATTACATTGAGTTTGACAAATTTTTAATAATTTTTGATACATTTTCTTTACTGTTCAACCACATGTCCAAAAATCATTTTTTAATAATCCCTATCAATCGTACCATTAACATGTCAATGTCAAATAAACTAGTCAACTAGTTATTTGACGTTCAAATTCCAACATATTCTGTTGCTAGTCATGCATTTGAATTCTTATTTTGAAAGGAAAATGACTGCTCTTAGAGTCTGTGTAACGCCTAGGGTTCTAACTACTCGGAACGCCACATCATCTTTGTAAACTAACTTTTGAAAATTTAAAAGAACGGTAATAAACGGAAATCTAATTGCGCGGAATATTATATAAACTTCAAAAAAATCAACAAATCATGATTTTAAAGCATAATATTTTAGAATAATCCAAAAACTTAGGATAACATGAATAATTTGAGTCTCAAATTCAATAAATAAAAAATCCCTTAGAGATCCATCGCCATTCGCCATGCCAGCAACTCCTCAGTCTGCAATGATTTATTAGAAGAAAAAGTGAGTATTTCATAAAAATACCCAGTAGATCTCGCGCAAGATAATAATAATTCCATATTACATATAAACATGTGATCATGTAATCCAAGAAATAAATTTCATGAACAAGTAATAAATACAAGTTCAAATCTAGTCTCATGCATTTAAGTAAGAATTTCTCATTTCTCATATGCTTGAATAAGCAAATAATTCTCTCATGCTTGTAATAAAGCAAGTAACTCATCGAAATATGCTCCACATGCAACACATAATAAGAATTACTCATCTATGCGCATTTTTGAAATAAAAACATTTGTAGATAGAGATCTACCTCAAGTCTGGGAGTTTGAGCTGTAAAGTTGTAAATCTCTAAGGTTGCCGCGTCTCATCTAGTCCTAAAATAATTAAAATAACTCTAATTAGGTTCTTGGGTAAATAAAATCTCAAAAATAAAGGGAATTATTAAAAATAGGGTTTAAATCGATTTAAATATGAAGTTTAGGGATGTAAATTGCTAAATTTGAAAAGTTGGGGCTAATATGCAAAATTTAGAGAATTCTAGGGACTGATTTGAAAGTCAAATAAAAGTTGAAGGGTCAAATCTGCAATTGGCCGTGTTTGAAAACTAGTGGACTCGATTGAAAATAAATTAAAACTTCGGGGTCTTTAAAATAAATAAAATATAAGGACTAAATTGAAAGTCAATTGAAAGTCATAGGATTTGACTGTAGTTCACCGGACTTTTAAATGGGAGGACTCAATTGAAAGAACTAAAAACTTTTGGACCATCGAAATAAATAGAATACGAGGACCAAGTTAAATAAAAGCAGGAACTTTGGGGGACTCGGGGTGCAAAATAGTGAAATAAAACCAGATTCATCTCCTTCTCTATACTCAGTCATGACATTGGCGAATGAAAAAGAAAACTCGGCTGCTTCTCGTCTCGGCCCGCTGCCCTTCTTCGGCCGGAATTGACTCCGGCGATCATCGGCGGAGGTGGCGCCACTGACCGTGTCGGAGAACACAGAGAGAGATCTTGAAGGAGAGAGATCATGGGAGGGAGAGACAGAGGCAATGGTGGAGGCGGTGACCGGTGGCGACGCCGGCGAAGGCAATTGGTAGGTCCCCCCAACCTATTCCTCGCCTTCTACTCCTCCTACACTCCTTTCTCTTGATAATGACTTTAGCTATGAATGCATAAACAAAATTGAGAGAAAGATGAGGGCGAGGGATTACTGAAACTTGTGAAGTAGGTTTGTTGGGAATGTAAACGTGAATAGGGCATGGTATATATAGGGATCTTAGGTTTGTAATTAAGGAAGATACAATAATCTAATTAAGGAAGATAGGATAATTGAATTTTGGTAAGTCTGGAGCACCAAGATTAGGGTTAGGGTTTATGATTTGGGGCTAAGATTTAAATCCGAATTAGAGTTTGAAAATTGGGGATAAATTAAAATTAGGGCTAATAATTTTAGGGCTAGACGAGAATTGGGGAAAAGTTAGTTAAAACGAATTTTTCATGTTAAAATTTTTGGGTTGCTACAGTCTTACCTCTTATAGAATGTTTAATCTGGTTCAAGGTCCAATTTTTGATGATAATGAATTACCTATTAGAGGTTTGACGTGATAATGTTGTATGCTTACTACACAAATTTAGGAGTTCCTCATAGTTTCTCCGTCCGAAGTGAACGATTGTGGAAAACCAATTTCCTTGTGTCCTTATTTTGTTAACAGTATGCTCTTTTATTTGCCTACTTGTAAATAGATTGTCTAATACCTTTCACTAACCCACTCGAACTTTAATGTCATTTGACTCCCCTTTTTTTACTCTTCTCCTGTGTAGTTACTTTCCTTCACATCAATCTGATGTTCGTTATCTATTCTTGAATTCTAAGTGTATCGTTTATCACTTGAAATGTATATGAAATTGAGTGTACATGAAATTCTTCAAAAGCGGCAACCTTACATTGCAATATCTCCCGGATGGTGTGTTTGTCGTAAAAGGAGTGGAGAATCTGTTTCTCACTTATTCTTGGAATGCACAGTGGTTCTTGAATTGTGGTATATGATGCTTAAAGAATTTGGAGTCCAGTGGTGTATGCCCCAATCATGCAAGCAGCTGTTGGTGTGTAAGCCGAATGGAGACAAGAGAATTGCAATTATATGGACTGCCACGGTTCTAGCTATCTTTTGGGCTATGTGGCTTGAGAGGAATAGAAGGATCTTTGAAGATAGGGAAGAGAATACTGAAAGAACATGGGAAAAGATCAAGTTTTGGGTAGCTACATGGGTTTACAAAACTAGAGAATTTAAGGGGTTGGCATTCCTGGACCTTTGTAGGGAATGGACCTCCTTTTTGTATACACCTTCTAGTTTATCTTAGGCTTTTGTTTGGACCATGTATTTTGTGGCTCGTAATCTTTATTTATGTTGATAAGGCAAGTGTAAATCATTCATTATTCAGCAATAAATCTCTTTTGTTTCTGTTTAAAAAAAAATCACTTGAAATGTATGTAGATATCTGCATGCACAATATATGAAAGTTTGCAAACAACCATAGTTTCCAAAATCTTGTCAAGGAATATGAGGATGTGGTGTGGGATGTCTAATTGGAAAGTCGTTTTAGTCAAATATCCATGGTTGGAACATAAACTGAGATTACTCGGTGTTCTCTTTGTTCTATTTAAATTGTAGTGTTAACTGAACGGTGTTCGGGATAATTAGAAAAAGTGATGGTGCTAACTTCTTCAATCTTTCATGGCTCTTCTATAAGAAAATTCCTAATGCTGTTTCTTGACTTGAATTGCCATGGAATTATGTGTTTAAATGATTTCTTTCTCTGTCTTCTTTTGGACCTTATGATTGAGTATCATCATATATCAGCTGTGGCATATTAGAAACTATATCCAGACTCCATTTATAGAAACTAATGCCAGACTCCATTCATGGTCTCAAGTAGTCTTTTGTGATTATGAAGGTTTATGGTGCTCTTAGAGTTGCTGTCAAAATGTTACTCATGTTAAACTCCCAAATCCAAGTTGATGGTGGCGGAAATACTGTTGTTACTACATCTGTTCTTGAAGTCAGGAATCTTGTTGTTCTTAAGGTAATAATCAAACGACTGTTTATATAACTGAAATTCTGTCTGTTTCAGGTGCTAGTGGATTAAGAGGCTCTAATCTGAACACCCCTCCTTTCTCTGGCAGGACAACTCTGTCATCATTTCAAATGCTAACCTGGCTCTATATGGACAAGGACTTTTACAGTTGACTGGTCAGGGTGATGCTATCAAAAGCCAGAGGCTTTCTTTGTCACTATTTTATAACATAACCGTAAGATCTTGGTTGGAAAGTGATATTTTCTTCATTTAATCAATGAGTTTTACCCTTTTTATATTGAAGATTGGCAAGATCGATGTCATAATGTTTTTAGTCACAGTTTTATTGGCATCTATAGTATTATGTTCATAAGAAGTTCTTCGCGAGCAGCTGGGATTTTTAGTGAATTAGAGACCTTCTTGTTTCGGCTTGATCCCTTTAGTTCATTATGTAGTGTAGTTTCAGGCATGCCCTAGAGTCCGAGTTTGTCTTTTAACTTTTTTCTTGTTTTTGTTGTTTTTTGGAGTGGATGGCTCATCCACTTGTTTTGTATCCCTTGTACTTTTCATTTCAATAAAATTTGTGGTTTCTGAACCAACCCCCCCCAAAAAAAAAAGTACATAAGAAGTTCTTTCAACATTGAAGAGCTTGTTTTCACCTAATATTAAGTGTTTGACTTGTAGAGATTTATGAGAAAATGATTTTTGAATGGGTTCTCAAAGAAAAGTTATGATGAATGATGAATGTATGTATTAGAAAGGGAACGTTATCACTTCAATGCAAGGTGTGGTTAAAAGTGATTCTGGAGAAAAATGATTTTTGGAGACCACTGAAGCAAACAAGCTCTAGGTATAACATTAACTAAAACGACAAATCCGATATCATGGTCCTCTTTGCATTTCTGAAACTAACGTCAACATTACCTGAAAAAGGAACTGAATTTATACTTAACGAGTTCCCCCAAGTAGAATGGGATGCTTATGATGCTGAAATTGGTCTTAGCGAAAATTAAATAATTTATGCACAATTAATCCATATCTAGAGTTGGAAGCTACTTTTGGCAATGCAGAAAACTGATCTAAGTCGTCTGTAGAATAGGACCCTCTTTTCTTCTGTAGCAATATCATTGTAGGTAGGTATACTTCGTCTTCAATTAATTTATCAACATTAACAATCTGTTCTGTCTGAATTAGTTTATTAACATTCTTCAGTCTCTGTATCTTTCTAATTCATATCTGTAACTTTCTAATTCATGTGTTCTTCCTCAGATTTTTTTTCATATTTTCCTTGGATCTCTTTGCTATCATTCCGCCCACTAATTTTTCAGATAACTTTTGTTAGGTTGGCCCTGGATCTTTAATTCAAGCTCCCTTGGATGATGAAGAAAGCAGAAGCTCGTAAGAAAGTTGTTTTAGCTGCCTAATTTGTATTCATTTCAATAATCTTCAATCTTGCAAATTTCATCACATTTTCGTTTCTGGAATAGGATAACTAAATCTCTCTGTGAGAGTCCAAGATGCCCGGTGGATTTGATAACTCCACCAGATGATTGCCATGTAAACCACACATTGTCCTTTTCGCTGCAGGTTAGTAAAGCTGTAATAGCTGGCACTGTAGAAAACATGTACTTGTATCTGTGAAGATAGGTCTACTCCTATTTCCAAAGGAGTAAAATTCACTTGTGCTCTTTCCGATATTCCCCTACATTCGGATTGAAGACAAGGCTCATTAAATATGGGCATACTAGAAATGAAGATATCAACTATATGCTCAAATAGGCACCTAGGCTATGATTTAGAACTAATAGATAAATCAGTAAGGCCAATTTCAAAGACGGAGGTTGTACAAAGTAACTTCCAAATAGAGTTTAATGAAGGTCTATGCATAGTATATGTGGACCAACTTATCAAATGATGGATCAATTATTTCAATCTTCTAGTCAATCGCATATTTGCAGCGTGACAAGCACTCCGACACTTGACAACAATAGTGACTATTTATATCTTTGTCATTAATGTGATGCTATCATATGGAGCGAATTTCTTGGGAGGACTTAATCTGTTTTATTCTAATTGTATTCATCATCAAGTGTTGGTTTATCTTGAGTCAGTCACAAGCATTTTATTTCTTGAGATTTCTGAATAGCCATTGTGCAATTTTTTACGGGTCGATGAGCCAAAATTTTAAGCTTCTGGAAAATGGACAAGAAAATGAAAGAATTCAGTTACATACTATAATACTTTCTCGTTGGTATACTTATACACGCATCAGGGAACTATTTTTGTTTGACAGGTTTGTCGTGTTGAGGATATATTTGTGAATGGAATTATCAGGGGAAGTATTGTTCACATCCACAGGGCAAGGACGGTTATTGTGGATTCTGGTGGCATGATAACTGCATCAGAATTAGGTACTTATTGTCAGCTTATCTCGTCATGTTGAGTATTCTGATATTGATTCTAGTCTCTGTTTTTCCTTTTGGTATGTATTTCTCTCTTCAATTCTGAACTTTGATATTTAGAAAACAACTGGATTGGATTTCAGTAGCCTAAATGTTGTCTAGTTCTGTGCGTGGGAAACGCTTCAAAAATTTCTCAGAAAATAATGAAATACTCTCCAGGTTGCAGAAATGGTGTTGGCAGGGGAAATTACTCGAACGGAGCTGGTGCTGGTGCTGGACATGGAGGTAGAGGGGGTTCTGGATTTTTTAGCGGGAAGCTGAGTGAAGGGGGTCCCAGATATGGCAGTCCTGATCTTCCTTGCGAGTTGGGCAGTGGGACCATGGGTCCAAATGAGTCGTCTGGATATGTGACTGGTGGTGGCATGATAGGTTAGCATTTAAGCTACTCTCTTCTTTTAGTGTTTGTAAAAAGTAATTCAGCCGTTCATTGCCTCTGTCCATATCTTTTGATGCCTGTTCTTTTGGTTTTCGTAATAAAAGAATTTTCAAGTTAATCTTTCTCCACATGCCTAAGTTTCAGTTCAATGGTCTTGTTCTTTTCTTTGTTTTACACTGAAGTTGCTTGTACCCTAGAGTCGAAGATTAAAGGAAGAATATTTAGCTCTATATGTTCTGAAAAATGCAAAAATTTCATTCTGTTGATTGTAACTGATTTTGATATGGAAGAAAATGTATTGGGGCATAAAATTTGAAGGAAAAATCAACATAGTTTTGGTTTGGGGAAAAGGTCACAGTTTCCTATTTTTTGTGGTTCCTTTCATTTAAGAATCATTAATTTCCTGTAATTTACTAGATTTATTGCGTGAAAAGATGGTTGACAATGCTAAAAATAGCCTTCTACATCTATGCGATGCCACCTTCTGTGGGTCTTTTTTTTTTTCCAATTATTATCATGCCACTGCGTAAACTCTACATTAAGTGAAAATGGAGTTTTCCATGAACCAGTAGTTAACAAAACACACTTCCAGCATCAAACAACACCTTATTATGAGTTGGTTTGTAGATTTTTTTTAGTGAAAATTGATGTTTAGGAGAATGTCAGGTTCCCATAGAATTTCAGTTGAGAATGATTTTGAATGGGTACGTCCTATTTGAAGTCCTAAATCTGTTTAAGTTCAATGTTGCCTGGTCAATTAAATTGTAATTCCGACACAAGATGTCTAAGCAGTTTGAAAATGTAATAGTCGGGTTGAATATGTGCTCTAGAAGAATAATAGTTGATGCAAACCCACGAAGAAACTAGCCAACGGAACCCACAAAAGATTGGAATTGATCCCAGGAAAGCTAATTATCCGGATTTTGTTGAAGGAACTCTACAATCCAAGAACTCACGACCCAAAAACTGTATTAAATCTACAACCCAAGAAGATGCGGAATCTTGAGCTGTAATGGTGTGAACGCCACAAATGGGTCAATCAATTTCCATTGATAAGTTGGAATTGTTCAAAATTGAACAAGAAGTTGAGAATAATGTTTTCTCACAAATTGATGAACTCACAATACGTAGAATGAATGTTTACAATGAAAGGAGTCACTTATATAATAGTAGATAACCCTAGAAATAAGAAAATATGAGTTAAGTCCCCACGCCTTATGACTCTGACATCTTCTAATAATTTTGTTGGAACTGTTGTTGAATTAAAGCATGCCCATCCCTTATCACTTGACATCTTCTAATAATTTCATTGACCATACTTGCGAATATTGTTTAATCTTTTTAGCTCTCGCCTTTGTTATTGGACCTGTAGGCATGTGGATTGGATCTGAATAATGACTCCCCCCATAGATCACATCAATAGTATTTCTGGCTAGGTCTTTTTAAACGTGTTTCTTTCAAGAAACACTTAGCACAATGTGCTAGTTATGTTGACACTTGGGACAATGGTATTAAGAAATACAATTTAGGGAGGCAGAGTTTGGTGGACATATTATTTACTTATCAGGGGAACAAATGCTTTCAGATTGCTAATTGTACAACCACCCCCCGACCGCGCGAGAGAGATTTCAGTGATTCTGATTGACTTTTAGTTTTTTAAGTGTGGTTTCTCCATGATTGATAAAAATTGATTGTCATTATGTTTTTTAAGTGTGACAGCTCAATTTTGTTTGCCCGTGAATTACCTAACAAAACATATTTGTAGTAACAATGGAAAAGGGATGGGCAGTGACTAAAACTACCGTCACTATCTTTAATTACCAATTAACCATGTTATGTTAGTAAACTTGCACTAGTTTTTCCATTGTAGCTAATTTGGGTAATTGTACAATTTGACATGAAATCCAGAAAGCTTGATGAGAAACCATAGTAGCGTACCTATAATAACAACCTGTCACATGATATTCATGCATATCAACCATGGCAACTCCTGGCTATTCCCCGGCCACGGCGCCAAAAATTTGGTAGTTGTCGTGAGCACGCCAAATAATAAATCTATTTTTCCTCACTCAGTTTTAAAATGAATGTAGCGTGGCAGGGGAGGGTCGAACCCACGAGAACGGTGCAAATAAGTTGTTTGCTTAATTAAGCAATAAATTGGGGGAATTGTGATGGCAAAATTAAAATGAAACAATTAAAGAACAATTGAAAAAGAAAGAAAGTTGGAGATAACAAATAGTAAGAAAACCTAGTTCATCGCGTTTCATTGTGTCAACAATCCAAGTCATGACTTCCTACACAACGTGTTGAATTCAATTGATTCATCAACATAAACAACCAACAAGCCCAACAATCTCTGGTTGTTTTAATTCTTCCTAATGTGTTAAACCAAAATAAGTTCTTTGATCTAACATCTAATCGAAGGAAATTCTAAATAAGCTCTTAGAGTTTAGTGCCCAATTAGTGAAAAGGAACTAGAAGAAAGTTGAATTAAGTTATCTAACACACAAGCTCCCGAGGTTAGATTAACTTAAGTTGATTAACTAGCAACTCTGCATGAGAATTGAATGCTCCTACGGTTTAGAAATGCTAACAATTACGGATTAATATTCTTAACCTAGCATATGTCAATAAACAATGGATTCACAAAACTAATTGGCCAAATCAATCTCATAAATCATAAAACTTAGATCCACAATGAAAGTCATGGTAAAACAACAAATCAATTTGTAAAAGAATTAAATACACGTTACTTGAATGTATGGAAATCAAAACATGGATTGAAATGCCACAACTTCCCCCTTTGCACTAGAGAAGACGATTAGCCAAGCATCATCTTCATAGATTCTTCAAGTTCTTGCGTTGGATCTTCAATTTAGGCTCGAATCTTGAATTTGGATGTGTTTCTTGATTTCTCTCTCAATTTTTGTCTCTCCAAAAGTAAGATCTGGTTTGAGGCTTCAAAAGGTCCTTTAATAAGTCATAATTCGTGCACAAGAAACCACTAAAAATAGAGTTCGAATCAAATTAGGAAAATTGGGACCGTGCAGCGTGTGCCCGCACAGGCTCTTCAGATTGACTCGTGCGCCCGCATAGGTAGGCCGTGCGTCCGCGCATATTTTTCAGTTTTTCCAGCATGCGCACTCTTAAGTATTTTGGACATAACTTTTGATTTCGATATCCGATTGAGTCGATTCAAGTTGCGTTGGAAACTAGATTCAATGGGCTACAATTCTTCAAGAAATAGTGACCTCAAAATTTGACTTGTATCTTTATGCAAAATTCAAACAAACGGACTCCCAAACTTTGTTTCTTCACTAGTTTCACCTCGATTCCACTTGTTTCCACTCTTATTGGTTCTTTTCCACTTCTTCTCATTATTCTTGATCCTAAACGATGAAAACAACAAAAACACATAAAATTCACCTTTATATAAATATAATGCAATTAAAACACGGCAAATGGAAGATCATTTAAGCGCTTTTCAAGCACTTATCAAGTAACAATGGAAAAGGGATGGGCAATGGCTAAAACTACCGTCACTGTCTTTAATTACCAATTAACCATGCAATGTTAGTAAACTTGCACTAGTTTTTCCATTGCAGCTAATTTAGGTAATTGTACAATTTGACATGAAATTCAGAAAGCTTGATAAGAAACCATAGTAGTGTACCTATAATAACAACCTGTCACATAATATTCATGCATATTAACCGTGGCAACTCCTGGTGCTGCTCCAACAACTAGCTATCTCATTTTTGAAGTTAAGCTTGCTATTGCTAGCTTATAAACAAATGCACTGATTACAGGAGCAAATGCGCATAGGTAAAGCAGTACAATTTTAAGTGCAGAAAACTATGCTGTTTCCTGTTTTTCCTCTATCACGTCATCATTTTCAAATCATATTGCAAATATCAAGCTCGGAAGCATTCATGAATATTTCTCTTTTATGGACCCTTCTACTTAATGTTTAATACTTGTTTCTCTCGTGTTTTCAATATTTGATTTTGGAGTTGGAAGTATAGGAATCACTATTATTTGCTGTTTCATGTGCCATGTATTCTAGTAATGGGATCCAGACAGTGGCCACTTCTGAGTCTTGATATCTATGGATCTATCAGTGTCGATGGCCAAAGTTATCATAAGACAACCAAGAACAGTAATGGCACACTCATAGGTGGACCTGGTGGAGGTTCTGGTGGCACTATTCTTCTTTTTCTTCAAGGACTTGCACTTGCTGAGAAATCCTCTTTATCTGTTGCTGGAGGCTATGGTGGTCCACTGGGCGGCGGCGGCGGTGGTGGTGGAAGAATTCATTTTCATTGGTCTCAGATAGCTGCTGGAGATGAATATGTACCACTTGCATTTGTAGATGGAATACTGAACAGCAGGTATCCCTGATTGGCGGCACTTAACTACTTGTACATTGATCTTATTTAAACATACCCTATGAATAAGTGTTGGGATGTGATTATTTATCTTATAGAGAAATGTCTTACATGCTTGCCATGTCTAACAGTGGAGGTGCTGGGAGTGGAGATGGTCTTCATGGAGAGAAGGGGACGATTACAGGAAAGAAATGCCCCAAGGGCCTGTATGGTACATTTTGCACGGTATGTTTTTATTCTTCATATCTGTGGTGTACATATGAATGGTTTGTGCGTCAGGTCTTCAAGGAAAACAACAAAAGAAATGAAAGAAAAGCATAACATTTTGGAAAAATACGAATTTTCGATTTTATATACTTTAAATTATTTTATTTTTCTGTCTTCTCTCGTTGCCTATTTTAAAGTAGAAGTTCTAACCATGTCTTCTTGCATTTAACATAGAAATGGGATTTTTTCTTTGGTCATTTTTACTTCTCTTTGATTCCAATTTCCGAAGTGTCTAAACAAGCTAACATACACATGCTTAAAGCGCCTTTCCACACGTAATAGGTACCGAAAGTTGAAGTAGATACTGAAATAATCTGAGTACATGGTCTGATCTCAATCTGGGACACTTCAGTATCAAGGGACGAGGCTGTTTGCATTTTCCTTTTCCTTTCCTGCCTTTAGAATTTATGCATGCATGCAACTTTTGGAATGTGAAGCTTAACCAAAAATATCCAATGAACTGTCTGTACATCGTGGGATACTATGACAGAACAACTTTCTTCAATGTCTCCAGTTTATGTAGGACTTGTTTGACTGTAACCTTGGGTGCATATTACATTATTTACAGTTCAATCATCAATGTTTTTATTTTCAAGACTGGATTGTATTTGTCTTTACCCATGGAGTGCATTACAGGAATGCCCTATTGGAACCTACAAAGATGTTGAAGGATCTGATCCACATCTTTGCACAGCTTGTTCCCTTGAGCTGCTTCCTAGTCGTGCTAATTTTATATATGTACGAGGTAATAGTAATTGACCTGATTAAAATTTTCCATGAGCATTATAAAATTTTCTTCAAGAAAGAGTTAGTCATTACCATGTTTCACCCATGGGACTCAATGTTTGCAGGGGGAGTTACTGACTCAAATTGTCCCTATAGATGTATATCTGACAAATACAAAACGCCTAAGTGCTATACTCCATTCGAGGAACTTATATATACATTTGGAGGGCCCTGGTTTTTTGCATTTTTATTGTTCGGTGTTGTTGTGCTCCTTGCTCTGGTGCTAAATACGCTGAGAATCAAATTGATTGGACTGGGACACTCTTGTCATAGAGAAAATTCAGTTGATCATCATGATAATCACCGTTTTCCTTCTCTGCTTTCCTTATCAGAGGTGAGTGTCTTCCCAAGGTAGCCTGTTCTTTGAAAACTGTAGCATCAGCAAAATACTTGTGTATAAATACTGGATTGGTCTGTGGCTGCTTAACGTTCAGGTTCGGGGTGCCAGAGCAGAAGAAACTCAGAATCACGTGCACAGGATGTACTTTATGGGCCCCAATACATTCAGAGAACCCTGGCATCTTCCTTACTCACCTCCCCTTGCAATATTTGAGATAGTGTAAGAATTTAAAATTAATTGCACATTCTTTTCTTTTTTCTTTTTTATTTTTTATTTTTTGTAATTAATTTATTTTAGCTGTGTAAGATGATAATCTTATATTCTAAGATTGTTAAAAATTGGTTGATGTTTTTCTTTGTTGGCTCTTGAGACTACGAAATTAAGATGTTACTGATGCTTGGTAGGATTCAATTGTTGTAATCTTTTCCTAGTTAATCCTCCTATTACAAAATTCCATTTTTCCCCATTCTGTTTTGGGGGGGCTGGGGCGGGTTTTGTGGCATTGGTATTGGAGATCCGAATATTTCTTCAAGTTCACATATCTGTTTATGTTGAGAACTTGAGATGCTCACATAACGATTTCATTGAGTTGAATCATTAGTCCTTCTCTGTAAAATTCTTTACGGATTTGCATGGTAATTGAACTGCAGTTATGAAGATGCTTTTAACAGATTCATCGATGAGATAAACTCTGTTGCTGCATATGAATGGTGGGAAGGGTCAGTTCATAGCATTCTTTCACTGCTTGCATATCCTTGTTCATGGTCCTGGAAACAATGGCGTAGGAGAAATAAACTTCATCGCCTTCAGGAGTTTGTTAAGTCCGAATATGACCATTCTTGTCTTCGCTCTTGTCGATCACGTGCTCTATACAAAGGAATGAAGGTGAGCTTAATTTGCTCATGGTGGAGTTGGGATGACTGATATAAAAAAAAGCTCATACTATTCTGTGAGCATATGATCCGATACTATATTTGTTTTTGATTGATGTTATATAACATAAATGTTTGTTGCAGGTTGGGGCAACACCGGATTTGATGGTTGCTTATATTGATTTCTTCCTTGGTGGTGATGAAAGACGTATAGACATGGTAACAAGTATTAAAAAGAGGTTTCCCATGCGAATTATTTTCGGCGGGGATGGAAGTTACATGGCACCATATAATCTGCACAGCGATGCATTATTGACAAATCTCCTTGCTCAGGTTACTTGGAAGTCTAACTCTAGTTAATTCACAGTGAAGTTTCGTGTTAGTCACCTACCTTTAAGTTGTTCAAACATCAAACTTTCAACACTGATGACCATAACTGTCTTTTACTCATTATATGTGAAACTAGGGGAGTATTCATACTTTTATTTATTAAGGATTGAATTGCAGAAACAAGAATTTATCGGAAAGTAATGGGTAGTACGATTTATATTTTATTATAGATTTTATTTATTTATTTTTTCTTCAGCATGTACCGACAACTGTCTGGAATCGACTGGTAGCTGGTTTAAATGGGCAGCTGAGGACTGTGAGGCAAGGGTCAATCCGCTCAGCTTTGATTCCTGTTATTAATTGGATTGGAAGTCATGGAAACCCCCAACTCGAGTTTCATGGTGTCAGAATTGAGCTTGGGTGGTTCCAAGCAACAGCTAGTGGGTACTATCAGTTAGGAATCTTGGTAGTTGCTGGTGAATACACTCTTCAGGATCTCCACCATTCCGAATATTTGGAAAGGAGTGATGCGCCATCTAGGTATGAATACAATTTATTTATTTATTTGTTATTGTTATTGTTGTTGTTGTTGTTATTGTTATTATTATTATTATTATTATTATTATTTGTGTTTTTGTGTGTGTGTTTAACCATAATCTTACTGCTATATCCCACACCATGGGAGAGGAAGTGGAAAAATTAAAATAAAATGAAATAAAAAATAATGCTTGCTTGGGATGGAGAACTGGTCTCTTGGCGGTGTAGTTGAAAAGTGTTGAAAAGTAGAAGTCATTATTATGGTTTGCACTTAATGTGTGGCTGAAAATGGTATTTGGAATAATGGACTTCAAACAAGCACTAAGGAAAAAAATGCATTTTCAGGAAAATTACTGCTATAGTTCAAAGTAATGTTAGACATCCACCAGAGAGCCAAACATATACAAGTCATGCATTATCCCGCAAAAAGATTACCGGTGGCATCAATGGTGGTTTGATTGATGAATCCACCTTGAAACAGTTGAGCTACAGAAGGGACTGTCTCTTCCCATTTTCCCTGTTATTGCACAATACCCGCCCTGTTGGTCGACAGGTACTCTTTTTTCCTTTTTTTTTTTTTTTTTTGGCTCCTCTGAGAACTATCTCAGCTCAAAAATCCAAGCCTGACAGCTGTCTGTTAATCTTAAACTGTTGTGTTTCAGGAAACTGTACAGCTATTTATCACTATCATGCTCTTGTCAGACCTCTTTGTCACACTCCTTATGCTGTTTTTGTTCTATTGGATATCGCTTGGTGCTTTTCTTTCTGTGCTTCTCATCCTTCCTCTCTCATTGCTTTCACCCTTTCTAGCGGGCTTGAATGCCTTATTCAGTAATGGGCCTCGGAGAGCTGCACTTGCTCGTATATATGCTTTGTGGAACATTAGCTCCGTATCAAACATCGTAAGTACATATGTTTATTAATTAAATGTATATTACACCTTGATCATAGTGGTCTTTTCACATTTTAATAAAAATAAATATAAATGTTGTTTTTGGCAGGGTGTAGCATTTTTATGTGGCTTAGTTCATACTGGAATCTCATTCTCTAAGCAGCCTGGAGAGAACATTTGGAATTTTATGAAGTAAGTAGCATTTTCTTATTCAACACAAACTATCATTCTGTTTAATTTTTCTCCTAGGAGGGTATTAATTTGTCGAGGATGGTAATTAAATAATTTAAATTAGAACCAATCTATCAGCTTAAACTTTTAGATTTGATGATACCACAACTTTAACATAGTATCAAAGCAGGCAAGGTTCTTGGGTTTGAATCTCACCGCCATCCATTTAAAATGAGTCGTGCATGTGTTAGACTTTGTTTGGGAAAAATTAAATCTCGCCTACACATGAGGGGACGTGTTGATGATAGCAATTAAATAATTTAAATTGGAACCGGTCTATCAGTTTAAATTTTTAGATCAGATGGTTCCACAACTTCAATATAATTTCTACTGTAGATTGTTAAGAGTCAGATTTTTTATGCCGTTTATGACAGGGAGGACGAAAGATGGTGGTTTTTGCCCACAATTTTGTTACTTTTCAAGGCAATTCAAGCTCGGTTTGTCGACTGGCACATAGCGAATTTAGAAGTGAGAGATTTTTCTCTCTTTAGTCCCGATCCCGATACCTTTTGGGCCTACGAACCCGTTTCCTGATGTGCAGTAAAAAATAGGGTGTGACAGTGTACATACATCTCAGAGTACAAGAGGAGTTCGACAATGTATTTACCATGTGTTGTAGATATATATTATGTTTCCAGTTGTGAATAGTTATTTAGAGGAAATATTGTGATTGAGTGAACAACTTAAAAAAGGCAGGCAGGTAGATTATAAGTTGTCGTTTGGCGTCTGTAATGTAGATTTCAATTACTCTTAATAATGAAATGATGCAATTTTTTATATGCTATATTAGGGATGCCAAAAATCGGATGCAATTCTATTTGTCCAAGTTGGTAGGCAAAAACTGGTTTGATATGTGCAATTTTGTTGTTTGATGATTGATTGTGTGATCTGGGTTGATATTCTAATTACTCCCTCCGTCCCAATTATATGGTTCATTTTGCCTTTTCATAAGGAATAAGAATGTGGTTGAAAATGTAAGTCTTGTGAATTGTGTTTTTAATTTACCTTTATTAAATGGCTAATTTTTAAATTAATAGTTTCAATTATAACATTAAATAAGGGTATATTTGTAAAGTAACGCAAAATAAGCTTCGTGATATGGAAATAGGATTATATAATTGGGACAAACGAAAAAGGAAAGATGGACCATATAATAGGGAGGAGGGAGTAATATTCACATCCAATGTCGTGGTCGATGTGATATGAGTTCTTTGAACGCTATAAATTGTATCCATGTAAATACTATATTAGTCCCGAAGGTTAAGAATTAGGGACATGTAACATGAAGGGAACAATGCAACATGTCCTACTTAATTATTACCTGTGCTTATCACTTGTTTGCATGTATTTTCCATGAGAAAATACCAATAAATATAGCCAAAGTCATATATTGCCTACTAAATCTGAATATTTTATTTTTTAACTATTAGCTACAACCTTTTAGAACTTTTTTACAAGTATTTTAGACATTTTGCCCTTTACATTTGTTGCGATCGATTTGTTAGGTAGGTTAGATCCCTTTCCCTTTTTTTTTTTTTTTTTTTTTTTTGCGTTGTGTCTGTTGCAATAGATACAGTCCAAGGAGCGATGAATTGATCCTCTTTTACCTGATCGGTGACTCCAACTAGAGGCGGCGCCGCCACGGCTAATTTTCAAATAATTGCTCTTCGATATTGTCCAATCTTTTTCGGAAGCGATCAAAGGTCATTACAAACTCAGAGAATCATTTGCTAGTCCAGTTGGAAAGGAAGAGATTGGGTTGATATTTACCTTTGAAATTTAATAAGATGGCTTCACTATTCTTTGCAAATGATTCTCTTGTCTTCTTGTATAATATGGCTGAAATTGCTGGGACTAGTTTTCAGGCTGTACGCGGTTGGGGAGGAAGAGATTGGGTTGCTATTTTCCATTCTCGAGAAATGAAATTGGCTCTTGACTTGACTTGGTCAAAATAATGGCTCCTTGATTTCCACAAAATTCATTTTTTAAAAAATCTATTACTATATAAATTTAGAGGTGATTTTCCAACTTAAAACTCTTCTTCACGCATTTCAATATCCTTTTCAGGGGTTTAGGCTTTTTTCCCCCTTTTATGGGCTGCAAGACTATAATAAATATAATCATGTGGGAATTCTATGCAGAGAAAGAGCTGACAGCCTTGGTGCGCTGATGGCAAGGGATTCGAACCCTTGCCATGCGCAATTGTTTCTTTCTTTTTATTATTATTTAATAACTACAAGGCTGCATTTATAGCAGTTGCGTAACACATTTGACCAAGAAGACCAATTGGCCTCTTGGTCACAAAGGGAGTGCTGCGCGCGTGGCCAGGGTAAATTTATTTATTTTTTCCTTTTTTAGGTATTTCTTTTCTTCTCTTTTTTTCCCTCTCTTTCTTTATCTTTTCCTTTCTTTTTAAATGGAAAAGAATTCCACATTGAAAATTTGTGAAATGGTGTAGAATTTCTCATCTATAAAATGGGGTTCCTTGATGCGGCAACGATTTTGGCCTGAGCAATCGGGTTCATATATGCAATTATTAAGAAGTTTTTTGAAAATATTTCAATATTTTTTTATTTCTACATTTTTCCCTTTTTCCCCATTTCTTTCTAAGTGGGATAATTTGGGTGTTAGCAACCGGGCTCATATATACAAGTATTAAAAAGTAATTATTTTTTTCATTTTTCGTTTTTTGGGTATCTCTCTCTCTCTTTATATTTTCATTTCTTTTTAAGTGGAGAAGAAATCCCAAATGATGTGGGATTTCTAATCTATAAAAGGAAGGCTAAATTCCTTGATGCGGCAATGATTTGGACCTAAACAATTGGGCTCGTAAATGCAAGTATTTAAAAGTTTTTTGAAAATATTTCAATATTGTTTTATTTTTACGTTTCTTTTCCTTTTCTTCTTCCCCTTTCTTTCTAAGTGGAATGATTTGAACTTTAACAATCCGGGTTTATATATACAAGTATTAAAAAGTTTTGTAAAAATATTTCAATATTATTTTATTTTCATTTATCTTTTTTTTCATTTAAAATTTGTATTTCTTGGTTTTTTCATTTTCTTTCTTTTTTCTCATTTCTTTCTTTCTAAGTAGGAGAAGAATCTCACGTCAAAAGTTAATGAAATTATATGGGATTTCTTATCTATAAAATGAGGTTGAGTTGCTTGATGTGGCAATGATTTGGGCCTTAACAATCGGAACTATATATGAAAGTATTAAAAAGTTTTTAAAAAATTTTTTAATTTTATTTTATGTATTATTATTTTTTTTTCCATTTCTTTCTAAGTGAAGGAAGAGTCACACATCGAAAGTTGATGAAATAAGTAGAGATTTTCTCATCTATAAAAGGAGAATAAAAAATTATCATATTATTATTACAATATTGGAATTACGGTTTGTGGAATTTTTTTAAAAAATATTTTATTTTCACATTTAAGTTATAATATCAAAATTCAATTATTGATACATTTTGTTAGAGAATTACCAACTCGCTTTTTTTAAAAATATTTTTTAATGCTTCTCTAAAATTAAATTATTATTTATATTGCATTTAAAAAAATAATATGTTATATACATTTATGAGCACATCTTTTCTTTACTAATTATGACTTAAATTTATTTTTTTTTTTCTAATTTATTTATTTTTTCGTTTTTCTTGGTTTTTTTTCCTTTCTTAATTTCAAAGTGGACATAGTCACACATTGAAAGTTTAAAGAAATGAGGAGGGATTTTCTCATCTATAAATGGAGGTTCAGTGCCTTTATGTGACAATGATTTTGGCCTTTGAAACCGGGTCTATATATACAAGTATTAAATTAGGGATTTTCTCACTTGTCTAGCAAGAAGTATGCCACTTGCTGTGGATATAAATTAGGGATCACCAATTTATCTCAAACATTAAAGTTAGCTTGGGCTAAGCCAAAATCGCCCAATCAAAACCAGGGCCCATGCCGGAGCTGAGCCAATCGGCAAGCCAGAGGAACAGCCCTTGAGACGGTGTTGCGCAAATGTCCAACATGGACATTATAAGGTGGCTATGTGGGATTTTGACATTTCCAATTTTCCACATATTTGACCAGCATTGTTTTGGTACACCTCGGTGCGCCGTAACTACAGACACCCGGATGATTTACTGCCTCATACGATTTCCGTTTAAGTGAGATATGAATCCCACATCAAAATTTGATAAGGAAGATGAAATATTTTGACCTATAAACGATGTAGCTATGTTTATTCATGTAGAGTAATCATTGAGCATTAGCAATTGGGCTTATATTCATGTGGAGCAATCACTGGGCGTTGGCAATTGGTTTTTTTATCATTAGTAATAAAATAATGAGATTAAATTGTTTTTATTTCATGACTTCCATATTTTATATCTTAATTCATTTTTTTTAATAATTAAGAAGAATATGTCTTTAGGTAGTAGAAGATTCCCATGCATCATACGGGTGATAGACTAATTTATACAATGCCCAAGTGATAGTTGATTCCAGTTTGATTATGCATCTTTTCAAGGTTTTTCTTTTGAGGGGATGTGTAGCTAAAATTGAAATTCTGATAATTCTTGAGTTACTCGAGCACTCATCCATGGCGAATGATAACTGAGGTGGAGAAAATTGGATATATAAGTTTGGGATAAGGTGGAGAAATGAGATAACTGATGATAATTCATTTTTTTTTCCGTGTAGGTTAGCTTATATGCTGCTTGTAATTAATTAATAGAATGTTTAAAAATTCATTCAAAGAAAAATGATTTTCCAAAAAATTCAACCTACAAAATTCTCTCTTTTCTATAAATGTTGAACAAGTTGAGAATTCATGTATATAATTTCTAACTTATCTTATGCAGGCAACTCGTGCTTAGTTTAAGAAGTTAAATATTTTTTTTCTTTTTTCCTTTGAAGCGGATTAGAAGTTAACACTAATACTACTATTTTAGTATGTGTTTGGAATTAGTTATAGCACATAGTAGAGTAGATATGTGTTTGAAACAATTTTATTTTTGTGTATTGGTTCTAAGTTTGGTTTGGTTGTTAAGCATTTATCTAGTTTAAATTATTGTTGAATAATCCCTGATTGTTAGGGACATTTGAATTATTCTTAGGAGCATCCCTTATCTTTAGTATTGAGATATCTTTTTTTGTTATTTCCTTATCCACGTAGGCTATAAAGCAAGAATCTTTCTTGTGAAGAGAATAGGAAATAGCTCTCTCTACATTGAGTTTTATTTACTTTTTCAAATTAACATCTAGTATTAGAGCCTTGGGATGTGTTGAAGCAGTAGCATTCACTTGCAGCAGCAAGGTCCGTGGCATTAGAGAATGGAAGTGGTTTTGTGCAATCAGAAATCCCTCGATTCGGTGGTCACTATGGTCATTGGAATATCTAATGGAGAATTTCTTACGTTCCAGAAAGTATTGGGGGCTAATCAAGAAAGGGATAAAGGAACCAAAAGAAGGAGAAGCACTAACGTAAGGGAAACTCAAGAACATTGAAGCTGAGAAATTGTGGGACTTGAAAGCTAAGAATTATTTGTTTCAAGCAATTGATCGACCAATTCTTGAGACAATTCTCAAAAAGGATATAGCAAAAGACATATGGGACTCTTTCAAGAAGAAATACCAAAGCAGGGCTAGAGTTAAGCGTGCTTAGTTGCAAGCTCTTCGCAAAGAGTTTGAAACTCTTCACATGAAAACTGGAGAAGCAGTAAATGAATTCTTTGAGAGGACTTTGACCATTGCAAATCGAATGATGATTCATGGAGAAAATCCATAAGATGTCATTGTGATTGTAAAGATTCTTAGGCTGATGACAAAGAACTTTAACTATGTTACGTGCTCTATCGAGGAACCAAAAGATATTGACAATATGTCAATAGATGAATTGTAGAGCTCACTCCTAGTTCATGAATAGCGGATGATAAGTCTCGTGGAGGAAGAACATGCTCTTAAAGTGACTACTTCTGAGGAATCATCTCTAGGGAAAGGCAGAGGCGTGGAGGTTTTCAAGGTAAAAGACGGGATCGGGTTGGGGTCGGGGTCGAGGTTGAGGCTGATTTGATATGTCAAGATTGGAGTGTTATAATTATCACAAGTTGAGACATTATCTGTGGGAATGTCCGAAAAAATAAAAATATAATAATGTAAATCTTGTCGAAACGGAAAAGAAGCTGCTCTTGATGGCTTGTGTGAATAGCAAAGAAGTTGATAGAAACTGTTTGTAGAAAGATTATGTCCAAGAGGTATGATATCTCTACTTCGGATGTAGCAACCATATGAGTGGAAATTGAAGATTGTTCTCCAAGCTTGATGAGACATTCTGAGAAACTGTAAAACTGGCCAACAATTCAAGCATCAAAGCTATGAGGAAAGGAGATGTTAAAATCATGTTGAACAAAACTTTGCAGACTATCAGTGGGGTATTTTGTGTTCCTGAACTCAAAAGAAATTTGATAAGCTTAGGTCAATTGCAAGAAGGTGGCTTTTCTGTTATAATACAGAACCAAAATTTTAAAATATTTGAGGTAGTAGCAGTGGTAAGGATAGCTAGTAATCGTATGTTTATTTTGGAGACTCAAACAAGTTATGATTGTTAAACAATCTCAACCAACAAGAGAATTCAAGAGCAAAATAGAATTAAAGTTTTCATTAACAGAAACATGGTGCTTTACAATGCAAGAATTGTCTTTAACCCTAAACACAACTAAACTATATATAGATTAAGGAAAGAAAGACAAAATGACTACTCTACCCATATGAGTAAAATAAAATAAATAAAATAAATAATCCTACTTATCTTAACACTCTTCCTCAAACTCACGATACGGTTGCAACAAACATCGAGAGTTTGCCAAACAAAAAACGAAAGCGGGAAATAGAATGTGACTTGGTAAAGAAATCTACAATCTGCATAAAAGAAGAAACAAAAGGAAAAGTGATGGTGCTATGCTTGAGATGATGACGTGTGTGTGAGGTGACAATCGATCTCAATGTGCTTCGTTCGTTCATGGAAAACGGAGTTGTGAGCAATCTGAACAACACTCTTATTGTCACAATACATAAGAGTGGGACGTTCAAGGAGAACTCCCATATCTCCAAATAACCAACGTAGCCAAACAATCTCCTTGGTAGGACACACCATAGCACGATATTCTACTTCAGTCGATGACTGAGAAACAATAGATTGTTTCTTACTTTTCCAAGAGATCAAAGAATCACCCAAAAAGATATAGAAACCAGTAATAGACTTGCGATCTATAGGATCATTACCATGATTAGCATCAGAGTATGCACGCAACTCCAAGGAAGAGGTGGATGATAGTAGAAGACTCTGAAAGACTGTGCCACGAAGGTACCATAAAATACGAACAATCGCTGCCCAATGAACTGTAGTGGGAGAGGCAACAAACTGACTAACAACCTGAATAGCATATGCAATATCTGGACGGGTAATAGTGAGATAAACCAAACTTCCAATAGTGGTATACGGTACAAAGTAGGGTCTGAAAATTTTGCCAGCTTACATCCACTACAATCAGAAATATCATGGGGTTGCAAACTTCCTAAGGCCTCCGTGGAAGCTAAAAACCTCAAATGAGAAGATGACACATGACCAAGACGCAAATACCATAAATAAAAACTAGATGAGGAATGACTCAAACGAAAAGAAGACAAATCGACACTGGTAGCAGCAATGCCACTTTCAACTCATCCAGAACATATAGTCCCCCATTCTATGGCCTGTCCCAATCAGCTTCTGAGACTATAGGTCCTACACAGTAACAAGAAGAAGAGGAAAATGTGACTATATTACCAGAATCACACAATTGACCGACAGAAGAAAGATTTAACGCGAGTCTTGTAATATGATATACATTAGGAAGAGACAGGTTATGAGTGACAATTGAACCAACACTTGCTAAAGGCATAGGAGTGCCATTAGCAGTCATGACATGAATCGAGGGTGAAGGAGATACAGAAGTAAAAGAGGAAGAATGTGGAGTCATATGATGTGAAGCACCAGAATCCAAGACCCATACAGAAGATGACATACCTGAAGAATTATGGGGGAAATGACCTACTGAGGAAAAGGCAGACATAGCTTGTGGTTGGTTTTGCTGTAAGGAGAGAAACCTCTGAAATTGCTCAGCCATGGTACTTGGATCAGTGAATGGATTAGGAGAAGCTACTGCTGCAGTATTTGGCTGTGGGCGTTTGTAACCAGGACTAGGAGGTGGTTTATATGATTGTGACTGATTGCCAGGCTTCCAACCTTGAGATTGCTGCTGGGATTCATTCAGTTGTTTCAACTTAGGACACTGAGCCTTCCAATGACCTTTCTTACTACAGAAACGACACTCATCAAAAGCAACCCTTACATACGGCTTATTCTGATTATTGGATGGTGGCTTCGAATGGGCTGCCAATACGGAAGGACTAGGAGACAAAGTAATTGCTTTTTCAGAGTTAGTCTTTAGGCGGACCTCTTTAGCCAACAACTCACTAACAACTGAGTTAACAGATGGAAGTAGAGACCGGTGCAAAATCTAACCCCTGAGTCCTTCAAAGTCACTGCGAATAGCCATTAGAAACTACACCAACCGCTGCTGCTCCCTACGAGCAATATAGGCATCAACTGCCTTCAATTCTTCTGATTCCATAAGAGCCAATTCGTCCCAAAGGTTGGTCATACCATAATAGAACTCTTGCACGTTCATATTATTCTGCTGGAGAGCTCGTATGTCAATTTCCAATTGATATTGATTTGCAAAATTAGACTGCGTATATAACCTCTGCAGATGATCCCAAACCTCTTTTGCCATCTTATATTTTGCCAATTGCATCCCTATAGAATACTCAACAGAATTATTAATCCAAATAATAATCTTAGCATTGTTTGTTTCCCACGCATCTATCAACGCAGCAAAATTCTCAGCGGTAGCTGTAGGTTTCATAGAAATACCACTCACATATCCCCATACCTTTTCACCTTCGAGAAAATTTCTCATCACATAACTCCAATACGAATAATTCTTGCCATCTAATCTCACACCAATAGATTGAAGCGAATCATCTCTTTCAGTACCCATGATCAATGACAATGAAAACTGGATAATAAAAGCAACGAAACGAGATACACAATTGAATCGAGAAGCTATACCAGAAATGAGACAAAGAACTTAACCGATACCATGTTAAACAATCTCAACCAACAAGAGAATTCAAGAGCAAAATAGAATTAGAGTTTTCATTAACAGAAACATGGTGCTTTACAATGCAAGAATTGTCTTTAAGTCTAAACACAACTAGACTATATATAGATTAAGGAAAGAAAGAGAAAATGACTACTCTACCCATATGAGTAAAATAAAATAAATAAAATAAATAATCCTACTTATCTTAACAATGATGAAGCTTGTTTTCAGTCAACTATGCAAGATTCTGTGTGGCTTTGGCACTATAGATGCAGTCATGTCAATTTCAACGGACTAAATGCTCTGGAAGAAAAACAGATGGTGAGAAGGCTTCAACAAATCCTCCCCTTCCCGTGTTTGTGAGAAATTTGTCTTGAGCAAGCAAAGAGAATCATTTCCCAAAAATAGTACCCGGAATGCTAATAAGCCATTGCAACTCATCCATTCGGGCATATGTGGATCGATAAATCCTACCTCAAATAGTGGAAATGGTATTTTATTACTTTTACGAATGATTTTAGTAGGAGAACGCGGGTCTATTTTTTTGTCTGAAAAATTTGAAGACATTACAATGTTCAAGCGATTTCAAGTTTTTGTTCAGAAAGAAACAGGAAAGCATATTAAAGCGCTATGCACCGATCATAGAGGTGAAGTCATGTCAAAAGAATTCACAAGTACTGTCAAATGAAGGGAATTAGGAGGCAATTAATTGCTGCATACTCCCACACCAAAACGGTGTGTCATAGAGAAAAAAACAAAACCATCATGAACATGGTTCATAGCATGATTTCTAAGAAGAAAGTTCCTAAAGAATTCTGGCCTGAATCTGTCAACTGGAGTGCACATGTGCTAAACATAAACCCCACGTTTGCTCTAAAAATGTGACTCTACACGATGCTTGGTCAGGATATAAGCCTACTGTGAACTATTTCAAAATATTTGGGATTATAGCATCTGCACGAGTTCCAGATCAAATGAGGAAAAAACTTGATGACAATGGCGTTAAATGCATGCTTCTTAGAGTAAGTGAACGATCAAAGGCCTACAGATTGTATAATCCATTGACAAAGAAGATTATCATTTCTCGAGATGTTATCTTTGACCAGGAAAATTGTTGGGATTGGAGTGGTAATGGCATTAATGAAAGTGCCTTGAAGAAAATAGTGATAATGAGCCACAATATGAGATATAACAATATGATGACAGTGCAAGTATAAAAATTAGTGATGAAGAGCCTGAGATGCAGCAAGATGATAACAACCTAGATAGCTTCAATGAAGTACCAGAAACATTTCTTGGGACTTTGCTGCATCAAAGAAGAAAACTAGTGTGGATGAAGGATTATATATGTGGAGACTAATTGTCTGATGAAGATCTGCAAGTCGGACTTCTTTCTCTTCACCCAATGATTCAATATTCTTCACTGAAGCAGCAAAGAGCAATAAATGGAGACAAGCAATGGATGCTAAGATTGAAGCTGTAAGAAGAAATGATACATGGAAATTAGTTGATCTTCCTAAAGGAGCAAAAGCAATAGGGGTTAAATGGATCCATAAAACCAAGCTCAACTAGAAAGGTAAAGTTGACAAATTTAAGGCTCAGCTGGTGGCAAAAGCGTATATGCAAGAGTATGGGATTGATTAGTATCAGGTATTTGCACCAGTTGCAAGAGATGATACAGTTCGGTTGGTAATTTCCTTAGCAACGGTAAATGATTAGCTCTTATTTCAGCTTGATGTGAAATAAACTTTTTTACATAGAGAGCTAAAAGAGAATGTTTTCATAAAAACATGCAAGGCTATGTAAGCAAAGGGAATGAACACAAAGTTTACAAATTGAAAAAGGGATTGTATGAGTTAAAACAAGCACCGGAGCATGTTACAGTTGGATAGAAGGGTACTTCATGAAGGCTGGGTTCAACAAATGTACTTATGAGCACACACTATTTATCATAACAGAATAAGTGGGTAAATTACTAATCGTGTGCTTATAAGTGGATGATTTAATATTGACAGGGAATGATGAATTTATTGTTATGACAGAATTTTGCATATTTTAATTTCAACTATTACTTTGTCAAAGCAGTTAATTTTGGGTCAAAGTCAAATTTTTAAAGGAATTTAATTAGTTCGATTGAAAATTTATGAACTTAATTGATTTAATTAGGAGTTCCTGGTTTAAGGGTGCAATTAAGAGCCTAAGGACCAACTTATATTAGATAAATAAAGGAGGGGGACCTAGGTTGCAAATTATATATAAGAATGTATATATACACAATAGAAATCAAACAAACCTTCAAATTGAGTTCTTGAATAGCAAACCGACGACCAGAAACGCCGAGCCACGCGTGAGGAAAAAGAAAAATAGAAAAAGAATAGGAAAAAGGAAGGGAAAGCTTGGGTTCGTCGTTGTTTCGCATGGTAGGTGTGTTTCTTCAGTTTTTCCTTATTGAATTCGTGGTAAATAGTGAATTTAATTTTATGGTTTTACCAATAGACATTGGGGATTTGAAATTTATCATTAGTTTGGGTTAATTAGGTGTTATGAAGATGCTCTCTTATCCTAATTAATTGTTTTGAAGTGGAATTGATGTTAATTGAGTAGTGGGTGATGAAGTGGATTGAAACTCACCTTACCTAGATGCTGACAATTTAGGAATTTATTTTGGTATTTAATTGGGTGGTTTCACTGGTATGAAATATTGTAAAATCAATGAAAGAAGAGGAATAAAGCAATGGAATGGGAAAATTAGAGAATGTTAGAAAAGTTAAAGCTTAGTGTTGAATGTGGTTAGGCCATTGGTTGGGAATTCAAGTGTGTAGATTTTTAATTATAATACTATTACTATTTCAAGTGGTGAGGAGACAATTGGGGATGCCTACCAACCGAACTAGAAGCAGTTCGTAGTTCTATGAGTGGAAAAGTTATATTTTACAAAGATAGCATGTTTTAAATTCCAATGTCGTTTTATAGATTATTATGATATGTTATTATAAATAAATATTTCAGAAGATCGTGGATTTCGTTAAGTAGCGTTTTCTTTTTAAAAGATCAGGTGAATATTCTTTTAAAACTATCATAAAGTACATTGTTAGATTTACCCGCTCTGCACTGTTGTGATGTGTTTCACAGTGTATGACCAGAATTACAGAGGTCTTTGGGACCCATTTTCGTACACACATAGGCTTTGGACCGTGTATGGGGGTGTTTAGGCTTTGGGGCTTGCTCTGCACGTGTATAACCAGATATTCAGATTTACAAATCAGATTTTGAGTGACATGCCCCGCCCATTGAGAATACTCTGCACCAGTGTGTTGTTGCTCATTGGTACTTTTGATGTTATTTTGCAGTAGATAATTTTTTTGCTACAAAATTCAGTTTTAGAAAACAAAATCTATTAGAAATAGTATAGTCAGTGTTGTTGTTTAGCAAAAACAACTTCAGCTATGAGCATTATCTCAATGATTTTCAATTATTTCTTATACTTATATGCTTGATTATAAATAAATTTCATGAAGGTAGTTTAATAAAGAACTATATATGTTTGCGAACTTATCCACTCACCGGGTTACAAAACTCATGTATTTTTCTAATATTTTTCTTATTAGGAAGCAGTTGAGTATGAGCTTGGATCGCCTGTTGACCACCACCACCCTCATTTTCCCATTTAGCTAGTAGGTTCATTTATTCATTCATTCATTTATTAGCATTTAGTTAAGACTTTGCATTCATTGGAGAATAGGTCTTTAAGAGCAGATTCATTGGGTTGAATGTTTTGAGTTTGGAATAGATCCTTACATGATGGATATGTTCAAAATACAGAAGAAACTTTGTCAAAATTTCTACAAAATCCTTTTCATTATTTACGTTAAGATAAAATGATGCAGTTATAGGCAGTTGCAATTTGCCTTAGCGGTGGATCCAACACTTAGTTATCATCCATGGTTGGCGCACGCCACATGAGAAGTTATTAGAGATACTTTGGTGTGGGGCGTGTCATTTATGATCAATGAATTTAAACTTTCTATGAAAGAAGAGTTCGAAATGAAAGACTTAGGCAAGATGAGATATTTCCTTGGAATAGAAGTTGTGAAATATACTACAAGAATTTTAATCAACCAAAGAAAGTATGCACAAGAAGTCTTAAAACAATTTTTAATGGAGAACTGCAACCCTACATACAATCCAATTGTCCTTGGTTTTAATATTTCAAAGGATGAGCGAGGAGTAAAAGTTGATCAAACGTTCTACAAGCATTTAATTCGCAACGTGATGTATTTATCAACGACAAAGACAGATATGTTGATAAGTGTGCACTTTACACACTTATTTATATCTCTAAACAGATAAATTATCATTAGATTGAGCGAATCTCCACTAATATAGTTGTATATATTGTGTTTTTAGGCATAAATCCCCAATATGGAGAAGAATAAGGCAAAAATGACAAAAAGCGTCAAATTTCTTGAAGTTGAGGACCAAAATGTAACTCTTCAAAAGGTGGATGTTGGATGCAATTTATTTGGGACCTTTTTGTAAGAAAAGTCAAAAGTTAGGGACTAAAGTGTAAGATTTGAAAGTTGGAGGGCCTTCGGTGCAATTTCCACAGTAAAAAGAGGCAAAAAAACCATCGGAGTGGGATTTATTGCCATAAGTCGATCACTTACTGCTGTAAGAGTTACCATGCGATCGTAAAGTTTGCTCAGTGTGATCACATGGTAGAAAATCTGTAGTCTTGCGTTTGTTTATCGCATGGTAGAAAATCTATAGTCCTGTGTTTTTTTCCTTCTTTCTTGGTTTTCTCCTCATTTTGCCTCAAAATGGATGGGCTTTTGGTCAATTGTTAGACATGAATTAGTGTATATATCCCACACCTTTAGATCCCCAATTCAATTCTTGGTTTTTAGCTTAGCATCTCCATTGCATGTAGATGTTAAGGTGTGCTGTGGAGGAGAGAAATAGAGAGAAGATGATTATTTTAATTGAAAAGAAAATAGATGATGTGTAGTGAAAAGGAGAGGAAAAAGAGAAAAGTGAGTAAAAGAGAAGAAAATATGGGACCTGCAATTTTTTACGCGTCTCTATCTCTCCGCCACGTAGGCAAAAATAGAGGATGTGTGGAAGTTGTACAATGAAGATGCTCTTAGTTTTGGATTAGGTTTTCTTCTTCATCTTCTTCCTTTTTCTCTTTTATTTTCTTCTTGTTCCTTTCTTCTTTTTTTCTTTTTATCTTTTAGTTTAGGGTTTGGATTTGGGATAATTACTTGGAGAAGACAATAAAGAAATCAAGAGGAGATAATGGTGGAGATGGATGAATCAAGAATGGACACTTCAAAGGTAGAATTCTTAGCTTGTTTTTGAGCTTTTCCATTTTCTTTTCCATTGGTGTTTTACACTTATTATTGTCTTGTATTTCCTTTATCATGAGTTGTTGGGATGATTGATGGGTTAGCCTAGTTTAGTTAACGAAGATGTTTACGGGTTTGGAATGGCTTGCTCTTGTTCATGTGTATTTGTTATTGAGATTTTTCCCATTTGTTTGCTTGATCACTAAATGGATGTTTTGTGATTTGTGTAATTGTTTGAAACTTAACAAATGCCCTAGGTTCCTATAGGGGATAGAGGTATACCCCTAACCTTAAGTGATCCATTGAGATATTCTCACAAGAACTAATGCAATTGATTTGTTTATAATCGACATAGAGATATAATAGATTGAACAAACAATTAGGGCCGGTTTGATGCTTGAGAGAGGTAATTGGCAAAATTAGGACAACCGAGTCTAACATAGAAGATGAGTAATATGTTGCGATTAAACGATGAATTGATTAGACTTTGGTTAAATGAAATCATGAATCCTGACTAGTCATTAATCCAAGTTCACCACCATTCATGCCCGTATTAGGTTGTCAGTTATTTGCATTTTTAGTCAGTTATCTCAATTGCCAACCTTTCAACTGTGTGTGTGTTCCATTTATCCTTTTACCTTACACTAGAATGAGTGACTCGATCATACCAATCCTCGTTGTACGACAACCTGGACTCCAAAAGTCCACTTTATTACTTGCTATGACCTGTGCACTTGCGGTGAGTTTCCACGCATATTTCGAGCATAACCTTTGTTATAAGCTTACTTAGTAGGTTTATGGAGAATCCTAAAGAACTTCATTTGCAAGTTTCAAATAGGATCGTCCAAAATCTGAAAGGAATGTGTGATTATGGAGTCTTCTATAAGAGGGGTGGCAATGATAAATTGATAGGCTTTAGTGACAATGACTTTGCAGGAGATTTGAACGATCGAAAAAAGAACTGCAAGTCAATTTTTTTCATTAAGCGTATGCTTGATTCACAAGAATTTTTAGGTAAGTTGTATTTACTCGAATTGCTTATAGATTGTGTAGTTAAAAATGAAAGATAATGTATTAAAAAATATAAAGTAATTGTATGTGTAGTTGAAAAGGAGGAGAGGGAATTTTGTTTGTTGAAATATTGTGAATCAAACATACCCTAAGTGATGCAGCTATCTCCTACTCCTCAAGGAAACACCTAGTGGCCACCTTGTCCACAACTGAAGCTGAATTTATTATTTTTGCATCTTGTGCGTGTCAAGGAGTATGTTTAAAACGGTTACTTGATGAAGTTCATCATGCTCAAAAAGGACCAACAACGCTTTTTTGTGATAATATTTCTACCATCAAGTTGTCTAAAAATTCTGTGCAACAAGGTAGGAGTAAACACATAGATATCAGGTTTCATTTTCTTCGAGATTTGACAAAAGGTGGTATTATGGAGCTGGTATACTGTAAAAGCCAAGATAAGCTTGCTGATATCCTAACGAAACCATTGAAGTTGGAAAGTTTTGTACAATATAGAAGATCACTTGGTATCCGTTCAGTATCAGAAGTAAACTAAATGTTGTAGATCATTTAGTTTAAGGGAGAGTATTTAGTATTTGTCTAGTTTAAATTATTGTTGAATAATCCCTAATTGTTAGGGATATTAGAATTAGTATTAGGAGCATCTCTGATCTTTAGTATTGAGATATCTTTCCTATTGTTTCCTTATCCACTGTAGGCTATAAAACCAGAGTCTATCTTGTGAAGAGAATAAGAAATAACTCTCTCTACATTGAGTTCTATTTGCTTTTTCAAATTAACAGTTTAGATATTAAAGTCAATCGATTTGTGGGTGTAATCGTGGATGGTGTTAAATCGTGGTATTTTAGTGATATAATCATATTATCGAGGTTGGTAATTTAATTACTGGGACACGTAATTTAACTACTGGAGTAGGTAATGTTCTCCGTATAAATCAGAAAGTTTAAAAGTTACTATTTCTAGCTTTTTGGAAATTATTTACTAGTATTGACCATATAAGCTAAAGAGAGCAATACCTTTTGAATAATTGTTGAATGTCTTTGTGGGAATGATGTTGTGATTGTTGTCTATGAAAGTTTGTGAGATAAGTGCGCTAATTTAAAATACTGCTCAAAGTTCATATTTAGGGGATAAATATATTGAAATTAAACTGCAAAACAAGTACGTTCTACTATTCTTCCAGCTTGGGTATGAGAATGTTTTAATGTTCTTGTTACCATTACTGAGGTGGATAATATTATTACGAGGGTAAGTAATAATGTTATCCTAGTAGTTAATCCAGATTATTGGGGGTAGTAATCTAGAGAGAAAGTACGTAAGAGAGAAAATCAGGAACAAAGGAAGTGAGAAATTGAATGGTGATCTAAATTAACGGAGGTGGTAATCCAGAGAGAAAATGCGTGGAGAGTGAAAGTTAGGGATGAAAGAAGCAAAAATTTGAATTGTGACCTAGATAATTGGGGGTGGTAATCTCAGAAAGAGAAAGTGTGTAGAAAAAGAAAGCCGAAGGTGAGGGAAGCGAGAAGTTGAATATTGGTCGAGATTACGATCGGTGGTAATCTAGAGAAAAAAGTACATAGAAAAAGAAAGTGAGAGATGAAGGAAGCGAAAAGTTGAATGGTGATCAAGATTATCGGAGGTGGTAATCTAAAGAGAGAAAGTGGAAAGTCTGGAGACGATGGAAACAAGAAGTTGAATGTTAATCGAGATTGAAAGGGGTAGTAATCTAGAAATAGAAAGTGCGTAAATAGAGAAAGCGAGAGATGAGGGAAGCGAAAGTTGAATGTTTATCGAGATTACAGGGGGTGATAATGTAGAGGGAGAAAGCTGGAAATGATGGAAGGGAGAAGTTGGATGTCAATCGAGATTATTGGGGATGATAATCTAGAGAGAGAAATGCGTAGAGAGAATGTGTGTGAAAGATTAGGGAAGCAAGAAGTTGAATATTTGTCGAGATTGCCCGGAGTAGTAATCTAGATAGAAAAAGTCCATTAAGAGAAAAAGTCGGAGAAGAGGAAGCGAAAAGTTAAATGTTTATCGAGATTACCGGGGATGGTAATCTATGGACAGCAAGTGCGCAGAGAGAAAGTTGAAGACGAGAGAGGTGAGAAGCTGAATGTTTATCGAGATTATCGAGGGCGGTAATCTAAAGAGAGAAAGTTGGAGACGAGAGAAACAAGAAGTTGAATGACGATCAAGATTAGCGGAAATGGTAATCTAGATAGAGAAAGTGCATAAAGAGAGAAAGTCAGAGACGATGGGAGTGAGAAGTTGAATATTGGTCAAAATTACTAGTAATCTAAAGAGAAAGTCGGGGATGGGAAAAGCGAGAAGTTGAGTGTTGATCGAGATTATTGGGAGCAGTAATCTAGAGAGAAAAAACACGTAAAGAGAAAGTCAAATGGGGAAAGCAAGAAGTTGAATGTTGATCGACTCAATCACCTATGTTTCCTATAGCAACTAGTGGTTCGAATTTTGCCGAAGAACATGGTGGGATTGGGGGTGGTGGTGTAGGTGAAGATGAGGACTAAATGATAAATTTTGAATAGTTACTGTATCAATTTATCATTTTTCAATTTATCTAAGCTTCCCAAACTTTAAAATTTGAATTGCAATAATAAATAAATGTGAGGGATTAATTTGTGCTTATTGAAATATTATGTACTCAATTGTAAATATCATTTATTTAATTTAATGTAAATAGAAGAATATTATTGACTTTTTGACTTAAAAAAATCCTGATTTTGTAAGGAAACATTAGATTGAAGACCAAAATGCTAAGGAAAAAACAAATCTATTCTTAAAGCGCAACGATCTAAAACATTAGGTTCTTCTTGCTCTAATAAGCCTTTTCAAAAAAGAGCGAGACTTAAGGTCTAGCCACATGATAAGTGCGTTTTACGCACTTATTTAGGGTCGTTAAACTCCAATTAATTTTATCTCCTATCTATTTCGTGCCTAAATTTTGCAATTTATTATTATTTTAGGAGAAGAATTAGATATGGAGGAAAGCGGAGCAATATTGGAGTGGAGATGGCCAAAAGAAGGGAAGAGATATGAAGATAATGAAAGTTTCCAAGTTTGAGGACGATAATGAAATTATGCTAAATATTGGGAACGAATTTTGACCTAGATAAAAGTGGAATTGGGACGTGGCTATTTCTGAATAAACTGTAGATATTTTCGTCTAGTTTCCACAGGAATTTGAATCGCCTCAATCGGACATCAGATGAAGAAGTTATGACCGAAATAGTAACATCTTGCCCAGCTGTCCAGTTTGCGCGCGTGATTCCTAATTGGACTAGGACTCCAATTATGGTATACTTTTGGGCTCCTCCTTACACACGAAATTGGAGGATTCTTGGGACCTTTTTAGGGCTATAAAAGGAGGTTAAGAGAGATTAGAGAGAGGAGGGAAGCTACAACACAAGTTTGGAGAAGAAATTGAGGAATTCAAGAGATTGAAGGCTTCAACTTTATTTTCTCAAACCCGGTTATGTATTTCGTTTTATTTCTTATCTTTAGTTTTTATTTCAATTCCATGAGTAGCTAAATTCTTATTACTTGGGACGATTTATGGATCCCAATTGTGAACTTTAATTCTATGTGAATGGATCCAAATTTCTAGTAATTGATTGTGTGTTAATTCTATGTTGTTGGGTTATTTTATTTGCCTTTCTGATCAATTGGTGAATTTATCTATTGGTTTATGCTTGATTCGAGAGAGGAGAACATGAATTAGATTTAGACAACATAGAACACTAATTTAGATAAGATTTAGAGATAAACTTGTGGTTAGTGCGGTCACGTAGGTGGAATTTCGAGGAAACCGATTAGAATTTCTTGTTTGAATGTTCATGAAGGTTGATAACGAATTTACTTAGAGATAGGTAAATTGGCCCGATTGAATAGATTTAATTATCATCGAGAGAGATAGTTATATAATTTAGAAATTTGACCTAACACGAGTTAATTATTTTGGATCCATGAATGTGGGATTAAGGGGATCAATTGGGTGAAGTAATGAGTCCCAAGTCTTTAAATACCTTGATTTAATCTACAAATTCTTTTTAATTCTTGCATAATAGATTTAGTAGAGCATTATTCTCCTAGCATTCTATTTAAATTTAGTATTATTACACCCATTAATTTGATCCATCAAATAAAGTGATAAATTGACAAATTTTGGTACTCAAACAAGTCCTCATGGGATCGATACGTGGACTCAAATCCACTTTACTACTTGTTTGACACCGTACACTTATGTTCGCATTTGCACTCATATTTTTAAGCTTAACAAGTTTTTGGCGTCGTTCTTGGGAACTCGTAATTGATATCGATACTTGTCAATTATTGCTTTAATTTGATTTTATTTTTTATTTTTTAGTCATCTAAATTTTACTTATTTTGTGTTGCAGATTTGCATGCTAAACACGAGATCGAACCCATTATTTGAGTTTGTGCCTTTTGATCTTGAGATAGAGCGCACATTTCGACGTACATTAAGAGAAGCAAAAGAAGCTAAGAAAAACAACAGGGACAGAGATGGTCAAGAAGAAGAACGGCTTAGCTAACCCCCGTCATCCGTTGAGGGAATATGTCACAAGCGATGGGGAATAATCTCACTTGCTTGGTTCCTCCTGCGATTCCTCGCTAATAACTACGAAATTAAGCCGAACTATTCACTTGTCCAACAAAACGGTACAATTTCATGGGTCACAGGACGAGGATCCCCATGAGCACATAAGGCGATTTTTAGAAATCAGGATATGTTCAAAATTAACGAGTACCTCAAGAGGCTATTAAAATGAAATTGTTCTCATTTTCTTTGGTCGAAAGGCGAGAACGTGGTTTTATACTCTACCCGCCAATTCACAAGTTGGGCTAATTTGTGTCGTAAATTCTTTGACAAATTCTTCCCTCCAGCGTGATGTTAAAAATAAGGCGTGAAATAACCTCATTTTCCCAACACCATGGAGAATCTATATTTGAAGCATGGGAACGATTCAATGACTTGCCGAGACATCGCTTCAAATCATGGCATACCCGATCGCTCATCGTGCGCACCTTTTATAATGGGTTGAGTGATGAGAACAAGAAGCATGCGCACTCGCAGAGGCTCACTCATGGATAAGACATATGACGAAGCATCCTCTATTTTCGAGAAGATGGTCGCAAATAGTTATCGCGGTATTCGGGATCGCTCACGCCAAAGCATGTTGGAATTCATGAAGTTGATGCCGTGACATCACTCGCAGCCAAGTGGCGCTCTTTCCAAGAAATTGGATAATATGACTTTGCCTGCCTAACATGGCCCGAGTGCTATATGTGATATTTGTTGTGCTAACCATGTTACTACAGAGTGCCCTGTGGCCCATTCAAACTTACCAATTGATCAGCAGGCATTCTTCGCTAGAAACAATCAAAGGCCACCATATGGGCCGTACGCTCAGACGTACAATTCGGGATGGAGACAACACCCGAACTTCTCTTGGAAGGACAACAATGCAGGAATGAGGCCACCTGGATTTAATCCGCCGTAGGAAAGGAAAAGCTCATTGGAAGAAGTCTTAGCCAAATATATGGAAGCAAACAACAATTTCATGCAAAAGACCGAACACACTCTCCAAAACCAAAATGCTGCAATCAAGAATTTGGAGACTCAAGTTGGGCACTTAGCAAATGCGAGCAAAGACGCCTCGGTACTTTGCCAAGTGATACGGTGACCAACCCAAAGCAAATCAATGCCATCACCACTAGAAGTGGACTTAAATTGCCGGAGATAGAAGTAATAAATAAGGAACCAGCTGCCTCAGATGCAGTTGAGAATGAGAAGGAAGAGCAACAAGAAACCGCCGAATCATCGGACAAAGGGCCAAGGGTGGACAAAAATGAGGAAACGAGGCCACATCCAATCAAGGCTTACGTCCCCCCGATCCCCTATCCTCGGAGGTCAGAAGAGTAAATTGGACAAACAAGCTTTGGGAAATTTCTTGAAGTATTCAAAAAGTCGCACATAAACATACCGTTCGCGGATGCCTTAGCTCAAATGCCTAGCTATGCGAAATTTATGAAAGAGATCCTATCCAACAAAAGAAAGCTGGACGAACATGAGACGGTGATGCTCACCGAGGAGTGCAAAGGCAATTCTACGTGAAAAATTACCTCCTAAATTGAAAGATCCAGGAGTTTTAATATTCCTTGCACAATAGGCTCATTTTATTCGGTTTAGCATTATGTGACCTAGGTGCTAGCATTAATCTAATGCCATGGTCTGTGGTACGAAGCTTGGGTTAGAGAGTGCCGACCAACCACCGCTTCCTTGCAATTGGTCGATAGGTCAATTACTTACCCAAGAGGGATCATAGAAGACGTGTTAGTGAAGGTTGACAAGTTCATTTACCCAAAGGGACTTTATTATTTTAGACATGGAGGAAGATAAAGAAATCCTCTGATATTTGGAAGACCATTTTTGAGAACGGGAAAGGCATTGATCGATGTTTATGAAGGAACGCTTACACTAAGGGTGGATCAGGATAAAGTGACGTTCAATGTGTTTGACGCTTTAAAACGTCCATCCTTGTCATCTACAGATGCTTGCTTCCAAATTGACATACTTGACCGCACAATTGATGAGGTTTTTGTTGAGACCTTCCCACTAGCTCCACTTGAGGCATGCATTGTGGGGTCGTGAAGCTCCTCAGAGAGAACGAAGAGCGGAGATGGCTCGTCACATGGAAGCCTTACATGCTATGGGTTACAAAAGGAATTGGGTATTCGAGTCATTGGGAGAAGCTCCAAAGAGAATCCTCCCCTTCATTGAGTCTCCGCCTACGCTTGAGATGAAACCCCTTCCATCACACCTCAGGTATGCTTATTTAGGAAAATCTTTTACATTGCCTCGTGATTATTTCTAATCAATTGGATCAAGTGGAAGAGGAGAGGTTGTTTAGTAATCGAGGGCACACGTAATCGCTATTGGATGGACAATAGCCGATATTAAAGGAATCAGCCCTTCAATCTGCATGCACAAGATTTTGCTCGAAGAGTGAGGAAAGACTTCTATTGAGAATCAACGCAGACTGAATCCCAATTTGAAAGAGGTCATCAGGGCCGAGATAGTAAAGCTTCTAGATGCAGTATCATTTACCCCATCTCGCATACCATGGGTAAGCCCAATCCATGTTGTGCCCAAAAAGGAGGAATAATGGTGAAGAATGAGGATGATGAATTAATCCCTCTAGACCAGTCACAGGATGGAGGGTTTGTATCGACTATCTAAACTCAACATCGCTACAAGGAAAGACCACTTCCCATTACCCTTCATCGATCAAATGGTAGAGCGCTCGCAGGTACTCACACTATCGCTTTTGGATGGATACTCTGGATACAATCAAATCCCCATTGCACCGATCAAGAGAAGACAACTTTCACCCGTCCATATGGAACATTTGCCTACGTAAGGATGTCGTCGGTCTATGTAATGCACCGCCACCTTCAATGCAAGGCATGATGGCAATTTTCTCCGACATGGTGGAGCGGTGTATGGAGGTATTTATGGATGATTTCTCTGCTTTTGGTTCTTCTTTGATGAATGCCTTGCCAATCTATCTCTAGTGTTACAACGGTGTGAAGAAACCAATCTCGTATTGAATTGGGAAAATGCCATTTTATGGTAAGTGAAGGTATAGTGTTGGGCCACCGTATTTCACCTTTGGGAATTGAAGTGGACAAAGCTAAGATTAAAGTTATTGACAAATTGCCCCTCCCACCTCGGTAAGAGGCATTAGGAGTTTCGTGGGGCATGCAGGCTTTATAGGAGATTTATTAAGGACTTTTCATATCACAAAGCCATTGTGTAGGTTCTTTGGAAAAGACGTGCTCTTTAATTTTTCGGAGTGTCACAATGCCTTCAACACATTGAAAGAAAAATTGGTCATCAACCATATCATTGCACCCGATTGGTCACTACCCTTTGAAATCATGTATGATGCCACCATGCGAGGGAGCAGCACTAGGGCAAAGGAAGGACCAGATATTTAGAGTTATTTACTACGCCAGTAAGACTTTGAACTCACTCAAGCTAATTATGCCACCACAGAAAAGAATTGCTAGCAGTGGTGTTTGCTTTTGATAAATTCCTGGTCCCTACCGATTGGTTCAAAAGTGATCGCCTTTACCGATCACTCACCTTGAGGTATTTGTTCGAGAAAAAGGATGCTAAGCCCAAAGTTGATTAGATGGATATTGCTCCTTCAAGAATTTGACATAGAAATTCAGATAGAAAGGGCACGGAGAACCAAATAGCGTATCATTTGTCCCGACTCGAGCAATCGATGAGCTTCTGGAAGGGGAAGAGATAAATGAGAACTTTCCCGAGCAGCTTGTACAAAGTTCAGAAATCCCGTGGTTTGCGCACCATGTGAACTATTTAGTTGGGGGCATCATCCCATCTGAGTTCTCCTATCAATGTAAGAGAAAGTTTCTCCACCGACCTTCTGTACTACTATTGGGAGGAACCATTCCTTTATCGGAGAGGGCCTGATCAAATCATCCGCCGATGTGTACCAGATGATGAGATGAGTGACATCCTAGATCGGCTTCATTCTTCGCCTCTACGGCGACACCTTGGGCCCTCCAAAACAGCCAAAGTACTCCAAAGTGGATTTTATTGGCCTACCTTATTTAAAGGTGCACACTCATTTGTGAGGGCCTGTGACCGTTGCCAACGCACGGGAAATATCTCGTTAACACAAGAAATGCCCCTCAACAACATCCTTGAGGTAGAAATTTTTGATGTTTGGGGTATAGACTTTATGGGACCCTTCACACCCTCTGATAACAATCAGTATATCCTAGTGGCAGTAGATTACGTGTCAAAGTGGATTGAAGCGCGGGCTTCCCCAACTAATGATGCTAAGGTGGTGGTGGAGTTTGTAAAGAAAAACATCTTCACTAGGTTTGGAACGCCAAGAGCTCTGATAAGCGATGGAGGCACGCATTTCAATAACAAGCTCTTTAAATCCGTCTTAGCTAAGTATGGAATCCATCATCGTATGGCGACACCTTACCATCCACAAACCAAACTTGATAAAACGGATATTAGAAACAACCGTCAATTCATCCCGAACGGATTGGTCAAAGAAGTTGGATGATGCCCTTTGGGCATATCGTACAGCCTTTAAAACACCCATCGGTATGTCACCATATCAATTGGTGTTTGGAAAGGCGTGTCACTTGCCTGTTGAATTAGAACATAAAGCATATTGGGCACAAACTACTCAACATGGACTTGAAGGCCGGAGAGAGAAGATGTCTCTGACTTAACGAACCGGATGAGTTTCGATTAGGTGCATATGAGAGTGCCTCCATTTTTAAGGAGCGCGATTAAGAAATGGCATGATCGCTACATTATAATGACGGGAGTTCCAAGTGGGCGACCAAGTTTTACTCTACAACTCTCGCTTAAAGCTTTTCCTGGTAAGCTCGCATCCGCATGGCTCGGGGCCATTCACAATCTCCAAAGTAGCTCCATATGGGACCATCGAACTCACATCCAACTAAGGGGACGTTCAGTGAATGGACAACGCCAAGCACTATTTTGAAGCTAATTTTTCCGAAGGAGAAGTCGGCTCGCCTTACTCGAGCCCATGACCATCCAAAGTCGTGCCTCGACTATAAACAAGCGCTTAGGGGAGGCAACCCACCGACACTCATTCCAATTTTACTTTGATTTTTTCGCTTTTGCATTCCTTCTTATTTCCTATTTTTAATAAGTAAATCCTAAAAGAAATTTCCTTTTCATAATTATTATTATTATAATTTAAAAATAAATAAAAAAAGGGAGAGGTCGCATGCTCGCCTCGATGAGGCGCGACCAAGCGCTGCTTCAGGCGCCAAGAAATGGTCGTCGCTACTTCGCGATCAGCGCCGACTAGCGACTCAAGAAGCTGCCGATGTCGCACTGCGCGACTCGCGATTTAAAAAAAAAAAAACTCGCTTCTTTAACTTCCCTTCCGCCATTTCTTCCTCTATTTCCACTTCTTCCTTCAACTTCCTCTCTTTCCCTAATTTCCTTCCCACAATTACTAGCCATTACCACTTGCATATATTAATACGGTTATTCCCCAATTATATTTGTCTTCTCCAAGTGTTTCCCCCACAAAATTCAAACACATTCCAAGAGGTGAATGATGAAATCATATTTTACTTGCATAAGTTGATTGATGATTGATTTGAGTTCTTTGCTTGTAATGAGATATGATTATCAAGTGATTGTGGTAATACTTGTTTAGAATCCTACATATTTCTTGCTATGGGTACTTTCACCCTTAAAACATTCTTGATTCCTATCTTTTCTTACACTTGCATGCTAAGTGTTCGATAAATTGTCTCAACCATTGTTCTCTTTGTTTTGTGCCCATTGCATGCTAAGTGTTTGCCATATTGCTTGAACCAATTCCCTTTTCTATTGTCACCACTTTACTATGAGCTTAGTTAACAAGTGAGTTTGGGGGAGCACTTTGATATATACAAACATCTTTTTCGCTTTACTTGTCCTTGATATAGTCTATCTATATGCAATCTCATTCCATGTGCTTGGTGATTCATAGGATCATGACGGATGTGACACGAGATTTGGCTCGAGCAAAGAAAGGAAAGAGTGTTGCCACAGCTCCACCACTTCCAAACGGTCTAGGAATGACACTACAACATATGAACCATTCATCTTTGAGGAAGCACAGTGACCGCTTTGATATAATCCAAGGACAACGCTTTATCTATGAGCGTATGGTTGATTTGAAAGAAGTAGAGTCTCTGAGTCGCTGAAATTATCCAACGGAAGAAGTGGGTAAGTTGGTTGCTAAACCACACAATCGTGATACCCTAACGTAGTATATGAGTTCTATGCCAATCTCAATCCGTACATCGAGGAGCCGGCTGTAAGAGCTTGCATATCATACCTTTGTTCGTGATGTTTGGGTCCCCTTTAGCCCCGCCATATAGCCGTAGTATTACTGCCTCTTCCACGCCGTATACCGTAACTACCACCAATCGATGCCGAGTGGGATGAGATCATTCAAGATTGCTTCCGGATGACAAGCTCAAAGAGGTGGGCAAAGCATAAAAAAGTGGACATGGCGCTTGAGCTTCACGGTACAAACTCTTTCACTATATCATATGCCACAACATCGATCCCAATTTAATCCCTGACCGACATCTCGCACATTAAACCGCAATGCTATACTACTTAGCCAATGGTGGCGATATTGATTTCGCAAAATCATTTTCGACAAAATCGTGGGGATCCAGAAGATCCACTGAAGCGCTCATTTTTCCATCTTTGATATCCGCTCTTGCAAAAAAGCTAAGGTCCCGAGCATTCCCTCTCAAGGAGACAAGACACTACCACCCACCATTAATCGTGGGCACGCTTATGCAATCTAAATCACAAAGTCGGGTCAAGGCCCCATCTATGCCCCCGAGGCGAGAATGACCAAGATGACGACATACCTCCTTGACAAATGAGCACCCAGTTGGACTCGACATGAGACTCGCCTTTGACCACATGCAAACGCAATTACAACAAGATCGAGCATACAACGAACAACAAAGGGCAATGAGTTCGCCATTCTCTACAAGCTCAAGAAGAGGCTTGGGCCCGAGATCATCGTGGAGGTTATGAAGATGTTTGAGCAACTCCTGCGGTATCAAGCCATCCGGCCCTTTCAATGGATGATTTGGTGGAGATGGCACGCATTGCTCCCAACTACACACCAGACTATCTTTCCTTTTTATTCTTTTTGATACATGATACATTGGGACAATGTATGTGCTAAGTTTGGGGTGTGACAATATTTGTGGTTGTGTGTCGATAGGTCTTCAGTCTACTTTTACAATTTTTACTTATGTGTTTACTTGTGAGTCGTGAATGTTAGTCTTCCAAAAAAAAATGTGTCTTGTGTCTGCTTGTCAAGTAGCTATCGCCGATGATTGTTTCTTTTGGGTAAAAAATTGAAATAGAGCAATAGTTGGACCTTTACAACATCACTTAATCCTTTTTAACTTTTCATGTCACTTAGTGGTGCACGATGATCTTATAAGAGCACATGGTCATGGCTTGGCTTGAATCTAAGTCCTGAATTTGATCTAGATGCCGATCCCTCACACCGCTCGTAATGCACAACTCGACTAGTAGAAATAGGCAATTGTCCCAAACTAAATTGTAGGGCCAATTAACTAAAAAGGCTAAGTTTGGGGTGGTAAGATTAGTGACTTTATGTTGGGAGAATTGCAATTTGATGCCTTGATGTCTTTGCTCTAAATTGAAGAATCTTTAGTTGATGAGTTTGCCCTACACCACCAATACTATCACCTCCCGCGACAAAAAAAAAAAAAAAAAAAAGAGAAAAAGAAAAGAAAAAAGAGAGGAGAAAAATCATTTGCATTCATCGCCTATTCTCTTGCCTCATTGACTGAGTGATTAAGTCCGAGGGTATTTTACCCGTGCCTTGAGTGACGAGCCTCGAGTCATCGACCTAAAACTCGCATACGGGTCCTTGAGAAAGCATTATTGTTGGGGGGGCATTGCATTACATTCCGATTTCACAAAAACAAAAACACAAAAAAAAACAAGACAAAAAAGAGAAAAAGAAAAAAGAAAAAAGGAAAAACTGAAATAAAGATTGATAGGGGTTTGAAGTGTTGGGAAAAGGTTCAAAAGCTAGAGATTTGGAAATTTGGAAGTAAAGATGGATGGACGGATAACGGTAATTCCTTTAACATCCAAATACTTCTACTTAACATCTTGTGTGGAAAATACATTTATTTTTAGAACACCACACATCGAAAGTGAAATATCTCGGGACTTGAGAGAAAAGTATAAAGAGTGAATCTCTACGAGTGGGCGAATAATCTTACCACAAGGGGAAATGGGCATGGTTTTGTATTGTGTGGTCCGTGATTAGATTTTGACGTGGATTTGAGTCGAGCCATGGCTAGCAAATACATTACAAAGTCGTGTACATGTTAAGTGAATAGCTTGGTGCATGTTTATTCGGCCCAAATGGAGCCTGTAAGTATTTAACTACCCGAGGCTAATGGTACATTACTTGACTTGTTTGAGTCTTATCTGTGGGTTAGTGTTCTGCGTAGCGTGATGCTTTGTGTTATTTAGTTCCTTGTTCGAGGGCTTAACAAGAGTTAAGTTTGGGGTGTTGATAAGTGCTTTTACGACTTATTTAGGTCGTTAAACTCCACTAATTTTATCTCCTATCTATTTCTGTGCCTAAATTTTGCAATTTATTATTATTTTAGGAGAAGAATTAGATATGGAGGAAAGCTGAGCAATATTGGAGGAGATACTAAAAGAAGGGAAGAGAGATGAAGATAATTTGAAAGTTTCCAAGTTTGAGACGATAATGAAATTATGCTAAATATTGGGAACGAATTTTGACCTAGATAAAAGTGGAATTGGGACGTGGCTATTTCTGAATAAACTGTAGATATTTTCGTCTAGTTTCCACAGGAATTTGAATCGCCTCAATCGGACATCAGATGAAGAAGTTATGACCTGAAATAGTAAATACTGCCAGCTGTCCAGTTTTAGGCAAGGTGATTCCTAATTGGACTAGGACTCCAATTATGGTATACTTTTGGCCTCCTTACACACGAAATTGGAGGATTCTTTGGGACCTTTAGGGCTATAAAAGGAGGTTAAGAGAGATTAGAGAGAGGAGGGAAGCTACAACACAAGTTTGGAGAAGAAATTGAGGAATTCAAGAGATTGAAGGCTTCAACTTTATTTTTCTCAAACCCGGTTATGTATTTCGCTTTATTTCTTATCTTTAGTTTTTATTTCAATTCCATGAGTAGCTAAATTTTATTACTTGGGACGATTTATGGATCCCAATTGTGAACTTTAATTCTATGTGAATGGATCCAAATTTCTAGTAATTGATTGTGTGTTAATTCTATGTTGTTGGTTATTTTATTTGCCTTTCTGATCAATTGGTGAATTTATCTATTGGTTTATGCTTGATTCGAGAGAGGAGAACATGAATTAGATTTAGACAACATAGAACACTAATTTAGATAAGATTTAGAGATAAACTTGTGGTTAAAAGTGCGGCCACGTAGGTGGAATTTCGAGGAACCGATTAGAATTTCTTGTTTGAATGCTGCTCATGAAGGTTGATAACGAATTTACTTAGAGATAGGTAAATTGGCCCGATTGAATAGATTTAATTATCATCGAGAGAGATAGTTATATAATTTAGAAATTCGACTGCTAATACGAGTTAATTATTTTGGATCCATGAATGTGGGATTAAGGGATCAATTGGGTGAAGTAATGAGTCCCAAGTCTTTAAATACCTTGATTTAATTCCTACAAATTCTTTTTAATTCTTGCATAATAGATTTAGTAGAGCATTATTCTCCTAGCATTCTATTTAAATTTAGTATTATTACACCCATTAATTTGATCCATCAAATAAAGTGATAAATTGACAAATTTTGGTACTCAAAACAAGTCCCTGTGGGATCGATACGTGGACTCAAATCCACTTTACTACTTGTTTGACACCGTACACTTGCGGTTCGCATTTGCACTCATATTTTTAAGCGAACACCACATAACTAGCCTCTTAAATCTAGTAAACCGCTCAACGGGCTTTGGAAATATTCGGCGGCTTAGGAACAGTATTCTTCAAGTTGAACTTTTTATATAGTATATTCTTTAAGTGTCTCTTCGCCATCAGGAGGGACACGTGTCGATCATCCCGCCACATGTGACTACTTGATCGTTTGTGTATAGTAGTGATTTATAATTTTTGAAAATTTTAAAACAAAATATGCATAACAAGTTCATTGAGATTTTTATTTTTATTATTTCTATTTTATTTTTATATTTATTTATTAATTTTCCGATTATGGAAATATAAATTCACCATGTAATAATTTGTAAATATTGAAAGTACAAGCATGCTACACTCTAATTACATTGTCTATTTTGCAAATTTCCATATCTAGAAGTTGAGTTGATTTTAATATTAAACTGTTTTAAGTACAACGAGTTAGTTTTTTCTTCTTTTTTTTTTTATAGATTTTTTAAAACTCACTTTCTCCTACATTCTTTTCAATTACTAATTTAATTAATGTGACAATTTTTATTTTTATTTTTTGTATTTTTACTTTTTTAATTGAATATTCAAAAATTATATTTTTTAAAAGTTGTCCCACAAACAATTAAACGTTAATATATAAAAGTAAAGTGGTTACTGGTTAGGTGCCTCAATCAAGTTCGAGACACTTCTTTCAATTACAGTATTAGAATCATTCCAAATAAAACATAAGTCGCCAATCCAACTATTAAGTTGTTTATAATTAAATGAGACAACGATCTTGATTATTTTCATTTTGTATTAAAAGAAATTTTGATTTTATTTATTTATTTATCAGCCATGTATATTACTGATTTAATAGTTCGTTTTTGTTTTTATATTAATTTTCTTCATATTTCAACCACACATTTAAGTCTCTACAAAGTCTGCACTTAATTTGATTGAAATTGTTTTCCAGGAAAAATGACACATCCATAAAAAACTACTCCATATTTGTGATTAATACAAAAATAGAATTGGAATTGAAAAAATATTTTCCTTCTCCATCTTTTTTCTATCAAACACTCTGTTTGAGTTGATGTCTTTAGTATTGCACTTTTTTTCGAGTTTAATAATAGAAGTTATTTGAACTAGATTTGAACCGGCTCAACTAGTAGTTGATTTGTTCCGGTTCGCAAAGTTTTCAAGAGGGTAATTAGCACAAAACATTCTTATTTTTCAACTATATTAATGTATGGATCATCTAAACTCTTAAAAAAATTGCATCTTAATCCTCAAGATCAGTTACATCAATTTCATTTTCTAGACCTTTTATTTTTATCTTTTAGAAAGGCATCTTAATATTATAATCAGAGTGAACCTAGAAAGTCATTAGGCTGGCAGCTTTCATGCATTAACTTTTAGGACTTAATTATTATCCTTATTTATTTACGCTTCTTTCCTTATTTAGTGTTATTTTATTTTTTTTATATGTATTTTACCCTTTTTATGTATTCTTTTTTTTTTTCAAATCAATTTATAATGTTTTTATTTTACTTCTTTTATATTTAGTGTTACATGTATTTATATAAATGTGATAAGAGATAATAGTTACAACTTACAATATATATTAATTTAAATCTGAAAATGAGAATTATTAGTTTCTATATACATTTTAATTTTTGGATATTACATTTTAGTTATTATTTTATATACATTTCAATTTTTAAATCTCTATATTGTAAAACTTGAAGCGCCAACTATCCACTTTACCATGTTAGCAGTGCCTAATTTGCACACTTTTTAAAAAAAATAATTAAACAAATTTGTAATTAAATTAATTTCTGCTCAAAAATGTAATTAAATTAATTGTCCATTATTTTTTCATAACTTAATTCCAAAATCACACAATATTATGGTATAAATTCTACATTATTCATGTTGTGATAAGTTAAAGAAAATGGAAGATTTTTTCTATTTTTATGGCACGCGTCTATTTGAAAACGAAATTTCAATTGTTTAATAGGAATGATTTTTGATATTAAACAATTGATTTCATTATTTTAATTTAATTCTAAAAGTAAAACGTGTTTATCTTTTTAATATCGCCTATAATAATTGAAGTGCCACGCTGATGATAATCTATTGGCAAAGGCTAATGTGGCACACTCAGTTTCAATTAAAAAATTAATTATTTTTTTCCTTTTTAATACTATTGAGTTTTCTCAATGAGAAAAAGAGTAAATAATTTGCTCAATAATTGAACTTTGCATTACATGCATTTTGCTTTTTTCAAGTACATAAAATTAAATATGAGTTGTTTTCCTTTCTAAAATGAAAATGTGTTTTATGTAAATAGAAATAAAATAAATTAATTAAATCGCTGTTGAATTTAAAAGTGATTTTAGTTTTAATTGGCGATTTCTTTTCTTTTTGTTTTATTCATTGGTTATTTAGATCATGTGTTTTATATGTGAGAATAAAATTGTAAATTTTTGTATAGTCTAAATTTTTCATAATAGTAAATATAATGAAAAGGTGGTGTGATGTAGCATTTTTTTCAAAAGAAAAAGAATATTCTTTATCAATTTGCTGAGTTATATTTACTTATTTATTTTTCGAAATCTAGCATATTGTAGAATCCCTTTTGAGTTTTATTTGGGGTCGTTCTACATGTATATCGATCATTTATATGTATGTGTAGGTAGACAATGAGATTATTTTTAGCCGTATTTGAAATAAATTTGATCATTTTTAGTCGTATTATCTAATTTTTGTTCCCAAATATTCTATTCTTACCTAAAATCATTAATTTTGATAATTGATATGGTATTTTTCTTACAATCTAATATTTCAGATCAAATATGAAAACCGTTATTAAAATCTATAACATAACATATATTTCTTATTTTTATTAAATATTCGTAAAAATTCATTTTCTTATTTTATAATTTTTTTATGTAAATATACAATTAAAATCATCAAGTGCATCGCACGTGGGTAATACTAGTAAATAAAATGACTAAAGTAAAGCAAATTTTCTAGAAATATGAAGTTAAAAACTTTGAGTTGCAAATATGCCTTTAATTTTCTAAAAAGAATTCATTTGTATCTTACATGAGATTATTGCTACATTAGATTTTTTTTCTTTACTATATTTCTTTAATTTTATTTTTAAATGAATTAAAATGAGATCCTTAACATGCACATAGAGTGTGCCATGAAAGTTGGAAAGCCATATTCTTCAAGGAGAACTTGGTTTCTTAAAAACAAATAAAAATATAAATAAAAAACTAAAAATAAAGAAAACTTGGTAGTTGGGTCCCCATTCTTCATTACTTTGGCACTTTAATCCTCAAAGCACTAACATTTGGTGCACTTGGGATCCTTGACGGATTTCAACCAATTCGAGCTGGACCTAATGTTTAAGGGCTTTTTTGTCACTCGTTCATTTTCTCTTCCACAATCCTTCCAGTTCCCATTCTCTTTCACACTCTCGTTCACCAAAGTCTTGAGTTTTTTTTTCAATATTTTATTAGTCCACTAAATCAGAAAAAATTCCTAATTAAGATTTTAAAGAACCATCTATTGTAACAATGTGAAATGAAAAAAAATATATATGACCGATATACTTATCATTCGCTCACTAGATACAAGCCAAGAATTTGACAGACGGACGATTGCCCATTGAGGACCCAAGTATGGCCATGTTAGCTTTGAGAGAACAACAATAACAACAACAAAAAAGTGGCGCAGACCCAAGTGTCGAAATGTTGTTGCCGTTAATGTTTGGGGACCACAAGTGCCAATTTCCGTATTCACACCTTATAGACATCAAATTTCTATACGGCCCTTTTGAAATCAAATACCCATGCTTGGAATTTTGTAAATACTGCTTTTATATCCAAATACTACTTCGATATTCTAAAATGGAGTGTTTGAACTTTCAAAGCAAATACCCACTTGTACCTTTCTACGGAAGCTAAAATGGACATGTGACTTCCATCATATCAAATTCAAATACAAATAATTAACCGTCCAAGAGACAATTTAATCGGACCCACTTAAATTATATCTATCGTGGTATCCAATTGACGATGCGTGCTCGGCTAAAATAAAATTAAAAAAAAAAAAACTGATTTGTATGCTACTTTTTAAAAAATATATATATATTTGCAAGTAAATATCTTTCTACTGATAAAATAAAATAAAACAAAATAAGTAATTTTAAGTTAGCCTTAATTTATTGAAAAAATGCATAACTTTATTTATAACTAAAGTTATCAAACCTAAGCAAATTTTTTAAAACAAGAAAAAGGAAAAAATAATTTGTTTGAATAAACCTTTCTTAGCTTCATATAAGACAAGTGGCGTCGGATACTACTACTAGATCAAAGAGAAACGACAATAAAAGGAAAAAGAAAAATGATAAATTACAAATTTTACATCTAGACTGAAAATCGTCATTGTAATATGTTTAGTGCAACAAAATGACAATTCCAGCTAAACACGCGCTTTGCTTTAACTACGATGGATTTTTGGCCATCCAAATTCATTTAATTGTAGAAAAAAATAATATGTTGGTGTATGATCGAAAAAAAAGAAAAAAGGAAAGGAAAATTTTACAAATTAAAACCTCACCCAAAGCAAGCTGTTAGTTTAACGCTATTTTTTGGCAACTTTACTTTTTGTCTATTTTTTTTTTTTTAGCAATTTTGTATATAAATTATTTTTCCTATTGATTTTATACATGTTAATTTTATTTTTATCATTTCTAAACAATTTCAAATTATATAATATATTAATAATTTCGCTCGATTTCCTTGTTTGTCTTTAAAAGATGGCAAAGAGATGGGGATGTTCAGCTAGGGTAATGCATTCCCTTCACTACTTGAAGGATTGAAGATTACATAAAGGAAGAATTTGATTCCATGTCATAAGTTAGGCGAATCCATCATCTTTCAAGATATCAATATTGCACAAGGGAAGTATTAGATCCGCTTTATTCTTGCAAGGGTGGAAAAGTGCGATTTTTTCATTAAGGGTATGTTTGGTAGAATTAGCTGATAAGTTAGCTTATAGCTGATAAACTAGCTGATGTAATTATGTAAATAAAAATATTTGGTAAAATAACTGATAAGCTGGCTCATAAATAGAAAATTATACAAAAAGATATGTTTAAAATATATTTCTAGAAAATTGTAGCGGTAAAAAATAGAATAAAATGTGAAAAGTTTATGAGTTTATTTGAAAAGTTAGTAAAAAAAGCTTGTCAAATAACCTCGAACATTAAGCTCCTCCAACCAAACAGAGCTTATTTAATTAGTAAGAGCCTATAAATTCCTGAATAAGTTATAAACTAGTTTATTTGATTTACCAAACATACCCTAAATATAAGTAATCTATTTAAAGGCAATTTTTATCTAACTTTGAAATTTAGATACTCATCTATTTAGACTCTCCAATATTAAATAAGCTAGGTCAGAAAATACAAAAAAAAAAAAATTATCACGAATATAAATGGTAGGTTTTGTCTTAAATAATTGGTCTAAGTTTCACTTAGATGACACTTAAACGTAAAGTTCGACTTTATCATTTTGTATAATTAGTGCTTCGATTTCAACTAGCATGCATTCAAGTTGGAAAAAACTTGAAAATTTTACATTGAGGTCTAGTCGCACTTTTCAATATTTAGAATACCTTTTGCATGTAAGATGGCTTCAGAAATTTGTTTCTTCTGGTTTTGATCTCCTCCCCCCGCGTGGGCATACCCAAGCCCACATGGGGAGCTATGGTGGCGCCATGTCACCATGATAAAAAATTTTAATTTTTTTAATATTTACGTTAAATCAGATGAATAATACATAATTGTCATTTGATGGTGGGGGGTCGATGGGGTTCATACAATTTTTTTTTTTTTTTAGGAGTGAATTCCTAACCATGTGGATAGGAGATCACCACCCTTGTTTCTTCATGTGAGCAAACTCCACGGCTTCTTTAGGAAGTCACTTTTAAAAACAATATTTTTCAACACCTCACAAATAGACTCCAATGTCCAACCCAAAAAGTTCTCTACATTTATGATAAAACGATACGGTATTCTATCTCGTGACACGCATTTAATTGAATAATTGAAATTAAAGGCACCCCATACTAGAGTTAGATGATTTAAATATCATTTCATGGAGCCCCATTGTTGATATTATTAATATTTATTATTATTGTTATCCTACCAAACAAGAAATGAAGAAAAGGTGGTATCAAAAACAAGTGACAACGAAACCTAGCGGGGACGGCAAAGACGAAGTCACTTTCTATGCGCCATCAACCACACCCACTCCAACCTCATTTTATTCCTTTTCCCTTTATGTTTCTCATGCTTTAATTTGAAATTATTTGCTAGTTATAATTTTGGCGTTGGCTCTTGCTCGTTCTTAGAGCATCCACATGGGATGTATGAACTTTGATTTTTCCATACAAAAACAATAAAGTCGACACTAATTCATTTATTTATTATTTTTTATTATATAATGCATATATATATATATATATATATATAAAAGCAATTGACTACTGAGTTTATGGTTCAATCAATTTTCCCACCAAATTCTTTCCTACAATATCATAAAATTTAAAATTGCTCATAGTGAGATTCGAACCTCATACATAGAAGTAATGTCTTGGTGCTAATTGAGCTACAGGCTCCATATGTGACCTTGTTTCTTTCTTATATATATATATAATAGCAATAGAATTTATGCCTCAATTAATTTTCTCTCCAAATTCTTTGATATCAATTTATTAATTTTTTTTACTAGAATTTGGAAAAATTTAAAGTTGTTCGTAGTGAGATTTAAAATCGTTCTTTAATAATTCAAAAATTGTATACAACTTCAACAATAGAATTACTATTTCAGTTAGTTATTTCTTTTTTAATTTTTTTTAACTTATCTGCGTGTGAACGCTTATTTAACAACAAAATGAGAATGATTTTTTGTGATAAGATGAGAATGATTTTTTTTTTTAAATTTCTTTTTCGTTTAAATTAGAATGGTTATTACATGTTTTTTAATGATAAGATGAGAATGTTGTTGTTGTTATTATTATTATTATTATTATTATTATTATTATTATTATTATTATTTCTTTTTTATGGTAAGATGAGAATGGTTTTTATGACATAAATCTCCGCCCCCCGGGGCCCCTACTAAGAATTGAAATGGAAACTTGAATATCGATAAATAAGATGAGAGCAATGCTACAAGTCCACACACGAGTTTACATAGTAGTGTCCACATATTATTTTGCTAAGACAAGAACAGTTATGTTGTATTACATAATACGACAAGAGCAATTCCTATTCGTGCCAGCGGTTTCTTTGGCATATATACCTATTTTTATTTATTTATTTGTTTCTTATTTCTTATAATTAAGGTGAGACCAGTTATTGGGATGCAGTTATTGGAACAACGCGGGCAACACATTTACCATAGCATCTATTGTAGAATAGTTTTGTTGCACCATATATTGGACATATATTTTTAATCAATTAGAGTACTTTGGGTTGTAAAATATTCTATATTTGTTTCACGTAAGTATAAGTTGCCTAAAGTTTTTTGAACTATAAAAATATTCATTTTCAATTAGATAAAATAATATGGGGTGGCAAAATGTTAGTTACAATGATATTAACTTTTTTATGATAAGTTAATAAAAATTTATATTATACATCATCTTCAAAATTATATTGTTCATAAAAAGAAACTTTTTGTTTTTAAATTCATTTTTAAACATCTCAAGACTCGTGCATCGCATGGGGGGCATAACTAGTTTAATTATTAAAATGAATGCGCTAATTTTAGTTAACAAAATTCACTCCAAAACTAAATGGATTCGAATTTTAAAAAGGGTTAATTATTCAAATGGTCCTTGACCTTTCATTCTATTTGTACTTTATGCCCCAACTTTTAAATCTGGACTACCAAGCCCCTAACATTTCGGAAATTAGTGCCATACATCCAAATTGAGAAATTTTGTCTATTTCTCTGTTTGTGAATATGGAGTAGCCAATAGCCACAAAAATGTCATGTTTATCTTGGAGAAAAATGGACACGACTCTAGATTATGCAAGCCAGTGGACTGTCTTGTTATCACACTATGAACTGCATTGATTAGAGGCAATTTAATTAGGCTCGATGACTGTCCTGTGATATTGCCCTATCAGAAATCTAACTTCGTGACCAAAATTGTGTACTAAAAAGGAAAGTATACTATCATTGCCCTTTCATATGAGAAACGACCCAGGATGTGAAAAAAGGAAAGGAGATCGAAGGAGCCCAATAAAGCAGAAGTACTGTCTTTTAAGAAAGCTCGAAGGTTCAAGATAAAAATGACATGCAATGATGCAAATAATTATGGTAAAACTTTCCATGGGAAACTTAATGTCAAAAATGGGAGCATTGCTAGTGGTAGCAAGATTAACAAGAAGAACACAACCCTAAAGAGGGTGGTGGAAAAAGGAAGAAGTAGATATTTAAGATGTCCCGTTCCATTTCAGAAAAACCAGAAGTTTTTGTTTTTATATATTGGTATTGAAAGTACATTTAATTTTTATTAGGTTGCTATGCATTCAAGTTGTTTTGGTTGGTTAAGTAGTTTTGTCATTGTAAGTTTGATATGATTCGATAAAAATGAAGTGCTAGTTATTTTTTCTTGGAATGATGTGCTTTTTTTTTTTTTTTTTTTAACCTTTGAATGATTGTAGAATGTAACCTATTTGTATTATGATTTTACGTCGCATGTAGTATTATTGAATTTACTAGTATGCAACACGTGCGTTACACGTGATTCTATAACAACTTTTACATTTTATATGCATACAATTTATATATGAAAGAAAAGACAAAAAAATAATGAATATTACAAAATTAATCACTGTCACTTTACAGTTTAAAAAAAAAAAGAGAAGCTCATTTATGTTGAATAACATCACTACAAAAATGTAAGGTGGCACATCAAATGCTTAATTTTTCTTATTATCTTTCCAGTGAGAGCAAAAATTAGGCTCTTCTTAATCAAATCTCTTATATTATTTTGCAAATACTAATAATATCAATGCTGCTAATAGTTCTTTACATTCGCCCTCTTATTTCGAAAATTCAATTGTTGAAACCTATACCAAATTTGAAATATAAATATAGTTGACAAATTACATTATAAGCTCGGACAAAATAACATCAAAATTGTCTTTGCCACGAATACTCGGACAAAATAACATCAAAATTATTGTCTCTTTGCCCTGACATACACATAGAATTTTACATTTCTAATTTGGATAAATTCATCAAATTTTCGGCTAGATAATAAGGTTAAGACTTTATCAACTTAAAACAACATGTCAATTGAGCTTTTCTTTAAACAACAACTTATTTGCTTAAAAAAAATTTAGAGTTGGATTGTAATTTTTCAAATTACGCATAAAGAGAGCTAAAAAAAGAATTAAACATTATACTTTTTGTTTAATCTTGTTATTATAGAAAATAATTTGGTTATGTTTTATGGTATCAATGAGTTTACTATAAATTATGTACATGGAAATGAATGTGTGTGGAGTAAATGGTATTGCGATGATAATTTAATAACATTGACTAGTAAATAATAAAATTACTTATAACATCAATTGAAGGGTAAATTAGTATTAATCATTAGACTTTAAAAATAATCACACAACATTTACACTTATATATGTATATAAATTTATGATAGTGACAGTGATAGTGATGTTGAATTCAAAGGTTGCGCCCATAGTCCACGACATTTGTCTTTTTGGTACAATCTTCTCAAATATTACATTAAAGTTTGCTTATATATTTCCAAACCTTCTCACACTAGTACAGAAAATGGATATAGCAGCGCGTTAAAATGGCTTTAAGCGGCGGTTTTTTATCGCCTCATATGAGAGAGTTGCAAAAAATCAGGTATCTTTAGGTGGCGGTTTTTAACTGCCTCATAAAGAGGTTTTAAGCGGCGGTTAAAATAACCACCGCATAAAATACTTTAGGCAGGGGTCAAAAATGACTGCTGCCTATAGGCTGGGTGCATTTGTCGCGGCGCGCCAAAGTTTAATTTTATTTCCTTACTCAGTTTCAAAACTACAAATTAATGTAGAAGTGGTAAGTAAGGGTCGAATCCAAGAGGAACGGTGTTTGATCTAATTGTTTTTATCAATTAATATAGAAAAGGGGGGTTTTGTGAAGTTGAATGTAATTCGAAAATAAAATTACAAAATAAAATAGATGAACTGAAACAATTGAACTAAATATCTAGTTCTCGGGTTCGGTTGTGTCAACAACTTATATTTATCTTTCCCATGCAACGTGTTACTATTCCTTCTTCAATTTATCAACTCTCAATTAACCAAGAAGCTCTGATTAACGAATTCTTCCTTAAGTGTATTAAATTAAAGTGAGTTCTTTAACTTAACATCTAGCTATTGGATAACCCTAAACAAGTTCTTAGGATTTAATGCAATGCTAGTGTGAAATGAACAAGAAGAATGAATTGAATTAGATGATCAATTTCACAAACTTGAATTAATACATCTAAGTTGATTTATTAACAAATATGCACGATATTCGTTTGCTACTGTGGATTGGAATCTAGTGACAATTACGGATCAAAAGTTTCAATCCTAGCACATAACTTGAACTTAAAGATTAATTGATTCAATTGGCCAAAGTGAATGCAATAATCACATAAATTCAAAACGGGTTTAAAAGCATAACAAATCAACAAATTGAAGTAGAGGAATAGATAAAACGTTAGCAAATAGTTAGAAAAGATAACAACATGATAATTGAACACAACGTCCCCCTCGAACTAGATAGAGAAGTCTAACTACTCATATTAGCGGGTATCACCACTGCTATATGATAGATTATACTTCACTGTCTCAAGTAATATATACAAACTATAGAAATCACGTAAATAATGCTAAGAATTAAATAGAGAAATAAAAGGGAAAAGAGAAACTTATCGAAGAAATGATCCGCTAATCATATTCACAGCCGAAGTATCGTTGATCGATTGAAGCCTTTATTTCTTCCGCCGGAATGTGAAAAACTAAGATCTTTCAAACTAAAACTAAGAACAAATGAAGAAGAGAATTTTATTGAAGAGAAAGTTGGAGAGAACTACTAGCTAATTCTCTTCCACTAAGTTGTGTATTTCCTTCCTTACAAATGCCTCTATTTATAGGCAAAATTTCACAAGAAAATATGATAAAAAATTGTACAACTACTCCATTATAATTCTACTAATTGGTAACCACCAAATCATGATCTTAAATTGCTCCATTAATTCAAATATTGTATCATGGTATAGGTAAGCATCTTGGCTGAATTGTGCAATTGGAATTTCCTTTTTTTGATATTTTAATAGAAAATTATGAATTTTCTACCAAAACATGGTCCAAGAAATCCTCCATTCACATCACTCTCGGTTTTTCCCATTTTTGACCATGATATAATCCGAATCATTTGAAGAGGTCAACATCAAAGTTGTAGCCCTCTGAGTGTCCTTTCCAATAATATAAAGTTCAGGTCAATCCGAATTTTGTAGCAAACGTTATGGTCAAATTGCTGAACTGCGGCAGTAAATTCGAGCTGCTGGATTTTTTACGCTTTGTCATTTCTCTTCAAATGGCCATAACTTTCACTAGGAAACTACGATTTGGGATCCGACAAAAATGTGGAAATCCTCTTTTGATATTCTTTGATATTGGCACAAGAAAAATTGTAAAAATAACTTTTCATAAAATTGCATCGGAGGCCCTCAATCTTTGAATTTGCTTGCATTTCGGTCCCAAGTTCCGTTTTCGTTCCGTTTTTATCCATTTTGACTCCTTTTGATTTCTTGTGACTCTAAACACACAATAAAAGGAAAACACATAAAAATAAACATATAATACTAATAAAACACACAAATACGTAAAATAAAGAGTTATTTAAGTGCTTTTCTAGCACTTATCAAACTTTAATTTCCTTACTCAGTTTCAAAACTACAAATTAATGTAGAAGTTGTAAGTAAGGGTCGAACCCAAGAGGCACTTTTGGGTTCAAAATAAATGGTGGTCCTCTCAACCGCCATTTATTGCATTTATTTATATATTTTTTTATTAATATAATATTTGATCAAATCCAATGAATTCCACCATTCAACAGTGTATAATTTGCATCATATTCTTTATTCTACTAACAATATTATGAAAGCATTGATTAAAAGGATCATAATCACATTATCAAAAATGAAAAAAAAAAAGATCATAATCACGGAAGAATTTCAAAACAATTGGATACCAAAAAAGATTACTTTCATTCATTCAACAGTTAACCACAATCCAAAAGAACAACTTCCTAAAATCCAACAAAAACCACATGAAAATAAACCTTTACACCCATTTCCATAATCCAACATTTTCAGATCTAAGAACTTGTAAATTTAGACCTTTACACCGAGGATGAAATTGTTTCAGCACCTTGAAAATGTAGATCTTGTAAGTTTCAACGCTCTTCTTTGACCTCTTCTTCTTCTTCTCGCTGGTGGCGGCGCTGCTGTCCTTGGGTAGCTTTTTCCCGACCTTGGGCTTTTTCTCTGCTGTCGGAGCCTTCTCTCCATCGTCGGAGCTTTTTCTACCACCGCAGTTTTCTTCTCCTCCACCGGCTTTTTCTCTGCTGGCTTCTTTTCTGCCTCTGATGGTGCCATTTGTTCCGGTGGGGAAAGGGGGATTTGTTTTCCTTTGACTGATTCGATTTACAAAGTATTGAAGCTTTGAATGATGGAGGGAATTGAGGAGATCGTTGAGGTCTTTATGTAGTGGAGAAGGAAGAATTTGATTGGTGGGGATGGAGTGATCCGGATCGTCGCTGATTAAACTAATTTTGTTTTTAAGTTTAATACTTTATGCGGCGGTCCTTGTGACCGCCGCATAAACTAATTTTGTTGCTTATATGCAGTGGTCACCAAGTGACTGCTGCATATTATTGAATTCATTAATTTTTTTTATGTTTTGAACGGCGGTGTCTTAACCGCTGTTTAATTTCATTAGCTTTTTTTTTTTTTTTTTAACATATTTCTACAAGCCGCGGTAAATATAACCGCCCTTTATATCAGTATAGGTGGTGGTCAATATTAACCGCTACCTATATTGTGCATTCTATTCCAATTTTTACACTTTTTGACTTAAATTTTAAATTCAAAAACACTTTTAAAGGGTGGTTACTTTGATAACCGCCCTTTAAAGTGCGCCTTCTAAAGGTTATTTTGTAGTAGTGTCAATGGTTGGTGATGATAGGATCAAACATTATTTTCATTCCACATTACTATCAACCAAATCTTAAATGGAAGAATAAATTCAATTTTTCCAAATCTGAACATGAACATAAGAAAATGCAACGAAAAGAAACATAAAAATTACTGAAACTAGTTTACATTAGCTCCGTGCAACGGATCTTCTGTAGCCATTCTAGGTAGCATAATTCCACGTTAAATACAAAGCACTCTAACACTTCCCAGATACAAACCGTCTGGAAGTAGATCATCTACTCCATTTCTTCCTTTTCTTTTTCCAAGCTTCATTCTTTCCTTAATTGTGCTTCACTCCTACATTGCTGGGTTGCATTTGCCACCAAATTTTTTGCATCTACTTCTAGTAGTCATCAGCCTTTGTACAAAACTGATGTCAAATCCTCTGACTGATGACACATTAGTGGGCCAATCCACTCAAAATTTTAACATTCTGCGTGTGTTCGTATGCCATTATTTTTGCCTAAAAATTAATTAATTTTGAACTTTTTGAATAGATAATGGCACGGACCACGAAATATGTGGATAACAATGAGTGATGATGTGAGATTTGTGGTTGATATTGATGTTTGACTTTGACTTTTAATAATAAATAATTTTTAGGTTAAAAAAAAGGTACATACGACCACACGCTCTTTGCCCCATAAACATTCATGCATTTCACACAAAGGTAGGTAAATCTGATACGACGTAGATGAAGTCTTCATTTCACACCAATTGACTAGAAGTCTAAAATCTCCTCCCTAGATTGGAAATTTTCCAAAAAGTTTTCATATATATATATATATATATATTTTATTTAATAATTATTCAACACAAAATAAAGTGTGAAGGGAAGATAAAGTGTGCATACAAAAGTATCATGTACCAATAGAGAATTTTCATGGTTACCAGTTATTATAGGTCGACAAATAGAGGAATAGATGGAACTTCTAAATTTGTATGGATGGCGCTAATTTCTGCATGATTGGGATCTTGGCGGTCATATTTAAATGTTAGAGACCGAAATGTAAATACATGATAGATTGGAGACTATTCGCATAATTTACCTTTTAGAAAATAGAATGAATTCTTCTTTTCACTGTCTAGTTAAAGACTAGATTAATCCATCCAACACTTCCAATTTGACAACTATAAAATAAAATTTCTGTTCTCCTCTGCCGATTGCTGTTCACTCTCAAGCACATAACAAATTATAAGGGATTGTTTAAAAGAGTTTAAAATAATATATATATATATATATATATATATATATATTCTAATTCTCATTTTCAATCACTCATTCAACTAATTTGGATTTTTTATTTTTTGTAACACTTTTTTTTTTTACTTTTTAACTATACATTCAATCATGTATTCTTTTTTTTTTTTTAATAAAATCACTATAAAAAATACTCTAAGAATGTTGAATTTTGAATTAGAATTTATAATGTGGATTTATTTTGCAACAGTTGTTCCTGAAAATTGAAATTAAAAGTTCAAATAAATTAAAATTTAAATGGAGATATTCAAATTGTCAACTTTGGAATGATATGATGGGCAATAAATTTTGAACTATTACTTTTCAGATTCCTAAATGCCGCTCCCGCTCTCCTACACACTCTTACATACATATTCCCGTGCACACTCCCGTTCAAAAATTCATGCGGGGCATATAACCCCCGCCATCAGGGGGCAGTTATGTATTAGTCATCTCACTTATCGTAGATTCAAAAAAAAAAAATTAAAAATTTTTTTTTATATGACGTGGCGCCACGTCATGGAGTGTGCACACTCTCCTATACACTAGTGTGTAGGAGAGCACCAGCATCTTAAATGCTACTTAATAAACAAGTTTACTTATGACACAAATAGATTTTTTTTTTAACTAATATTTTGACATATCTATTGTAGATATTAATTTAACTCATACCTAATGTATGACGCTAAAATATGATTTAACACATACATTATCAGAAGGATAAGGCTAGACATCCATAATGATTGTCATAATAGGTGATATATTCAAGGCGAATCTCTTATTTTACCCTTAGGGTGTGTTTGATTGCAAACCCGGAAAATGGTTTGATGGAAAACGTTTTCCGGGTGAATGAATTCTGGGAAAAAGGTAGTTATATGTGTTTGATTACATTAATTTGCAAGTTGGAAAATACTGTTATTTTCCTTATTTTTGTATTTTTTTCATGAAATTTGATCATTTTTTTATTTTTATGGCTAAAATAAATTGTCCATTTAAAAAAAAAAGTGGAGCAAATTTTTCCAGGAAAAGAGAAATCCAGCCAAGAGGTGGGAAAAAGGTTTTCCTCCAAAAGCTGGAAAATGGAAGAAGATGGAAAAGATTTACCCGGAAAATTTTGGCCATCAAACAGGCCATTTGCCTAGAAAATGATCCTCCTTTTTCCTTTTTCCTGGAAAATCAACTCAATCAAACACACCCTTAATGATTATTTAATATGGTATAAAAAAATAATGGTAACACAATCATTATATTTGATTATATTACTCTTTATGTAATTCTCTGTGTCCCTGTAGCATCACCGTTATCAGAATACATTTAGAAATAAGATATAAGACCATACATTTTAGGACATTTTCATCTCAATTTCTAATTAAAAATATGTTTTATACCAGTGAATTAATTAAAGTTAAACTTTAAATTGAAAACATACAAATTTGTTACTCATCATCTTGAGTTGCGTTAAGTGTACCCCAGTTTATTAATATATATATATATCAACCACTCTGAACATCTTAGTCACCTTTGGTGCCCATTCTTAAATATATTTTTTCTTTTGCGAGTTTCTTTTTCCATAAGGCCACCTCCAACCCTCGCTCTATTTCTTGGACTAATTTGATGTGATGAATAGTAACACCCCAAATTTAACACCCCAAATTTGGGGTGTTACTATTCATCACTCCATTTTTTATTTGACGTTGCATTTAAAAAATTGTCATCCCAATTTTACCATTCATCATCCCATTTACCATTTTTTTGGTGTAGTTTTTGTATTTCCTCTGATTATTATTTTTCATTTTCTTTCTTTCTTCCATTTCCTTTTTTTTTAGTGAAAATTAGGAAAGAGCATTAATGAAATATTATTTTTGTTATTTGTACCTTTTTTGGAACGTAATAAAAAGATTAATGAAATTATTTTTGACAATGTAAATTACTGTAAACATAAAATAAAATAATGAATTATAATTAAAAGTAATTGATTATAATTGAAAAGTAAACAATAAAATAACAGAAATTAGATTTGGTGTAATGGGTTGGAGATGAGTCTAGAACATCTCCAATAGATTCTTTAAATATAAAATATTATTTATTTTAAAGAGTTGAACAATAAAATATACTTCCAATATGCTCATTATTTAAATATTCTTAAATAGAGAGGGAGTTTGGCTCTCTAATTTTGGAGAGCGAAGCCAACTCTCTATAATTTAATGGCCACAAATTTTCCATGCTCTTTTCTTATTAAACCAAATCAGAATCTATCCTATTAGTCAAACAAAATTAAGATAATAAATACTGATTAAAAGTAAAATATCATAATAATTATTTCTTGATATAAGCAAAATAAAGAGTGTAAATCAAGAAATTATTGGAATGGACTCAAAATTTTACTCTCTAAATTAAAAGATGCTCTTTATAATGTGAAAAAAATCCTTTAAAAATAAAGAGTTAATGTGAGTTGCTCTTACAATGTGTGGGATTTGGACCAATGCAAATGGTTTGACTGGTGCAAAAAATAGTGCAATGGGTTGGAGATAACAGAAACTTGGAGTGTATTGACCAGAAAATATCCGGTCCGCCCAGGCGGAGCTGATCATGGGTGATTTTTCTCGTCAATTCCGTTTTGAAATTGAAAATTTTATTGGATTATCACGACAGATGAGCCCAAATTTGAAAAAAATTTTGATACGTGGCGGCATGATACCGGTCAAAGATCAGTCAAAGTTTTTGGCCAATTTTTTGCCAAAAACTTTGACCGATCGTTGACCGGTCACCACGGGCCGCCACGGTGTCCAAAATTTTTTTTATAAATTGTTGGAGCTCTGTCTCGTCGTGATGAATCCAACAAAATTTTTGGATTTAAAAACGAATCCGGACGAGGGAGAAAATCACCCGGACGGACCGTAAGTTACGGTCCGCCCGGGCGGACTCGAAAATCTTCAGTGTACCGATGGCTATTAATTAATTTTGCATCGGTAATTGTCTACATTTATTTAACTTGACACGGATAGAAAAAAAGTGTAAAGATACAAAAACGGGTGGGTATGGTAGGTACTAAATTTATAAATTTTGTCTAATTTCCTTGTGTAATAATTGTATATGTTTCGTTTCTTCCTTTTGTCGTGATGAAATCATTGTTTAATGTTAAAAATTCAAAAAAAAAAAAAATTATATGATAACAAGAAACTCTAAAGAATAAGATTAAGGCTACATATACATTTTTTTTTTTTTGAATATACATTCTAGTTTATAGCTCCGATTCGATGCCTATATATAGGCAGCGTAGCGTCCCTAGGTATTGGCATTTAATCAAAACCATCTAGTTTATATTGGGTTGATATCACAATCTTATAAAATAACACATGATCAGTGTTCTAAAAAGCGTGAAGCGTGGAAAAGCGTGGAGCCGAAGTTTCAAGCATTACAAGCTTAAGCGCGTCTAGGCGTTAAAAAGCGTTTTTCAAATTTTTTAGTTTAAAATTTTTTTATGAGTCTAAGGTATTAAATAATTAAAATAGTATATACTAAATTAAAAAATATATCTAAATTCATAAATATTATATCTACTTTATAATTTCAAGAAATTTACAATATAATTTTAATATTTTCAAATGAAAAAAGTTAAAAGATGAACGCTTCTTTCTTAATAGATTTATAGGGATTGCATGCTCTTATCACAGTGCTCACATGGTCAGATTGAGAATTCAAGATGTTTAAAATTTGAAATTAAATTGAGGTTTTCAATCGTATATTTATGGTTTGAGATGTATTCAATTTCTTTTATTTTTATTTAATTTATTATTTTCTAACTTTGAACTCGCCTTAAGCTTAAAAAGTAAAAAATAGGTATGGTTCAAAAAAAAAAAAAAGCGCGCCTAGGCACGCCTAAGCCACGCTTAGTCGCTCCTAGTTGGTCAAAATTTGCATTGACCGTTTTTTTCACACTTTTGGCCTAAGTGACACGTTTATATCATGCTTCACGTCTAGCAGCCTTCAGACGCTTTTTAGAACATTGCACATGATAATCATTATTATATCATCGTGTGTAAAATTTTGACACATAAATTTGATATTAATTTACTAATCTCGATGTTATAAGGTGACTGTAAATACGATTATTCTCTTCGCGTAATGAATGGATCATATATGCGCCTGCGCGCGTGTGTGTGAGTGCTGGAAGCATTAACAAAGACAAACAACCCACTAACTACCAAAGAAAGTTAGGTGAAAAACAAAAGTGAAACACCACACCAGAAGCAAAGATAAAAAAAGAGAGATAATTTTCTCTCTCTATACGTATCTGTTTCTCTCTCTATATTTGACTACTATTATTAATTTATTATTTATTATTATGACGACAAAAAATATAGAATGAGGAGGAATCCCACGAGATTAGAGTAGATGAGATGTGGCGTCTTCTTCTTGGTATTGGTGGCTTCTGAAAACTTCAACTGCCATCGCACCATTCATTTATTTTTCTCTGCTAAAAAATATACTCAGTCCTTTGTTCTTTTAATTATTTCAACCAAGAAAAGTACTCCGAATACTTTCCTTTTTCTCTCTCCTCTTCATTCATTTCTTCATCTCTATAGTACCATTTTCATTTCAATCCTTCTCGATTCTCTCTCTCTCTCTCTCTCTTTTTTTTGTAGTATACATACATTGATTCAATGGCTGTTCAAGCCCAGTACCCATCAAATTTCCTCATCGGTAGTAACGCACGACGAGCAAACAACGATTCTTCGTTGCAACCGTCTCAATCCGATCTTCATAACACTCCCATGCACTTCGATATCGATCGGATTATTAATAATCCACGAAAGAGAGGTAGAGAATTCGATATTGCTAGCACGATTGCAGACACAATTCCTACAAATCCTCACCTGTTTTCATCTGAATTCGATACAAGCCTTCACTTATCCTTTGGAGACGAAAAACAATTTCAAAGTTCGCAATCGGTTAATTCATTTTCGATAATGGCGCAGCAGTTGTCTCGTGGTGATATCGAGCAACACTGCGAGGAGCTCCATCGTCTGCTTCAATCGCAGGTACACAATACAATGGAGTGTATCCATCTCTGTTTTATGAATAAGAGCATCGTTTTTTTTTTTTTTTTTTGAATTTTGATCAGGTCGTGGGGTTTACCAACACAGGGGGAGAGGTTGTGGCGCAAGTTAGCAGAACAGAGGAGGAGGCGCTACGATGCGCTTCTGCAGGCAGCGGAGGACTTTGCTGCGCCAAGGCTGAGAGAGAAAGAGGCGGAACTAGAGAAAGCTGCGCGGCTCAACTCCGAGCTGGAAGCGCGAGCGGCGCAGCTGAATGCGGAGGTGCAAACGTGGAGGGCCAGGACGAGGGAGCAGGAGATCACGGCGGCGATGCTACAGGCGCAGCTGCAGCAGGCGATGAAGGGGCGCAGTGCCAAACAGGGGCGGAACGAGCTAGGATGTGACGCGGCAGACGATGCGGAGTCTGCGTACATTGACCCGGACCGAGTCGTTGCGTCGACTGGGCCAAGTTGCCAGGGCTGCCGCCGCCGGGATGCCTCGGTGGTGGTGCTACCCTGTCGGCACTTTTGTCTGTGCAGAGAGTGTGACAGTGTGGCCCAAATTTGTCCAATTTGCTACTCGTACAGAAGTTCGAGTGTTGAGGCCCTGCTTTCCTAAAGGCCCAAGCCCATTAAGTAAATCTGAAAAAGAAAAATGTAAAATGAAAGGAAGTTTGGGGGCGGGGGCGCGAAAGCGTGTGTTTTATTTATTCTTCAAAACTATTTCTTTATAACACTTCCATTCAATTTGTTTTTATTTTTTATTTTTTTATTTTTGGTTAACAAGCATCATACTTTGATTTTAGAGGTGTCAAAACAGATGGATTAGTTCGAAATTTTAAAGTTTGGTCTGAAAAAGTCTAGGCAGAAAAGGAATTTTCACACTTTAACAAGTTTTAAGTTTAATAATTCGAAAATAAAGGAAAGTGTATTTATTCTAGTATTCCTGGCCTGTGCGAAGCGCGATTGCACAGCAAATCTGGAGAAAAAATGTGACATGTAATCACATGGCCCAAAATCGATGCCATCATATGGTATGATTTTTTATTTTTATTTTTATTTTTTTATTTTTTGTTTTTTATAATTTTTGAAATATGATGGATAACTAACATTTGGAAGCCAAAAAAAAAGAAGCCATATTGCAGCAACAAAATAGCTGGTTGGAATTGGCTTGTCAAGAAACGCGAAAAACATATAATACTTATCTCGCCAACAAATGCTCTTTTACACAACTTTCTATGTGTATCATTCCTGGTAGAGAGGGCATTCTGCACCAATACTCACGCTCCAAATGGCATGTTGGCACCTTACGGTGCTAATATGTTAGCATTGGAACATGAGCGATACTTTTCTAAATGAATACCGTATGCAAATTCTATTTCCAAAACAATGAAAACTCAAATTGAAATGATTACATAGCCATTAGGTCCATTACACATCATTACAACCATTACACAACTATTACACACATTGTGTAATGCATTACACGATAATTACAGAACTTATTACGCACATTACACAACCATTACACATATTATACAATTTGTGTAATGGGTTGATAATTAAACTTGGGAATCGTTCAGAATTTACGACGCGAACGCACAAGTTTGTGCCTTGCGATCATATGTGCATAAAATCTAGCCGATATCCAAATTTAAACTGCATGATCACTTGGAAAATCCATGCGATCGCGTATAATGGTAAATGCATGACTTTGCAGGATATTACAAATATCCACTGTGCATGATTTTTCGAAATATCAAACTCGGACAAAAAATGTGGCTCGAGCTCAGAAGATGGTTCAACAACCATAATTTCACCATCTATGGATTGGTCCAAGTTGCAACATCAACACCCGTTCATATGAAAATATTGACAATTAAAAGAAAAAGAGACCATTCGGCGACTTACGATTGTATTACATTTTGTAACTTAATTTTTTCCAAATGTCAAAGGTTGCGCAACTATATGCAAGAGTAAAGCTAAAAATTTTTACTTGAGACCTACAACGGACTATAAAGTTCAATATTTATAGCTAGCTCTGGAAATCAGGATATACTTTTTTTCAGAGTCTCAAATTTAAAAAATTATAAGGTTAAATAAAAATATTTTCCAAAATAGGATTTTTTGCTACCATAGATCAGTGCAATCACATAGGTTTTTGATTTTTTTTTAAGTTTTAAATTGTTAATATAATTTCCTAATTTCCAACCTATTGCACAATGTGTAATGGATTACACAGTAGTATGTAATGAGTGTGCACTAAATTACAATTACACATATAGTGTGAAATTAATGACAAGAGAATGTAATGTTTGTAAAATTTATTACAGGCATGGCTGTTAGAATCGCAATTGAGATCGTAGGGTCATACGATCCTATGATCCTAAGTGAAAAACTATCTGAATTGCACACAAAATTGCTTTTGATAGAATCATCATGGGATCTGTTCAGAATCGTACATGATCGTGGAAATTCTTAAAAATGAACAGATAACGACAACAATGATGTTTTATTTATAGAAGATGCCAAAAGAAGCAATAATATTGATATTATGGATTGTTTCTTAACTAAATGAACACTTAGATTTTAATTCCACATTGTCTTTTAAGTTAATTATTAACTTATATATACTAAACTCATGTGAGAAATTTTATTTTATCTTTATTGATATTTTTTGATTAGAAAATATTTTTAAATCATTATTTTATAAGATCTTAAAATCCCAATCCTAAGGATTCCTTCATTGATACGATCCAAAAGTACAATCTTGACAATGATTGCAAGACGATATAATAATTGTGTAATGAACTGCAAAGAATGTGTAATGGTTGTGTTTGATTAAAAAAAAAAAGGTTGTGCCATGCAATCACACATGAATCGTACCATGCGATTGCAAGGTACAAAGTTTGGGAATCATCCAGTTATATATGTGCGATCGCATGGTTTGTAATGTGCGATCGCCCAATTAGGAGGTTATACACTCAGTGCCGTACTTTGGGTTTCGAGACCCTGAGTCGAGATAGGAAAATTGGGCCCCATACAATATCGTAAATTCAATGAATTACTGAAGCCAATCTTATGCAGTTATCTTTTTACGGAGTAAAAATCTACTATAGTTTTTAATTCTCTAAGATATAGATTGTAATATCAAATATTCAATGCCAACAAAATACGTACGAATCTTAATAATCTTCAAAAAATTGAATGGTAATGGTAATTAACGGTTATTGCTTGCACAAAGTTCATTGTCTTTCGAGTTGAATAAAGTGATCTGAAAGAATTGCCGTGCATGAATTATTGTAATTGGAATTCGCTACTAATTAGAATTAGAATCCGCTACTAACAAGTAATACCCCAATTGTAATCTCAAATCTGATTGGATTGTACAAGCCCATTTAGGCACTCAATTATTATTATTATGATTATGATTATTATTATATATATATCTATACTATATTAAAAAGTGCGAATGTGTGGAAATCTTTTGCTTTCCAATAATGTCCCTACTTTTATTTTATTTAGTCCAAAATACCCTTATTAAAAACATATATTTATATAAATATAATTAATGAGTGACTCTTCATATTACATTGAAAAAATTAAATTACAAATATTCTAATATATTTTGATTGTATTCAACGTATATGACTTAAAATGATTACTAATAGCTTTCTTCTTCTTTTTTTTTTTTTTGAAAAAAAAGAATATTTTACAAAGTCATATAGTTGTATGACAATCTTTTGATTTAAAATTATGTCACAAACATTTTTATAGTCCAATAATTAAAAAATAATTACATAACCAATTTTGGGCAATTTTTAAAAGTATTTTAATTTGATTAAACTACAAATATTTCGATATATAATGTACTTTCATTCAATGCGATAACTCCAAAAAATGTATATTGACTTTTTTCTATAGTATCTTTCACAACTTTCTAATCGAGATATCATGCTTTTATAGTTTTAAAATTGTATTGTTATCATATTTAATCAACTCAAATATATGCGACTAATCTTATTGGGAAAAAAGTTTTTGTAGATTAGATATTTGGATTAACTTGGTAGAAAATAATTGAGGCACTAATATTTTTAAATATAAAATGATCAAAAGTGTTATTTAGCTTACATGTATGAATTACTAAAGTTATATGTTGGTTTAATTTTGTATTTTTTGGAAAAAAATTATGGTTAAAACTTAAAATTTTGTGATTCAAAAAATCATCATTTTACATCACGTGCGAAGCACATACTTAAAACTAGTATGTATATATATTGAATGTAAGGCACTCAATTATTTTTGAAAAATTACACATTTGATGCAGCGGGGATGTTTCGAACCTTGACAGCCAAAAAATATTTTGACAAACTACCCACCCGCCACATGACCAAACATTTTGTTGTTTAATTCTACATGTTTTGATATACATAAAAACATTTGGAAATTATGGGCCCCAAAAACATTAGAAATTTTGGGCCTGAGGCGGGGGCCTCTCGGGCCTCATGGAAAGTCCGGCCCTGTATACACTTTATTCAATTATTGTAGGAATTAATTGTACACATAACATTACTCTACAAATATGACCCGAACAAAAGGAAGACGATGGAAAAATAAATCTCTTTGCAAATTTCAGAAGCCAACTTATCGCTGGATAATAAATTGGGAACAAATGGTGCAACTTTTATACAAGTGAATCTAACTGAATTTGGTGGGTTAGTTTGAATAATGATCGTCGAACTCTAGCTAGTTTCACTTTTACGACTTAACTTTGTTTGTTTCACATTTTTCCTCAACATTACAAAATTTTTATTGCAATCTCACCAACTGCAAAATTTTTATTGAAATCTCACCAACTGAAATTGAATATTTTATAGTATCTTTTCTTAATTGATAAAACTACATGTCTATTTGTCCAAAGCATTTCTGATATCTTGTAACATTAGAGTTTCACCATTCAGAGACAATTAGCACTGATTAGTGTATATTTGACACAATATTTAGGGTGTGTTTGACTGCAAAGCCGGAAAATAGTTAGAAGGTAAATATTTTTCGAGAAATGGTCTTTTAGGAAAAATGGTCTTTGTAGGTGTTTGATTGCATTAATGTGCAAATTAGAAAATAGTGCCGTTTTCCTTATTTTTGTGTTTTTTTTAATGAAATTTGATCATTTTCTTGATTTTTATGGTTAAAGTAAATTGTCCATAAAAAAAGCCAAACTTTTTCCAGAAAACAATAACCATCTACCCTCAAAGAAAACGTTTCTTTCCAAAACAAAGAAAAGAATGGATTTCGAGAAAAATTAGAAAATATTTTCCTGAAAAAAAACCAATCAAACAACCAAAAGTGAAAAAAAAATTGAAAACGGCATTTTTCAAGGTAAAAAGGGCCAATCAAACACATCCTAGTTCTATGAAATTTCACCTATTTGCCAACCTGCGGTAATTAATGAAAAATCTGAAGGATTAGATAATTTTTTGCACATGCATACCAATAAATAACTGTTCTAAGAATTTTGAAAAAGTGCACATAAAATTTTGAGCACAAAGCATGCAAACACGCAAAAATACATAAAACTTGTTTCAGCCCAAAAAAACACCGCGCATCTGTCGTCGCTTTTTCACAATTTACGCTTTTTGAAACCTTGCCATAAATGAATGTGTGGTACAAATAAAGTATGTATGAAATTGAGTGATTAATATGGAACACATAAAAGGTTTTAGTGACTAATATCAATAAAATGAATACGAATTTTATAATTTTATTCCATCTGTCCCACTAAAATAGGTTTATTTTTCATTTTCGTTTATTCCAAATTATAATTCATTTTCATTATTAAGAGTATAATTTATTGTCTAATTGCCTAAGATACCCTTTTTTAATATTGTTAGAATACTAAATATTTACTAAGTATTCTATCGCTCAAAGATATTAATCATTTTCACAATATTTTTTTTATCATTTAATGCAAGGGTAATTTAGAAAAAATATAGAAATATTTTGTAATTCCAATAATATTTAAAATATTTTCCTAATATATGTGAAAAATAATGAGTGCCTTATTTTAAGAGGCCGAAGGAGTATTACTTGGGCTTATTCTATACATTATATTTTTTAATTAACTTCTATTAATTTTTTCTCTCTTATCATTTTCAACTATTTATACAATTATTTTATATTTTTTAATATATTTTTCTAATTTTCAACTACACATCTAATACGTCGTTCAAGTAAATATAAATTAATAATATCTTCTATAGAATAAACTCTTATGGTAGAAATTTATTTGTTTATTTATTATTATTAGGTTGGAAAGGAGCCCTTAAGGTAGAATTCAAAAAAAAAAAAAAAAAAAATTGCGATTCTTAGTGAAAAAGCAAATGAAATTCCAAGGTATTCTCCGCCAATAGATTCAGTTCCAGAGTAGTATCATTCCAAAGGTTATCTCTCTCTTCATTGCTTTTTCCACACCAAACCCATCTTTATTAACCCACCGCTTCACCGCGACTTTGTCTCCTCCTCCACATTCAACAACCACCGCCCACTCTACGCACCAGCATATACATTCTTCAATTGCATTTTCTCTCCCTAAATTCATGGATTCTACAGCCACAACTTCCAGAACAAATCCTTGTTTTACCGAGGGAGATTTCAATAATCCTTACTCTGCTGTTACGGAATTTGAACTCGGATCCTCTGTCATGTATCGCGATTCTCTGATGAGAACGAGGAATTTCTCGGCATCTCAGAGATCCGCCCGTGGAAGGCTTCCTGGCGGTGGATTTGAAGAACAGAGACCGCCTCATTTTCTAGATGCGTGTTTTCTCTGCAAGCAACCGCTCAGTAGTAATAAAGACATTTTCATGTACAGGTTAGCGATTAGCCATTTTTTCCCTTTTTCTACTGTAACTCATTAATTTACTGTGTATTTGTTTATTTTTTTCACCTTCTTTCTAGAGTAACTTTTAAGTCAGGGAAACTAGAGATTTTTCACTAGGAGATAGAGACTTGCGGAAGTAACTCAAAAATTTTTACCATCCGAAACTTGTTTTACCTGTAACTAGATTGATCAGTGGATGAAAATTTTGAATTCGTGGTTAGAACAGAGATGAAATTATTGAAAAGACAGTCAAATTAATAAAATAAATATGTGAGGATGATTCTAGAAGACAATGGTTTTTTCAAAAAAAAAAAAAAAATTGTAGAAAAGAGGATCGTGAGATCGTGAGATTTTTTTTCTAAAATACACTATCCTTTTAATCAATCTCCAATCCAAAGCTTTGAATAGTACATCACATGAACAGTATCCATTATCAGTATTTCTTTGTTTTTAATTAATTTTAATTTTAATTAATTGCTAATTGAGTACTCTGCAGCTACCGTTTCATTTCCTATTTATAAAATATTTTATGAAATGACACGTTCTCTGAAGAGACGCAACCCGGGATTATGATTTTTGAAGTATAATTGTTTGAATTTACAGAGGGGACACTCCATTCTGCAGTGTGGAGTGCAGACAAGAACAAATTGAGATGGATGAAGCCAGAGAGAAGAGTTTGAATCTCTCTGTTTCAGTGAAAGCTATGAGAAAGAAGAAACAAAGACAATCAAGCTCACCGCCCCCAGACTGCCCTTTCCGCACTGGTACACTCGCTGCTGCGTAGTAATTGAAACCTAATAACCGGAAACTTAACTGTTTTTAAAAAAGTTAAGTGAGCAAACACTACAACTCTACAAGAACATGGGGCCAAAGGAGGGGAGGGAATATGATCTCTCATGGGTCACCTCTCTTCTCGTCTCTTATGTAAACAATGTAGTAGTTTTTTTTTTGTATTATTATTATTGGGTTTACCTCCTTTTTTTTTTTTTTTTTTTTCTGAATGAGGTTTTACCTTGTTTATTGTCTACAAGAAGATGTACCGCCATATTCGGAAGGGGAAAAAAAAAGATGTAACGCCAAACTGAGACCGTTGGGTGCTTATTTGTTTATCAAACATGCTTCCTTTGAGTTCATTCTAATATATCAATATACATAACTACTCGCTTCATTCCATAAAAACAAACTCATTTTAGTTTCTTAGAATATTGTAATAAATATTGTTGGAAAAATAGCTTCATTCTGCAAAGACAAACTCATTTTAGCTTTCCCACGGCAGCGGATTAGAATATTGTAATTAACATTATTGACAATGTAAATTTTATTTGAATTTTTTCTCAAAAATTCTTTTTGTGTAATTAGTGTATCCATTCAATTTTTCATGTCAAATTTTTGTACACGGCTAGTGAGCAAACACGAGAAAGCACGTGGGTTGATATTTTTGTATTTCTTAGCATGGTATGTCAAAGTTTATACACAGTTAAACAAAAACTCTATACGAACACGCAACACTGGAATTGATTAGTTGACGTCATAACTCAGTATAATTTCGAAAAGATAAAGAGAGATTAACAAAAAAAAAAGAATTTGTTATAAAAGTATAGAAATAATAGAGGTTTTAGAGAGAATGAATTAAGGAATTTATGGGAATGAATTTCGTTAATAAGTAAGCGCATTTATAGGAAAATTTCGAATAATATGATCGTAATTACATAATTTCATCGAGCGTAATAGTCGTTCACATAAATAGAATAATATATTTTTATTTCCTCGAGGCTCTCATGCAGTTATTACATAACAAAACTGAATATTATTATTAATGTACTCTAGGCGCGTTTGGAGAAAAATCAGCGGAAAAAAATTCCAAGTGATTGTAGAAAAGCGCAGGTGGTTATATATTCTTCATCAAAATATTATTCTTTCGATGTCTATCATTGATATATGAGTATTCATGTCTTTGCTCATTAAAACCTTATCAAGAAAATCAGGTGGGAAAAAATTTGATCGAAGGAAAAAGAATATAAAATCTTCTATCGATTTCATATCTTGAGCGGATATCGCTACTTACGGTAAAGGATTTCAATATCATCATTATTTGGATCTAAATCATTGTCTATTATAACTTGATCCAATAGATAAAGCGTGTCGATTTCTCTTATGCGTCTCGATAAACCAGAATATGCCTCGTTAAAAGGCTATTAGGAAAAATTCGATTGGGAAAAATCCAATGAAGGAAAAAGATGCATTATTCGTGTGAATACGCCTTTAATGTTTGCCTCATTAAAAACGCATTTAGGAAAACCCGATGGGATAAAACCTCGGTCAAGGGAAAAAGAGTGCCAGCGCGTATTTTATCTGAAGTATCTTTGCAAGCATTCAAAATCTTTCATAGATTTGTATGTGTATCATATATCGTTGGTTCATCTCTTCATTCATCTCACGTGAATGAAATTTTAGATGTTATACAATATCATGTTATATTCGGTGCATATATGCGATCACGAGCCGATCTCATTTCTCACTTTATCTAGATATATACCTAAATCTCTTCTTGAGATTTCATATTAGTTGAGATTAGAAGTTTCTTATAAATTTAAAAGCGCTTGTTTGAAAAACCTTTTGGGATAAAAAGCATGTCGAGGAAAGAGTCTGACATATGAATTCTCACCAATACAATATCAATGTAGATATTTTTGGTAGTTGTATCTTGTATGCTGATAATACATTTTGAAACCTCTTCAAGAGTTTCATTCTCATTTCTCATTAAACTGGTGCATGAACACTTTAATCATAAGGGCATATATTTGACCTCGGCATTTCGATGGATTTTAATATCATACTGTATTGATAGTATGTAGCGCTATCTTTTCGCTAGTGTGTCAACACTTTCAATTTTATTTCTTTCCCCATATCGAGCATAATTTATCGAGATATCTCATTATCAATCCTCTTGTAGGATTACACAATATAGTTATATCTATATACTTCAAGAGTATATGCCTCCAGATTATTAAGACCATCTTTTACAATTTGCTTTGATATATATGATTGAGGAACTCTTAAAATATCAACATTTCTAACAATATTAACTTATCAAAGTATCTAGGCGATATATCACGATTGTTAATAGTCTTTCATGCATCCTTGAACTTCAAGTTCATATTTCAATTGTGAGGATATAGTATGATGCATTTCACATATCATTTTGAGCCTTTAATACTCCCCATCATGCTAAGAAAATTTAGAACACTAAAACTCATATATGTTCTCATCATTATTTAATATGAGAATTTATATAGTTTGCATTCTATTCTCGATATTGGCAATTTATTGGAGGACTTTAAATAATTTGCACATAATATCCCACTTGTATCATCTCAATCCTTGAGTTTATTAGTATTGGGATATACATTTACTAACTTTATCATTAAATCTGGAAATCATACTCATCTTAGTGAGCAAATATTTCATAAATTTCAAATTCTGAATCATATACATGTGACTATCTAGTGGATCAATATCATAATATCTAATAGTCCACATAGAGGATGAGTGGGCCCATTTCTCATCCTTTATTCAGGATATATTTAGAATTTATTCACGATATTGACTAGTAATGATTTCATCATTTATCGAGAACAATCATTGAAGAATTCTTTTAATTCTTCACTTGAAATATTGATTTCAATAATTATTTAAGCGGGATGGTCAGTCAGGATTCTGTAAGCAGTATTATTGAACTTTTAGTTGATAAATTCTTATATCGATTTCACTAGTATCCAGTAGTGCTCAACATGATTTATTACTTTCATCATATGTATAGCTCACGATATATTCCATCATGTTTCGGTAGCATTATTACACATCAACGTTCAGCGTGGAATCTTAGCACACGCTTCATATTTAAATCTTGTTCCAGCAGCAGACCTTACATCATCTGCGTTTATAAATTATCCTGCACTTCAGTATTCACCATAATAAATGGTCCATATATAATAATGGATAATTTGCTCTCAAATCTTGAAAATACTATCCATCACTACTGAGTCAAAATCCTAAAAAGGATTTATCAAATTAGGCTTGAAAGGTTGAGGATGCTAATGAATAAAGGTATCCACAAAATATCAGATGGTTGATTGAAGCAAAAGGTTCGATTACGGTGAGGTTTCGATTCCTTCTAAATACATACGGTATGGGTAAAAGTAGTTTTCAAAGAAATGGAGAGCAAAAAGATTAGGAGGGTGCTATAAATGTGCTCGGTGGACATGTGACACTCGATGTAATTACCGTGAGTGCGTGTCCGATGCAGAGAAGATAAGATAGCATTCATTAAGGATGGATTGAGTAAGGAGCATTTGGATGATATTCATGAGGCTCTTGAGACACATCCTAGTGGACACGTACAAGGTGGTGATGGTCTTATGGGCCAAATTCAAAGATCAACAAGCACTTTATAGTCTAGAAATACTTACTTTAAAAGATCCAGGTTTGTAAATTTAGTAGAAAAATTTAGTATAATAATTTCTCATATTAATGTAAGAGAGCTCGATTGTAATACTTGAAGATCAATGTTTTTCTTGTAATTGTAAATATTATTTTTCAATTTTTAAGATATATATATGTATATATATATTATTTTTCAATCATAACGACTATATGTCATATCACTAAAAAAATTTTTTCTACCTTTTTCTCTTTCATATTTGTCAAAAAAGTAAATAGTACAATCAATTATTGGTTTGAAAATTTATCTTTAAATAGAGGATTCGTATCTCTCATGTTTATCGTTGAAAGTATAGTGTAAAAAAGAGAGATAAGAGTAGAGAGATGGATATGGAGATTTTAGAATCATCTCATACAAGTCGGCACTTTACCTCACCAGATTAAAAGTATGTATTCTTGGTGGATCTAAGCTGATAGACCACATCCAATATGTGGATATGGCAAAACCAACTCGTAAGAGTTGGGAGACAAAAATCAATATACTATATGGAGGAACCAACAACAAACTTTTAACTAGACTTATAATGGCGCACCATCATGGGGAATAAGAGTTTGAGTGTAATACCTTTCCATCTAGTTGGATCTAATACTCGAATTGGAGCAGTTCTATCATGGGTCAGGAGTTCAGTGCTACAAAGCGCAATCCATCAACAAGCGCATGATGTATATGATGAACAATAGTGATGCTTTCATTGTCCTTCGGTAGTGTAACACTGGAGGAAATATTCAATATAACATCATGAGCGCAGTGGAACTTTCATACCAAACCAATAGGTTTGTTGAATATCAATTGTTTCTTTGATGAAGCTTACTAAGCGTTTCTAGATTAGGGTGTAAATAATAAGTTTATCTCTCATTCGTGAGAAAAATACTTATTTACGCTTTAATCTTGTTGACGAACTTACTCATCAAATTTCATGCATATGTTCAGAATCTGTGGAAGCCAGTCAAAATCGGTCCATGGACCACTAGTGTCAAGCGAAAAAGAAATTGGGATCCTTTAAATATCTCATTATGAACTCGATGTTGGGGGTGGCAGAGTTACGGAGTATTTATACTCTCGAAATGCACCCTTCCTTTATGGGTTCAATATGTATTTTCTTTTCGCATTTCTATATTTTTGAGTGTTTATTGCCATCTTTTTATATTCTCTCAATATGTTTCACTTAATTTGCATTTTGTACTTCTTTACGGAGTAATAATAATAATATCATATTGACTTTATTCAAATAATCTAGTGATTATGCTTCTTCAAGAGCATTTTATTCTCATATTAATACAACTCATATCATCCCGATTAGATTACTTCATATAATCTCTTCATGCGATATATTTTCTTTGATTTATCAACATGGGATCTATTGAGCATTTTATTTTCATCTATTTATCCAATGGTAATTTCTGATACCTCTTTGCTCAATTTTCTCCATCAATATTCAAAGGCGTGGAAAATAGACATTTTCTTTATTAAATGCTTCTTAAGAGCATTTTAATCATATCACAATATACTAATCTCGTAATGAGATTTTTCACCACGGTATATTTTCTTTCTCTTTTATCACAATGGGATTCTTTGAGCAATTTCATTTCATCAATACATACAACGGTAAATTCTTGCATCACTTGCTCAAATCCCTTCTTTAATATCAATAGAATATTCATATCGAACATATATAAATCAGTTATCCAATCGTGGGGTTTAATCCAACCACATTTGTAATAAGTATTCTAAAGCATTAATGGTATAACCCATCATATTGAAAATATGTATACCAATAAGTGTGATATAACTCACCACATTGGAAATATATACAAATTTCAAAGTGCATAAATTTAAATTCTGAGAAATTAAATTCTCCCCAATAGGTGGTTGAACCTACCACAAAATTATACTTAATAAATATAAAGTTATGGAATTTAAAGTGCGAGAAATTAAAATGTATAATGATTAACTACTTCTTGGGAGTAGAGATGCTTAGTAGAAGGTATTACCCTTCACTTAACATATAAATTGCATAAATATATAAAATCTTCCGTTTAGTGATAGTTGAACCCATCATCAGGTAGGAGGTGTTGCAGTATTTAAATTGCAATAAATAAAGTACGAGACTTAAATATCTATAGAATCAAATTTGTTCTAACTATTTCTTCAAAATATAATTATTATCAAAGTAGCGTAGTAAATCGAAATATCACCCACGCTTCACCGATTCTTGCGTGACGATGTCTGCAGTCTTGATGGCGCTACACATATTTCCTTATAAAACATTAATACATACTCAAATTTGCCGCACTTGGCTACCGGCCAGTTCTTGTGATCTACCTGGCAAGTGCGTGGCGCTACACATATTTCTTTATAAAATTTTAATAGTATAAGGATTAATACGTAAATATTACAAGTCCAAGGACCATCTTTAAATTTTCAAAGTTTGGATACTACTTTATAAATTTTGAAATTTTGATATATTATAAAATGAACTGTTATATTATCAACATTGGTGTCAAATTGAAGATCTCGTTAAATCGAGTATAATGGAGTCGAGAAAATTTGATTTTGATAATGTATGCTCCTTATATCTCGAGAAAATGAATGTTATAGTTTAATATATTATTATATTATAAAGTAATATAATATATATACCTTTCCGTCCTTTTCTGATTTTCCTTCATTAGAATTCATTTACGCATATTTACGGATTAGGAATTAAAGACATGAAGTAACACGGTGTAATTTGTGATACTTCTAAGTTTCAATTACAATTGAAGAAGATCGTGTATGAAAGTTTATTAAAGAAATTAGTTAATTGAGAAGTGTTTGTCAGGTTTACGTCTGAGAGGATCATCGTTAGATGCAAGGAGCATACTCCCTTCATATATTACTCAAAGGTTAGAGACTGCGTCTTGATAACGTGTTATAAAAGTATAGAAATAATAGAGAGTTTAGAGAGAATGAATTCTAAGGAATTCACAGGAATGAATTTCATTAATAACTGAAGCCCTATTTATAGGAAAATTTCGAATGGCACAATCGTAATTACATAATTTCATCAGGGACATAATAGCCATTCACATAAATAGAATAATATATTTTATTTCCTCGAGGCTCTCATGCAGATTATTCTATAACAGAATTGTTATTTTAATGTGTTATTTTAGTCCAATATATGAGACGGATCACTTTGGTTAAAATTACTAAATGAAAGAATGTTTTTGGAGCAAGATTGGAAAACGATTTCGTTCCATCGAGCAAAGAACGTGCTACTATTTTGAGTTGCCTGAGAAGAACGTAAATAGTGAAAAAGACCCCTGGCTTTTTTTTTTGGTTGTTGTTGTCATTATTATTATTATTTATTTTTTTGTGCTATTTGATATTGTTAGTAACATATAATACTACAATCTTAACATTTCGGTGATATAATTTTCTCAATTTGATTTTTAATTATATACATTTTATGGAATAGTAATTTATTATTTTCACAATTTAACTATACTAGTTGGAAACACGTGCGTTGCATGTGAATCATAAATGTTATTCTTAAACTATTATATATTTGGCATTATGAAAGACGAAGATATATATAAAATCATGTAAAAATCAGTTAAAAACACTTGATTAAAATGTGTAGAGAGTGTGTAAGAATATGAACATGAAAAAATATCTATAGAATATGAGTAAGAAACACAGTATATTGGATAAACTGAAATGAATGTTTTTTTAAATCAAAATTTTACAACTTGTACAGATACATTCCTATAAAGACATACACCTTTAATCATCAATTTCAAAAGATACTAAAGGACTAAATTATTACAAAACTCGGCGTGTAGAAATACAATTTGAACGTTATCAACCAAAGAGAGGCCAGAATCCTTCACCCATCAAATAAGTGCCCAGTCGCCAGCCACTTATTTATTAGCCAAAAAATCCATACAAATGTGCATCTCAACATCCATCATGTAGTTTTCTGAAAAAAAAAATCCTTCATGTAGCAATCAGCCAATCACTAATTTACATATCAGAAAATTATTGGCCTAGCAACCAACTCACTTGGTGATACAAAGGAAAAAAGAATAGTGTACAATATTAAGTGGCGTAAGAACGATGTTTCATAGTCAAATTTCTTAAATCCGTAATAAATGTGGGAGAGAACCTTGTCGCCAACCATCTGTTGAGGCACTTAATTGATTGAATAAGCCTTTGTTTGAAGGCGTGGGTAAATTAATCTCCACACTTTCAGATTCCCATGAAGATTATTTATTAGATGCATGGGTGCTTCACTTAAATGCGTGTTTGGTCTAGCTAATTTGTAGATTACAATTGAAATTCAAGTGGATTTTGTATACATAAAATATAGCAGTCACCAAAATTACAATAGTTTTTTTTCATCAGCCGATGTCAGCAAGTGACAGTGCGTTAACTCCCACCGATTTGATGAGCAACTTTTTAATAGTGGATTTTCCAAAAATACCTTATTTGATTGTATGTGTTGCTATCCATCTAATTGGAGAATATTGACCGGCATTGTAATGAAGTAATTAATTAATATAATTTTTCCCCATACAACTAATTAAGTCCCAAAAGATGGATAGCCAAATGACCATAGACAACTTCAACTTACTTATTTCCTATTTCTAAATGCCTTCCTAATTACCTTAGAGCATCTTATAAGCCTCTCAATGCCATTGTATATTCTCCAATGAAACCCGATACTGCTCCACAACAGATATTCTATAATAACTACTAAATCTCAAACCACCGTACACCGAAGTGATTCTAATGATTTGTATGATCTCCAACAAATTATGACGAGTATAATAGACTGTGCAATACACTTCCATAGTTGTATTGTTGGGAAGGTTAAATCGAACTTTATCCATAAGCAATAATCATTAAACTCCAAAATCCATATGCTGGAAATGTAATTAGCCAAATATATATATATATATATATATATATATATATATATATATATATATATAAAGTTCAAGGCAAGACTTAAGAATAATGACAACCTAGAGATACGATTCTTCCGTAATGATAAAGTAAGATCAACATAATAACAAATAGTTGGATATGAGCAGACATGTAAAGCAACCAAATTAATCAAAAGCATACAACTCCTCAAGCTTGCCTAATTCATATCCATAAAGGATTTCATCCAAATTTAGTTTCAACTTTTCATCAATTCAAAAATTAGTCAAACATATATTCTTAATCCAAGATAAACCCACAAATATAGATATTCAATTCATATGGGGTGTCGGTGGGCTGGGTGTTGCTGCCTAATGGTAAATCAATCACTGAGAGCATTATACCATGCCTAAACAAATTTTGGGCACGAAATGCTCCTAAAGCCGATCTCCCTCAACCTCTACTTCACAATTTGGTGGTTCCTAATCAAATAAGACACAGAGGAAAAACAAATCACAATTAGCCTAATTTTGAACCCAAGAAACGGTCTAATGACCCTTGATCGCTGTTCTTTGAATTCACTAATAAACCATATCATGATTTCAAAACAATGAATCCAAACAAAATTTGATAAAGGTAAATAATTTTATATATTTGGAGGCTGATAATAGATTTCAACTTACATCAAATGCTCCTGGAGCTTTCTCAAGTATGAAGCATCCAAATGATAGCATAATCTGAAGTTATGTTGCAAGATAATGCTAAGAGCTCGAGCTGCTCGTCCACTGACATTGCAATTTCAACAAATATTGAAATTTTTTGAACCTATGCATCAAATAACACGCATAAAATATGAATTAACCAGACATGGGCATTTAAAGTAAATATGCATATGCCTTGTTTGGAAGTGTGCTACGTCCCGCTTCACAGCAGTGTCGGCTTGTATGTCCCTCAAGTAAGTGCCCGACCATGGAATAGAGGTAAGCTTGGATGTCGACATGAAGGGATAATTCATGAAACGTATTTAAAACCTCCATTGAAAGCCTGCGGCAGCAGAAGATGAAGAGTTGGGAGAATTGCGTAACCTCCATTAGAGAAAACAACATCTGGAAGATGGAATAAATGAAAACATAATCAGGTTGGAATTAGGTCATTAGGGATGCAACGTAATTATTTAGGAATTTGGATGGCATTTTTGGTATAAAATATTTTACACAACATAGCCCCTTTTAAAGGAGGCAAGATTTAGGAAAAAAATTGTAGTTTCTCTTAACCAAATATGCACTTATGTTTGAATATTTATTTTCCCAGATCTCACGCAAATCGCTTGCTCCAGCGGTGCAAGCGTCTGATGTGGCGTGCATGAGATCTCGATGTGGAACGTTATTCCATATCATATCGATGCAAGTAACTTGCGCTAGATTGGGATTCAAATTTTTATTTCATCTATATTTAAAGCGTCTGGACATGTGCCATGGCGCGAATTGCACATTTTGAACTTTGATAGAAGTAAGTTCTAAATAATTGATTAATTCGCAATCAGCATTATCACGACCTAATCATTAGGGTCGCCACAGTATAATGACCTATTTAAGAGTATTGCACAAATCATAACTTGTTTTCAAGTTTTCTTATAAAACAAATACTTTTGTGAGTCAACCATTATGTAGCAATATGTCATGCACATGTTTGATAAAAAATTTACAGTTATACTCAAAACATTTAAATACATTAACATCAATTCAATTTCTTTCTTAAATTGTATAATTTTAACTTTAAGTTTTTACATCATTCAAAAAAAAAAAAAAAACCAAAAACAAAACAAAAAAAAAAAAACAAAAACAAAAAAAAGCTTTAACTTTTGATGTATTTTTATTTTAACCCAAATTTAAATTTATTGTATTCACTGTGTCATATTTTGACAATTTTGAACGAAATTTTAATAGTTTATTAGTACGTGTTGCGTTAATATTACAATTTTAAAAAAATTTATAAAAATAAGATATATGAATATTTTAATTATAATGAACCATTAAAAATTAATGATACTATTATATGTCCATATATTTGTAATTTACCACTATTATTAAAATGAAAAATAATGTCTAGGAAAAAATAACTCTATACTAAATGAAACATAAAAAACATTTTTTTAAATAAAAAAAAGGAAAATCAATAGCATGATCCAAGTCCCCTAGCCCCACAAATAACCCTAACTAAATCCCGACCCCCATTCCAAGCATGAGCCACTCAATCACCCCAATTGAAACTAGGTTGAGGTTGCCTGGCTTCACTGCCAGGTTCCTGTTCCCATTCCCTATCATTTTCTCATTTTCTTTCGATTTCTTGCTTTCCTTCAACTTCATGCTTACGCTCCTGCTTTGGTTTCAGCTCCTACTCTAGTTCTAGCTCCTACTCACACTCCTGATCTCATCTGTGTTTGTGCTCGCACTCCAAATCATTCACCTTTTAATCATTTTCTTATAGTGTCAACTTTTGCAGCTCTAGCCTCTCTACTCAAACGAAAAAGTGTAAACATCACATTTCATTTAATATATCGAGGTTTGTAGATGATTGTTGTCAAAATGATGTAATTTGGAGTTTCAATTGACATTTCATTGTATTTATACTTGGTTGTCGAGAAGCAAAAAGATCAGTTAAGTAAAGGGTAAATTATTCCAATGGTCTCCAACCTTTCACTCTTTTTGCACTTTAGTCCACAACCTTTTTTGTGACAAAATAGCCTCCAAGTTTTCAAAAATTAGTGTCATTAATCCAAATTGACATGCAATAGCATGTTATTAGATTGTTTTCATTTTTTATTTAATAATTTTGGGTAATTTGGTAATTAGATGTTGACTTTTATCCTTTTATTACTAAATAAAGATTAATTCCCAATTTTCAATTTAAAATTTACTGTGAATATTGTATTTAAGTTCTTATATTATTAAAATTTTCAACACAAACTCTAGTAGCTACCCCTACTTACTCCACCCCCAGGATACGCCCCCGTTCTAACACTTTTCTCTCCCCACTCCAACTGTGAAAACCAAGAGGAACCCCAATTTTTGCTACTAGAAGAACAGGAAATTTTCCTTGGTTTTAACACCAAAAAACTAACAAGTTTCTCATAGAGGAAACCTTTTGGTAATGCTTGATATAAGTCTATTTTCTAACATTACCATGAAGGTTTTCCCGCTATGTTTATGATGGTGAAATCCCAAAACCACATGTATTTAACATTGAACTTTCTCTTATTTTAATGTTGAAAAACAAACATGAGTCCACGTTGATTTCATAGCTTTAAAACATAGATCTCGTTGTTTCCTAGCATACTAGCCACCCAAGGGGTTTTCCCCTTTGTTTATTTGTGTACGGTTGAGAAAGGGTTGGAGTGGGGATGAGTTTTAGGAATAGGTTGTGAGTAGGGGCTAAGATTTATATAGAAAAATTGAATAATTTAGGGAATTGAATGCAATATTTACAATAGATTTTAAATTATAAATGAGGACTTAATCTTTATTTACTAATAAAATTGTAGAAATAGATGTTAAATAACTAAATTATCCTCGTTTTTATTAAAAAAGAAAAAAAGGAAATGCCCTGATAACCTGTTGTTGTAGGTTAACCAAATCAATTTGGACCAATGGCATTAATTTTTTAAAGGTTGGGGGGGGAGGGGAGGGGGAGGCTCTGCTGTTACCAAACAAGGTTTTGGAACAAAGTGCAAAAAAAGTAAAAGGTTGAGGACCATTGGAGTAATTTTCCCTTAAGTCAACCACTATATATGGGTTGAAGAAGGGAAAGTGATACAAATTTGCATACTTTCCTTTTTTTTTTTTGCGTGGTAGCTCGTTTTCATCGGCGCTTTCATGTTGCGTGAACGTAGCTAGCAGTGAATGGGGTTTAGGGTTGTAGCAAGGTTTTTTTTTTTTTTTTTTGTTTTTTTATGGCGGGGGAGGAAAGAAGGTCTGGGATGAGTGGATTTGATTTTCTTCTTTCCTTTGTTTTATGGTTCGTGTTTGATTTATTATATACTAGTTTACAAACACGTGCGTTGCACGTGATTTTAAATTATTTATGTAGATAAGGTTCTATAAAGAGTATATGTAATTGTAAGATATTTGTGTGAATAATATTATATAATTTTTTTAAGGATACAATGATAATATAATATAATTCAAATCTTATTACAAATTTACCAAAAAAAGTATTCATCTTATTGATGTAATTGAATTAAAACAGTAATGTGTCAACCATTTTTTCTTTTTACATTGTAATGTGCTTAGAATAATTATATATTCATAAAGCATAATAACATGAAGTAACACAAATAATTCAAAAAGGAAAAGAGTTTTTCTCAAAAGCCTTAGCTTGCTCTATGTCTCTTAAATTTCATCAATTTAAATCCATTTTTCTCTCCCTCTAATCCAGTCATCCTTTTCAACCACCATATTGATTTGATAATTTATTTATATTTTTTAATATATATTTTTTTCAAATTCTCAACCACACATCCAATACAAAAGTCAGTAAACCAAATTTAATTTGAAGAGAATAATAATGTGAATAAGGAATAATTAATATAATATAAGGGATTCATTTAGTTGGGGTTATATCCTGACAGATACAAAAAATGTAATTATAATAAATTCAAAACATACAATACCTAGATGAGCAATTAGGAGAGGAACTCAAGAACATAACTTTTCAATTTATAAATAGACGCATCAGTAAATTCAAGAAGGAAAATTAATCAAACCCAATGTCTAACCAAACCCAAATCAATATCCAAAATCCAAATACTCAATAATAAGAAACTCACATCTTATGTAAAAACAAATCATAGAATCAAAATTAAGGAATACTTATGAAGGAATATGAAAGAACTATAAAAACTTATTAATAATAAATAAGGACAATTAAAGAATGATAAGAAAATAATTAATAAAGGACAAACAAAGAATTATAAAAATCTATTAGGGGTATAATGGTCCAAAAATGTTTCCCCTCCCATTCATACTTTTATATATAGTATAGATTTTTCGTCTCAAAAATTATGGTTTCAATTTTAATAATAGTATTAAATTATAAATTTATGGACATATAATAGTAATATTAATTTTTATAGTTGATTAAAATTGAAATATTCATACATCTTGTGTTAGGAAAACTAAAAAATTATAATATTAACACAACACTTATTGATATATTAAAAGTTTGTTCAAATTATTAAATGAGTACCAAATTGGCTTAATAAATTTCAATGTCAATCAAAACAAAAACATTTAAGAAACTAAAGTTCGAATCGCACAATTTAAGAAAGAATCAGGCCTAATGTAAGAATGTTCAAAAGTTTTGAACCAAATTGTAATTTTTTAAAAGTTTTGAACAAAATTGTAATTTTCAGATTAGCACGTGCATAGCACATGGCTACATAACAGTAAAAATGGGCCATCAATTCATGGAAGTCCTTGTTTGCTGATACAACTTGAAAATAGTTCATGATTTGCGAAAACAAATTTAAACAAGTCTATTTTGTAACGACCCTAAAGATCAGGTTTTCATTGCACCAATTACCCATTGATTAATTGTGTATGAGATATAAAAATAAAGTTTGACAAAATTTGCAAACATATTGTTTAAACGCTACTATTTTTCAAGTTATAGCACTTCGAAAACACTATGAAATGAGTTTTAGGATTAGAGTCTTAAAATTGGTGGTTTAAATTTGAACTTCAGAATTAAAAGAGGTTAAAGTGATAGTGTAGAGTGTGGGGTTTTCAATTGGAAGTTTTTAAAATTAAAAGGGGCTAAAACTTACGAATAATGTAAATTCTGAGGTTAGGGTTAGAGTCTTAAAATTGGTGGTTTAAATTTGAAATTCAGAATTAAAAGAGGTTAAAGTGATAGTGTAGAGTGTGGGGTTTTCAATTGGAAGTTTTTAAAATTAAAAGGGGCTAAAACGTACGAATAATGAAAATTCTGGGTCAAATTGGGATAATTTTTGGAGTTTCTAATTTAAATAAACCTTTAGAAAGTTTTTGAACCCCATTATATCACTCTAAGCTATGTTGGCCAATTTAAAGGAAACTAGAACTTTAGGACTAACTTATACGGAACTAAAAGGTCAGGACTTAGGAATGAAATAATTTAAATAAAAAGTTTAGATACTTTCTCTCAATTCATACATGAAGAGAAGCGAGAGAGGAAAAGTAAGGAGAGAGAGACCCTTTACATAAGGGACGGTGATGGGACTTCAGACGTAGTTCAATGGCACTAGAATTGAGGAGACAAGAGAGAGAAAATAGACATAGATAATGAACGAGAAGGGTATGGTGAGATGTGATGGTCGGAGAACAAAGGAGATTCCAACCAATTTCTACTCTTTTTATTTTCTTCTATGGGTGATTTTATGTGTTAGTAGTGGTGGTGAGGTTGGTGAGCGAAACCATTTGTGGGTTTATTCATTTTTTTTGTTGTAGTGGTCTGTGAGTTGTAAAATCGACTATTGTGAAGGTAGGAAAAGAAAAATGGAGACTTGTATATTGAACGCTTGTTTGCATACTGTAAGTAGACAATGTGGCGTTCAAGTAGTAAAAGAGTGAGAGGGTTGTTGTACCCATGATGATTGATCTAATAGTGTCTAAATTGCCAATTCCATCTCAATTGAAAAGTCGAGTAACATAAACAAGAGTGATGGTTTGTAGTTAATATCCCATTGAAATAAAATACAACTAACGCAAATTTAAAGAAGTTGAAAATACTTTGAAAAGTAGTTGGAGAAGGGAGTGTTGGGATTCATGATTTCACTTAAATTCATTAGATCAATTATGCAATTTGCACTAACATAGGCTACTTATATCAGAGTTAGGTTCAATTTTTCAATCTCTACTGATTACTTCTCTGAGTGTTGAATTAGTTCTAACTAATTGGTTAATAAACAATATCTCTGTGCCAATTGGAACCAACTAATCGCATTAACCATTGTGAAAATACTCAAAGGATCACCTAGGAATATGAATATTTCTATCTCCTAAATTATGAAACCTAGGGTGTTTGTACATAGTTTCCAAATTGTATACTATCTCCCAATAATCACACAATTCTGAAATAATCATTTGGTAGCTAAGCAATTCAAAGGTAATGTTACTCAAATACAAACATGCAAGAGATAAATAACAAAAAATCTAGTAAACAAATATTGAAATTGAGAATCAATTTCAAAGACTGGAGAGGACCCTCTTGATAAAACCAGCTCCGATCGATTTTCACCATGACTGGGGGAGACCCTCCTCCCAATCCCTCCATTAAAACATATGCGGAGATCCTTCAAGGCTGCCAACGGAGATCCACCTCTACAAAGAGCTTTGTTGAAGTTATAGAAGAGGGGAAATCTAAGCTCCTTTCAATCCGAGATGCTATTCTCTTTGGCCACGAGCCATTCATCCCTATTACTCCAGCTGAAATCCAGAAGTTAGCCTCTTGTTTGAAGTTTTCCTTAGTTGGGAAGTTCTCACATCAGCGACCTCCTATGAAGGATATATTCCATGCTTTTAACTCTCTTCAGCTTAAGGGTAATTTTTCTCTGGGCCATCTAGATGCTAAGCATTTACTTATTAACCTCGATAATGAAAAGGACTATTATCGCCTATTTCAGAAGACGATATGGTTTATCAAAGGTTTTTGATGAGAGTTTTGAAATATTCATATAACTTTAATCCTATAGTTGAATCGTCTATTGTACATGTTTGGATCCGATTGCCAAGGCTTCCGTATATTTTCTATGATAAAGTTGTTTTATTCTCCATTGCATCGGCTATTGGAGTCCCAATCAAGTTGCATGATGCTATTGCTTCGAAATCACAGACAAGATTAGCTCGAATTTGTGTCGAGATAGATGTGTGCAAACCCAGATTCAATCGTATCCGAATTGGCAATGAGAAGTATGCCATATGGCAGGAAATTATCTATGAGGATGTGCCTAAGTATTATGACACTTGCTCTCATTTGGGAAATGACAAGGATCATTGTTACTGGTCTTCAAATAAATCAGAGAAAGTAGCTGCAGCTAGTGAGAAGTTTGAGCGTAGACCAGGAAAAGAGCACTTAATTATGCCTGCTGCTTCAATGGAAACTAAGAACCCTATGCCACCTCCATCCACTTCTTTGCAAATTGATAGAGAACATATAAATCTGCAAACCTCCCAACTAAATAAGGTTTCTACTGTTGATACAATTGAAAGTCCTTTAACAATGCAACTCACTACTGATGGTTCATCAGATGATAAGTTGAATAGAGACTTTTATCCTTAACCTTCTTGCAACAATACTTTAATACACTCTTCTTCTCCACACAATGCTGAGGATTTTCCATCGGAAGATGCTGTTGATAGCCGATCAGCAAACGAAGAACTTACTATGCAGGTGAATGACTTCTATCATGAAGATAGCCTCACAACTACTGTTGATTCTATTATTAGTCTAAACCCCCCGAATTAGGCATTTCCATGTTGGTACTCAGTACATCTGACTCTGAAACCCATCCCTTGGTGGATGATGAGGATGGATTTGTCCCTGTTCAGCATAGAAGAAGGGGCATGCCAAGTAAAAAGACTCATGTGAGTTCTAAGGATGATCAACTCAAATGAGGCTCCCACTCCTCTCAACTCTCCCAATGAATTTACAACTGTTATTTTGGAATGTCAGGTGCATTTATAACAAGCCCTCAAAAAGAAGGATTAAAAGTTTGGTTCAAATCTATAAGTTGCAATGCATTATTATATTGGAGCCTATGATTACTGTTGGTACTGTTGAGGATCATGTTTCTAAGCTGGGTTGATAGAGGTGTCTCTATTGTGTCCCATAAAATTTGGATTTTATGGAAAAATCACATCTCTATGGAAATTATAAAAGATAAAGAGCAGCATGTTAGTTTCTGGTTTACTTATGGTAGGGATAGAGTGTTTATTCCTACAGTTTATGCTAAATGTAACTATTTACAACAGAGTGATCTTTGGGATGATATAAGGAGACAGGCTGTTAATACTACTTATCCTTGGCTTCTAGGAGGAGATTTTAATGCCATTACTTCACCTTCTGAGAAACTAGGTGACAATCCTCCTCATAGATTATCTATGATGGAATTCTCTGACATGATGACTGATTGTGCTCTGTCTGATATCCCAACTAAAGATGGGTTTTATACCTGGTCTAAAGGTCACCTATTTGAAAGATTGAATCAGATATTAGTGAATCAGCAATGTATGGCTCTCCTACCTAATCTTCAAGTTTCTCTATTGAATAAAGCTTCTTCAGATCACAATCTTCTTTATGTATCACATTCTGATATTCAACAGAAAGTGAAGTCTTCTTCTAGGTTCCTTAGCATTTGGGGAAACGACAATACTTTTCAAGCTATTGTCTCTTCTAATTGGAACTTGCCACTGTCTCCATACTCTCAGCATATTTTTGCTATCTATTTTAAATTGAAAAGACTAAAGAAGTGTCTTATTCTCTGGAATAGAGATGTTTATGGTAATCTATTTGCTAATATCAAAATCTCAAGCTCTGGATCGGGGAAAAGATCTTTGCTCAGACTTCTTCACCTGATAATAGATCTTTACTTCATCAGTCTTATGCTACTCTCTATAAACTCTTGGCTGATGAAGAACCATATTGGAGGCAAAAGGCTGGAGTTCCATAGATTGTGGATGGGGACCGAAATACTTCCTACTTTTATGCTAAAGTTCAATCCAACAGACAGTCCTTTTTTATATCTAAAATTCTTGACTCTTCTGGTGCATGGCATACTGAGGAAGAAGCTATCCAACGATCTGCCATTGAATATTTTAAGACATTATTCTCTAGTGAACCTGTTAATTCACGTGATGAGTTCTTGGAGTCTATCCCTCAACTTGTATCTTTAGAGGACAATCAGGTATTGCTTGCTGCCCCTTCAATGCCTAAGCTTAAGGTGTTATTTTTGCTATGGACCCTAATAGCATGGCTAGTCTTGATGGTTTTAAAGGCTACTTTTTCAACTGCGTGAGGACATTATAAAATATGACTTGCTTGATGCTTGTTTTGGATTTTTTAAGGGGAGAGGCTTTCCACAAGGGATGAAGGGCACACCTCTTGTACTTATCCCCAAAACTGAGGAGCCTACCAATTGGAAAGACTATCGACCTATAAGTTTTTGTAATTTCTATAACAAAATCTTTTCCAAACTTCTGAACTGCAGACTTGCTTCATTACTTCCCAAACTCATCTCTGAGAACCAAAGTGGCTTCACACCAGGTCGTAGCATCTCTGATAATATTTTGCTGGCTTCTAAATTTGTTTCTCAAATTAATAGGGAAGTTAGAGGGGGGAATGTTCTTCTTAAAATTGATATGTCCAAAGCTTATGATAGAGTCTTTTGGCCTTTCCTTTGGAGGGTTCTAGCCAAATTTGGGTTCGTCTAGGATTGGATTAACTTGCTCAAACTCTGTGTTGAGAGTCCTTTTTTATCCGTTCTCATTAATGGCTAACTTGCTGGTTTTTTTCCATCTAGTAGAGGACTACATCAAGGAGAATCTCTTTCTCCCTCACTATTTGTTATTATGGTTGAGGTGTTATCTAGAGGTCTTAATAGCCTCTTCTTTAAGCACCCTTCTATGTTTTATCAGTATGGTGGCAAGCTTGGTGTTTTTCATTTAGTTTTTGCTGACAACATTGTCATCTTTACTAATGGACAAAGAGGTTCCTTGCATACCTTGATAAAGTTTTTGAATCACTATGCTGACTGCTCTAGCCAAATGATTAATCATCAAAAGGGTTCAGTTATTCTGGGCTCCAAGTATAATCCCTCCTCTATAACGCTTGTTACTGGTTTCAGATAGGACCACTTGCGTCTTAAATAGTTGGGGGATCCACTCTATATTGGCTGGAAAAAATTGATTCTCTATGATGATTTTGTTGCCAAGATAAGGAGAGGGGACTCTTGTAATCATAAAGCTATACATTGGGCTTCTTGGACTAGAATTTGCTTCCCATAGAATGGAGGACTTCACTGTCTCAATTTATCTGATGTTTTTTTGAGTTTCAGCTGCAAGCGCTGGTGGAAGTTTAGAACCGAACAATCTCTTTGGAATAGAGTTCTGGAAGCTAAATATTGCAAGAACAATCATCCTATGCTTATTCAACCTAAGCCTACTGATTCTATTACCTGGAGGAAACATTTAAATATCAGGCACATTGTTGAACCAAAGATAGGTTGGTGTATTGGACATGGCTGTGTTTCCTTTTGGAGGGATAGATGGGCTGACATTGGAGTTTTCTTTGATATTATTTCTCAATCCAGATTGCATAACAGTCTTGTTGCTGATTTTATAATTGAAGGCATCTGGAACATTGACAAGCTTAGAGTTGCTTTACCTGAGCATTTGATTTCTAGTGTTACCGATATACCTACCACTTCCAATGTGGATAGGGCTGTTTGGATTCTAGATCCCTCGGCCACTTTTTCCACCCCCTATTGCTTCAATTTAATCAGGCAATCAGGTACTCTACTGTTAGTTATGGTGTACAAGGCCCAATAGTTGGACCAAGTTAAGTTGTCTTGGGGTTTAAGAAATTCCAAACCCAATAGGTTTATTAGAAACATATAAATAATCCACTATTGTCCCATAACTGATAAGAGTGATTATCTCTTAATTCTCTCTACATACTTAGCTAGCACTAGGATTGAGAGAGGGTATCCCACTACGAAGGTGTTCGTAATTCAATAAGATTCTTGGCGTATGGATCACCATTGGAAGCCGGACGATTGGACTGCTGTGGAGACGAAAGAACAAACGAGAGATTCGTCGTGAAATCCTCTTCTATATCGGTAATCTCTAATCACAGATCTCATCTAAGAAACGAGTAGATCCGGTTTCGAGTTGCCTATTTTGTATTCCGCTGTGCATCATTTAATTGGGCAATTCCTAACAATGGTATTAGAGCCAACTTGTCTTTCTTCTTGAGATTTGGTAAATCTTGTTCCTTTAACCATAGTTGTTATTATATCCATTTATTTTTTGTAATTAATAAATATTATTTATGAAATAATATTTTTGAAATTGATATTGGATCAATTTGGTTTGTGAATTTGATTTGTGGTTCTTAATTGGGAAGAAACAAACAAAAATCAATCCAGAATTGCAGCGACAATATCACCGCCAGTAAAAGTTACCGCACCTATGGATTATTGAAGGAATTTCCATGGAAAGAGGGTTGCAAAACAACATTGCTGTGACTATTGGCGGAATTGTTTGCCATTACCTAGAAGCAAGTGAACAATCACCGTAGAGAAAGGAAACAAAGAGCGGCTGCCGCTATCAGGATGCAATGATGCCAAGCATCGTCGCTTCTATTGTTCGCGGCTAGGGTTTTCTGAAAACCCTAGCCTCAACCAAGTTTCTAGACGGGAGGTTGAATGAGGATGGGGGCTTCTGTGCAATTTGTGAAATTGCACAAGAAGCCCCCTCGAATTCTATTAATTATAAAGTTGGCTCATGTGTATATTGTATTAGGATCCCTTTTTTTAATGAGGAGTTTATAAATAAGTTGCTAGGGTCTAAAGTGCAATTTTGGAAGTTTGAAGAATCTGATTTTTTCTCCTTTTAATTGAGTCAAAAATTTCAACTTAATAAAATTGTTAGGGCAAAATTTTATTCGGCCAAAATTTTATTGGATTCTATTGAAATTTTGACTTAATCGTGATTTTGTTGTTAATTGCAACTTTGACCCTATATATAATTTTTGAAAACATACATTAAAGTTTAACTTTAATATGGTTGACAAAACAAAGAGTTGTTTTGTAGATCTCCTCTTTGTGACAAAATTAAATAATTAATGAAATTCATTATATATATTGGTGGTTAATATGATTAACTAATTAAGGTTAATATAGTCAACATAATAAGGAGTTATTTTATGTGTCCCCTTATATTAATAAAGTTGATTGATTAATTGGATTAGTCATGAAATTTTATTAATATGCAATTAATTAGTTAATGTGATTAACTAGTAAACTTTCAACGTACTCTACAAAATGAGGAGTTATTTTGTGAAGTCTCCCATTGTTAATAAATTTAATTGATTAATTAGATTAATTATAAAGTTTTATTAATGGAATTAGTTAATATAATTAACTAATTATATGATTGGCAAAATAAAGAGTTATTTTATAAAATCTCCTCCTTGTGATAAAATTGAATAATTAATTAGATTAATTATAGAATTTTATTGATAGTTATTAATTAGTTAATATGATTAACTAATTAATATTTGTTTTAGTTCGTTTCTTTATTTGCCTAAAATGTTTAGACAAATTGTATTATTACCCAAATTTAGAAATTGGTAAATTTATTAATATTGGATATTGTGGATGATTATGGACCAGACCAATGTGATTGAATGAATATATGGTTTTATTCCTTATTTTACGTTGGGGGCCTACGTGCCTATTATTAATTTGGGCCTACGTGCCTATCAATTTTTAATTTAATTCCGGACCTACGAGTCCATATAATATGGTGCATGTGCTAATTAGTATAGGATACAGGTTGGAGCAGAAGATAGAGATCACCAGAGTTAACCAACAAAAGACGAAGACATTGTCCCTTAAGAATTGACCAACTAGTTTTCCTCTTGGCTCTGGAAAATTGGGTAGAAATATGTCCATAATCATCCACCTAGTTTTATTATGCTTAATGATTGCATGATTGATGTTGATTGTTATGCATGAGGCTGATCCCCTTAAAAATGATATTAAATTCACGATTAAACATTAATCAATGCTTTCCAAATGTTACGGTGAAAAATTGGATTTCCATAATCGTAGTCAGTTTGTTGAGTAACTCAAGGCTGCTCGATCGTAGGAAATGTTCTTCACTATGAGACATTTGATGTCTCTGAACTTTAGGTCGAATTTAACTAAAATTTATTTCTTGTTGAGTAACTCAAGGAAATAGATTTTAGAAGCAGATCAAGTTAATACATAAGATGTATAAGATAAATAGTTATTTGCTTGATGATCTAGGAGTCACATGGAGATGTGATTGATAGATGTATCTACCTAAATAACACTTAGGGCTTGTTGAGTAACTCAAGGTTCTAATTGAACAAACAGGGTCCTAGCCCACCGATAAATGTTGAATTTTTTTTTTTCCATTAATGTTGGGGATCATTGATTCAGTGGGAGTATAGTTAATTTAATAAAAGTCCATATTATATTAACTTTATTGTATTTATTAATTGTTATTCTATTATCATTTCTGTTAATTATATTATGAGTAATGTTTTAAGTTTGAGAAGCATAGTTGATGCTGACAAACTCACCGGATCTACTTGAGTACTGTACTCAAATATGAAAAGTGAATTGAGTGTCAGCACACTCACTGGACTTTCTCACACTAACGTCACAAATATGAGATTTGTTCTCACCTATAAGTTAAAATATGTCATAAACAGATTATTCGAAAAATCCTGCAAAGATAGTCTTGTTAGGACAATGTGGACTTACAAAGATCATGTGATGATCATAATGCAGCATTATCATACTTGCAGTTATGAATTGTAAATGTCGTATATGGGTATGAATATTTATATTGTTATTGATCACCTCAAAGAGTTGATTCATGTACTGAACAATATAAAATTTGAAATAATATTTGGAGGCTTGATGGACAACAAGTCAAATGTTGACTTGGTTCAATCTTCATTGCCTAATAGTTTATCGCAATTTGTTGTGAATTAAGATATGAATAAGATTCACAATGGCCGTTAATCTGTTTGGTATGCCAAAACTATTACATCTATCACCAAAGTGATAAGTTCAATCTTGATGCTCCTAACGAGACTTAGAAAAAGTCCCAAATGAACTTTGAGAAAAATTTAAAAGATCAAACTAACAGTAGCATATAAAGACATGTCCAAAACTAATAACACTTTGTAGAGATAAAGAAGATTGGCATAGAATTGTGAGGGAGGCATAACCATTTGAAAAGAAGAATCTTGAGAAGATTTTGCTTCAAGTCACAGGTTATCAAAATCCATATTTAAGTCTTTTAGGTATTAGATATCGGATGAAGATCCCATATTTAAATATGATTGAGATTTAAATAGGAAAGTTCACTGCAAAGTAAGATAATAGGACCTATAGTAGGAAATGAAGTAAATGTTACTTCATTCAAGACCTATTATTTTCCTTACCCTTTTGTTTTGTTTTATAATGAATATTATGATTATGTTCTTGTGAAGAACATTATTTCTATTCATGTTAGGGCATAAATACTTGATTCATTAAGATTAAGAATAATGGTTGTTCGCAATCATATAATAGAATCAGTTGTAGAAATAAGATCAGTAATATTGGTTTTCTAGAAGGTCTATTGTTTGAATAGAAAAACAAAAGAGGTATAAAGATAATTATATCCTATTCTGATATCAAAAACATATTAACCCTAATTCACATTGATGTATTGGTAAAATATGTACGACAGTCAAATAATGGCCTTTCCAATGTCATCAAGCTCAAGGATGACTATATACTAGATATAGTATCTTATATTTGATAGACTTCAAGCATGAAAATTTTTGAAATGTTCAAAAGAGTTCAAGCGAAAGAGGAAAGCTAATTGGCGAATATTCTCACGTTACGATATGATCGAAGTGGAATATTTAGGATATAATTAAAAGAATGAGATTCTCGTTTCGTGAATTTGGGGGCATACACCACCAATTCGAATGTATATAATAAGAGAAATTTTTCATATTAATATAATGCAATTTATTTATTATGCCTAACAGTTCATTGTAAAATTGTTTTGGGGATGTGCAATAGAGATTGTATAAAACACACTAAATAGTGTTTTATCTAAGTCGGTAGATAAAACTTGAAAATGGTTTTGAGTAATAATGCTTAGATGAAGCATAAGAGAAATCTCTTGATAGATACCCAAAAGGAAAAATTATTGGGTATCACTATTCTCACTTTTAAGATTAGAGTCGTCTTATCGAAGTGTGATCTAATCTTAGAGAAATTGTTTTCCTAAAAGGACAATGGGAGTAGAATAGACTTTGAAAGAGTTCAAGAAATCACAAAAGAGATTAACCGGCAAGATGAACTAGTTTTTAAACTTCATTTGATGAGGTGCAAACTAGTAAAGAAGAAAAGTTCTTAATAGCACATTAGCTCCATGTAAACCGTGTTAGGGTTCATTTGTAGTAAGATGTGATCTTATGGCTATTAATATGGTATTGCTAGTCAAGGATGACAAGCCTGTGGTTTATAAAAGGTACAAGTCAAGGAATTGACTTAAAAGGTATAGATTGATAGGCTAGAATTCAAAGTAAGCTACATGTACTAAAATCAAATCAAAGTGTGGATTTCGGTTATAAAATGGGTTAGACGTATAGTTTGTAAATTAGCTAACAAACAACCAGTTGCCATGGATCGTAACGCTCACATTGACAAGGCAAGATTGATAGAGGACGTTGCAATCAGAGACAAATATTGGCCTTAAGAGAAAAATTCCTATTTATAATCTTGTCTTTGTTTATTTGAATTCTAATTGCCGTAGATGCTGGTGTCTGACAAATGGATTTCAAAACTTGATCTTGATCACGTTGTATCTGATGCAATCTAAAAGTTTGGAATCCATAAGATCAAATTAAGTATGTGGGCATGCCCAAGAGGAGCTAAAAAATTTATTTTGATGAGACAATCAAATAGTTTGATTTTTTCATAAATGAGTGTGAATAGTGTGTACAAGAAGTCACTGGGAGTATAATCGCGTTTCTACTATAGTATAGGAATATGTGACCTTAGAAAATGACATTTCTAGTGAAAGTCCAAGGTTTTCTTCATTAAGGATTCAAAAAAGGGTGCATGTGATTTTGGAATAAAGATCTATACAAATAGATATAGAAAAAGTGCTTAGCCTACCTGAATCCAAGTACATAAATGAAATCTTTAGAAGATCTTTCATAAAAGGGTCCTCTATCCTATAGTGATGGGACTACACTCTCAAAAGGTATTGGAGAACACAGGTTGAGAAAGATTGCATGGATAAGATTCATGCGATACTATGTACTAGACCAAATGTTTCACATATTTTGGAGGGGAAGGAAAGTTTCTAAGAAAACAATATGGGAAACATTAAAAAGATTAGTAGATGCTTGAGAAGCACTGAATATGTGTTATTATGGAGAAATTGAATTGGGAGTTCAAAGATTTGTAAGGGTCAGTTCTCAGTCTTGAAAGACTATAGACTAATCCCAATCCAGATAGACTGTTACTCATGAAAGTAGTATGATCAACTGGAAAGATTCTAGATGAATACAACTACTCAAACTCAATACATAGTTACTTTGGAAGTAGCAAGAGAAGCGGTTTAAATCGTTAAGCTCTTAATTGAACTTGAATGTTTTCCTAGCATTGGTCATCCAATAGAGATTGTGATAACAATGGAGCCATCGCACAAGCGAAGAAAACCTAAGTCTCGTCAACAATCTAAATGTGTATTAAGGTGGTATATTTCTTTAGAAAAGATGATACAACGAAATGATAAAAAGGATAAAACGAATAGAAAAGATCTTTTAACATAGTGGATGTCACAGTATACTCATGATGGTCATAATGAAGCTATATGTATTAGATACAATAGCATTTGGATTTGTTTGTATAAAAATTTTTGGTGTTGCAATCTATGTTGGACATTGATGTGCGTAAACACCTAATTAATAGATGCACTTGAATGGCAGATCTATTATTTTGCATATTTACGTTGTTTTACCATAGCAACTAAAATAATAGAGTCCGTAGAATAAATGTGGAAAAATTTGTTAATCACAAGGTGTTGTGATAGTGAGATAAAAATTTTTAGAACTTATTCTTAAATTGTCCCTGGTCGTAACAATGACAAAACTCGGATATTATTATTGAGGATAGACTGGCATGTGTCGCATCTCTTTCTTAAGAAGAAAGTAATGGAACTCACAAGTTAGAATGTAGAGACATTCGGATGGACACGTGGATGCTTCATTAGCGGAACAAGCATCTAGATTACCCGTCTAGAGATACTACATGGATAGTTATCCTTGTGTCCGTGGTTAATCTCTAATGCGCGGTATGGAATTGGTCATTTGACTTGAGAATACCATAGAACTTTATGTAAGGATGGCTTTGCTTTGGCGGACATTGAAGGATACTCTAACCATGGGTTGACTTGAAATGCCGTACGAGTATAGTGAGAGATGCATAAAAGTTGTGAGTATTCAATAAAGGATTCATCACTCCTGGATAACGGGAGATTATAACCTGCATTTCGCCCAATTATTTTGATATAAAAACCTTGGCCAAGGTGGGATTGTGAGATTGAAAAGAGTTTTCAATTACAATCATTGATTTAATCAATGTTGAGTTGAGAGCAAAAAACATGGTTGGTTGAATGAGATTGACGTGAATCCATATCTTTGAACCGATTGGGTTATATTGATGAAGGGATTATAGTTCCATGGTAACCGCATATGTAAAGGTTTCGTCATTGCCATATGACTTATCTCGTCACATGAATTGCCATGATACATTGCTAGAAGTCAATCATGGACGACGATATGGGTCGATCGCTAGGTGAATTGATGATAAATTGAAATAGGGATTTCACTTTATCCTATCTTGATAAGATCAAAATAGTGACAACATGACGTTTGCCATCGTGCGTGGGAGCATGATGGGTCACACACAAAGTCAAGTACTCGTATCTTGAATTGGACCTTGTCCAAGTGGGAGAGTGTTATTTATGGTGTACAAAGAAATCCCAAACCCAATAGGTTTATTAGAAATCTATAAATAATCCACTATTGTCCCATAACTGATAAGAGTGATTGTCTCTTAATTCTCTCTACATACTTATCTAGCACTAGGATTAAGAGAGGGTGTCCCACTACGAAGGTGTTTGTAATTCAAGAACACTCTTGGTGCGTGGATTACCATTGGAGGCCGGACGATTGGACGGCTGTGGAGACGAATGAACAAACGAGAGATTCACCGCGAAATCCGTTTCTATATCGGTAATCTCTAACAACAGATCTCATCTAAGAAACGAGTAGATCCGGTTTTGAGTTGCCTATTTTGTATTCTGCTGTGCATGATTTAATTGGGCAATTCCTAACATCTGCAACCGCACTACAAATCTATTTGGAGTAAATACATCCCTCATCGTATATACTTTTTCATTTGGAAGTTGTGGCACAATTGGATAGCTTCTGACGACTGCATTAAAAAGAAAATACATGCTTCTTTTCCCTCGAAGTGTCAGTGTTGTGCAAGTGAAGAAACTGTCAATCATATTTTTATTTCCAGCTCATTTGCCATTAATATCTGGAATTATTTTCACTGTAAGTTTGGAGTTAAGTTTAAATCAATTGATCATCCTAAATCCTTATGTAATAATTGGTTGGCAAACTGTTCTCCTAATGTTTGGTGGATCGCTACACTTTTTATTGCTACTCTTTTTGTTGTCCTGTGGTTTATCTGGAAGGAGAAGAATGAGGCTAAGCATGAAGATATTGTTATGTCAGCTGGGAGGGTTATCAAGAGAATGGAAGGGCTTCTCAGTCTCATTTTAAATTCTTTTTCTGTGCATCAAACTAAACATACCTCCCAACCTCACTTGGTTTATTGGATTAAGCCTAATGGTTCCACTATTAAAGTAAATACAGATGGTAGTTTTAAGGAAATAACTCTTAGGTGGAGGGATCTTTAGAGACCATTGTGGTAGCATGCTGTTGGCTTTTTACGAAAACTATACTGATATTTCTGTGGTTTATGCTGAGGTCAAATCAATTCACATAGCTATTCAAATATGCAAATAGAGGCACTGGTTTGATATTTGGATAGAGACTGATTCTGCTATTGCATTTCAACTCATTACTTCTGATAAACTTGGTTCTTGGAAGTTATGCTACATGCTTGCTGAGATTAAAGATTTTCCTCAAAAATACAATGGTCGTGTTATGCATATTCATAGAGAAGGTAATGCTGCAGCGGATTGGTTTGCGAACATCGGTCATGACTTCTCACAGCGTTAGATTTTGTCAGAAGCTAATTTCTCCTGCCAGATTAAAGGTATTGTTGAATTAGATTGTAAGCAAATTCCTTATGTTAGAATTTCTTAGTTTATTTTTAATCATTGTATGAGAAGTAGTACTTCTCATTTGCATTGCACGTAGAATTTACGATTAAATCCTCTGCCTTTGTACTTTGTTTGGGAGGTAAGGTACATACGTCCCCCTACGTCTAAGTGTATCTTTCTTTTTATCAATAAAATCTCTATCTCGTGCTTGAATTTTTTAGTGGAGATAGTTTTTTTTTAAATACATTGAAATTGATTGAGTATAGTTAAATTACATCAAAAATCCCAACAATAAAGTATTTAGCCCATCAAAGAAAAATAATTAAAGAGGAGATGATGATGATACATTACAAAAGATCAATTAGTTAGAAATACAAGAAGAATAGATTAAAAAAAACCTGTAGATGAAGGGTTAAAGCTTCATTGGATAAGCTTGTTCTTTTTCTTTTTCAATTCTTCCTCAAGCGAACCCTAGCTTCCTCTCTTCATTCCTCTCTATTCTTCCTTCCAAGAATGAATGCACATAGGTCCTAGAATCCCTTTTTTTGTAGGAAGAGAATTCCTCAAAAACTCCTAATTCAAAGGTTAAAAGGATCAAAAGATGGTTCTTGGCGCCAAAATCAGTGTTTGCTAGTTTTTCAGGGTTATGGCCATAACCCCACCTCGTCTCAATCAAAAAGGGATCGTGAATGAATAAGGGGTTACAGGCGTAAATGTCTCACTTACGACCCTAAGTTGGTTGCTGATAAATTCACCAGCAATTCACTTGGTGAAATTGCAAATGAGGTCCTCCAACTTTTGAATTCTTGCATTTTGGTACTTAACTTTTGAACTTTCTTTAAAAAATACCCCAATTTAATTGTACTTGAAGTCTTTCATTTTTTTGGAAAGTTGCAATTTGGTCCCCAACTTCTAGTTTCTTGACGCTTTTAGTCCCTTTTTCCTTTCTTTTTGCTTTCTTTCCTTTCAAAACATGGTTTTTAGCCTATAAAGATGAAATTTAGACATTTATGAGTAGAAATCCACCCATTGGCTTTGCTTTTAAAATATTTGAAGTGCCAATTAAGTGTGTAAAAACACATTTATCATATATATTGGTGATGAAACTGTGATATAATCTTTAACTTTTTGCCTTTTTTTCGACTCATTCCCTTTTCCTTCGATGATCTAAATGGACTTTCTAGGTCCTTTAGTAATTATCAACTCTGGATCTAAAACATTCAACAACTCATCACGACTCATGCTCTTCTTTCTATTTGGTGCAAGTAGACCTCATCATTAATTTCTTTTACTTGTTTTTTTAAGATTTATGATCTCTCTCAATACAAAATTGCTACGGTCTTAGGTCAAAGATGCTTCATTGACAAATTTGTTAACTTCTTTAGCTAAGGTGGCATGTTTAGAATTAACGACCACCTCACATCACACTTTGCTAAAGTATCAAAGATGGGATGATATTTCCATTTTTTGTCTACCTCTCTAGTATATAATGACCTGGCAACGTCCTAACCTCCTTCCTATACAATAAGCACATGATGTGGTGACACGGATACAGAGGCAGTCCTGCTTTGAGTCGAGTGAGTCGATTGAATTAGGGCAGACCTTCGGGTGGCCCATTTTCAGTCATTATAGTTGGGGGCCCAAGTGTGTAATTGTTTTTTGTTAATAAATTAAAGGGCTCAAATTGAAAATTTATTATAAATTGTAGGTCGTTTAAAGTAAAATAATAGATAAATTCAAATTTTGGAGCTCTGACTGAGGCTTTTCTATTTTGTTGTTGGCTTATTATTGTGTTTTTAACTAATTTTTAGTGTGTTTGGTTTAATCTTGTATGCCGCTTTAGATTAGCTTTACGGAAAAAAAATAAAAATAAAGGGGCCAATTTTTAAGGAAAATAAATAAATAAATTAAGGGGCCCATTTTTAGAAATTTTTGGAAGTTTGACTTAGGCTCAGCAAAGAACAGAACCATCCCTACATGGATATATGCTAAATTCAAAGAATTTGCAACTACATGTATGTCAGGTGTAGTCCACCAAGTGAAATAACATGGATAATCATCGACTGCATCAAATCGGATCAACTGGTATATTTTTGCATTAGTTGAGATAGAGATTTTCGAGCAATTTATACGACACATTGTTCTCTAGTTTCTTCTAGAAGAGCAAGAATACCATCTTTGTACATATATGAGCCATCTGACTCTTTGTGAAAGGGTTGTCATAGTATGAGGCACATTTCTCAAAGTCAATATGGTTCAGCTCTTCATTTCCTCAGGGGTGATATTGTCCTCATGTATTGTGCTATGAAATCCATAAGTGAATTCTTGCTCATCAAATACCTTTTAAAGGAATAATAAGGAGTTTCAAACCTCTAGCTACTCCATATTCTAGCAGCAAATATGTGCCTAACATAAGTTGGTACCCATCTATCCCGAATCGCGTACATGTTGTGCAACCACTCATTTCAGGCCAATCACCGGTACTCATCAAATCACCATCTCTTCTCAAACCCTTTGGGTGTGTCTGACTGATTAACTGTAGCGACCAAGGATTTTTAATGTTCTAAAAGTTAGTTTAACAAACTTTAGTCACTACGACTTCTCCAAATTTACTGTCAATTAAAATTTACGTCGCGCTTGTCTAACTAAATCTAAATAAGTTTACCCGAGCCCAATTATTTTGAGCCAAATCCTAAAGTGGCCAAATAAGAAATTTTATTTAAATTTATTTAGAACCCATAAAATTTTCTTAGCCCAATCAAATGTGCAGCCTAGTTTAAATGCTTATCCATTAATCTTAAATCGCCCATTTAAAATCTTGATCCGACATAATAACTCAACTTCAGCCAAAACTTGTAAATTACACACATTTCTCTTACTCCTGTCTGAGATTCCATTACTCAAAATCAAACAAACAAAAATATGCTCAATCATCCCAATCAACCTACTAATTGTACCAATCTACACCTTAATAAAGCCGATTGATTTCATGACATCAGAATTTCACACAAAGCTCACACATACAATTTCATAAATTTCCCTCAATCAAGCAGCTAACTAATTTTTCTCCAAAACTTATGCATTGCAACCTCATTGTAAATAAATTCTCAACCCATTCATATCAAAACTCTTGTCTACTTCAAATCTTCCACATTCACAGCAATACAAAGTTGCCCTCAGCTCTCAAAATATCACAGAAACATCCAACACAACCCAGAATTTATAGAACTTTCAACCATCTGCTTCAATCTTGATTAGCACAGTTGAAGGAAATCACAGCAACTCAACCTTCAGATCATCTTCTTCTCCACACATCCGCACAGTCACGACATACATATAGATTCATATATACATATATATATATATACATGCACGCATATATACATGACCCATCACACGGCAACACACACATATTCAACAAAACCCTCATATCCAACCAATAAACAAAGAAAATAGAAGAAGGAGTAGAATATTGTGCAACAACACCATCATGGAAGAAATAACCGTCCCTTCTTTCCCTTTGCCAACGAATAACCTTCCACTCAGATTGAACCTCTGTTGACCGAAATTAACCGTGGGTTATTGCTTCCCATCGCCAAATATCCTCCAATTTCAAAAAAAAAAAAATCCAACCCATTTCATCATTTCGCCACTCAATTTCACCTTGGTCATGTTTGCCTCTTTCTCATGCACAGTCTCTCTCTGTGTACTTGTGTCATGTATATCACTTACAGAGAAGAAGGAATTGATTTTTAATTGAAACTATTTACATCCGAAGTCCCTTGCCTCAATTCAATTATTCTATTAAGATTAGCCTAAATGTTTGACCTTCTATTTAAATCAGCCCCTGAACCCCTTTTAGTGCACGCAAATAGTCCCAATATATACCTTTTATTATTTTTAAGACAATAAGTTGCATAAAGGCTGAATTATTTTATTATACATGTTTTAGGGCAAGATGAGGCACCAGAAAACTAAAGGATTTACTACATTCGCTCAAACTCAAGAACTCACTAAGATATGCTCCTATTTCAAATTTAATGTTTTAATTTTTTATTTAGAGATTAGCGCATGGTTATTAATTACATGTCGTGATATATATGCAAACGAAATTATTTTATGAGAATTTATGTGCTTCGCACTAGACAAAGTAATATGTACCTTGCACCAGATTAAATTTTAATGTGCTCATGGCACTAGACATGATAATTGTGCTTTTACGCACAAGATAGACTACTTGAACGAGGCTAGCCTATTTGTCAGTTCATCAGATTAATTTGCACAAACATGTGTATGTTAATGATATGTGAATTAATTAACCAGTGCAGAGCCTATTGAGTATTTTAAATACTCATATTTTTATATTTCATGATTTAATGCAGATTATTGAGGTGGCGATGGAGCGCAAGGCAGTGGGTATGAAATAAATAAAACAATAAAATTTATTTTCGAATTCTAGTATTTCCAGATGTTCTTTTTTTTTCTTATTGAGAATAATTACCGTGTGAGAGCCATAATTTGAAAACTTTGTCCATTGACTATTTGGAATAAAGTTTTTAGTTTATGAAATTTTATTACTTGCTTTCGTTATGAAATATTCAAAGTTAGTTAGAAAAATGATTATGTGGAGTTCCGGGTGTTTAGAACTAGGGGCATTACATTAACAATGCCATAGGAAACATTCTTGTAATCATCATAAACAATGGACCCAATTTCTTGGAGAACTTGTTCATGATGTGTTATAAACATGGACGATGTATAATTGGCCTTGAGGAAACACTTCAACAATTTCACCTCCTATTGCTTGATCCCGATATGTGATAGTAGCTTTAGGTGCCACTCCGACTGGCACAATATTAGCCCACATTCTCATCTCTAAGTAATTCACATCTAAATTCAATGGTTTGCCTATGATTCACTCCCAAGAAAAGTGCAAAAATCATTCCAAACTTGTTGGCATTGCACTACAACATCGTTGAAGTACGAATAAACACTATGAGAGTCACAATCTGCCCAAAATCATCCCTTTTCCATCCTGCAGTCATAGTAGAAGTGATCAATTTTCTCTTTCTTGATTTCAAAATATTGAATGAGGGGCTAGGATGATGTCTCAAAAATTACCGGTCAATTTTTTTTGGAATTTCTAATGTCCCTTTCAACGTATTCTATAGACGACGAACTACCAGGCCCTATCTACATAAGTAGAGCTTGCCAACAAGTGGGAATGTTTCCCTTTAAATACTGCCTAAAAATATTTTTTTTGGCTGTTGAAACTTCTCTATAAGATTTCAACAAATGCACCTTACTTGGGTAGTAAGTGGATGGTTATGCTCAGTTGAAAATTTGAAACAATCCATATGTCCCTTGTTAAGTGTGCATTTCACACACTTGTTTATATTTCTAAACTGACAAATTATTATTAAATTGAGGGGATCTCCACTAATTTCGTTGTGTATATATATATATATACATATATATATATATATATATATATTGTGTTTTTAGTCATAAATCCCCAATGTGGAGGAGAACAAGGCAAAAATGAGCAAAAAGGACTAAAAGCGCCAAATTTGCTAAAGTTAGGGACCAAAATATAATTCTCCAAAAGATGCAGGACTTTGGATTCGATTTATTTGGGATTTTTTCGAAAGAAAAGTAAAAAATTGAGGACTAAAGTGAAAGATTTGAAAGTTGGAGGGCTTCATGTGCAGTTCAAGAAGAGAAGAAGAAAGAAACGGGCAAGAAGCACCCATCCGACCACAGGCAGTGGCATGTGCCGCCACATGTTGGTCCATGCGATCGCATGCCTCACTCCATGCAATCTGCATGGTTATCACATGCAAACCATGTGATCGCACGGTAGAAAAACCAGCATATCCAATTTTTTTTCCCTTTTTCTCGTTTTTCTCCCTTTCTTGCCTCAAAATGGAGGGCTTTTTGGACACTTGGTTAACATGAATTAGCGCATATATACCACACTTGAAGATCCCCAATTCATTCTTGGTTTCTGGTTAGGTTTTAGCTCAGGTTTTCTTCTTCCCTTTTCCTTGCTTTTCTCTTCTTCATTTTCTTTTCTTCTTCTTTTCTTTTAGTTTAGGGTTTGGATTGGGGACAATTACTTGGAGTAGAAGATGAAGAAATCAACAAGAGAAGATGAGAAAACTCAAGAGTTAGCACAAAAAGGGAGAAATCTTAGCTTAGCTTGTTGTTGAACTTTTCCATTTTTCCTTTCATTTATGCTTCTTATTGTATTCATGTCTTGTAATTCCTACATCATGAGCTAGACTTATGTAATGTTGGGATGATTGATGAACCTTAACCTAGCTAGTTTAGTTAATGTATATGAATGATTAATGCGATTAGTTGGTTTCAATCGGTGTAGATGTATTGTTGATTAACTAATTAATTAGAGCTAATTCAACACTCGAGAGAGGTAAACAGTGATGTTGGAAAATCAGACCTAACATCGAAAATGAGTAATATGTTGTGAGAAACGATGATTTGATTAGGTTGCGTTTAAGTGAAATCATGAATCACAACTGTCATTTATCCAGGTTCATCCCCGTTCACTCCCATTTTATGTTGCATTTTCTTTATCTTTTAGCTTAGCTTAGCTTAGTTAATGTCACCTCCACCTTATTTCGCTTTTGTTTGTACACTAGAATAAGTTACTCGATTGCAAACACCAATCCTCATATGTACGACAACCCGAACTCAAAAAGTCCACCTTATTTGATCATGACCCAAGCACTTGCCGATTTTCCACGAGTATCCAAAGTGTGAGCATCCCCATTCTTTGGGTTTGTGACAGTCTGTCTGGCTAAATACTCCCACTTCCTTTCTCTAGAGCGAATTTTTGTATTTTTAACCTCCTTCTAACACCTCACATTAGTCTTATCTTCATTAGAGCAAATAAATTGTCTGCATTGATTACCAGTTTCATCTTCATTTTTTGATTGCTATCACTATGCATGCTAAAGTTAGCTTCCTTTGCTTATTCATTGTAGAATGCACGTGCATCTTTGAATGAGTTAAATTTCTACCTAATAGCATCAGAAGCTTGGCAAACGTATTTATTGTCATTGTTTGTTAACTCCATCACTATAGGGGAAAAAATACTATGCCAACCACTGAATGATAATAATTAGTGCACAAAACTTACTAAGTCAGTGAACATGCTTCTGATGAGTCTAATTTGTAGCGAAAGATGACATTTTCAGTAAGGTGAAACTATTTTCTCCCTAAATTCTAAAAAGTACTTATTTCCTTTCAAATATCTAGACAAGCAAGTTTGAAATTGTGTTTTGTGTTCTTTTAATTGATTATTACAAATTTGAACAGTAAAGAACTCAAAAGAAACAACACAAAATAGGACATTGAAAATTCATCAATGCCATAGAGGTTATCAAGTGTGGTGCAATTACAAAAATTTAAGAAGAGTAATTGCTAAAGCAAAAAAAAAAAAAAGACAAGTAATTGCATTACAATCATGTAATCCCATGTTATTTCTATTTTAATAGTGACTAGTGTTTTTAACCCTGTGTGTTGTATGGGAAAATATAGTCTAATATATAATTAAGAACTTGGGGGAATTTCGTAACTGCAAAATTTTGGGTTGTGTGTTGGGATTGGCGTGTATCCATCCCGAATCCGCCCATATAAACTACGAATATAATATATTTTTAAAATTATAAAAAACTTAATATACATAAAAATATTTGGACATTTGAAAATGAAAAATATTTAAACCTATAATTATAAATCTATAATGATATGTCTCACCGTTATTCAATTCACCATTTATTAAAGAAAAATGCAAAGTGAGAGCAAAATTGCTTCGTGGATCAACTTACAGATCTAAAGTCTGATCCAAGCCCGCCCTTTGACTCACCCTTAGAACTCACAGGCTGAGACAACTCTATAGCTCTTGGGTCTGCAAACGGATCTTACCTGATCTGCCCCAAACCCGACCCATTATCATTCCTAAAAATGAATATTAACATATTCGGTCTGAACTCACTAATTTAACATATTCAATATATTAACATATTTTTAAAAATTCATTAATTTAGATATTTATTTTAAATAATTTAAATTATATATGTAGCATTTTTACCCATACGTTGCATGAGAAAATATGTCAAACATATAGTTATTTTACTATCGATTAAAAATATAATAAAAAAGAACACAAAATATATAAGATTTTTTAAATATTTCGAAAAAGTCTTACCTGTATTACAGAAAAATCTATCCCGTAAATACTCATAACAGAAGTCAAACAAATCAGCGTAGCATAATTTTAAAATTTCCCCCAAAACATCTCAATATCAATAGCAATTCAAAAACAATAACGTCCATTGTGTATAAAAATATATTTGAAAATAACTTTCTTTCTCAATTGAATGAAATTAATTTCATTTTCTCTCTCTCTTTTGCTTTCCTTTCCTTTTTTGGGGGAGGGGAAGGGGACTTAAACTATAATGTTAGGCTCTTGAAAAATATGTGAAGGACTCAACTTATACTCCTTAGAACCATGACTTCATTTATATATGTTATCCTCCATCATATTATTCTTGAAAAGCATTGTAAGATAGGAAGGATGAAAATTTCAACCTGTAGCCATGCACTCCGAATGGGGGTGTAGAATTCCCACAAATGCAAGTCAATAAGACAATCTGCTTTTGTTCTTTTTTTTTCCCCTTTCTATTTAGATAATTTTTTAAAAAATTAGTTGACTTTATTATTATTGAGAAAATTAAAAAGTATAAAAATTAAATAAAACAATTATTATTAAGGGTGTGTTTGATTGTAAGTTAGAAAAGAATTGAAATTTCAATTTTATGGAATTCCAATTCTTATCCCACCCCATGGGAATTTCAATTCTTTGAAATTAAGTGAAGAAGTGTACTTTTTGGCCTTACATGGAATTTAAATCCCCTAGAAACTAAAACTTGTTTGATTAAAAAGTGAAAAATTTGCATGGAAAAAATTTTCCACCTGCAATCAAACACACCCTAAATTCTTTTGTCTATATACGTTGATACAATTGGAAAATAAATCCAAATCTTGCAATTTTTACAAAATAACACTAATACTTTTAATTTTTAAATATAAATTAATATCGATCAATTGTTAAATCATCTTTGAATCAATCTGCAAATTGAGGGTTTAATAGAAAAAATGAATAATGCTAATGCTGGCTAATAATAATAATAATAATAATAATAATAATAATAATAATAATAATTAAAACTATAGAACAAAAGAAAGATTAAGATCTTTGCTACATATATTTCCATTTAATAAGAAATATAGAAATATGAATAAACAATTGCATAATAGACAATCATCGTGAGATAATTAATAATCTTAGTTGGGTAATCTCGATTTGGGGCGAATTATAGAAGACAATCGTGGCAAGATATAGTAGATATTAAATAAGTTAAAAATTAGATTATTAACATTGAAAATTATTCGGAAAATTATTAATATGGAACATCAATTAAATCGAGAAAAAGGAAGGAAAAAACCTTGAGAGGGAAATGTATTTTTTAAATAATTATTTAATTCCATATTCTAAAAAATGCAAGTTTGATCGGAGAAAATATCCTTTATTTATTTATATATAGATTATGTAGGGTTTGAACAAGAATAAAAAATTTTTCTCCTTTGATCTTTTTAAATATAAAATAATTAATCGACGGAGAAGAAATAAAATTTTCACCAAATTATTAAATACATTTACCTGGTTTCAGAACTTTTTTCGAGAACAGGGTGTCATCCAATGTTTTATCTTTTTACTTGGAAGCAGGAAGAAAATGTGTAGCGAATAATGGAGAAGAAAAACATTCACGATTGTAGAAGGAAGAAGATAGAGAACATACTCAAGAGGAAGCATTTATAGTCTGTGAATTGTTTTTAATGTTCAATCATTTTCTTTACATGTTGATCCTCACACTTTGGACCAGTTTCAAGCTAGTCAAAAGTGTGAGCACTACAGACGCTAATTTGCAGTTGATGTAGACACATCAATTGCAAAATCTATATCTAGCAAACCTGTGGTTATTAGATCAATATTGTTAGTAATGAATTGTGGCTTTGACAAAAGGGAAAAAAAGAAATTGAATAAAAAACATATTTAGCTGTTGTTAAATAATTTATTTTCCTTTAAATAAAGTTTCTGAACAAGTTACAAAAATAAAGAGAAAACACTTTAAATCACATGTTTAGAAAATATAATTCCAGAATGCAAAGTTGTATTTTTTTCAAGTTTCAAATCAATTCCAGAATGCAAAGTTGATACGAACCCGGATGCCTCCACGTCAGACGAACCACCCCATTGGCCGCTTGGACCGATTACGAGAAGTCGAGCCAAAAGAATGGGACGAGCCTTGATGACCTGAGTCGAAAAAGTATGTCAACAAGTCCAGAATAGGTCATTTCCACACTTGGACCAGTCCACGGGAGTTCATAAGTTGAAAGAAGTCCTCCAATTACAGGTTGGAGATGTTAGAGATCAAAGGGGAAAAAGCAGACCAAAGTTACGGCTGTAACCGTTTTATTTACGGCCGTAACTCAATTTTTACGGCCGTAACCCCGTTTCCATACGGCCGTAACCCATGGGGTTGAAGAACATGAATTTACAGGGAGTAAATTACGGCCGTACCCAAGGTTCATAGGGCCGTATCCTCAACCTTACGGCCGTATCCTTCATAATTACGGCCGTAACGTCGATTTCCAGCTTTTGGGTCAAATTTATGCAGAGAGCTAATTACGGCCGTACTCTATCACAATGTCTGTTCCCAATAATTCTGACCGTAACGTTTGTCCATACGGCCGTAACTCAAGAATCAAGTTTGGACGGTTTTGAGGCAGAGAGTTTATTACGGCCGTACTTTTAGGACTTACGGCCGTAACGTCGGAATTTACGGCCGTAACCCCAGACCTTACGGCCGTAATTTTGGCCGACTTAGTCATTTTTGTGTCTACTTTTTGGATATTTTATTATTTTATTATTATTTTCAGTTGAGACTTGTATATGTAAGGCAAAACCCCTCATTTGTAACAACAACTTGGTTGATATGATAATTGAGAGCTTTAAGCTTGTTGAGAGAAATTATTTTCTCTTGTTGTTCTTTTGAGCAAATCGAACTTATCAAGAGCGTGATCAACTCTTGTGGCGTTCACCCCTGCCGGTTGTCTACTACGCACAGTCGAAGGTGATAGGTTTAGCCTATTGTTGTCACTTTGTGAGTAGAAGGTCGTCAGGTTCTTGATCGTGACCGGTGATTGGCTTTTCTGGGGTCTAATCCAATCTGGATTGGGTTGCGTTGGCATTGAGACCAACGAGGTCCGTATCAGTTGGTATCAGAGCACAGATTCTAATCATCTGGTATCTATCCCTTTGTTTTATGTTTTTAGAGTATAAGTCCTTTGTTATTAAGTCTTAGATGGTTATACTTGTTATTGTTATCGGATTAGAATCTTGAATTTCAATTTTTAAATTTGTAGGATTTTAGTGTGTGTTCTTGGTGTTCTTGGTGCAAATTGAGTTTTGTGCTTAGAATTCACCCAATTCTTAGTATTGTGTTGGTATTGTGGTTGTAAGTGTATGTAGTGAAAAAAGAAAAAAGAAAAGAGAAGAAACGAAAGTCGAAAAAAAAAAAAAAAAACGAGCAATGGCTCCCATGGTACGTTGAACGAGTGTTAGTCAATACATTGACGACACTTAGTATTGGATTGTTGTTGTATCGTCTTGTGGTGAGTCACATTGTCTTACGTCCTAGGGTTTACATTGAGTTGTAATTTAGTTTGTCTTGTGTTGCCTTATTGTTTGAGTTGTAATTTACATTACATTGCTTCGTGTCTTTGAGTTGTAATTTGGGGTAAGCAAGCCTTTAGTATTGTTTGTTGAGCCTTACAAGAAGATCTTACCTTGATCAAGTTCGTTGAGTTCGATTGAACAACAGTGTGAGTGCATCGTTGAGTGTTGAGTGAGAGAGTGTGGAGTGATATACACGAGTGATATTCACGAGAGGACACTACATTGTTCTCGCACACACTTGCACACAATGTCCATACAGAGTTCATCGAGGGACACGGATCTAGGGCGCCACCTTGGATGACATTCACCGGTTCTTGAGCTTCTATGACCGCTATGGAGCGTCGGTTGAGTCAGCGATTCACGAGAAGATGTTGAGCAATCGGTAGCTAGGTTAAATGTTCGTAGTAGGAGTTTTAAGAAAGCGATGAGGATGAATATGCGGTGATATAGAGGTGGTAGAGGTGGTAGAGGCGGCCGAGGAGGTGGTAGAGGTAATGGCCGACCACGTGAAGAAGAGAGTGATGTGAAAAATGTAAATGTTGAAGTGCCTGCATTCCAAGGTAAAGCCGACCCGGATGCGTACTTGGATTGGGAAAGTAGGGTAGAGTTGGTATTCCAATTTCATCGAATCCCGGAAGAGAAGAAAGTTCCACTCTTAGTGAAAGAATTCACGGGATATGCTCTTAGTTGGTGGAAACAAACGACTACGGCTAGGCGAAGAAATTTGGAAGCTCCGGTGAGTACTTGGAATGAGTTGAGAACGATAATGAGAAAGCGGTTCGTTCCTACCTACTATTATCGGAGTTTGTATAACAAGTTGCAAACGTTAACTCAAGGGGGACGAAGCGTGGAAGAGTATTATCAAGAGATGGAGTCTCTTATGACTAGGGCCGATATATGTGAAGAAGAGGAGGCTACCATGGCACGGTTTCTAAGCGGATTGAATCGAGAGATTACCAATCTTGTTGAGTTACATGATTATGCCGATATACAAGAGTTGGTTCATAAAGCCGCCAAAGTTGAGATGCAACTGAAGAAGAAGAGTTTCAACAAACCTCAAGCCGGGGGAAGTAGTAGCTTTGGGAAACCGAAATGGAGTAGTGACAAGACTACAACTCCAAAGCCGGCTTGGAAAGGGCGGAGTGAACCACCTAAGTCTTCTCCGGTGGGGGAGGATAAAGGGAAAAGGCCAATGCGCGCACCACCACCCCGAAACCGAGATATCCAATCTTTCAAATGTCAAGGACGAGGTCACATAGCCTCGGAGTGCCCCAATCGCGGCACAATGGTGGTTAGGGACAATGGTGAGATTCAGACGGAGGATGAGGAAGAAGTCCCTCCAATTGTGGAGGAGGAGAAAGAGGACTCGGATGATCAACATGTGATGACTATCCCGAGACTTTAGTTACACTGGCGAGCGCTTAGCACAAAGGCTAAAGTGGATGACGCCAGAATCCTCGGTGGAGAACATCTTCCACACTCGATTGCCTAGTGCGGGGCAAACCATGTAGTTTGATTATTGAGGGAGTTGTTCCAATGTTGCTAGTTATCTGTTAGTCGATAGGGTTGGGCTTCCATTGATGAAACACCGAGACCGTATCGGTTACAATGGTTTAGTGATACAAAGCGAGGTTCGGGTTACCAAGCAAGTGAAGATCCCTATCTTGATTGGCGATATGAGGATGAAGTGGTATGTGATGTAGTACCCATGCAAGCTACACACATATTGCTAGGCCAAGTGGCAATTTGATAGGCAGTGACACATGATGGGTATCGGAATAGATATAGCTTCAAGTTCAATGGAAAACCAATTGTGCTTGCTCCTTTGACACCGCAACAAGTGTATGAGGATCAAGTCAAGCTCAAACAAGAAGCTGATGAGAAGGAAAAGGAGAGACGAGAGTCGAGTGGAAAAATTGAAGAGAGAGTAAAAAGGAGAGAAGAGTGAGCATGAGAGAAAAAGAAAGAGTGTTTCTTTGCAAGTCAGGAGACATTGTGAGGGCTCTTTCGTGGACCAACAAGTGCTTTTGTTAGTCTACAAGGAGAGTGGGCGAGTGCTCAATTCTAACCTTGACTCCCTCCCAATTCTATTGTTTCTCTCTTGTAGGAATTCCATGATATCCTTCCAGAAGAATTACCAAGTGGATTGCCACCAATTCGAGGCATTGAGCATCAAATTGACCTAGTTCCCGGAGCCGCTATTCCCAATCGCCCCGCTTACCGTAGTAACCCCGAGGAAACAAAGGAGTTGCAGCGCCAAGTGGAGGACTTGCTCGGTCGAGGGTATATCCGGGAGAGTCTAAGTCCATGTGCCGTACCAGTCTTGCTCGTGCCCAAGAAAGATGGCTCGTGGAGAATGTGTGTTGGCCAATCGTCAGGTCATCAACAACATTACTGATAAAATATCGCGACCACTATACCTAGACTTGATGACATGCTTGATGAACTGTATGGTGCTAGTATTTTTAGCAAAATTGATTTAAAAGCGGTTATCACCAAATTCGAATGAAAGAGGGTGACGAATGGAAAACGGCGTTTAAAACCAAACAAGGGTTATATGAATGGTTAGTTATGCCGTTTGGGTTGAAAAATGCACCAAGTACATTCATGAGACTAATGAATCACGTGTTACGCGCGTTCATTGGTAAATTTGTAGTGGTGTACTTTGACGACATTTTGATTTATAGTAGGGAGCTCACTGATCATGCAAAGCACCTTAGACTTGTTTTAGAAACTCTAAGGAAAGAAAAACTGTTTGCAAACCCTACTAAAAGTCATTTCTGTCTTGAAAGGATTGTTTTTCTTGGTTATGTGGTTAGTGCTAAGGGAGTAGAAGTTGATGAAGAAAAGATTCGAGCAATCCAAGAATGGCCTACTCCATCTAGCATAGCCGATGTTCGTAGTTTTCATGGTCTAGCTAGCTTCTATCGTCGATTTGTGCCTAATTTTGATTACACTATTTGCACCATTAATCAAGTAATCAAGAAAACAGTTGGTTTTAAATGGGAAAAAGAGCAAGAACGAGCTTTTCAAATGATTAAATAAAAGCTGTGTTCTTCGCCTGCATTTCTGCTCTTCCCGACTTTAACAAAGCTTTGAGATTGAATGTGATGCGTCGGGCATAGGTATTAGTCTTGTGTTGATGCAGAGCGAAGGCCAATTGCATACTTTAGCGAGAAATTGAGTGGTGCCACCCTCAATTATCCTCGTATGACAAGGAGCTCTATGCATTGGTTAAATGCGGCTAGAGAATTGGCAACACTATCTTTGGCGAAGGAATTTGTGATCCACACCGACCACCAATCACTAAGGCATCTCAAAAGCCAAGGCAAGTTAAACAAGCGACATGCTAAGTGGATGGAGTTTATTGAGACATTTCCTCGTGATCAAGTACAAGCAAGGTAAAGAAAACATTGTTGCGAGATGCTTTATCACGCAGTATACCTTACTCACCACTCTAGATACTAAATTGTTAGGTTTTGAATTAATGAAAGAATTATATGAGAAAGACTGGACTTTAGTAGTATCTATGTTGCTTGTGAAAAGAGGGATTTGAGAAGTTCTATAGGCTAGAGGGTTCTTATTTCGAGAGGACAAACTTTGTGTTCCTTCTAGTTCTATACGAGAGTTGTTAGTAAGAGAGGCTCATGGAGGAAGCCTCATGGGACATTTCAGGTAGAAAAGACATTGGAAGTCTTACGTGATCATTTCTATTGGCCTAAGATGAAGCGAGGCGTAGAGGAAAATTTGCATGAATTGCATTACCTGTAGAAGGGCCAAATCTAAGGTATTACCCCAAGGACTTTACACTCCCTTCCGTACCTCAATCGCCATGGGAAGATATATCTATGGATTTCATCTTGGGGTTACCTAGGTCTAGAAATGGGAGAGATTCGGTTTTTGTGGTAGTTGATCGGTTTAGTAAAAATGGCTCATTTTATACCCTGTCACAAAACCGATGATGCAAGTCATATTGCCGACTTGTTCTTTCGTGAGATAGTTCGGCTACATGGAGTCTGAAAACAATTGTGTCGAGATAGAGACGTCAAATTCATAGCTACTTACGGAAGACCTTGTGGGGAAAACTAGGCACCAAGCTGCTGTTTTCAACCACGAGTCATCCCAAGCGATGGTCAAAGCGAAGTAGTAAACCGTGCGTTGTCACAATTACTTCGGCTATCATTCGTCGAATATTAAGGCGTGGGAAGAATGTTTACCACATGCCGAATTTGCTTATAATCATGCAAAACATTCTTCAGCGCTTATTCGCCTTTTGAAGTAGTTTATGGTTTTAATCCGCTAACCCCATTAGATTTGATTCCTCTACCTATGAGTGAAAGGGTTAGCTTGGATCGCAAACGAAAGTTTGAGTTTGTTCGATCCATGCATGACAAGGTAAAGCTACCGCATCGAAAAAGAAATCAACAAGTCTCGACTAGGGTGAACAAAGGGCGAAAGGAAATGATTTTTGAACCGGAGATTGGGTTTGGCTCCACCTTCGAAAAGAGATTCCCGCAACTTCGTCGTTCGAAATTGCTACCCAGTAGCGGGCCTTTCAAGTAGTTGAGCGATCAACAACAACGCCTACAAACTCGATCGCGGTGAGTATAATGTATGCGCAACATTTAATGTCTCGATCTTGTTCCGTTTGATGCGTGAACCGATTCGTGGACGAATCAACCTGAAGAAGGGGATGATATCGAACCGGATGCCTCCATCGTCGGACGAACCATCCCATTGGCCGCTTGGACCGATTACGAGAAGTCGAGCCAAAAGAATGGGACGAGCCTTGATGACCTGGGTCGAAAAAGTATGTCAACAAGTCCAGAATAGGTCATTTCCACACTTGGACCAGTCCACGGGAGTTCATAAGTTGAAAGAAGTCCTCCAATTACAGGTTGGAGATGTTAGAGATCAAAGGGGAAAAGGCATACCAAAGTTACGGCCGTAACCGTTTTATTTACGGCCGTAACTCAATTTTTACGGCCGTAACCCCGTTTCCATACGGCCGTAACCCATGGGGTTGAAGAACATGAATTTACAGGGAGTAAATTACGGCCGTACCCAAGGTTCATATGGCCGTATCCTCAACCTTACGGTCGTATCCTTCATAATTACGGCCGTAACGTCGATTTCCAGCTTTTGGGCCAAATTTATGCAGAGAGCTAATTACGGCCGTACTCTATCACAATACGGCCATACCCAATAATTACGGCCGTAACGTTTGTCCATACGGCCGTAACTCAAGAATCAAGTTTGGACGGTTTTGAGGCAGAGAGTTTATTACGGCCGTACTTTTAGGACTTACGGTATTAACGTCGAATTCTGGCGTAACCCAGACCTTCTGGTAATTTTGGCGACTTAGTCATTTTGTGTCTACTTTTGGATATTTTATTATTTTATTATTATTTTCAGTTGAGACTTGTATATGTAAGGCAAAACCCCTCATTTGTAACAACAACTTGGTTGATATGATAATTGAGAGCTTTAAGCTTGTTGAGAGAAATTATCTTCTCTTGCTGTTCTTTTGAGCAAATCGAACTTATCAAGAGCGTGATCAACTCTTGTGGCGTTCACCCCTGCCGGTTGTCTACTACGCACAGTCGAAGGTGATAGGTTTAGCCTATTGTTGTCACTTCGTGAGTAGAAGGTCGTCAGGTTCTCGATCGTGACCGGTGATTGGCTTTTCTGGGGTCTAATCCAATCTGGATTGGGTTGCGTTGGCATTGAGACCAACGAGGTCCGTATCAAAAGTTGTATTTTCAAGTTTCAAATCTTACAACAATTTGGAGATGGGTTTTGTAATTCAGTGAGTGGATGAGTTTGAAAGTACATATTGATAAAGTATTCCACATCATTTAATTTTTGAGAAGACTATTGAACTTTATAATATATAGGTATAACTAAAAATGCTGCAAGAATTGCTAAATAAGTTAAAACATGAAATATTGAAGTCAAGCTAAATCATATCAATAAAACTGATGCTACAAGCTGGTATTTGAGACTTGTACTAAGTCTTGAAGTTTTGAAAATATTGTAAGCTAAATTTAAAGTTACCATTATGTAATTACGGATATACTTAAAATTTCACCAAAAGTACCAATGAACAATAACGTATATATGCAGAGAAACTCGATCCACAAAGTGCACTAGCCAAAGTGGAGCTAATAACTGAATAACTGGTTATACGCTCGCAGGAGCAAACACCAAGGCTAAACAACCCCATACACGATCCCAAGCTTATGTGTGTATGACGATGGATTCCCAAGACCTACATAAGCTAGGCACACAATGTGGAACGAATCATATCAATGCAGAGTGGGTAAAGTCATTGAAGTCGGTCATACACATCACAACAGTGCAGAGTAGTAAAGATCACCAACGTACTTTGGCGGTTTAGAAATTGTTGATGCCGAAAATAGTAATGACTACTCAAGTATCAACTTTAGTAGATGTTAGGGGCTGATTAGCAATAGCAGGTGTAATGAAAATGAAAACTTGTATTTCTAGCCAAGCTCGAGCCGGTCCTTGATTACAGAGGAATATTTCTCTTTTTTTTTTTTCGAATGGCCACTAAGTGTTCTATTTATAGTGTAAAGTGTGGTAGGTGGTGGTAGGTCATCATTGAGGTGGCTGGGCTAGTTTCAGAATAGGTGTGATGATTGCTTTTGCTGTACCTGCGCAGCCTTTTGCATTTATGGTGATGGCCTCGGAACTTGTGTAGCCTTTGCATTTATGGCGAGGGTGTCCTGTCAGTCACAGACGGTGTCAGAGTGTCAGATGACACGTGGATTGTCCTTGCTGTCGGTTACTGTAGTGGTTGAGGCTCTTCACACGTTCCGGCCGAGCTGACCTCCGACCGACATTGGTCCCTGTGACGTTAAAACCGCTCCCATTGTTCAGCCGACCTGGGCACTTCGGCCAATTTCCCACAACGACAGCCAGGGTTGTCTGGTCGACTTAGGACCCTAGACACGTCAGCAAGGGGGTCCACACCATGGGGGAACCCAGGCTGGGCTCGTGCCACTTCACCAGGGTGCCAACAATTGTCCCCAGCGTTAATGCCAACATAGATCGGGGTCGACGCTTCTGCCGACCTGGGATGGCACGCGCATGGCACGTGGCTTGGAATTTGGTACAGGTGTCGGCCGGCCGTTGGGAAGGGGGACGTCTTTTCAACTTCCGTCGTCGTTGCCTATATATATCCCCTCATTTCCTCGGATTCCACCTTTCTGCTCTCTACACTTGTCAAACTTTTCCTCTTGAGCTGATACTTAGATCGTCGACCTTCGTGACCTTCAGTTCGTTCCCGACCTCATCTTCAGGTATATTTTCGAACTTGAAACTTAAGAAATCTCTTAAATGTTGTCGAGTTCGGAAGAGGCGTACGACTACGACTACGGAGTCCGTTCTCCGGAATTCCCCCCTCCCCGCACAGAGAGAACTTTCCCAGCGTCGATGAGGTATTGGATGCCCAGCCCCTGCAGACTGTCAGGGCGACGACCGAGTCGGTCGACCCGGGCTCTAATCCAAGACCCTCTGCGCAATCGAGTTCGGAGACATCCCCGAGCTTTGTCCAGAGAAGGAAGAAGAAGAGCACCAGCCGCGCTCGTCGAGGCCCGGGGGTGTTCTCAGGTCCAGTCCGTGGTGACTGAGGGAATGCTGGACCTATGGCACTCAAAGTATCAGGTCTCACCCCGGGTGAGGTTCGTTGTACCCGAGGCTGATGACCGAGCTGATAACCCGTCGTCAGGGTTTGTGGCCGTGAACCAGGCTATGCTCGAGTTCGGCGTAAGACTGCCGTTCCCGAGGGCGGTGAAGGGGTTTCTGAAGGCCTGGTGTGTCACTCCGGCCCAGCTCACCCCCAATACTTGGAAGACCCTAATGGGAATGTTAGTCCTGTGGCACCAAGTCGGTCTTGGGAAGCTGACGGTGTGGGAGTTCAACAACCTGTACTCCTTCAAGTCAAACGGGCAGCACTCGGGCTGGCACTACTGCTTGGTTAAGCCGAACTCGGGGGTGCCCTCGTCACAGCTCTCCTGAACTCGGTGAAGAAGTGGAAGCAGAACTGGTTCTGGGCGGAGGGTTGCCTGGTCAGTCCGGAAGATCGGGATGGGGAGGTTGCCATCCCAGTGAACTATCACCCCATCGATAAGCATCTTCTGAACTGGACTAGTATTTTATTTCGAACTGAGCCAACACTTTGTCCGTGCAGATTACAAGGAGGGCAGGTCATTAGATAACTGGGCAGCTAGGGTACCAACAGCGAGGTCGATCTCGGATCGTGACTGGCACAAGCTCATCACCGAGGAGAGTCTGTTCCACGCTCGCCTATCACGAGCCCGCCCCCAAAGGTCTTCTTCACCCTTAGGTAGTCTATCCGACTTTGCAGCTCAATCGTCCTCCCAACAAGCGATCAGGGGTCGTCAAGCCCAGCCCTCGCAAAAGAAGGCCCGTATTGATGCCATTCTGCCCTCACATCCCCCTGAGGTCGCGCCGTCGAGCTCATTCGCCAAATCTAGACTCCCCCCGAAGCACAGGGTGGGAAAGGGACTCATGACAGGGCCAAAAGTGGCTCAACCCGGGAGCATCGAATTCCATCCCCGGTCGCTGACCTACCCTACTTGGGGACCACCCCTGCAAAAGAGGCGGAGTACGTGACCACTAAAGGGACCGCCCCGAAACCGTTACGGGATTTCTTCCTGGCTAACTCCCCTCCTCACACTGGGAGCTCGTCTATCATGCCAGCCTCGCTGGACAATGCCCCATTAGCGCTGGGGAGGTCTTGGACCCCAGCTCAAGAGCGTTACTTGGACCTGCTTGGGCCGGAGGAGAACGCTCTAACGGCGGTCACCAACTGCAGCCGAGCCATTATCCATATGCTCCGGAGTGGGGAACAGTCGAGAGCGACAGTCAAAGAGTTGAGGCCTAGCCTGAAGGACAGCAACGCCGCCCTGGTCGAGGCCAAGGCCAGGTTGGTCCAAGCTCAGGCCAAGCTATAGGAGGCTTAGATGAGGAGTAAGGCCCTGGAGGTCGAGGATGCCAACAAGGCCCACGCTGCTGAGGTCGAGTCCCTCCGAGCCGAGATCGTGAGCCTAAAGGAGGCCCAGTCCGGCTAGGCCAGCCCATCATGGGACGAGATAATTGAGGAGTTTAAGAGGTCGGAGGAGTATAACTCCGAGCTCAACTCCGCTTTTGTCAGTGCTGCGGAGGACGTCATAGGGGATATCACCGAGAAACGGCCTAACTGGGACATCAGGTTCCTGACTGATGAGGTCAAGTTGCTGAGGGCCGAGTACAGGATGACCGGAGACAGGGCGGCCACTGACTTGGTTTGCCGGGGATATGTCCTCCTTTAATTAATTTTTTGTAATGTACGGATATTGCCTAGCTCGGTGATGCCGGGCTGGGTCTTGTAATTTATCTTCTTTTTTTTTGTTTGTTGTATGGATATTGCCCAGTCCGGCCATATCGGGCTGGGTTTAGTTGCATTTAAAAATTCAATGAGTTCTGTTAGTTTTAAGTTGATTCGTTGTTTCTTATTATTCAAGTATTTAGCTCGTGCTGTATGTTACACGCTTTGTTTTATTTTATCCGTACTAGAAGTCCAGTAGCTCTTAAGGTCGTTCCCGCGCTGGGGGCCAAAAGAATTTAAGGTTCAATAATTAATTTGAATAAGTGCAAGGTGCTGCCCTGGTCGATTTGTCCCTAGCTCGTACCTCGTAGGTCTGCTGTGTTGGGGGTGGGTCCGCCGTGGTGGACGTAGGGTCTGATTTGAAGAGATGGGCTAATTTTATTGTTTGATTAGATGCCACCTTGGTGCATCTGTCCCCAGCCCGTACCCCGTAGGTCAGCTGTGTTGGAGGTGGGTCCGCCGTGGTGGACCTAGGGTCCGATCTGAAGAGATGGACTAATTTTATTGTTTGATTAGATGCCACCTTGGTGGATCTGTCCCCAGCCCATACCCCGTAGGTCTGGTGTGTTGGGGGTGGGTCTGCCGTGGTGGACCTTGATCTAGTAACTAGGTAATTGAACAGCGAATTTGGACAATAATTCGAAAGTTTCCATTCACATTACAGGAGTAGATATTACAATTGTTTTACAACGAATTCTCGAGGAACTACTGGAAATACTTCTTTAAATGTTCTACATTCTAGGGTTGGGGGAGTTCATCTCCTTCGGCAGTCCCGATATAGTAGGAGCCATTGCAGAGGGCTCTAAGGACTACAAAGGGTCCTTCCCATTTCTAGGCCAGGGCTCTTGCGGCTTGGTCTCTGGTAGCGAGGAAGACCTTCCTGAGTACCAAGCCGCCGACCTGGAAGCTTCACTTCTTGACCTTCTGGTTAAAGTATCGCGCACTGCGAAGTTTGTATAGCTTAGTGCGGAGGTCCGCGTCCATCGGTTTCTCCTCCAGTAAGTCGACCTCGAGCAGCAGTTCCTGGTCATTCGTGTGCCCGGAGAAGTATCGGGTACGGAAAGATGGTGGTTCGACCTCGGCCGGTATAATAGCGTCGATGCCATATGCCAATGCGAAGGGAGTTTCCCTCGTGCTGGTCTTGCATGTTGTCTTGTAGGACCATAGGACGGCCGGGAGCTCATTTGCCCCTCCTCCATTCAGTCCTTCCAGTCGGGTCTTGAGTGTGTGCTTGATAATCTTGTTCACGGCTTCCACCTGACCGTTGGATTGGGGGTGCTTCTGCATGGAATAGTGCTTCTTGATTCCTAGGTCCTTGCAGAAGGACCTCAACCGACGGTTGTCGAATTGCCGGCCGTTGTCAGTTACGATGGACTCGGGTATCCCTAATCTGCATATGATTGCCCTCCAGATGAAGTCGGTTGTTTTCTGTTCTGTGATCCGAGCCAAGGCCTCGGCCTCCGCCCACTTGGTGAAGTAGTCCACGGCTACAATCGCATATTTTACTCCCCCCTGACCAGTTGGTATAGGTCCAATGAGGTCAATTCCCCATTTGCAAATGGGTCATGGACTGACAACATGGGTTAGCTCGGCAAGAGGGGCTTCACCGACCTGGGCATGTCGCTGGCATTTGTTACAGCGCTTGACATAGGCTATTGAATCTTTGTTGAGGGTCGGCCAGAAGTAGCCTTGTCGCAGGACCTTATGTGCTAGGGCCTGGCCACCAGAGTGGTTTCTGCATATTCCAGAGTGGACCTCGTCCAGTAGGAAGGCCGCTTCTCTCTCAGTCAAGCAGTGTCGTCCATGATAGTGTAGCGAGCGGCTCTGATCCGCAACTGTCTGGCTAGTCTGGGGTCCTTCGGGGCCTTACCATCCTTTAAAAAGGAAAAGATTTCATCGCTTCATGTTGGGGGGCCTAAATCGATGGTCGCGACGAGGGAAGGCTGGGCTATGGCCGACCTCGTCAATCGGTTGATTGGCACAAATTCCAGCTCCTCTACACCTTCGCTGGTCGCGAGGTGCGCCAGGGCATCAGCCAGGCTGTTCTGAGTCCGAGGGATCTGTTGAAGAATGACCTCCCTGAAATTCTTCATTTCGGAGGCAGCGAGGTCAGCGTAGCTGGTCATCCGCCCATCTTTGGCGAGGTAAGTTCCATTGAGTTGGTTTACGACAAGCTGAGAGTTGCTCCGGACTTGGATGTAGGTGACGGCCATCGTCCAGGCGTATCGAAGGCCGACGATCAGGGCCTCATATTAAACTTCATTGTTGGAGGCCGGGAATGAGAACCGCAGGGGCTGACAGAAGGACTCCAAGGTGGGATTCAGAAGCACGAGCCCAGCTCCGGAGTGCACGTCCATCGAGGAGCCGTCCACATAAGCGTCCAGGGCTAGATTTCGGTTTTGGGACTCATCAACGGGGGGCTAAACTCGGCAATGAAATTTGCTAGAGCTTGACCCTTAACTGCTAGTCGGGGCCGATAGGAGATATCGAACTGTCCGAGCTCCACCGCCCACTTGACCAGCCGACCTGATGAGTCTGGCTTCTGGAGTACTTGGCTCAAGGGGTAATTGGTCACCACCTCGATGGGATCTTGAGGAAGTAAGGTCGAAGCTTCCTAGAACTGGTGACGAGCGCTAGGGCTAACTTCTCCATCGGCGTATAACGCTTCTGGGGGTCGATGAGGGACTGGCTCGTGTAATAGACCAGGTACTGGATGTCCCATTCGATGCGAGCAAGGAATGAGCTTGCAACATGTTTAGAGACGGAGAGGTAGATCGAGAGGATATCCTTCGGCTTGGGCTTCAACAAGAGAGGGGGTCGGGCCAGGTGTCTCTTGAGCTCATCGAAAGCCTTTTGGCACTCGGGGGTCCAACCAAAGTCCTTCCCTTTCTTCAGGGCCTCGAGGAAGGGTCGACACCTGTCCGTGGCCTTGGACACAAATCAGTTCAGGGCCACAATCCGGCCGGTGAGACTCTAGACCTCTTTAACCTTGGTGGGCGGTCACAGGTCTAGCACGGCCCTGATCTTCTCGGGGCTCACCTCAATGCCTCTAGAGTTCACCACATAGCCGAGGAATTCGCTGGACTCAACCCCGAAAGCACACTTTTCTGGGTTCAGCTTCATCCGATATTCCCTTAGGACCTGGAACATCCTTCCCAGGTGCTGGACGTGGTCACCCGCCTTCACACTCTTAACCAGCATGTCGTCGACGTATACCTCCATGGTACTTCTGATTTGGGAGGCGAACATCCTATTGACCAGACGCTGGTAGGTTGCCCCAGCGTTTTTCAGCCCGAATGGCATGACCTGGTAACAATAGAGGCCCCGATCCGATATGAAGGCGGTGTGGTCCTAATTTGGGGAGTACATGGGAATCTGGTTGTACCCCGAGTAGGCGTCCATCATACTGAGGAGCTTGTGCCCAGCCGTGGAATCTACCATCTGATCTATGTGGGGCAGGGGAATAAGTCTTTGGGGCTGGCCTTGTTGAGGTCAGTGAAATCTATGCAGACCCTCTAGCTACCGTTGTTCTTCTTCACGAGGACTGGGTTGGAAACCCAAGTCTAATACTTAGCTTCCCTGATGAAACCTATCTAAAGCAACTTATCAACCTCCTTCGCCAGGGCCTCATAGCGCTCCTGGTTCAGTGGGCGCCGCCGCTGTTGTCGAGGTTGGGCAGTCGGGTCAATGTTCAGCCGATGGCAGGCTATGGATGTAGGAATGCCCACCATGTGGGATGGCTCCCACGCAAAGACATCAGAGCTGCAACGAAGGAATTCGACCAAGGTGGAGCGTGTGGGCTGAGCCAAGTTTTTCCCGATTTTCAGGACCCTCTTCGGGCGCTCAGCATCGACCTCGATGGTGTCCAGCTCTTCCATCGGCTGTGCACTCCGGTCGTCCGGTCGGCTACGTGGATCGTTGAGCTTGGCCATGGCAATGGCCAGCTCCCCCACCCGTTCGCGAATAGTGTGGAATGTGATGTCACACCGGCGGGCAGCGGACTGATCTTCCCCGAACTATCGCCACACCAGCAAGCGTGGGAAATTTCATGGCGTCGTGGTAGACGGAAGTCGAGGCCCTTAGCTCATACAGGAGAGGCCGGCCCAGAAGTGCGTTATAATTACTCGGAAGATCCACCACTGTGAAGATGGCCATGACGGCCCGCAGGCATAGTTTTTTCCCTAGCTCTACCATCATTGATCTTTGCCCGACCGGCTCGGTTGCATGTCCAGTCACTCCTACCACCGAGCCAATGGGGCACGGGCTTAGGTGCCGCTCGTCGAGGGCCATGTAGATCAAGATCCGGAGGTACAGCAAGTTAGCCCCACTCCCATTGTCAATAAGTGTCCAGCGGACGTGCGTACCATTGAGGACCATGCTGATGACAAGGGCATCGGGGTGAGGATGGCGGGCGTGAGCGGCGTCGATTTTTGAAAAGGTGATCTCTTCCTCCAGTCCGAGAGGGGTCGAGCCAGTGTTCGCCCTCTGCGTGGAGTATTGATAGTCAATGTGGGCCTCCCTGGCCAATCTCTTCTGTTGATTCTGTTCGTTTGAGAATGTGTTGAAAATATTGCCGCAAGTGTACGGGTCGAACAAGTAGTAAAACGGATTTTGAAATCCAAGTATCGATCCCACAGAGACTGGATTTAACAATCAAAATTATCAATTTTGTACTTTATTTGAAAAGATGATTTGATGGTTGTTTTGATTTTCAATAAACATAAAAGTTTGTAAACTAAATAAAATCTAAATTAAAAGAATTAAATATTTGTAATATATAAATAGACGACGATGGGAATTACAAGACTTGGGACTCACAATTTCACCAACCTTGATTCCTCTAGCACACGTAATTAGATTTCAGTAGTGATCTTATTTTCATCAACGAACGAATTTACTAAAAATAAATATTTACCTCTCTCGATGATAAATATATCTATTCTATTAGGCCAATTCATTTATCTCTAAATAAATTCGTTATCAATATTCTAGAACGCATTCATACAATAAATTCAAATAGGTTACGTCGAAATTTCACCTAAAAATCGCACTAACCACAAGTTTATCTCTAAATCTCTTCTAAATCAGTGTTCTATGTTATTTATTCTTATTTGTGTTTTCATTTCTCAAATCCGACACAAACCAATTTATAATTTATCAATTGATCAAAAAGATAAATTTATAAGCTTAACAACATAAAATTAACGATAAATCAATCACGTACTATTAAATCCAATAATATAATACTAGAGTTCACAAAGAGGATTCATTGTTCGTCCCAAGTATAAAAAGTTAAGTACACATGAATTTAAATACGAAAACTACAATAGAGAAAATGTAGAAATACATAACCGGATTTCAAAGAGTTGATGTGTTTTTCCTTCGGTATTTTCTCCTTTCATTTGCTCTTCAAAATTCTCCAATTGCACCTCCTCCTTGAAAGCTACGTATCTTTACGAACTCTTTCTAATATGTATTTTTCTTTCACTCCAGTATCTCATGTGTTAAGATCTTCCTTCCCTTAGTTCCCCTCTGCATGTGTCTATATATATGCACCTCGTTTAGCATCTCCCATTTCAAGTCAAAAAAGAAGAGAAAGTGGAATAATCATGTTCCCATTCTTTATTCATTTTCTTTAATAATGCCCCATTTAATGTCTCCACATTCCTTAATAATGCTCCACTATGTCTCCACAATCAAAATGGCCACCACGGAAATACCATTACGAGGAGAAAGTTTGCAGAATTGCCACAAGATCCTTCATCTTCAAGAAGTGTGATATTTCATCTTTTTTTGTCATTTTTACCTCTTTGCAACTCCTAATATAATAAGTAAGAACTAGTAAAAATATATGAAAATATAATAAAAAAACACTAGAAATTAAGAAATTAAAACATTAAAAAATAGAATCAATCAGGTTCCGTGACCCGACGAAGTGCAGGTTACCCATGACCAGCGTGTGGACCTCGTTCCTAGCCCCCAGAGGGGGTTGAGGCCGGTTTATGAGCTCCAAGCTGAGGTCGGTTGTGGTCGGGTGCTTGGGCGACGAACTCGCACAGTTGTCAGCGTCGGATCAGGCCCTCAACCTCATTTCTCAGGTCCCGACAATCATTGGTATTATGCCCAACTGACATGTGATACCGACATTACCTCTCCTGGTTCTGGCTCGAGGAGGAGGTTCTCATCGGGGCTGGGGGTAGTAGCACCCCTCGATTTTTCACATGCATTAATATGCCTTCTAGACTGGTGTTGAGGATGTGGAAGGTCTGGAACCTCTGGGGAGGTGGTCGGGCTGTCTCCCGTGCGCGCCCTGGCTGTTGCTGAGCACGTGGTGCTTGGCTCGAGCGGGTGTCCTTTTCCTTACCTTTGTCGGGCCGTGGGTCCTGGGGTTTCCCTTCTGGGTCTCCGGATGCCTCCTCGGCCCCAATGTGGCACTCGGCCCGGCTAAGGAACTTGTGGTATGTTTCCGGATCGTGTTCGTGGATGACGCACCGTAATCGGACTGTGAGTCGAGGTCACCAGTATGGCGGACACTGTGGCTGTTTCGTCCGACACACTGCCAATTTCTATATATCAGTTGTTGAACCGCTCCACATATCCTTTCATTGACTCCTCTCTCCCCTGTTTGATGTCTACGAGCCTCTGTTTTGGAGTCGACCGCAGTCGAGACCCCTTGAAGGCCGCTTGGAACCTGTCGAGAGGTCATCCCATGTCCTTATGGAATGCGGTGGGAGCTTCTTGAACAACTTCATGGCCTTTTCCCTTAGCGTTAGCGGGAAGACCTTGCACATGAGCCCGTCACTGACGCCCTGAAGCTCCATGAAGGCGACGTATCTGTCGACGTGGCCGGTCGAGTCGCCGACTCCGTCATAGTTCCCCTGCTCTGGTAGCTTGAGCTTGGCAAGCATGGGCTCAGCTTGATCTTCAGGCTCAGTGGGGAGGCCTTCCCTACCCTGGTCGAGGGGCTAGGGGCCATCTCCCTTACCTTCAGCTCGGCGACCCTTTTCCGCAGAAGCTCAAGCTCTGACTACGGGGGAGGGTCGTTCGCACTTTCACCTCGTCCTTCAGTTGGCCGTTTCCAGTCATGGCGGGGGCCGAGCCTGTTGAAGACGCTATGAGTGTTTCCGGATGACCTGGCCTCCGACGGCGTTGGGGTGTGTAGCGGCACTGCGGGTTCGTGGTTTGAGCCGAGAGTGGCCAGTTCAAGCGACAACAGCGCGCGTCGAGCCGAGCGCCCTCCTGGCAGTGATATGACACCGACTGAGTGCGCTTGCCGGGGTTTTGTTGGAGCGTGGCTACGGCCTGAGTGAGGTCAACCAGTGGCTTCAGACTGGGCCGAGGTGACCTCCTCGACGGTGTGGCGCCCTGCGCTTGAGGGAGGTCCCTGGTTCGGTCGGGGGACGTATTCTGTAGTGGGATCGGAAGTGCTCCCGTCCGTAGAGGCGAGTAATGTGCGACTGTGGCTCATGTCTCGAGGGAGAAATACCCCGTGGTAGAGCTGGGACGTGTTGTTGGAATGAAAAAGGGGGAGGCCCGTCCTCTAGCGCCAATTGTTGATGCCGAAAATAGTAATGACTACTCAAGTATCAACTTTAGTGGATGTTAGGGGCTGATTAGCAGTAGCAGGTATAATGAAAATGTAAACTTATATTTATAGCCGAGCTCGAGCCGGCCCCTGATTACAGAGGATTTCTCTTCTCTTTTTTCGAATGTCCACTAAGTGTTCTATTTATAGTGCAAAGTGTGGTAGATGGTGGCAGGTCATCATTGAGGCGGCTAGGCTAGCTTCAGAACAGGTGTGGTGATTGCTTTTGCTGTACCTGCGTAGCCTTCTGCATTTATGGTGATGGCCTCGTAACTTGTGTACAGCCGCCTTTGCATTTATGGCGAGGGTGTCTGTCATTCGCCAGATGGTGTCGAGTGTCCGGATGACCACGTGGATTATCGCTAACTGGCAGCATCGATTCTTGTAGTGGTCGGGGCTCGTCACACGTTCCTCCCGAGCTAACCTCCGACCGACATCGGTCTCTGTGACGTTAAAACCACTCCTATTGTTCAGCCGACCTGGGCACTTCGGCCAAGCTAGGCATGGCATCCGAGCTGACTTGACCTCAACCCCCTTTCCTACGACGACCGCCAGGGTCGTCTAGCCGACCTGGGACCCTAGACACGTCAGCAAGAAGGGGTCCACACCATGGGGGGACCCAGGCTGGGCTCGTGCCACGTCACCAGGGTGCCAACAGAAATAGTCATATAATCATTTTAAAAACTGCTTATTAAAACTCACGTCTCTTAAAAATTAACATTTCATGCTCATCATAATGTGTTCGGAGTTTATACACACGCACAAATATACAGCAAGGGCACGGGCTGTACAAGTAATAAAGTGGACCTAGAAGTCTGGATATCGTACCCACAGAGATTAGTATTTGTAATTGAATTACCTGTTCCAGTGTGAAAGAAAAATAAAGGAAGAAAGAAAAGGAACACAAACAATTGAAAGGCAGAAGGAAAGCTAACTAATTTAGCTACAAAGCAACTACACTAATGACCTAAAATGGGGAATGAATGGCAGATAAACTCGGGTTAATAGATAGTTGGGATTCATGATTCACTTAACCGTCACCTAATCAATTCAATGTCTAAACATAACATATCACTCATATTCAATGTTAGACCCGACTCTCCAAACTTAGCTAATTACCTCTTTCGAGCATCAAACCAACCCTAAGTGATTGGTTTGACCTATTATATCTCTATGTCGATTCAAACCAACCAAATGCATTAGGTTTTGTGAGAGTAGCTCAAAGGGTCACCTAGGGTTTAAAGGTATATCTCTATCCTCTATTAGAACCTATGTGATAAAGCTCATTTATTTCATATAATCGCAATATTTTTCCATACTTATATTATTTGGAAGTCGCTTAAATCCTTGATTTTAATTGTGTTTTATATTTTATGGACCAGGTGAAGGAGTCGAATCAAGTTGAAGTTAATTTTACAAGTTTTGAAGAAATAGTGAAGACCAATAGGAAAACAACTAGATGAGCATCGAGTTTAAAGCGTGATTACGCTTTACCAATATGATTTTCCCATAAAACGTAGGAACAAGACTCCTTTGAAGAGAAGAGTTGAAGAACTATTAGAAGACCTTATTTAATTATTCCTACTCCTAAAAGGAATATGAATATTTTATAGGGACCTTTAATGCAATTAGTTTTTGTTTTGTAGGAAAAAAAGCATAAACTTCTATTAGAATTAGGAAATTAGAATCCTTCCTTTTATTTTCTCTTTTATTATTTCCTAGATAATTTTTAGATCTAGATTGGGCCCAAGACAACAAGAAACCCATGTTATTTCTTGGCCAGAAGACACGATTCATTCATGCTAGAGACAACACGTTTTCTCCATCATCTTCAACCTTAGGATTTTTCTTCATCTTCTACATGAAATTCTAAATTCCTTTTCCAGTTCAAGGTTAATTGAAGATTGATTCTATAGCAATTGTGAGATCTATTCTATTCTTATATTGTTCTTCTACTTAGTTTTCTCGATTTATATATTTTCTATGCTTGATTAAAATTATTGTTTTGATTAATTATACAAAGTCCACGTTGTGTGATTGTTAAAACGATAGATGGCCAATTAGGATCCTAAATCCGTAATTGTTTAGGTGTTCTAATGTCAGTGGCAAACAACATAATTGATTAGGTCAAAGTCTTCAATTCATGATTGTGAAAATATATAATCACTAGTACAAAAAGTGCCTTTTATACTACACATTCTGCAACGGTTATACGGAGAGCCATTGTGGAAAAGCCACGCGGTGGCATTTTTGTAAAAAAATGGGAATAATACAAAGGTAATCTGCAACGATTGAATCTTAAACCGTTGCAAAATATTGAACTAAAGGTAATCTGCAACGGTTCAAACTAAAACCGTTGCAGAATGTTCACTTTTAGCAACGGTTCTATATTTGAACTGTTGCAGAAAGGGTATATCAGCAACGGTTGCAAGGTAACCGTCATGGATTCCTAATATATACGCCAACTCCAGATCGAAGAGAAATGAGATAGATATCGATCTCCCCCATTCTTCTCTCCATTCTCAGACTCTTCTTCTCTCGTTCATGGTCTCGTTGATTTCCCAGCAAGCTAAATAACACCAGCCCATGATGACGGCTTGAACTAGATCGAACGACGCACTATTCTCGATCTCTATTCTCGATCGAAACCGGCCCTTCTTCTCTTGCTCCACCCACTTTTGGCTTCTTATTAGCTATCTAATATCACATATCTAGCAATGTGGAAGGATTATTCCAACATTATTGCATTATCATCTCAAAGATTAAAGGTAAATATCTCAATTTCCCTTTGGATGAAAATTAGGGCTATATTTTTTCCCTTACTTTGTGTGTTGATATGCATATTAACTCAATTATCATCTCATTCTAGTAACAAGGAAGCAAGATTCAAGCATATTTTTCCAATAAGACTCAAGGTAAAACTCGCCTCTTTTGCCCTCTTACAATGTGGACGAAAATGGGTAGTATATATGCTCTCTTTTTTGGGTTTTATTTTGCTATTTTGTGTGTTAATATGCATATTGAGCTTGAATATTTACGATTTGTAGCATGAGTTTCGAGTTTATTGTGCCAATTTTTCCCTAATGAACCACCCCATTTTTGCCCACAAAGTGTTCGACAAAATGATTCAATGTAACTAATACTCACAGCAACTTAATTAAAATCCTTTGAATTATAATTTAATCACCAACCACCCATGCACTTATTTAGGTACATGTAACTTAAGAACAAAACCATTCAAAATCTGATAAACGACCACAACGAGACAACCTCATCTCAATCGTAAAAAATTATCTTGAAATAACGAATATCGAAATATGAGGATATATGTGACAATATTTATTTTTCTTATTGATGGTCAAATTTCGTTTGTAACATGATGTTGATTCAACCCAATCCATTTCATTCAAATATCCAATTTGAATAACATATGCCATAGCTAGGTCCACCAACTTTCTCTATATATAAACCTTTAACATCCTTCCACATCAAACCTTTATTAAGCAATTTGTAATTACTAGAGTATCATCATTCAACTTCATCTTTTCAACAATTTTTATGTCATCAATACACAAAAAATTCACTTCAACTCAATAACGGATGGAAGATCGATTGAGTGGGTTTTGCTTGTGTTGAACGCAGATTGGTTGAGCATGTGAGTACGTGAATCATAAGCCGATTTTTGGTGTTGTGAGTCATTGAGTTTTTTGTGTTGGGACGTGCAATGTATTGGCTTCAATCGAATGGTTCTCTGAAGGTATCCATCTGCCCTGTTGTTTTGTTCTCTTAAGCGAAGAATAACAGAGGTCGCCGCCGCAGAGCTCACCGCCGCTAATAGCAGCAGTAGGCACTTCTTTGCGAATAGCTAGAATTGTAGTGACCGGAAATTTTGATTAGATAAAAATATTTAATTAAATAAAATCTCAAACATGTCGCTACAACTTCACCTATAGAATTTAGCAACGTACGCTCGTCTAGTTGCATTATATATTATTCATTATTATATTTAATTATTTTAAGAAAACAATATAAAAATATTTATTTATTTATTTATTTTTAGATTACTTTTGACGCACCACACCTTGAAATTTATTTATTTTAGTCCCCAAAGATTTTTAGTTGCTAAAGCCCAAATTTAAAGTCCAAATACAGTCTGATCCAATTTGAAACTCATCTAGAGGTCCATTTGCAAAATCCTATTCTAACTTTCACCTTTAAGTATTCTTTTAAGGGGTGCTTAAACCCTAGCCCCATTTACCTCCCTATTGGTATCCCCATCCTCCCTCCATTATCATCATCAATCTCATCACAACACATCAACCAAGTTTAATTGGTAAGATTCTTAGCTATTATCCAATTTTATCTTTGTTACAATCATTCTTGTCTTCAATAATATTTTTACTATTGTTAATCCATACTAAGTTACTATAGAATATTTCTTAGCCTACACACACTCACACGAAGTTCACACACACGCATATACACACCCAAAAGATCCACCACCACCTCCACCGCTGTCTCCACCAACGACCTCCACCATCCTCACCATCATCAACATACACACACGCCATCATCATCGCCATAAACACACACAGTTACATGCATATATATATATATATATATATATATGTATATATATACACGCATATACATATACGCCATAGCCAAAAACTCGGCCAAATCATACCACCAACGCCCAAACTCCACTCCACAACACAAAAAGTATACCTACACCTTCCTCTATCTCCGTAGAATACCGTAGAACCTTTTGATTTTGAAAATAGTTAGAGATTAGATCGAATTTTCAAAATACCCAAAATTTTCCTCAACCTTCAACCATCGATTTCGAGCTCCATCATCATTCTTTCTTAAGTTAAAAACCGCCACTAGCACGGCCACTGCACCCTCCACCTTCGCCGGCCAAAACACCGCCCAAACCCACCGGAAAACATGGCCCATTTTCACCCGAGAGTCGCCGAGAACGAGGGAGAGCCGAGAGTGAGGAAAAAGCCAACTACTATGGTTTTGTTTTTGATTTAATTCCGAATTTGCAAGACAAGTCCCTCAATTTCCTTACTTAGTTTAAGTTGGTCCCTCTAATTTATTTAAATCTCAATCCTCAACCTTTAATTGTTTGAATTCAGCCCCTAAGTTATATTTACAGATTTATCCCCCACTTTAATTATATTATTTAAGTTAGTCCTCAAATTTTATTTAAATCCTAATCCCCAACTTTCAATTGTTGCAATTTGACCCCTAAACTTTTATTTCACTTTAATCCTTCAATTTCTTTTTCATATTTACTTTAACCCCCAAACTTTAATTGCATATTAGTCCCTCGTGTTTTAAAAATCCTATAATTGAGGCTAAAATATTTTTAGTTCACTTTTATTGCATAATAGGTCCTCAAACTATTAAATACTTTCAAATTGACTCCCAAAGTTTTATATTCTTTCTATTTTGGTCCACAAACTTCTATATTACTTATAGATACTTATATTTTAAGAATATTAACATAAATTAAACTCGTTATTGACTAGACGAGGCGTACCAACAGCTAGAGGACTGATTTTCACCGCTTAGTAGGCTCAAAACTCGAGAGATACTTCAGGTAGGCTCAAAAGACTCATTTTTACTTATCGCGCAATTATTGTTAATTATCTATACTATATGAGTGTGCAAATGTATGTAATTGATGTGACTGCTTGCCTTCTGCCTAGACTTGCCTTCGGCTCAGAGTTACCTTCGTAAAGAATTGCCTTCTGCCCAGAGTTACCTTCTGTAAGAGAATTGCCTTCGGCCCAGAGTTGCCTTCGGCAAATTACTTGCCTTGGCCTAGAGTTGCCTTCTGCCCAGAGTTACCTTCGGGCATTATATTACGAGTTTACATGACTATTTGCCTTATATACTTGTATAGATGATTAACTTGCGCAGAGCCTACTGAGTATTGTTTAAATACTCACGCCTTTCATTCTTTTACAGATTGAGGAGTTCGGGGGCGTGACGAGGCATGGGAGTTCTATTTAGGCTTATTAAATAAATGGCTTTACTTCCGTTGTTGTTTTGATAACCCGATGTATGGGATTATGTCGTTTTCAAACCCTTGAACTATTTAGCAACTCATTTTGGATGTTTTGGACGTTTGGTGTTCAATAATTTAAAAAAAAAACACTTTAGATGGTTGTTATATCAAAAGAATTTCCACTTTTAATTATTTATTATATTTCCGCATTTAATATTAGAAGGAAAAAAAAAAGAAATTGTTAGTTTTAAAGAAAGATCTAGCGTTCCGAGTTCTTCGAACTCGGGGCGTTACAGCTTGGTATCAGAGCGGGTCTACGTTTCTATAGACTTGCACATTTTTAAAGTGTTTTCAAAATGAATTTTGAAAATTTTAAGAGTTTTAAGCCCTACGAACTACCACGATCGTCGTCACTCCACCGACTCAGAGGTAAAGTGTTTATTTATAAAGATTTTATGTTTACTTCAGATACATGAGATGAAATGTTTTAGAAATGAGGTATTTGTATCCGGATAGAGAGAGAAAGAAATCGAGTTTGAGCCTAAGCGTGAATTCTCCAAGTGACTAATAGAGTATAGTTTTAAATTTATTACATGATATTTCTAGTCACGAAATTGACTTCGTGATTTTCAAAGTATTGACTATTGAGTATGGGTATGGGTATTGTTGCTCTCTCTTGCATATATTGAATGGTGATTTGTAATTGGGGTAATTGGAACTCCAAATCAGTGTAATGCATTGAGATAAGGTTGTAATGAATTGTGATTCACTGTAATGAGGCTTTTATTCAATGTCATTGGTTAAAATAGGGTTGTAATGGAATGATGGATATGATTAAGATGGAATTAGACCCGTGCGATGCTAGATATTCCGAAATTCTTGAGTGTAAAGGATGAAGGACAAGATGAGTAAGGGTACTAACGAATATAAGTTAGTGTGTGATATTAATTAATCATGGATATTGTTGATTTGATTTTTGTGCACTCGAGATGAGATTATTGGATTGCATTCTTATGAAGTTTTAACGTAATAGAAGATTTTATTTGATCGCCTACGTTTTGGGTCTTGAATATGCTACTTTATCCTCAAAGTGAAGTTTGTGAGTTCTATACTTGCATGTTATGGTCTCTCAATGGAAAATCATTTGAGAGCAAAGGTTATAAATTGAGGATAAGTGGTGAAAGTTATGTATTGAGGTTATCTTGTTACGGGATTACCAATAAATGTTAGGATTCTCGATTTAAACTTATTATCAGGTTTGAAAAAGTTGATTAGTGGTGAAGAAGTTTAGATCGTATGAATTGAAGTTAGATGTATCTATTGACCGATAGGTGACTACAAGATGTATTTATTCTGAAATTTGGGTGGCATGTTTATATATTATGTGGGGAACTTCTAATGAGAAAGTTTGATGAATTATTCTATAATGAGGTTGAGTGAGATGTTGAAGAGTTTATATATAATTTTATGAAATGAGTTTGCGGATATCGGATTTTGATTTAGAGGATCAATTATGTAAACGGTGGCCGCATGATGATTTGATTTTAAGGATGTAATGTGATTTTAGGTGGCATGATTTTGATTTTGAGGGTGTGTAATTTGATTTTATTTTGGAGTTCGAGGATTTGAAATGTGAGGGCAAAGATTGTACGGTTGGAGGAATTGCTTGAGAAAGGTTTTATCCGGCCGAGTGTGTCTCCGTGGGGAGCACCTATTTTGTTTGTTCATAAAAAGGATGGCAATATGAGGATGTGTATTGATTATAGAGAACTCAACAAGTTGACGATAAAGAGTAGGTACCCTCTACCAAGGATTGAAGATTTGTTTGATCAATTGAAGGGTGCTTCGATTTTCTCGAACATTGATTTGAAGATGGGATACCACCAGTTGAAGATCAAGCCAACAGATATACCTAAGACAGCGTTCCAGACGCGATATGGGCATTACGAGTTTACAGTGATGCCCTTCGGTCTCGCGAATGCACCTACGGTATTTATGGATATAATGAATCGAGCTTTTCATCAGTATATGGACGAGTTCATCATTGTGTTTATTGATGGCTTATTGATCTATTCAGGGAGAGATCGGTATGGGGAATATTTGAGGATTGTACTTGATGTATTGATGAGAGAATCGCTTTTGAGAATACTCAAGCCATACATGATGCCAATGAGAATATTTTAATACAAGCTGATGAAATTATTTATCAAGTTTTCAATCGACTTTCACAATCCTTTGCAAGTTGATTGATCATCCATTGTCGAATTTCTTAAGTTGCGTTTGATTCAAAATACATTTCTTGTGGCTAAAGAAATAGAAATCGATTTCGAAAACATGGTTAACATTGGAAGTATTATTATTAGGTTGTGCTAGATCATACTTTTATTTGACTTACTTGCTTGATAAGTAAGAACGTTTTGAACTTAAGTGAGGCAACATTATGAAGTTTCCTTTGGCCTTTATTTGAGGATGAAATGTTATTTAAATGGTTTTGTGATCTAAATTACGTTCCTCCTTGTGAGAACAAAAAATCTGAAATTTTTATCCATATTTTTTAAGAAAATTATGCATTTAAATAGAAACAGGTAATCCTTGTGAAGAAAGAATTTGACAAAAATTTCGTTTTTCTATTTAAACTCCTGAGTTCAAATTAATGAATGTTCCATCTAATTTCAACAAAATTAGTTCCATTCCTATCGAGAGATGACTATTGGATTGGGTGATGATCAACTCTCAAAGGGTTTCGATAATTGAGGATATGTTCAAGAAAATATTTGTGGTTTGAGAGAAAATTTACGGAACATGACAAGAATCATAATGTCTTGAATTCGAGACATAAAATAAAAATTTTGAAAAGAAAAGAAAGGTTTACGAATATTCTGTTGTTTCCCAATTACCTTGGGTTGTTCTATTTTGGGATTCAAAGAAGCTACGTAGATGAGAACAATGGCCTTTCGACTGTTACAGACTAATTGTGAGATAGATACTAGGGTATTGTTATCGAAATGGGTCCTACGGGATACCTTTTGGTGGAGGAATATGAAAGATTGCACTGCGAGATTTGTGGCTAGATGCTTAGTCTGTCAGTAAGTTAAAGCTGAACATCAGAGTCCTTGGATGGTTGAATCCCTTGGAGATACCAGAGTGGAAGTGGGAGAAGATGACTATGGATTTCGTGGCGGCTCTACCGAGATCCTCGAGAGGACATGATGTCGTATGGGTGATTGTGGATCGACTCACGAAATCTGCACACTTTCTACCAGTTAGGATGACTCTCAGCATCGACCAGTTGGCACAGTTATATGTTAGAGAGATTGTTCATGTAATACCCCAGAATGCCAGACCGATTAGGAGAGGTTAAAAGGATTGATTGGTACTACTCATACCTACAAGGTGCACCTTCTTTTCCGGAAGCCCATCGTTAGAAACTCCACAGTTAAGCGTGCTTGACCTGGAGCAATTTTATGATGGGTGACCCCCTGGGAAGTTTTCTCGGGGAGCATGCCAATGAAGGACACCATACGTTTTGGGAAGAAATGGAAGTTGAAACCACGGTTCGTTGGACCGTTCGAGATACTAGAAGAAGTTGGGACAGTAGCTTATCACTTGGCTTTGCCACCCGAGCTTTCATCGGTGTATAATGTATTTCATGTCTCACAGTTAAGGAAGTATGTCCATGATCCAAGTCATGTGGTGAACTTTCAATCTTTGGATATTCAGAAGGATTTGTCATATCAAGAGACACCCGTGATGATCATAGATCGAAAGGTCCATGTCTTGAGAAATAGAAGAGTTCCCCTAGTTAAGATTCAATGGGGTAGTCATGGCAAGGATGAGGCAATATGGAAGAAAGAAGAAGAAATCCTATCCATATACCCAAACCTTATAGATCAAGTAAGTTTATATTTCAAGTAAGTTTAAATTTCGAGGACGAAATTATTTTAAGAGGGTAAGGTTGTAGTGACCAAAAATTTTGATTAGATAAAAATATTTAATTAAATAAAATCTCAAACATGTCGCTACAACTTCACCTATAGAATTTAGCAACGTACGCTCGTCTAGTTGCATTATATATTATTCATTATTATATTTAATTATTTTAAGAAAACAATATAAAAATATTTATTTATTTATTTATTTTTAGATTACTTTTGACGAACCACACCTTGAAATTTATTTATTTTAGTCCCCAAAGATTTTTAGTTGCTAAACACCAAATTTAAAGTCCAAATACAGTCTGATCCAATTTGAAACTCATCTAGAGGTCCATTTGCAAAATCCTATTCTAACTTTCACCTTTAAGTATTCTTTTAAGGGGTGCTTAAACCCTAGCCCCCATTACCTCCCTATTGGTATCCCCATCCTCCCTCCATTATCATCATCAATCTCATCACAACACATCAACCAAGTTTAATTGGTAAGATTCTTAGCTATTATCCAATTTTATCTTTGTTACAATCATTCTTGTCTTCAATAATATTTTTACTATTGTTAATCCATACTAAGTTACTATAGAATATTTCTTAGCCTACACACACTCACACGAAGTTCACACACACGCATATACACACCCAAAAGATCCGGCCACCACCTCCACCGTCGTCTCCACCAACGACCTCCACCATCCTCACCATCATCAACATACACACACGCCATCATCACCGCCATAAACACACACAGTTACATGCATATATATATATATATATATATATATATATATACACGCATATACATATACGCCATAGCCAAAAACTCGGCCAAATCATACCACCAACGCCCAAACTCCACTCCACAACACAAAAAGTATACCTACACCTTCCTCTATCTCCCTAGAATACCGTAGAACCTTTTGATTTTGAAAATAGTTAGAGATTAGATCGAATTTTCAAAATACCCAAAATTTTCCTTAACCTTCAACCATCGATTTCGAGCTCCATAATCATTCTTTCTGAAGTTAAAAACCGCCACTAGCACGGCCACTGCACCCTCCACCTTCGTCGGCCAAAACACCGGCCCAAAACCGCCGGAAAACATGGCCCATTTTCACCCGAGAGTCGCGGAGAACGAGAGAGAGCCGAGAGTGAGGAAAAAGCCAACTACTATGGTTTTGTTTTTGATTTAATTCCGAATTTGCAAGACAAGTCCCTCAATTTCCTTACTTAGTTTAAGTTGGTCCCTCTAATTTATTTAAATTTCAATCCTCAACCTTTAATTGTTTGAATTCAGCCCCTAAGTTATATTTACAAATTTATCCCCCACTTTAATTATATTATTTAAGTTAGTCCTCAAATTTTATTTAAATCCTAATCCCCAACTTTCAATTGTTGCAATTTGACCCCTAAACTTTTATTTCACTTTAATCCTTCAATTTCTTTTTTGATATTTACTTTAACCCCCAAACTTTAATTGCATATTAGTCCCTCGTGTTTTAAAAATCCTATAATTGAGGCTAAAATATTTTTAGTTCACTTTTATTGCATAATAGGTCCTCAAACTATTAAATACTTTCAAATTGACTCCCAAAGTTTTATATTCTTTCTATTTTGGTCCACAAACTTCTATATTACTTACAGATACTTATATTTTAAGAATATTAACATAAATTAAACTCGTTATTGACTAGACGAGCGTACCAACAGCTAGAGGACTGATTTTCACCGCTTAGTAGGCTCAAAACTTGAGAGATACTTCAGGTAGGCTTAAAAGACTCATTTTTACTTATCGCGCAATTATTGTTAATTATCTGTACTATATGAGTGTGCAAATGTATGTAATTGATGTGACTGCTTGCCTTCGGGCCTAGACTTGCCTTCGGGCTCAGAGTTAGCTTCGGGTAAAGAATTGCCTTCGGGCCCAGAGTTACCTTCGGGTAAGAGAATTACCTTCGGGCCCAGAGTTTCCTTCGGGCAAATTACTTGCCTTCGGGCCTAGAGTTGCCTTCGGGCCCATAGTTACCTTCGGGTATTATATTACAGAGTTTACATGACTATTTGCCTTATATACTTGTATAGATGATTAACTTGCGCAGAGCCTACTGAGTATTGTTTAAATACTCACGCCTTTTATTCTTTTACAGATTGAGGAGTTCGGAGGCGTGACGAGGCATGTGAGTTCTATTTAGGCTTATTAAATAAATGACTTTACTTCTGTTGTTGTTTTGATAACCCGATGTATGGGATTATGTCGTTTTCAAACCCTTGAACTATTTAGTAACTCATTTTGGATGTTTTGGACGTTTGGTGTTCAATAATTTTTTTTAAAAAAATACTTTAGATGGTTGTTATATCAAAAGAATTTCCGCTTTTAATTATTTATTATATTTCCGCATTTAATATTAGAAGAAAAAAAAATAAATGGTTAGTTTTAAAGAAAGATCTAGCGTTATGAGTTCTTCGAACTCGGGGCGTTATAGCAGCAGCAGCTCCTAATGCAGTATTAGCAGCAGCACGGCTGCTACTGCTTAGCAGCAGCACCATGCCCCAACATGTATTTCTTCTAATTCTCTTTCTTTATTTGGAAATTATAGATGAATTGGCTCCCGTTGATGATATCCTCCAAAAGACTTTTCAAATTCAGCTGCCATCTAAGTGTCATTAATTGTTACGCTCAACAAGGTAACTATGGACCATATATGTCTTCATTAACACTTAAATGTATTGCATATCTGTAGTTTGGAGGGAAATGTTGCTCCAGATTGGTTTGCTAGTCAGGCCCATTTAGTTAGAAAATTCTCTTTAATTTCATGCCAAAGATCTTAAAGGTATTGTTACAGATTTTTTTTTTCTGAAATATTATTATGTAATTTTGAAAGTGGATAAGATATGTGCCAATATTGGACTATGGAAACATTGCATTTATTGTTGGAGGGCTTTGATTTTATGCCTTCCTCCTTGATAAAGTTTTTAAAGTCAATAAATTCATTTCTCAGGTTTAGATTTTCGAGTTAAAATTCTTTAAAAGAAAACATTAAATTTGATTTTTTTTGAAAAGGAATTAAATTAAATTTGGATATCAGTTATCATTGAATTGATTCATCCGTTGTTGTTTTAAAAAATTTGCATCATGACTAAGTGGATTCTCAAGGCATGATAGCGCAATTAAGGTTTCATTTTGAGCCTGATTTGCGGAGGAAAGTCAAATGGAGTATACTAAAACAAGAAGTAATTTACTAAAATAAAATATGTAAATCTAATTAAGAATGATTACATTTTATTCCAACTGAAAATAAAATAAAGGACAAATAAGAAAGCGTGTTATTAACAGAGGCCGCCATATATGCGGTGGGAATGGCTAAGAGAGCGATAACAATCAGTAACTAAAGAATGTGTTGTCTCCCTATGGTGGTAGCCTTCGTGATAACTATAGTCAAGGAAACGTGTGAATATTTTCAAACTAAAAATTTAATTAATGTGTTGGGAATTTTCTCCTAATATATTCTACAAACTTAATTTACTTCCAAATTATGTGAATATTTAAGTCATCTTCTCACTTTCTTGCTTTCATGTGAAGATTTTTTTTCTTTTTTCCAATTTAGACCAATATCATGGCATTTTATTAGCACTGATTAATTTCTCATTAGTACCAAAATAAATTACATCTTGGAGGTTGCTCACTTCAATAAATAAAATAAAAATATGACAAGCAATTGTCAACAAAAATGATTTATAAGTTGATTGCAAATTGTAACCATCAACTGATAGCAAAAGAAAATGATAAAAGGATAGTTGACTTCAAATAACTTTTTGACAAAAGCCAATAAAATATTTTCGTCGTGCTTTGTTTTGTATTCCATTAAGTTGATCATGCTATATACCTATTAGATATATAACATATACCTTTTTATTCAAATGGTGATGATTCTTTTTCCTTTTCTAATTTGTTCAGGCTTTCGAAGATTTTCGATTTGACATTTGATTTTTTACTCTTGATCGAATAGTTCTATAATCCTGCTTTTCTCAGGTATGTTTCCCTTATTTGGTTTATTCCAAGTTTTTTTTTATTTGCTTCTTCTCTTATATTGTTTAACATTTATGTTATTTGCATACCATTGCACTTGTCATCAAGCTTAGAGTACCCGTTTGAAAATTAGTTTATAATTTACAAACCTCCGAGACATTTGGACGGTTTGAGATTTATAAACTAATTTTTGAATTGTCCCATTTTTGGATAGTTTGTCATTTATTTGTGAATTATGCGATGTGTGCTATCAAAATATATTACAATGCAACTATAATCTCGTGTGTAAAGGCTTCGATTGTATGACCTTTTACTTCTCCGGGTGTACACTACATAAGACGTAGATCGTACACTTTGGAGAACACATGGAGGTGCTGTCGAAATTTACACATGAGATTATAGTTGCATTGTAATATATTTTGATAGCACAACTCCCATAATTCACAAATGAATGATGAATGGGTTAGGACCCTTACCGGTTAGTAATTGGAGTGATAAGGTGTATTAGGACATTATCATGACATATTTTTCCTTCTTGTATCAGATTCTCTATCCATGTTTGTTTGAAATACCCCTCATAATTATCATTGCTATTCTTGTTAGTTGTCAAATTCATAGTGACAATTTGTTCTTTGTGTGAATTCCTTGCTTGTTGTGAATTGAAGAGAAATGGGTTGTTGGAGATGTGAGACTTTTTATCACAAACTCAACACTTGTCTTAATCTCTATTTGAATTGTGACTTTTTGTAGCATTATTTCTAGGTATCTACATAAGTTGTGTGAGGATCATCTTATCGAGTCGATTGGGTTTCTGTGTCCAGAGAGAATCGCGGAGGGTATGTGTATGAAGACAGAAAATGTAAATTACATGACTCATGCAATGCATGAACAGCAATCGTGTAGATTCATCCTTGCACCTTATTTTTAGAAGTAAGACTATTCATCCTCTATATTTATGTCTCTTTTGTTATTTTTTTCTTAATCATTTGTGATTAAACTTCTTATATATATAATGTAGGAAGCACTGGGTCCTACTTGTCATATGTACTCAACAAAGCATGGTGTATGTCCTGGATCCGTTGGAGAAACCGAATAAAAGTCTCCAATTAAAACGTTGGTTGGATATGTAAGTAATTATGAATAAGCAGTGCAAAAAGGTCTTCTTAGAATAAATTTCCGTTGAATCGTTATATGTTTCTTGATATTGCAGGGCTTTCAGACTCCATCATATGCAAGGAGGTCAGAGGCGAGGGCCCAATTTGCAGTGGAAATATCCTATGGTATATAAATACAAAAAATGTGTATTAATTACTTCACATGTATTTTTAATCTCATTACTAATGACATTAAGTATACATGTAATGCTAGTGTCCAAAACAACCTGGTGGTAGTGAATGCGGATATTACGTGATGCGGTACATGATGGAGTTTGTGAAACATCATCATGCGAACCATTCATTGGACAAGGTATACATCCATAAATTATCAAACTATAATAAAGAATTATTTAGTACATACTTCATCAACTTGTTTTAAACTAATGAAATAACCATGGTATTCATTTAATCTTTTGTAGGTGAGTTTTGGAGAAGAATCATGTACACAAGAGCAAATCGATGAGGTTCAAAATTTATGGGCCGAATACTTTTTGTATGACATGTAATAGTTTGGCGATTTAGCTTGGTCTTATTATTATTTTTTTTTTGGAAATACGATTTAGGTTTTAGGTTGGCCTTAGATCGTCGGATGTTTTGTGGTATTTTGATGCTTTGTGTAATATGGTGTAGTGAATTGTGGATTTGATTTTAATATGGTAGTGGATTTGATTTAGGTTGGCCTTAGATCGTTGGATGTTTTGTGGGTATTTTGATGCTTTGTGCAAGTGTAATGAAATATTGTGGATTTGATTTTAATATGCTAGTAAATGGAGTTAATGAATTATAGTAGTAGTGTTAATACAGGTATTGATCTTGTAATATAATGCAAAAATGTGGGGTATAGCATTGCTAGTGAAATTCTATTTTAAAAAAAAAATTTATCCACAACGGTTCCAATAAAACCGTTGCCAAAAGCCTCTTTTCAGCAACGGCTTATTATAAACCGTTGCTGAATGTAGACATTTACCAACGGTTACATGTGAAAAACGGTTGCCTAATGTGGATATTTAGCAATGATTCCAGATCCAACCATTGCTAAATATTGACATTTAGCAACAATTCCATGTCGAACCGTTGCTGAATATTGACATTTAGCAACTGTTTAGAACCGTTGCTAAATGTCCTGACTTTCTGCAACCCCTTGATACGCAACGTCCGCGGAACCGTTGTTAAATGTCAAAATAACCGTTGCAAAATGGGTATTTCTGTACTAGTGAATCTAGCTTAAACAGATCATCGTATGAATTTGTTAGTTAGAATTGGCCTCTCTAGAAATTAATGTTGTTGATAAATTAAATCCTACGGTCGTACCTAGGCTTGTTTATTGATTAGAGAAATAATCAACGGTCGTACCTTTGTTATCGAACAAGTAAGGAGAGATAGGTTGTTAGGTCGTATCAACAACCATAACCAATTTAGAGAAAGCGTAGAAGAATTCATCTTTACATCAATGATCAATTCTGAGATTATTCCTTGGACTGGATATTTCTGTTATTCGATTACCCCTAATTTTACATTCTTTGCCATTTTTTTTATTTTAATTATTTTAATCTCAACATTCAAAACCCTCATTTTTATTTTATTTAGTTTTATTTTAAAAGAATAAATCTTACCAATCCCTGTGGATACGACCTTGCTCACTGCTACTACAAATTATATTTTAGAGCAAGTATTTTATTATTTGTTGGATTCGACACCCACCACTATGGTGGTTGCTTCTACGTTCCAAAATATGCCCCTTCTCTCGAATAATGACACAAATTGCAAATACATAAATTCGGTGATTAAACGAATCATGAAAATAGCTAAAAAACAACCATACATGACATGAACAAATCATTCCAAAACCATAAGCATAGTTCATTAATCAAACTAGGCCAAGATCATCAATCGTCCCAATAGTACAATATTTAGCTCATGTTAGAGAAATCAAAGCATAAATACATAAAAGTGCTAGTAGAAGAAGCAAAAGGAAACACAAGATAAAATGGTTAGATTCCCCATTTTTGGTTGAGTCCCCAATCTTGATTGTTCCTACTTCTTCCACTTTCTCTTCTTGATTCCTCCATCTTCTACTTCCAAGCTATATCCCCAATCAAAGCCCTAAAACTAAAGGCAAAGAAGAAGAGAGAAAATAGAGGAAAAAAGAAGAAGAACCCTAACTTGATCTAAAAATGAGAATGAGATGAGGATTGGCAATGAATTTGCGAATAAGAATGCTCCCAATTCATGTCAAGATAATCCCCAAGAAACCCCTCAAGTTGGTGAGAAGGAGGGAGAAAAATGGGAGAAATAGCCAAATTCCGTGGTTGCTGGTTTTTGGCAATGTGCGGCCGCACATTTCTATTGTGCGACAACACTTGGGGCTGCAGGCTGCGGCCCGGCCGCACATAGGCCGCAACTAGGTGTGGCAAATGAGCCAAGCCGAGCCGCTCGACTCGTCCAAATAATGTTCGAGCTCGGCTCGTTTCCAAGGTCGGTTCGGCTCGTTTGTGAAACGAGCGGAGCCGGCTAGGCTCATGACCCATGCACGCGGCTCGGGTTTGGCTCCAGCTCGTGTAGCTCACGAGCCGAGCCGAGCTGCTCATGGGCTCAATTTTTTTTAAGTAATAGACACTATTACACTAATTAATTGAAACTTGAAAGTTAAAAAACTAGAAAAGAGTATAAATGAATATATATTTTCAATAAAAAAAATTGCAATGCATTAAAATTTCAACCCTCCTCTTTTTATCCAAGCTTGGGACCGACTACCAATATTGTGTAGGCGGAGTTAAAATTATACACGAACAAATGATCACTTGTATAATTTTTTTAAACAAATGAAAAAATCGAAAATATAGAAAAAAAATGCATAAAGATTAAAGAATAGAGATAATAAAATAATAAATAATAAATAAATTTACTTACCTAATAATATGTTAGTTCTCCGAAATGCTTGGCCATAAGCTGATCTATTCCGTTTTGTAGTCGTGTGTCTGTATCTTTCCAATCTTTTAAGCACATTAAACTTTCTAATATGTCTTCCTTAAGTCTTGACCTGAAATCAGTGAAACTCTACCACTAATACTAAAAGCGGCCTCTGAAGCTACAGTTGATACCAGAGGTGATAGTAGATCTCGTGCTATCATAGAAACAATTGGGTATTGACGCTCGTTGTTACTCCAATACTTAAGAGCATCAAAATTCGTTCTTTCTTCTTCATCTATGATACGAAGATAGTCTTGTGTGAAATACCGATTCAATTCTGATGGAATTTCGCTTGAACCATGGCGATAGATTGAAGAAGAGCTAGAAGTACTACTAAAATCAGGAATATCCTTAACATTCATAAGGACGGATATAAAATTTTTAGGTCTTGTGTTTGATGTAGATACAGGGACGGGGTTGGGTGTTCGAATATTTTTACTTGATTGTGCAACATTAAACTCGTACATTCTACAACGACAATCTTCTAACAACGAATATAAAAGAGCCCCCCAAAAATTTAATCTTTCTGATATCGCTTTTATCACGAATTTTGTTCCCGCTATATCCACTCTAGGATCCATTATCATTGCTAAAGGAAACAACATAGGCAAAGTTTCCCAATATTTTCTAAACTTTTCTTCCATTATTCAATCATATCAAAAAATAATGGATCCGACTTGTATGCACGAAGATTTTCAGCAATGAAGTAAAAATGCTCCAACAATTTTGGACTAGTTGGATAATAACTACCAGACAAGTCATTTGTAGCATCATAAAATACTTTTAAAAATTTTTTAATTTCAAAAACAGTATTCCAATCTTCAGCTTTCACATCAAATTGTGCGCCAAGTGTGTGTCGACCATTATAGAATACAGATATTAAAGTTGAATAACCTTCACAAGCTTCAAGCATTAAATAAGTTGAGTTCCATCTATGTCCTATGTTTGTTACAAATGATTTTGAAGGCATTCCAAGTTCACCACATTCTGTATCAAAAGCTTATTTTCTCGTAGGTGATATCATAATGAAATTGCAAGCATGCCTAATTTTTTTCAATTCATTTTCTATAAATTTCATTCCAACTTGAACTATTAAATTAAATATGTGGCACACACAACGAACATGAAACAAAATTCCATCAAAATTCAGGTTTTAATTTAGTTGATAATTGATCAATTACTACTCCATTAACATAAGCATTATCAAGTGTAAAACTACGAACTTGACTTTGACAACTAAATTCCTTTAAAATTTCAAGTAACACATTGGCAATATTTGTTGCATTATGAGGGTAATCAATAACTTTAAAAGCCACAATTCTTTTGTGCATTAAACATTGATTGTCTATGTAGTGTGCAGTGACAGCCATATAACTTTTATGATTAATTCCAATCCATAAATCCGAAGTGAATGATAAACTACATTTAAATCTAACTATAACATTTATAAATATTTGCTTTCTATAATTATAATGAATAATGCAATCAGCACGTAAAGTATTTCTAGAAACAGGCTTGTGCCTTGGTTGGAAATATTTCTGAATAAATTTCGTGAAATATGGGCTTTCTACGATTGAAAATGGAAACTCACTACTTGCCATGAACATAACCATTCCTTCTCAGCGCATTAGGTCTTGTGAGGAAAGCCAATCATTTAGATGAGGAGAGCCACCAGAAGAACCGACGGCACCAGGTAAACCGAACTGCAGTTGCGCCTGATTTGTAGCTATGGCCCCTTCCGGTTTACAATTCTTAGAGCGTCTATTGAGGTGAGTAGTACCAATGCCTTTGTACCAAGAGAAAAGAACACAACAATTTTGTATTGAGTTTTTTTTATCGACTTTCCTTGGTCGTCCTTTTCTTTTGTTTCGATCAAACCAAAATAATTCAAACACTCGGCTCTTTTCACCCTAGTCGAACGTTTTTTGGAGCCAGTCTTTGTACTAGCAGTTGTTGCATCGCCATCTTCATTAATATCTTCAAGATCAGTTTCATTTTCAAGCTCCTCCAAATTGTTGGGAATTGGAGTATCATCGAGCTTTCTGTCACTAACAAAGTGGCTAGAAGTTGAAGATTATGAATATTCCATTATAGAATTTGAGAAGAAAATAGATATATAAAAATTTAAGTAGGATATTGATAAGTCCTAGAAAAGCACTTAAATAACTCTTCTATTTTACGTATTTGTGTGTTTTATTAGTATTATATGTTTCTTTTTATGTGTTTTTCCTTTTATCGTGTGTTTAGAGTCACAAGAAATCAAAAAGAGCCAAAATGGATGAAAATGGAGCGAAAACGGAACTTGGGACCGAAATGCAAGCAAATTCAAAGATGGAGGACATCCGATGCAATTTTATGAAAAGTTGTTTTTACAATTTTTCTTGTGCCAATATCAAAGAATATCGAAAGAGGATTTCCACATTTTCGTCAAATCCCAAATCAGAGTTTCCTAGTGAAAGTTATGGCCATTTGAAGAGAAATGACAAAGCGTAAAAAATCAGCAGCTCGAATTTACTGCCGCAGCTCAGTAATTTGACCATAACTTTTGCTACAAAAATCGGATTGACCTGCACTTTATATTGTTGGAAAGGAAACTCAGAGGGCTACAACTTTGATGTTGACCACTTCAAATGATTCGGATCATATCATGGTCACAAATGGGAAAAACCGAGAGTAATGTGAATGGAGGATTTCTTGGGCCATGTTTTAGTAGAAAATTCATAACTTTCTATTAAAATATCAAAAAAATGAAATTCCAATTGCACAATTCAGCCAAGATGCTTACCTATACCATGATGCAATATTTGAACTAATGGAGCAATTTAAGATCATGATTTGGTGGTTACCAATTAGTGGAATCATAATGGAGTAGTTGTACAATTTTTTATCATGTTTTCTTGTGAAATTTTGCCTATAAATAGAGGCATTTGTAAGGAAGGAAATGCACAACTTAGTACACAACTTAGTGGAAGAGAATTAGCTAGTAGTTCTCTCCAACTTTCTCTTCAATAAAATTCTCTTTTTCATTTGTTCTTAGTTTTAACTCGAAGCTTTTAGTTTTAGCATACAAGAGAGCTTGATAGACAGGAATTTAGTCGAGAAAAATACGAGTGAAGAAAGAACTAAACACATTCGAGGAGCGAAGGAAGGGAGACAACACCGGAAGCTACACATTCATTTCCACTCGTCAGAATCCGGTTATGTATCTCTGCATTTCTCTATTGAAATTCTCGTATTTAAATTTATGGGTAACTAAGTTTCTATCTTGAGGACGAGCAATGAATCCTCTTTGTGAACTCTAGTATTTTGTTATTGGATTTAATAGTATGTGATTGATTTGTCGTTAATTTTATGTTGTTGAGCATATTAATTTATCTTTTTGATCAATTGATAAATTATAAATTGGTTTGTGTCGGATTTGAGAAATGAAACACAAATTAGAATAAACAACATAGAACACTAATTTAGACAAGATTTAGAGATAAACTTGTGGTTAGTGCGATCTTTAGGTGAAGTTTCGACGGAACCTATTTGAATTTATTGTGTAAATGCGTTCTAGAGGATTGATAACGAATTTATTTAGAGATAAATAAATTGGCCTAATAGAATAGAATTATTTATCCTCGAGAGAGGTAAATAGTTATTTTGGTAAATTCGATCGTAAACGAAAACAAGATCACTATTGAATCCAATTGCGTATACTAGAGGGATCAAAGTTGGTGAAATTGTAAGTCCCAAGTCTTATAATTCCTATCGTCGTTATATTACATATTACAAATATTAAATTCTTGTTATTTAGATTCTCTTTAGTTTTTATATTTGTAAGATTTTATTTTCATAAAAAAAGAAAACAAACAAAACAATTTTCAAATCGTCTTTTCAAATAAAGTACAAAGTTGATAATTTTGATAATTAAAACAAGTTTCCGTGGGATCGACACTTGGATTCAAAAATCCATTTACTACTTGTTTGACTCGTACACTTGCAGCATTTATTTGACACATTTCACAACGAACAAGTTTTTGGCGCCGTTGCCGGGGACTTAGATTTAATATCAATACCAATCAATTTTTTCTTTAATTTGAAATTTTTATTCGCTTTTATTTTATTTATTTTATTTTGATGCGATTTGCATGCGTAGTAGGAAGTTTAGTCCATTAATTCCCTTCGACCCAGAAATTGAACGAACCTTTAGATTAGATTACGAGCTATAAGGTTAGAAAGAAAAATGGCCGAAGAAGTAGAAGACCGAATGATTGTTGCGAATCGTCCTTTGAGGGACTATATTATTCCCACGATTGGGGATAATTTCACTTGTTTACTTCCTCCGACTATTCCCGCAAACAATTTTGAGATCAAACCTGGAACTATTCAATTAGTTCAACAAACCGTTCAATTCCATGGCCTATCCGATGAAGATCCACACGAACACATCAGAAAATTTTTAGAAATTTGTGGCATGTTCAAAATTAATGGAGTGCCGCCAGATGCGATAAAAATGAAACTTTTTTCATTTTCATTGACAGGAAAAGCAAAAACATGGTTTTATGCTTTGCCTGCCAACTCCGTCACCAGTTGGGATAATTTGTGCCAAAAATTTGTAGAAAAATTCTTTCCACCGGGTAGAATGCTGAAAATTAGGACAGAAATTTCCTCTTTTAGTCAACGCCATGGGGAATCTATTTAGAAGGATGGGAAGCGATTTAACGATCTATTGAGACATTGTCCAAATCATGGGATACCGGAATGGCTCATAGTCCAAACATTCTATAACGGGTTGGGAAACGAAAACAAGAAGCACGCTGACTCAGCGGCAGGAGGATCACTAATGGACAAAACTTTCAACGAAGCATCATCAATTCTAGAGAAAATGGCTGCAAACAGCCATCAATGGTATTCAGATCGAGCAATGCCTAAACATGCTGGAGTTCATGAAATAGACGCTATCACTGCTCTATCTGCTCAAGTTGCAGCTTTATCAAAGAGAATTGAAGGATTGACTGTTCCAACGGTCAATATGGTTCAATCATCTGGAGGGTGCGAAATTTGTTGCGCAAATCATGCCACTACAGAGTGTCCTGTCACGCACTCAAATGGGCCCACTGAAGCAATGTTTGTTGGAAGCAATCAAAGGCCACAATTTGGGCCTTATGATCCCACCTACAATCCGAGCTGGCGACAGCATCCAAACTTTTCATGGAAAGATAATTCCGGACCGGTGAGACCACCTGGATTCCACCAGCCACAGGAAAAGAAAACTTCGCTCGAAGATGTGTTTGCAAAGTATATGGAGGTCAACAGCAATTTCATGCAGAAAACCGAACACACTCTCCAAAATCAAAATGCTGCTATAAAAAATCTGGAGACTCAAATGGGGCAGCTAGCATCAGCAGTTGCAGGGCGAACGCCTGGAAAATTGCCTAGTGACACTGAGACAAACCCTAGACAAGTCAACGCCATTACGACTAGAAGTGGTTTACAACCGCACAGAGAAACAAAAGAGGCCAATGCAACTCGATGAAAGAGAAGAAGAGACAAAGGAAACAAGTGTTGGTGAGACATCCTCTTGAAAAATCTCAATTCGAAAAGAGGAAAATGGGATCACAAAACGTATAAAAGCATACGTCCCTCCAATTCCATTTCCTCAAAGGTGCAAAAGAACAAAGCTGGATAAACAATTGAAATTTCTTGAAATTTTCAAGAAATTACACATCAACATCCCTTTTGCAGATGCCTTAGCACAAATGCCCAGCTATGCAAAATTCATGAAGGAAATTCTTTCTAACAAAAGAAAGCTGGAAGAACATGAGACAGTGATGCTCACTGAGGAGTGTAGTGCCATTCTCCAAAAGAAACTACCCCCCAAACTGAAAGATCCAGGGAGTTTCAACATTCCCTGCACCATTGGATCATTCTACTCTGGATTTACCTTATGTGACCTTGGTGCTAGTATCAATCTCATGCCCCTATCCGTTTATAGGAAGCTTGGATTGGGAGAATGTAGGCCTACCACCGTGACTCTACAATTGGCAGATCGATCTATTACATACCCTAGAGGAATTATCGAGGATGTGTTAGTTAAGGTCGATAAATTCATTTACCCGGTAGATTTCATCATTTTAGACATGGAGGAGGATAAGGAAATTCCTTTGATTTTTGGAAGGCCGTTTTTGCGAACTGGGAGAGCTTTAATTGATGTTTACGAAGGCACATTGACACTAAGGGTGGATAAAGAAGAGGTGACTTTCAATGTCTTAAAGGCATTAAAACATCCTTCCTCTTCTTCCACAGATGCGTGTTTCCAAATCGATGTCATCGATCAAGCGGTGAAAGAAACTTTTGAAGAAGATCTACTTGTAGACCCTCTTGAGGCTTGTATTGTAAGATCGGAGAGTATAAAAACTGAGAATGAAATGTGTGCTGAAATGGCCCATAATTTGGAAGCATCACCTACCATGATTTATAGAAGAAACTGGATTTATGAGCCTATAGGTGAAGCTCCCAAAAAGTTCTTGCCATCTATTGAATCACCCCCAACTCTTGAATTGAAACCTCTTCCCACCCATCTCAGATACGCATTTTTGGGGGATTCTTCAACTTTGCCAGTGATTATCTCTAATCAATAGACAGAGTTAGAAGAAGAAAAATTGCTTGAGTTTTGAGAACACACAAGGCTGCACTAGCATGGACAATTCTTTGACATAAAAGGGATTAGTCCCTCGATATGTATGCACAAGATTTTGCTATAAGATGGTTCTAAAACATCTATTGAGGGCCAACGAAGATTGAACCCTACACTGAAGGAAGTGGTAAGAGCTGAAATTGTCAAACTTTTAGATGCAGGAATCATTTATCCTATATCTGATAGTGCATGGATAAGTCCTATTCATGTAGTACCAAAGAAAGGGGGGATAACAATGGTGAAAAATGAAAACAACGAGCTAATCTCAACCAGACCAGTCACTGGTTGGAGGGTTTGCATTGATTACAGAAAGCTCAATAACGCAACAAGAAAAGATCATTTCCCTCTCCCTTTCATTGATCAGATGTTGGAACGATTAGCAGGGTATTCACACCTCTTTGTTTCCTTGATGGATATTCGGGATACAATCAAATCCCTATTGCACCCACTGATCAGGAGAAGACAACATTCACATGTCCGTATGGCACGTTTGCTTATAGGAGAATGCCATTTGGGTTGTGTAATGCACCGACAACATTTCAACAATGTATGATGGCAATATTCTCAGATATGGTGGAGCGGTTTATAGAAGTGTTCATGGATGACTTCTCAGTTTTCGGGTCATCTTTCGACGAATGTCTCTATCATTTGAGTTTAGTGTTACAACGATGTGTAGAGACAAATCTCGTACTTAACTGGGAGAAATGCCACTTCATGGTAAAGGAGGGGATTGTTTTGGGCCATCGTATCTCAGCAGTGGGGATTGAAGTGGACAGAGCTAAAGTGCAAGTAATTGAGAAACTACCTCCACCCACATCCGTCAAAGGCATTCGTAGTTTTCTCGGCCATGCAGGATTCTATCGACGGTTCATCAAAGACTTTTCCGCCATCACAAAACCATTGTGCAAGCTTTTGGAGAAGGATGTGCCATTTGATTTATCTGAGGAATGTCTTGTAGCCTTTAACACTCTAAAGGACAAGCTAATCTCAGCACCTGTAATTGTCGCACCAGATTGGAACTTACCTTTTGAAATTATGTGCGATGCCAGTGATTATGCTGTGGGGGCAGCTCTAGGGCAAAGGAAAGACAAAGTTTTCCGAGTGATTTACTATGCAAGCAAGACTCTCAACACAGCCCAAGTTAACTATGCCACTACAGAAAAGAAACTACTCGCAGTTCTATATGCTTTTGACAAATTTCGAGCCTATCTCATTGGGTCAAAAGTTGTGGTTTACACAGATCATTCTACTTTAAAGTACTTGTTTGGGAAGAAAGATGCCAAACCAAGGCTCATCCGATGGGTATTGCTTCTACAGGGAGTTCGACATTGAAATTCAGGATAGGAAGGGGAAAGAAAATCAAGTGGCAGATCATTTGTCAAGAATTCAGCAAGTTGTAGAGCCCACAGATGGTGAAATCAATGAGAATTTTCCCGATGAGCAATTGTTTCTAGTTGACAAAGCTCCTTGGTTTGCCGATTACGTCAACTACTTAGTTTGGGGCGTAATTCCACATGAATTTTCCTATCAACAGAAGAAAAAGTTTTTCCATGACCTTCGTTACTTCTACTGGGAGGAGCCATTTCTGTACAGACGAGGACCAGATCAAATCATCAGAAGATGCGTGCCTGATGATGAAATGAGAGACATTCTAGAACGGGTGCATTCATCACCTTATGGTGGCCATCTGGGACCCACCAAAACAGCTGCTAAAGTGCTACAGAGCGGATTTTACTAGCCCACTTTATTCAAAGACGCGTTTTCATTTATCAAAGCATGTGACCGTTGCCAACGCACTGGTAACATTTCTGCACGACAAGAGATGCCACTGAACAACATTTTGGTGGTCGAAATCTTTGATATTTGGGGCATTGATTTCATGGGACCATTCCCATCTTCCTACAACAATCACTATATCTTGGTAGCAGTTGATTATGTGTCAAAATGGGTTGAAGCACGTGCTTCACCGACAAACGATGCTAAGGTGGTGGTAGAATTTGTCAGAAAGAACATCTTCACAAGGTTTGGAGCACCTCGTGCTATCATTAGTGATGGTGGCACTCACTTCAACAACAAACTTTTCAAGACTATCTTGGCTAAGTATGGAGTTCACCATCGAATAGCCACACCTTATCATCCACAAACAAGTGGACAAGTGGAGATATCGAATAGACAACTGAAGAGGATTCTTGAAACCACTGTGAATTCTTCACGCACTGATTGGTCAAAGAAATTGGATGATGCACTCTGGGCTACCGTACTGCCTTCAAAACACCTATTGGTATGTCTCCTTACCAATTAGTGTTTGGAAAATCATGTCACTTACCTGTTGAATTAGAACACAAGGCATACTGGGCAGTGAAACAATTAAACATCGACATGAAAGTCAGCAGAGAAAAGAGATGTTTGCAACTCAACGAACTGGATGAGTTTCGTTTAGGTGCATATGAGAATTCAACACTCTACAAAGAATGAACAAAGAAATATCATGATCAGCACATCCAACAACGAGAATTTAGGATAGGGGATCAAGTTTTACTTTATAATTCTCGTTTGAAACTATTCCCAGGAAAGCTAAGATCAAGATGGTCAGGGCCGTTCACGATTTCACAAGTGACTCCATATGGTGCTATCGAACTTTCTCACCCGACCAAATGAACCTTCAAAGTTAATGGTCAACGTCTCAAGCACTACTTTGAGACCAATTTCTCAAACGAAAAGTCGGTTCTAGAGCTGCAGTGATTTTCGTAGTCAGGCTCGTGACTATAAACAAGCGCTTTTGGGAGGCAACCCAATTCTCGTTCATTTGATGTGTGTTGTGTGTGCATTACATTATTTCATATTGTTTTATTTTGTTTATCTGAGTGTGTTTATTTATATTTATTTGAGTTTAATATTTTTCTTAAATTGTGTTTTCTTTTCACATTTTATTTTTATTTTCATGTTTATTTATTTTGTTTATTTTATTTTTATTTTCATTGTTCATAATTCTATTCTATTAATGTATATATGAGATATTTCAGGTGGGGTCGACGCTAATGATTTTTTTCATGCGGTGGAAAAGTGTACGTTGAAAAAAAAAAAAGAGAGAGAAACGGCCGACACAAGTGGACAGCTGGCAGACGCGTTTTCTCAACGGCCACGCGATTTACTTTTTCCTCGGATCCCGCAGATAGTTTACCCATTTGTCGGGTGAGTGGTTGCCACAGTAATCACACACGATCCTTAAAGTCAGACGAGGTGACTCATTTATCCACACCACACTTCGTCTTCACCTGATTTTTCTCTACTTATCTCTGCAATTACAGTTTCTTTAGGTAACATTCTTCTTTTCTCTGCTTCTTTAGCCGGGTATGGAAGCATGTTTGTATATCTATCTTGTGATTGTTGAATGTGTAATTCAAATCTTCATACTTCTTCTCTTTTATTTCTTCAATTTCATCCACTAAACATGGACTCTGCACTTGTAAATATTCGAAAATACTACTCATCTTTTCCTTTGAATGATTTGAAAATAATCTACCGCTTTAGGATAGAGCGGTTGAGAATGTTGATGTACTATGGGATGCCTGCGGATATACGTTGGTTAATTGAAGCCAAACTTCGAATAGGAGGAGAAATTCCAACCATTTATACCAAACATTTATCAGGTTTAGGCAAAAGCAGTTTTGTAAAGAAACGAAGAGCAAAAAGAATGAATGTTTGTTATAAGTGTGCTAGATGGACATGTAATACAGGTTGTCGTTCACTTGGATTTACGTCCAAAAATAGGGAAGATAAGATAACTTTCATTAAGGATGGCCTGAGTAAGGAGTCGCTAGATGATATCTTGCAGACTCTTAAGACGCATCCTTGTGGAACTGTGCAACAAGAACTTCTCGGTTTATGGACTCAGTTTAAGAGTGAACGAGAACGCAGTCTTGGGAATCTGACTTTAAAAGACCCTGTTTGCCAGTTTTTAAGAAAACTGGATGGGAAGCATATCCCCAATTCATAGAAGGTGTTGCAGCCGTTTCTGGACATAAAACCAGAGGAAGATGTGAGCCACAATCACAACTAATTGTTTATATTGTTGTTTTTGATATTTTTTTTTGTGTGTGTTTGTTTCAGTTATTAGCTTTCTTTAGCAAGTTGAGTTCTTATGGCAGCCACTCCCAGCCTCGAAGGACCTTCTCATGTACAATTGCAAACCATTGGAATCTTTGGAGGAGCAAACATAGGGGCAAAGTCGGAATACACTGCTGCTGCCATCGAAGTGGGAAGAAAACTCGGAGATCTTAAAATTCACGTTATCTATGGAGGAGGACTCTATGGGCTGCTAGGATGTGCCATTACAGCTGCTCGAGTGTGAGGATCCCGAATTATATGAGTCACCCTCGATCCTTTATCACGGCTCTACGGATTCACAGTCGGCATTGAGGTAAAAGTAAAATCGCTGTATGAACGCCTGTCACTCATGATTTTATATTCTAATGCCTTCATTGCACTCCCAGGAGGTTTTGAAACATTAGAACAAATTTTTAACGTTATTTCTTGGTACCAGTTGAACTTGCATAATAAACCCATTGGTCTGTTAAATGTGAACAATTTTTTCGATGGTTTATTAGCTTTTCTTGATTTTGCAACTGCGAAACAGCTAATTTCTCCAATTTCAAGAAACATGATTTTAATTGCATCTTCCAATGATGAATTATTGGAGAAATTTCATGCTTATGTACCACAACTTGATCCATCGCAACCTCAAATCGATTGGAGACCGACCTCCAACAAGCGCAAACGAGACCCCATTGAATTGGATTTCGAGTTGAGGTTATAAAACGTGGAATGTTATCTTTTGATTTTTAGCATCATCTATGTGTGATTCTGTTTAGCTTTGTTTTTCAGGATTTTTTATGCACTCCGTCTGAGCCACACAGGTGATATCTCTCCTTCTCTTTATTGAACATTGAGGACAATGTCAATTTCAATTTGGGGGGTGGGATTTCGTGCTGTTATAAAATCATTTGATAACTATAATTTTTTTTTGGAGATGGCAGAGTAAGGAGTAATAGGCTCTTGAGACGCATCTTATTTTTGTTTGTTTTATATTTTAGACTGTTTGTGTTATTTTGCTTCAGAGAAAACAGTTGCTGATTACATGACTTCTCGCTTAGTTTAGTCATTGTGTACTTTTGATTTGTAGAATTTATTGTAATTCTCAAGTGTGGGGGTGCAAGTTTTATTTTATTTTCTGATTTGGTTGTGTATGCTTGTTATTTATAGGTTGTTTATCATATGTCTAGTGTTGAGTGTATGTGTGTTAGTTATATTGTATGCTTGATCGTTTTGTATAAAAATTTTTAAGACATTTTAAACTTGTCGTTAAAAAAAAAAATACCTTAAGTTTAAAATGTCTTTAACTCACGTGGTATACTACTCAAGCTTATCTGACAATTGCTTGTCCATTGGATGTCATGACTCATTGTTGATGGATCTAGAAGTTGGTGGTTGGAGTGAGGCGTGCACTTGAATTCTTTCCACCCATTTTCATTATGAATCACTTTACCATTGTGAGATAAGTGGTGAATTAACCGAGTGGAGGATGAGTTTAGTATTGTGATGATTCCGTGCATGTTAACTTGTGTGGAGTGTCTTTGATTAACAAGTAGAAACAAGGTAATGACCGTTTGCTAGAAATCCAATCTATGTCAATAAAAGAGTGTTAAAAAAAAAAAAAAAAAAACTGCATTCATCTCATTGTGCTTCCATTCTCTTGCCTCGATGACTCGGGTGAATAAGTTCTTGAGGTATTTTAATGCACTGGTGCCTTGAGTGACGAGCTCGAGTCGCCCGACCTAAAGCCCGCTACATGGGTCATTGAAAGCATGATTGTTTGGGGCATTGCATTGCATGCTTACATTTTCGTATAAAAATAAAAATAAAAAGTGAGAAAATAATCAAAGTGAGTATCATGGATATGGAAATCTAGTTGGTTTGAATTACTTTGGAGTAAACTTGTTCGTTGAGCACTCAAATTTAGGGAGAATCGTCACATTGCTTACTATTGATCCTACCGGTGAAATTTGCCCATATATATATATATATATATATATATATATAAAAGAGTGATTGAGAGCAACCTTTGGGATGATCATTGGGGGATGAGAGAACATAAGTCAGATATGACCACGAGAGGGTAACGATATATTTGACCATTGAGGGTCGGGTTGCTAACCACTCAATTTTTGGGTCTAAAAGGCAATGGGAAGTGAAGTACAAGTGACGAACAAGCTCATCTTCTTTGGTAGTATGAACCGTGAGTTGATTACATTTTATACTAGTATTTGTGTCTGTCAAGTTGCTTCGAATTTTAGTGTGTTTGATGGTGTGCTTGCTTTGGTGTATTTTGAGTCTTTTGTTGTTCGAGGGCGAACAACAGTCTAAGTGTGGGGGAGTTTGATAAGTGCTAGAAAAGCACTTAAATAACTCTTCTATTTTACGTATTTGTGTGTTTTATTAGTATTATATATTTCTTTTTATGTGTTTTTCCTTTTATTGTGTGTTAAGAGTCACAAGAAATCAAAAAGAGCCAAAATGGATGAAAACGGAGCGAAAACGGAACTTAGGACCGAAATGCAAGCAAATTCAAAGATGGAGGGCATCCGATGCAATTTTATGAAAAGTTGTTTTTACAATTTTTCTTGTGCCAATATCAAAGAATATCGAAAGATTTCCACATTTTTGTCGGATCCCAAATCGGAGTTTCCTAGTGAAAGTTATGGCCATTTGAAGAGAAATGACAAAGCGTAAAAAAATCAGCAGCTCGAATTTACTGCCGCAGTTCAGTAATTTGACCATAACTTTTGCTACAAAAATCGGATTGACATGCAATTTATATTTTTGGAAAGGAAACTCAGAGGGCTACAACTTTGATGTTGACCACTTCAAATGATTCGGATCATATCATGGTCAAAAATGGGAAAAACCGAGAGTGATGTGAATGGAAGATTTCTTGGGCCATGTTTTAGTAGAAAATTCATAACTTTCTATTAAAATATCAAAAAAAGGAAATTCCAATTGTACAATTCAGCCAAGATGCTTACCTATACCATGATGCAATATTTGAACTAATGGAGCAATTTAAGATCATGATTTGGTGGTTACCAATTAGTGGAATCATAATGGAGTAGTTATACAATTTTTTATCATGTTTTCTTGTGAAATTTTGCCTATAAATAGAGGCATTTGTAAGGAAGGAAATGCACAACTTAGTACACAACTTAGTGGAAGAGAATTAGCTAGTAGTTCTCTCCAACTTTCTCTTCAATAAAATTCTCTTTTTCATTTGTTCTTAGTTTTAGCTCAAAGCTTTTAGTTTTAGCATACAAGAGAGCTTGATAGAGAGGAATTTAGTCGAGAAAAATACGAGTGAAGAAAGAACTAAACACATTCGAGGAGCGAAGGAAGGGAGACAACACCGGAAGCTACACATTCATTTCCACTCGTCGTAATCCGGTTATGTATCTCTGTACTTTCTCTATTGAAATTCTCGTATTTAAATTTATGGGTAACTAAGTTTCTATACTTAGGACGAGCAATGAATCCTCTTTGTGAACTCTAGTATTTTGTTATTGGATTTAATAGTATGTCATTGATTTGTCGTTAATTTTATGTTGTTGAGCATATTAATTTATCTTTTTGATCAATTGATAAATTATAAATTGGTTTGTGTCGGATTTGAGAAATGAAAACACAAATTAGAATAAACAACATAGAACACTAATTTAGACAAGATCTAGAGATAAACTTGTGGTTAGTGCGATCTTTAGGTGAAGTTTGTGGAACCTATTTGAATTTATTGTGTAAATGCGTTCTAGAGGGTTGATAACGAATTTATTTAGAGATAAATAAATTGGTCTAATAGAATAGAATTATTTATCCTCGAGAGAGGTAAATAGTTATTTTGGTAAATTAGATCGTAAACGAAAACAAGATCACTATTGAATCCAATTGCGTATACTAGAGGGATCAAAGTTGGTGAAATTGTAAGTCCCAAGTCTTATAATTCCCATCGTCGTTATATTATATATTACAAATATTAAATTCTTGTTATTTAGATTCTCTTTAGTTTTTATATTTGTAAGATTTTATTTTCATAAAAAAAGAAAACAAACAAAACAATTTTCAAATCGTCTTTTCAAATAAAGTACAAAGTTGATAATTTTGATAATTAAAACAAGTTTCCGTGGGATCGACACTTAGACTCAAAAATCCATTTACTACTTGTTTGACCCGTACACTTGCGGCATTTATTTGACACATTTCACAACGAACAGATATAATTATATAAATGGTATGGATAAATAGATAATTGAAGTAGGGATAGATGTATATATATTGTGTATTGATATTTAAGAAAAGTAAATAGCAATTGAGAGAAAAGTAGAGAACTTGAGAGTTGAGAGTAATTGGATGAAAAATAATAAATGGAGAAGATATATATAGAGAGCTAAGAAAATAAAAAAATAAAAAATTTTAAATGGTGACAATGGCCACAATTGTGACCGTTTGACAATGGTCACAACATTTGAACCTGCTGGCAAGCTGGCCCATTAGGCGGCTCGTGGGCCAGCTTGCAAGCTGGCCCATTAGGCAGCTCGTGGACTCGTCTCACGAACCAGCTCGTGAATGAGTCCACGAGTCGTTCGTGGAGTGGCTTGTTGGGCTTGTCCACGAACCGATTCACGAACTCTACGAACCGATTCACGAACTCTACGAACCAAACACAAACTGTCCAATTTCAGATTTTTCGGCTCGGTCCAAGTCCAAGCTTGTATTCTTACTAGCCGAACCGAGCTGAGCTCACGAGCTTATGAACTATCCAACTCATTTGCCACCCATAGCCGCAGTTCGGCCACAACAAATTTATTTATTTATTTATTATTTTTTTTACATTCTCTTTGGACAAACTATACAAAAAGCCCTTCAACTTTTGAGTTTTCTTGCAAAAAGAATCCAAATTAATTTCATCCAAAGTCTTTCGTCTTTCGTCTTTTGAAGAGTTACAGTTGGCTCCCCAACTTCAGGAAATTTAACTCTTTTAGTCCTTTTTGTTCCTTTTTATCTTGTTCCCCTCAACATTGAAGATTTATGCCCACAAATACAATACAAACATATAAATAAGTAGATATCTGCTAGATCTAATGATAATTTATTCGTTTAAAGATATAAATAAGTATATAAAACGCACACTTATTATAATGCTAAAACATACTTAAGATTAAAGACGTGCTTAAAATAATTTTAAAACACCTTCAATATTGAAAAGAATAGTTTTGCACTCACAGAACTACGAACTGCTCCTAGTTTAGCTGATAGGCTTTCCCAATAGTCTCGTTGCCGTATGAAATAACAATAGTATTCTAATTAAAATCTCGACACTTGAATTCCCACATGCAATACTAAGCTTTAACTTTTCGACATTCTCTAGTTTTCCCTTTCCATTCCTTTCAACGTATTTCCCTTTATCCACTGATTTAAGAATAATCTTTACTTCTAAAACCACCAAATTATTCCACATAATAAAGGCCTAGATTTTCATCATCTAAGTACGATGAGTTTCAACCCATTTTATCACTCAGTACTCAATTGGCGTCAATTCTACTTCACAATAGTTAATTAGGGCAAGACAACACCTAAATGACATCTAAATAAGTGATAAATCTTGAATCCCCAATATTTATAGGAAAACCCCTAAAATTAAATTATACTACTTACCTCAAATTATAGGGGAAAATTGATAAAATCTCGTTTGCCACACGAAACCATAATGAATCTACGCTTTTCCTTCCTTTTTCCTCTTTTCTTTTTCCTTTTTTTTCATTTTTCTCTTTCCCATTCTCCCATTTCGTAATTGGCTATGGGGTCAATTGTTGCTGCTGAAAAGGGATTAGAAGACTAAGGCTTGTTTGGCTATTTACAAGCTATAATTTAAATGAAATTTGCAACTTAAGTCCCTCCAATCAATTAACTAGCATAATTTAGTCAATGTAACTTAATTTGCATAGATGTCCTTTGAAAGTTAATTATTAAATCCTTAAACTTCTTACTATTCCAATAAAAATCTTATAGGACCCGGGCTTTGACCCATAATTATTGGCTTTAACCAAGTTGTAGTTAAAATTTAAATAAGCGAAAATTTGGGTTGTAACAATATATCTCATGTTTGCAAAACATCTGTAATGGAGGGAATGGTTTAATGGAAGAAAAAGTCTTAGCGGGTAATGATGAAGGTGTTCTTGATGGCAAAGGACAATGCTTTTAATGTTTTCGATTCATGAGAGATGACATCTAACTTGCAACAGTGAAATCCCAATGCTATTATCCGATTTTTTATGGGTGTAAGAACAATTTTGGAACATCGTCTCAAACTTTGGTAAAATATGGTATTTAGTAAAATAACTTTAGATTTGGAATTGGGTCAAGCTAAATACACACCAAAAATTACTCTTCATACCCATATGCAACATACACCTACCATTTTTTTATCATTCCTTATTTACTCACAACACCCCCTTATTTCCACTTTTACCATTTACCCTTTTACCTAATTAAACAACCACTTCATTTTTCATCTCTAGTTTTCTCGAACAAAAAGAGAGAGAAAAGTCAAACCTCGATCTACAAAACTCCATATGGAAGATTCAAACCCATTTACAAATAGAACAAGGAGGAGAATCCAACAACAATGGATAACTGTGAGTTGACGTTCTTTTTTTCCCAAATTTCATGCGTAATTGTAAAGTTTTGGGCATTTTTCAAGCATCCCTTAGATCTATTTAACACTGGTCTTGTCGAACAGATCTGAAGTTGTTCCGCCCATTGAGGGCTAACACCCAGTTTGGTCTACGGGCAAAAGTCACCGACCATCCCAATGGATGTTCGGCCAACGTAGGCTGAAGGGCATTCTTCCCCCGTGGCCAGCATTTAGTTTTTAAATTTCTTATCTTCTTGATAATATAATTGATTGTATGAATTGAGTGACTAAATATAAAGATTTGATGGTTGATATGTAGTTATGACATTTCCAATTATATCTATAAGGCAGTAAACTTGGTATTTTTTTATTTTTTATTTTTTATTTTGCATTTTCTTGATTTTTTGAGTAGCTAAAGCCTTGTTAAATGTTTTTGTTAATTTTTAGTGATTCAAAAATTATTAATTTATTAATAAGTTATTATTAAAGCCTTCTAAAAGAAAATGCCAAGAAGCTACATGGAATCCCCATAACGAGCAAGCACATCAGGACACTGATATTCCCAAAGATACACCACATGTCAAAAAAATGCACCATGATCCAGATGAGGTACCTGTTAACGATAATATGGTTGTCGATTAGTCAGAGACCCACCATCAAGGTGAAGAAATCCAGGACCAGGTACTATCCGGATCATATCCTAGTGGTCTAGTGGATCTACAAATTTATGCTCTTTCAAATTGTACGTGGCCTCACATTGTCACATGGTGAAGTTATGGGAGTGGCAGATTGATCCCATAGATGACAAGTCGTGGACTAGGTTGCTTGGGATCCCCATGATTAATATGATGCGACATACATCTTATTGGAAGGCCAATAAGTGCTTGATATCTGTTTTTGTGGAGAGATGGCATACGGAGACGAATGCATTCCATATGCCATTTGGGGATCTGACTATCACGCTAGATGACCCCTATTGTCTTCTTGGTTAATAGTTAGTCGTCTTCCATTGCAGCTCATGAGTATGACTGCCGAATCCAACCACATTTGGATAGGAGATTATTGGGAGTCACAGAGGAAGAAGCATACAGTAGTGCAAGGGGTTCCACGGTAAAGTTAGAGTGGTTGCACGCCAAGTTTATGAACTACAGTATTTCCAATGATCGGCGTACATTACTTTATACAGTGAGGGTTTACTTGTTGTATCCTTTGGGTTGCCCCATATTTATTGACAAGATAGGCAGTTGGGTCTCAACCAAGTAATTATATTTTTTGGAGGACAATAGCGAAATGCAGAGTTATGCTTGGGTAGCTACTACCTTGGCCTATCTATATAGGCAATTAGGATTAGCATCTAGAGCTTATGTGAAGCGAATGTCGAGTTATTCAACTTTACTGGAGGTAATACGTAGTTAAATGTTTGTTTTGTTTACAGCTTTCTCCATTTTATTTTAGTTGTGATTTGTATCACAAATGACTTGACATTACTGCACGCATGGACATACAAACACTTCCCAATGGTGACGCTTTTTCACAGCACCTTTGCGATGAGGCGGACACGAGAGTTACATGCTGAAGCATCTCTGGACGCTGACGCGGCATGTTAGGGAGGTATTGGGTTTTTTGAAGCCAAATGATGTTAGCAAAAAAATTAATATATTGTTTTTGCATTCTTGACATACAACACGATCAACCAGTTCTATATTTAATATGTCCCGGTTATATGGAACCCGTAAGTTAATTTTAGAGAACACTTTCCACGTGATGGTATCACTTTCTACCACCTTGGATATTGTCGAGTCGTACCATCCTAATCGCATGCTTAGATAGTTAGGGTATGTGCAAATGATACCGAAGGACCCATTTGCTCCAGAGGTAGCTAGAAGAGCGTGGACAGCTGAAAGGTACAAAGTCTTGTACAGTACACGACGAAACATGTTTGACATGTCGGACTGTCATCTCTTGAATGTGGCTCATCTTGGTAGAAAGGTAATCTTTCTATGCTAGCATGCACCCCATTACATTGACTGGTATACGCAAATTTCCCATGCTTATGGGCAGAATTCCCAAATATCAGTCTTCATGACGTGGCACTGGGTCAGAAGCTGTAACCACCATGCAATTATAGGAGCGTCTTATAAGGATACGCAATGTTTTGGAGCCATTGGTACAGGGGAAGGAATTAGGTGATTCGCTTCTAAAGCCATCTGTTATTATGCTAGATGTTCATGAAGTATATCTTATTGTGCAAGGCTTAACATTGGAAGAGTACCAGCGTGACCAGGCTATGGGTAGTTCATTTCAGGGGCGAACATTCGGGGGTGAATCATCAAAGGGTCCACCCAGTAGATGTAGATGATGATGACTTGCATTTTTAGGACGTAGATGATGACAACTTGCATTTTTCTAAGGGTTTTTTTTAAATACTTTCAAGGTATGAACTTTTGAAGAATAATATATGTAATTTATTAGTTATACGAATGGTACACATCTGCTTAATGTGACTGGACATCAATTGTGAAACTCAGCCATTTGAAAGCTCAATATAAATGAATGGCAATCAACCATATACAACAAACAATACAATCGCACGAGTTTCAAATTAATGAAAGTTAAATAATGCTATTGCGAATTAATGAAAGGTTCAATTACGCTACTACTTCGTATTATAGATAAACATCAATTATCGGACTCAATCGTCTCAAAGCTACCAATTACACTGCTAGAGGTTATACAATTATACATTGCAATTTACTAGGCGAACAAAATGGCCCATCCCATTGCATACTGCCTCCTATTGATAACATGGGATAGTAGGTGCCCCTTGCATAAGAAAACCTACGGATGAAAGGCATTTATTTAGCAATCGAATGAACTAATACATGTACATCGCTAAAATATACATAAACATTCCTGAATGAAATGATTTCCATTTACAAATACGATGTAAATACATTTAGGAAGCTCGACAATGCACATCCCCAAGGGCAAGTAGGTGCAAAATACCTGCTCAGATAAAGTGATGAGGGCAGTGTTGTGTCTCGACGTAATGAGATAGCCTATCTCTAGCAAGCTCATTCGATATCTATAGTATGCTGAGTTCGCGAAACATTTCAATGGCAACATTTTTTTTTGAACGCTCCCATTTTCAATATACACACCTTTATATAACTATTGGAAGTGTTCGCGCTTTTCTAGAAGGTCGCGCCATACATAAGACCACGTATTTTCACCAAAACCAAGTAGGGCTGCGATTGCACGAAAACCACAATGATGATCGGCCACTACATCCTAAGTACCAGTAATATATTCTTGGAGATGAGATAGTAGTTGATCAATATAGCCACGAAAAGAAGCCTTTCATGTAGGGCAATGAACAACCTAATGAAAAGTGAGACATTAGAATCTACCACTTTGAAAGGCGATTACATTAACTTCGTACGTGCGTAAAATATCATTACCATTATCTTTTGTTTTTTATTCCCTGTCATAATCAACAACGACTCTGAACAACAATGGTGGATGGACTAAACATATTCAAAAGCACTAGGTTCGTTCTTTGTTGCTTTACCTTGTTTCATTTTTGTTTTTCTCGGGTGACCACGAACGTTAGTCTTCACAATAGGCTCAAGCAACAAGGTTGTCGGTGGCTCAACAAACTCAATTAATCTCTTCAACGTGAACAATTTCTCTATTTCATTCGCTGTTGAAAAAAAATCATTCACGCCTGCAAAAACATGACTCCAACGAGGGGCAATATCATCCGAAATATTAGTGTCTACCCCTGACTTTGCTCCATGTCTAAGTTTCTCAAAAAGCTATCAACTAGATCTAAAAGGACTAACATATCCATGCGTACATATTCAGCAATTTCATGGGCATAAGGCAAACCGCACGTCTCCCTTAGTACATATCTGCAAGGCAAAGGATTGGCTCCAATCGTATTTACACCATTCATCTCATTCAATATCTTATCCAAGCTAGTAATTGAAACCATACAATTGCACGTACTTAAACACGTGTGCTTTAAATCGGTGGACTACGTTTATACTCTTCTCAAATGACTGCTAAATCGTAGTGCGTGACATCTCAATCAAAGCATCAATTCTAGTCCAACATGTCTCAAATTACCTTGGCTCGAACCAAGTTTCCTTTTCAATTTTGCGTGTGCATTCTTAGCCCTATAGTAACAAACAAAATGGCCAAAACTATTACTTAAGTAGCAATCAAAATTGGCGATGTGTAATTAAGGCTATTTATATTTGCACACCTATTTGTTGTAGTATTATCAAAATACAAGAAGTGATTTGTCCAGCAAGACACAAATCTATCTTCATGTGGGTGAATCCACTGCCTCAACGAATAGTCGACAGAATCTGCATAATAGGAATAATCTGCTTGGAACCTTCTTAGCAATTCATAAAATATTCTTTCCAATGCAGGTAATACCAAGAGATTCCACAAAGATATAAAAGAATAGCATGCCTTTTTAGTGCGGACCATTTTCTTGCAATTTGCTAATATATTCCTACTGACATGCCACCGATATGAGAAATTTCTCGTAGTCGGAAAAGTACTCTTGACATCATTCATTAATACGATCTCGCAATCGGTGACAACGACTGTGGGAAGATATGATTGGTTGAGTAGTGATTTCAAGCTAAGCAATGTCTAGTTGTCGTTATTTTCACACCCGGACTCCATATAAGCACATGCAACTGAAAATCTCATATCCGTTGATGTCACACCAACTATTTCCAACAATGGTAACTTCTACCAGTTAGTCTTATACATACAATCCATCAGGTGAATGATCACCTACCAACTTGTTGGCAATATAAGTTGCCAACAAGGGTGATGTGGCTCCCTCACAGGGCGCCACGTCACCGCCCAATTTTTTTTTTAATTTTTGTTTGAAATCCATGTTAAATGAGATAAATAATACATAACTGCCCCCTGATGGTGGGGGGCCTCACCCGATCCCTATCTTTCCCCCAAAAATGGGGGTGTTGGCGTCTTATGACGCCAACAAGTTGGCAACGGAAAGGGAGTACAATCCATCAATACAACACTAGGGAAAGCACACAGCAAGTCAACGCTTGTTGGGTGAGCAAAGAAGATATCCTTTACCGTGTCACATTTCTCACATCGCCTAGAATCGAAGAAATATCCATGCTCCTGCAACTTGAACAAGATGTATTGCAATTGTGATTGACCTCCGTGGTCGATTAGTCTATGCCTTTGACGTTCATTATAAACAGTCTTCAGTGTCGACATATTCTTAGGATATCTCGCTTTCAATGTATGTAATATATCTTTCGGTCGACTATTATTTTCTGACATATCAACGACCAACTTCTCCTCATTAGGTGTCAACCGACTAGTGAATGAGTGACTTAGCAAATATCGCAGATGGATGATTATGCACACTGCCTGCAACTTGTAATGCTCATTGTCTGTCAACAGATACTTGCCAACCTTTCAATGCAAATAGACATTCACACTTCTTTATTCCTGTAAGTTTTGCTGTACTTTCACCCTTTCTATCTTTTCCTTTAGGCTCTCGGTACTTTCCACCTTGTTCACAAGCAAGCACTAGTCGAGTCCGCCTACCACCCTCTTTATTATATGAACTCTTCACTACTATCACCATACCGAGAACCTTTGCAGTGTTATGTACACAACAAAGTAACTCATCATGTGATTCAAAATAATTGTCGATAGAAAAAATTGGATGTATAATCCATCACCAATTAATCATGCTAACGACACTAGGACCAACAACACTATTCTTCGTAGAACGTGTATTTGAATCCCATATAACAAACAAATGAAAGGGTAAGAAATCAGAGGGGAAAAAAGCGGACAATATGACTAAGAGCGGGCATTTCGTGTTTGGTTTTGGGTATTGGACTATTTGGAACTGAACCAAAAGTTCTGGGTTCATAAAAAATGGAACCCTAGGGTTCTTCTCGGGCAAGATAGCCGTTTGGGTTCAATTCTATTTGGTTCCAATTTGGATTCGGGTATTCTAATATTTATGATTTGGTTTTGAAATTCTCATAAAAATATAAGATACCGCAATAAATAAGGGTGTGACTTCCGCACAATACTTTATTTGTTTTAATTTTTGAATATCTGTGTTCTACAAGCATACTTTATTATTTATAAATTTGAATTACCGATCAAAGTATTTAGATGACAATAAATTTACTAGAAAAATAGACGTGAACTTACTTTTCAAATCAAAGTTACTTGATTTCTATTTGATTTTCAGTTTTTAGAAAGGAGCAGTTCCATTTTCGATTCCTCGTTTTTCGATTTCGACTCTTAATTTTTTTACAAGAACTTTTCAGTTTCAATTTTTTTAGTTTGATTCCAGTTTTATCCGCTCAGTTCCCTTTTTTTTGTCCACTCCTAAGTAGAACTGTCAGACCAGTAGAGACCGAACATCATAAGTGATGTTAGCTTGGATGTTCAACCAATCACGGCCAAACATTCAAGCTGATGTTTCACCAATCATGGTCGAACAGCTGCTTCGATGTTCACTTATTTTTAGCCGAGCATCATCTTTGTTGATGTTCAAAAAACCAGCGCTGAATAGTACACAAAATGTCGTCTAATAAACTCGCAATTTTATTGTAAAAATGACGAACAATGCTTTGTAAATTACTAGAGTCACTTACACTGTTGATGAACATCTATTTTTCATGGTCCATTGCAAGATTGCGAAAGATTTGTTGGAAATAGAGGAGAGTCGAGAGAGAGAAAGAAAGCAATGTCACAGAAGTTATGAGTTCAAAGAGTGATGAGTTGAGAAAGATATGATATAAGGAGTTGGGGTGTATTTAGCATATGGTGGGTGTGTTTTAGCACATAGGTTACAAGAAAATGGTATATTGGGAATTTGGCTGTGGGTATTTTTGCCTTAAAATTTAGGTGGGTGTGAAGAGTAATTTTTGGGATGTGTTTAGCCGCACCCTTTGGAATTACATATTATAGTGACCGCGAATTTTCTTAAATAGAATATTTATTTAATTAAAATTTTCAAAATGTATCGCTACAGCTCCAACTAAAGAATTTAATAGTGTACGCTCGCCTAATCGAATTTTATATCATTTAATCATTATAAGAAAATAATTTGAAAATTTAATTACTTTTCAAATTTACATTGACCACCAAACTTTCAAATTTTGTTCGATTTAGTCCCTAAATTTAATTATTTTATTTACGTAAGTCTTTAAACCTTATTTAGCTCTTAATCCCTAACTTTCAATAGTTTACAGTTTGGACCCCATTCAACTTTATTTTGATGTTTAGTTTTTAAATCTTAATTATTTCTATTCTCGTTTTGCCGTTTAATTTAACTTCAAGAATTTTCAAATTCTCGACACTTAAATCTAAAGACTTCGCAATTTGCCCAAAATAAATTTGTTATTTAACTCAAATGCATTTTAGTCAGTTGTAGTAAATTTCTTACAACTGAAATTATTCAAACCCAATTTATTTCTTTACCCAATTACAAATTTAAGCCAAATTATAGGCCGATTTTCATATTTATCCAATAGAGCCCATTTGAAATTGTAACCCAATTTTCCCCTTTAAAACATCTTCGTAGGGTTTGTACCTTAACCTCTATTCATTCCACTCCACCATATCCATTTCATCCTCAATGCCCATCTCCATCCCCATCCAAACTCCATTATCACTCTCTTTTCAATCTAATTCAATATCAAGCAAGGGTATTAATCCAGATTTTCAACAGGTAATGTAACGACCCAGCCTACTCTCAAGATTAGCGACTGTTCCCATTGTACCAACACGAGTCTTTTCAGCATGCTTCGTCCTCACTTGCACGTTTCCCTAGAAAACTTCCCAATGGATCACCCATCCTAGAATTGCTCCAGGTCAAACACGCTTAACTATGGAGTTTCTAACGGTCGACTTCCCGAAAAAAAGGTGCACCTTGTTGGCGTGAATAGTATGAATCAATCTTTTTAAGCTTTTCTAGTCGGTCTCACATTCTGGGGTATTACAACTACCCATCGTTGGACTCGCGACGTCCTTCGTCGTGTCTGAATTATCTGAAGATCTTCTGCCAGGTATTGGGATTCTAGAGGTGGCTCGCGGGTTCAAGAGGTGGCTCCCACCTATAATGTAGCACTTTGTCCTGCATAGCACTTAGTTCTCGATTTTTCGGCTGGCGAATGCTCTGATACCATTTGTAACGACCCAAGGTGACCTTAAGATCGACGACTGTTCTCATTTTGTACCAACACGAGTCTTTCCAGCATGCTTTGCCCTTACTCGCATGCTCCCCGGGTAAACTTCCTAGGGGTCACCCATCTTAGAATTGCTCTAAGTCGAGCACAATTAACTGTGGGGTTTCTGACGATGGGCTTCCGGAAAAGAAGGTGTACCTTATTTGTATGAGTAGTACAAATCAATCTTTTAATACCTCTTGGGTGGTCTGATATTCTAGGGTATTACAATCACCCCATGTTGGGCTCACGACGTCCTCATCACGTTTGAACTATCTAAAGATCATCTACCAGGCGTTGAGATTCTAGAGGTGGTACCTATGGGTTTAAAAGGTGGCTTCCACCCTCTGTGTAGCAGTTTGTTCCGCATAGCACTTAGTTCCCAATTTTTGACTGGCGAATGGCTTTGATACAATTTGTAACGACCTACGCTACCTTCAAGATTGACGAATGTCCCCACTACACCAACACGAGTCTTTTCAACATATTTTATGCTCACTCGCACGCTCCCCGAGAAAACTGCCCAGGGGGTCATCCATCCTAGAATTGCTCCAGGTCAAACACGCTTAACTGTGGAGTTTCTAACGATAGACTTCCGGAAAAGAAGGTGCACCTTGTCGGTAAGAGTAGTACGAATCAATCTTTTTAAGCTTTCTTGGTCGGTCTAACATTCTGGGGTGTCACAGGTAATCTCTTTAACTTTTCGTTTTAATATTCTATTCCAATATCCTTGTTCTAGTATACTAACAAAACTAGCATCTTCACCTATTTTCAATACAGTCTCCCAAACAAAGCATTAAATCATAGCAGCAGCTCCTACTGGCTAAAAAAACCAAACCAACAACTTGCACAAATTGTTTACACGAGCAGTGTGAGTTGCTCTCACAGTAACAACAACAAATACCACCACCGCCGTGCACTCTGACTTTACCTCCATCACTGCGCCATTAAGCAGCTATTCACCGCCACCACCTCTACCTTCCCCAGCCACCGTACACACATAAACGCGCAGCAACAGTAGCAGAACACGGCACAGTAAACAGGATTCTCGAACATACACATACATCTCATATACATACATACATATATACATTCATACACACATATATACGCACTCAACAACCACAATCGGACCACCATCTAGTAAGCCCTAGAATTTTATTTAATTCCTAGGTACTCAACTTTTAATTCTTACAATCTGACCCTAAACTTTTATTTCAATTTAAATCTTTCAATTTCTCATTCTTATTTAAGTTAACCCCCAAACTTTATCGGCATCTAAATCCTCTATGTTTTAAAAATCTTATAATTTAGTCCAAAGTATTTTTAATTCAATGTTATTTCCTATTAAGCTCTCCAACTATTCAATTCTTTAAATTAACCCCCAAATTTTTATATTCTTTCAATTTTGGTCCATAAATTTCAATATTATTTAGAAATGCTCAACATTTATGTCTATTAATATAAGTTAAACTTCTAATTGATTAGACGAGGTGCATGAGCAGCTAGATGATTGATTTCTTACCCTCAATTAAGCTCAAACTCGAGAAAGGAAAAGATTTAAGGTAGGTTCAAAGCTAAAAACTCATTTTTACTTATCGTGCATTTTTAGTTAATAATCTATACTATATGTGTGCTTTTAGTATGTAATTATTTGCCTTCGGGCCTTGACTTGTGTTCCGGCCCAGAGTTTGCTTTCGGGAAAAAGATTTGCCTTCCGGCTCAGAGTTGCCTTCGAGCCTAGAGTTGCCTTCGGGCAAATACCTGCCTTTGGGCACCAGACTTACCTTCGAGTATTACATTACAGAGCTTACATATCTATTTGCCTCATATACTTGCATAGATTGATTAACTTGGGTAGAGGCTACTGAATATTTCTTTGAAATACCGGTGCTTTGCTTTTCTAAACAAATTGCAGATTGAGGAGTTGGAGGTGCATGTTCGCTCAATTGCATACCAAAAGTATAAGATGTCACGTTCAAGTAGTAAAGAGTAAGAGGGTTGTCCTACCCACGAGGATTGAACTAAAATTGCTTAAACTATCAATTCCATCTCAATCAAAAGGTCAAGCAATATAACAAGGTTGGTGGTTTGTAACTAATATTCTCTAAAATAAAACACAATTAATGCAAGTTTAAAGAAGTTGAAAACAATTTGAAAATGACTTAATGCAAGTTTAAAGAAGTTGAAAACAATTTGAAAATGATTTGGAGAAGAAAGTGTCGAGATTCATGATTTCACTTAACTTCACTATATCAATTACGCAATTTACCCTAGCATGAGTCACTTATCTTCAAGTTAGATCCGATTCTCCAATCTTTACTAGTTATCTCTCTCGAGTATTGAACTAGCTCTAATTGGATGGCTAATCAACAATATCTCTACGCCGATTAAAACTAACTAATCACATTAATCATTGTGAAAATACTCAAAAGATCACCTAGGGATCGGAATATCTATATATCCTATAATTATGAAACCTAGGTGTTTGTAAGTAGTATCCATGTAACGTCCTCCGGTAGTCTGAATCATATCTCATATAGTATCATATTAACACTCTTGCTGTGCATGTTAACTTTTACAACATACTTTAGGCACATGCACCAATCGCGAATGCATATGAATCCCTAACACGTATCACGGAACTAGAAAGAACATCATACATACATACATACATAGATTTATGTCAAAATGCTTTCAAAAGCCGAAATCACAAGTCCACTTGCAAATACTAGTAAGCAAACACCAGCAATCGTTCACGGGTCCAAAAGATGACATTAGAAGTTTGATTACACAAAATACGCTTTCAAAATATACATAAGGACTTAAAAGATTTTGAGGAAGCAAAATGCCTTTGCACAAGATCTCGTCTTCCCTCCTCCTCACACATCATGCATTAGACGAGCCTCCATTGTCTCCCACTTGCTTCCCACGTCCAATGTTATCTAATAAAGACAAAGAAAGAACATAATGAGTCACAAATACTCAGCGGATAGTAGATGTTAAGGTAAGAGCATTACATGTTTATGAATTGGGCCTGGATGTTAATCGTGAGTTTACAATTGTGAGTTTACAATGGCGCCAACATAATCACAATTAACATATGGCCTCACATCACAAATTTTTGGGGCTTAGATCCCCCAATTGGTCATCTTATCACATTTTTGGGGCTTAGGTCCCCCAATTAGGTCATCTTATCCTTCATACATGTAAACTCATGATTAACATCCTATATACATATATGTTCATGACCTAAATTGTGGAACCATGCCATTCACCAAGCAATGAAAGAAGTGTACACCTTAAAACATTCACTTTCATAAAGCATCAAGAACTTGATCCAACGACATTCATGGCCATTTCTTCATAGCTTTCTATCCATACTGGACATGTCAAATCGGCTTGCTCGGCTCAGCTCGGCTCGGCTCGCCAGCTTGTGTTCGTGCTCGGCTCGAGCTCGTTAGCTCGTCGAAAGCTCGCGAGTCTGAGCCGATCGGCTCGGCTTGGCTCGTTTTCTTTCTTTCTTTCTTTCTTTCTTTCTTTAAAGAGGGTTTAGGGTTTAGGCCTAAACCCTAAACCCTAAACCAACTCGTTTTTTTTTAAGTGATGTATGGGGTTTTTTAAGTGTTTAGGGTTAAATATATTCGGCAACACTTGGCTCGATTTTTTCCCCTAAATTGTACTTTGGGGTTTTTAAAGTTTAAACATATTCGGTAATTCGACTATCGAATATTTGAATTCGTATGCAAATAAATTAATAAATGAAAATATGAAATGATTGAATGAACCAAAATCCAAAAGTAATTTCATCCAAAAGGTATATAAAAAAATAACATTCTAAATTTTATTCGAAAAATTCTTATTACATAAAAAATACAATAATACATGTACAAAAACCCTCCTCCTTTATCCGGGCTTGGGACCGGCTATCAATTAGATAAGTTGAGTTAAAATTATTCACGACTTATATATTACGTGAATAATTTTTATAATAAAAAAGAATGAAAAAATGCATAAAAAAATAAAATTGAATTGAAATTAAAATAATCTTATATATCTATGTGAAGCTCAAAGTGCTCATTTCATCGGCTGCCCTTTGCTCCCATTCATTTTGTATGCGAATGGCCGCATCTTCCCAATCCTTTATACACATCAATGACTCAAATATATCCGCATTCAATTTACATCGCTCTTCGCTCATAACTCGACCACCGACACTAAATGCCGACTCAGATGCAACTGTAGAAACTGGTGGAGTTAAAACGTCACGTGCCACTTTTGATAAGACGGGATATTGTGACTCGTTTTGTCTCCACCATTGGAGCAAATCGAAATTTGCCAAATCGGATTTAGTACAAAGTGAAAGAAAGTCAAAAGAAAAATAGCGATTTAACTCAATAGGAGTAGAAGAATCTTGATTTAATAGAGTACTCCCTGAACTACTAGTTTCCCATGTGTTATCATCTCTTTGTAATAAAATGGCCCAAGAAGAACCCATTGAGTACTTGGCCACCTCCTCCGCCATCATTCGGTGACCACTTGTACCGGATGGAATCATGGTTGCATAGTGATTATAAAGAAGAATCATAAAAGATTTCAAATCATAAGTAATAACAACATTTATATCCATTCCCATATTTGTTATAATTGATTTCAACAACTTATAAGCTCCTTTTAAATTAATCCTTAGATCCACTACCGCACCAAGGGCGTACAATAGTGGGATCTTATCATAATATTTTTGAAATTTTTCCACCATAGAAGGAATAAAATTTCCAAAAATTGGGTGAGTGCTATATTTTCGCAAACATAAAGTAATTTCGTTAAGAGCAAACAAAACAACTGAAGATGTGGGTAAGTATACAGCCGAGCATGTCACCGTCGCCTCATAAAAAACCTGCAAAAATTTCATGCACTCTTTAGAAATTTCCCAATCAGTAATAGTTAAATCATCTCCTTTAAGTCCATTGGCACGATTATTCCAAAATTCCGTTATAACATGTTCATAACCATCACATCAACGAATCATTAAATAAGTAGAATTCCATCTAACAGGCATATCCGCACCGAAAGTCTTAGGGGCTAAATTCATTTCAATACATAAATTTTCAAAATCTTGTTTTTTACGAGTCCCAGAAAAAATATGGAGCATAGCAGTACGGATTTTATCTATCATTGGACGGATATCATCCAAAGCACATTTAACAATCAAGTTAATTATATGACAAACACAACGTACATGAAACAATTCTCCATCAAAATTAGGATTAATGTAAGGTTTCAACTTCCTAATAACACCATCATTAACTTTGGCATTATCTAAAGTGAAACTCCTAACCTTATAGTATGCCATATTCCATTAGTATATCATATATGATACAGGCTATATTACTTGCATTATGAGGATGCTCAATAATTTTAAAAACAATAATTTTTTTATGCAATATCCAATTTTCATCAATGTAATGTGCAGTAGCAGATAAGTATTCTCTATTATTGCCACCGCTCCACAAATCATGAGTAAAACTAATAACACCGTTAAATTGACGCATACCTTGTATTAATTGATCTTTTAGGTTTTCATATTTAGCAATAAAATCAGCACGTGCAGTATTTCGAGTTACGTTTTGGTATCTTGGTTGAAGACATTCTTGTATGAATTTTATGAGATGTGGATTTTCGACAAAATTTAGTGGTAGGTCGGTGGCGGCAAGTAGGGCGGCCATTCCTTTACGTGTTCTTTTCGGATCATAACTCCAAAAATTTAAACCGGATGAAGTCCCTCCTTCACCATCGGCTCCAATTTGTAGTTGTGTTTGCTGTGAATTACTTCCAGCTCTAGCAAGACACTTACGAGCATGTCGAGAATATTGAGAAGTAGCACCACCTACCGTAAATCCAAATTTTTTACCACAATAATTACATACGACAAATGTAACGGATTCCCCATTTTCGTTTCTTTCGACTTTTTTGGTAAAATGATTCCAACAATCGGACGTGGTGGTTCTTCGTCGAGAACCTCTTTCCCGTGGGGCAGAAGTTGTATTTTGATCATCGATTGGATTATTTGAATCAACATGAATTGGCTCGGATTGTTGGGATTGACTGTATGAATCCATTTCGTAGAATAGAAATATAGGCTATTTGGATAGATAAATGTGATAAGTAATAAGTGATAACTGATAAAATGAAAGAATATAAATATATAATAGATATTGAAATTGTTTGATGTATATAAGAGTAGAATTTCGTAGCAACTAGTAAGAAATATATAGAGAGCAATTGAGCAAACTATGTAGAATTTCGTAGCAAAAGTTTATAGAGAGAATGAGAGAATAGAGATAGAATTTGCTGTGAAAATCTAATTCCAAACACCCATATTTATACACATTTACGATGGCATTTTGGCAATTATCTGAAAAAATTTTAAATTTTGAATTCAAAATTCAAATTTTGAATTCAAAATTCAAAATTTGAATTTTAAATTCAAATAAAAAAAAGTTGGCAGCGGTGCTGCCAAAAGGCAGCATCGCTGCCTTAATTAGCTGCCAAAAGGCAGCTTAAAGCTGCCTTTTGGTAGCTTTAAGCACCGAGCAGGCGAGCTGCTCGACTTGCCTGCTCGGTCCGCGAGCTGTTCACGAGCGGGTCGCTCGAGCCAAATCGCGAGCCGTTCGCAAGCTGGCTCACGAGCTGGATCGCGAGCGGCTCGCTACATGAACTAAGTCGGATCGGCTCGGCTTGGTTCCTGCAAATTGGTTCGTGCTCGTCGCTCGGGCTCGCCTGAGCCGAGCTCGGGCTCGGCGAGCCCAAGCTGGCTCGCGAGCCAAATTGCCATGTCTAATCCATACCATAGCACACCACATTCAAAATCATAGCAAACATAGCTTAGTATTCAAAACTTCACATCCATTAACTTAAAACAATCAAACAAAGGAAACATGTATCATTCAATCACCAAACTCATCTATAACTTCAAATATAAGTAACTTACCTCATTAGTTACATAAATACATCTATTACCCGCCTTAGAGTAAAAGAAAACCAAACAAAACAACCCTTTGTAACCTCCTAAAAATCCTTCTTCTATTCTCTGTAGCTCCAAAACCAAGTAGGAGATAGTAAATATTGATAATCAACTTCAAACTAGATTTTGAAAGGCTTAAAGAAAGTCTTTAGAGTGTTTTTAGGGAAAAGAAACTAGTTGGAATGATAGTTATCTCACAAAAGGTCAAGAATTGTCTAGAAATAGCACATTTGCCGACTTAGGCCGTATGACCATGTACGGCTTGGCCATACTGCCGGGCTTGAAATTTTTTTTTTTTTACAAACTTCATTCACAACACACATTCATATCATTCACGAAACATACATCTAAATCACATACGACATTAAACGGGGCGTTACAATCCAAGTTGTATAACATCTCCCAATGATCAGACAATTCTCAAACAATTATTTGGCAGCTAAGCAAATGAAAGATAATGTAAATCAAATAAAAACACACAAGAGATAAATAACACAAAATCTAGTAAGCAAACATTGGAATTGATTAAGTAAAATAAGCTACATCAAGAATCCCAACACTAGAATATTTAGCCCATGGATGCAAAAGAAACAAAGGGAAGATGAAAATGATACATTACAAGAGATTAATGAGTTGAGAATACAAGAATAATGAAATAGAAACCCCCTTTAGATGAAGATATGAAGCTTCAATGGATGGCCTTCTTCTTCTTCTTCAATTTCCTTCTCACGCTCTGAAGGAGCCTAGCTTCTTCTTCCTCTTTCTCCCTTTTTCTCCTCTCTAACCTCATAATAATTTGCCTTAGGATGTTTCTCATGTTTGTAGGGAAAAATTCCCAAAATATCCTTAAGGAAAAGAGTAAAAATGGGTAAAAAATGAGTTGGCCCGCAAAATCAGCAAAAGCTGATTTTTGGGAGGCGCGGCTGTAACCTCAACTTTGGAAGGTTACAGCCGTAACCCATGCCCATCAAAAAACAGGCTGGACTTGAGGTGGGGGTTACGGCCCTAACCTGGTGGTTACGGGTGTAACTCAAGGTAGTTACACTTGTAACTAAGCCCTAGGCAACAACCACATTTCAGGCTCCCAAATGGTGAAATTTTCACTCAAAGTCCTTAAACTTTTGAACTTGTACGTTTTGGCCCTAGCTTTCGAACTTCCTTTCAAAAAGTCCCAAAATAATTGGACTTGAAATCCTTCAACTTTTAGAGAGTTACAATTTGGTCCCCATCTTCAAGTTTTCTAACTCTTTTGGTCATTTTTCTCTCTTTTTTTGGCATTCTTTCCTTCCCAAACATGATTTTTGACATACAAAGATCAATTTATATATGTGTGAGTAGAGACCAATCCATTTGCTTAACTTTTAACATGTTTACAGTATCAAATGAGTGTATAAAAACACATTCATCAAATATCCCCAAACTTAAGCGCTTGATCATCCCAACCAAGAATGTCTCCAAATTTATCAACCAATTAAACTCAAGTCATCCATGCAGGCAACCAAACATGCATAACTCACAAATACTCAATTGCAATGTCAATTCACAAGTTAACATCCAAGAATTTCTACAAAGGCAATCAAAAAACATCCCAAACTTGATTGATAGAAAAGAATATAGTCAATCCCAAATCTACCAAACTTGGAAATGGCAAATACATGGTTTACCACTACTCCTTAATCACTCTTCCAACAAGATGGGCCTTAGCAGTGAGATCAACAATCCATTCACGTGCCAACTCTCCCCAAAACATGAATGCTCCAATCAAACAAGCTAGAACTAAACACTTCGAACCACGAGGCATCTAAATCCATGATGTGTGCACTTATTGCTTCCTCACAATGTTTTTCCTTCTTACTTTTTTTTTCATAAATGCAATGCAATGAAATGCAATGCCCCAAACAATCACCCTTTCTCAAAGACCCTTATAACGGATTTTAGGTCTATGACTTCCCGAGCTCGTCACTCAAGATACCGGGTATTGAAATACCTCTAAGAACTTACTCACCTGAGTCAATGAGGTAAGAGAATAGGGTAAAATGAGATGGATGCAAATGTTATTTCACTCTCTTTCACACTTTTTTTTATACACATGGATTGGAATTCTAGCAAGGGGCATTGTCTAGTCTCACTTGTCAATCAAAGACACTCCACACACTTTCACAATATGCATGGAGTCACCACATTCCTTTCAAGCTTCCTTTACCGGTTGACCCCCAAGCTCATCACAAAATAGCCAAGTAAAAACAAGGCCATTCCGAGCAAAGGTAACATAGATCATGACTATACTTCAAAAATAATTTTCAATCAAGCAAAGGCATATCCACTCAAGCATAAGTGGCCATTCCCGGATATCTACCATGAACCAACAACAATTTAGACTTAAGAGCCGACAATGCCAATCAATACACAAGGAAAGCAAGAAGTGCGCAAGGGTCGGCAATGTCAATTCTTAAAAATCAAAGCATATGTGCAAAGGCCGACAAGGCCATACCAAGCACAAAATGCACAAAATCACCCCCAAACTTAAAACTTGTATTGTCCTCAATGGAATAGAGAGGAACGACAAAGAAAGCAAGGAAAAGCGAAAATCCCCATTTGTGGCTCAATGTGCTTGGTTACATTGGAAATTCATTACATCACCGTTGAGGTTCATTGCTTAGCATCAAGTTACGTCATCATTTTTTATAGAGGGAGGCCTACAAATGTCACCACAAAGGAATGATATTAACAAAGGGGAATAAGCAAAAGATACCCCCAAACTTATTAGATGCTAGATGTGCTAGGTGTGCACTTTTTTTTTTGACCTTGTTAGAATAAAATCACCTAGCATGCCAAAAATTACTATAATATATAAACAAGAAGTATAAAATAATCAAAAGATAAGATTAAGAAAATTGGGTTGCCTCCCAATGAACGCTTATTTATATTCTTAAAGCTTGACTTTTGGCATGATCATTTGGGTTCAGCAAAACGAATGGATGACTTTTCCCCTATAAAGTCACCTCCCAAGTATGGTTTCAATCTTTACCCGTTGACCTTGAAGTTCCCTTTTTGTGGATAATTCAACTTGGCCGCTCCATGTGGGAAGACTTTGGTGATTATGAAAGGTCCCAACCACCTAGAGCGAAGCTTCTCGGGGAACGATCAGAGTTGAGAATTGAAAAGAAGAACTTGTTGCCCCTCATGGAATTCCTTTCTCACAATATACTTATCATGCCGCCTCTTTGTCTTCTCTTTATAGATCCAAGCATTCACATAAAAATCAAGACGAAATTCTTCAAGTTCATTGACTAGAAGTAACCTTTTCTCGCCGGTCAATTTCTCATCGAAATTCAATGCTCTAGTAGCCCAATATGCTTGATACACAGGTTCGATCGGAAAACGGAAAGCTTTTCCATAGACAAGTTGGTATGGAGATGTGCCGATTGGAGTCTTAAACATGGTGCGATAAGCCAACAATGCATTATCAACCTTTTGAGACCAATCCTTCCTCAAGGAGTTCACCATCATTTCAAGGATTCTTTTCAACTCTTGGTTGGATATCTCAACTTGCCCACTTGTTTGAAGGTGATAAGAAGTGGCCACCCGATGTCTCACTCTATACTTAGCCAAAAGTGAGTCAAAGAGGCGATTGCATAAATGTTTTCCTCCATCATTAATGATAACTAGAGGGGTACCAAAACAAGTGAAAACATTTTTATTTAGAAAATTGATAACAACCCGAACATCATTAGTGGGCAATGCCATTGCTTCGACCCATTTGGAAACATAATCTGCCACAATCGAAATGTATTGATTAGAAAAAGATAGGAAGAGTCCCATGAAATCAATACCTTACACATCAATGATTTCAACTTCTAAAATAGAGTATAATGGCATTTCATTTCGATTAGAAATGTTACCATTTCATTGACATCTATCACATTTGGAGACAAAGGTGAATGCATTCTTGAATAAAGTGGGCCAAAAGAACCTCAATTGAAGAGTTTTGGCGGCAGTCTTTGAAGCTCCTAAGTGACCCTCATAGGAAGATAAGTGACAACACTCCAAGATGGCTTCCATTTACTCTTCCTACACACATCTTCGGATAATATGATTTGACCCTCTTTTGAACAATAATGGCTGCGAGCAAAAGTAGTGTTTGACATCGGCAAAGAATTTTGTTTTTTGTTGGTAGGAGAAGTTCGGTGGAATGATACCACTTGTCAAGAAGTTCACAAAATTGGCATACTAAGGTGCCTCGGTAAGTTGAAAGAGCTGCACAACTTGTAACAATTGCTCATCTAAAAATGTTTCATTGATTTCATTCTCCCCTTCTTTGGTTTGCTCAAGTCTAGATAAGTGGTCGGCTGCAAGATTCTCCGGTCCTTTCTCATCACGGATCTCCAAGTCAAACTCTTATAGGAAAAGAACCTACCAAATCACGCTTGGTTTGGCATCTTTCTTTGCAAGGAGATACTTGAGGGCCGAATGGTCAGTATAGACTATCAGCTTAGACCCAATGAGGTATTGTCGAAACTTGTCGAATGAGAATACCACCGTAAGCATTTCGTTCTCGATAGTTGCATAGTTCAATTGAGCATCGGTCAATGTTCGACTAGCATAGTAAATTTAACACCCCGTCCAGTTCCACATACATATACGTCACAATGACGTCAAATACACGCAGCGGATACATAATATCGTGTGGCCGAGCACTTCATCCGTAACGGGCCGCCTTCGGGCCCGTGCACATCATACCGTGTATTTTCTTTTCGTTTCATAACATAAGTGGAACTAGACGTGCGTCCGTCATTCATTTATACACGAAACCCTAAATTCCTTTCTTTCAAACATATAACGTAAAGCTAGGGTTTCGGTTTTCATTACGTACCGCAAGATCTTTTAATTCCCTTTTCCCATCACGCACCACATCATAGCATCTAGTGACCTTTCGCCTACCTCCAACGCACAGCACCTCCAAAACACAACACGTATGCACATAGTGAGTCATAAAGACCCAGTGGATAATAGATGCAATGCAATGCATGTCACACGTTTACTTTGGGCCCCAATTACAAATCATGTGAATACTTGGCGCCGTTCATTCTTTAGTTAGGCCTTATCTTTCATACGGGGCGTTGATCCCCCGAAGACCTGCTTTTCTTTACATACGGGGCGTAGATTCCCCGACTGACCACATCATAATGGGGCGTAGATCCCCCATATGGCCAGTTTACATTCATATGTAAACACATGATTGGTAACTGTATTCACACACATATGCTCACGATACGTTTACATAAACATTACCTCTTTACGCCTTGTTCCTTTCACATCGTCATTATTCACACATATCATAAACAAGGCTTCATGATCATATTGTGACCACAGGCATAAGACATTACATATTCATGCACTGAACGTTGGCACTTTACTTTACATAACGTCACAACATTACAACATATGATATACGTATTCATTTTGGTTCACGTAAGTACACGTAGCACACTTTAGCACAATCATATCCTCATCACATAGGACATATATTACTTCACATTAAATCACGTAAACATACATAAACGCCAAGCTTATCATTTCCCTTGTTCGTTGTATATATCTTCCAATAACTAGGTTTCTTTCACTTATAGCCCAATAATGTCTAGACATGGCATGACGGATCATACAAGCCACATAAACACATACATATCATCAACATCTCAAATCATAAACATAGAACAAGGCCAAGAGATCCTAACATGCCCCTAAGCTTCACAATCATTCCATTTCTTGTTTCAATCAAGTATAAACATGCAAATACATCATAAAGCATATAAAGCAACCATTACCCATCATAAATGAAGCTCAAACAAGCATAGACAAGCTTCCTCTTGTTCCTCTCCTTCTCTTCCTCTTCTTCCTTTCTTCTTCTTTCCTCTTGTAGAACCAAGATCCACAAGCTCACTATTGGTGCATAAAGCTTCAACAAGGGTTTTGAGGAGCTTGGAGAGGTTCTTGGGTGTCAAATGGACCTTAGAGACACATTAGAGTGGAATAAATACCCAAAAATATCAAGAAAAGTCGAGAAAACTCACTTTGCCGACATGAAATTACGGCAGTATGGTGTCCTTGAATTACGGCCGTAATGCCTTCAATAAAATTTTCTACCGGCGGCCTTCAATGTTTTGGTCATAACTTTTTGCGTCCGATGTCCAAATAAGGTGATTCAAAGCTTGTTGCAATCTAGACTCCAATGGACTACAACCCTTAAGAGACATCATCTTCAAAATCCACCTGTCGTTTCAAAGATGTGTCATTTTGAACCTCGACGCTTTCTTCTTTCTTCTCCTCTCTTCTCCCAGTAATCAAGGTTACATAGGGATTACATGCACTTGTTTCTTGATTTAGATCATGGAGAGGGTTTGCATAATCTTGGGAGTGTTATGGGAGTGCTTGAACTGAGCTCACACGAATAATCCTCAAGAAATAGCAAGAAACTTCTAGATATACCCTTTCGCCGACTTATAATTACAGTGCTTTACCATTTACGTCAGAACTCTTGACTTCGACCGTCACCCCAAATACTTACGGCGTAACCAACTCTCTCAGAATCCTGCATTTCATCTTCTTGACTTACGGTAGAACTCTATAACTTACTTCTGGTGTAACATGCATCATACTGATCGTACTTAAAGCTCATACCGTGATAAATTCTCCAGATTTTCCTCACTTTTCTTCGCATTTGACACTTACGGTAGATCATCTACATTTATGGTCAGAATCGTATATTTACTGGCCGTAACCATGACATTTAAGGTCGTAAAGTCGTTCCAGACTTTTCCCATTTTCATCATTTTCATGCGTCTTGATTCGGGCATATCCTACACTTCAAAGCATATCGTGAACGTATCACATACACGTGTAGCATGCCGAAACATCATCATGTCATTTCATATCAAATACGGGGACACATACAGACTTATATACGAAATCATATACGTTTCCAGGACGAATTCGGGCGGTCATTACAGTAAATCACATGGAGGATTTTCCCTTTTCTTTGCCCCAGTACCGCACCAATGGCAAAGTTGCTAGTATCACATATAAGCTCGAATGGCAAAGTCCAATCGGGAGCTACAATTATAGGAGCCGTGATGAGCCTTTCCTTGAGAGTGTTGAAAGCCAATAAACACTCTTTAGAGAAAGTGAATGGGGTGTTCTTTTCAAGCAATGAACAAAGAGGTTTAGTGATTTGGGAGAAGTCTTTGATAAATTATCTCCAAAACCTGGCATGTCCAAAAAAACTCCTAATCCCTTTCACTGAAGTAGGAGGAAAAAGTTTCTCAATCACGTGAATTTTGGCTTTGTCAACATCAATACCTTTCTTTGAAATCCGATGTCCAAGTACTCTACCTTCTTCCACCATGAAGTGACACTTCTCCCAATTAAGCACTAAATTCGTTAGTTCACATCTCTTCAAGACCATTCCCAAGTTGAGCAAGCATTCATCAAAGGAAGACCCAAAAACCGAGAAGTCATCCATGAACAACTCAATGAACTTTTCTACCATGTCGGAGAAGATGGAAATCATGCATCGTTGGAAAGTGGCCAAGGCATTAAGAAGACCAAAGGGCATTCTTCGATAAGCAAATGTCTCATATGGGCATGTAAAGGTAGTCTTTTCTAGATCTTTCGGCGCTATGTGGATTTGATTGTAACCCAAATACCCATCCAAGAAGCAATAATATGAATGCCCCACCAATCTCTCAAGCATTTGGTCAATCAATGAAAGAGGGAAGTAATCTTTTTTTTTGTGGCGTTGTTGAGTGATAGTAGTCAATGCAAACCCTCCAACCGATCACCAGTCTAGTGGGAATAAGTTCATTAAACATATTAGGCTTCAATTTTTTTCCATTTTTAAAAACTTTTTATCCATTTTTATCAATTCTTTACTTAAATTAATCACACCCACATATCTCTTGAGACTTATATATATTATACAAATCTCCACTATTCAACTCCAATCATTTTCTCTTATTTTTTACATTAAAATCCATAAAAAACCATAAACAAACCCTATCACCCTCATTATCTTCATTCTCAACTACCGCGACACTACCTTTCTCGGGGACAACTTGAACCGGGCTCACCCATACACTATTTGAGATTAGATAAATGATTCCCGCATCTAACCACTTCGATACTTTAGATTTAACCACCTCCTTCATGTTTGGAATCAATCTACGTTGATGCTCCGCCAATGGTTTGAACTCATCCTCCATGAGTATTTTATGCATGCAAAGTGAATGGTTGATACCCCTAATATCCGCAATGGTCCACCTAATAGCCATCTTGTGAGCCCTTAATACACACAACAACTTCTCCTCTTCCACTTCATTCAAAGAATTCGAAATAATCATGGAGAGGCTAGAAGACTCACCTAATAAGCATATCTCAAATGTGGTGGAAGAGGCTTGAGTCCAAGAATGGGAGCCTTTTGAATGGATGGCAATGGTAGAGAAGAGCTCACTCCCAATTCTTCAAAGCATGGCTCTTTGCAATGAGAGTAAGGTTTGAAAGTATTTAAATTGTTGACCACTTCCTCAATGTTGATGTCATCTTTTTCTTGAGTAGTCAAAGAATTCACAATTCAAGTCTCAAGAGGATCTTTGAATGATTCACATGGAAATGATGAGGCAATCATTTGATCAATTGCATCAACCCGAAGGCATGAATCGGAGAGAGATGGATACATCATTGCCTTCAACACATTGAAGGCGACTTATTCATTTTGAAACATCAATCAAAGTCCTCCCAAAATGATTGGGATATCAAAGTCTTCCTCTATGTGGAGAATGATGAAGTCGGTCGAAAATACAAATTAGTCCACCTCGACAAGAATGTTTTCAATGACACCTCGTGGATGCTAGATTGATCAATTAGCCAATTGTAGAGAAACCGTGATGTGTTTCAACCCCCCACCCCCCCAAGCCCAATTTCTTGAAAATCAAGAAAGGTATCAAGTTAATACTAGCACCAAGATCACATAAAGTTTTACTAAAATTTAAATCACCAATAGTGCATGGAATGGTAAAACTCCCTAGATCTTTGATCTTTGTAGGAATATTGTTTTGAATGATAGCACTACACTCTTCCGTCAACATAACCGTTTCATGATCCTCAAGCTTTCTCTTGTTGGCAAGAATGTCCTTTATAAACTTGGCATAGCATGGCATTTGGTCCAAGGCATCGGTAAATGGTATGCTGATATGAAGCTTCCTGAAAATCTCTAAGAATTCACCAAATTGAGTGTCCAGCTTATGTTTCTTAAGCCTTTGGGGGAATAGAATGAGAGGTACATAGGCTTTCACCGGAGTAGGTGCACTAGAAGATGTTCCTTCTTATCCTTCATTAGCCACTTCTTTGTCTTCCTTGGGCTTCTCATTGACTTCTTTTTCTTTCAGTGGTTCATTGTTGGATTTGTCCAATGGAAGCTTCACCGTGATTTCCGGTGATTTCACTTCACTCTTAGTGGTGATTGCTTGCACATTTTCCCGAGGATTGGTCTCAGTATTACTAGGCAAGGTCCCTTGTTGCCTCTCCGCCATTATCTTTGCCATTTGACCAACTTGTACTTCAAGATTCTTGATTGAAGCCGCTTGATTTTGTAGAGTATCGATCTTGTTAATATATTGCATGAACATCTCTTCCAACAAAGGCTTCTTCTCTTAAAGTGGTGGCGGTTGTTGATAGAAACTGGGTGGTTTACTTGGAAGTTGATTAGTGGACCACAAGCAGTTAGGATGATTTCTCATCCTTGGATTGCAAGTGTTTGAGAAAGGATTGCCTTGTTGTCGGTTGAAATTTTGTGCATAGTTCACTTGTTCACTAGACAAGGCCATCTTAATAACTTGACAATCCTCAATTTGGTGTCCCACTCCACAAACATCATAAACATGTGGAGCTTGATGGATTGCTTTAGCCGCTTGTTGTGAAGATAAATCCTCACATTTCTAAGATCCATCTTTGCTGAAATATTGAACTTGTATAGGTTTCTTGAAGCTATGATTTGGGCATTTCCTTAACATCTCCTAAAATCTCTCCCATGCTTCATAGAAATTTTCAGTGTTATGTTGTCAAAAATAGGAGATTTTCACACTTCAACTCAGCCACCTTAGCCGATGGAAAGTACTTTGCAATGAACTTCTGTGAAAAATCATTCCAAGTTGCAATGCTTCCCTATGAATTAGAATCAAGCCATTCACGAGCCCCATCCCAAAGAGTATGTGGAAATAATCTCATGTTGATAGCTTCCTTTGATATGCCCAGATAGTCAAAATTACTACACATTTCCAAAAATCGCGAAATGTGAGTAAAGTGATTTTCATCAAGCATCCCATAGAATTGAAGATGGCCTTTGAAGAGATTTATAACATCGGGCTTGAGTTGAAAATCATTTCTTCCATATGTGGGATAGACAATACTTGATTGACTTCGAGCAATTTGAGGAATCATAAATTGCCCCATTGGCACATCATCTTCATCAATCACAACCTCTTCCCTATTATTACCTACCATGATGCCTTTTTGCCCTTGTTGTCTCCTCCCTTTTCTTCTATTCTGGTCTTGAACTATTCTTTCGAGTTTGGGGTCAAATGATTGAAGGTTTTGAGTTGGACATTGGAGCATACACAAGGGCAAAGTACCTATATAAAAATAAAAATAAAATGAAATGAGGTAGAGAATAGGATGATAATTCAAGAGAATCTAGAATCAATAATTTAACACAAATTAGGACCAATCCCCTGCAACAGTGCCAGAGACCTGGCTACTCAATTGCATACTGCAAGTATATGATGTCGCGTTCAAGTAATAAAGAGTAAGAGGGTTGTCGTAGCCATGACAATTGAACTAAAATTGCCTAAACTACCAATTCCGTCTCGATTGAAAGGTCAAGTAACATAACAAGGTTGGTGGTTTGTAACTAATATTGTCTCAAATAAAACACAATTAATGCAATTTTAAAGAAATTGGAAACAATTTGAAATGATTTGGAGAAGAGAGTGTCGAGATTCATGATTTTACTTAACTTCACTATATCAATTCCACAATTTGCACTAGCATGAGTCACTTATTGCCAATCTTATATAGTTACCTCTGTTGAGTGTTGAACTAGTTCTAACTAGATGGTTAATGAACAGTATCTCTATGCCGATTAAAACTAACTAATCGCATTAAATATTGTGAAAATAGTCAAAGGATCACCTGGGGATAGGAATATCTCTATATCTTACAATTTTGAGGCAAAGGGTGTTTGTAAATAGTATCCAAATTATATAACATCTAGGGTTGGGCATAACCCAGTCCAACCCAATGAAACCGGTCGACCCAAACCAAACCGACTCAATTGGATTGGTTTCAACTTCTGGTGTTAGGTTTGGTTTGCAAATTTCATTAAACTATTGGGTTCGGTTGGTTTGCGGGTTTTACTCAAAACCCAACCCAACTCAACCAAACCCAACCCGTAAATAAAGATATATTTTAAAAAAATTTTAAACTCAAATCTCAAATGAGACTTTCAAAGCACGTCTTAACTCCCAATCTGATCACTTAATTAGTCAATTCATAGCACATGGTACCCAATGTTCTTTTCTTTCCCGAAATTAAGTTGATCCACCCTTCATTTCTTCCAAGTTCCAAACTTCCAATTCCTACTACTCCATGTCTCCACAGTCCACTGGAACTCCATCGTCTTCTCTCACCTTCTCATGCACCCACCAACCATAAAAGATGGAGTCTCAAGTTTAGTTCTCAACCCTCTAGGCCCCTCTTAGTGATTCAAGACTCACCCACCTCCGAAGTCCTAACCAAGGTGGTGTCGACAGTCCTTGGAGGTGCAATTCGTAGTTCTTTGTTCATCTCTCGACTGAAACTCTCAAGTCTCAATATTCAACCCTCTCAAGTCTCATCTAGGTATTTTTCATTTTTGTTTTCAATTTAAACATGATTTATCATCTATTGTGGATTATTTTAAGTATAGGTATAAAATTCCTTCTTTTCCTTTTCTAAATAACTGAAAATGTATTTGTTTCTACCTTCCTGTGCTTTTATTCTTGCCTCGACAGAAACTTCAAAGCTTAGAAGAAAATAAGACAAAAGAAGCACAAAATAGGTACAAAAAGAACATAGACATATATATGTTATCATCAACAAAAAGAGAATTTTTTAATAATAATGTTTTAGAGTCTGCATATTATTTTCATGATTGCTCTCGGTTCTTTGCATTCTATTATAAAAAAAACTAATTTTGAAACTTGGTTGGTAGGTAACTTGTTGTTTTTCCAATTAGGAATTATTGTCCTTGCTTTCATTGTTTTATAAGCTTCGGTTAAATTATTTTGGTGCTAATTTTTCCAGCTTTATATCTTGCAATAGAAAGCTTGCTGCAGGTGACTACGTGTTCATTTAATTACTTTTATAGTATGATTTGATACTTATTGGCAATTTCATGGGAATTTTGTAGATATTGATATGGATGATATCATCGAAGTTGACAATGTAGCTATACCAAATGAAAAGAATTTAGAGGCTAGTCTCCTCCCTCGTCCGCCGACAGGAAAGAGGAAATCAAGCAAATTGGTTTTTATGTTTGGGATCACTTCACACTCCTTGACCCAAGGGATGATCCTAATGTAAAGTGTAAATGCAATTATTGTGGTGTTGATTATGCTTGGTTCACAAAAAAATGTGGGACAAGCACTCTTAGTAACCACTTGAACATTCATTGAAAGAAATATCCTGGTAGATTGTCTGATAAGAAGCAAAAAACCTTATCATTTGCGGACCAACAAGGGGGATGTGGGAGTAATCTTATAGCTGTTGGACATAGCAAAGAGGAATGTAGGGTTGTATGTGTAAAAATGATAGTAATAGATGAACTGCCTTTAGGTTTGTCGAAGCTCGTGGTTTTAGACATTTTTGTAGCATTCTCGTGCCCTCAATTTCAGCCACCATCTCGTAGGACTCTTGTTAGGGACATTAATCAGTTGTTTTTAGATGAGAAGTCAAATTGAGAGAGGTATTTTATTGTCACCATCAATGAGTTTCCCTTACCACTGATACTTGGACTTCAATTCAAAATGTCAACTTCATGTCTCTCACAACTCACTACATTGATTCAGATTGGACACTTCATAAGTGTATTTTGAATTTTTGTATTGCACCCAATCACAAGGGAAAAACTTTGGGCAAGATGATTGAGTCTTGTTTGCTTGAGTAGGGTATAGACAAAGTTTTTGCAATTACAGTTGATAATGCATCCTCAAATGATACAGCGATTTCTTACCTTAAGAGAAAAATGAGTTGTTGGGGTAGTGATGCTTGTGTTTTAGATGGTAAATATTTGCAATTAAGGGTGTGTTTGATTGGGAAAACTTTTGCAGGTAAATGTCAAATCATGCAATTTGTTTTACATCTTCGGTGTTTGATTGCAACATGTAAATGAAATTGATTTTCCAAGGTACAATCATTTAAAGCACGATTTGGGTCAATTGCAGGTAAATGTTTTCTTGAGTAATTGTTAGGTAAATGTTTACCATGCAAATGTTTACCAGGTAAATGATTTACACCTTGCAATCAAACACACCCTAAGATGTTGTGCACACATTATCAATTTGATTGTTGGCAAAGGGCTCAAAGGTGTTCATGATTCAATTGTTAGTATTCATAATGCAATCAAATATGTAAAGTCTTCTCCTGCAAAGTACGAAAAGTTAAAGGAGTGTGCAAGACAAGAAAAGATTAAGTGCAAATCTATAGTATTTTTGAATGTTCCAGCTAGGTGGAATTCCACCTATTTAATGTTGGAAGCTGCTTTGAAATTCAAAGATGTTTTTGATAGGTTGAATAAAGATGGTGCACAATACTTGAATTACTTTAAAGACAATGAAGGCGGTAGAAAAAGGGGTGGACCTCCTTCACATGTAGATTGGGAAAATGCTAGAGTGTTCTTGAAGTTTCTTAAACATTTCTTTAACGTGGCTTTAACTTTCAGTACTTCATTGCGTATTAGTGCCTGTGCTCATCTTCATAAAGTATGCAATCTTGTGTCCGAGATATATGGATGGAGTTCAAGTGATGACTTGTACTTGCATGAAATGGCATCTAGCATGAAGAAGAAATTTGATAAATATTGGGGTAAAATGGAGAATGTAAATCATCTATTGCTTATTGCCACTATCCTTGATCAACGGTATAAGCTTGCTTATGTTGAATATTGTTCTGGGGAGCTATATCAAGATGAGTTCATTGCACATGACATGACTAAAGCTTTGAAAGCAAATTTGATGTGCATTTATGAGTGGTATTTGAGATGTGATGGAATTACTGAAAGTAATCAAGTGTCGTTCAATGCCTCTAGTGTTGAATATAGTTCCAATTGCACTAGTGATGCTCGTCATTCAAAGTTTTTGGAGAAGGAGGCTGCAAAAGAAATGTCGAAGATAAAAAAAAATGATGTGGATAGACACTTATTGGATGCTCGTGAAACCATAAACAACAAAGATTTTGATGTTCTCACATAGTGGAAGGTTAATAGTAGTAAGTATTGCACTTTATCCAAAATAGCTAGGGATGTTTTGGCAATTCAAGTGTCCACTATTGCTTCTGAGAGTGCTTTTAGCATTGGTGGAAGGATTATTGATCCCTTTCGAAGTTCTTTAACTCCTAAAATGGGGGAAATCTCGGTTTGCAAGCAAAATTGGTTGGCATCTACTCCAAATTTAGGTGGATTCTACTTTGAAGATCTTGAACATCATCAATCTAATGAAGGGAATCCATCTATGCCAATATATTTGTCAGTTTGTCAGGTTTTTGTATTTCAATATATGTTATTATTAATACATTAACCTTTCTTTTTTTAAGAGTTATCGAAGTCAATGAAAGCTAGACTGAGAACAAAGGCTTAATTGATACATTTTGATGGATTTTGGCTGTTATGAGGTATTAACATAAAGCTATGATTTTCTCTGTTTTAGATGACTTTGTCTCAATTTCAATTATATGATTTTTCTTTCTTTTTTTCCTCAGCAAAAGGCAGCATGTAGCAGGTATTTTTGTCTATTTTGAACAATTTCTTTTGGATGTTAATATATGTCCTATTTGTAAGCAGACATCATCATTATTTTCGCTAGCAGACTGGATGTGGATATGGAAGTTATCTCCAAATTGGAAGTAAGAAGCATGTTCATTTATATTTATGTATAGTACAGTTAGTACTTGCTACTTAGTTTTTGTTTAATATGAAAAATATTTGTCGCTTTATTTTTCAATAACTACTACTTTAAATTGGACGACTGTAATATCTCAACTTTGAATGATTTTACTATTATGTTATTTAAGATGTATATTTTAATATGTCTATGAGTCTATTTTATATTTGTGAGCCATTAACTTTGTTTTTTTTATGGAAAAATCTTAATCCAATTGAATTTATTATGCTGAAGATCAAACCAAACAAACCAAACCGAATTACATGGTTTGGGTTGGATTAGATTTGAAAACCATTGGGTTGGTTTTGGGTTTGATTTTATCAAACCAAAATTAATTGGGTTGGTTTCAATTTGACCCAAAACCAACCCAACCCAACCCATGCCCAGCCCTAATAACATCTCTTAATGATCACAGCCCATGGATGCAAAAGAAACAAAGAGAAGATGAAAATGATACATTACAAGAGATTAACGAGTTGGGAATACAAGAATAACGAAATAGAAACCTCATTTAGTTGAAGATATGAATCTTCAATAGATGGCTTTCTTCTTCTTCTTCAATGTCCTTCTCAAGCTCTCAAGGATCCTAACTTCTTCATCCTCTTTCTCCCTCTGTTCTCCTCTCTAATCTCATAATAATGTGCCCTATGATGTTTATTATGTTTGTAGAGAAAAAAATCCCAAAATATCCTCAAGGAACAGGGTAAAAATGGGTCAAAAACACGTTGGCACGCAAAATTAGCAAAAGTTAATTTTTGGGGGTTACGACCGTAACCTCAACCTTGGGAGGTTACGGCCGTAACCCAGGCCCAGTCAAAAATAGGCTGCACCTGAGGTGGGGGTTACGACCGTAACCTGGTAGTTACGGGTGTAACTCAAGGTAGTTCCACATGTAACTAAGCCTCAGGCAACAACCACATTTCAAGCTCCCAAATGGTGAAAGTTGCACTCAAAGTCCTCGAACTTTTGAACTTGTACGTTTTGGCCTCAACTTTCGAACTTCCTTCAAAAAAGGTCCCAAATTAATTGCAGCTGAAGTCCTTCAACTTTTAGAAAGTTACACTTTGATCCCCATCTTCAAGTTTTCTAATTCTTTTGGTCATTTTTCTCTCTCTCTCTTTTTTCTTTTCTTTTCTTTTTTTTTTTTTCATTCTTTCCTTCTCAAATGTGATTTTTGTCCTACAAAGATGAATTTTGTATATTTGTCAATAGAGATCAATCCATTTGTTCAACTTTTAATATATTTAGAGTATCAAATGAGTATATAAAAACACACTCATCAGCACAGCGAAGCATTGTGGCTACTTAGGATTTATTAAATAAAAAAGTTCCCTTTCTATTGTTAGTTTAAGTAAATTAACGTATTGAAGTATGCTATTTCGAATGCTCGAACTAATTAGTACTTATGTTGGGCAAGTACACACGCACAATATTAAACTGCAAGTGCACGGATCGTACAAGTAATAAAGGGTACTTTGTTAGAGTCCAGATATCGATCCTACGAGGAATGATATTTGTGATCAAGCTGCTGATTCTAGCGAAGAGAAAAGAAAGCAATAAAAACACGCAATCAAGTATTTGAAATATAACTAACTAAATCACACTACAAATGCAACTAAAACTAAATATATGAATTGGTATTGAAGTGGGAATTAACTAGGGTCAAGAAATAGTTGGGATTCATGATTTCATTCAATCTAGTATTGCCAATCCATTGTTGAACTTAAAATTTATCCATCTTCAATGTTAGATCCGATTTTCCTTAAATAGCTAGCTCCTCTCTAGCATAGCAAACTATCCCTGGTCAATTGGTTCAACCTACTACATCTTTATGTCGATATAATACCAATCAACCGTATAGGGGTCCGTGAAAATAATTCAATGGATCACCTAGGGTTAGTGATATATCTCTATCCTCTACAAGAACTTAGGGTGAATACTTCGGGGTTTAATGTGCACATTCTTTTCTCTAAGCCTAAACACGCCGCTAATTCATGTAATCGGTGATCAAGCAATCACATGTAGCAAGCTCAAAAGAATTCACACAAGAGTTGAATAATCCAATACAAATCAACTCTAACAACTCATTTGGATTACCTAAACTAAACTAGATTAAGATTAATCGAAAATCCCAACCTTACAATGTTCATCTCATAGCATATGAAATCATTGATACATATACAATCAAAGCAAAAATGGAAATAGAAATTTAAAATAAGACAAGATTATAGATAATCTCCATTTGAAGAGTAAAGTCTTGTTTTTCACTTCCAATCCACCTCCTCTTGATCTCCTTGCTTCTAACTCCAAGCAACGAGCCTAATTCACACCCAAAAGGAAAAGAAAAGGAAAGAAGAAAGAAAAAAAGATAAGATAAGAAAGAAAGGAAGAAGAGAAAAGAAGAAGAAAAAAGGAAGGAAGAAACCATAGCACCAAACCTAAACTAAAGAATCGATGATTAATTAAGGGGTGAATGGTGGTGTAAAAATGCCCCAGATTCATGTGTCCATATATCTCCAAAAGGTCCCTCAAGTGTGGTGAAAGAAATTGCATTTTCGAGTATTTTTGTGCAGAAAAAAGGACCATACGACCGTAAAAATATCCGCACAGCCGTACAAATGTTTCTGCCCAATTTTTCAACATGCGCATGTTTCAGTATTTGGACCATAACTTTTGATCCCAATATCCGAGTGAGCTGATTCAAATTGCGTTGGAAACTAGACTCGATGATCTACAACTCTCTAGTTGATTGTCTCCTCCAAATCAAATTGTATCTTTATAAAAAATGCTCCTATTCTTTTAACATCTTGCATTGGTCGCTAATCTTTGTTTGGTCATATCTTTTGATCCATAATGCAGAATTGAGATCCGTAAAAAGCTACGGATTCCACTTTCTATGTTTTTCCATATAGATAAAGAAACGTGGATGAGAAGATCTTCACAAATTTGCACCCGAAGCCCTCCAACTTTGGAATTGTTGCGTTTTGGTCATTTTTCTCCTTTTTGCCGTGTTCTCATCCCAAATGAGAAAATGTGCATACAAACACAAAAAGTACATATAAATAAGTAGATATCCAATTGATCTAATTATAAATTTATCCTTTAAAGATATAAATAAGTGTGTACAATGCATACTTATCAACTTATTTTTGAATGTTTGAGTTACTAATTTTGAAACGTTTTAAGTTGTTAGATATCGAACAGCATAAGATATTCTAATGTGTTTATTATTTTAAATAAAATTTTTGCATTTTAAATATTTGTTGTTTTTTCGCATTTAATGTAAAAAATTTGAAATAGTTTTAAAGAAAGAATTAATGGTACGGGTCTTTAGAACTCAGGGCGTTACACATATGGCTAATTATATATGCACCACATAATTTAATTAAGACACCTTATTTTATCTAATAATTATTTTATCAATACACCATTCTTACTTGATAAATATATGCCCTAGTGTATATCACATATCACATGATTTTTGCACTACAATTTCTTCAATGGGTCCTGACATTTCCAAAGAAACTAACCTATAGCCTTGTTGGTTCCATGGTCAATTGGAAGAAGATGATGGTAATCAAAAACTTTAAATCCATCGAGCAAATGATTAGGGCAAAAAACTGTAAAAGAGATGAATAAAAGGGCAAAAAATAAAAAAGAAAGAAAAGAAAGAAAGAAATCAGCTTGGAATTTCGAGGCATAGACCGAATGGTTGTGGCTTTTAGTTTCTAATTCACTCTTATAAAATTTAAGCAAACATCTATACAATAAAAGCATCTGATCTCTTGATTCTAAACACTTCAAATTGAATTATTATGCAATTGTATTGATCATAGGTTGATGAGAATTATTTTTTTGAAGTACGACATTGATGGGAATTTTAATTAGGAGGTTAGGGTTTATTATGATGTACATGAATTTTAATTTGGGGGTTACGCTTATGACGTACATAGATATTAGAAAAGGCACTTAAAAGTTATTTGCGTAATTTTAATTATGTCCATGTTAGTAAATAAATATATAAAAAATGTGTTGTATATGAAAAAGTTCTTATGGTATATACATAATTATCCATTACATATTTATGATTGGTTAAATAAGTCATTTGGTTAAATAAGTCATTTGCTCCTAAATAAATTTCACACAAATTTGAGAAACCCTTGTCAACAAATTAGTTGTTTATTTATTAAGGGTGTGTTTGATTGTAAAATTAGAATTTGATTGCAAAGAAAATGAATTGCAGATAATTGAATTTTAGGAAATTCGTCTTATAAGAATTGGTAATGTAGGTATTTGATTACATTACTTTTTACCTGGAAAATAGTGTCATATATTTTTATTTTTATTTTTTTTGGGGTTTCATTGGTAATATTTTACGTGGAATTCGATTATTTTTCCGGAATCTTTATCTGATTGACATTTTTTTCCATGGAAAATAATAATTTGGTGTCTTCTTCACCTAGTAATGTATGAGAGAACTGAGCTTGGATTCAGAGCCCATCTTTTTCAATTGCAGGAAAATGAATACTTGGCTTATAGATGAGAAAGTATTTTCTTTGTTTAAGTGTAAAATGGGGTTTTGTGACCATTTTTAAAGAAATTCTTTTAGAAGGAAAAAATACTAATCAAACAACCTAAAAATTAAAAACAAAAAGTTTCAAAGCCCATCGAGCGTTCCTTAATTATGGAACGCTCGGGGCAATTTTGGGGCCGTATTTGATCTTTGTTTGGAAATCCGAGACCAGATCTAAAATCAACAGGCAAGAGGAAGCTTCAGTAATTTGGAAAATTTTCTAACAATACCATGGCGGCCGGTCAAAGTTTTGATAATAATGCCTAGCTCCGGCCCCCACGGTGTCACCATAAAATTTTTCAAATTACTAGAGCTCTCCATCGCTTTGCTAATTCTAGATTTGGTCTTAGATTTCAAAACGAATGTCTAATATGGCGTCAAAATGGCCCAAATATTCTATAATTAAGGAACCACCAATAGTTTCAGAAATTTTTTGAAATTAAAAAACATGTGGGCCATCTCTTTTATACTGGAAAAACCTACCAAACACGAGGGAATTGGGCCCAATGACCTTATCCAAACATTAAATTATGCAAATAACCTTTGACTAAAAAATTCATTTAACATTTAATATAAAATAAAATAAAATACATAATTACAAGTATATCCTCATATACTTACACCAAATAAACCCTTTTCTACACCTCAATTCACTCTCATCAAACATGAAAAAATCCTAACGGGAAAATTTTGAAAGAATATCGCATCTTCACTCGTGCAATCATCTAACAAGAATGGTATTTTTTGAAACGTAGAGTGGAGCTTTGAGAAGCTGAGAACGATCGAGTCCAATAATTTGGAAAGATTTTCTTGTACATCCTCAAAGAAAATTAGGAGAAGCGAAATTTGTCGGAAAATTTTGAAGGAGGTTTTTCTTCCTATTTTTACTTGATAATCATTTCGATTTTCATATTTTCTCAATGATTTTCATGTTTTACATACCATAATGGTGTATATCAACGATAACGACTGTACAATCGTTATGTGTTATGCATAACAATACTGTATTCGTTATCTACTGTTCACCTTACAAGTGTCGTTATCACGAAACCAGTATCGTTATTGCAATACAATTATTGTTTTTCCATCTCAGGGTTGTTTAACTAGTGGGGAATCAAATCACCATTACACTAGTAGTTTGTCAAGTTCTTATTATTATGAAACAAGTATCGTTATCACGAAAAACCTATCATTTTGCCCTATCAGGGTTGTTTAACTAATCTGGAAATCAAATCATCATGTTAATAGTAGCTTGTCAAGTTCTCGTTATCACAAAACAAGTATCGTTATCACGACACTATCGTTTTGCCATCTCAGAGTTGTTTAACTAATTGGGAAATCAAATCACCATGTTACTAGTAACTTATCAAGTTCTCGTTATCACAAAATAAGTATCGTTATCACGACACAACTATCATTTTGTCATATCGGGGTTGTTTAATTAATCGAGACATCCAATCAAGATGTCACCAGTAGCTTGTGAAGTTCTCGTTATAATGAAACAAGTATCATTATCACGAAACAAGTACTATTTTGCCCTATCGGGGTTGTTCAACTAATCGGAAATTTAAGAATTTAAGAAGTATCGTTATCACGAAACGAATATCGTTTTCCATATTGTTTTCGAATAGCGTTTTCCATACTGTTTTTGAATTTAAGAAGTATCGTTATCACGAACAAAGTATCTTTTTCATGAAACGAATATTGTTTTCCATATTGGAGTTGTTTAACTAATTAGTAAATCAACTCATCATGTTACTAGTATATTCTAAACTTCTTGTTATCACGAAACAAGTATCGTTCTTACAAAATAACAATCGTTTTGTCATCTTGAGGTTTTTAAATTTATTGGGAAATAAAATAACCACGTTACGAGAAGATTGTATAGTTCTCGTTACCACGAAACTAGTATCGTTATCCCAAAACAGCTATTGTATTACCATTTTTGGGATAAATATAGTTGTTTCGTGATAACGAGAGCCTCACAATAAACTAGTGACATCGTTTTTTGATTTCCCGATTAGTTATACAATCCCAAATAGGAATAACGAGAACTTCACAATGAACGAGTGACATGGTTGTTTGATTTTTTGATTAGTTATATGATCCCAGATAGGGATAACAATAGTTGTTCCATGATAATGATAGTTGTTTCATAATAACGAGAACCTCAAAGTAAACTAGCGACATGATTTTTTGATTTTCCGATTAGTTATACGATCTCAGATGGGGATAACAATAGTTGTTTCGTGATAACGAAAACCTCACAATGAACTATTGACATGGTTTTTGATTTCCCAATTACTTATGCGGTCCCAGATGGGGATAGCGATAGTTGTTTCTTAATAACGACAGTTGTTTCATGATAACGAGAACCTCATAATGAACTAGTGATATGTTTTTTAATTTCCTGATCAGTTACACGATCCCATATGGGGATAATGATAATTGTTTCGTAATAACGATAGTTGTTTCGTGATAACGAAAACCTCGCAATAAACTACTGGCATGGTTTTAGGATTTTCCGATTAGTTATAAGATTGCGGATAGGGATAATGATAGTTATTTCATGATAATGATAGTTGTTTCGTAATAACGAGAACCTTACAATAAACTAGTGACATGGTTTTTTGATTTTTCGATTAGTTATACGACCCTAGAAAAATATAACAATAGTTGTTTCGTGATAACGAAAACCTCACAATGAACTATTGACATGGTTTTTTGATTTCTCGATTAGTCATACGACCCAGATAGGTAGAACGATAGTTGTTTTGTTATAACGATAGTTATTTCGTAATAACGATAGTTGCTTTGTGATAACGAGAACCTCACAATGAACTAGTGACATGGCTTTTTGATTTTCGATAAGTTATATAACCCCAGATAGGGATAACAATAGTTGTTTCATGATAAAAATATCATGAAACAAGTATCATATGGAAAATCAAACCATCATATTACTAGTAGCTTATTAAATTCTCGTTATCACGAAACAAATATCGTTTTCCCATCATGAGGTTGTATAACTAATTGAAAAATCAAGTCACCATATTACTAGTAGCTTGTCAAGTTCTCGTTATCATGAGACGACTATCGTTATCATGGAACAACTATCATTTTTCAATCCTTGGGTTGCTAACTAATCGAAAAATCAGATCACCATATTACTAATAGCTTATTAAGTTCTCATTATCAAGAAATAAATATCATTATCACGAAACAACTATCGTTTTCCCCTCCCGAGGTTGCTTAACTAATTGGAAAATCAAATCACCATATTACTCGTAGCTTATCAAGTTATCGTTATCATGAGACAACTATTGTTATCACTATATCAACTATCCTTATCACTAAGTCAACTTTCGTTCTGACTGTATCAACGTTCGTTATGACTAAATCAAGTCTCGTTATGATTATATCAACTTTCGTTATAGCAAAAGCAACTTTCGTTATAACTCAATCAACATTCGTTATGGCTAAATCAATTTTAATTACGGTAAAATCAACTTTCGTTATGACTCAATCAACTTTCGTTATGGCTAATCCACTTTTGTTATGGCTAAATCAACTTTAATTACGGCAAAATCAAATTTCTTTATGACTCAATAAACTTTGGCTATGCCTAATCCACTTTCGTTATGACTAAATCAACTTTCGTACCACTCAATCAACTTTCGTTATCACTGAATCAACTTTCGTTATGACTAAATCACATTTTATTAAGACTGTATCAACTTTCGTTATAATTAAATCAACTTTTGTTATAACCAAAGTCAACTTTTATTATGACTAAATCAATTTTCGTTATCACCGAAATCAACTTTCGTTTTGACTAAATCATCGACCATTATTAGTAAACCGGCTTTCGTTATCACTAAATCAACTTTTGCTATCACCCAATCAATTTTCGGTATCATTCAATCAATTTTCATTGTCACTAAATAAACTTTCATTACCACTAAATCAATGCTCATTATCACTCAACTAATTTTCGTTATCACTAAATCAACTATCGTTTTATTGTGCCTTTGTCGTTATCATGAAAGAACTAGTGATAACGAATGTTGGTTTAGTAATAACGAAAGTTGATTGAGTGATAACGAAATTTGATTTAGTAATAACGAAAGTTGACCAATTGATAACGAAAGTTGACGGAGTGATAAGGAAAGTTGATTAAGTAATAACGAAAGTTGATTAAGTGATAACGGAAGTTGGTTAAGTGATAACGAATGTTGATTTACTGATAACGATAGATGATTTAGTCACAATGAAAGTTAATTTAGTGATAACGATAGTTGATTTAGTGATAACGAAAGATGATTTAATCATAACGAAAGTTGCTTTAGTGATAAAGATAATTGATTTAGTGATAACGAAAGTTGATGCCCCTATAGTGAAAGTCGATTTAGTGATAACAAAAGTTGATTTAGTAATAGCGAAAGTTGACCGATTGATAATGAAAGTTAATTGAGTGATAACGAAAGTTGGTTGAGTGGTAATAAATGTTGATTTACTGATAAAGAAAGTTGATTTAGTCATAACGAAAGTTGAGTTACTGATAACAATATATAATTTAGTCATAACGAAAGTTGATTTTGGTGATAATAAAAGTTGATAGTCATAACCACTTTCTCTCAAGCCATCTTTTTCATAAGTCTCAATCATTATGTTTTCTATATAATTACTGTAGCGCATATGTACACATGTAATATTTTAATTGACAATTTATATAACACTGCTTTCTGAACAACGGATAACGAATGCAATATCGTTATCCATACCACAGCACGAACGTACAATCGTTATGGTTGCTATACAATTGTTGCAACATATATCTATATCATGACAATACATGAGTTATGCACACAGGTAACATTTTAAATCACAATTTATATAGCAATGTTGGTTGAACAACATATAACCAAAGAAGTATCGTTATGCGTAACTTATAACCACTGGACAATCATTATAATGGATATTTAATTTTTAATACATCATCATATAGAAAACATGATAACCATACCGAAAATCATGAAAATCAAAGTGATAATCAAGTAAAAATAGCAACAAAACCTACCTACTAGGTCATTTCTTCACATCTTTTCACCATTCTTTGAGAGCATCTTATAGAGATTACTTTCTTGATCTTCTATCACTCATGCAATCATTTAACAACATAAATTTCAAGGTTTCTATAGGAAAAATGAAAGAGAAGAAGCCTTTTCTTTTGGAGCGAAAATTGGTGCGATGAAGAAGCCGTTAGTCAATTTTCGGATCGAGTGAAAATTAAATTGAATTGTATAAAATCCTAGGTAAAGATGAAGGATATTTTAGTATTTTTGCATGTAAGGGTATTTTAGATATATGCTATTTTTCTTTTACTATTATTTAACTAGAAGATCATTTACACAATACTAATTTTTGGAAAGGTTTCTTTTTTAGATCTTTATCGAGGTCTTTTATTTAAATAAAGACCCCTACCAAACACACCCCAAAAAAATTAGTCCAACACCCCCAAAAAATTAGTCAAAAATGCAGTCAACGTGGCATCACTTTTTCAGTTCCCCCGATCGCAAGAAACTTCAGGATACTTTCTTTTCTGTTCAAAAAAACGAAAGAAACTTCAGGATACTTTATTTTAATTATACTCGAAATAATAATAAAAAATAATAATAATTAATTTATTATTATTATTATTAATTAATTAATTAATTAATTAATTAATTAATTAATCAATTTCTGTTTTCGTACCATGTCTTCTTCCATTTTCTTCCATTTCAATTTCAATTGGAAACACACTGAATTCCTCTTCATATGTGAATTCCTCTTCATATGTACATATGTGTAGGCAGCATATACGCAGCCTGCAACCGTTATTTGTGAGGAAGGAGAGATTTAGGAACCGGAAAGATGTTGGAGGATCAGGTGGCGTATTTGTTACAGAGGTATCTGGGGAACTATGTTAGAGGTCTCAATAAAGAAGCCCTCAAAATCAGTGTATGGCAAGGTAACTACTTCCATTTTGTTTCTACTGCCTAACGAAGTAGTAAAAATTTGTCAGGGAGCCCAGGTAGATTGCAAAAGTGAGTTTGTATTGAACTCTGTATTCTCGATTTGGCCAATATTCCTTCCCCTTTTTTTTTCCTTCCCATTTTTAAAATTAAATTGGGAATTAGTTGGACTTAGATAGTTATGTGGTTGAGCAATTAACTTGTTGACTGTCTCTTAAAATTAAACTGGGAATTACTACGTGGTGTGTGATTATTGGATTATAATATGTTGAAAGTGCTAAAAATTAACAATAAGTGTGTCACAGTTTTGGCCCCCCCTTCCCCCCTTCTTCTTTACCCTCTCTCTTTGTTTTGGGGTTTTTTTTTTTTGGGGGGTTGATTCTGCCTTCAGCGTTTGCTGTTACAAGAATTAGCTAGTGCAATGAGAATTAGGAACGATCTGTCACAGTAAAGGATGAGAATGTGCAATATGGTCTATCTGAACGAGAGCTTTTAAGAACCGAAGTATAGTGACAGAACAGTTCCATGAAGATTAGGATGCTTACAACTATGTTTCAACCCAGTTAGAGTTTGGAATAATGTATACGTCGTGCAGATATGACTGTTTTGAGTCTAATTGTAACGAGAAGGCGAAAGTGATGGTGCATGCTCGAGAATCTGAAAATATCTTATGACTCCATTTTTGGCAATTTTCACCTCACATTTCGTAGAGGTCCCAAAATCTCCATGAGAATGGTCTGATTTTGATTGAAAGTCAATGCAGCAATGTTTCTCTCTATGGTCCTTTATAGTCATCATTGACATCTCTTCATATTAGAATCTGAGATAGAAAGGTCTGTGAGGAAGTAGGGGGCAAGATAGGAGTTATGTCCAGTATTGGTACATTAAGGGTGTGTTTGATAGGATTCCAGGAAAAGGAATTCCCGGAAAACGAATTCCCAGAAAACCGATTCCCACCATTTTCTTGGATTGAGTTTTTCAGGAAAATCATTGTTTTTGTGCTTTAAGGATTTGTACCTGGAAAACGAATTCCCGGAAAACAAATGCAATCAAACACACAAGTTGGAAAATGATTTCCTTGATTTGACATTTTCCGGGAAAATATTTACCAATCAAACACACCCTTAATAGTACATTCTTGAGTTTTGACTGCCAAGAAGCTTCTTGTCTGAAGGGACCTTTGGTATTGCAGTTGTTGCTTCCTTTTTTCTCCCCCCATAAATAATTTGGTGGGTGTTGGGGTGGGGTGGGGTGGGTGGGGGAATGCGCATTCAATTACTGGTTAATTCAGCACAGCCATATTTGCAAATTACATCAAATGTGGCATATGCATAATGAGTTCCATTGGAGAGGCTTAGTATTTTTAGGACCTAATTGTCTGTAATACATGCAATTTGAGGCTAGGAGCGTAGCTGTCATAACTAAGGACACTCAGTTCAAATTCTGTAAACCATGCGGCATCATGGTGTTGGTGGAAGATGTTAAATGTTGTAAGCATAATGGTAGTGAATCATTGGCTGCAAATAATTGGTGCAAGAAGTGCCGAATGCAGGTTACATCAAATAGAAGGGAATGGCATGATCATGTCAGCTGTCATGTGGTGAAGATTAAGGAGCAGGGGGAATTTATCACCGATGGAGGTTGGCTTATGGGGGTTTCAAATTAAATTACATTTTTTTTCCATTCGCTTTATATGAGCTGCATGGGACTTCATTAGCTGCTAGCAGCTTCTACGGCGTGACAAAAATGTATGCTGACAGGTTTTGTGCTGCAAAGAGTTGAGTTTCTTCTATCTGCTGCTTTATTGCTACTGCCTGTGAGTCTGCTGTTTCAGTTGTTCATAGTTTAATACAAAATGGCAATGAACACAAATATTTTCTTAGCATTTAGAGAAGGTGGAGTCTGGGAGCCACTTGGCATTTTTGGATTTCTTCCTGATTATCAGGAATAATGTTGCATCAGCATAGGTGTAATACTTGTATTACTTAACAGAATAATTGTTGCTGTATTCCTCCTAGATATATAGAGGAAAATGAAGAGAATGTAAGCGTTGCAGAATTTTGTTATTTTCGTCAAAGAACCCTCACATCTTGGATTTCATCTATTGCTACCATGCCACCATATTAGCTTTCGTGCTTGAAATTTTGAAAGTGCTATTTGTTCTCAATTCTTGAGACAATCTTATGTCTTTGCAAGGTTAATAGGATATTCCCATCTCTTTCTCTTGCTGGTATTTCATTTTTGTAGTCTCTAATTTCCGCAGGTTCATGAGGTTTTTTGTTGGTTTGAGTCTTTCATTTTCTTCCCCCTCGATAAAATGCCCACTTTGTCGCTGAATTTTGGTTATGCTCCTTAATTTTGGTCCTTCGGAATACTTAGTTTGTTGTCACATCCTAGGAATCGTACCTTAAAATTAAAGAAAGATCCTGTTCTGTTTGGCTTTCCAGGATCTATACCTCTGAATTTTTCCTTTTTTCACTGAAGAAGATCCAGCAGGCTCCTCAGCATTCAGCTTCACTCCTCATGCATCTTTTATTCCACTGGTTATAAAACTTGGGTTCTTATTCCACTGTAATTCAAGTTTTCTTGATTTTCTTCCACTTAGAAGATAAAATTTTTCGTTTATAGCCATGATAGGATGCAATTTTTTTATCCATTTACCCATTCTTTCTAAATTTGAATTTGGTCAGACGACTCACATCCTCATATCATGTTGGACGTACTACATAAATTTCCACCATTCAACTCCATTCATTCTCTCCCGAAATTCACACAAAAATACATAAAAATTCTTAAAAATTTCAATCATAACATGGGAACTCTATCGCACACTGCGCAAGGGCTTTGAGTTTCGGCTGTTGGATTTGTTCAGATGAGACATTGAAATAATTACTGCCCATACCTTCTCATGGAAAAAAAAAAGATAAAGAAAAAAAAAATCCAGAACTTTATCGAAATGTCCATATTCACATATCATGGTTTGCTTTCTTGAGAATCATCTTTTTAGTCTCTTAATCTCTCCAGATAGATCGTGAAATGGATGAATGAGTTACTAGGTTTCATTTGGGGTTCAACAAATACACAGCTAATTGTTTGATTTTTTCTTTAGAAAGTGAAATTGTTTGCAATGTGAAATTGCTCCCAATGGTTTGATTTAAGTTTTGATATATATTTGAAAGATTCTTTTAATTGGACCTCCTTGTTTTTTCATTAAAAGCAATTTTATTAAATTACAAATTCATAGTGCAATATAAAATTAAGTGGAACACAAATTGAGTAGTTTAGACAAATATAGTTGCCAACGCTAAATAAAATTGAAAATCTATGTCTTTAGATGATCACAATCTAATTTCACGATTTTTTATTTTTTATTTTATTTTATTTTATTTATTTGTCTTTTAAGAAAGACTATCACAAAATTATACATGTCATCTTTCTGTATTTTAAATGACAGGTGACAAAGTATTTGAGTTTCAATAGAAGGTAATTGGCATGATCAAATACAGTGTCATTATTCCTTATATCTAATTTGATTCGAGAAAATTTTTATTATGCCTTATAATTATATTGTAAAGTTAGTAAATTAAACTAAAGATGGGAGATTAGATTTGAGTTTGGAATATATTTGAAAAAGATATATATGTATGTAGTGTAGTACTACTACCTCTCTGAAACATTAGATATGCTGTTATTATGTTGATAGAAAAACCATGGCTTTAAACTGAACCGAATCAAGACAAAAAAAATTGGCATAGTGTTTTCCACTGGTTTATGGGCAAGAGCAGCTGAAAAGTTCAACGATTTGGTGAATTTTTTGTTTCGTATAGATCCATATAGTTTACTATATTCTAACACGTTAAATGACTTGTAGCTGTATTCACTTAGATTTTAACTTCTTGATAGATGTCATTGTTTTGCTTAGTGGATGGCTCATCCACTCTATTATTTTGTAACCTTTTTCTGGATGTATTTTGATATATAAAATGTGCAGTTTCTTATCAAAAAAAAAAAAAAAAGAAAGACAAAAAAAATTGGCTTGATTTGATTCGGCTTGAAAATATTCATGAGTGGTTTTGATTTGAAAATGCGTGAGCTGCTTGATATGAATTGTCCTCACCCCTCTTCAGATTCATTTTTCTGCTAGTGCCCAGAGTTGTAGATGGCTGACATGACATTTTATGGTTCATAAGATAGTTGAAGTATCTAGTTCAATTGTTCAAATAATGCCTTCTCTTGATAATGCTGTGGTGGCTTTCGCAAATTATTCCCTTTTTCGCCACCATTTTGTACTTATCGTGATTTTCTTTGAATATTACACATACAGGTGATGTGGAACTAACAAATATGCAACTGAAACCAGAGGCACTGAATGCATTGAAGTTACCTGTAAAGGTTAAAGCAGGATTTCTTGGGTCAGTGAAGCTTAAGGTTTGTGGCCACTACCAATTTAATAAATCATTACAGCATAACTTAAATCTGAATTTGTTGATGGGGTCTCTTATAGCCAATCTTGGATTCTCTAATCTGTAGTATAGTGCGCCAGTACCCGCTCCTGTTACTTGTCTAGTAATTATCTAAAGAAAATAAATATGTGCAATTCCAAGTAACCTTTTCTTTTTTTTTTCTTTTTCTTTTTCTTTTTATTTTTTTAAACGAGTTTGGAATGTACTGATTATGGAACTTTGGAGCTTGGCCTATGTCCTTGCTTGGCATTCAGTTTGTGAACCAACAGATCTGTTCAATGCCATTGTCTTCTCAAAGTACTTTAATATAGCAATTCTGTATTCTGTGTCATGATAATCAGAGAGACTTAAGTTAATTGATAATTCTATATCGTATTAATTCCAAGCATTGGGGGCCTTGTGCATTACTATGTGAAGCCGTTGGTAATACGACAATGAAATTGTCGTGTCTGTGATTTTTTGTCTTTCTTGTTAGTGTTAAAGTGGTTTGTCCTGTAATTATCAGTAACACATAAAGAAGTGTATGCTAGTCAATACTAGTTCACAAAATAGAGGACAAAAACCTTGAATTCATCACAGACCACTTAAGAAGTTCCTTGTCTGCCACCAATTTTCTCCTTTGCTGCCTAGAAAGAGGAAAAATAGACAAAAACCTCAAAATTGTTATTGATTTTAAAGTTGTTAATCAAAATTTTTATCTCCATGCTACTGCTGCTTCCCATGAAAATCTTCCTTCCATGTGTCTGTCGTGTCCACTTCTGAAATTGAAGGACCTGACATGCATCCATACCCATGTGGCCATGTCCATGTCCATGTCATGTCTTGTAGATACGAGTACATCATCTGAATAGCCCAAGCATCATAGCTTGCGCCTTTCCTTGCTTTGGACCTGCGACTCTGACTATGCTAATCCATGCTCGTTCACTGCATCACACATGATAATCCGGTGTCTGTTATGTGTATTTTTGATGGATACAAAAGTGGCAGATTGCTCAGTATTCACCATGTTTCCTGGTTTGGCAAGTTTCAGTTCTGATGGGATGTTAATAGATAATGTCCTAATATCATCCTTCCTTATGGCTTCCTGGGTCTTGCTGGGCATTTTGATAAAGTTGTCAACAGTAAAGTTTTGGCCATAAAGGAATATCAAGTAAATGGAAAGTTATGTTGTGGGAAAACAGATGCAATAAGAGTGCTACAAAATTTTGACCAAAGGGAAATCAGTAAACGGTATTTTGGAAAGGGAAACAAATTTGAAGAGGGAATACACATAGTACATTTTCAATTTAGATTTTCTGCATTTGTATTCTCTATTTTGGGTTCACTTATGCATCTGAATTCTGATTCCTGATTACCAGGTCCCATGGAGTAGGCTTGGCCAAGATCCGGTCTTAGTTTACTTGGATCGTATATTTTTATTAGCTGAGCCTGCAACCCATGTCGAAGGATCTAATGAGGATGCCATCCAAGAAGCTAAGAAGAGCCGCATACGAGTAAATAATTATGTCTTGATTTCTAGTCAACCTCCATCTTGCTGATGCGAAATATTGATATATATTGATTTCGAATAGGAAATGGAAATGAAGCTACTGGAGAGTAGACAACTGCTGAAGACAGAGATGGTATGTTTTCTTAGACATGTTTCAGTGGCAAGGAAGCAATTAAAATATCTTTTCTTCTGAGGACACTACAAGTGTTAGTCAACTCGACCTTGCTGAGCTTGGGTACACTTTCAAGTAGCCAACTGACTTTACTTCTGGAGAGTGCATGCATATCCTGGATGGTTTCGGGCAATTATGTGCATTAAGAAGTTTCAAATGTAAAAACATTATTTCTGGGCAAAGAAATTTAAATGGTATATTTTAGGTCATTTTCTGAAGGAGTCAAAGTTATTCGCATCGATTAGAACTGTGATGCAACTACTGAGTTTACCTGAAATAGAATCTCTGCTGGTTTGATTTCAGGCTAGGACAGGATTTGGTAAATACCAAGGCAAAGGGGGAACACTGTGAAATATATGGGCCTATGCCAGCTTTTGCCCATAATTATCACTAGATGTAGGAAAAAGAACGAATTACTTGTTTCTCATTCCTTTTATCATGCATGAGGTTACATATTCAAATTTTACATGCAGCTGGCTTTTAGTGAAGCCACTCATAAACCTGTTGATCTTTTCTGTTTTAGAAATGAACATTGCAAAGGGTCATCATTGCGGAGTAGACTATGAGGCATATTATCTCCATGAGGATTTGGAGTCTATAAAAATTTTAAAAAATCCAGTGTCTCTTTTAACCTGAAATTCACAATACAAAACTATTTTTCACACAAACAGGTGCTTGGTCCACAAGGACGATATCACGTTCTCAGCCGATGACTCATGAATCACTTTGAGATAGCAGTGTCTGCAATTATTAATAACATAAGAATGATTGATATGGAATCGTATTTATTTGTTGTAATTAAAACAAGCATGACGTTTCAGAAAAAAAGTAATTATTTCCTAGCAACTTGTGAAGTATATAACAATGATTTTTGACCAGCTTTTTTGTATTTTTTCTCATTGTAAGAATAAGTCTTGGCTGGGATCTTTAATCAATACAGTGATCGGGAATTTAAAGCTTTCTATATCAAATGTACACATAAGATATGAGGATGTTGAAAGGTATGAAGCTTTTTGACGCCCCTCCTCTCCTGTGGTTACTTGTCCAACTGCTGTTGAATTTACATCCTTTTTTTTGTGTTTGTTTTTTTCTCTTAAGCAGTAACCCTGGCCACCCATTCGGAGCTGGCATAACATTGGATAAACTCTCAGCATTCACGGTTGATGATAATGGGACAGAAACTTTTGTAACTGGCGGTGCATTGGAGCGAATCCAGAAGGTTTTATCATTTCAATTTTAATGATCATAAGCAGAAATGTCTATTCAGCTTTTTTTTTTTTTTTTTAACTAAATGTGGTCCTTTCTGGTTTTGATTTGTTACAAATACTCTCACTTCAGAAATTGAGTTTGTTACTCATATAGAGCCTGTTTGAAATTATAAATCATATCTCGTACATGAGAAAATTGTCTTAACTATTACAAAGTAGAGGACCCTATGCAAAGAATATAAATGACTTAAATGGAAGGTTTATGCTTAAGCACGCAATTAATTATCAAGGAAATCATCCCACAGATTTGAAAAAATGTCAAAGAGTAATATGTTTAATCATTTAATATCTTCAGCACCCTCCTGAAGCTCCAACACCAATAGGATGTCGTAGAAACCAAATTGTTCAAAACTGAAGCTGATGTGAACAAATCATCCTTTCCAGGCCTTGTATGACACTTCATAATTGCATTTGAAATGCATGCCGAGTAAGCTGACCACAGAACTAGAAGCTGGTGGGAAAAATGACTATCTCACAATTGACAAGACAACCAGCAACTTGAGGGGCATATACCAAAAGTAGAATAAGAAGGCCCAACAAAGATCCTCAAGTAGTTTGATACAAATAAACTCGCAAAGAATAGATTATGCTAAATTAGCTCTCTGAAAATCCATAATTTCATTGGCAATCCACTTAAAAGATGAAGAGAGAGGCTGGCCTGAAAAGGGGGACATAGCCTAAGACGACCAAAATGGAAAATAACTTAGGGTTTGTTTTGACAGTGGATTCTATACGAAGGCATTGTTAAACGCTTTTGAGTAATAGTCATGTTTTCACCACTCATTTTGTAAGACTAACATGTAACTCTCACTTTTGTACCACTAATTTTTATCTGTTTTTAAATAAATATCTTTGTCAACATTACTGGGACGTGCTTCTAAATGGAAAAGTAAAAGGATTTCTTTCAAACATATCTAGTTGCTAACAGGACCAAGGGGCAGAATCAGTTGTTGAACAACACAGCAGCTAAAACTACCAGGACCCCGATTGGAAATTTACCACATTATCATTCCCATGAGGGAAAAATAATACCCAATCTGTCTTTTGGCTTCTAAATCAGAGCTCCTGCCACTACCACCCAAGGCCCCACTGGGTCAGCGGAAATGTAATAAGACAAATCAGATGTCTAGGTCTCTAAGTGCGGCACGAAAATGGAAATAATAGAAATTTAGTTTCAACTCAACACCAGCATTGTGGATGGGAAGAATAGAAAATTTAATTTCAACTCAGCGCCAGTGACATGGATGCTGCCTCTAAGGAACAGTCCAAACTTTGGAAACAGAAGAAAAAGATGAAAAATTGGAGAATGACACAATGACAGATAACAAAAACTAGAAATCAGAGACAGGCACAGAAGAACAAAACGTTTGAGGAAAGGCAGGGAGTGAAAATTTAAAAGAAATGAAAAAGGAATTGTAACAGGGGTGCACAATGCCACGCTGGAGAACGTACTGCCTTAAAGTTTAGATCGGAGTTGGACTAATTTTGAAAATATGATTTTTATGTGATAATGTTGTCTTACCTATTACAAAGTAGAATTCTGTGCCTGTAGGGTCATGACTAGCTCGAAATATGGAAGGTTGTGTCTTAATTTATAATTGATTATGAAGGAAAATAATCCCCTGCTAAAAGATATCATGGAGAGTAATGTCTAATCTTTCCATATCTTCAACACAGCTCTTATTCAACAAAAAATTGTTGTTTCTGATAGCCTCATTAATAGTACTTATCCTCTTGAAAGCTTGTTTGTTCTTGTTAATTTCATCCATGTTTCTCCAAAATCATTTAATCCTATTTTATGAAGCCCATGTCTTTTACAATACTCAACCGTACATTCTCCACATACTCAAACTAGTAACATAAAAAGGCTCTTTGTGTGCTTTTGACGTAGAATAACATCTGACTGCCACATGAGATAAGAAACTGGAAGCAACTCATATCTGCTGGAACTTTGAAATAAGAAAACAGGCAAAATTAAGCTTCCCTAAGATAAGTTTAATAATTTGTGAATGTTTTATGCTGAGATTCTTCGACAAAATGGAAATCAGTTGACAATCTAAAAGAGAAGTTTCAACCAAGACACCGTTGATCATTATTATTACGGTTGTGAATGTTATATTTGGGAGAATGAGTCCTCTACAACCAGAATAGAAATTTATAGAACATAGACAACTTCATAGCATTCCTAATGTTGGGGGGTAAAAACCCGACCCAAATTTGAGTTTTTCTCTCCCTCTCCTACAATGCCAAATAGCTCTAAGGGCTAAAAAGTCAAGGAGCCCATGGCTGCGAGCCCCACTCATCTAACAATGATGACATAGCGATGCATAGATCAAAATAACAAGGAGTCTTCTTACAGTATAAGAAAACAAGTTCATATATATATATATGTATATATATTTTTATTTTTTATTTTTTATTTTTTTGTAGGAAACAAATTATTTTATTGCCAAAGAAACTCAGAATTTACAAGACAAGTCGACAAGTCATCCACCAGAAAAACATCAAGCGAAATAGTATAAAAAATCTAGCTGTTACTCTATACAATGGTACAAAGAGAACTGCCGGGGTCTAGATGAAATAAGAATTTATCTATATCACAAAAGATTCAAGCTGCTCTAGCTCAAAGTCCCGAGTAAAATAATATGCTATCCCAAATGTCATTTACAGGGCTCTCCAAGTCGGAAAAAATCCTTCTATTTCTTTCCTTCCATAATACCCAAGCTGCTGCCATCAAATATAAACTACAATATTATCAAATTGAGGGGTTTGTTATAGGGAGCAACAAGAAGTCCCTCTCCTTGAACCCTCGTCGGGACTCAAGATAAACAGTCGAGCAGAGCCTGGCTCAACTTGGGCTTGCAAAAAGCTTGATAAGAAATGAACCGAGCTGAATTGGAGCCTGAATGTTAGGCACGCGTGCCAGCTTGTATCGGCTTGTTGATGAGACTATTTTGTTTAGTCTAATTACTTTTGGGGAGTGATAGAGGATGTATAATTGAAAGTCACTGAAAGTGTGAAAAGTGATGGATCCATGGCTGGTTGAAACAAGTGAGGAAAAACGTTAGACAATAGTTGGTCCATGCCAGCACTAAATTTTTGTATAAGGATAGAGAAGAGCATACACCCTTAAAACCTATATCAGTGTCATAAAACAATTCATTTAAAAGTTTAAGCTTTGAGAGAGAGAGAGAGAGAGAGAGAGAGAGAGCTATATATGCTTACATTTTCACCAGATTTGCTTACAAGAAAATCAAATTTTATCCTAATTTAATGTGGCACACAGAATATTTATCGAAAGGTGGAGGTGAGCATTGAACCTTTTATGTTTTTCATTTGATTGTATGTGTAATCTAGCTTTTCGAAAAAGCTTGAGGTGCTAGAGAAGGATGGAAGTTATTTATTTATGTTATATCTTCAACAATCACATCTTTAGTGTGCAATAAAGCACAGTGCACATTTCATTAATAATTAATCATTTTGTGCAAAATAGAGAAATATAATTTTCCTCTATGAGCTCGTTTTCTCGTTAAATAGGTTTTACTTTTTTGTACTCTAGCCGTGTTTCAAAATGGTGATCGTTTTTTCTTTTCCAGAAAATCTTGGGATGAGAGACGAATCATTTATTAGCCTTTTGTACTATAGTTAAAGTTAATGTTCAAATTGTTGATCATATTTGTTTCTAGGGGAATCTTGGGATAATAGATGGATAACTTAATGTGACTTTTAGCCTGTATCCGTTTGTATTTTTTCTACTTTAAAATCATCTACTATTAAAAGTCAAACTCAAACATCAATATCAATCACACATCTCACATCAGCACTCATTATTATTCACACATCTCTTGGTCCCTACTATTATCCATCCAAAAACTTATATTTTAGCAAGTTTTTAGACAAAAATAAATAGAAATGAACACACTTTTATTCTAGGTTTTATTTCAGCTGGTATCATTATATACTTAATAATCTGCAAAATTTTTCATTACTTCCCCAGTTCTTTGGCTCATCTTATAATTTTCCTCTATTTTACGATTAATACGATCATTTCTATGAACTTGTTAGTCTATGGAGCTTGAAAGGCTGGCGGTTTATCTGGACTCCGATATAAGTCCTTGGTCTATTGATAAAGCTTGGGAAGATTTGCTACCTTCAGAATGGGGGCAGGTATGCTTTGCTTGATCTTGTGAACATTTGCTTCCTCAAACTCTATAACTTGACCTAATCCCCGAGCTTCAGATTTTCAAATTTGGCACAAAAGATGGAAAACCTGCAACTGGTGTTATGAAGCATTCATATGTTCTGCAACCAGTGAGTGGAAATGCAATTTATTCAAAAGAGCGTCCAACCGTGTCTGCTAGTAGTGGTCAACCAATGCAGAAATCAACTGTAAATTTAGATGACGTCACTCTCTGCTTGTCAAAGGTTGGCCTAATTCCTGCATGTCTGGATATACACCATCTTCCTTGTCATGTTGCTTGTGTTCCTCCCACAGAACCCACCTCCCCACAAAAAAACACGACGACCACCACCACCACCACCACACACACACACACAAATCTCCTTATGTTGATGACCTTGGCTTCTATTTTTTGGATGAATATGCAGAGCGGTTACCAGGACTTGTTAAAATTAGCCGATAATTTTGCGGCCTTCAATCAAAGATTAAGATTTGCCCACTATCGTCCACTCACTTCATTGAAAACTGACCCAAGGTCTTGGTGGAAGTATGCTTACAAAGCAGTTTCTGACCAGGTGAAAAAGGCCAGGTATCAATCTAGTTATCTGTTATATGAAAACTTCTGTTGAGAAAAAGTGTGTTGACATCTGGTGAGTGATAAATGTTGCATAAGCTTAGTTGGATCATCGTAAGAGACGATAGTTTTGACAAAAGGCGTGAGGATTACTGAATTATGATTCTCTAGAGATTTTCTTTTGCATTGTTATAGAGCAATAAATAATCTAGGAAAACAAGTTAACTATGAGTTGAATCTTGTAAACTCATGTGAGAAAAATATTTTCTTGTTTTTATTAATAGATGAATTGGTTAAACATTTATACGAGATAGGACTGCCTAAATTAGGAAGGTATTCTAATCTATAATTACACCTTCAAGTCCTTAGTAGAGAGTGGGAGCAACTTTTGTACTTAGTGTCTAGGAAGTTTTTGAATTTACTTTTCTTTGTGACTTAGAATGTTCCCTTGAGATTCTCTGTAACTCACATTTATAAATGTGTTTCTTTTCAAAAAAAAAAAATAATAATAATAATAATAAAAAAAATAATTATACCTTCCATAGTTATATCCTTCTTTAATTTATGCATTCTATACTACGACAAAGGAGAACACAGTGACTTCAGGCCTGTCAAGAAGAATAGGGAATTAAAAAATCTAACTTTTAATGTCAGTTACGATAGAGCTGTGAGCAAGAAAAGGGAGGTTGGAAAACATCAATGAAGATCTTGATATGGAATGTGAGGGCATTGGGTCTCTAGAAAAAATGAGGGCCATTAAAGCAACAAGAAGAAAAGTAAAAGAGGAGAGAGTAGATAGAAAGATTCGTTGGTAGTATGCGGAGGTCTCGCTTTAAAGCATGGATTTTACTTCCAGTTCTTGGGAGATCGGGTGGTATTCTCATTCTCTGGGATACGACAACAATCGCAATTGTCAATTCTTTGATAGGGGAATATAGTACTCATTCAGGTTGAAGGGAAGGACTTGTGGTGGTTTTCTGGGGTGTGTGGTCCAAGTAAAATTTGTGGAAGAATTGATCTTTGGGATGAAGTGGCTGGTCTTTAGCGCTATTTGTGGAGAGAATTGTTGCTTGGGAGGAGACTAACGTGGCGGGAAGGGTTCAAGAAAAGCACAACAGCTCTACACATAGCAGAAGTATGAAAATGTTCAATGAATCAATCAATGAATTGAATTTGATCGGCCCTAATCTAAACAATGGCAGTTTCACATGGTCCAATTTCAGGGATGTTCCTATTTGCTACAGGTTGGACAGATTCCTCTTCACTAATAAATGGACTGAGGTATACTCATTTGTTAGACAGGAAGTCTACACTCAGGGCGTATTTGATCATGGTCCGGTTGTTTTGGACTCAAACCCTGCTTTTTGGGGTCCTAATCCTCTTTGGTTTGATAACTTGTGGCTAGAGCATGAATCTTTTGGGGCTGAGTTTGAAGACTGGTGGAATAATGCCCTTGTTGTGGGTTGGCCTGGCTTTATATTTATGAGTAAATTGAATCAAGTTAGAAGGAAAATTAAGAAATGGTATCAGTAGGTGTAAGTAGAACTTTATTGAAGCATTCGTTAGAAATAAGGCTGAATGAGCTCGATAGAATGGAGACTGGGAGCTGGAACCATCAACTTACAGAAGAAAGGGACGATATTAAAAGAGAGTGGCATCAGATTTGATGAATTCTGACTGTACACCACACTTGTGCGATGAATTTGCAGGTGCCCCTCATAAATGGAGGCTAACTGAATCTGCCCCCAACATTTGAGTTGAATGGCCAGCTGACTTATTCCATTATTCCACGCACTTGTGAGTCTGATTCAAAGGGAACTGCAACAATTTCAGATTTGGGAATTGCAATAAGGGGGCTGCGAATACAAGTGGGAAAGAAACACTGTCTAGACTAAACTCTTGTTCCTCCACAAACCAAAAAGAAAACATTTTTATGCAACAAAGGAGTTAATTCACCCTACTCAAGGAAAAGTGTGAAAAAGGGGGGCTAGGGAACTAAGAAACCTACAAAGCAATATCAACTATGAAAAGAGGACGTTGAATGAATTGACCTCAGGGGGAAAGGATAGGACTCAATGAAGATAATAAGCTGGAATATTAGAGGGTTGCGTGTCAAGGATAAGAGGAAAGTGATCAAATTGTTAGGAAGAAAAAAATCGGATGTGGTAACATTACAAGAAACAAAAAAAGGAAAGAATTGAGAAGAAGCTGATAGAAAGTGTTTAGGGTAGTAGATTTAAATAGTGGGTCTTTCTATCCTCAATTGGGAAATCAGGTGGTATACTTGTGATGTGGGATTCAAGAGTGTTTAGAGGTAAAGAAGTAGTGTTGGGGAACTTTTTAGTTTCAGTTTTTTTGGAGGGAATTGGGGGAAGTGACCGATGGTGGTTTTCAAGAGTATATGGACGACGCAGTCCAAAAGAGAGGGATCATTTTTGGGATGAACTAGCAAGTTTATATGGGTTGTGCTGAGGAAAATGGTGCGTTGGGGGAGATTTTAATGTGATTAGATATTTGTCAGAGAAATTGAATGGAAACAAATATACCAGAAGTCTGAGGAAGTTTGATCAATTCATAATTGAGACGGGTATGATGGACTTGCAGCTTCTAATTCGGACTATATGTGGTCAAACATGAGAGATAGATTGGCATGTTCAAAGATAGATAGATTCCTCTTCTTCGAAGATTGGCAAAGCATGTTTGAGGAAGTTAGACAGGAAGCCCTTGTTAGGGTAACGTCAGACCATTGCCCCATTGTACTTTGTTAAAATATATTGTATAGTTTGGGGTTTTTTATTTGTATAGGAGTGAATGAGTGATAGTTTAGATAGTTAGGGACCAAAAATGTAAATTAGTCAAAATTTTACTTGTATATCCTACTATTGTGAAATGGAAAGAATCACTTTTTGCCCAATTTTCTACATGGTATCAGAGCCAAAAGAAAACAGGGGACGCAAACCTAGTTACTGTAGCACCACTTAGCCGACAACTTACTGAACTTCCGACGACCTTTCCGGCGACATCTCCGGCAAGTCTAGGCAGCGACGACCTCAGGCTGATGACCTCCCACCTCGCCGACCCTTTGACATCGAAAAATCTGCAATTGCACGTTGCATCCACGTATTTTCTGGGTTTCGTCTCTTGTCTGCCGAGCTTCGAAGGGTTTCAGCTGGTCTACTCTCGCTGGAGCTTCGCCAACCTTTGCTTGCCCTCGCCGACCTTCGCCTTACCTCGTTGACCTCCGGCGAGCTTATATTGGCGTATTTTAGTCGTCGTCGTACCTGGGCCTGGTTCGTTTGCTTCCCTGGAGCTCAATTGATCTTCGCAGCCCTGTTTTCAGCACCACTCAGGTCGCCTAACCGCCGGCGAACTTCAACCAGCTCCGGCGAGCTTCGATTTGTCTCCGGCAAGGCTTGTATTTGTAGTTTTTCTAGTTTTTGTTGCGTATTCTGCTATTTCCTTGCTGACAACTCGGATTTTACCATTCCTTTGGAGCTGATGGTAAGTTTCTAGCTGTCCTTGGGCCTGGGCTGATAAAATGGGCGCCTGGTAGTGAGAAATGGTTTTGGACTTTAATGATCTGTCTGCTCTTGGGCTGTTGTTTGCTTATTTTTGGGCTTGTCAATGCTTGTTTTGGACTGCCTCTGTGTGGCTGCACTGCTTTGCTCTAGTTTTAAAAGCTCTTTCATCATTATTGGCTACTGTGTTTTTTTGGGCTCGTTTCCCCTGGCTCTCAGGCAAATTGTCTTGGTTGAGGCGTGACTGTGAAGTTTTAAGTTGGTTGCTCTCTTTGACTTGTCAGTAATAGGAGCATTTGAGTTTGTTAAACATGCAACTAAGTGGAGCATCACCCAATGGAGTTCATTTGGGAGTGGCTCATACTTCTATTAAAGATAACACTTGGATTATTGATTCAGGAGCTACTGATCACCTAACCTATAACTCCCGTCTGTATGATACATTTACCCCATCATTGCATAAATTTGTTCGTGTTGCAAATGGGGCTTCTATGCCTATTTCGGGGTTGGGAGGTGTCTCACTCTCTCCTACACTTTCCATGGATTCAGTTTTACTTGCACGCACTTTATCTAACAATCTCCTCTCTATTAGTCAGATAACCAAGCGTCTTAATTGTTGTGTAACTTTTTATCCTACTCATTGTGTGTTTCAGGATCTTATAACAAAGAGGACGATTGGCAACGGTACACAACGAGGAGGCCTTTACCATTTAGAAGGGGTAAGTGAGTTGAAACCTGACATTAGTAAGAGTTTTGGAGTAGTGGAAGACAAATCTGCTAGGGAAAAAATCATGTTGTGGCATTGTCGTTTAGGACATCCATCTTTTACCAATTTGGAACGCAGGTTTCCTCAGTTGTTTGTTAACATTTCTGCCTCTAATTTGAAGTGTGAAAACTGCATTTATGCAAAAAGCCACCGTGTTTCGTTTAAAATCAGTCATCATAAAACTTCAGTCCCATTTGCTTGTGTTCACACTGATGTTTGGGGTTCTTTTTCTACTCCATCTGCATTGGGTCATAAATACTTTGTATCCTTTATTGATGATTGCACACGAGTTACTTGGGTATATTTGATGAAATCCAAGCAAGATGTTATTCATGTTATTCCCCAGTTTACGAAAATGATTGCCATCCAATTTAATGCCATGGTTCAAGTTTTTCATTCTGATAATGGCCGAGAATTTGTTAATCAAACCCTTTCTAATTTCTTTTCAACCAATGGCATTATTCACCAAACGTCGTGTGTTTACACACCACAACAAAATGACATAGCGGAACGTAAGAATAGACACATCCTTGAGGTGGCCAGGACTTTATGTTTCACTATGTGTGTTCCTAAACGTTTTTGGGCTGAAGCAGTAATGACTGCTGTATATCTTATTAATCGGATGCCTGCTAGTATCATTGATTATCAAATCCCTCTGAGATTGTTGTCACGTTTTCACTCTATTCCTTCTGCCCTCAATCTGTCCTAAAGTTTTTGGGTGTGTGTGTTATGTTCATGTACACTCACATCTTAGAGACAAGTTTGATCCTCGTGCCCTTAAATGTGTCTTCCTCGGATATTCTACCTCTCAAAAAGGTTATAAATGCTTTCACCCCTCCTCAGGGAAATTTTACGTTTCCATGGATGTTCTTTTTTGTGAGTCCGAGTCATTCTTTTCTGGGGAAATGCCTATGGCTCCTCTTCCAGGGGATACTCACAGTAGTGATGAGGAACAAGTGTGGTTAGATGAGAAGAAATGGTGGATTTCAGGTCAGGGGGAGCTCTCAGGTCAGGGGGAGCCTAGTGATAGACCTGAGGAGTCTTTCGACAAAGATGTACTTTTAATTGAGTCGGAGCCTGTTGGTGTGAGTGATAGACCTGAGGAGTCTTTAGATACAGATAGACCTTCATTTGAGTTGGAGCCTTGTGGTGAAAGATCACCTAGCCTGTTCCAAAAAAGGTACACAAGAAGGAATGTAAGGACTACTGACGATCCGACACCAGCTCTTGGTGACACTCCTCTCGTTGATGCTACCGTGCCACCGGACTCTTCTGTTATTGATCATGAGGTATATACTCTACCTATCTCTCAAGAACCAATCCATACTATTGATCCTAATTCTATAGTGCCAGATATTGTGGATGATCACAATAGGAGATATCCCCTTCGTGATCGGAAGGTGACTGATAGGTTTGGTTTTTCACAATCCTCTTCTAACGCTATCTTTCCCATTTCTAACTTTATCTCCTACCACCGTTTATCTCAATCTCACCTAACATTTACCCATCAGTTGTCGTCTGTATCTATTCCTAATACTTGTCGGAAGCTCTTGATGATCCTAAGTGGAAATCTGCTATGGTAGAAGAAATGGATGCTCTTCAAAGGAACTCTACTTGGGAGATGATTTCTTTACCACGTGATAAGAAGACTGTTGGTTGTAAGTGGGTGTTCTCTTTGAAGTACAAATCAGATGGGACAATTGACAGGTATAAGGCTAGATTGGTAGCAAAAGGCTATACTTAGACTTATGGGATTGATTACCAGGAGACCTTTGCTCCGGTGGCCAAAATGAATACTGTTAGAGTCATACTATCTCTTGCAGTTAATCTTGATTGGCCTTTGAGACAATTTGATGTTAAGAATGCATTTCTTCATAGTGACTTGATAGAAGAAGTGTATATGGATCCACCTCCCGAATTTATTCTACCAGGGAATAAGGTGTGCAAGTTGAAGAAAGCGTTGTACGGATTGAAACAGTCTCCACGGGCTTGGTTTGGTAGACTAAGTTGTTCAATGAAGAAGTATGGTTTCAAGCAAGCTTTAGCTGACCACACCCTGTTTTATAAGAGGGATGGTCATGATATCACGTTGCTCATCGTCTACGTGGATGACATGATTGTTACTGGTAGTAATAGTGTTGAGATCGAGAGTCGAGGCGGGAGAATTTTGCATACGGAAAAGGAAATTGAGGAGGAGATAATTGACTTTTTCGAGGATCTTTTTCAAAGAAAGAGAGAGTCAGTGTTGGCATTGAGGGATTAGAATGGGCAAGCATTGATGTGAAGTGGAAGTTGAAATTGGAGGAACCTTTTTGAACCTTTTCAAGAAGAGGAAATCAAAGCTGATCTTTTTGGGTGGTGTTAGAATCCCTCATCGGCCTGTGATATATATAAGATCTAATATATAAAGTGAGGGTAATCCTTCTCTAATAAGTCGGTTTTATTAGAAGGAGTTAAGCCCAATATCTTAAGATGGTATCAGAACCAGACCCAGTTTTGTGATATTGGTTGGCTACCGCCAATATTGATTCCATAGTACCTTAGCACGCTAGTTCCCAGTAGTTCATAAGCCCTTGTTTAGACTTTGATTTAGCATTGTTTTGGTAGGTTTTTGGTGGAAGTCTTGTCCACCCCGTTTCGTTGTATATTTTGTAGTTATTATTTCAACTATAAGTTTAGTTTCTTATAAAAAAAAAAAAAACCGATTTTTTTTAGGGAGAAAGGGGATTGTGGCTAAAGTCAATGTAAATGGGCAAAAGAAGGGGATACAAACTCAAAGTTGTTCCATAGCATTTTGAATTATCGAAGAGCAAAAAATTTCATATCCAGGATTGAAAGAGAAAATGGATAAATTCTCGACAAAGAGGAAGATATTGAGGCTGAAATTATCATCTTTTACTCCAACCTGTACAAGTCAAAGGAGAGACATTTCGTTGAAATAGGAGTGGAGTTGAGTAGAATTCCTGATCACATGGCACAAATTTTGGAGAGGCCCTTTGAAGAAGAAGAGGCCAAAAGGGCTGTATTTGACTGTGATGGTGACGAAGCACGAGGCCCAGACGGTTTTACAATGGCAGCGTTCCAGAAAAATTGTGTAGTTGTTAAGAATGACTTGTTGGAGGTTTTTAATGGTTTTGTAGTGGATGGAGTAATTCATGGAAAGATTAATGAGACCTATATATGTCTTGTTCCAAAGAAACTTAACAATTCCAAAGTGAAGGATTACGGGCAAATCAACTTAGTGACAAGCTTGTGTCAAAAGTCCCCTCCTTGCGGTTGGAAGAAATACTTAAAAGAGACCATTTCAGACAATCAAGGAGCCTTTGTGGAAGACAGACATATTTTAGACACAGTTTTGGAGGCTAATGAGCCGGTCGAAGAATATAAGACCATTTCAGACAATCAGGGAGCCTTTGTGGAAGACAGACAAATTTTAGACGGCACATGCACTCACCAAAAGGAACAACACAGATCTGCATCGTCAGTCGAAGATAGAATGTCTGGCACGGGTTATTGCTCGTCTGTTTGGGGAAATCTGGTGACGTGGAGAAGTAAAAAACAAGAGTTGGTAGCTCGCCGTAGCTCAGAAGCAGATTTTAGAGTTGTGGCACGGGGAAGATGCGAGGCCCTGTGGTTGAAGAAGCTTTTGGGGAGACTACAAGTTAAAGTAACACTTCCAATCAAGCTTTATTGTGACAACAAGGCTGCAATAAGTATTTCCCACAATCCAGTACAACATGACAGAACTAAGCATGTGGAAGTGGACAAGCAAGAGTTCGGTCACCCCTTGAGCAAGTTCAGTCATGTCTAAGCATGTGGACGCCAGAAGGATTTGGAGTAGAATTTAGGAGGAACCTGCATGATAGAGAGGTTCTTAGCTGGATTAATCTAATGAGCATGTTGGAAAATTTCTCATTTCGTGATCTTTTGGAAGATAGCAGAGTTTGGGTTCCAGATAAGAGTGGAGTCTTCTCATGTAAATTTGCCTATGATGTTCTTAGTTCAGACAATTCAGTTCCTACAGAGCAGTGGGCTAAATCTCTATGGAAGAGCCTTGCTCCTTCAAGAATTAAAGTTTTTGGATGGCTTTTGTTGGTGGAGAAATTGAACGTACATGTGAATCTTCAAAGGAGGCAACCTTTCCTTGTTATGTCTCCAGGTTGGTGTGTTTGCCGTAAGAATAATGGAGAGACTGTTTTTCATCTCTTTTTAGAATGTACCATGGTTTAGAAATTGTGGTCTAAAGTGCTTTACGAATTTGGAACCCAATGGTGTATGCCTCAAACATGCAAGCAGTTATTGGCATGCAAGACGATGGGAGATAAACGAGCATCAAGGTTGTGGATAACAGCGATCTTGGCAGTGTTTTGGGCTGTGTGGCTTGAGAAGAGTAGAAGAATTTTTGAAGACAAAGAAGATACAATTGAAAGAATGTGGGAGAAGGTCAAGTTTTGGGTGGCAACCTGGGTGTACAATTCTAAAGGATTTGAGGGATTGTCATTCTTAAGACAAAGGATGCATCTCTACAGTGCCGTACTCTAATTTTATCAACGGCAGGCCGAGAGGGAAGTTTAGGGGTTCTAGAGGATTAAGACAAGGTGATCCTCTATCCCCATTTTTGTTCACTATCGTGGCCGACGTTTTGGGAAAAATGGTGGATAAGGCTAGCATTTCATCTCTATTAAAGGCTGTATCATTGGAAAGGACAAGGTTGTAGTAAGTCACCTTCAATTCGCGGATGACACTATCTTCTTTGTGTAAATGATGCCAATCCCTTCACGCTTTGATGGATATTTTGCAGATTTTTTGTGGTATATCGGGCTGAAGATCAATTTGCTTAAGAGTCAATTGCTAGGACTCGAACATTGATGAAACTGGTGGAACTATGTGCAAAAGAAATTGGTTGTGAAGTTGGACATTGGCCTATAAAGTATTTGGGAATGCCGCTGGGGGAAATCCGAGAAAATTGTCATTTTGGGAGCCACGTTTATCTAAATGTGCCAAGCGCCTCGATAGTTGGAAATGCTCCTTCCTATCTAGAGGTGGAAGATTAACACTCATACAATCGATTTTTAGCCCTTCCAACTTATTATCTTTCGTTATTTAAGATTCCCAATGCCGTCACAAAATTGTTGGAAAAGATAATGCGTGATTTCCTCTGGGAAGGAGGTGAGCTTGCAGGAAAGGAACACTTAGTAGCATGGGAAACAGTCTGCAAATCCAGATTTCAAGGTGGTTTAGGCATTGGCAACATAGAACTCAGAAACAAGGCTTTCCTAATGAAATGGCTTTGGAGATTTCCATTGGAAAGCCAAGCATTATGGACCAAAGTTGTTAAAAGTCGTTATGGAGAGGCGGAGAACCTTTGGGATACCAAAAAGGGGGAGAGGATGACTTATAGAAGCCCTTGGAAGGGGATAGTTTCACTGTATGATGAATTTTTGAACCTGGTTAAATACAAGGTGGGACGGGGAGATTGAATCAGGTTTTTGGAAGATAGATGGCTTGGAGACATTGCCTTTAAAGACAGATTTCCACATTTAGCTAACATATCGGATGCTAGAAACAAGTGTATCAAGGAAATATTGAATAGGAACAGTGGGACCTCGGAATCTGAGCATGGTTGGAACCTTTTCTTTCGGAGGAATCTATTTGATTGGGAGCTTCCCAGCTGTTTGGAATTATTGAGCTTGATAGAACACTTCTCTTTGTGCGAGGTGCTAGAAGGTAGCAGAAGTTGGATTCTAGACAAGAGCGGAATATTCTCGTGCAAATCAGCATTCTCTTCATTGAGTCTCGACAACCAGAATCAAGAGAAGATTTGGGCAAAAACATTGTGGAAGAGTCTTGCTCCTTCTAGAATTAAAGTCTTTGGATGGCTCATGGCTTTGGGGAAATTGAGTGTACATGAGAACATTCAAAATAGACATCCATATCTAACACTTTTTCCTTGTTGGTGTGTCTGCTGTAAAAGCAACAGGGAGAAAGTATCTCACTTATTCCTGGAGTGTGCTATGGTCCAGAAGCTGTGGTCCAGATTATTTCACGAACTTGACATTCAATGGTGTATGCCTCAATGCTGTAGTATGCTTCTAGCTAGCAAATTAGGAGGAGGAAAGAGGATTTCAAGAATATGGACAACATCAATTGTTGCAATTTGTTGGGCAGTTTGGCTAGAAAGAAATAGGAGAATCTTTGAAGGAGTAGAAGAACCAGTTGAAAGGATGTGGGAAAAGGTTAAGTTTTGGGTTGCAACATGGATATTTAACACTAGAGAATTTGAAGGATTATCATATCATTCCTGGAGCTTAGTAGAGAATGGAAGAATTTTTGTAATTAGTTAGATAGGCTTTGTACCACTGCTTTCTCAGAAACTTGTGTTGAGATAGCATTGTTGTAACTTTATCATATATTAATAAATTTGTTTCTTTTTCAAAAAAAAGGATTGTCATTCTTAGATCTTAGTAGAGATTGGACTAATTTCTTGTATTAAGATTCTAGCTTGTAATTTGGGTTTGGTGTTGACCATACCTTCATTTCTTTTTTCTTTTTGAGCCTGTATTGTGTAACTTCATTTGGACACATCAATATATTAAGAGAGTTTCTTTTTCAAAAAAAAAAAGAATATATTTGATGTATGGAGTGCTTTTCTGAGAAAGTGGGCTGATTTGATTCTCATTAAATGGTCTTTTGGGGGGAATGGTAAACACAAAAAGGAGATTTGGAAACTAATTGTGATGGCAGCAGCTTAGGTATTATGGAAGGAAAGGAATAGAACGATTTTCCAAGACTTGGAGAATTCGATAGAAGACATTTGGGATGGCATATTACTTCACTCGGTACTTTAGGCTAGAGCAGCTGGAACATTTTGTGAGATTGATAAATTCTTATTCTGTCTAGACCTCGGCAGTTATTTTTGTGACATTATATAGTGCTATAAATTGATTTTATACTGGTAAGCTTGGTGTTCTCCTGGTGGATAGCTTATCCACTTGTATTGTAATTTCTGAGATGTTGTGCAATAAAATCTTTCGTTTCTTATATAAAAAAAAGAGTTCGGTCACCCCTCGAGCAAGTTGGACGTGGTCAATGTATATGATCCAACTTTGGGGGTTTGGAAATAATCGGTGGCCTATACATGTTGTAATATTAAGTTTATTATTTGTATAGAATCCATTTGTAAATAGAACTCTTCTATTGTAGGTAGAGATTTTCTTTCCATATTTTTAGGGATTGAGTTTAGGTTCTTTATACTATAAAAACCATTGTGTGCTTAGAATATTACATAAGAGGGGGTGGGGGGTGGGGTGTAAATAATCGGTGACGTATACATGTTGTAATAGTTAGTTTATTATTTGTATAGAATTCTTTTGTAAATAGAACTCCTCTGTGATAGGTAGGGATTTTACTTCCATATTTTTAGGAATTGAGTTTAGGTTCTTTGCACTATAAAAACCATTGTGTACTTAGAATATTACATACAAGAAATATATTTCCCCTTCTTCTGTTTACACACACACACACACACACTCACACATGTGTATATGTATATTCCAAGTTTCTTGAGTCATTGCTGCTCTCTGTGTGAAGTTCTTTGTAATTTTTACTTTGTATAATCTATATTGAGTTTTACTTTAGATCTGTATTGAACACTACCCTTTCTGGGATAAATGAGTATCTTATTTTGCTTTGATGACGACTGTCATCAATGGTGTTGTCTTGTTTCATTCCTCTCTTCCTCTTGTTGGTCCATTTCTCTTTTGGATGCCATGGGGTTGCTTGATTTGTGAAAAGTTGGTTATCAGTTCTATAATTCTTGTCTTCTCTGCCAGTGGTAAACTATCATGGGATCATGTCCTGCGGTATGCAAGATTGCGCAAGAAATATATCTATCTGTATGCTAGCCTGCTAAAATCTGATCTTGATCGGATGATAGTTGATGACAATGAAGAGATAGACGAACTCGATCGCGAGCTTGATATTGAAGTCATTCTTCAGTGGAGGTATATGTTTTGACTCTTGGTGCTTCGCATTGACTTTATGCTGTATGCTTTTCATAACAGCTTCGAGAGACGACTTTTTGTTCTTATTTTTTGGGTAGAGTGGGCAGGGGAATAGGTGTTTATGATAATGTACCATCTGTACATCTTTCCAATAATGAGGTATCCTTTTGATATCCAATTTGCAACAGCAGAGTTTGTTTAGTTCCCATGTAATTGGAGTCTGGATGTTGCTTATTTTTTCCTGACATCTTCATGTAGTCTCTAGTCCTGTACAAGTGTGTCACGTCCTTGTGCACTTGTTCCTTTCTCAGTGTTCTGTCTTTAATTTAAAGCTAGTTTGGTATATTTGCACTAAAAAATGTTTTTGGGAGTGTGTTCCTGAAAATGGTATTGAATTCAGATAATTTATGGTCCATGGATTGTTTGGTTCAAAATGAGTATTTAATGAACGCTACACGGAAGAAGCTCTTACTTAACATCAATTGTCTAAATATGATATTTATTTTACGCCTTGTTCATAGACCTTATTACTAGTAAGTTATTACCCTTAACTGGTTGGTCTTTTAGATTTCTATTCTACAAGCTAAAGGTAATTGACGTATTATTTCCTTGAACAGGATGCTGGCCCACAAATTTGTGGAGCAATCTTTGGGTTCAGATATCTACCGAAACAAGCAAAAAGAAAAGAAATCATGGTGGTCATTTGGATGGTGAATATCTCTTGATAACGATTACTTTGACACTTGATTGATCGTATGAGACCATTATATTTTTGTATCATGATTAAATTGTGCATGCCATCTCAGGACAAGCCAACCTGTCAAAGATGAGAATGTACCCGGTACCTTGACTGAAGAAGACTGGGAGAGATTAAATAATATCATTGGATACAAGGAAGGTGAGGATGACCAATTATTGATCCATGACAACGGTGATGTGCTCCGTTTTTCATTGGAGGTTCACATGAAACATAATGCCTCGAAGCTTATTGATTCTGTGGAGTGCCTTGCTGATCTGTCCTGCGATAATCTTGATTGCTACATAAAGCTATATAAAGAGGCTAAGAATTTCGATATAAAATTGGGATCATACAGATTGTTATCACCGAATGGTCTTATTGCTGAGGTAGCATCTTCTCTGTCTTCTTATTGGAAATCCCCTTTTTCTCCTCGTTTTTGCTTGTAAGCTGGTTCCGTTATATGAGCCGTTTCCATCTTGTTTCAGAGTGAAAGCATTAATGATTCACTAGTTGGCGTCTTCTGCTATAAGCCCTTTGATGCTGATGTAGATTGGAGCTTTGTTGCCAAAGCTTCTCCCTGTTATGTGACTGTAAGCTATAACTTCACTCTCATGGAAAAATCATCTTATCTATGTTCTCACTTTATACTGATTGAATGCATTGGCTCAGTACTTGAAGGATTCCATAGATCGCATTGTTAATTTTTTCCAAAGCAATGCTGCTGTAAGTCAGACACTAGCTCTGGAAACTGCTTCTGCAGTGCAGGTCTGTATCTAATCTATTCTGACCAGTCCAACAATAGCTTTCTTCACTGTTAAGAGTAGAAAATTTTTGCTTTCCTAGTTTCCTTTACTTATGATTACTATGAGAAATTAATTTTCCAACTTGGTGCGTTGCTTGTTTGAACTTTTTTCTACCTAAACGTTAACTTTTACTACTCAATCAAAGCCGTACATCAATTTCAATTATATATCTCACATCAGTAGTGATTACATATGTGCATCTCGTGGTTTCCACCACTATTTCACAACCTGAAAAGTTATTAGCAAAATGAACTTTTACTTGAACACACACTTAAGATAATTTTCATTCATCAAAATGAAAATCATGAATCTTAATTTTCCAGCATAAAGGTGGGAAAATGCCTAACAAATTGGAAAGACTGTTGTGGTAGCTTGCCAAAGGCAAATCATTTTTGGAATTCTGAATCATTACTTCATTAGAAACCATCCATTGAATTCTACACTCCTTGGCTTCCATCCTGTATTCAAGTTGTGGAGACCTCGTTCAATTCAACATGCCAAATCATCCTCCTCAATGATCAGAGTGGAGTGTGAAAATGCAACCAGAAGGTTTGAATAAGAAACATTGTAATTATCCACGGAAAGGGTTGGCAACAGCTTAAAAGTCAAGAAACAGAAGGTTTGAATAAGAAACATTATATCCTCATGCTTCATCTCTAGACTTCTCTAAGGCATAAGTTCACTGCCCAACGGAGCAAGAAATCTAACCTGAACCAGATTCTGAGTTCTGGCTGTTTATCTGGTTTAATAGCTTGGTAACCCTTTTCCCAGTTATCTTCAGTGACCTTTTTGACATCTCGTACTTCTTCGATGTTCACCATTGACAATAAATCAATAAACTGATTTTCTCAATTAAATTCGATGCCCTTCATTGAGCTCCTCTCCCTTTAAATAGAATTACAAATACATCTTATAACCCTAATTTTCCTAATTTACAATGGGCCTATTCTATTTTACAATGAGTCCATTCTAATAAATACAATGGGCCTATTCTAATAAATATACATGTAATTACAGAACTTCTTTGTGCAGTGCTTTGCGATGTGCCCAAACTCCTTACAATGATAGCATTGTATCTGTGCGTTAGTTTTTCCTTTTGCTTGAGACGCATATGCAACATTCATCAGCTCAGTGGGGGTAGAGTCTTGATTAAGACTTATTTGATTTGCTAAACACTGTTCTTCACGCAATAATTCACGTAAGCAAGTATCTAAGGATGGAATTGGATTGCGATTGATTAACCTAGCACGTGCAGTCTCAAATTTTGGGCGAAGCTTCATAAAAAATTGATCCCTCTGGCTGTCATCATGAATTTTCTTAATGATTCTAATGCCTTCTGTGGAACTGCGGAAGAAATAATTCCAGAATATTTACTCCAAAGATTTCGAAATCCAGAATAATACTGCTGAATAGTAAGATTGCCTTGTCGATCACTAGAAATATCTAACTCAAGCTGATATTTCCTAGCAGTGTTATTCTGATAATAGACGCGTCGAATATAATCCCACATCTCTTTTGATGTTGCAAAAGGCCGGAGATCATTTATCATATGAGGTTCAATCGAACTAAGCAACTAAATTATAATCTATGCATTTTTAGTCACCCATTGAGCACGCTCTTTAGCATTCGTATGGGCCTTCGTAGTTCCATCTAAGTAACCCCACAGATCTTTTCCTTTAACATATATTGAGAATTGAAATTCCCAAACACTATAATTCTTTCCGTTAAAACAAATAATAGAAATATTGTCTTAGCCATTATTCAAACTAAAACACTTTAATTGTTGAACTTAACCACAAAACCAACGAAACAAGCGGAATTCACCACAAGACCAAATACACGAGTGAAATCCTCTCTAATGTCACGCCAGAAACGAGAGATGGTATCGAAAGACAAACTCACTATGTGAAATCGAGACGAAAAGTGTGCATGAATAGTAACACGGGTGAATAGTGCTCGATGAACAGTACCCCATTGAACAGTAATAGCGAGGAACAGTAATGCGGTGAACAGTAATCTCGATGAATAGTAACCTGGTGAACAGTAATAGCGAGGATGTGGCTAATATACGACAAGAAGCTTTTGACCAAGTCACGATCGTAAAATCGATCAACATCTAGGACATGGCTCTGATACCATGACAATAAATCAATGTACTGATTTTCTGAATTAAATTCGATGCCCTTCATTGGGCTCCTCTCTCCCTTTAAATAGAATTACAAATACAACTTATAATCCTAACTTTCCTAATTTACAATGGGCCTATTCTATTTTACAATGGGTCCATTCTAATAAATACAATGGGTCTATTCTAATAAATATACATGTAACAACCATTTGACTTGTCTATGCAGTTTTGGCCACCAGACCTGCTTTGCCTTTCAAATTCTTCGAGTTTTGTGGCCTCTCATACCATCTGGTTGAAGCGGTGCTAGGACTCAAAAATGAATTGGCAATCTAACACCTGCTTGCATTCAGCTACTTTCTTCTTGATTAAAAAATATTAGAAAATATATGAAATTACAACTGAGTGAGTGGATGGTTTGAAATTGTTATAATTATGGGGTTTTCAATTCGGTTTCCCAAAGTTTCTTATATCTTAAGTTTCCTTGCAGTGTGTACAGATTTAGAGTATGTTACATGGAGATTTTTGAATATGTGGTTGACATGTAAAGTAAAAATATGAAAAAGGGAAAATGAAAAGTCGTCAAATCGGTGGAATGAGTGGTTGAAATTGATGTTGAAGAAAAATGATTTTTCAGATAATGAGTAGAAAAGAAGCTCTTATATTCAATCGAAGAACTGGAGTATCAACCTCTAGTGTTTAATGTTAGCATTGTTGTTTCTCAGATGACAATTGATGAAGTCAAGCGAACGGCAGCAAGGGAAGTTAACAGAGCACTAAAGGATCATGCGAGGTTCTTTTCTGTTTTGATTTATTAGCGTGGATCCGTAAATGGTGTTGCTTTGACTGCTAATGCATTGCCGTGATATTATGATGCCTCAAATCATATGAGCCCCAAGATTCTTATTTATGATTCTTGATTATGATATGTTATTACCAAGTTATTGGGTACTTGGTAGTTCAAAATGGTAACCATTTGTTATAGAAATTCGACACTGAAGATTTTTGTAAAAGAAAATAACTTTTGTAAATATACCATAATGTGTGCTATGCCTTTAATATCTAAAATGCAATCCACAGTATGAACCTATGTTGCTGAAGTTCATAACTTTATGAAGGGGATTTCTAATATTTCAGCCATGTGCCAACATTTTATACAATTCCAAAGTTGACAGAAATGAGGAAGGTAGGAAAATATCGGAAAACTTATTGGGACAAATAAAAAAAAAAGTTGCATGCATTAAACAGATGATAAACCTGTGATAGGTTTCTGACAGGTTTCTATTGAATTGGAAAATTCCAGAAATTGCTTCACGTAATCAGCCATAAATATAGGATTTGATATTCTTCTAGATTTTCCACAGTATAAGGATACAGGCATTATTCTCCTCCCTGAGTGTCCTCCTCCCTGAGTGTTTTTGTTTTGTGTGATACATGTTTTCATTAAGTAAACATCGATTTTCCTGACTGAAATGTTTTATTCGTTTGTTCATTAAATTTTCAATGCTAATCAAATTATGTGAAAATGGTTCATGTTTGCATCATAAGTTCGATTTCTTAGTACATTTTCTTGTCTTGAAAAACCTGTCATTCTGCTTGTGTGTTTAGTATATTAATGGTTGACTTCCATTTGCTTCTAGGTTTCTTTTGGATTTGGATATTGCAGCTCCCAAAATAACCATTCCTACTGACTTCTGTCCGGATAGTATTCATCCTACTAAGCTTCTACTTGACCTGGGAAAGTTAGTCATTCGTACAAAGGTTTAGTTTCCGAAGCTTTGGAAAGCAAGTTGGCCTAGTTCATTTTTAGTATAAAGTACTCATATTCTGTTTAATATGTGCAGGATGATGCAGAATATACTTCACCCGAAGAGATGGGTGTGTACATTCAATTTGATCTGGCTTTGAGTGATGTGTCGGCTTTCCTGGTTGATGGTGACTATCATTGGAGCCAAGCTTCTCCGAATAGAACTGATGGTTCCTCAAAGTCTAGTGTTATTAGTTTTCTGCCTGTCATTGATAAATGCAGTGTATTTTTAAAGCTTCAGCAGGTAATATTATTTTCCATGTCCAAGTTCTATACTAGCTCGCGGTATTTAGACTTAGTATATCAACTGACGTACTAGCTTAGGATATGAGATATCTAATTTACTTTTCAGATTCGATCGAAAGTTGCCCCGTTTCCTTCAACGAGGTTGGCTTTGAGGCTTCCATCTATGGGTCTTCATTTCTCACCTGCCCGTTATCATCGGCTAATGCAAGTGGCAAAGATTTTTCGAGGAGAGGAAGCTGATAATGCTGACCTTGTATGTCCTTGGGATCAAGCTGATTTTGAAGGGTGGTTGTATCATCTCACATGGAAGGTTAGTTTTTTCTGTTCTTTAAGCTCTTCAAAATGTTGGCAATTATTAAATACGACCGCATTGCTGATTCTCTTTCATCTTTCGTTGTTTAGGGTGTTGGAGGTAGAGAAGCAGTATGGCAAAGAAGATATTTCTGCATGGTTGGACCTTTCCTGTACCTGCTAGAAAACCCTGGTTCCAGATATTATAAGTACCGTTTCAGGTTTGGATGTTGCTATTTGAATAATTTGTGTATGATATGCTTATTTGTCAAGACAGAAAGAAAAAATAAAAAATAAAAAAATAAAATAAAAGAAAAGAAAAAGAAAAAGAAAAAACAATTGTTTTTTCTTGGGACATCCAAAGCAGAAACATGTGCACAGACAACGCTTACTCAAGGATGAGGAGGCACGAGATGTAACAGCACTTGGAGATGGGAGAAAAAATTGTCAACTGAGAAAAAGTGGAGTATGGTGAGGGTAGGGTTTGTGTAATAATAAAGAAATATGTGCTGGTCTTTATAAAGTATTAGCACAAGTGCAGGCACGATCCTAGCACTGGTTTGTAGTCTTCAATAATTGAAGATTTTTAAAATGGTGTATGGGGAAGCAAAATGACAAATGGAAAGGAGGATGTAGACAGAGTGAACTCAATTGGAGATTAAGTGAAGGTTGTCACGGGGGTGGAGACGGCCTATGGACACAGGCATGAGACAACCAGTTCAATTGTAGTATTTATGAACTATATGGGTCAAATAAATTTCTATCAGTACATTGGAAATTGCATCAGCATATATGCCCTTTTGGTACCCATCCATGTCCCCATCCGTCAGGACTACTCTATCCTTGAGTGGAATTATTACATCACACTCTAAGGCCACCAGAAATCTCTTTTTATACATTTTTTGATTTTCATTTTATTTTATCTAATGTGAGTTAGTGCTTCCTTACATTGTTAATATAGCCCACATATTTTTCTTTTCCCCAGTCTACGAGGAAAACAGTTGTACCAAGTTCCTGCTGGTACCATTGGTAACCTGGAAAATGTATTGGCTGTTTGTGATCCTGGACGCTCCAATATTAAGGTAGTCAGGGAAGCATCACCTAAGTTTGATACTAATAATGCTTTGATGTTACTATATCTGGATATTATATATTCTTCTATGTTGATGAAGGTGTTGTCCTCTTTAGGTTGTGGAAGATGCAAATGCTCTCATTCTGCGGTGTGACTCTGAGGATGGAAGGAGAATTTGGCAAAGCTACCTTCAGGGAGCCATTTATCGTGCATCAGTATGTTTATATATTAAACTTCTCTGAACTTCAAAACAGCTCTAATACATAATATTTCCTGAAATGCACATGATTACACTTACAACCAAGAAAAAGATTCTGAAAATGAAACTCCTAAAATCTAGGGAAACAAACTCCTACATGATATATCTGTTTAAAATGAAGGGAAACGAACTCTTAAAATCAAGGGCTATTTGCACCATGAAATCTGATCTTGAATGGAAGTTTCTAACAGCTAATAAAACAATAAAGACTGAAGTAATAACAGATGACTAAATCAGATTTTATTTCGTCCATAAAATTGCACCAAACTCGTCTGCCATAATTTTTAGCATCTGTAAAGATGATTGGGTGAACACTTTGTTTCACTTGATTGCTGTCTCTTTTTAAACTTTACCTGTATGAATGAACTTATATACTGATATGATACCCATCATGTTAACAATAAGTTATGTTTTCAACCAAGAATGTTCTCCCTACTTTAATATTGTTGTTTGAAGATTGCCGATGATGCTTGTTCTATATTGAGCAGGGTTCTACACCCATCATTGGTCTGACATCATCAGATTCAGAAGATTCTGAAACTGACAACCGTGAATTAATGGACTTTCCGAAGGTGGAGAGTTTATTTGTGATGGGGTTTTAGATGAGCTAAAGATACAATTCAGTTACAGTTGCCAGGTAAGTTTTGTTAGCTTCAGGGGCTACTGCTTATAAATTCTAATTCTAAAATGTTAATCATGAATTCTTTATTCATGTATCTATCCAGCATGATCAGAATTTCATGAAGCTCCTTCTTGCTGAGGAGAAGCGCTTAATTGAATTTCGAGCTATTGGTGGGCAGGTCAGACTGATACTGAACTCCATAAATTTTATCTTGGGCATTGATATCAACTTCTTGAAGGATTCAAATTTATGATTGATGCAGGTTGAACTTTCGATTAGATCAAACGATATGTTCATTGGTACAGTTCTTAAAGCCTTGGAGGTGGAAGATTTAGTTTGCTGTGAGGGGATGTCTCAAGTCTGTTTCCTAGCGAGATCATTCATCAGGAATGCAAACATGCCTTCCCTTTTGAGTGATATTGAGATTCCGATCCACCCTAGTGGCGATTCAAACCAATTTGAAGGAGATGATGAATTTTATGAGGCGCCTGAGAATCTTAATGATTCAGTTGATATTCCTATGTTACCTGATCCACATTCAGGAAGCCCAGCCTTCAGAGCCCCAAGTTTTACTCGCGTTCCTGGTCTACTGCCTTCTGATGTTACTCACACTGAAGATGGTTGGGTGGAAGTCATTGATACCCAAGACAGTTTTGTCAAAGCTCAGATTGTCATTTTTGACCAAAATTCCCCACTCTACACAAGTATTGATAAACAGGTTAGCGGTTATTCAGTCACATTTGTGTTTCGTGTCGTTTGGTGCCTTCTCATGTCATATTTGTTCGTATGGTCCCATAAACAATATGAATTTTACTATTAGTTTTACCCAATCTTGTATTTATGCATCTGGCCAGTAATCTAATGTTTCTGAACCCTCTTTTTAAGGAATTTGAAATGGACTTAAGAGCTCTAATATCGTTCTTGGGCATTGAGGTGTCTCAGTCTAAGCATCGGCTATTTCTCTCAACGGACGTATGCATTAGATCTCTTGGTAGAAACAGGAAAGTTAGCTTGTGAACCTATAGATACTACAGTTAAGGTGAAACATGGTTTAACTATCTATCCCTTGATCAGATTCCAGCAAAAAGAGAGAGATATTAGAGATTGACGGGAAAATTGATCTATCTAATACGCACTAGACCTGATTTATCCTATGCAGTTAGTGTTGTATGTCAATTCATTCTCACTTCTAGTAACCAAACCGGGTATAAAGAATTATATCTTTGCTTATCAAAAGTCTTCATTCGGGAAAGGTATAATGTTCTCCATACATGGTCGCCTAGATGTTGGTTATACATATTTAGATTTTGTTGGGCCTAAATTGGACAGAAAGTCAACATTGGGTTATATATTTGTCCGGATCAATCTACTGACTTGGAGAAGCAAGAAATAGGGGGCGTGTTAGCCGCCAAATTTGAATTCAATTCGAATTTGAAATAGAATTGAATTTTTGACATGAGTAGTGGAGATTTGTTTAGTTAGATACATGGATGTGATGAGTTTGACTAAATTCTATTTTCAATGTGAATTGGATGTATAACATGGGTAGAATGTGGTGTCATTGTGTAGTGTAGAAGTTGAATCCATGCTCGTCATCATGTGACTCTAGAGGTCACGTGGCTGAGCATTATCCTTAGTGAACTTGGTTTTCGTTCCCAGGAACCCCGTGACACTAGTAACACGACAGCTATTGAGATTGCTAATAACTTGATATAACGTGACAGGCTAAGCATATTTAATGTCATAATAACTACATCAAAGATAACATATACTCTGGGAGAATAAAGGTTCCTTACATTAAGGGTGGAGATCGGGTAACTGATATGATTACTCATGTTTTTTCCGCGTGGTCCATTCTCTATAGCACTATTCAAGTTGTGCATGCGTGATATCCATTCACAAACTTGATGTTGATAGTCAACTGTACAACTGTATAATATGCTACTTATTTAGATAGCATTTGATTTGGATGTGATATAATGATTTCAGGACATTAATTCTGTGAATCATCGTGGATTGGTTATGTAACTATTCTTTCGTGAAATAGGAAGGCAATCACTTGTCTAAATACCTTTGCGATACGTGAAATTGATCATTCAGTCAAATCTCAATTGTTTCAATATAATACACATGGATCGTCAAAATAATGAGAATCTACTGAAATCAATAAGTCCAACCTAAAATAAAATAAGGGCTAATTGCAAAAATAGCAAAAATAAATATTGTAATTACAAAAATGGAAACATCTTTACAAAATTGCAGTAGTAGCAAAAAATCCATTGCAAAAGACATTTATATAATCAACCCATCTTGTACCCTTCACCTGCTACTGCTACCGGCAAACACCAGATGCCGGCGAATCAGTGAACTGGATGCTCTTAGACAACCCTGTGACAGATGAACGTGAATGTTCAACCATTTGTGATGCCTTCTAACTCTGATTCTGGTATGTTACAAGCATACCCTCAAATCCCTTTTAGATTGATTATCCTTCTTTCATCTTGTCGGTGACTTTCGATTCCAAAAATTTCAATCTTTGAAGTAAATTTTGTCAAGCAAATGTGGGTAAAATGAGTGAAATTTCTGGATGCTCTTAGACAACCCTGTGCCAGATGAACGTGAATGTTCAACCATTTGTGATGCCTTCTAACTCTGATTCTGGTATGTTACAAGCATACCCTCAAATCCCTTTTAGATTGATTATCCTTCTTTCATCTTGTCGGTGACTTTCGATTCCAAAAATTTCAATCTTTGAAGTAAATTTTGTCAAGCAAATGTGGGTAAAATGAGTGAAATTTTTACACCTGTATCGCATAAGATAATGTGAATTCATTTGGCACTAATTATCCATTTATTCTTTTCCTCTTTCTTAAAATAATTGATATACAAAAGTAACCCAACTAGTCAGAAGTGCAGCTGCCCTTGGATTTATTTTTTGCATAGAGAAGGCAAAGACACGCCATTGAAGAATTTTTGCTCCATTCTCCAAATGATCTTGTAGGATCGAGTTTCAATCATCTCATTAGAAAACTAATTAGTATCCAGATATAACAAACCTTTTATGACATTCGATCACCATCACTTGAGTGATCCGAACCATCACTTGAGTGATCCGAACCTTGGGTTTAAGAATAGCATTGTTGAACATCAACAATTCCTCCTCCAACATGACGCTCCTTATGACTTGAACCCATCAGCTCTGATACCAATTCAAAAATCGAGTGCAGCAGATAACCCAATCGATTATACCAATTACCACAATTAATGACCCAATTCACCAATCAATCACAACCATCCATCCAATAAAATAATTAAAGCAATAAACGAAACAGTAAGCAACACCAGATATGATGACAGAGGAAAATCCCATTAAAGACCTCTTCAAATGGCAAAAGCCTTTGGGCGAACTCGCCACGAAAATCCACTAGAAAGAGATTAACTTATAGATGATCAAAGCTAACCTAGCCTGACGCCCACCTTACAAACCTCGATGAATCTTTTCGCGCTGTGTGTAGCACCCTCCGAAACTCCCGTGCCTCTATCGTCACAAGTGGATCTCCAACCACATTGGAACTCCAGTCACCTTGCTAATCTTCAGAACTCAAGGCTATTTGGTAGAGGATTTTAGGGTTTGGTGTTTTTGAATGTGAGATTGCCAATCTAATGACGAATCGATAAAGGGTAATTGCAATATGATGTTAAGAGAGTGATTTGAGATGTTTTCTATGGTGTTTTTACTCTTTTGATCATGTGTGTTCGAATTGGGAGGAAAACAATGTATTATAGGGTTGGAAAGTTGTCGAAACATGTCGGAATTACAAATTGGCCAGGTAATCGAGTCGAGCTGCTCTAGTAGTTCTTGAGCGGACTCGCTTAAGTGCCCCTTGAGTGGCCTGGCTCTGATGAGTCCTGCTCGAGCGCTCGTTGAGCGCCCTCGGCTCTGTTCATTTTGCTTGAGTGTTAGTCAGGCAGACACTTACAAATTGATCCAAATGACATTCTAATCTGCCAAACTATTGACTAGACAAGTCATGGAAAATTACAACTCAACGTGCTTGATTTTTGTACGCGGAAATGCCAATTACAAAATTCCTTACAATCTTCCCCTTTAGCGATTTGTGACAAAATCAAACAGCCTATTACACGGATAACCTAACTTGTCAACAAAATGACCACTTACCATAAAATGGTGTCTCACTTCAGTAGTACTTGCAATCTGCAAAACAAACACTTAAATACCTAGTGTATGAGCATAGTGAAATTCAGTGTCAATAATAGAAGCTAGTAAACAAGTAATGGAACGTAACCCAACACACGAACACTCAAAATCGTAAAGTCACATTCAAAGTGTAACCAATACACTTTGAAGCTAGTAAACAAGTAATGGAATGTAAGCCAACACACGAACGCTCAAAATCGTAAAGTCACATTCAAAGTGTAACCAATACTAGCATCACACACTAAACAAATGAAAGCATAATTCAAAGTCAAATCTCCTCCCTCTCACTAAAACAATGTAATCTCCTCCTGTCTGCAAGCCCCTCATGATATCACCCCATTCTCCCCTTTCCTGCCACAAATGGGAAAGGGAAAAAAGAACAATCACGAATTACGGTAAGCAAATCTAGAGAAAGAATGATCAAGTGTATCCTTGGGAGGAAAAATGTGCAAAGAACAACAAAATATGCACAAACTAACAGAAAGCCAATAGAGTCCCAGTAGGTTTGGCCTGGTCTTGACTCTTAAATGGTGTGGGTGGCGCTTCATGTAATTGGAAAGATCTTTTGTGAACCATTTTGAAGACTGTGAAGAAAAGATCTTGTGTGAGCCACCAGATTTGGTGGTTGACCACGATCTGGTAGTTATAGAGTTTAGAAGAAGAGAGTTGAGCGGTGAAGACAGTGTTTGAGGGGCTACTTACTGGGCTCGAAGCATTGAATAGTAGAGGAAGGTTGTGGTGGGTGCGAATTGAAATTTGGTGATGGTGATCTTGAATGGAAATCCGGTGATGGTTGGTCTTGAGCGAAAATCCGACAGTGGTTGTTTGGTTTGCACACTGTGGGGAGATCCAACGGAAGGAAAGGTTATTTTAGACATCGTAGTAGAATCTTTCTAAATGTGAGAATACGAAAAGTTTATGGCATTTTTGAATGTAAACATTTTTTTTTGTGGTTGTATTTGTAATTTTTTCATAAAATAATTGCTAGGAAGGCACGCATAACAATCTATCATTACTAAATAACTAAATTAAAATTGACACAGAGCTAAGTGGTCATCGAGTTTGTCGGATTGGCCCCAACCCGAAGCTAACCCGATGGGGGTCGGTCTGAAAAAATTTGGAATGAAACCGAACTGGCAGTTCGGCATTGAAGCCGGTCGTGTCGGTTTGTGCCTCAATTTTTTTTTGTTCCAAATAGGTCGATTTCCAACTTGCAAAACGCGTCTGACGCGCTTGCCAACCCAACCTAAACCAACCCGAAGTCGGGTTGGATGGCCACTCTGCAAAGAGCTAACCCAATTAGTATTAAAATTTGAAAGGTGTATGTTTGAGAGTTTTTGGAAAACAATGAGCATTAAATGTCTAAGAACCGAAAGGATTTCCTCTATTAATTGATAATCTAATGCGTACAATGCATACATATATATAATGTATAAGAAATCTAAATAAGGAAACTCTCTAAACAAGGAAAGTGTATAACCTAGAAACCCTAATACATATATACACTATAACACTCCCCCTCAAGCTGGAGTATAAATGTTAATCATGCCCAGCTTGTTACACAAGTAATCAACCCGAGCCCCATTAAGTGCCTTCGTGAAAATATCTCCCAGTTGTTCTCCACTCCTCACGTGTTCTGTAGAGATTATTTTCTTTTGAATCTTCTCACGAATGAAATGACAGTCGACCTCTGCATGTTTAGTTCGTTCATGAAATACAACATTACTGTAGATATGAATAGCTACCTCATTGTCGCACCACAACTTAGCTGGTGACTGTGCTTCGAGACCGATCTCAATTAGGAGATGACAAATTCACATGATTTCACACGTACACTGTGCTATAGCCCTATATTCTGATTCTGCACTGGACCGAGACACCACATCTTGCTTCTTACTTCTCCAAGAAACCAGATTTCCACCAACGAAAACACAATACCCAGTAGTGGATCTTCGATCAATTTTGGAGCCTACCCAATCTGCATCGGCAAAAGCCTCAACATGACTATACCCATGATTCTTATATAATATTCCTCGTCCAGGGGCTCCATTCAAATAGCACAAGATTTGTTCTAGTGTGGCCCAATGGTGAACAGTTGGAGATGACATGAATTGACTTACAGTACTCACCGAATAGGCAATGTCAGGACGAGTTACGGTAAGATAGTTCAGTTTCCCAACTAGTCTCCTGTACCGCTCAGGATCCTTAAACAAGTCTCCATCTCCTGTCATTTTCAGATTCGGGGTCATCGGAGCACCACATGGGTTGGCTCCTAATTTTCCTGTCTCAGCCAATAAGTCAAGTACATACTTTCTTTGAGATAAGAAAATACCCTTCTTGCTTCTCATCACCTCAATTCCCAAGAAATATTTCAAATTGCCTAAATCCTTCGTATGAAACTGACTGTGGAGAAAGGATTTCAAGGATGAGATCCTTACATCATCATTTCCCGTGATGACAATATCATCCACATATACAACAAGAAGGATGATGCCGGATGTAGATTTCTTATAGAAAATCGTGTGATTTTTTGGCTCTTATTCATTCCGAAGTCCTCAACTGCCTGACTAAATTTTCCAAACCACGCACGAGGACTCTATTTCAAACCATAAGAGACTTCCGAAGACGGCAAACTTTCCCATATTCGCCCTGAGCAACAAACCCCGGTGGTGCTCCCTATACACCTCTTTCTGTAAATCACCATGTAAGAAAGCATTTTTTATATCCAACTGATATAAGGGCCAGGCATTAGTGGCGGCCATCGAGAGAAAAAGGCGAACCGACGTCAATTTAGCAACCGGAGAAAAGGTATCAAAATAATCTACACCATAGATTTAAGCGTATCCTTTGGCCACAAGACGAGCCTTGAGACGAGCAATCGACCCATCAGAATTACATTTGACGGCAAAAACCCACTTACAGCCAACTGCCTTCTTCCCAACTGGAAAATTCGCTAACTCCCAAGTACCATTAGCGTCAAGAGCATTCATCTCGTCTATGATGGCACTACGCCGGTCAGGATGTGACAAGGCTTCCGTTACAGTTTGGGAATAGTGACCGACGCAAGAGAAGCAACAAAAGAGCAAGAGGATGAAGAGAGATGATTATAAGAAACAAATGAAGAGATAGGATAAGTACACTGACGCTTACCTTTGCGAAGAGCAATGGGGAGATCCTGATCCGTAGTCACTGGATCTGACGGTGTAGAAGAGACCGGAGCTGGACATGGATCGGGCGTAGCGCGTCGACGAGAATACACATGGTGAATGGGAGGCTTCTGGAGGTGGAGGTGGAGGATGGGACACGCAATTCTCATGAAGAGATGTAGTGGTAACACGATAAGCTAATAAGTCATCATCCTCCCCCTGACGGGAAGCAATGGATGTGTCAGAATAGTAAGGCGTGTGCTCAAGAACAGTGACATCAACAGAGACAAGGTACTTATTCAAGCTAGGGCAGTAACACCGATACCCTTTTTGCAAAAGGAATAGCCCAAAAAGACACATTTTAAGGACTTAGGATCTAACTTACTGACCTGTGGACGAGTATCACGAACAAAGCATGTACTACCAAATATACGAGGTTCAATAGGAAATAAGGGCTTTGAAGGGAATAGAGTATGGAAGGACTCTTACCATGAAGAAGAGAAGAAGGCATGCGATTAATTAAGAAGCATGCAGTGGATATTGCATCTGCCCAAAATTGTTTTGGAACAGATGTGGAATAGGAGTGCCCTAGCCGTCTTAAGAGGATTCCTATTTTTCCTCTCAGCGACACCATTTTGTGATGGTGTGTCGACACAAGAAGTCTCATGAAGGATACCATGTTGATTCATGTAATTTTGAAATACGTGAGATACACTCTTGGGCATTGTCACTTCGAAGGATATGAACGTTAGTGTTAAATTGTGTTTTAATTTCCGCACAAAAGGTAGTAAAATGAGAATAATTTAGAACGATGTTTCATTAAATAGAGTCAAGTTGTACGAGAAAAATCATCAATAAATGTAACAAAGTACTGAAACCCAGTTTTTGACAGGACTTGACACGGATCCCAAACATCAGAATGAACTAATTCAAAAGGAAACCTAACTCTCTTATTGACTCTAGGAGCGGAAGGGAGGCGATGGTGCTTGGCAAACTGGCATGACTCACAATCCAATGTAGACACGTGCTGAGACTCGACACAACTTCTTCAATAGGGGTAAGGAGGGATGCCCTAATCGACAATGGACTTCAAATGGGGTTGTGGTACTGGAACAGGCAACTGACTTGGGAACGTGGGAATTGGGTATGTAGAGCCCTCTCGATTCGTGTCCTTTACCAATAATCTTCTTCGTCGTGAGATCCTGAAAAGGCAATGATCAGGAAAAAATGAGACAACAATTAAGAGCACGAGTCAATTTACTCACGGAGACCAAATTAAAAGAGAAACTTGGTACGCTTAATACAGAGTATAAAGGGATTAATGGGGTTGGGTGAATTGTGCCAGAACCAAGTACAGACGAAGTAGAGCCATCAGCTAAAGTAACAGATGATCGAGATGTGTGTGACTGAAAGGTAGAGAAGAGATTAGGGTTACCTATCATATGATCTGTGGCACCAGAATCAATGACCCACTTGGCACCAGAAGAAAAAAGACATGAATTTGTGTTACCTGACTCAGCAATAGCACCAATGGGACGAGATGAATTCTTCAAAGCTTCTTGGTACTGAGTAAATTTAGCAAATTCATCAGCAGAAAGAGTGACAGGACGATCAGATGAGTTGGGAACATTAGCAGTAGCAACATGTGCTACCCGAGCTTTATGGGCTTTCTTATTCTGCAACTTCTGACATGTACGCTTAGTATGGCCCGGCTCACGACAATAGTAGCAAATCACACCTCCCGCATCCTTATTGTTTGAGTTTACCCCTTTGGAATTTTCTTATTACTGACAAGTGCCCTAGAGGTCTGTATAGGTGGAGCGGCAGCCATTCCAGCATCAGTATGTAGAACTCTAGTAAACACTTCATGGAGAGAAGCAATTTCAGCGCCAGACAAAATCTGGGATTTCACGTCGTCAAACTGTGGGCTAAGACCAGCCAAGAAACTCATCACTGCTAGCTGCTCGCGTTATTCCCTTTGCACCTTCACATCAGCACTAAGCGGTAACAACTCATTCAACTCCTCATAAGTCTTCTTAAAACTCATAAAATAGGTTTGAAGTGGCCGATCCTTTTGTTTAGCCGGATAAAAACCCTTGCACCCGTCATAAATACGGAAAATATTTCCCTTTCCTGAGTACAAGAATTCCAAGTATTCCATCAATTCTTTAACATACTCACAATGATTAATCAGGCTTACTACTTCTGTATCAATGGAATTCCGAATTTGTAGAAATAAACGAGCTTCGTCTCTTTGCCATTCTTGACGAGTCTTATCTGTGGGAGGTGGGGGATCATCAGTGAGATGATTATTTTTCGACAGACTGCGCAAGGAAATTCTAGCGGTCTTACACCAATCAAGATAATTTGACCCAGTCAATTTATGCTCTGTAACCTTAGACATCATAGGAATAACGTCCGTGATAACTGTACTCTTTCAATCTTCAGCCATCATAGTTGCAAATAAAAACGAAAGACTACACAAGCAACTTGAGACCAAAGAAAAGACCCGAATACTCACAAACCAACTCACACGTACTGAAATACGCAAAAGAAATCCAACAGATGGCCACAAAAACACAAGCCAGTCGCGAATGAACAGTGCTATCACGCTGAAAATTCGATCTGGACCCACACAAAGGGAGTAATCACGAAACAAAGAGTGGATTCACCTTCCAAACTGACCGTCGATCTCAACCATCAAAGCCGCGACACCAGCCAACGAGCCAAGCGCTCCTACGCGCCGTTACTAGCCGCAGGCCACGAACCTTTCCAGTGGCGCATATGGCTCACGCGCAAGGATGTCACCAGTAGCCTAATCGGCCGACGGTGCTTCTGATCATAGTCGCGGAAGAGCTGAACGAGACTCCAAACAACTCGAGACCACGAACCCTAGCCGTTGTGCTGCTCCTGTTTTGGCAGACTTTGGCGACTGAAAATTGGTACGAACCCTAAGGCTCTGATATCATGTAAGAATTGAAAGGATTTCCTCTATTAATTGATAATCTAATGCGTACAATGCATACATATATATAATGCATAAGAAATTTAAATAAGGAAACTCTCTAAACAAGGAAAGTGTATAACCTAGAAACCCTAATACATATATGCACCATAACAAAATGTTCAGTTGAAAGTAAAGAAAATTTCTAATGAAATATAAAAAAGTTATCGCATCAGTAAAATGAGTGATTAAAAATGATGTTTCATAAAATGGTTTTTGGGTGGGGTGGTTTTTTTATTTTTATTTTTATTTTTTTTATAGGGAGAGACAAAAGTGGCAGTTACCTTTTTGATAAATCCATTCATGTCATGTTAATTTTTAAAAAGACAAATCTAGCAACAATTACAAATTGCCTTTCCAAAAAGGCCCCTCACCCTTCAAAAAAAAAAAGAATTTCATTCTCTGCAACTCTCCCCTCCCCCAGTCGTCAGAGCCTATCTCACCACCAGAGAGCCCATCTATCAGATTTAGAGTGCAAGTGTGCAAGTGTGCAGAGGTGAAGTGGCAAACACGGCGTCAAAAAGATTTCCTCCATTTTTGGTTGAAATTTGATACTTCACCTTTGGGAAAATCATGAAATTGGTGACCAGATTTTGAATACCCCACTTTTGGGAATTTTTTTTTTTTTTTTGATGAACGGGAAATTATTTCTTAACAAGATTTTTCCATTACCCGATAACAAATCTCTGGTTCGCGGCGAGAGATCTATTCCTTGGCTTGTCATGGTGGTTCATCGGCGAAGGTTCGGTAAGAAATAAAAACAAAAATGATTGGAAACAGAAAGTAGCTAGAAAAGACGAACCAATCACCTGAGAAGATGAACAGTCGCCGATTCCTATATCCTGTAATATAGAATATAGGTATTTTTTGAAATTTGAGTAAAACTAAATCCTAGTTAGCCAAGGGTGTTTTTGTCCATTCATGATAAAAATTCTGTTATTTGTCTTTGTTAAAAGTAACTTGCTGGATTTAACTTTTTATTTTTAAAGTATGCCATTCTTGGGATTATTTCTTTTTTTTTTTTTTTGGGGAATACAGTTAAAATTTTTCCCATTGCTGCGCTTTGTATTCTTTCAAGTAGGTTATTAAAGAAAGAAAGAAAGAAAGAAAAGAAGTCAGATATTCAGATAGCTTTTCCATGTCTCTGTGATATGTTTCATCTCTAGTAGTGTTCTTGTTTTATTATCTACATTAGACTCTATTAATCATAAATATAGTTCCACAATATTTGATATAATTCTTGGTTCATATATGACCTTTGCTGATATCTTCACCTTTTCTACAGGTGTCGGTCACCCTCTCTACCTTGTCATTTTTTTGTCGTAGGCCTACTATATTGGCCATCATGGAGTTTGCGGATAGTATGAATGCTAAGGAAGATGGGTGTGAATTTTTCAGTGATGCTTCCTCATCTGCAGTCGCATCAAATGATTTGTCCAAGGAAAATATACATGATGGTCAATCAAATGCAGTTGAGGAGACTGTAGTTCGGTCTTTGTTGGGCAAGGGAAAATCAAGAGTTGTTTTCTATTTGAAGTTGAATATGGTGCGTGCCGAGATTTTGTTGATGAAGGAAAATGGCACGAAACTTGCTACTTTATCTCAAGATAATTTTCTTACTGAAATTAAGGTACAGTGAACTTTTATTCTCAAATTTGGTTTTAGCATGTAATTATTATGTGAAATTGAAACTATTTATCTCTTCCATTCTGCAGGTTTTCCCATCCTCTTTTAGTATAAAGGCATCCCTTGGAAATCTCAGAATAAGTGATGATAGTCTTCATAGCAATCATATGTATTTCTGGGCTTGTGACATGAGGAATCCTGGTGGTAGTTCATTTGTGGAGGTACTTTACATTTGTTTGACTAGGATTAGGGCAAAGTAATTTTTTCATTTCGCTAAAGAATATTATATACAAGATACTATGTAATTACACTTTAGTCTCTAACTTTACAAGACTATTATTTAAGTACAAAAAGAACCTATTTTATTCAACTCTCCCCTCAAGCTTGTGCATAGATATCACGCATGCCCAACTTGCACAGAGTTTTATGGAATGGTACATTGGAAACAGCATGAGTCATCTATCTGCTCATTGTTCCTCACTTCTGACATATTGCACTTCAATATTCCCTGAGTCAAGATTATCTTTCATGTAGTTCTTGTCAATCTCAACATGCTTGGTTCGATCCTGCGGTACTTGATTGTTTTCAATTTCAATAGCAGCTTTGTTATCACATAAAACTATTGGTTTCTTTGGACTAAATCTAAGCTCACCGAGGAGAATCTTTAACCACATAAGTTCAGTGGTTGCATGACGTAGAGCAAGATATTCAGCTTCCGTTGTAGACAGTGATACAACCACCGTGATACACTTCTTCTATCAAGTCACCGTAAAGGAAAGCATTTTTCACATGAAATTGTCTTAGTGGCCAATCGAGGTTAATAGCTAATGATAGAATAGCAGTATTCGTCTTGGCCACTTGAACGAAGGTTTCCTGGTAATCAATACCATGTGTTTGTGTATAACCTTTTGCGACCAATTTGGCTTTGTACTTTTCAACATTTCTATTTGATTTATACTTCACTGAGAAGACCCACTTACACCCGATGGTCTTCTTTTCCTTAGGTAGTGTCACCATCTCCCAAGTAGAGTTTCTTTGTAGAGCATTCATCTCCTCGGCCATTGCCAATTTCCACTTAGGGTCCTCAAGAGCTTCCTGAAAATTATTAGGGATAAGAATAGAGGACAATTGTAGTGCAAATGTAAGGTGAGATTGATATAGATGATGATAAGAAATATAATTAGAGATAGGACAAACAACACTAGAAGAGGATTTTGGGAATCCTAATCTATCTAGCTCTTTACAACTGCGAATAAGGTATTGCCTACTCGGATCTTCAGTAGTAGGGGTCAAAACCTCAATGTCTAGAGAAGCATTAGAATTTGAGTTCTCAAAAATAGCATGAGAAGGATTGTCTACCTTATTTTCAATCTTCGAAGAGTCATCCGATGGCATGATAGAGTCGTCTTTAGGGGTACCAGTATTTGAAGGACGGGCACTAGCACCGTCATTTCTCCTGGTATAGCATCTCTGGAACAATCTAGGTGACCTATCACCTGGAACCCTAGTTTTAGACTCATCTTCTTCGAGCTCTTCTGTTTTCCCTGAAATCCAAAATCTTCTTTTGTCTAACCACATCCTTTCTTCTTCCCCATTGTTCACCTCCCCCTGAAGAGGAACCGAGGACACTTCTCGAGAAAAAGACTTGATTCACAAAATTGAACATCCATAGATACATAATACTTTCCAGTGGGGGGATGGAAGCATTTGTAGCCCTCCTGAGAGTTAGAGTAGCCAAGAAATACACACTTAAAGGCATGTGGATCCAACTTATCACGTAGATGAGAGGGACATAAACATAGCACACATAACCACAGACTTTGGGACAAAACTTTGACATGGATGGAATAGGATGAAATCGTGATAACATCCTCAAATGTGTTTGAAAATCAATGCTACGAGCAGGCATCCGATTAATCAAAAACACGTCGGTCGTAACTGCTTTGGCCCAAAAACGTTTAGGGACATGCATAGTCAAGCATAAGGCTCTAGCTACTTCTAAGATGTGTTGATTTTTACGCTCTGCTATGCCATTTTGTTGTGACGGGTAGGCACACGTGGTTTGGTGAAGAATACCATGAGTTGTGAAGAAATTAGTAAGGGATTGATCCACAAACTAACGACCGTTGTCAGAATGGAAAACTTGAACGTCGGTATGGAATTGTGTGAGAATCATTTGTGAGAACTAAGGAATCACATCTATAACATCACTCTTGGATTTTAGTAAGTATATCCAAGTGATCCTCGTGCAATCATCAATAAAAGAAACAAAGTATTTGTGACCCTGAGGAGATGGAATGGAAAAAGGACCCCAGACATCAATATAAACACAAGCAAAAGGAGCAAAACTTTTATTAAAACTGATTTTAAAAGGTGTAGGATGATTTTTGGCCAACATACACTTTTCACATCGCATACTAGAACTAGAGATGTCCAGAAAACAGATGAGGGAACCAGGCTTTCTAGATAAGGAAATGAAGGGTGATCTAACAGACAATGCCACAAAATGATCCTATCTCTAGTAGAGCCTGTACTAGTAAATTCAGCATCATGACCAACTTCTATTTGTAATGCTTTTGCTCTCTCCAAAAAATAAAGACCTCTCTCTCTACCAGTGCCAATCGTCATCTTTGTTCGATTGTTCCTAAAACACACATGAAGATGAAAAAGTTACAGAGCAATCAAGAAGTTTTGTAATTCTACTGATAGAAAGAAGGTTAGTAGAGAGTGTAGGCGCAAATAGGATAGAAGATAGAGAGAAAGTAGGTGAAAAAGAGGCATTTCCGGCCCCATTAATGGGCACATGAGTTTCGTTTGCAACCTGAGGCGGACTTAACGGTGGTGAAGTTCGTGAGTCGAGATTGGAAGTCGCGTGTGTCAAATGATCCGTCGCTTCGGGAATCAATTACCAAAGAGCTATGGTTGGTAGAAGTTGATGTCAAACCAAAGATACCTGAGTAGACGGCTGAGCCAAATGAGAAGCAAAAGACGAAGGAGTGTCGATATGTGCAGCCTGAGCATGTTGCTTCTTCTTCTTCTTCTTCTCTGGGTGTTTTCGTAAGAACCACTCCAGATACCCATTCTTCTTCCAACACTTGTCTATAGAATGTCTTGTGCTGTGGTAGAAGGTGCAAGTCTCTGTAGATCGAGAGGGTGCTCGCTTGGCAACCAATGCATAATTCTCATACTAGATTTCCACCCCATAGTTAGTTGTCTCCACTCTTCATGACGAACAAGTGAAAACACGTCCTCAAGAGTTGGAAGAGGAGAAGTACCAAGATAGGGCTACCCACTCAATCTAAGCTGTGATCAAGTTCGGCAAGGAACATACAAACTCAATCTTTGGCTGTGCGCTTCTTTAACTCCTCAATATTGGCAGCACATTTCATGTCATTTGGTCTACGGTAATCAAGTTCCATAAACGGTGAGTTCATTTCATTGTAGTAATCCGTAAGAGGCTGTCCCCCTTGACGTAACTGAAATGATTTTTTCATGAGCTCATAGACTTGTGACTTGTCCAATACATCAAAATAGCTCCTTTTAACTACATCCCAAACATCTTTGGCTATTTCACACTGGCATTGATAATCCAAAACTTAACTAGCGCATTCTCGGCCTCGCACTCATCATAACCTGAGTCATCTTGAGCTGGTGCAACCTTTTTTCCACTCATGTATGCTTTCTTTCTCCCTATGATGCACCGACACGTTATTGAACCTGGAGTGTCGGTGTCCGACACGTGTCGGACACCGACACGACACCAACACGCTCTCGACACGTGTCGAGAGTGCCATGTGGCGTGTCACAAATTTTAACCCAATTTTGACCTCCCGACACGCCGGTGACACGCCGGAGACACGCCGGAGACGCCATGTCCGACACGCCAAGAAAAAAAAAGCTCCAAAAATGTGAAAATTAAAGCCAGAAATTAACCTTCTTGCTTTGAATCCAAGGAAAAATGTTTTTCTTTCAGGATTATAGAGACACGATCGAGAGAAGATGACCATATCTAAGCCCAAAATTGTCGCCAACCGCTGCGCTGAATTGCAGAGAAGAAAATGTCGGCTGTTGAAATGAAGACGACCCAAATGCAGATGAATGTTGAATGGTGGGCTTGGGCTGTTTTGAATTTTTATTGTAATAGAAATGAAGTGGGATTTATTAGTTATTGGACTTTTAAATTTTAAATAAAAGCTGAAAATTGGGCTTAAGAAGACTCCAACTACTAGTTTGAGTTTTTCCACGAATCTTCCTCTGTAAATTGGGCTATTAGTCTTTTATTCAACAAGTTTAATATGCAAAACAATTACATGCTTTATTATAAAAAAATTAAAAATATTCAAAAAATAAATAAAGAAATAAATAAATAAAAATTTAAAAATATATGTAAAATTAATTAATTAATTAACGTGTCGTGTCGGGATTTTTTTTGAAAATCGCGTGTCAGCGTGTCCGACACGTATCGTGTCGGACACTCGTGTCCGTGTCGGTGCGTCATAGCTTTCTCGTACCGGCAATGTGCATTTCCAATATTTTTTACCAAGCACAATACTTGGTACCATTTAATTTAACACTGATGGGAGAGAAGTCTCTTGAATGGTGATAGACGCCGCAGTCTTGTTTTCAGCCATTTTCCCAAACTTAATTTCAAGCAAGAATCAGTAAAGTGCAAATAGCACAAATAGACGCAAGAACAACCCTTAAACTAAGAGAAAATTCACAAGTAGTGCCAATAGCACAAGCTAAGGACCAACAATAGCGTAAAAGGCCCAAAAACAGCTCATGAACCAAGTAAAAAAAACACGAGAAAAACAGCCAAAATAGTACCCAAACAGTGAGAGCCTGGATGGTCAAAACCAGAAAAAGGTGAGAAAGATAAACCCTAGCTTAATAGCGGTTGGAATTGACTCACCGGATGTCGTCAAAGGTGGTTTGATATCACCAGAAAGGAGGACTGCAAAAAACTGAGTAAATCCAAGCTAAACTTGACCCGGAGCACTGTTCACTCATGGCCCAAGAGCTGCGAGAGGGCTGGGATGTGACATGGAGGTCGCCGGAAACTAAGGTTGCTGGCTACAATGTTGGAGAGGGCCACCGAAGGCTGAGCACTGTTCACTCGAACTTCCCTCTCGTTTTCTCTCACTCTGATACCAACTAGGATTAGGGCAAAGTAATTTTTTCATTTCACTAAAGAATGTTATATACAAGGTACTATGTAATTACCTTTAGTGCGTAACTTTACAAGACTATCATTTAAGTACAAAAAGAACCTATTTTATTCAACTGTTTGTACTAATTTTAGAGCTTATTTGACACCGAGGAAAAAAAAATCAATTTTCTCCTTATAAATTTCAACGACCAATTTTTTTATGTGACAACTTCATAATTTTAAGAATTCTATTAACTTTTTGACCACATATCCGAAAAGTCATTTTGTGAAAAATCTCTCCCAAACAAACACTTAGCCAAAGCCTATCATCAGTAACACTTAAAAATAAATAAATAAATAAATATATATATATATATATGAATCTTTCACGCTAAATGTTTCTGTTCCTTTTTAGTTTAACATTATTGACAAAATATCTACTGGACATTATAATTTATCAGATATTATTTGCATATGCTTTCTTTTATATTTGAGATGCTTCCAAGTGCAGTTTTTCTATGAGTTAATTTTTTAGCTATGGTTCTTCTTACCATCTCTTTGTAACTTGCAACAATTTTCTGTCAATATGCAGTTGGTATTTTCTTCATTTAGTGCTGATGATGAAGATTACAAGGGTTACGATTATAGCCTTATCGGGCAGCTGTCTGAAGTGCGCATTGTTTATTTGAATCGTTTTGTTCAAGAGGTCTTGTACATTCTGGTTCTTGGCGGTTATATCTCTTTTATGCACTAATATCGTGTTGTGGCATCTTTATGTAATTGTAAAACTACCTGCAGGTCATCAGCTACTTCATGGGTCTTGCTCCTAGCAATCCAAAGGATGTTGTTAGAATAAAAGATCAAGTGACAAACACGGAAAAGTTGTTTACAAGTAGTGAAATAGAAGGCTCACCTGCATTAAAGCTGGATCTCTCCCTTAAAAAGCCAATCATATTAATGCCTCGTAGGACAGATAGCCTTGAGTGAGTTTAAAATTTTCATTGGATTTGCATCAACAGGAAACCTGCTGAAGAAACTAATCAACTATATAATTATTAGTGTTAACCTATTTTATCCTGTGATTATTGCAGTTGTCTAAAGCTTGATGTAGTACAAATCACTGTCCAGAACAACTTTAGATGGATTGGAGGGAGCAAAAATGAAGTTAAGGCTGTACACATGGATGTATTAGAAGTCCTTGTAAGATACTGTTATTCTCTGCTATGTGTTAATCTCTCGCTTGACTGAAAAGCTCAGGAACTAACCCTGGCTTCTCCTCAAGAATAAGGGTCTTTTGCTTTATTCCTATGAATCTTTCTCATTGCTTTGACCTCAAGTTAGTCGTAGAAAATGGTATTCAAAATGCTTTATCAGTTGAATTGCTGATTCGGATAAAAAGTTAAGCATTTATTGGATAATTTTCTTACCAAACAGACCTGTCCCATTGTAGGTCGAAGACATCAATCTAAATATTGGTTTGGGGTCAGAATTCGGTGAGAGTATAATACAGGATGTCAAGGGTGTTTCTATAATCATTTGTAGATCACTTCGCGACTTATTGCGTCAAAGTCCCAGCACAGAAGTTTCTATTAAGGTATTATACTGCAAACTTCAAAGCTGATACCTTAAAGATCTATTATTTTCTTCTACTTCTTGAGGTAAGAGTTGTTTCACAACAGCCATTTTCTACATGTAACTTGCGTTTGTTCCATTTTTTCCCCAAAAATTCAATTCCACCATCCAGAATGTTAATGACAACCATGCATTCAAAACTGCTACTCATTATTTTACACATGCAATGTAATTGTTGAAATGTAGAAGTATTGTATGGGGACTAAAATAGATAGAGCATAGTTGGGGACTAGTTAGGTTATTTTAGTATTAGGGTTTCTACTTCCATATATTATAGCATTTGTAATGAATTATTCATGAAAATACAAGCATCTTTTCTTCCACTTTTCTACATGGTATCAGAGCAAGAGTGATCTTGGTGGAACTCTTGAAAAAATTCCACCCTCTGGCAAGCGGCCTTGTGCCCCTTGTCCGGCCACCATTTTTCATTCTGTTCTTTTTTCATGATTTACTGTGTTTCCCTATTTTAGGTGAATATTTAGCTCCCACATCTGAAAACCAGATCTGTCCCCAAAGCCAAACAAAACCATAGAACTTTATTGTTTTTTCTTTCTTCAAATCTGAAAGAATCAGAGCCTGGAGGGGGCAAAAAGAAGAGAAAATGAATCCAAAAACCCCGACATACTGCATCACCGTCCCTTTCTGACATCGTCGCCGGTATACCCAATCACCGACGAGCTCACCATTGGCGGAAGAACACCTCTGCGACCCCAACTGTGGCAGCGTATCCCTTCTTTTGGCTCAGGTGCTGCGTGGTCTACCATTTATAGCGATGGGACCTAGCTTTTTCCACTCTTTTGCACTCGCGCTGAGCTCCGACGAGTTGTGTTATTACTCCGGCGACCGACCTCCAGCGACTTACCATCTTGTTGATAGTTCCCGTTGAGATTCTCAGATGGAGTGACGGTTACTTTTTTATTGGTTTGGGGTCGCTAAGTTGATGGTTTGGGCTAATATTAGGGCTTGGGATTTGGTGTTGGGTCTAATCTTTCATTTGGGCTCCGGATTATTTTTTGTTAAATGGGCTGAAAATTTGTTAGTTGTGCTATTATTGGTCCCTTAGTTTTTCAATTTAGTCCCTCAACCATTCTAAAAGTTAATTTCAGCCCTTCAACTTTCAGAGTTTGCCAGTTGAGTCCGACCTTTCAGAATTTTTCAAATTCAGTCCCTAAACCTGCAGCATTCGCTAATTTAGTCCTTGGATCTTTTTAGTAATTACACGTTTAGTCCTCTATCTTTTAGAAATTAGATTTCAACCCCTACTCTACTTCAGTTTGTGCTATTTGACCCCAAGTTTTTAAGTGTGAGATTAGTTGAGAATTGTGAAAAGGTTATTCCATTCATTCCACAGAGGCACATATATATAATATTTACAATTATCGTATTGGGCTAAGCCCACATTAAACCCTAACTCTTATAATATAATCTAACACTCCCCTCTGGAGCATACAAATCGTATGTTCCAAGCTTGTTACAAATGTAATTGACACGAGGACCCCCGAGTGACTTAGTAAATATATCGGCTAGTTGGTCATTTCTCGAATCCCCTGAAAGAATCTTTTCTCGAATAAAATGACAGTCAATCTCAATGTGTTTGGTCCTCTCATGAAACACAGGATTGGAAGCGATATGAAGAGCTGCTTGATTATCACATATCAACTTCATCTGTTGACACTTTATAAACCCCAACTCCTGAAGTAATTGTTTCAACCATACGAGCTCACAGGTAGCCTTAGCCATAGCTCGGTATTCTGCCTCAGCTGTGGACAAAGCAACCACTGATTGCTTCTTACTCCTCCAGGACGCTAAATTCCCCCCAACAAAGACACAATATCCAGTGGTCGAGTGTCTATCATGTGGACTGCCTGCCCAATCGGCATCTGAATATCCAATCACTTCAGTGTGTCCTTTATCTTCATAAAGTAAACCTTTACCTGGCGCTTTCTTGATGTAGCACAGAACACGAATGGAAGCATTCCAATGACTATCATACGGAGCACTTAGGAACTGACTCAAAACACTCATGGCGAATGAGATATCCGGACGAGTCACCGTGAGATAGCTGAGTTTCCCAATAAGCCTCCGAGATCTACTAGGGTCTGATAAGGGCTCCCCCTCACAAGGAAGAAGCTTGACATTTGGATCCATCGGGGTTTCTACAGGTTTACAGTTTAACATAACTGTCTCTTCCAAAATATCGAGTGCATGCTTCATTTGAGAAATAAGAACACCTTGTTGGGACTGAGCAACTTCTATTCCCAAAAAGTATTTGAGTTTTCCCATGTCTTTGGTCTCAAAGTGATGAAGCAAATGCCGCTTTAGCTTCTGTATGCCTTCTTGATCATTCCCGATAATGACAATTTCATCCACATAAACAACCAAGTAGATGCAACAATCAGAAGAAGGAGTGAACGTAAAATACTGAATGATCAACTTCACTATGAACCATGCCAAACTGCTGAACAACAGAGCTAAAACGCCCAAATCAAGCTCGCGGCGACTGTTTCAATCCATAGAAGGAGCGACGAAGACGACATACCAATCTAGACTCCCCCTGAGCAACAAACCCAGGTGGTTGCTCCATATAAACCTCCTCACGCAGATCACCATGAAGGAAAGCGTTCTTAAAATCCAACTGGTAGAGAGGCCAATGCGCATGGCGGTAATAGATAAAAGGAGCCGAGCGGAGGACATCTTAGCAACCAGGGAAAAGGTATCTCCATAATCAAGCCCATAAATCTGGGTGTAGCCTTTTGCAACAAGCCGGGCTTTCAACCGGTCGATATTGCCATCGAGACCAACCTTGATAGTGTAAACCCAACGACAACCCACTTTAGATTTACCGGGAGGAAGAGGAACCAGATCCCATGTGCCGGTACTATGAAGCGCAGACATCTCATCAACCATGGCCTGACCCCAACCTGGGTGCGCGAGAGCCTCTGCAACAGAGCGAGGAATAGAAATAGAGGACAAAGACGACACAAAGGCACCATATGACTGAGAGAGGCGTTGGTAACTGACAGTTACCAAAATTATGTATAGGATAAGGATTATGAGTAGAACGAGTACCTTTACGCTCAGCAATGTGCCGATCCAAGTCAGGATCAGGATCTGGATGGACAACCGGAGTAGACGATGAAGCCAGCGGGCCAGAGGAAACAACGGGCTCAGGTGACAGTGACGGAGACGGAGGAGGCGCAGGTGACACACTGGGCGGGTCCCGGGGCATCTCAGTGGAAGGATGAGAAGCCGGTCGAGGGTGGCGACGATAAGTGATGAGAGGAGGCGGTGAATCTGTGGCAGGCACCATACGATCAAGGGAGGATATATCTGGGATAGGATTGGTAGATGACATATCTGGGGTAGGACCATCGGCAAGGAGAGCATCCAACCGGTGGGAGATATGTGTGTCAGACAAAAAGTAAGGTGCCGTCTCAAAGAAGGTGACATCGGCAGAAACAAAATATCGCTGAAGTTCAAGAGAGAAACAACGATAACCCTTCTGCAAGCAAGAGTAGCCCAAAAAGACACACTTGAGTGCTTTAGCCTGTAATTTATCTTTCCCGGGGCTAAGGTTATGGACAAAACATGTGCACCCAAACACACGAGGAGGGATATAATATAATGGTTGACCTGGAAACATCAGAGAGTGAGGCACCTGATTCTGCAAGACGGAAGAGGGCATACGATTAATGAGATAGCATGCCGTAAGGGCAGCGTCCCCCCAAAACCGGAGTGGAATGTGAGAGTGTATAAGAAGGGTACGTGCAGTCTCAATTAGGTGTCTATTTTTCCGCTCAACCACTCCATTTTGTTGTGGAGTGTGGGGACAAGACGATTGATGAAGTATACCTTGGGAAGCCATAAATGATTGGACTTGCGTTGAGAAATACTCACGTGCATTATCACTTCGAAGAACACGAATAGTAGTGCCAAATTGAGTTTTAATTTCAGAAAAAAATGTTTGAAAGATGGAAAACAACTCAGAACGAGTTTTCATTAAAAATAACCATGTACAACGAGAAAAGTCATCAACAAATGTAACGAAATAACTAAAACCCAAAGTGGACTGAACACGACTAGGACCCCAAACATCCGAATGAACTAAAGCAAAAGGTGATTCTGCTTGTTTATTGACACGACTCGGAAAAGAACTACGAACATGTTTTCCTAATTGATATGACTCACACTCTAAACTAGACAATCGTGGAAGATCGGGCACCATTTGTTGTAGTTTGGATAAGCTAGGATGTCCCAAACGGTGATGATGAAGAATGGTAGACGGATCAGCAGCAACACATGTGATAGGTGATGGTAGGTTGAGGTAGTACAACCCGTGGCATTCATGCCCTACTCCAATCGTCCTCCCAATGTTCCGATCTTGCACAAGAACTGAATGAGCCATGAAAGTAATAGAATAAGGTAGATTCTGGGATAATTTGCTAACAAAGATCAGATTAAATGGACAATCTGGTACAAAGAGAACAAAATCTAAAAATAAAGACTCAGAGAGTTTGACCCGACCAATACCTTTAGCCTTAGTTTGGGAACCATTGGCTAAGGTAACGGCGGATAGAACGCTTGAATAAGTAATAGTGGAAAACAAATATTTGTTACCAGACATGTGATAGGAAGCACCCGAATCAAGCACCCAAGGGCCAAGAGGCGATGACTGTGAGATGTAGGCAACAGAGTTCTCGGTAGGATTATTAGATGTGGCAGAAGAGTACTATTTACTCTCCCGGAGTTTCAAAAGCTCAACATATTCAGCGGCCGAGATTGATACACTATCAGGTAAAGTCTCAGATGAGGACCCATATTGTGTAACATTAGCAAACTTAGGGGGACGACCATGGAGCTGGTAGCACCGATCAACTGTATGGCCAAGCTTATTACAAAGCGAACATCGGGAGCGATTTCGACCTCCACGACCTCCCTTACCACCATTCCGACTAGAAGCGTAAGAAGCTAAAATGGCCGAATCAACGGGAGTAGCAACTGGAGTACTAGAGAGGGTGGATGCTGTAGAGATACAGAGTAACTGTTCAGACACCGCATCCATAGTGGGAATTCCTGAGCTCGCAAGAATTTGATTACGAACAGATTCCAGTTTAGGGCGGAGACCAGCTAAGGCAAGAACCATAAAGAAAGTCCCCCGTTGCTCTTCTTGTTTTGCAACATCCTCAGAGAAGGGCATCATGTCATTAAATTCCAGCCGGAGAGTCTCAATCTGCCCTTGATAAGTCTGCATATCTTAGTCCTGCTGCATGACTTTCTTCATATTAGAAGCCACTGTATATAGACGATTAATATCATTGGAATAGAGTTTCTTAGCCTTCTGCCACACATCATAACAAGAGCGGTATGCCCGATACTGGCCAACGAGGGTACGATCAATGGATTGCCACAAAAGATTACAAAGGAAAGCATCAACCTGCTTCCACTTTGGTTGTTCTTTAGTACCAATATCCTTAAGTTGCTTCACCAAGTGATTATCAACACCTTGACCAATAAGCCACAGTTCAACAGTCGAAGACCAAGTCATATAGTTGGCTGACCCCGTTAATTTCTCCGTGCATATGGTGGGAGTAGACGAAAAGGTGAGCATAGACATATCTTTGGACGAATCAGATTGAGTAGCCATAAGAATATACCACAATCAATGAAGGATAACGCCCAAAGGAATACCAAAATCTGATAAAATATCCCAAAAGCAAGCTGTGAATAGTAAAACAGCCACAAATTGGGAGTTGCACCAAAAACCGACAGAGATCTGAGCAAACAAACACAAACCGAAGGTCCAACAGAGAATTCCGAGTCGATCGGTGGTCGCTGGAGTTTTCACGCGCCATCACGCCGTCTCATGCGAGCTGCTCGCAGATTAGGGTTTCCACGCGTGGGGGCGCCTGGCTAGGGTTCCGGCGGGAGATAGGCGATCGGCCGACGAGTCTACCGGTGGGTCCAATTTGCTGATCAGAGGCCAGTCACGTGAAAATTAGATGACTAGGGCTTGGATAAATAGTGCCGAGACTAGGGTTTGATAAAAAATAGATTGGTTGGAATGAAACACTACCAAAAGACTTCAAATTCTCACTAAAGCTTTGATACCATGTGCGATTAGTTGAGAATTGTGAAAAGGTTATTCTATTCATTCCACAGAGGCACATATATATAATATTTATAATTATCGTATTGGGCTAAACCCACACTAAACCCTAACTCTTATAATACAATCTAACATTAAGTTTCTTGTAGTCGCTGATGTTTCTTGGGTGTTGCGGCTCTTTGTTTAGCTGTATTGTTTGGTATCCAGAGTAAGGGTTTTGTGTTATTGCGGATTGTGGATGGTGTCCAGTTGATCCGTCGTGGTGGACATCAACTCAAGAAGACTATTGGAATTGGAAGAAAGGGGAGCACTAGGGGAGCACTTGGCCAGCTTGGAATTGCAATTCAAGATTGGTCGTCTTTGTATCATTTCCAAGTCGATGCTGTGGAGATGCATCAACTGGAGGGAGAGTGTTAAAATGTAGAAGTATTGTATAGGGACTAAAATAGATATTAGAGCATAGTGGGAACTAGGTAGGTTATTTTAGGATTAGGGTTTCTACTACTATATATAGTAGCAGAAGTAATGAATTATTCATGAACATACAAGCATATTTTCTTCCACTTCTACAGTAATCCCACAAGGGCACAACTGCTGGAGCTAAAAAGTTGCTTTTAATTTGATAGTGGCACATAGAATTTGAATTGCCATACGTATTTCATTTTTTAAGAGCTGCTAGATTAGAGATCTCCCCTACTTTTTTTCCCAGGAAACAGTGGTTGTTGGATGGAGGCTATCTTCTGTAGAATCTCTTAGGCCCACTATGTTATACAATAATCAATCTTATCGCCTACTCAGATGTGCGGCATCTATTTCCTCAGCAGATAACTTTTGATTTTTTTGAATTTCAGATTGAAGAACTAAAAGCAGCTTTATCAAACAAAGAGTATGAAATAATATCAGAATGTGCACAGGCCAATTTTTCGGAGACTCCGAATATTGTGCAGCCTCTGAAAGTGGAGCCAGTATCACCCTCAGTTGATGTGTCAGAACAAGTCATTTCTCAAGTTTTAGATTCTACAAAATCAGGAACTCAAGACAAGGAAACATGGATTGTAATCAAGGTTTCTGTTGAAATAGAATTGGTTGAACTTTCTCTTCACTATGGGGTAACTAGGGATGCTTCTCTTGCCACTGTTCAGGTACTCAACTACTATTAAAATTTGTAATTTTATTTTGTGTGTGCTAGCAATGTTAGGATCCGACATGAAACAAAAATATGAAGATGAGGGGGAGAGTTGGTGTTTTGGGGGGCGGGGTCGACATTTAGCAGACATGTTTGCTAAGAAGATTTCCTGGGTGCACCAGAATATTTTGCTGTTGTCTTCATCTTTGTTCTCGAGGCAGAAGAAACCATATAGCACAATAAAGCCTACTTTTTCATCAATTTGGGATATCTTAGTTGCCCTTCTGAACTCTTTTGCTAAAATATGTCAAATCAGTTGGCTGTTTGCTTAAAATTTCTCTTTCTTCATTTCATGAACTTTTTGAACATTGCTTGTGTTAATGCTAAAATTAAATCTTCACGTTCTCTCTTGCCTGAAGACTTCTTCTGTGACTCAACTTGTAATAACTATGAGCAAGACCATAATGGTAGCAAATAATATTTTCTTAACTTTGATCTTCATGAACTTGCTAGATTGCAAATTTCTGTAGAGTAGCAGCAATGCCTTATGAACCGATTATTTTAACTGGTAAAATGGTTGTCCATCCTCACAAAGTAGATCAGAGTCTTTTTTGTTAAAGCCAAAGTATTAAGTGGCAGTAGCGGTGGAATCATATAAATATACATCATATGGACAATCATAATTGGCTACTTATTGATTCATATAAAGGAAGAGAGAGTTTAGAGTAAAAGCTTTCTCAAGATAAGATCTAACTGGGGTAAATAATTGTTAATAGTATAGGGTGCATATTGTAAATATGAGTAGCTTCCTTAGCAAGATAGTGTAGGTGTCTTGGTCTATATATGTACATGTATTACACATTGGAAGTATGAAGTAAAACTTACTCTCAATTGCCTCTTGCAAAATAACATGGTATCAGAGCACATGCTCTTCAAAATTAGGGATCGAAATTAGGGTTCTTCAGATTCAAAATTAGGGCTCAATTTTGGGGCTCTATTGAGGGTTTAAGCCTTTAAGGAGACAATCGACCTTCACCACCGGCGTGAGGGCTTAAACCCGCCACGAGTCTTCGCTTTGAATCAGGTGGCATTCCGAAAGCGAGTGAAGCTCAGCTGGCGGCCGATCATGCTGCGGCGTTCGGTCCTATTTCGGCGTCTTGCCAGGGCTCGTAATGGCGTCGGGAAGTCGGTCGGTCAGATTCGATGGAGTCAGGATTGCTCAAATCTTTGTCGTGTGGTGTGGTTGATTTGGTGTTTGGTGAAGACTTTTCGATGTGTTGGTTGCTATTCAAAACCAGTGCGGTATTGAGGCCTTCTCTTTGTTTGAATCTGATTTAACCTCCTTTGTTCGAGCTTACGTATTGTGTGGGCTTTCTTTGGGGCTGCCTTAGGGTATATCGCATATATACATTTGTTGAGTTGTTGGTGTTAGCCTTATTTTGTTGCCGGTTGAGGATTGGTTGTGTTTGAACTATCATGGCTAGTCAAAAAATCCACCATTACTCTGAAGTGATTCTGTGATGTCAAAAATCACTTGAACACAAACTTAATGGCTCCAATTATTTGGATTGGAGTAAAATTGTTCGACTTTACTTGAGGAGTATTGACAAGGATGATCATATGGCGGAGGATCCCCAGCGGATAGTGCAGGAAGATGTGGCTAAGGAGGATGCTCGGCTATTTCTATTGATACAAAACTACATTGATAGCGGCGTCGGTGGCTTAGTTAAACATTGTGAGTTTGTTAAGGAGTTAATGGAATACCTCGATTTCTTGTATTACGGAAAGGAAATATCTCTCGCATGTATGATGTGTCAGAGTTTTATCGTTGGACGAGATAAGTCTCTCGCGGCTTATTTATATGGATTTCAAGAAAACATACGAGGAGCTCAATATGCTATTGCCATTTAACGCGATATAAAGGTTAAACAAGCTGCGGGAAAAAGATGGCGGTTATGAGTTTTTGGCTGGTCTTAAAATCTGAATTTGAGGCTGCTAAGTCTCATTCTCTCTTGTTACAGATTCCCTCTTTGCAGAACATTTAGTAGGAGTACTTACTTGAGAGTTGCTCACTGTACTACCTTCACGGCTATGGCGCTCTTGTTAGCGAGAAGCAATGGATGGCAACAACATAAAGGTAGTAACAAAGGGTTGATTCTCGAGGCCAAATTGTGTGTAACTCTTTGCCGTAAACCTGGACATCGAAGAAAAGGCTATTTGAAATTACAGAATAAAGCAGAGTCTCAATCATTACATTGCATCCACCAATGGCGCATTTGAAAATCTTGTCTCGATATCGATGAGTTTGCTAAGTTTTCCCGATACCAAGAATCATTAAAGGCTTCATCTACCTCTATCAATACCATTGCCAGTCGGGTAAACCAAATGCATGTCTTATCTCCTCGTCTTCCAAATGGGTCATTGATTACGGTGCCACAGATCATATGACGGTAATTCTAATCTATTCTCTAGTTTTCGATCCACACACTTCATCCTCTAATGTTACTCTGGCTGATGGGTCTACATCTCATGTCCTTGGATTAGACACGATTAAACCTGACTCCTTCACTTTCTTTGTCATCGATATTAAACCTACCCAGTTAACCTTTAATCTCATTTCATTTAAATAACAAGTTAACTCGTGCACTCAATTGTTGTGTCTCATTTTTTCCTAATCATTGTCTCTTTGAGGATCTTCTGACCGAAGAAGATTATTGGTAAAGGGCATGAATCTGGAGCCTCTACATCCTTGATACTACAATACCAAAACCCGTCGCGTTACCGGAATCGTAACTCCTTTTTGAAGCACATTGTTGTCGGTTGGGACATCCTCTCTCCCTCTTTTGAAGAAACTTTGTCCTCGATTCCATAAACTAGAATCATTAGATTGTGACTCATGTCATTTTGCTAAGCACCGTCTTAGTTTGAGTCTAAGTCGACAAAGCGAGCTAATGCTCCTTTTGAGTTAGTCCATTAGATGTATGGGGACCGTGTCTGTTGTTGCTCAACTTTGGATTTTAAGTATTTTGTTACCTTTGTGGATGACCACTCTCGCATGACTTGGTTATACTTAATGAAAAATGGTTACGAATTATTTTCTCATTTAGTGCCATTTGTCTTTGAAATCCAAACTCATTTTAATGTGCACAGTACAAGTATTCTTGTGATGATAATGCTAAGAGTATCTATCAAGTCATTTCAATCTTTATGATCCAAAATGGCATTACTCACCAAACTTCATGTGTTGATACACCATCTCAAAATGGTGTGGCGAGCGAAAAGAATAGACACTTACTTGAAAGCTGCGAGAGCCTTATTGTTTCAAATGCAAGTCCCTAAGAGGTTTTGGGCTGATCGGTGTCTGTTGCTTTCTCATCAACCAGAATGCCGTCATCTGTTCTTCATGGAGAGACTCTTATCATATCTATTCCCAATAAATCATGTATTTCCCATTGATCCTAAGATATTTGGATGCACATGCTTTGTTAGAGATGTTTAGTCCTCGAGGTTACCAAATTAGATCCCAAGTCACTTAAGTGCATTTTTGGGATATTCTCGTGTTCAAGGATATAGATGTTTTTGTCCCAGTCTCAGCAGATATCTCGTGTCCAGCAGATGTTACATTCATGGAAGAGACACCCTTTTCTCCTTAGTTGGCTCTGCCCCTATAAGTCGGGGGAGGATGATGATTTGTTGATATATCTGATTTACCACCCCTGCTGATCCCATTCAGCTCCGGCTCCACTGAGCCTCAATCATTCAGGTCTACTCCTGAAGACAACCCTCCCGGAATCATGTCCCACACGGTACCTTCGTCATCGGATCCCACATCTACTGATTGATTTGCCTATAGCACTCGAAAGATAGCGTCAATGCACTTATCTGTTTCTTCCTTTGTATCATATAATCACTTATCATCTACTTCTAAATCCTTTGTTGCATCTCTAGATTCTATCTACTATTCCTAAGCTGTTCATGAAACCTTATCTCATCTGGATGGCGTAATGCTATGATAGAGGAGATGAATCACGTTGGATAAAAATAATGGTACATGGGACTTAGTAAATCTACTGTTGGAAAGAAGGCTATTGGATGTAAATGGGTGTTTGCGGTTAAGACCAATCCAGATGGAGCAGTTTCTCGGTTGAAAGCTTCGTGCGGTTGCCAAGGTTATGCTCAAACCTATGGTGTGGATTATTGACACTTTCTCTCCACGTGGCTAAATTGACCTCTGCAAGATTATTCATTTCTATAGCGGCCACTCATCAGCGCTTTACATCATTTCGACATAAAAAATGCCTTCCTTCATGGTGAGCTTGAAGAGGGAAGTATATTTGGAGCAACCTCCGGGTTTTGTTGCTCGGGGGTATGGGAAAGTGTGTCATCTTCATGAGTCTACGTATGGCTTGAGCGAGAGTCCGTGCTTGGTTTGGGAAGTTTAGTCAGGCTTTGGAGAAATTTGGGATGACAAAGAGTAAGTCAGATCACTCTGTTTTCTAAACAATCTGGCCCCAGGATCATCCTTTTAGTTGTGTATGTGGATGACATTGTCATCCTTTGGGGCGATAGTATTGGAATTTCATCACTGTCGAGTTATTTCTTCTGTCAGTTTCACACTAAGGATTTGGGGACACTAAAGTACTTCTTAGGTGTTGAAGTCATGAGAGTAAAAGGGTATATACCTATCTCAGTGGAAATATGTGCTTGACTTATTGACTCAGGCAGGAAAATTGGGAGCAAAACCTCGTAGTACTCTATGATTCCCAATGTGCGACTTACAAATGATGGTGAACCATTTGAAGATCACGAGAAGTATAGAAGGTTGGTTGGAAAATTGAATTACCTCCGGTGACTCGTCCGGATATTGCATACTCTGGTTAGTGTTGTGAGTCGAGTTCATGTCATCACCAGTTCATCATTAGGCGGCGTTAGAACAAATTTTGTGTTACCTAAAAGGGGCACCTGGGCCGAGGCATCTTGTACTCGATCACGGTCTAATCGTATTGAATGTTTCACCGATGCAGATTAGGCGGGTTCAAGATGGATAGAAGATCTACATCAGAGCTGTGTGTGTCTTTGTTGGAGAAATTTGGTCTCATGGAAAAGTAAAAAGCAAAGTGGTGTATCACGATCTAGTCTTTGAATCGAGAATATAGAGCCATGGCTCGATGCTGTGTGAGATAGTGTGGATATATCAACTATTGGTGAGATTGGTCTTAAAGCACCGATACCAACAAAGTTGTGGTGTGATAACCAAAGCTGCTCTCCATATTGCATCTAACCCCGTATTTCATGAAAGAAACAGAAACATATTGAAATTGATTGCCACTTCATTACCGTGAGAAAATCACGGCCAGGCTTGATTTCTCTGACACATGTTGAGACAAGAGAACAGTGGCGGATATCTTCACAAAAGCCTTGAGCAGGTAAGGGTTGAGTATCTTTGTAACAAGTTGGGCATGATTGATATCTATGCTCCAACTTGAGGGGGAGTGTTAATAGTATAGGGTGCATATTGTAAATATGAGTAGCTTCCTTAGCAAGATAGTGTAGGTGTCTTGGTCTATATATGTACATGTATTACACATTGGAAGTATGAAGTAAAACTTACTCTCAATTGCCTCTTGCAAAATAACAATAATAAACCATAATCAATTACAGTTACACCGAATATATATGCTGACTTCATAATAACAGTTCTATTTTCAATGAATCTAATTGCATGGGAATCATTAATATGTCCTGCCCTTATTAATGCTTATTTTGTTGTATCTAGGAAATAATTTTTCTTTTCTTTATTTTTTTGGAGCACTTCAACCTAATGTGATCGTGTCATTCAGGTGAGTGGCGTATGGCTTCTTTACAAATCTAATGCGCAAGGAGAAGGTTTCCTGTCAGCTACACTGAAAGAATTTACTGTGGTTGATGATCGTGACGGTACAGAGAAAGAACTCAGGCTCGCCATTGGAAAGCCTGATATGATTGACTACACCCCTTCGCAATCTGGGCCCGACAAAATGGATGATAATGTAGTCACCGCGAATTTATCAGAACATGCAAAAAAGTTTGTTCTAACAATGCTTATAGTTGATGCCAAATTTAGTAATTACTCAACATCTATTTCTTTGTGCATCCAAAGGCCACAACTGCTTGTTGCACTTGATTTTTTGCTTGCTATTGCTGAGTTTTTTGTGCCAACAATTCATGGAGTACTTTCACATGAAGAGAATGCTAATTCTTCACATTTTGTGGATGCTCTCATACTTGACCAATCTACTTTCTGTCAACCTAGTGCTGAATTTTCAATTTCTCCACAACGACCTATGGTTGCCGATGATGAAAAATATGACATTTTTATCTACGATGGAAGAGGCGGGATTTTGTATTTGAAAGATAGACAGGGATTAAATGTCGGTTCTCCAAGTACTGAAGCTTTGATTTACGTGGGAACAGGAAAGAAACTGCAATTTAGAAATGTCACTATCAAGGTAAGTCCATTATTTGTTTATAATATAAAAAATTGAGTGCTAGATTGCATCCCAACGTTGGTATCTCTCTTCAACTTCTTGCTGCAGAATGGACTGTTCTTAGATTCGTGCGTTCTACTAGGATCCAATAGTAGCTATTCAGCTTCGGAGATGGATAATGTCATTTTGGAGGAAGAAAACACAACTTTTAATCATTCTTCAGAAGATACCGTTAGTGAAGCTGTGGCACAAAATGTAGGTGCTAGTAGACCCACTGAATTGATTTTTGAATTACAGGTGAGCATGTATTCTCCATGACACTTCACGAATAATAATTCTCACTATTAGGTTTCTACTTAGGGCTTGTTCTAAACACGATCTTTTTCCACTAACTTTCATTAATTTTTTTCTCTCATCATTTTCAACTACTCATATAATTATTTTACATTTTTTAATATTTTTTCCCCAATTTTCAACCACACATCTAACACGTCGTTCGAGTAAATCAGCATCTTCTATAGAACAAGTCCTTAGTCGCTTATATAGGATTTTTCCTTTATTTGTGGGTAAGTTTAAGTAATAAAATTTTCTTTTACATGGATCCTCTGAGGAACCCAAATTTCAGATTTTGGGTTATGTTTGACACCTTTTTTTTGGGGGTGGGGGTTGGGGTTGTGGATTTAGTTGGGGTGGTTAATATTTAAGGTTTATGGTTGAACCCTAATTTTCCAGATCCTCATAATTCTTAGGGGATGAGGATTTTGGGAATCTTCCCAAGTTTAAGATAGAGAAAAGATTGAACCTTTTGCAGACATAAAGTGGCCAGCACGAGTAGAGGTAAGAGGGTCCCCATGGAGAAATAGAGGTGGCAATTCGCTGTCATGACTGGGAGGGCAATTTTATCAAAGATTTTGGAGTCCAGCTCAGATGCCGACTTAATTTTCTTACTTGTAGAAAAGAATAAGAGATACTTCTTGACTAGAATAGAATATCCAAGGAGAAACAATGCAACAGTACTGTTCTAATTCAACTAAAATGTAATGTGAAATATGGAAAATAAAAAACACCTTAGTCTGTAACCTTGTTTTCCTACATTTTGTAATGATTTCTGCTCAAATGAATTGAGTAAGCAAATATTAGACACAGTTTACTCACATTTACTAGGAGGATCAACAGTGGTTCCCCACCTACCCCCCACGTGAGTCGAACCCACCTACCCCCCACAGTTTATCTTAAAACCATATTCCTTTTTTTTTCTTTTTTTTACATCTAGATAATATTTGTCCCATCCTTTTAAGATTTTGAACCATCTATACATTGAGGATTAAATGCACCCACCATCGCAATTGCATCACAATATTTTGAACCATCTATATATTGAGGATTAAATGCATCCATCACTGCAATTGCATCACAAAAATGAAATTTACTATGATTTGCAAAAAAAAATGAGAAATATTTTGTGGAGATAGTATTGTAGAGCTATCATCTGGTGTTACAGTGAAATGGACAGAGACGAATTGGTGAAGATTGGGAAATTGAAAATACCAGCTGTTGCGTCGGTCTCATTCTTTTGCTGGAGCGGGAAATACCAGAATGATAAGAGGAAGATTGCATGCAGAAGTTGCTGGATTGGGGTAGAAGTACTACCTTCGAACCTATGGAATATTCATGTGTTTAGAGTGATCGGTAATATGCGTGGAGGTCTAATTGATGTCGACAAAGAAGCAGTGGAGTTAAATATCCTAACACATGCTCGTTTACGAATGAAAGGGGACAATCGGGGTCTTATTCCAGAAACTATCACGTTGCCATATGGAGGATCGAATATTGTATTAAGGTTCATTAAACTCAATGATAGACAATATAGATTTTATGGAATCTTTCAAACAGTGTGGCAAAAAAGAAATACCAAGGAAGAACAAGAAACAGTTATAGGGGATGATGTATTGTCAGAAATTCCAAAGGAAGAAGATGATGACGTGGAAGATTACAACAAGGATGGAGGAGATGACATAGCAACAGAAACCAGTAACATTGTTACAAATGTAGAAGCCAATGATTGAAACCTGAGGAATGATAAACCCATTTATGGAAGAACAGGCTGTAATATTGAAAGGCGGGGATCATTAAGTTCGCAAAAGATGGGGAATACCAGAATTGAGAGACACGAGGAGAATACGATTAGTCCCCAAAGAATTTTCGGAAGAATTCATGGCAGCCTGACATTGGACAAACAACCATCAGCGCAGCTTCTTGAAACTAGGGTTTATCCTTACCAAGCACGTATCTACAGCAATTTGAGCCCGTGTTTTCCTACGAGTTTTAACACATTTTTACACACAAATCTCGTGGGACCGACCTGTACTACACAAATCTCCACCATTCAATTCCACACATTCTCTCTCCTATATCACATCAAATCACATAAAAACACACAAAAACACACATCCTAACACCCTGTTGAAATATAATGCGGAAGCGAAATTAATAATATATTGGTATATAAAACTAGGTTACAATCACTCCTTTATATAGGAGAAGAAACCTATCTAAACTAGGAAACTATCTAAACTAGGAAACTAAATAAACAAGGCATAAAATAAATCCTAAAATACTTTCCAACACTCCCCCTCAAGTTGATGCATCCACACAACATCAACTTGGAAATGATACAAAGAAACCCTTGAATCGTAATTCCAAGTAGTTCGCCAAGTGCTCCCCCTTTCTTCCACTTCCAAAAGTCTTCTTGGAAAATGTCCTCGACCAAGGACAAATGGATATTTAATCCACAACCCCAAATGACCATACATGGTCAACAAAATCCTTCTTGGGACACAAATGTTCAGTCAATACCAAATACCGCAAACCCAATAGGTACAAAAATCGCCTCATCACCAAAGTCGACAAATACTGAATTTACGAACAAAGACTGAAACAACCAAACTCCAAGACAAGACTCAACAACGACAGAAGCTGAAAGTTTAGGGATTAGATAGCGCAAACAAAGACAGAACAGGAGTGAAATGTAATTCCTAAAAGATAGAGGACTAAAATATAAATGTGAAAGACATGGAGGACTGAATATTAATTTTAAAGCCCACTCTCCAAAGTCCCACGATCCAAAGCCCAAAAGGAGAGTCCAACAATATTTGTAGCCCAACTTAAAGCTGAAACGAGTTAATCCAAAATCCCCAAATAAGAGCAACAACGACTCTTAAACCAACTGAAAAGAAACCCCCAAACTTTGAAAGAGATGGAGGACTGAATATAAATTTGAAAGAGATGGAGGACTGAATATTAATTTTAAAGCCCACTCTCCAAAGTCCCACGATCCAAAGCCCAAAAGGAGAGTCCAAAAATATTTGTAGCCCAACTTAAAGCTGAAACGAGTTAATCCAAAATCCCCAAATAAGAGCAACAACGACTCTTAAACCAACTGAAAAGAAACCCCCAAACAATGCTTAACCAAGTCTCAATTGGAGAAACAAAGGCAGCTCAACATTACAAATCAAGGCCCAGCCCAACACTAACTATGAAACCCAACAACATATCACAAACCCAATTATAACCCAACTCCACAAATCAAGCCCAAAAACAAATTATTAACCCAATAAAAACCCAATAAATCCACAAACCCACTCAGCAACAAACAATTGACCTAAAATCAGCAGCAGCAACCTCCATCTAATAAACGTCTCTGGCCGGAAAACAGAAAAGAATCTTTTCTCCTATCCCTTCTCCCTTCACTTCATTTCGTTTTCTTTTTTTTCTTTCTTGTGAAGACAAACCACAAACCAAGAGAAAAAGGGACAAAAAAGGACAAAACAACGAGCCAACATTCTCTCCAAACCAGAATGAACAATCGACCTCCAACACATGCCTCCAAACCAACAAACGAAGGCAAAGAACTCAATTATCAACGCAATCGAACATCTAACTGCGAGAAATCAGCCAAATCGAGTCCAAAAAGGAGAAAACGAACAAACCCGAGGTCGCCGGAGGCCCGTTGAAGGTCGCCAGAGGTCAGGCGACCTGAATGGAGGACTCGCGACCAGAAATGGAGCAGAAAAGCTGAAAAACAAAGGGCTGCAAGCGAGAACAGAGGGCTGTGAGGCTGTGAAGCTGACTAGTGAAGTCGCCTAGGGTGAGCAGACGTCGGCGAGTGGTCGTCTCAGCCGGAAAATTCACCGGAAGTGCTGGATTCTCGCTGGAACAGTTGCTAGCTACAGTAACTAGGGTTTTTCTTTTCCGATCTGGTTTTTGTTTAGCTATTTAGGGCAGATCTCAAACACACAGAAAAAAGAAAAAGAATTAGATGAAAAATGGTGGCCGGATGAGCGGCTCAAGGCCGCCGCTCGCCGGAGATTGGAATTCTTTCAAGGGTTATGCCAAGATCGGCTCTTGCTCTGATACCATGTTGAAATATAATGCGGAAGCGATATTAATAATATATTGGTATATAAAACTAGGTTACAATAACTCCTTTATATAGGAGAAGAAACCTATCTAAACTAGGAAACTATCTAAACTAGGAAACTAAATAAACAATGAAAGTAAATAAACAAGGCATAAAATAAATCCTAAAATACTTTCCAACACACCCTATGAATTTAGTTAAGTCGAAGTGGGCTTTTCCTATTTCGGGTCGCCTACAATGGATCCAAAAGATTGATGAAAGTGTGATGGATCTAAACAGGGCCCAATCAAGTCCCAATAATTTAAGTGGGAAGGAGTTACTATTAGGGGGATTTGGGCTCAACTTGTCTAGTGGGCTTATTAAGAATATCATACCCAAGAAGAGAGTCTTTTAAAGAGGGTATCATATTATCTTGGTTGGACTTTACAGCCCATATACCAAATAGAGGTTCATCGGTGTTGATTAAAGAGATAGAAGAAGAGGAGGATAACGAAAGACCTAGGGAATTTTTCTCGAAGGTGTATTCAAGAAAGAATTGCCCAGGTACAGTGGACGGTGAGCTATTTGATAGATGGATGGAGGAATTTGATCCAGAAGAGACGAAACAAGTTGAAGACTTTCAAGACCCTATGCCTCTAGAAGATGAATATGACGGCTGTACATCTGAAGAAGAAGATGCTGAGTCTGTTATAGCTGTTGAAGTGCCGATGGAAGAATCAGTGAGCAATATTAGGCAGTTGTGGCCTGAAAACAAAGAGGAGTGCTCGTCAGAAGTTGAACGCCTTCACCCTGATAAAGATTATGACAGATGCTATATTGCGGAGAGAAGTTCTACATCAATTCAGCAAGTTGCAAATAGTGAAGAAAAGGAGGTGAATTGGGAACTACTTTCTACTTCTATGGAGAAACTGGGCATGAAGATAATTCCGAAAAGGAGTAGGGAATTAAAGAACCTGACTTTCAATGTTAACTACGATAAGGCTTCGAGTAAGAAAGGGGATTCCAGTAAGTTACAATGATAGTTTTGACATGGAACGTGAGGGGGTACCGGGTCGGTAGATAAAAGAAGGGCAATCAAAGCCACAATTTGCAAAATCGATCCAGAATTAGGAGTTCTTCAATAAGTGAAAAGAGTAACTGTTGATGGGAGATTTGTGGGAAGTATATGGCGCTCTCGTTTTAAAGCTTGGATTTTGCTCCCAGCTGTTGGAAGATCTGGTGGTACACTGATGGTATGGGATACCAGAAATGATAGAGTAACTGATTCGACTAATTGGGAATTTTAGTGTGACAGTACAGATTGAAGCTGAAGAAAAGAATCTGTGGTGGTTTTCAGGGGTGTATGGCCCTGGTAATGTCACTAGAAGAACAGAATTTTGGGATGAATTGGTGCTTAGGTGGAGACTTCAATGTGGTCAGAAGGATACAAGAAAAACACAGCAGCAACTCATTTACTAGAAGTATGAAATGTTTCGATGAATTGATTAAGGAGTTGAAGTTAGTTGATCCGCATCTGAATAATGGCAGATTTACTTGGTCCAATTTTAGGGAGAGGCCCATATGATGCAGATTGGACAGATTCTTTTTCACAGATAAGTGGATGTTGTTGTACACCATTATCAGACGAGGTGTGCATTAGAACTGTGTCTGATCACAGTCCAGTTGTGTTGATACTAAACCTCCCTCATGGGCCCCAAGCCCATTCAGATTCGACAATACATGGCTAGAGCATAACTCCTTCAAGACAAAGTTCGAAAGATGGTGGAAAAATGCTAGTGTTACGGGATGGCCAGCTTATAAATTCATGAATAAATTCAAGCAAGTAAAGGTCAATATCAAGGACGGGAGTAAACAAGTTTATGGAAGTAGGAACCTCCTTAGATTGGAAAGGAGGATGGATCAATCGTTGATAAGGAGGCGGACATTGAGACTGAAATTTGTAATTTTTTCTCCAGTTTGTATAAGTTAAAGGAGAGAGCCTTTGAAGGTATCGAATGGAAGAGGATACCAACATTCATGGCTCAGCATATTGAAAGACCTTTTGAGGAAGATGAAATAAAAAGGGCTGTGTTTAGATAAACGATGGTAGGAGATAAAGTTGGACATGGGAAAGATAGCATTAGAAGCGGATTTTGAAAAACCAAACATATCAGGCACCTTACGATCACAAAGAGGAGTGCCGTATGTACCTCATTAGGATCAAAAGTATGGATCGGTCCTGGAGAGAGGGGTGCCGTATGTACCTCATTATCAATAACGGAAGAGCGCGGTGGCCATGTAGCATCAACAAGAAGAGTATTACCAAGAGCTTATCATCAGTAGTCCTCACATCCTTTCTTGTATACCTTTTTTGGAATAGTTTAGGTGATCTTTCACCGCAAGGCTCCGACTCAATTGAAGGTGTATCTCTATCTAAAGACTCCTCATGTTTATCACTAGGTTCCCCCCGAACTTCTCTGTCTAAAGAGCCCTCAAGTTCATCTCTATCTAAAGACTCCTCATGTCTATCACTAGGTTCTTCCTAACTTGACGGCTCCCCCTGAACTTTTCTATCTAAAGACTCCTCACGTCCATCATTGGGCTCCCCCTGAATTGAAATCCACCAATTCGTCTCATCTAACCACACTAGTTCCTCATCACTACTATGAATATCCCTTTGAAGACGAACCATAGGCACTTCCCCGAGAAAAGGAAGACTCAGATTCGCAAAAAAGGACATCCATAGAAGCATGATATTTCCCTGAGGGGGGATGAAAGCATTTATAACATTTTTGGGAGGTAGAGTATCCAATGAAGACACGTTTAAAGGCACAGGGATCGAACTTGTCCCTAAGATGTGTGCGTACATGAACATAACACACATACCCAAAAACTTTAGGACAGAGATTGAGGGCAGTCGGAATAGAGTGACAACGTAACAACAGTCGCAGTGGGATTTGACAGTCAATGATACTAGCAGGCATCCGATTTAATAAGATAAAAAGCAGTCATGACCACTTCAGCCCAAAAGCATTTAGGAACACACATAGTGACGCATAAAGTACTGGCCACCTCGAGGATGTGCCTATTCTTACACTCCGCTATGCCATTTTGTTGTGGTGTGTAAGCACACGACGTTTGGTGAAGAATGCCATGGGTTGTAAAGAAATTGAAGAGGGTCTGATTGACGAACTCTTGACCATTATCAAAATGAAATACACAAACCTCGTCATTAAATTGAGTAGCAATCATTTTCGTAAACTGAGGAATAGCGTGTATGACATCTTGCTTGGATTTTAGCAAATATACCCAAGTAACTCGTGTACAATCATTGATAAAGGACACAGTATGTACGACCCAAAGCAAACGAAGTCGAAAAGGGACCCCAAACATTAGTGTGAACACAAGCAAATAGAACTGGAGTTTTATGATGACTGATTTTGAAAGGAACACGGTAGCTTTTGGCATAAATGCACTTTTCACACTTCAAACTAGAAGCCGAAATTCTAGCAAACAACCGAGGAAACCTACGTTTCCAGTTGGTAAAGAATGGGTGCCCTAAACGGCAATGCCATAACATGATTTTTTATTTTTTTGCATATGTGGGTGCAACAAATTTGTTTTTATTCTCAGTTTTCTTATTGATTGCCCTAATTGACAGGCTATTGGTCCAGAGCTTGCTTTTTGCAATACAACAAGAACTTCATCGTCTCTCATTCTATCTAACAAGCTTTTGCATGCACAGTTGGATGCATTCTGCAGGTAAGCTTTGCTTTTCCCATTAGTTTATTATGTGAAAACTTCAACTTAGTAATGTAACGAGCATCTCTGCCTGCATTGCATCTTTAAGGAACTTTGTAACTCGAAATAGAGGATACAAGTCCAAGTGATAATTGTTTCGTTATTGGTGCACTTAAAATTTTTATCCTGAACTTCAATGCCACTTCTGGCATATAAAAATTATCTACCATTACTCTATACTTCTATTTGTAATTCTGAATATTTTCTGAAGTTGATTTCGCTATCATTGGTATAGCATTTCAGAATGTAAACTGCAAGCAAAACATGTGAAAAAATTCTTCCTCTTACAGGGTTGTTTTGAAAGGCGACACAGTTGAAATAACTGCAAATGTTCTGGGATTGACTATGGAGAGCAATGGAATAAAAATTTTGGAGCCTTTTGATACATCTGTGAAAGTTTCTAGTGCTTCTGGAAAGATGAATATACAGTTGGCTGTTTCAGACATATTCATTAATTTCTCATTCAGTATCTTGAGACTCTTTCTGGCGATTGAAGAGGACATTCTGTCATTTTTGAGGATGACAACAGAGAAAACGACTGTGTTGTGCTCTGAGTTTGATAGAGTTGGAATTATTAAAAGTAAGTTAGGATAAATAACAGCCAATCTACCATCGTGTTGAAATTAATATTTATCAATTAAAGTTCATGTGGTGGAACCATTTTTTGATATCTGTTTCTGATAGACCCTGTTGATGACAACGTATATGCATTTTGGAGACCTCGTGCACCATCTGGTTTTGGTGTACTTGGTGACTACCTGACGCCAATGTTCGTATCCTTCTCTCCTGTCCTCTATTTATGATTTTTTTTGGTTATCCCAATAATTTGAGTCCTCATGTGATAGTGACAAGCCGCCGACCAAAGCAGTAATTGCAGTTAATACCAGCTTAGTAAGAGTCAGGAGACCCAAGTCTTTTTCTTTGGTTTGGCCCCCTTCTGCATCCGATGGATTGCTCTATACTCACGGCAAGCATAATGACAAGGTGGCTGCAGATAACACTGGTGCTGACGGAGATGGATTCTGCTCAATTTGGTTCCCTGAAGCTCCTAAGGGCTATGTGGCACTGGGCTGCGTGGCTTCTCCTGGAAGGACACAGCCACCAGTTTCTTCAGTGTTCTGCATCTTGGCATCTTTGGTTTCTCCATGTGGCCTAAGAGATTGCATTAATATTAGCTCAAGCAGTCGGTATGCATTTTATTTTTTAATTTTCTTTATGAAGACAAAATACTTGCATGTTTATTTTATGTTCTTCCACCTAATGTGGAATCATGTATATCATGGAATCATGTTTATTTCCCTCTTTATATATGACATGTTCGCTCTAGATCTTTATTTACTGGCCTGCACGGATTTTCTAATTCCGCAAACAGCTACATCATCAAGCAGCGCTATCATAGTTGGAAACTTGTTCTTCCCTTCTAGAGTTGCGTATCTAATTAATTTTTGGATTGAGTCTGCTGTAAACGGAAGGATCTGACTTTTTATCTTTTCTTCTCTCTCTCTTCTTGATGTTTAGATCTTCTAGTTTAGCATTTTGGCGGGTGGACAATGCCATTGGAACGTTCTTGCCTGCTGATCCAGACAATTTGAGCTTGACTCAGAGAGCATATGAATTGCGACACATATATTTTGGGTTTCCCGAAATTTCTCCAGAAAAACTTAACAGCTCAAAGATTCCAGGTGGTCCATCTGGTGGTCAACATAATGTTCAAACAGAACGGTCACCAATTGTAAATTCCAGGAGGTTTGAAACAGTTGCTAGTTTTCGGTTAATCTGGTGGAATCAAGGTTCGGGATCCAGAAAGAAGTTATCTATATGGCGTCCTGTGATTCCCGAAGGGATGGTATACTTTGGTGATATCGCAGTCCAAGGGTATGCGTTTGTTCTATGTTAATTAATTCTTCTTTTGTTCTCCTTTTACATATAAATAAATAAATAATAAAAATAAAAATAAAAAAAACTGACATGTCATGTTGCAAAGGTTGTACTTAAATCTTTACTTGATTTCAGGCACGAGCCTCCAAACACATGCATTGTTCTTCACGATTCAGAAGATTCTAAGCTGTATAGAGCCCCTTCAAATTTTCAACTTGTAGGACGTATAAAGAAACATGGTATAAAGGATGAAATATCCTTCTGGATGCCTCAGGCACCACCTGGTTTTGTTGCCCTAGGATGTATTGCTTGCAAGGGCATGCCAAAGCTATCTGATTTCAGCTCTCTAAGATGTATTCGCAGTGATATGGTCACTGCAGATCAATTTTTGGAGGAAAGTATGTGGGACACATCTGATTTCAAGTTTACAAAAGAACCATTTAGCATATGGACAGTTGACAATGACTTGGGAACTTTCATTATTCGCAAAGGGTTGAAGAAACCTCCAAGAAGGTTTGCTTTGAAACTTGCTGAGTCGGACATACCAAGTGGTTCAGACAATTCTGTGATTATCGCAGAAATACGAACATTTTCTGCAGCTCTTTTCGATGACTATGGCGGCTTGGTAATGATACCTTCTTGGGTTAAATGCACCAATACCTTCTTTTTGTGTCACATTGGAAATTTACTTCTTTTATAAGTGGCACAGTTTGATAATTTTCATAGTCTTTTATAAAATCTGAAATTTACTTATGTATCATTATGTGATACCTTTCAATTATCTTAGTATACTAATTTGATTCATTATATTTTTTTTATGATACTTATGATACTTTTGATCACATGTTAAGTAATTTTCATTATTTTATCACCATGAAGTGAAAAATCATATTTAAAAAGTAAAACATGTACGCAATGAATTTAATCCAACCATCTTTTTGCATTTTGAGAGATCAATTATCAAATTATGCTTAAAATCTCATCCTGTTTCTGGTCCACCTGCTGTTTAGTTTAGGGAGGGATGTGCAATCTCTGTTGAAATGCTATGGGCTATCAATCACTGAGTAAATACTAGTCTCAGAGACTTGATAAGAAATTTTTTTCAAATTTTGTAACTTCGCTCGAAGTTAAAGTGGTATTGGTGTAAACTATTTTGGCTTTTCAAATTGTTAGAATATCTATGACCATTCTGACATCTTTGTAGCTGAATCATATTTGTACAGCTGGAAGTCAAATTGAAAGTTAATAAATTCAGCCTTTCCCCCCCTCCCTTCTAGCTTGCTATGCAGAGTAGTCGACCCATTCCTGCTGATGTTTGTCTGTAATTAAATTAAATTAACAGAACAGCAGGGTGGCAAAGCAGATTTTGCATTTTGCTTTAAGAAAGATGCCTTATCTAAAACGAGGGAAATGATGTTTAATCTATAATGCTTTTAAGCCTTAAAGTTTTGGATTTGTGGACCCAAAAAAAAAATAATAATAATAATAAAATAAATGTCTGACCAGCTTTAATTATAATCTCAATACTCGCAAAAGATGCTCCTTGTTAACGCTCTTGCTGTTCTATATCCTGTGTTCTTCACATTGGTCGGTTTCATTGAAGTGTGGCATGTTATGATCCATTTTGTTCAACTTGTTGAAGTTCAAAGGTCGACTACTGTTAGCATCAAGGAGAAGTTTTCTTGTTTGGTTTAAGAAAGTAACTTGTGCATGTATTTGGCCGTGGTCTGATTAAATTTATATTGTTTATTTCTTCTAATTTTTCAAATGAGTTATTGTTACGTATGCATAGATGCAAGTATACAGGTGAATGATTTTTTTATTTTTAATTTTTTTATTTAATATGGTTCTTCAACTATTATTTTGGGTCTGCAGATGGTCCCTTTGTGCAACGTATCTTTGAGTGACATAGGTTTTGGCTTGCATGGAAGACCCGACTGCTTGAACTCCCATGTGAACTTTTCTTTGGCTGTGAGATCATATAATGATAAGTACGAATCATGGGAGCCTCTTATTGAACCAGTTGATGGATCATTGAGGTAACTTTTATATGGAAATTGACTTGTTTCTTGCTCGTTGAGATTCGACTTAGCGATCAAGTATCTTGCTCTGCGAATAATGATCTAAACCGCTAATACCTTGAGATGAGTCCTGACTTAGGGGGCCTATGTGTCTCTGTCAATTTTACATAGGGAAATGAAACCACTGTATATTACATGTCTATATTCATCAGAAGGGTAGCATTTAGTCGAAAAATAAGATTTATTAGGTAACCTAGTTTCCATTCCATGACTTAGTGTTTGTTCAAACCATTCAAATAAATCGAGAAAAGCATTTTATGTGTTTACTTGACTGGGAAACTTCAAGAAGAGCAAAGATTTCTATGTATTACATGAAAGTAATATGCACAACAGAAGATGTCACCTACATTACCATCTATTATTGAAGGTGTTGGAAATTTGGAGGCCATGGTGACATGGTGATTGTTGTGATTAACCCAACACATATAATATAGACAATTACGAAACTGTAGCATGTTGTCAATTCAACATTCCTTGTGTAGCATATCATTGACTTATGATCATTGGATTATATTGAAGATTTTCAGAAAGCTTCAACCACGCTAATGCTGCTCCTGGCTGTAGGATTTCCAGTAATTGTACCTTTGTCTACCAGAAAATGCATATAGTGCTGAAAATTTACACACTTACCTTCCGCTATAAATGATCATTTATGGAGAATCGGAGAAGTGTTTCGCGAATCCAGACCATATTGAGACCATACTGACACCTCTGACTCACACGGGCACCTCACATGTTATTTATGGTTTACTGAATAAGTTTGCACGGAATAGTATGGATGCCTTTTTATTATTTTTTGAGAAGAGGATAGTATGAGACCGTAAGTTGGAAGAACTTCTGGCGAGGAGAGGCTTAGCCCGTATTCTCCTATAAGTTTTAACACATTTTTACACACAAATCTCGTGGGATCTACCTGTACTACATAAATCTCCACCATTCAATTTCACTCATTCTCTCTCCTATATCACATCAAATCACATAAAAACACATATCCTAACACCCTTTTACTTTCTTGATTAGTTATAGGAGAGAGATTAGGGCAAAATTCTTAGCTAGTCATTTCACGAGTATAAGATATAAAGATACATATGACAAATTTACACTTGAGTCCCTAACTATATAAAACTATCAATTCTATGCAAATAAAACCTATTCATACAACTCATTCCAACATACCCCCCAAGTTGGTGCCTAGATATCACATATGCCCAACTAGATATCATTGTATAGAATGGCCACTAGCAACTCCATGTGTCATTACATTGGCTAATTGATCTGCGAATTTGATGTACGGAATTTCTACATTTTTGGAGTCAAGAAGATTGCCTTTGATATAAATCCTATCAACTTCGACATGCTTTGTTCGATCGTGTTGTACGTGATTGTTAGCTATCTCAATGGCAGAGGCATTATCACAAAAAAGTAACATAGGCTTGCTAGGACCAAAACCAAGTTCGGTGAGAAGTTTCGGTCATGTTAGCTCAATAATTTCATGGTGCAATGCACGATATTCCGCCTCTGCGCTTGATAGCAAGACCACATTTTGTTTCTTACTCCTCCAAATCACGAAATTCCCTCCAACAAAAGATCTATATCTAGATATGGACTTCCCGTCCAATCTTGATCCAGCAAAATCAAAATCCATATACCCTATAATGTCTAGATGGCCATGCTTCTTGTACAAGGTGCCTTTGCATGGGGAAGATTTCAAATATGACAGAATATGATTTACTTCACTCGTGTTGCTCACTTAGGTTATGCATGAACTGGTTTACAGCACTTAGAGCATATGATAAATTAGGTCAAGGTGATCTTTTATCGCAAGGTTCTTGTTGAATTGAAGGTCTATCTCTATCTAAAGATTCCTCAGGCCTATTAATAATAGAAGAGTCCGGTGACATGGTAGCATCAACAAGAGAAGTATGACCAAGAGCTAGTGTTACATCATCAACAGTCCTCACATCCCTTCTTGTATACAGCCGAGGTGATCTTTCACTACAAGGTTCCGGTTCGATGGAAGGTCTATCTCTATCTAAAGATTCCTCGGCCTATCATCTCTATCTAAGGAGTCCTCAGGTCTATCACTGGGCTCCCCCTGACTTGAGGGCTCCCACTGACCTGAGAGCTTCCCCTAGCCAGAGATCCACCACTTTTTCTCATCCAACCACACTTGTCCTTGTCCTTACTATGAATATCCCTTCGAAGACAAACCATAAGCACTTCCCCTGAAAAGAAAGACTCGGACTAGCAAAAAATGACATCTATAGAAACATAATATTACCCTAAGGGAGGATGAAAGCATTTATAACCCTTTTGGAAGGTAGAGTATCCAATGAAGACACATTTAAGGGCACATGGTTCGAACTTGTCTCTAAGATGTGAGTATATATGAACATAACACACCCCCTACCCCTTAGGACAGAGATTAAGGGCAGAAAGAATAGAGTGAAAACGTGACAATAGTCTCAGTGGGATTTGGTAGTCAATGGTACTAACAGGCATCCGATTAATAAGACAAACAGCAGTGATGACAGCTTCAACCAAAGGCGTTAAAAACACGCACAGTGAAGCATAAAGTCATGGCCACTTCAAGGATGTGCCTATTCTTACGCTCCATTATGTTATTTTGTTTTGGTGTGTAAGCACATGACGTTTAGTGAAGAATGCCATGAGTCGTAAAGAAATCAGAGAGCTCGACCATTATTAGAATGAAATACACGAGCTGAGGCATTAAATTGAGTAGCAATCATTTTCGTAAATGGAGGAATAACGTGTATGGCATCTTGCTTCAATTTCAACAAATAGACCCAAGTAACTCGCGTACAATCATCGATAAAGGACACAAAGTATTTATGATCCAATGGAGAAGGAATAGAAAATGGACCCCAAACATCAGTGTGAACATGACTAAACGGAACTGGAGTTTTGTGATGATTGATTTTAGAAGGAACACTGTGGCTTTTGGCATAAATGCATTTTTCACACTTCAAATTAGAAGTAGAAATGCTAGCAAACAATTGGGGAAACCTACGTTCCAAGTTCGTAAAAGATGGATGCCCCAAACCACAATGCCATAACATGAATTTTTTCCCTAGCACATATGTCTCCCACTACTCTAAAACCGTTACCAATGCCAGGTTTCAACTTACTCACCCCTTCTAAATGGTAAAGGCCTCCTCACTGTGTATCATTGCCAATCGTCCTCTTTGTTACAATATCCTAAAACACACAATGAGTAGGATAAAAGATTACAGAATAATTGGCGCTTGGTTATCTGACTGATAAAGAGGAAATTATTAGATAAAGTGTGCGCAAATAAAACCGAATCCATGGAGAGTGTAGGAGAGAATGAGACACCTCCAGTTCCCAGCCATTTGCAACCCGAACAAACGTAATTAGTGATGGGGTAACTTATCATGTAGACGGGAATTATTGGTTCGGTGATTGGTAGCTTCTGAATCAATAACCCAAGTGTTATCCATAGTAGAAGTAAGAGTTGCTTCCAAATGAACTTCATTACGTGATGCCCCACTTAATTGTCATTGCTCAAATGCTCCTATTACTTGCAAATCAAGATAGCAAGCAACTTTAACGAACCACAACTAGAACTTAACTGGGACAAATTGCCCACATAACACCAGCTCAGGCCCGAAAAGACGAGAGAAACAAGCCCTAAAAGAAAGGGATCATCAGCCCCGCATACTAAGCTCCCAAAATTTCGCAGCCCCACATACACTCAACAAAAACTTTTGACATCAATATATCCCTCCAAACCAGCAAAAGTAGGTAAAGAACTTGATTATCAAGCAATTGAACAACTCACCACAAGAAGGCAGCCAAATCGAGTTGAAAAGAGGAGACTACAAGCAAACCTTAGGTAGTCTGGAGGTCTACTTGAGGTTGGCCAAGCTTGCAGAGGATCGCCGGAGCTCAGGCAAGGGTTGCTGGAGTCATTTTCAGGCCCAATATCGAAGGAATCTACCTCTACCAGTAACAAAAATGAGCAGAATAGTCAGTCCTTACCAACAACGAACAGACCCAGTTGAGCCCTAGCTTTGCCGGAGGCTCGTTGAAGCTCGGCGAGGTAAGAGACCTGTGCGAACCGGAAGAAGTGGAGAAGGGTTGGTTTGGTCGCTGAAAATGGGAGATAGCACAACACCCGAGGCAAAGAAGTGGCTGCGCCGCTGTAGCGCCCCGAGTTGTAAGAACCGGGAAAGTTAGTTCTTTCTTGAAAACAATTATTATTATTATTTTTTTTGAGATATAATAATATTAATAAATGCGAAAAAATAACAAATAACTAAAATGTGGAAATTTATTTAAATTAATAAAGTCGATAGAGCGTCTCACGATAGTTTCAACACAGTCCTCAAAACATCCAATTAAAGTACTAGTAAGTTCAAAACATTCAAAAGTCATTACTTTAACAGTTAAAAGTACTCAATTGTCAATGGAATTAAAACTAATTTATTTGAAGAAGCCTAAGAGATTCCCACGCCTTGCCAAGCCTCCGACTCCTTAATCTGTAATTTGTTCAGTGGATAGAGAAGATCGTGAGTATTTTAAATACTCAGTAGATCCCGCGCACAACAATTAATATATGTTACAAATTAAAGGCACATAATCATCGTTTAACATAAAATACGAACATGTATGAAATACAAGTTCGTTCGTCATCCCTCTTAATCGTGCATGTCATCATAGTGTTTAATAGCACGTCGTTATAATATATTAGGCTAAAGGCCTATCATCATAATACTATTGAAACACGTCGTAAGTAGACTAAGAGCCTATCGTCATAGTGCCGAGGAAGCACGTCATAAGTAGGATATAAAAGCCTATCGTCACATAACATTTACATGCGATATCTATAACAATATTAATTGCAAATGCGCACGTTTGAAAGAAACTTTTAAGGAAGGGGATCTACCTTAACCCTTAGCCGAGTATTGAGTTTACTAACGGTAAGAAATCAGTCATCTAGCTGTCCGTACGCCTCGTCTAGTCAACAAAGAATTTAATTATTTTAATACTCTTTATTATTAAGTATTTGTAGATAATATAGAAGTTTATGAGCCAAAATAGAAAGAATATAAAACTTCGGGGGTCAATTTCAAAGAATCTAATAGTTTGAAGGTCTATTATACAATAAAAGTGAACTAAAAAATATTTTGGACTCAATTATAAGATTTTTAAAACATGAGGGACTAATATGCAATCAAAGTTTAAGGGCTAACTTAAATAGGAATAAGAAATTAAAGGATTAAAAGTGAAATAAAAGTTTAGGGGTCAAAATTGCAACAATTGAAAGTTAAGGACTTGAATTTAAATAAAATTTGAAGGCTCTCTTAAATATAATAATTAACTTGAGGGGCTAGATTTGAAAATATTATATAAGCGTCAATTTACAATAATTAAAAGCTTAGGTTTTGAAATTAAATAAAACTCAAGGACCAACTTAAACTAAGTAAATAAATTGAGGGACTAGACTTGCAAATAACCAAATAAATTTTTAAAAAAAAGGCAAAAAGGATCCGGATCTTCTCTCCCTCACCCGACTTCCTCTCGGCTCTCTCTCTCGTTCTCGGCTAAACCGGCAACTCTTGACGGAAAACACTGGTTTGCCGGCGGTTTTTTGGCGGCGAAGGTGGAGGGGAGGGTGGCGAAGCTAGTGGCGGCGGTAATTGAAGAAAAAGATGAGTATTGGGCTCGAATTTGAAGCTAGAACAGTTAAGAAAAAAATTGGGCATGTTTAAAATTCGACTTAATCCTTAACTATTTCCGAAAGCAATTGATTCTGTGGTGTTCTAGGGAGATTGGGGGAGGTGTAGGTGTGATTTTTGTGTTGTGAAGTTGAAGTTTGGGTGTTGGTGTTCTATGGCCGAGGTTAATGGCGTTGGCTATGGTGTGTATGTATTCGTATGTATATGCGTGCGTGTGTGTGTTTTTGGCCGACGGTGGTGGTGACTGTGGTGCTGTGGGTGTGTTTGGCAATGGAGATGGTGGAGGTCGCGGTGGTGCTCGGCTGTGGAAGGTGGTGTATCTATGTGCGTGTATGTATGTATATGTTCTAACTACAATGGAAATCAAATGGAAAAATACAAGAAGTAGATTGTAGCAAGATAAAAAAAAATGGACAATAGTTAAGAAATAGAAAATGGAGATGAAAAGTTAAGAATCTTACCAATTGAAACTAGCTTGATTTGTTGAATGAGAAATGATAGAATGAACTTGAGGATGATAATGGAAGAAAGTGAGGATGTAATGGGGCTAGGGTTGGAGAGGATCTTAAAAATGAGTATTTAAAGGTGGAAATTAGGGTAACAATTGCAAATGGGCTTTCTTGTTGGGCAAGAATTAAAATTGGACCTTAGATGGGCCTATAATTGGGTTTAAGGTAAGTATTGGATCATTATTAAATAAAAACTAAACTTTAGGGACTAAAACAAATAATTTCTAAAGTTTAGTCCTCAATTGTAAATTTTGAAAATAAATAAATTTTTATAAATAATTAAATATAACAATAAATAATATGAATTTCAACTAGACAAGCGTACGCTATTTAAATTTTTATAAGTAAGGTCGTAGCGACACGTTCCGAAATTTTATTTAATTAAATATATTTTATTTAAGAAGAATTTTGCGGTCACTACAGCCGCCACTGCTGAGGTCGCCGGCGATTGGGTATGCCGATGACTGGGTCAGAATGGGATGGTGACGTTGCAGGTAGGGTGAGGGTTTATTTTCACCCTTTTTCTCTGAGCTTTGATACCAAGTAGAGAGATTATGGCAAAATTCTTATCTTCTAATTTCACTAGAATAGGATATAAAGAGACAATTCGACAAATTTACACTTAAGTCCCTAACTATATAAAACTATCAATTCTACACAAATAAAACCTATTCATACAACTCATTTCAACAGTTACTGAGATTGAATTTTGCTTGTTTGGTACAAATGGCTAGAGATGACTTCAACTTAATAGTGTTCAATTGACTCCTCTACACAAGTCCAACCACCATTATTAATGTAACTCCCATTTACTTCATAACATAAAATAAAGCCCCAATTCTAGACATGGATAATTCTAGAGATGGACTATTCAATGATTATTTTAGACTACAGACGCTTAATGGGCTTTATGGACTTATATTGGACTTTTATTATTGATAATTGGACTGGCAATTTAACTTCACTAAAATAATTAGTTGATCTAAAGTATAAAATTTGAAATGTGCACCACATTTTATCAGTTGGGTAAAAGCGGTAGCTACTGCTCACAACATATTGATCTTTGTCAATCAGAGCTCCTGATTGGCATGCTTGTATGCTGGTCTCAATTGTCCATGGATGCAAATACATTTTCATTTATTTTGGATTGTAAATAATACAAGTCTTGTGGGAGATGGTTCTTACTCCATTGTGACATAGCCTTTAATAAAATTGTGGTGAAGCTACTGCATAAAATCTTACCTCCAGTCATCATTTGTGGCTTGTTGGAACGTATTTTAGTTCGAATAAAATTTTAAATAATTTAGAACTGTTATCTTTTGGTATTTCTAATTTATTTACTTTCCTAGTTTAATTAGGTTTCTAGCTTATTTACCTTCCTACTTTAGTTAGGTTTCTTCTCCTATGTAAAGGAGTGTTTGTTACTTTATTTTACATACATCTTATTATACAATTTTATTTCCATTACATTCAGCTGCTCCTATGTTGTGCGATTTTACATAGGCTGAAAAACCCACTTCCTTTGGGTATCTCAAAGTAGCATTGAGTTAAATTCGTGTAATTTGCTTTTGCATAGTTGTATTATGTTTCTACTAGATTATTTCTCTCTCTCTGTTTGTCCATCTTTCTTAGTACTCTGACCCTCTTAACCGACATCCGTTTGGTGCGCACACATGCACCCAACAGAACAGAAAATACTCTCTGTTGCTGTGTGTCCGGTATTTTTCTCATGTGTGTGTGAGTATGAGTGCATGCTTAGATAGAATCTAACGGATGGGCTCAATATTAATGTTGCTTACAATCGATTTATGTGAAGGTACCAGTACAATCCTAATACTCGACGGGCTGCATCTCAGATACGGCTGACATCAACGAGCAGTCTAAACTTAAATGTGTCTGTCTGTAATGCCAATATGATTTTTCAAGCATATGCAAGCTGGAATAACCTTGGCAACATTCAAGAACCATATGGGGTAAAAACTGTTCTTTCTCATCAATCAGCTCTAGCTTGTGTGCAGTGTATCTGATTTTCAAGTTTATGGTGCATATTTCTGTGAGAGAAAAAGGCATATTATGCACTATGTATGCAGAAGATACAACCAAAAATTGGCAGCATCTAAGCATAAGAAAATTCAGAAATGGAGATTTCCTACTTTCTTGAAAACGAGACCTATTGATGGATTCCCTTTGGATTTCTTTAACAGGAAGCTATTCCGTCAACTGCTGTGGGGAACTCTGTCATTGATGTACATCACAAAAAGGATTACTACATCATTCCCCAAAATAAGCTTGGGCAGGATATTTTTATCAGAGCTTCTGAAATCAGGGGACTTTCTAGCATAATTAAAATGCCATCAGGAGATAGTAAGACCCTGAAAGTGCCAGTTTCAAAGAATATGCTAAATTCTCATTTGAAAGGGAGTACTCTTGAGAAACTCAAAACAATGGTTACGATCGTCATAGCAGACGCAGAGGTTTGTTCTTTCGAACATCTCTCTTCACTGTCGTCGTTTTAAGTACAATGTATTTCTCAAGATACAAAAGGTTATTTGTGTTCAGGAATTTTGTTGTTTTCCACAAGGTAGTATCGATTAATTCACATAAAAAATGTGAACTATTTGAGCTTTACTTGATATGACATTCTAAGCATTTTCAGTTACATGTAACATGCAGTGCGGCACCCAATTATCAAATCTGTCCATATCATTAGATAGGAGGGTTGACCATTCAATCGGGCTACTGGTTCAATGGGCAGGTCAATGTTAGATGAAAATATAAATAATAGAACATGTTTAAGACAGAGAGGATATAGAAAATATTCAAAATGAAGTCATGTACGATAATATTTTGTATAGTAATTAAAATAAAAGGATAAGATAGTCTCTTTTCAGGTATTATGTAGTTGGCAATAATAACTTATTAGGAAAAGTAGATACACAGTAGTTATGGTTAAATAAAAATCTGGATAGCTCCTTATATGACTTGTCTAAATGGCATAGTGGATAACTGATCGCTGGTTGCAGCTAAGATCCAGTGTTTAAACTTTAACGCTTGTGATGTGCAGCGAAGCTATGTTTTCCATCAAAACTGATGATTATCCTGGATTCACCCCACATCTTTTTGTATGGATCTGTATAAGGTTCATCAGAAGTGATTTCTTATTTGACTTGTCGGTGTATCTCATTTTGCACCTCTGTTTCATCCTCTTAATGCAGCTCTTAAAGGTTGATAGCGTGTCTTCCCATCAATACACAGTAGCAGTCCGTATTTATCCAGATACAGGCCATGCGAATGTATCTTTTCTTGACCAACGTGCTCGAACTAGTGGAAAACTCTCAGAAGATTCCAAATCTTCAGCAGACATGGAAGTTGTGAAGTGGAATGAAATATTTTTCTTCAAAGTTGACTCACTGGTTTGTATATATATCTTTATGTTCATCTAGTGACATTATGCATACATATATAATGATGATCCAAGCATGTAAATAAGCTTTTTCTTAAGTTGGTTCTGTGCATGATTGTTTGTCAGCTCCTGTGATGTTTCATGAGATTTATGGGGCATACACAGTTTTGCTCTCATAGACCAGTTTTCCAGATATTGGAGTATCGATTTTCATGTAGTTGCCTCTCAACATACATTTTATACCCATTCATGAACTCTGATTTTTGAACTCATTTATTCATTATGAAATACATTAACTAGACTTAATTTCTTGCATTACACAAATTTGTTGGTGACATTGACATTGGAAACATGCCAAAAGTATGCTGATTTTAGAAATTAGAATTAAGAGATTTTTCACATTTAGTTGATTTATTTTATTTCTTCAGCTGTAGTTGTTAAGTGGCTGTTCGAATTATACAATCACTTTCTGTTATGCTCAATTTGAATCATGCATGCCCCCACCCCCACCCCCACCCCAACCCAAAACCTACCAAACAAAAAAAAAATGTTGCTTTGCCAAACAAGCTGTAGGTTTAACTAAGGTTTTTTGTTATTTTGTATCTTTCTTTAGTAGGATTATGAAGTTTAAATTTAAATTATGAAGTTTAAATTTAAACTATTGACTGTTGATAGTAATATTGAATTTCTTGCTTCATTTCTTCCTTTTTCCTTTGTATTCTGATTCTCTTTTCTGTCACATCTTGTCCTTCACGTTATGCATCACTTGGTCCTACAGCCTATTCATGAGTGAAATACTGTTTGCGGGACTATATGGAGTTCCTTTGGGTCTAGGAATTATTATTCATTCGCTCATTCATTTGAATTGAAATTCAAAGTCACTTGCACTAAAAATAATAGTCTAAATAGTTAGGAGCTAAACTGTCAATATCTATTAGTTGTATCTTGTATATACTCCAGTGAATATGCATATACATACATACCACTTATATATACATATACATATATATATATATATATGTATACATATATATATATATATATATATATATATATATACATACATACATACATACAACTTTGTTTATCCAAGAGAAATTGCATGATCTCCAACTTTTCCGGAATATAGCAGTTGGATCCCATTCAGTCTTTGCAACATGGTTCTTGGACAGGAATAGCATGTGTATAATTTTATCTTGATAGATTATATTTAGCAGTAACCATGACGCTGTAATATATTGTAGACATCATGTTATGACATCTCTGAGCCCCCTGCTTACTGTCCATCTTGCTTCCATTCTGAACAGGACTGCTGTATGGTTGAATTCATTGTAACTGATGTTGGAAAAGGTACCCTCTGTACATCACTCGCTCGCATATGCATGTCTACTGGTAGAAAGTCTGTTCATGTATATTTCCTATCTATTTTTGTTTCTTCTAACCATCTTTACCTGCTAAAAGGATTATTTAATTGCGTGCATGTTCGTGTTGTTTTGTTGTCAAGTTAGTGTTGAACGCGTGTATATGGAAATTTATTTGTACAAGTTTCTGAAGGAAAGCATATGCTTTCTTCTTACCAATTTATCTGTAAAATGTACAGCAGTAAGGGATATGTAAGAGACATCCAGGATCCTATAATCTCAACTAAGAGATAAAATAAGAATAAAACAACCTAACAAATTCAAGTTATTTATATAGATCTTTTTTACCAGAAGATAACATAAAATATCCTAACTAAATCTTTCATGATAACATAAAACTATTTTTAACTACCTAATCATATTTGACACCCCCCACCCCACCCTAAGTTGGCATGAAGATAACATAAAAAATGCTAACTAAATTATCCAAACGTCATTGTGCATAAATCAGAAAGGACTAGAGGGTGTAATGGAGGATAAGGAACACAATATTATTCTTGAGTAACTTTGGAAAGTAAGTATTTTAAATTATAAAAATAAAATAAAAACTAGGGCCACAATATTATTTTTCTATCAATAGAAATTGAAACAGACTTGTGACAAATATTTTGAACTGATTTACTTAAGATCGGTCCCTCTTCAGGAAATAGTCTACCACACACACTAGCACTCTAGCACTATCAATCATCTTCTTTGAAAGTCGAAACAAGATTGGGTAAATGTAGCATTGCAATCATGGTTACAGTTGAAATATAATGCAGAAGCGAAATTGTATAATGAATTCGTATGAGTAAATAGGGTTACAATCACTCCTTTATATAGGAAGAGAAGCCTAACTAAACTAGGAAATAAGATAAACTAGAATCAATAAAAGATAACAATAAAAGATATCATCCTAAACTAATTAGAATCCTATTTTATTAAACTACTTTCCGACACTCCCCCTCAAGTTGATGCATCCACACAGCAGCAACTTGGACGATAATGTATGGAAATGGTGAATTGTAGACTGGTAGGATGGTCGACTACTTGTGACCGGTTGTCAACTCTGATTGCACTCCACTTCAAATGGTAGTCAATTCTGATTGCAACTCCAAGTAGCAAAAAACTCCCCCTTTCTTCCAATTCCAAGTAATCAAGCAGTCCTCCTAGCATAGGTGAGAATTGCCTGGTCCTTCCATATCCGAGTGGAGGCCTAGGTCAACCTGAGAGAGCTAGGGTTAAATGTAGAAAACCATGATCTGTCAATTCCCATGGAGCACCAAAAAAACTGGCCCAACTAAAGTGAAACGTTGCACAGTTCTGAGAGAGGTCAACGGAAGTCTCTGACAGTCACATACATACCTTAACGCGCCAGATGGCTAGTCAACCGTAAAGAATTGGTTACTTAGCTCTAAGTAGGCCGTTGTAAGTCAAAAATATCTAATATGACAATTTAAGGGTTTGAACGTCAAACGCAAAAGCCCGGTCGTAAAACATCCCAAGAGTAGTCCTGATCAAAAGTAGCATCCCAAAGTATAATCATAAAGATTGGGACCTTAAAGAGATCATCTAGACAATGAGAGGATGAACTAAAGGGTCATTCGCAAGAATTATAAACTGAAAAATAATTCTTCAAAAGTCCAGGGACCAATTTGCCAATTTGCTGAAAGTTTTAAAAAGGCTAAAGGGGCTGATTTAAAACATTTGGGAGTTATCCAAGGGCCATTCAAACAAAAAACCCACTAATACAACCCAAAACCAAGCATCAAGCCCAACATAAAGCAAGCCTGAATCTGCAGTCCAATCAAAGACACGATCTACTGCAGCCCTTTCCAAAGCCCAACACAAAATATCAAACCTTAAAAAATACCTGCAGCCTATCAACTTGGAAACCCGAACGAGAACAGTGACCTCACCAAATCTTAGCCAAAAACGAAGAAAAACGGCCAAGAAACAGTCACCGGACGTCAAACAAGTTCGCCGGAGCTCGCTGCTGGTCGCCGGAGGTCAAAACGACTTCGTCGGAGGTTGCGAGACAAGAAGCAGCCGAGAATTCTGGACCAAACAAGCCTAGCAGCCGAGAAATTTGGACCAAACGAGCTGCTCGAACTCAACCCACGAGAAGCACTGTTCGAGACGAGTTTGACCTGTGGAGAAGAGGTCGCCGACGACTGGGTATGCCTGAAATGAGGTCAGATCTGAGTGGGTAGCGTCCAAGATCAGTTGCTACAGTAGCTAGGGTTTTCAAGTTTGAAAAAGGGACACGTTTGACTGAAAAAGAGGAAAAATTTAGAGACGGGCTGGACGAACGGCCCACGGCCGCCCACCGGAAAACCAAGTTCTAAATGCCTTGTGCTTTGATACCAAGTTGAAATATAATGCGAAAGCGAAATTGTATAATGAATTCGTATGAGTAAATAGGGCTACAATCACTCCTTTATATAGGAGGAGAAGCCTAACTAAACTAGGAAATAAGATAAACTAGAATCAATAAAAGATATCATCCTAAACTAATTAGAATCCTATTTTATTAAAGTACTTTCCAACAGTTACAAGTAAGTTTACTTACCAACAGTGGATTACAAGATAAGTTGGGAACATGAAGTACATTATGAATTGTGAGAGAGGATGAATTTTTTACTGAGCCTGTCCCCGACAATTGTCAAAAGAAATCTAATTGTCGAAAGAAATCTATCGGCAATTTTGATTTTCTTGTTCCTTGCACATGGACTATGGGATGAAGAAATGCTAGAACAACCTGTCTTTGGAATTGATAGTATAAGATGACCTATCTTGTACGGACACGGATACGAATGTCGGATACAACACAACTCAGACACGTCGACACATGATTTCTCGAATAAGTAGGACACGGACATGTCGGGGACACGTTGATTAGAATTCTTTACAATATAAAATTTATATGTTAGATTTTCAATTTGTACCTTACTATATAAGGCGCGTGCATATTTGATGCTAACTAGGAATGTCCTTAGAGCATCTTATCAATATTGAGACATTTAAAGTATGCATATTGAGTAAGCTTCCTACATTTGGCTTATCGAACACATGTTATGAAGGGTCCAAGGAGTGTCGGTGTCTGACATGTCGACATGACACAATATGTGTCCGACATGGACACACAGGCTTCTGAGAAGTGTTCATGCACCATAGAAGATGACAAGGAGTTAGGTCTTGCACTAAAAAGGGCCATAGTTAAGTAATTACAAGATTGTTCCAAAGAACAAGAGGGATTCGAGAGTTGTGTAGATTTTGAAGAGTTTGTACAGATTTCCCTAACTGCTCCCTTATGAAAGAAGTGGTGCTGGAATCAACTTCATGCATTTGAGAAGATTCAGACAGGCTAAAAAGCTCTTCCATTTCGACATCTTATGGTGTGGGGTTGTTTTCCATGGATTTTCTAGCATGTCTCCCTCATATGCCATAGTTTGTTGCAAAGATCACACCACGGGTTCTTCGTTTTCTTTCCCTCCGAATCAGTTCCTCGTGAAGGCAAGGCTGAGCTCTTGGTTTCAGACTTTCAGGTTTCATATTTGTGTCATGATTGTCAAGCATCGCCTCCACCTACATTCTTCGTGCCTAACTTGTGAAAACAATTCTTGCATGGATGGAAGATGTTTCTAACCAAGGATATGCCCTTTTACTTAATCGAAGTATCGATTCGGTCCAGCGAGGAACATGTAGACTCGATCATATTCTTCTCACTCTCTATATCCAACAGTCTTCAGCATTTCCCAAAATAGCACTGTTCCAGCTCTGGCCATAAGGTTACCATCCTATTCCAGTAGATAGTGTCCTCACTGCCAGCTTGCTCTGATTGTCACTACTTTGTCTTCAATTTGAATACGTGGGAAGAGCTCGGTCAATTAGAATAGGTTTCACGTATAGAATCTCAAAACATTTTTTTACTGTCATCAAAGGATAAATGACTCCAAGAAATTGAGAAGTCATTTCACCAACAAATTCTGAGATCTCCATGTTCTGAAGGTCGAATCTCCTTCTGTGGATTTCTTTACTTTAGTGTTGGCAATGGATCGGGTTCGGATCGGATCGGCCTAATCCAAATCCAAATCCAAATCAATCACTCCGATCCAAATCCAAATCCAAATCCGATTCCTCGGATCGGATCGGATCGGATCAAGAAAAAAATCCTAATATGATCCATATTGGTATAGATTTTTATAAAAAAATAAAAAAATAAAAAAATAATAAAAATAAATATAAATAAAAATAAAAAATAAAAAATAAAATCAATTCGGATCGGATCAGGCCTGATCCGCTCCAAATCCAAATCCGTGTCGGATCGGCCGATCCACGGATCAATGATCCACGGATCGTCGAATCGAAAAAAAATCGCTCCATTCGGATCGGGTATCCATCGGATTCGGATCGGATCGGATTTTTCTGCCATCACTACTTTACTTCTTCTATCAGATACCCTCAGTTAGCCTCTGTCGTCTATGGCCAACTATACTTATTGGGACCATTCCATATAATTTTTTCCGTTCAACTTATGAACAATTATTTGCAAAGAAGAATTTGCAGAGCTATCAACATGATAGTTTGCTGGAAATGTAGCACAGTAGACTACGTCAATGCATCTCTAGCTCCGATCATCGCTGCTTTAAACATGAGGGGAAAAGAATCTTAAAAGGGTTGTTGCTGTGATACCATATGAGTTTCTGAAGAAAAGTATACATATGATAGTTTGCAATTTACATGATTAACAACCACACCCCCAATAACCACGTTCAAGCAATTGAGAGATTTTTTCCTCTTCAATTTTGAGAATGGCTGATGGACCAATAAAAGAATTCTAGAAGTTCAGTTTATTGTTAGAATAAAGTGACACTGATAAGATGCATAACTAAAATCTTAGAGAGAAGAATAAGGGCATACATCTGCCTCGCTCTTTGCTCATTTTGGCGCTGCAGGACAGCCTCTGGACTACTGCACTTTTAAGTCCCACTTCTTTTAGAGTTCCAGAGGAAGTCCAAATTTTAGTGAAGGGCCTTATTATTATTATTATTATTATTATTATTATTATTATTATTATTATTATTACTACTTCTAATATTGTGGTCATCACTTCAAATTGAATCATTATATGCATATTTGTCGTAAGATATTATTTTACCTATATGAAAGTCAATTCGGCCATTACATCTCTGAGTAAATGAAATGTGATTTATTTGTTGTGTGATAAACAAGCAATTTTTTACTAAGACTTGATTTGATGTCGAATATCTGTTATTGCAAAATTTTAAAAGAACGTCTTTCCATTTGCTGGCATTGATGGTTTCAATTTAATTTAATGGGACCTTATGTTCTATTACGTGATTTATCTGTTCCGTACTCTTAACATATGTAACAAGAATGGAATGAAAGATTCTTGCTTACTATTCTCATTCACTTTCAAAGAATATATATACATACAAAGCCATATGTCAAGGCAATCAAAAAAGGAAACTAGGAAACTAGAGAATCCCTAAATTATGCAAACTGATCCTATAAAATCTCCCTGATTTATATTTACCTATTCTAAGTAAATCAAGTAATTAAGGAAAAGAATAATTAAGGAAAAAATACAACAAAGAATATTGACTAAATCTTCAACACTCCCCCTCAAGCTTAGGAATAGATATTTCGCATTCCAAGCTTGCTCAAGAGATTTTCATGGCTTGGTTTCGTTAGGCTTTGGTTAGATGTTCCGCTTCTTGTTCATGAGTGAGAGATAGCACAACTCAATACCTCCTTCTTCAATTTCGTTCTTGATAAAGCTTGATCAATTCTTACATGTTTCATTCGATCATGTTGGACTGGATTATTCACACGATATTGATGGCAGATTTCTTTATCCATCAGACAACTTAGTGGGTGAGCAAACCGTGATTTGCAAGTCTTGCATTAATCTTTCTAGCCATATAACCTCACACATTCCTTGTGCAATTGCTCGAGAAATTACACTACTCCTTGCCCAACCGCTTGTTTTACTCCTCCATGTGACCAAGTACCCCACAATTTAGTGCAATACCTCGAAGTTGACTTTACAATCTTCACTTCCTACCATCAGCATCAACATATCCTTCAATACTTTTCTCATTTTTCAAAAACATCAATCCTCTTCCTGGCGTTCCTTTAAGATACTTCAAATGTGATTTGCAGCCTCAAATGTCTTTGAGTTGGTGAATGCATATATTGGCTCACCACACTCACAACATATGCAATGTCGTGCCGTGTGAGAGATAGGTAAATCAATCTACCAACCAAACGCTTTGGTATCTTCCTATGTCGAAGGTTCATCATCTTTTATCTTGCTCTTCCAATTCTTCTCAGTGGAGTTCATCTTGGTTTACAATTCAATTTCCCGATTTCATTTAGCAAGTTAAGAATGTATTTCCTCCGAGAAATGAAAATACCTTTCTTTACTTCTAGCAACTTCCATGCCGAGGAAGTATTTCAAAGGTCCTAGATCTTTAACTTTAATTCTTCCCCTCGATTGACTCTTTAGTTTGTGAATCTCACTATTGTCATCACCTGTAATTATAATATCATCTACGTAAACAATAAGAATGGCCCTTTTTCATTTTCTCCTTTCTTAATGAAGACGATTGTGATCATTTCCCTTGCGTGTACCCCCGAGTCGAGTTCGAAATGAACTTGATGAACCATGAACGTGGAGATTGCTTCAAACCATATAACGATTTTTTAGTTTGCAAACTTTACCTCCTCCAAATCAAATCGGTGAAACTTCATATATATATCTTCATCAAGATTGCCATTCAAAAAGCATTCTTCACATCCGGTAGTGTAGTTCCCATCTAGATTGGCTGCTAGAGATAAAAGGACCGGATAGAGCTGAGTTTGGCTACGGGAGCAAATGTTTCTTCATAATCAATTCCATATGTTTGTGTGAAGCCTGTGCCAGTCACCAATCGGGCCTTATACTGTCTACCTCTCCATTCGCATTATATTTCACCAGAAAATCCATTTGCTTCAACCATTTTCTTATCTTCTCGGCAAGTCAACTACATCCCAAGTTCCATTGTCATGTAATGCTTTCATTTCATCTTGCACAATTTTCCCGCCGGATCTTTAAAGACTTCGCGATATTTTTAGAACTACCACATTGTCAATCTTTGCAATAAAAGCTTTAAATCCGTAAGATAGCTTTGTACATGTTAGAAAATTGAGATAGGATGTTTTGTGCATGTTCGCATTCTTCCAGTATAGCAATCGGCAAGTCCAAGTCACTTTCTCTATAGGATCCGATTAGCGGTTCAATGATTGATCTTCTTGAGGAGCTTTGGCGTCGAGTAAACTTGAAATGGTTTTTGAGAATAGGTTCTCCCTCTTGATCATGACTTGAATAAGGCTATAGCTGGAGTCAGAGACTGGATTCAATTTTCGGTGGTGGATGGACACTTGGATTGAATTTTCTGGTGGTGGATGGACACTTGGACTCAAATTTTCGATGGTGGATGGACACTATTTCCAGGTTCCATGAAATCGAATTCATAGCAAAACTGGGACATCTTGCGATATTGGAAGGATATAGTAGGGTCCCAATGGTCAGCTTCACCAGACTCTCGAGACGAGTGTTGGCATAGAATGGAAGATTTTCAAAAAAAATGTGACATCACATGAGACAATAAATTTCTTGAGATGAGGAGAGTAACATTTGTACCCTTTTGGCTTGGAGAATATCCTACAAACACACATTTAAAAGCTTTGGGATCGAGTTTGCTTCGGCTTGCTGTTTATTATGGACAAAGACTGCGAAATACTTTAGGGACAAAGAATTGAAGAAATTTATATCCGGAAATGATCAAGAAGGACACTCAAAGGAGTTACGAAGTTTAAGTGTTTTTTTTGAGGGCAGACGATTAATTAAATATGTTGACGTAAGAAGCGCATCCCCAAATAGGAATTGGGAACACAACTAGTGAACATGATTGATCGGGCAACTTCTAACAATTGGCGGTTCTTTCTTTCTGCAACCCCATTCGTTTGGGTGTGTCAACACAAGAACTTTGATGGTGTATCCCATTATCTCCCAAATATTGGCCAAATTCATTGGAAAAATACTTTCCATTATCGGTTCTCAGCACATGTATATTGGATTGAAAAATGTTTTGGACAAATTTATGGAAATGCTTAAACCAGGAAAATGCCTCTGATTTATCTTTCATCAAGTACACCCAACACACCCGAGTATGGTCATCTATGAAAGTGATAAACCATTGAGTTCTAGTCAAATTAATCGCCCTGACGGGCCCCAAATATCACTATGGATCAACTGAAAAGGTCTTGAGGGTTTGTATGTATGTGGCGGATAATGGACTCTGGATTGTTTAGCAAGGACACAATGTTCACACTGATATGAAGCTTTTTCTTTATTGATGAAAAGATTTGGATACAAAACTTTCATATAAGAAAAACTTGGATGTCCTAAACGTTGATGCCATAACATAATATCGCACTGGAAACAACCGTGACATAGACATTTTATTTTGGCATTGAACTCTACCGAATCCCAGGTTTCGAGAGATAGTATAGGCCATCTTTCTTCTCAAGAATGCCAATCATCTTCCCAAAAACGGTCCTAAATTCACAGCTGAGAGGAGAAAAAATCACAACACAATTCATGTCTTTAGTTAACTTACTAATCGACAAAGATTATATGTCAACTCTCATGTAAAACTGATTTTAATATCATATTTGGTAAGCAAACCGTCCCCTTCCAACCTGCGGGTGACATCTTTCCATCCGCAACCCACACATTGATCCTATTCTTGCACTTGTCATACTCTCAAAGACATCCATCGAACCTCATATGGTCGATGCCCTCGTATCTACAATCAACAATCTTCTTGTTGTGACTTTGATAAGAAAGTTTGGCTTATTTTACCTCGTCTTGTGTCGGCAGCAGAGGGGGCTTTGAAGCCTTTTGATTCTCGGATCCCGCTGACACCTTATTTTGGTGTAGAAGTTGTCGTAGCATTCCCACTTCTTACGTTGAGCTAAATTCAGCAGCTTTGCCGAGTTTGATTCCACCATATGGGCTGATTTGGATTGTCCACGCGTTGCTTCCTTGATTTCGATCAGGGGCTTACCGTGTAAGTCCCAACAAGTTTCACGAGTGTGATAGGGTTTTTACAATAATCACACCAAACTTGTCCCTTGACTCGAGATCCACGGTTGCCATCTTGTTTGTTTGCCTTTGCAAGAGCCGAGCCTCGTTTCAAGGAAAGTGCACCCGACTAGAAGGATTCATCATCACACGCTCGCTTCCTCTCTCTCCTAACTTCAGCAAAAGATTCTCGAAGGTTGGTTGGAAAAGGCCGTTCAAGCAACCTTCCACGCATTTCATCCAATGCCGATTCACCTGCAAAAATCAAAGGTGCGCTCTTTTCTAGCATCTTCTTGTATTTTTCAGCATCGATGTCTGAGACCACCCATCTCATAAAGAGATCCATTTCTTGCCACAATTCCATGAGGGAATTATAATATTCGATGTGATGAGACTTCCATGTTTGGTGTTGCCGATCTTTGATCTAATCTCAAAACATTGAGGCGTATTCTCAAGATCGTGAGTAAATTTCTTGGACCGCCTCCCAAATCTCCTTTCTTGTCTTGTAAATGTATAAGTTTCGCCCAAATACTTGGTTCCATAGAATTAATAGAGCCAAGCCATAACGATCGGATTTTCTGCTTCCCAAGTGCTATAATTTGGTGCTGTGTCTTGAGGGCTGTTATTGCTCAGTAAGTAGCCAACCTTCCTCTGCCCGATGACAAGACTAACTGATCAAACCATTCTCGAAAATTCAGTCCTAAGCTTGTGTTGCACAAGTGATTTGCAGAGAGTGGCTATCAAGTAAAGGTGTAGATGCAGATCCTGGAGGTTGCCACAGGAGATGCTGATCTGGCTGGCCGCAGAAGACATCTCGATGTCATATTTGGCTATTCTTCTCCGGATATTCTTTTCTTACAAAGACAAAACTAACAAGTCACCAGTACCGGTGGCTCTGATACCATGTAACAAGAATGGAATGAAAGATTCTTGCTTACTATTCTCATTCACTTTCAAAGAATATATATACATACAAAGCCATATGTCAAGGCAATCAAAAAAGGAAACTAGGAAACTAGAGAATCCCTAAATTATGCAAACTGATCCTATAAAATCTCCCTGATTTATATTTACCTATTCTAAGTAAATCAAGTAATTAAGGAAAAGAATAATTAAGGAAAAAATACAACAAAGAATATTGACTAAATCTTCAACAACATAAAATAAATATCTACCTTAAAGAATTAAGTTCTTTTAGAAACTCTAATTGGATGTAGATTCATATTTCAGTAGTAGTATTTATTACAGAATAAATGTTCAGAGAGACGAAGATATTTATGAAGTTGGACATAGTCATCAAAAGATGTTCTGGTGAACTAGAGAGCCTGAGAGGGTAATTGCCATTAATGACAGTTTCAATGGGTATTTAATTTGGGGTGCAGAGAATATGTACCAAACAATTGATAGAAATACATAACAAAAAGCTTTTGGTTGTTTCTGTCTTGGCTGTGCTATTGGATCTTGGTTGAATAAAAAATCTAAACTATGAAATTCCTGAGAAGTTGACAAAAGTTAATGCGGTTATTTTAACAGTCTAAAGAGGCATGCAGCATGGCTTCTGCTTAGGTTAATGTGGTTCATGCACAATTGACGGTGTAATCCCCTTTCAGGTAATCCAGTTTGCTACTTCCAAGCGCCCATGAAAGAGCTGTTCAGATCTCAAGATTACTCTAACATATATGAGAGTTTGAATGAGCTTCATTGGCTAGAGTTGTCCTCAGCAGAATCTGTGGTGATCTCTCTCTCTCTCTCTCTCTCTCTCTCTGTGTGTTAGGGTGGGGGGAATGTTGAAGCTTATTTATGTTACATTAATGGAATTTTGTTCAATTATCTACCTCTCACACTTTGATGATCTTTGTTGCAGCTAAATGTTGAATCAAGGAAAATTGGTAGAATAAGATGTGCATTGCTCTTATCACCTAGATCTGAAAATGATAGCACTGAGAAACCATTTAGTGGAAATAAAAATTCTAGTTTTATCCAGATTAGTCCAACCAAAGAGGGACCATGGTTCAATGTGAGGCTCAACTATTCAACACCTGCTTCTTGTTGGCGATTGGGGAATGAGGTAGTTGCAAGTGAAATGAGCATAATTGACGGAAACCGATATGTGAACATCAGATCCTTAGTATCAGTTCGTAACAGAACTGATTTTTCACTAGATTTGTGCCTCCAGCTCAGAGCTTCCAATGACAATACAAGCCCAATGGCAGGTGAGGAAAAGGAGGGTAACTATGATGGAAATGAACTTGCAACGGATGAGTTCTTTGAAACTGAAAAATACAATCCGAGTGTCGGCTGGGTTCGATATTGCGACGATGAGGAGGTAAGAACTGTCGTCAGTCTAGGGCGTAGTATAACTTAAGGGAACTTATATGTCATTTTCATTTTTCTTCATGCCTTCTATGTCTCATTCATGCTTTTTGTATAAAAACAAGGCAGAAATTCTCTTGATATAGAATTCCTCTCCTACCGCAGCCTGTCAACTCCGCGGCAGCATGGATAAGTCAATCTGGTCTTTGATAGATATTATTCTGGACTATCTACATATATATAACAAAAACATGAAAATGCTTGCATCAGATCTAATCAGTTTGTAGTTTGTAATGAACCACTGTAGCAAATTGATGCGGAATGTGATTAACGAGAGGGAGATAGAAACAAAGACAGAAGAAAGGTGGAAAATCTAGAGAAAATCCTGGGGTGGGGATGGTGTGTTAGTGTATTCACTAACAAGTCTGAAGAATACAGAGGCATTGCCATCCTATATAAACTATATATGAAATCCCGAATTGTCTTTCATAATTAATAGCGATTGGTATCTGTATTCAAATTGTCTTTAAATTGGTGCCCTCAATGTAGTTGAACTAAATCTTTTTCTAAAGATAATAATGATTGTGATACATGCAACTATAATGCAAATCTGTGTGCTCCTTGAAGCCAGAAGACGTAGTCATCTATGGATACTCAAGATTTCAAGAAGCTAAAGATAATCAGAAAGACCCCAGAAGTCAGTTAATTGTATGTTATTATCATAGAAGGGAGGTTTGAGTCCATCATCATCTGACTATCATTTGCCATTTGGTTTTTAGAAAAATAATATATGCGTACCACTGACAAAGGTACTTGAAGTGAAAAGAAAAATAAAATAAAAATCAAGTGGAGGAAAATGAAGATAAAAAATTCTACTATATTTCTTGGTTCTCTAAAGGGATGTAAATTTTGAATAATAGTTCTCCTTAGTTTCAGAAAATGTTCGTGTTAAATTTCTTTGGCACCATGAAGGCGATCAAGCTGGAGATTTTTTTGTGCTGTGTGATTTAGCTTTCATCCTCGAGGGAGTTTGATAATTTTCGAATTATTTTATGGGATAGTGATGGATGTTGGTCACCTATACAGGGCTCAAGAGTTGAGTTACCATCACGATGGGAATGGGTTGATGAATGGCATATAGATAATACCTCAGTCAACAATGCAGATGGATGGGTTTATGCTCCAGATTTTGCAAGTTTGAAGTGGCCTGAGTCTTATCCACCAAAGTATGTGAACTATGCAAGGCAAAGGAGGTGGATTAGGAAAAGGAAACAAGTGGCCAGAGATTTCAGATCGCAAGTATATCTTGGGACCTTAAAACCGGGTGAAATTATTCCACTGCCTTTGTCTTGCCTGACACAGACTACACCCTATGTGTTGCAATTTAGGCCTTCAAACAGATATTCATGGAGTTGTGCAATGAGTAAGCCCACTAGATCACAGGATGTGGAGAGCTCAAAAGAAGTTTCTGAAGTATTTGTCTCAGCTCTCAGAGAGTCTGAGGAACTCTTGTATTGCTCTGAGATGAGTGGGAGCTCATCAAGTAGTTCACTAGGTTTGTGGTTCTGTTTGAGCATTCAAGCAACAGAAATTGCAAAGAACATTAGTTTGGATCCAATACAGGACTGGACAATTGTGGTCAAATCTCCTATATCTATTGCCAATTATCTCCCTGTTGTGGCTGAAATTTCTGTGCTTGAGATGCAAGCCAGTGGTCATTTTCTTTCCTGCTTTAGGGGGATATTCAGTCCTGGAGAGACTGTCAGGGTATATAATGCTGATATAAGACGTCCTCTATACTTCTCTTTACTTCCACAAACAGGATGGTTGCCCCTACAAGTGAGTGTTCGAATGCATTACAAATCTTTTTTCTGCTGCAAACTTGACTTGTTCTCTTTGAATTTCAAGTATGTGCTTACCTTTAAACATGTCTATTATAGGAGGCCATTCTCTTTTCCCATCCTAGCATTGCACCATCGAAGACATTAAGTTTGCGAAGTTCAATTTCTGGCAGGTTTGGATTTCTTCTAATAGTTTAATGGTATGTGTTTTCTCAGAACATGATGATGGTTTGGTTTATTTATCAAGGCCTCCATATATTGGTGTGCAGGGTTGTACAAATTGTCATTGAACAAAGTTATACCAGTGAAAGGCCTCTCCAAGCAAGGATCATTAAAGTGTATGCTCCCTGTTGGCTTGCAATTTCTAGATGTCCCCCACTTAGTTTTAGGCTAATTGATATGGGAGTCAGGAAATCAAAGAAAATTCCTGTGTCTTTTACGTCAAAGCGGACCAAAGAATTCACCTTTGAGGAGATCACCGAGGAAGAGATATATGAAGGTGCAACAATTGCATCTGCATTGAATTTCAAGTCATTGGGCCTTTCAGCATCTATAAGCCAAGCTGGAGGAGAGCATTTTGGTCCTGTTAAGGATCTGTCTCCACTTGGAGACATGGTAAATAGAATTAATTTATCCATGCTTCATATATTATTGTTTGGCCATATACTGATTTCTTGATTTTCAGGATGGCTCTCTAGATCTTTTTGCTTATAATGCTGATGGAAATTGTATGCGACTCTTCGTATCTTCAAAACCTTGTCCCTACCAGTCCATTCCAACAAAGGTAGTTGTGAGCTTCCACAAAACATGATCAAGCTTGTGAAATGTGAACTTATGTTTTTCCTCCACCAGGTCATCTCTGTCTGCCCGTTTATGACTTTTACAAACAGATTTGGTCAAACTATATATTTGAAGTTCAGCAGTGAAGATGAACCCAAGGCTTTGAGGATATCTGATGCAAGAGTCTCCTTTGTTCATCATGAAACTGAGAAACTTAATGAGATTCAGGTGAGCATTGCATTGATAGTCTCATACAAGGAGGACTACATAATTCTACCCATATTGAACAATCTTGGCTATTTAATGTATGTGTTAATAATAAATAATGCAGAAGTTTCTTTGTTGAACCACTTGTATCTAGCTTAGAGTGAGCAGTATATCATTTAATATTATCTTGATCACGTCCGCTGACATCTAGGCAGTTTTCTTTTTCCCCCCTTTTTTTCCCTTCATCAAAGCCTATCAAGTGGATGATATTTCATTTAAAATTGGTGGCCCTGAGAGTCTGATACCTCTATCGGCTAATTCATTTAAATGTGTTAGAATCCCACATCGGGTAATCAAATATATAAGATCCAATATATAAGGTGAGGGTAAACCTCCCCTAACAAGCCGGTTTTGTTAGGAGGAGTTAGACCCAATATCCTAAGAAAATGGGTGGCAGTGAAACTTGAACTAAGGATCATTCCTCACTATGATATCATATTGAACTACTTGATGTAAAAGGTTAAATTGGTAGAATAGTCTATTGTAAATTGTTTAGTATAATCTTCAACATCTTGCCTTTCCCCCATGGAAAGAGAATTTAAATATAATTCTCATCTTTATATCTCCTGGCAGATATATTTGCTTTCATGAAGGTAGAAACAATATCTTTTCACACCCTATCATGGCAAGTCCATAAAATTTTAGTTAAGTTATCGTCCTACCTGTAACAGACCTGTAGTTTGTCAAACTAAATAGATTCAATTTAATTCGATGCTCTTCATTGAGATATCAACCTCTTTAAATAGAGTTACAACATACACAACTCAAAACCCTAATGTACAATGGGCCTAATTAATGGGCCTAAATAATAACTAATAGTATATGGGCTCTAATTACAACTAAAGCTCTAATTACAACTAATATACAAGTAGTCAAATATCGTAACATAGTTCACATCTAATTTGTCCAGAAGATGGGTTGGTGGATTTCAGTGTATTTTCTCAGTTCCTAAACAAAGTTTACATCTCATGAATTCATGTGCCAGACATGATGAGTTGGGTAAATTTTGAATGCTGGAATTAAGGTTCATAAGAGTAATGCAAATTATATGATCGGTCTCTTAGAGTTAGTGAATAACTTAAACCCATACAGATATCATGGACAGCATAATGTTCTCTATAGTTCTTTACGTTTAACCGTTCCCTTAGTAAAATACCATTGCTGACAATAAATCAATATACTAATTTTCTCAATTAAATTCGATACCCTTCATTGAGCTCTTCTTCCCCTTTAAATAGAATTACAAATACAACTTATAATCCTAATATTCCTAATTTACAATGGGCCTATTCTATTTTACAATGGGCCTATTCTAATAAATATACATGTAACAATTGCAACCTGGCATTAGATTTGATTGTGCTGTAACCTACTCTAAGGACTTGAACTTAATGTACCCTGAAGGATGGCAACTGCAGATTACCAAACTGGATAATGGAACACCCAGCTAGGAATTGAGCATCGTAATCCTGTAGAAGCATGTCTTTATCACATTGTGAAGGGGCTTCTGCCATCAAATAGGAAAGAAGCTAAAATTTTATGTAACAAATTAACTTTGATTCTTTGATTACTCGGTTATGTTTATGCTGTTATTGTAACAAATCTTTCCCATGGATAATGACGATTTTGTATAACGTTTTATCTGTACATTGTTGGCTCTCAAAGTATGCTTCCTTCTGACCTTGTGAAAAATGATTAAGGGGAAAAAATGGACATTAAAATTTTTGACTTGGAGCTCTGCGAATTCCTCGAGGACGGGGCTAGTAGTAGCTATCAATCCTTATATCGCTCCCTTGTAGTCATACGGACTTACTGTCCTATTTATTTGACTCGTCTTTAATTTCATTACTGAATCTAAAAGAACTCACAATTTATATTTAGGTACGGCTGGAGGATACAGACTGGTCATTTCCTATTCAAATACTAAAGGAGGATTCCATTACTCTGGTCGTGAGGAAAAATGATGGTGCTCGGAGATATCTACGGACTGAAATTCGAGGTTATGAGGAAGGATCTCGCTTTATTGTTGTATTCCGCGTGGGATCGGTAAATGGTCCCATTAGGTAAGGGTTATGGCTGCATATGATATCTAGCTACCTGAAACAATTCTGCTGCCTTTTTCGTTATTCTAATTTATTATGGTTTTCTTGCTTGACAGGATTGAAAACAGGACTAAGAACAGGATGATAAGGATTCGCCAAACAGGATTTGGTGATGATGCGTGGATTTCACTACATGCACTTTCAACCACGATTTTTTCTTGGGAAGACCCATATGGCCAAAAATTCATTGATACTGAGATTCATGGTCCCAGTTGTAATGTAGTCTGCAAGTTTGATTTGGATAAATATGGGTTATCCTCTGTAGAAGATGATTTGGGCTTGTTTATCCATGTTGTAAATATTGGTGATATTAAGGTTATTAGGTTTGTAAATGAAACCACGCCCTTTTCAATATCGAATGGAAGGCATGATTCTCTCACACAATGGGGTAATTGGGGGAACACTAACAGACAAGCTAATATGTCTGAGGACGGATCTCCCTTAGAGCTTATGGTTGAGCTGGGAGTTGTTGGTATTTCTGTTGTGGACCATCGACCTAGAGAGCTCGCCTACATGTACATGGAGAGGATCTTAATTTCCTATTCGACGGGCTATGATGGGGGGACTACAAGCAGGTTCAAATATCTTCACACATTTGGTTTCACTAATAGCTTTCTCCCGTAATTGTGTTTTCCTCTGAAATCTGAATGACTTTGACGTCACATTAATAATTCAAAACTCGACATGCTATGACTTACGACAACATTTAATTTTTTTTTCCTTTTTTTCCTTTCTTCATTGTTTGTTTATTTATGTCAGGTTCAAGCTTATGGTTGGCTACATGCAGCTTGACAATCAGCTCCCTCTAACCATAATGCCTGTGCTTCTGGCCCCTGAAGGAACCCCTGATGTGAATCATCCAGTTTTCAAGATGACTGTAACAGTACGAAATGAGAACCTTGATGGCATCCAGATTTATCCATATGTTTATATACGGGTAATTTGTCTCAAACACAATTTGATAGCCAATTGAAGGTATTGAAGAGATTATCATGTCAAGGTTCATTCTTTAATATACTAACAGGTAATTGACGAGGTTTGGAGGCTTAACATCCATGAGCCTATTATTTGGGCTTTGGTAGATTTCTTCAACAATCTCCAACTAGATCGCATTCCCCAAAATTCCAGTGTCACTCAAGTTGATCCCGAATTGCGCATAGAGTAAGAATCACATATTTATGGAGCAATTCCTCCCTCATGTCTTTCCCCTCCCCTCACGTGTGATCTTCATTATTGGCAATCAAGCACTCTTGCTTTCTCAGTTGTATACAGATTTGCTGGTTGCTGGTAACATCTGTTTACACTTACAAATGTTGTTTGATCTGGTTGCTCTGTTTATGTGGCAAGGTGAATAACTGGTTTCTATCATACATATATGTATAACACGCCTTGTCTCTCACTAGCACTATAACAAATTAGTGCAATCAATTATTTTAGTGATCATAACATGTGGGTGATACAGAAGGTGTCGATTTGAATGGTACAATCTAACCAAGATGACGATTCTGGGTCATTGTGTTCTACTGCTCATGTATCTCAAATTCCTCTACTCCCCAAACAGTACAAATCAAGATGATGATTGGAATGGGTGGAAAGAGGGAGAAACTCTTTACATCATTGTCCAAGTTGGGCATGTATGGATGAAAAAACTTGAGGAGAAGAGTTTGAATACAAGTAGAACTAGGAGTTTTATTCCATCTTAGGGATAATTAGCTTTTTCATCAGACCACTTGTGCCACCTAATTTAAAAATCCGAAATGATATATTTTGGTTGATAATTCAGGTCTAAAAACAATTCTAATTTGTAGCATTTACTATAACTTTTTGAATTATTTTATAACACCATAACCTCCCATAGAAACCTTAGCAACCTGATATGGAGGCAACGGAATTAACGGCTACCCCAAAGAACTCAGATGCAGATAGAGGCCCCATGAAACACTAGCGGTGAGGCGATGTAGTTAGCGGAAGCCTCAAGAAACACCGGTAGGAGATGCCAACCTGCAAAAACATGGACATAGACAGGGCCCCCGCGAAACGTAGACAAAGACCGCGCAGCCCCAAGAAACACAGCAGCTCCCAAAACTTGGAAAGGAAACAGTGATGGCTTCAATTTTCGTTTTTTGGTTTACACTTATTTTTGGAAATGGTTCTGTCTGTTTGAGGATGTGATTTGGGCCTTGTTCTCCCCACATTAAATTTCATTTACTCGAGGTACGTGTTGGACGTGTGGTTGAAAATTGGAGAAAATGTATTAAAAATATAAAATAATTGTATGAGTGGTTGAAAATGATGAGAGAAGAAGTTTGTAAAATTTAACGTGTATAGAACAAGGCCTTAATGGTGGTATGTGGTGGTGTTTGGTGGTTCAAAGATGGCAGTGGTTTGACGGTGGTGGTGGTGGTGGCTGCAGTTGAGTTTGGGGACAGTGGCAACAGTTGGTAATGATCTGGATAGTGGTTGTGCAGTTATGGTTGTTTAGGACCGTATATTTTGTTGTAGTGTGGCTCAGCTCCACAATGAAGTGTGACGTTGCTTTGTGACACCGATGCAAAATTGTGACTTTTGCAACAACAATGGTGGTTTTGGACCGTATATTTTGTGCAAGCTTTGTCTAGATAATAGTTGGCAATGGAGGCTTTTGCAACAAAATTGTGACCAGTGGCAATGGAGGCTTTCTCTAGAGAACAGTTGGCAATGATCTGGATAGTGGTTGTGCCATTACGGTGGTTTTGGACCTTATATTTTGTTGTAGTGTGGCTCAGCGAAAGACTGAGTTGCTCCGCAATGAAGTGTGATGTGGCTTGTGACACCAATGCAAAATTGTGACCTTTGCAACAACAATGGCTAGCAATGATGGTGGTAGTTGCTCAGCATTGGGTGGTGATTACGGTGGTTCTTTGACTCTGTTTGGTACTGTTTTGTGCCAGGATCTAGGCTTCTTTTTTTTCTCTTCTTTCTTTTTTTTTTCCTTTTTTCTCTTTTTTTTTTTTTTTTTTTGATATGGTGGTAACTGTTGAGGTGATCGTAACCATATATGACCCATGGTAGCGGCGGTGGCTTTGTGGTTTGAGTTGTGGTGGTCATTGTGGCCACAGATTGATGATGAAATTTTTGTGGTCATTGTTACGATCCTGGTGTGGTGACTGTGTTTAGTGTTGTTACATTGTATGACATGGTGGTTTGTCGCTGCAGTCAGCTAGCTTTCAACATGGCAGTTGCATCCTGTAAATGGGTTGTTACTAGGTGGTGTGATAACTGGGGTAGATTGTGTGACCAAGGAGAATGTAATTTGTCTTAATAATTAAAATTACTAAATAACAATATATAATTAATAATTAAAAAACCCCAAATAAGGGAGTAGGTGAATGAACAGAATTGACACAGGAGCAACCCAATAGTTAAAATAATGTAAGATATTAAATGCAAATTATCGTAAAATTTAGAAAAAGTATAAATGCAAAAACACAGGTCATCTCCGGGCCTGCGTTGCTCAAGTCAACCATTTTAGCGGGTAAATCCAGTTATTTGACTAGGTTTGATCCAACCGGGTCTACCGGTCACCCAAATCAGTTTTGACCGGCGGGTTTCCATGTCGACCCGGCGGGGCCATGCCAGATTTTACAACATTGATAATTCTAAACGCATAGACAATTTAAGGCTTGTTTGATGCAAATTAAATTTGCTTCACTTTTTGGATCTCGTCATTTTCAACAACATATATATTGACTTGATAATTTTTTATATTTTTTTGTACCTCCTATACTTCTAAAACCTCTTTTTTCAATAGTCCCTATCAAACAAGCCCTTATAGTTGTGCTATCATATCTATGAAAGGGAATTAAAGACTCGCTAACTATAGAAGGAAAAGCGCACATAATTTACTGGCTAGTTCTATACTAGAGCATGCCTGGGAAACCCTTAGTAACTGTTTAAATCAGAATTAAATAGAAATGAATGATGAATAAGTGAAGTACATGTGGGTCCCACTAAATTGTTCGGCAAAAAGTTGTCTGCCTCGTTTATAAACATTAGCTAGTCATTAATTCCTAGTTAAACTATATATAAGCAGACAGAGAGAGTTATAATAGATTGCCTATTCATAATTGAACTTCTGTGCCAACTAATTATACATTATTGCCAATTTTTATTAGAAAATGAAATTCAATCCTTCATTAGCTGCATTCATTTTTAAACAGCGTCTGTTGTGATTTTGAACTTTGCTTCGTCTTTTCAACTCTAGATTTGAGAAGAGCCCATAACCTAACTGCCTGTCCTCTTCTCTTCAGCTTAATTGACATTTCTAGAGTAAGATTGAAGGTTTCTTTGGAGACTGCACCAGCTGAAAGACCACATGGGCTTCTGGGGGTTTGGAGTCCCATACTATCAGCAGTTGGAAATGCATTTAAGTTTCAGGTCTGGACTCTATTTGTATTATCTGAGGACTGTGACATTATCCTTTTTGCTTACATTTTCTCTCTTTATTAATAAACATAACCTGTTTAGCATTAAAGTATCCAATAAACAAAATATAATCACCTTTGAAGAAAGCTATGTTTTTGCTTTAATATTAAATCACATTTTATGGTTTCTGTCGGTTATCTTTATTTGTTTCAACATCAAATCATATGTTATGGTTTCCGTTGGTTATCTTTCGTAATGAGATAATGCTTTTTATTCCTTCTTTCATGCATTTTACTTAAAGGGATGAGATGATTCATATTATTTTATTTCACGTACTAAATATTTCACAATTTCAACGTGCTTTCATGATTGTAGAAAGAGTCTTAGGTTTTTTGTTACTAATCCTTGAAATCAGAAAAGAGCATCAGTTCATAGTTCATAATAAAGTGATGAACATATTTCATTAGAAGACACCAGACTTTTATGATAATAATATTCCTATTTCAGGTACATTTGCGGCGAGTGATGCAAAGAGACAGATTTTTACGAAAAAGTGCTATTATGTCTGCCATCGGGAATCGTATATGGAGAGATCTAATTCACAATCCTCTGCACTTGATTTTCTCAGTTGACGTGCTTGGCATGACAAGCTCCACTTTGGCTTCTCTAAGTAGAGGTTTCGCTGAACTATCAACAGATGGGCAGTTTCTGCAGCTTCGTTCAAAGCAGGTAACTGTTTTATTGTTTTTTAAAATAGCAACTGGTGAATATTAAGCCACTTTTGAAATTAAACAATTGTTACAGGTCTGGTCAAGAAGAATTACTGGTGTTGGTGATGGAATCATGCAAGGAACGGAAGCTCTAGCACAAGGTGTTGCTTTTGGAGTGTCAGGGGTTGTAAGGAAACCTGTGGAGAGTGCTAGACAAAATGGTCTTCTGGGCCTTGCCCATGGGCTCGGACAAGCTTTCCTAGGATTTGTTCTACAACCTATGAGTGGGGTGTTGGACTTTTTCTCACTGACTGTTGATGGAATTGGTGCGAGTTGTTCCAGATGCTTAGAGATTGTCAGTAACAAGAAAGACTTCCAGAGAATACGGAATCCCCGTGCCATTCATACTGACCATATACTTAAAGAGTACTCTGAGAGAGAAGCTGTTGGTCAGGTATCTTTTTTCCATGTTGATCTTTCTCCTGTACCTGCCCAAAACAAACCCCCACCCCCCAGCAGTTCTTGAAACAATTTTTGTTTTTTGGGGGGAAGTTCTCAAAACTATCAAAACTACTATATTGCATCTTTTCAGAGTCTTTATGCTCTCCACTGTTTGCAATAATCTCCCACTCAATCTACACTGGCACATTATTGTAACTTTGCAACACAACAAGTTTCGCTCTTTCTAAGCAGTGAACTGCTTCATCTGAAAACTTTGATTACTTTATAATTAGTCCTCGATATACCCTTCACATGTAAGCGAGGCTTACGTTCTCACATCAAAACTTGAAATATGCACAAAAGCTCATGATCTTTGCATGCCTTGGTACGTTGTTGAACCACTTGGCATAAAATCTTGAGTTATTAAATAGTGCGACATATATATTATTTAATTTTTGTCACAGCAAAAAGTGCATGATATCTTTCAATTGACTGGTCAACAATCAGTTTAATGACAAACTGCATATGAAAAAAAATCTTTGAATATGGTGGATGACACATTGTAACCCCTCTTTTCATTGATTTCAGATGATACTTCACCTTGCAGAAGCAAGTCGAAATTTTGGATGTACTGATATATTCAAAGAACCGTCAAAATTTGCCTGGTCAGATTGCTATGAACATCATTTTATGGTGCCTTATCAACGGATTGTTTTAGTGACAAATAGGCGTGTCATGCTGCTGCAGGTTGTTACTTGGCACATCTAATTACATTCTCTCTAGTTTCTCCTTTATCTTGCCTATAACACCTGTTTCCTTTAGATATTGAGTCTCTCTTGTTTCTTGCATTGGAAGTCTCTGGATCTAGATAGGCTAGACGAAAAGCCCTGCAAAATCATATGGGATGTGCCGTGGAAAGAAATTATGTCCCTGGAGTTGGTCAAAGCTGGCTACCCCAGACCTTCACACTTAATCATTCATCTGAAAAATTTTAGGCGATCTGAAAACTTTGTGCGAGTAATCAAATGTAATACAGAAGAAGAAACAGAGGAAACAGAACCGCAGGCAGTTAGAATCTGCTCAGTGGTCCGTAAGATGTGGAAGGCGTACTTGGCCGACGAGGAAAGCTCAATGTTAAAGGTATTTGCTGCTTGATAGAATTTTTTCACTTTTAGGAAAAAATATGTTAGTCCATGCAAGTGAAATAATATTCTTCATATTTCTGAAGGTTCCTGCAAGCCAAAGGCATGTGCCTACTTCTTGGAGTGAAAGAGGAAGAGAATCTCGTAGACAGCACAGAGCCATCATCACCTCTACGGAAATTTCTTCTTCAGGTTCTCTATCCAATGAATGGAAATTTGTCAAACATAGTATCAACTTTTCAAAGGTTTGGAGCAGTGAGCAAGAGCAAAAAAGTCGGTGCACATTGTGCCGAAAGCAGGTGAATTACTGTTGAGACTCACTTACACTTTCAATGTTGTTGCTTCTCTGATGTTGCAATCGTTTCTAAAACATTTTCCATTCCTTTCAGAGTTTGGAGGACGGGGAAATTTGTAGCATATGGCGACCAGTTTGTCCCGATGGGTAATTAATTCACCCTTGGAGATCAGTTCATCTCTAACAATTTAATTTTTTCTTCCCGCACACAGTATCTTCTAGATGATTATTATTTTAGTTGTTATTGTTATTGTTATTGTTATTGTTCTTGTGCGCGCTAATATCAAAAACTTGAAAGTCTGTTGCTTACAAATTCAATAGGATAAATTATTCGCTAGATAATACCCTAATGCTGTCAAATTATGTTGTCTTAAAATATTGTTTATGCAAATATTTTGCCAATCGTGTGAAAAATATTACTGCCTAGGATACTGAGTCCATTTTCATATATCTTTGTTCTTTCCATGGATGTGTGACTATACACTTCAAACTCGTCAACAACATATTTGCAATTCCTTTATGGATCTCAAAAACAGTAAATAAAACAATTTTAGATCATAATGGTGTGAAGTTTGATTTGAATTTGATGAGGTCAATGACCATCTTAAGTTCTAACTAAGGACTGGGTCTGGGTGATGTGTCTGCATTGTACATTTCTCGTCTGTACCCTTATCTTCTATCTGTAGGTGCCATCTATATCTGTGTCTTGATTTGGACATGGTATTTTCACTTTTCAGGTATGTCTCAATTGGTGATATAGCTCGTACCGGAAACCACGCTCCTAATGTAGCAGCAGTATATTACAATTCGGATGAATTGTTTGCCCGTCCTGTGGGCTATGACCTGGTAAACTTCTTTAAAATTTTGAAGCTGTGGAATTCACTTAAACATTGGTTGTTAGGCTTAGTTTACTAATGTTGTAACTTTTCAAATAAGAAGTTTCCGCTGTGCTGAAATAAAAAATAAATAAATAAAAATAATAAGTAAATAAATAAATAAAATAATAAATAAAAAGAAAAAGAAAACCCCAGCTGTAAGATAGGTCAATTTAGTGTGTGTTAACCTTTTTAGTTGTATAATCAAAAGGTAGTTTTCAAGTAGCTTCTCAAATAATCACTTTTTCTAAAATTTACCACACTTAAATTAGTTGTGCTTCTAAGAAACACAGAAGTTGTGCCTCTAACAGCAATATGAAACGGAGCTTTAGTATCATGAGAATAATTTATTTTGTCGAGGATAAATAAATTGTTTGAATGTGATGACAGGTGTGGAGAAATTGTGCAGACGATTACAGAACTGCGGTATCAATTTGGCATCCACGGGCGCCAGAGGGCTTTGTGTCACCTGGATGCATTGCTATACCAAGTTTTTCAGAGCCAGAATCTGATGCTGTGTACTGTATTGCTGAATCTCTTACTGAGGAGACCTTTTTCGAAGAACAAAAGATTTGGTCAGCACCTGATTCATATCCATGGGGATGCCACATTTACCAAGTGCAAAGTGATGCTCTTCACTTTGTTGCATTGAGACAACCCAAGGAAGAATCTGATTGGACGCCAAGAAGGGTTCTTGATGAACCCCGTCTTTGAAACTTCTTGTGTATTGGATATCTTCTCTTGTAACTTTTACCCCAATTGCATCATTGAGAAAGATTTTAGCATTTTTTCCCCTTTTCTGTATCCTTTTGTTATAGCAAAAGAATTGTATTTGAAGATGTATAGTCATATCTCAGTGCTAGCGAAAGACATGAGGGGCTCCTGTTTTGTATGCGGATTTTGGTTGTGAAAAATACAGAAATTACATCAGCGCCTCATCCCCTATGGTTTGTGTGCTAATTGTCTCGATTGCCCTTGGTGAATTTTTTGTTACGTTAGATTTTAAACGTATGATTTCATTTATTTATAACTAAATATACAATTAAATGATGTGTCATGACATGTAGAGGGATAGTAATGAAATGTGATTTATATTGTACAACTGATATGGTCTTTTTTTCCAATATCATATCCAGAAGCGAGGCAAGGCCCTGAAGGCTCATGCAGGCACCCACTGTAGAGTTTTGAGTTGTCCTCTTTAAGATTCGGCCAAGCCCGCATCAACCCGGGCATTCAGGAATAAAGTTTCAAAATTACCTTATAAAACAATACATAAAACTGATTACCCCATAAATAATAAAATGGGTGGCGCTATTCGCACCCACCAAATTAATCTGTACACCCACCTAAAATGGAACGGATCAAACTACCCTCATTTAATTTCCAAAAAAGGAAAAATGAAAAAGCAAAATTGGCCACCGATGGCCAAGCACCTTTCGGGTGGTTCGGCCAGTGGTGGCCGAACTACCCAGACGATGCTCGGCCAAGTCTGCCTTGGTTGAGCAATAAAATGGTTGCTCGACTCCAACAGTGAAGAAGACGACCACGAAGCTCTACAATTTCCGCACACCCACTCACAGCGAAGAAGACGATGAAGAAGCTATGCAATGGGGGAAGCTTTGGCGGTCGGAAATGGAGGTTTGGGATGGTGTTAGTGGAGATTTAGCAAACTTTAGGCTTGAACATAGTGAAGAAGATGATGAGAACAAAAATTACTATGAAGATTAGGAGGAGGAAGCTAAGTTTGTGCAGCACTTTGGTCGAGTCGGTGCAGGAAAAATGGAGGAGGAAGCTAAGTTTGTGCAACAAAAATGGAGGTTGGTCGCTTCTGGTTTGCCAAAACCAAGGTTGGCCGAACATCCAATTGGAAGCTCGTCCAAAATAGGTCGAGCATCCTGGTGGGAGCTCGGCCATCTATGGGCGATTTTTCTTTTGTTCTTTTTGTTAATTAAATGAGGGCAGTTTGCTCTGTTCCATTTATTTTCTTTGTCTAATTCAAAAAATAATGTATTAACGATTTACTGATTAATTTAAATCACAAGTTAACAATTTCACAAAATTAAATTAACAATTTCACAATCAATTTAACAAATTAGGACAAACAATTTGGGACACCACTGCGGCCCACACCAGTGCCCCAGTTCTTGGCGACGATGTTGGGAGGCAGTGGTGCCGGTGGTGGCAGGCGGTTGGCAGCAGTGATTATTGTTAGATGGATTCTCAATCATATTTAAAAGTAAATTTAAATTCATCAAAGTTAAGTTAATGTGAATAGAACAAAAGATGTCCAATAGAAAATTTGTGTTTCCACATATTATTGATACAATATTTGAAAGATCGCAGCTCGTTGAAAAAGTGACAATCAATCGAAAAAAAATTATAAACAAACTCTGATCTTTTTAGAACGTATTATATTCCACTAAGATTTTGTTCATAACCCTTTTTTGGATGTAAACTGTCATGTTTTCAACAAGCTATGACCTTTAAATATTTTTTATTTTTCTAAGTTTGTTTGTGATTTTCTGTCATTTATTTATACTTTAAATTTCTGTGACTTTCTGACCAGTTTATGAATTTTTTAAAACTGTTTTTTCCCCCTCTTTTTCAAGTATTATTATATTATGATGACTTTTGAACCTTAAATTAGTTTTTTTTTTTTAAGACAAATTAATTGAAATACTACTCATTTCAATAAATTAATTAATTTTTATCCAGTTGCCTCATTCTTGAGTTACGTTCCACATGAATAATGAACCATAAGGCACAAGAGCAGCTGACTAAATTCAAACAAGCAAATATTTTCGTTCCTTTATTACAACTCAGTCATTTAATAAGGATTTCATTAGTTGAGCTCCATTGCCTGGGCAGCCTGAGCTTTGCTTTCATTTTGTTTTCTTGGCTTGAAGATGTTGGGGAACTAGGACGCTACTAATTCCGCCCAAGATCAGTGGAACACAAAAATAATATGCGACTGAGAAAATAATGGACACTAAAGTAAGCACAAATATGGAACACCGAGATTTAACGTGGTTCGGCCAAACTGCCTACGTCCACGGACCCACACCAATATATTTCACTATCTCAAAAATGAGGAGTACAAAAAATACCACACTGTATTTTCTCTGCCTTTCTGTGAACTTTAGGCTTTAACACTCCATTCACTTTTTATCTACCGTGTATAAACCTACTGTTTGAAGCTTTCTCTCTACAAAATTTCTCTCTTTTCTCTCGGTTGGTATTTTTGGTGTTGTTCGTGTATATTGTGGTGCATTGAGCTCAATTTATAGACAAGCTTGGGGGGCAATTGTGGAAGACAATTGGACAATCGTGCAGCTCCTGCAAATTCTTCAAACCACAATCTTTGTGACCCAATCTTCAAGCCACAATCTTTGACTTTTCTGAGTTGGATTTCTGGCTTAATCTCGCATGCAATTCAAGAAAGCCTGCACAAAGTTTCTTGAGCCACCCTTCTTGACTTCTCTTTTTTTTTTCTTGTCTCCCACTAACAGAAGATTCTTTTCCTTCTTCTTTTTCTCTTCTTAGGTCAAACTCAATATGCCTTTTTCCCGCGAGCTAGATCGTTCTTCTTCAATATCGTCGTCAAATAGAGGCAACATGTCTTCGGTCATTCAATCGCAACTAATGAAGACTTGAAGAGCGAGCCATAAATTTTCATACTTCTTCTCAAGTACAACAATCAATTTCGCCACAAATTCAAATTCTTCAATATCCTAATAATTAAGATTAAGATCCATCGATCATTACTGAATATGACCTTTCAAATGTTAAATGAGTTTATGGATCTTAGTATTATTTTGATTTAATTTAATATTTGGGCCATTATTGTTACAAATAAACAGCCGTTAAAATTAATTTTCGTAACTTCTATCAAAATTCTTAGCACAAGTTCTTTACTTTTCTATACATCCGCTGTATTATCTACTTTCAAATTTATATGGGTTTTGCATATTTCATGAATAGAAATTCAAAATTACGGTTAAAATTAGAGAACAATATCTAGCTCCAATAAAATGAAGAATTTTGCACTTTACCGCTCATCATTTATATAAAACATGGAATGCAGGTGTTCTTACTAGTTCTTTCAAAAGAGTGAAAGAATTAAAATAAAGAAGTTTTGTCCAATAAAAGATGTTATATTCATTTTAGTAAAAATCGTTATTCACAATTTGAACTAACAAAACTAAAATGGTATCCCAAAATGTGGGGCTAATTTTAAGAATTAATAATAAAATAAAAATGTGTGTGTGTGAGAGAGAGAGAGAGAATAAGTCTATTGTTCTCATTGGGGAGAAATTAAACATAGAGAAGGAATTTTTTTGGGAAAAGTAAGAGTACCCAAGGAAAAGTAAAAGAGTACCCAAAGAAAAAAAATGTTTCTCCGAAACAGGTGAAGAAATTAAAGCATAAAATTGTTTCTCTAATCGAATAAAAGAATCAAAGTTGATTTCGAAGTTGAGGGTATAGCTATACACAATGTTGAAGTTTATATAGTGCATGACATAGACCACAAAATATATAGAACTAAAATTTTGACATTTGAATCGTAAAGCACATCGATAAAACGTAAAGATAAGTTAAATCTTCCCCTCTTATGAATATGATCATAAGATCAAAGTTGAGGGAATTGGTAGGTTAAGACACCACAATAAAGATCCACTAATCACGGCAGCCATACCAATCATTGCTAGAACAATAATTCACGAGTTCAAAGTGTAAAAATAAGTCATTTGGTAAGTAGATTATTTCAACACTATCTTGCAAATAAATGGAACTCCATTTGACACTTGCATTATCGGCTATTACACATCGGAGGAGGGAATTGGCCGGTTAAGATGCAACAATAATGATCCACTAATGACGGCAGACATACCAATCATTGCTAGATCACTAATTCACGAGTTCAGAGTGTAAAAATAAGTCATTTGATTAGTAGATTGTTTCAGCACTATCTTACAAATAAATGGAACTCTATTCAATGCTTGCATTATCGATTATTGCAAATCGAATCGATCAGTTGTTTAACTATTAATGAAGTTTGGTAGGAGACACAAGTATTTCCAAATACAATAAGAAATAGTAGGTTCAAGGTTATCATGTTTCCTGAAATTTTGATAATACTTTGTGAGAATTACACTACAATTAGATTCAAGTTGAAAGATATCTTACAAATAAGTGGAACTCTATTCGACACTTGCATTATCTTACAAATAATTCATGAGTTCAGCACTATCTTACAAATAAATGGAACTCTATTCGACACGTGCATTATCGGCTATTACAAATTGGAGGAGGGAGTTGGCCCTTTAAAACGCCACAATAATGATCCAATAATGATGGCAGCCATACCAATCATTGCTAGAACAATAATTCACGAGTTCAAAGTGTAAAAATAAATCATTTGATAAGTAGATTGTTTCAGCACTATCTTACAAATAAATGGAACTCTATTCGACATTTGCATTATCGATTATTACAAATCAGAGTGTTGAGCTATTTAACTCTTAATGAAGTTTGGTACGAGATACAAGTATTTCTAAATACAATGAGAAATAGTAGGTTCAAGGTTATCATGCTACCAAAACCTACTATTTCTAAATACGATAACAAAAGATGCGTGGTGTTCTTATAGGTACAATTAGGGGCAAGGCTATAGTAGGATGATCCTAGACATCATTCCGCACGCAATTTTTAATTTTTTCTAAGCAAATTATTAATTTTTTGAAATTTTTAAATATATTCATGCGCTTTTTTTTAAAACGAACGTATTAAGGAGTTTATAAATACATGAAGTTGGATTGCATTAACATTATCAAGGATTTGATGTAGGCCACTTTGCAATATCAAACCTTATTGGTTCGAATTTTGGCTGGCGTAGCGTTGTTTTTACTACGTTAATTTGGACATACATCACATGGAAATTATCATTATCACCAAATGAAAAAATGAAACATCATAATATCAATTTAAAATGTTTATAAACAATGTCCCCCTAAAATTTTTAATTAAAAAATGGTCTTTAACCTTTTACTATGTTTTTTAATTAAAAAATGTCTTTAACCTGTCAATAACAGGTAATCATTAGTTTTGAGCATTGATTGCGTAAATTGCTCTGAAATAAGTGAATTTTTTTCTCCCTTTCTCATCCTCCTTGAGACCTTCTTAATTCCATTCCCTAGAGCTATAAAGAGGTTAAGAATGCAATTAACTATGGTCCGGCCACTTTGACACCTGAGGTCGTCATTGATTCTCTTGGGAGTAAAGCGAGGGCGGATCTTTTTGTTGTGTTGGGGGTTTTTTTTTTGGGGGTTCCACACGGGCTGTAGCCCCCCCCCAAAAAAAAAATTCACAAAATTTATATAAAAAAAATTATACATAATTTTCATCAAATTAAATTTTTTCCTGTATTACAACGCTCCCCCCCCTCCCCGAGGGTCACCTAATGAGAAGGGACACTGTAGATATCATGGTAGTCAGGATAGCGATAGTAGCAATCGCGATAGTAGCAAAGAGGAGTAAAAATCAAGGTAGGTGTAATGGTAAGACCTACTGTAAATGCGATAGACCTAGATATTTTTCTAGAAATTAATTGAAAGGGAAACACAAAGGGAAAGAGAAGATGAGAGACTGAAAGGCGGTAAAGTCACATTAAAAAAAAGAAAAAAAAAAAGAAAAAGAGGAAATGAAAAGTCAAAAATTGTGGCTGCCAACCGCCTATATTCTCTATATATATGCTTGGTTTGAGCACTAATTGTAATCCCATTCTTGAATTACAAGCCCTATGTAATCCCTTGTGTTGCGTTACAAATCCTTTGTAATTCAACAATTGGAGATAAAGAGAGAGAGGTTTAGAGAGCTAGAGAGAAAATAAGGTGTGAGATTTCTCCTAGTATTTCGTGTTCTTTCCTTTATCGAAGAGAGAGTGTATTCTCCTATTATAAGAGAGAGGTTATCGTCAATTGTGCTCTCCTTATATTAGAGAGAAGTTGTTGTAATCCTTTTGCTATAGTGAAATCTTTCTACAGTTTACCCGTGGTTTTTACCCCGAATTAATTTGGGAGTTTTCCACGTAAAATCTCATGTTTCTCGTTTATCTCATTTCTACTTCAGTTACAAATTTATCTCCAGTTCCAAAACAACAATCCTAACAAGTGGTATCAAAGCCAGGTTCGTAGCTCAGTTGTCGTGTTACAATCAGATCGAGTTAGTGGAAATGAGATATTTATAAAGATGGCGACGAAGTACGAAATAGAGAAATTCAATGGGAATAATTTCTCATTGTGGAAAATGAGAATAAAAGCAATATTGAGAAAAGATAACTGCTTGGCAGCAATTGGAGAAAGGCCAGATGAGCTCACTGATGATAAATGGAGCGAGATGGATGGCAATGCTATTGCTAATCTACATCTAGCACTAGCCGACGGAGTATTGTCAAGTGTAGCGGAGAAAAAGACGGCAAAAGAGATTTGGGATACTCTCACAAGGTTATATGAGGCCAAATCACTGCACAACAAAATCTTCTTGAAGAGAAGGTTATACACCCTTCGGATGATGGAGTCAACTTCGGTGACAGACCACATCAACACCTTGAATACTCTATTTTCACAGCTTTCAACAATGGGGCATGATATAGAGACGGGTGAACGTGCCGAAATTCTACTTCAGAGTCTACCTGATTCGTATGATCAACTCATCATCAATTTGACCAACAATTTGGAGATACTAGTCTTTGACGATATTGCGGCTGTGGTTCTTGAAGAAAAAAGTCGGCACAAAAATAAAGAAGATAGGCTAGGGAACTCACAACAGGCTGAAGCTTTAACGATGGCGAGAGGTAGATCAACGGAACGTGGCCCCAGTGGGAGTCAAAATCAGAGTAGATCAAAGTCAAGAAGTAAGAAAAATGTCAAGTGTCATCACTGTGGCAGGAAATGGCACTACAAGAAGGAGTGTTGGTATCTCAAGAAGAGTGAAGATGCCAAAGGTAAAGGTCCTGAGACGTTAAAAGCTCAGGGTTGTGTAGCAAGTACTTCGGATGAGGGCGAAATATTATACAGCGAAGCAACAACAGTTGTTGAAGGCAGAAGAAGGTTTACCGACGTGTAGCTCATGGATTCAGGAGCTACATGGCATATGACCCCTAGGAGAGAATGGTTCCACCAATATGAACCTATCTCAGGAGGATCTGTGTTTATGGGAGACGATCATGCCTTGGAGATCGCTGGTATTGGTACTATCAAGTTGATGATGTATGATGGTACAGTTCGCACCATCCAGGAGGTACAGCATGTGAAAGGCCTGAAGAAAAATCTATTGTCACTTGGACAATTAGATAGTATTGGGTGTAGTACCCATGTTCGAGATAGGATCATGAAGATTGTTAAAGGCGCGCTTGTGGTGATGAAAGCAGAAAAGATAGCAGCAAATCTGTACATGTTTAAAGATGAAACACAACAAGAAGGAGAAGCGTCAACTACGACGGTGAATTCGGGAGAAGATGTGACGATGATGTGGCACCGTAAACTTGGCCACATGTCTGAATGTGGTTTGAAGATTCTCTCAGAAAGAAAGCTTCTTCCAGGACTCAAAAAGGCATCTTTGCCATTTTGTGAGCATTGTGTTACTAGTAAGCAGCACAGATTGAAGTTCAGCAGTTCAGTAGTTCGACTGCTAGAAGTAAAGCTATACTTGAGCTGGTTCACTCTGATGTTTGGCAAGCATCGGTTATGTCCCTAGGAGGTGCCAGATAGTTTGTATCATTTATTGACGATTACTCCAGGAGATGTTGGGTGTATCCAATTAGAAAGAAGTCAGATGTGTTTGAAGTTTTCAAAATCTTCAAAACGCGAGTTGAACTTGAATCTGAGAAGAAGATCAAGTGTTTGAGGACAGATAATGGAGGAGAATATACTGGCGATGAATTTGATAGCTTCTGCAAACAAGAAGGTATCAAAAGACAATTCATGGTGGCACACACTCCACAACAAAATGGAGTAGCAGAGCGGATGACCAGAACCTTGTTAGAAAGGACAAGAGCGATGCTGAGAACTGCAGGGTTAGCCAAATCATTTTGGGCCGAAGCAGTCAAGACCGCCTGTTATGTGATCAATCGGTCACCATCAACTGCAATTGATCTAAAGACTCCGATGGAGATGTGGACGGGTAAGCCACCGATTATTCTCGTTTACATACATTTGGAAGTCCTGTGTATGCTATGTACAACGCCCAAGAAACATCGAAACTGGATCCGAAATCTAGAAGATGCATTTTCTTAGGGTATGCTAATGGTGTTAAGGGGTATCGTGTTCTTTCCTTTATCGAAGAGAGAGTGTTTTCTCCTATTATAAGAGAGAGGTTATCGTCAATTGTGCTCTCCTTATATTAGAGAGAAGTTGTTGTAATCCTTTTACTATAGTGAAATCTTTCTACAGTTTGCCCGTGGTTTTTACCCCGAATTAATTTGGGAGTTTTCCACGTAAAATCTCATGTTTCTCGTTTATCTCATTTCTAATTTAGTTACAAATTTATCTCCAGTTCCACAACAACAATCCTAACAGAGACGACATCGATGTGTTCTCCTCCTTGGATTTCGATCTGAGTGAGGTTTATTGACTGTTTTACTCCCTTATGTGGTACTTCTATTGCATCGCCTCCCATTTTTCATGTATGACTGCTTGTTTTAGTTGCATTTGTTTAAATGCTGAATTTTAAACTTTTGCTTGAATGTTGAATGCAGTCATAAAGCATTTCATGTGGTTGGGTGTTGGAATGCTTCTAGAAGTACAGTGGTGGAGAGGGGTTTGACTGGTGTGAGTAGATAGGCGGGAGACAAGTAAGGAGGTACATTGGGGATGCGTATGAGGATAGACTGTATGGTTTCTTTTATTGGTAAAGACCCTGATCAGATGGACTTATGCAGTAGAGTTTTTGTTACATCAATTAAGGAGGACACCCATTGTCTGCCTTATAAGGTGGGGTGAGGTGAGGTTAGGTGTTGCAAATAATAATAATAATATAAGAAGATGTCTAGGTCGTAGTCGATTTTTAATATTTGTTTTATTATTTAATTCTTATTTCTTACTCTTTAAATTAAGCTAGGGATAATTAAGTCATTTGTGTTTTTAGGGTTGCGCTAGTGCTTTCTATTTAAATAGGAGTCTTATTTTTATTTGATTTGTGGGTTGGGGGAGGGGGCAGTTGATGAATAAAATTGAGTTTATCATAGTTTTCAATTATTCGGTATTCTAAGTGAATCAACGAATATTTAATGCCTAAATTTCTGGCATTCATAGGAATCAACAGAAAACTAGAAGGTCATTCGATTCCGGTATTCTTAGAATCAACGAATTGTCTTTGAATTATCATTCTTCATGTTTCCGCCTGCATCACTAGGTGTGGTAATATAGAGGAAGACCCATCACTTCTTTACCGGGCTACCAGTTAAACGGGGTGTGTGCATGTGAGCAGTCGAGTGAGCATTGGTGACGATGAGAGAAAAGATGTGTATCTCAAGACGAGCTACATGGCAATGGGTATGATATAGGTGGTGAGATGGTTGCATGAGGTCATATTGTTGCATTGATAATTTCAACTGGAATGTGCATTTGGTTTTCCTTCATGGTGAACTCGATATATCTCTCCTATGACTATGTTGTGTGTTTTCAATATTTTGTGTGTCTTCAATATTTTGTGTGTCACATTTAACTGTGTGTTATATTATATGCCCATAATTTGCTCTTTGATGAATACATGTGTTGTGTTCATTGTCTTTGAGATTGCTAGTGATACATATATATATATATGGTATGTTTATGTGTGGAACCGATGGTGAGTATCCTTAGCAAGGATGGTGAGGTTTAGAACACCGGTGGCGGTAAACAAAGTCCACTTTATTGGCTCTTCGGTTGGAATTATTATTAATAGGTGCACTTAAAGAAGAGACAAAGAAATGTGTTTTCTTTATGAGGAGGTTCTTTGGCACCGAAGGTGGAGATTGTTTGATATATTATTGTCAAACAACCTCCACTCAGGCAATAACGATGATCAAATTCACTTTATGTGTGCAACCGAGTATTAAAGAATATGTCAAACCGATGTCGAGAGAGAGAGAGAGAGAGTACTTTTAATATTGGACCTATTTGAAGCCCCTCCTTACTTATAAGTCTAATTGGTTGGGCCATATTGGTGCTATGTGGAGGAGCAACGAGGCCATGTGATTGGGTCATTTTGAGTAAAGGCCTCTTTTGTCGAGCTCATTTGTCGGAGCAGCTCATGTGTCTCTAGTGCTTAGTGGATTTTTTTTTTTTTTTTTTTTGGCCTTTTCTCCTTCCACTTGATTCTTTAGTGGGACCTAGTTAGTGAAAGTACGTATTAGGTGTTTTCTTTGGTGTTTCGTTGTGAGCGTTTGATCTTGAGCTCGGAGTGTAATACATACATTGTACACTATATTTGAGCTATATTTCTTATCAATGTCGCACGCCAAGATTCTTCTCTAGATATTATGTGGATGTATATTAAATCAATTTACAAATATTGTACCATCAGTACTTTGGTTTTATATATTGTTCTTTTCAAAATTACATCAGAAAGGAAAATAATTATATTTTGGCCATTGATTAGTAAGTATATTTATGCTCCATTGATTAGCTCATAGTTTAAAATTAAAAAAAAAATAGAAATATGTGGTAAGAATGTAATATGAAAAGATATGTATGTGTACAATAGAAAGAGTTTGACTATATGTTTTATTGTAATTAAAATAAATGTGATACCTTCAATGAAACCTGTAACGTCCATATAAATATCACAGCCTTTGTTATTTGCATTAATTAATATCTTGAAACGTAAAATAAACAGATATTTTGTACAATATTTTAAATTGAATTGAAACGTATTGAAGCTAAAGATATAATACATAGCCTCCACAAACCATACGGTGGCTAGATATGAGTACAACAAGACGAACCAACTTTTTCGCTGTCGACGTGAATACAACCAAACTATCAAATATCGAGTAGCTGGAGAATCTTTCTTGTATTTATACCCTCACGCTTCGCATTATTCACGTTATATATCTTAAAAACAGAATAGATATTTCGTACTCGTCGAACCTGACTCGGTTTGTTGTGCTTACGCTTTTTCTATTCATAAAATTAAAATTTTAAATATATTAGCATTTTCATCTCGACTTTCGGCCTTGTTCTTTTCAAAATAAGGTTCATCAACTTATATTTATTTTTTCTCCTCATTCTTTTCAACCAACTCAAACATTGATTTGATAATTTATTTATATTTTTTTAATACACCTTCTCCAATTATCAACCACATATCCATCATGAAATTCGAGTAACCCAAAAATATTTTGCAAAGAACAAGCCCTTAGTTTTCTAGGTTAAACCTCGGGAAGAAAGACAAATACATTTCTCTGCATTTTCAACATTTTTCCTCATTTACAATGAAAACAATCAAAACCATAGAAAACAATTTGAACTTTCTTTATAAAAAATTTTCCTTGTCTACAAAAATGTTTATTTACAAACAATCCCTCCGTCCCAATTATATAGATAACTATTCCTTGTTTGGATGTGTCTCAATTATATAGGTTTTTTCATATTCATTTACCATTATACCTCCAATTAATTTTCACACTTTAAAGTTTTTTGTAATTTCAATAATCTTTTAAGCTCATTAATAAAGGTAAAGTAGAAAAATTATTTGTATTATTTACTTTTCCGATATAAGTCTTAATCTACGTGAAAAGTCAAAGTGGCCTATATAATTGGGATAGGGAGAGTATATAAGTAAACAAGATTCAGTGTCCTGAAAAACTTAAAACTAGCAACAAATTACAAAAAACAAAGATCATGCCTTATGAACAGGTTTGGTGTTCGCTTAAAAATATGAGTGCAAATGCGAACCGCAAGTGTACGGTGTCAAACAAGTAGTAAAGTGGATTTGAGTCCACGTATCGATCCCACAGGGACTTGTTTTGAGCACCAAAATTTGTCAATTTATCACTTTATTTGATGGATCAAATTAATGGGTGTAATAATACTAAATTTAAATAGAATGCTAGGAGAATAATGCTCTACTAAATCTATTATGCAAGAATTAAAAGAATTTGTAGATTAAATCAAGGTATTTAAAGACTTGGGACTCATTACTTCACCCAATTGATCCCTTAATCCCACATTCATGGATCCAAAATAATTAACTCGTGTTAGCAGTCGAATTTCTAAATTATATAACTATCTCTCTCGATGATAATTAAATCTATTCAATCGGGCCAATTTACCTATCTCTAAGTAAATTCGTTATCAACCTTCATGAACGCATTCAAACAAGAAATTCTAATCGGTTTCCTTGAAATTCCACCTACGTGACCGCACTAACCACAAGTTTATCTCTAAATCTTGTCTAAATTAGTGTTCTATGTTGTCTAAATCTAATTCATGTTCTCCTCTCTCGAATCAAACATAAACCAATAGATAAATTCACCAATTGATCGTAAAGGCAAATAAAATAACCCAACAATATAGAATTAACACAAATCAATTACTAGAAATTCGGATCCATTCACATAGAATTAAAGTTCACAATTGGGATCCATAAATCGTCCCAAGTAATAAGAGTTTAGCTACTCATGGAATTGAAATAAAAACTAAAGATAAGAAATAAAACGAAATACATAACCGGGTTTGAGAAAATAAAGTTGAAGCCTTCAATCTCTTGAATTCCTCAATTTCTTCTCCAAACTTGTGTTGTAGCTTCCCTCCCTCTCTAATCTCTCTTAACCTCCTTTATAGCCCTAAAAGGTCCCAAGAATCCTCCAATTTCGTGTGTAAGGAGGAGCCCAAAAGTATACCATAATTGGAGTCCTAGTCAATGAGGAATCACGCGCGCAAACCTGACATGGCAAAGATTTACTATTTCGGTCATAACTTCTTCATCTGATGTCCGATTGAGGCGATTCAAATTCCTGTGGAAATTAGACGAAAATATCTACAGTTTATTCAGAAATAGCCACGTCCCAATTCCACTTTTATCTAGGTCAAAATTCGTTCCCAATATTTAGCATAATTTCATTATCGTCCTCAACTTGGAAACTTTCATTATCTTCATATCTCTTCCCTTCTTTTGGCCATCTCCACTCCAATATTGCTCCGCTTTCCTCCATATCTAATTCTTCTCCTAAAATAATAATAAATTGTAAAATTTATGCACGAAATAGATAGGAGATAAAATTAATTGGAGTTTAACGACTTCTAAATAAGTCGTAAACGCACTTATCAACACCCAAACTTAACTCTTGTTCGCCCTCGAACAAGGAACTAAGTAACACAAAGAAACTGTCACGCACTGAACACTAACCACAGATAAGACTCAAACAAGTCAAGTAATGTACCATTCGCCTCAGGTAGTTAAATACTTACAGAGCTCCATTTGGGCCGAATAAACATGCACCAAGCTATTCACTTAACATGTACACGACTTTGTAATGTATTTGCTAGCCATGGCTCGACTCAAATCCACGTCAAAATCTAATCACAGACCACACAATACAAAACCATGCCCATTTCCCCTTGTGGTAAGATTATTCTCGCCCCACTCGTAGAGTTCACTCTTTATACTTTTCTCTCAAGTCCCCGAGATATTTCACTCGATGTGGTGTTCTAAAAATAAATGTATTTTTCCACACAAGATGTTAAGTAGAAGTGACTGGATGTTAAAGGAATTACCGTTATCCGTCCATCCATCTTTACTTCCAAATTTCCAAATCTCTAACTTTTGAACCTTTTCCCAATACTTCAAACCCCTATCAATCTTTATTTCCTAATTTTTTCCTTTTTTTTTTTTTTCTTTTTTTTTTTTTTTGTCTTTTTTTTTTTGTGTTTTTGTTTGTGAAATGCGGAATGTAATGCAATGCACTGCCCCAACAATAATGCTTTCTCAAGGACCCGTAGCGAGTTTTAGGTCGATGACTCAGAGCTCGTCACTCAAGGCACCAGGTAAAATACCCCTCAGACTTAATCACTCGAGTCAATGAGGCAAGAGAATAGGGCAGTGAATGCAAATGATTTTTCTCATCTCTTTTTTTTTTTTTTGCGGGAGACTGATAGTATTGGTCAGTGTAGGGGCAAACTCATCAACCTAAGATTCTTCAATTTAGAGCAAAGATATCAAGGTATCAAATTGCAATTCCCCCAACATAAAGTCACTAATCTTACCACCCCCAAACTGAGCCTTTTAGTTAATTGGCCCTACAATTTAGTTTGGGACAATTGCCTATTTCTACTAGTCGAGTTGTGCATTACAGGCAGTGTGAGGGATACGGCATCTAGATCAAATTCAGACTTAGATTCAAGCCAAGCCATGACCATGTGCTCTTATAAGATCAGTCGTGCACCACTAAGTGACATGAAAAGTTAAAAGGATTAAGTGATGTTGTAAAGGTCCAACTATCGCTCTATTTCAATTTTTACCCAAAAGAAATAATCATCGGCGATATGCTACTTGACAAACAGACACAAGACACATTTTTTTTTTTTTTTTTTGGAAGACTAACATTTACGACTCACAAGTAAACACATAAGTAAAAATTGTAAAAAGTAGACTCACGAAAAGACCTATCGACACACAACCACAAATATTGTCACACCCCCAAACTTAGCACATACATTGTCCCGATGTATCAAAAGAATAAAAAGGAAAGATAGTACCGGGCGTGTAGTTGGGAGCAATGCGTGCCATCTCCACCAAATCATCCATTGAAAGGGCCGGATGGCCCTTGATGCCGCAGGAGCTGCTCAAACATCTGCATATCCTCTTGATGATCTCGGGCCTGAGCAAAGTCTCTTGTCCTATTCGTCATGACCCTCTTGGAATGTGTTTGGTTTTTAAGAGAAGCACTTGGAGAAGACAAGTAGTAATTAGGGGATAAACCTCCCAAAATATGCAATTGGTACTTTGCCAAGTGATTGTGGGAGGAAGACAAGTGATGGAAAGAGAGAGGAAGTTGAGGAAGAGAGAAAGTGAAACTAGAGAAGGGAATTGGGTTGTAAGACCAAGTTTTATTCATTTATTTTATTTTTTATTTTTATTTTTATTTTTATTTTTTCGGGGTCGCGCCGGTCGCGCCCCGAAGAGGGGCGTGACCTAGCGTGACCTGCAGCGCGCCCTCAGGTCGCGTGGGTCGCGCTTTAGGTCGCACCCGGTCGCGCCCTGCGCGATTTTTTTTATTTTTTTTATTTATTTTTTTTTTTATAAATATAATGGAATTAACATACTAAGGAAATTTCTTTTAGGATATACTTATTAAAAATAGGAAAATAAGAAAAAAAAATGCAAAGAAAGCGAAAAATTGAAGTAAAATTGGACCGAGTGTACCAGGTGGGTTACCTCCCCCCTAGCGCTTGTTTATAGTCCCGAGCCTGACTTTGGATGATCATGGTCATGGAGGTTTGAAAAGGATTTGGGGAGTCTTGTCTATTTTGATGTTGCCTTCCTGATTCGTTTCCAACTTTTTCCTCTTCCATTTAGGCATCCACAATTCATGCAAATTGCTTTGAGTTTTCTGATCGAGCTTGTCTGGTTTAACATCCTTTTTTTCAATTGCCTCGAGTTCGAAACAACTGTCACTTTGAACTTCTTTGTTTTCTCCTTTATGAATGTTGAATATGACTTTATCCTCATCAACCCTTAAAATTAGCTCTCCTTTTTCCACATCAATTAGAGCTCGTGCAGTGGCTATGAATGGTCGTCCAAGAATGAGCGGCATTCTGATATCCTCTTCAATGTCCATTATCATAAAATCTGCAGGAAAAATAAATTTTCCCACTTTTACCAGGACATCCTCTACTATGCCATATGGACGTTTGATTGTGCGATCTGCTAGCTGCAATGTCACTGTCGTCTGCTTTGGCTCGCCTAACCCAAGTTTCGTCAGAAATGCATGGCATTAAATTTACACTGCACCTAAATCACATAAAGATCTATCAAAATTTATATTACCGATATTGCAAGGGATAGAAAAACTCCTGGGTCTTTTAGTTTTGGTGGCGACTTATTCGCAAGATTGCACTACATTCTTCATCAATGCCACAGCTTGAACTCCTCCAATTTTCTTTTCTTTGACAAAGATCTCCTTCATGAACTTCAAATACTGATGGCGTTTGGCGAGAGCATCCGCAAATGGAATGTTGATGTGCAGCTTCTTGAAAATCTCCAGAAATTTGGCAAAATGTTTGTCCAGTTTACTCTTCTGTAGTCTCTGAGGATAGGGAATCGGGGGAACGTAAGCCTTGATTGGATGTGGCCTCGTTTCCTCATTTTTGTCCACCCTTGGCCCTTTGTCCGATGATTCGGCGGTTTCTTGTTGTTCTTCCTTCTCATTCTCAACTGCATCTGAGGCAGCTGGTTCCTTATTTATTACTTCTATCTCCGGCAATTTAAGTCCACTTCTAGTGGTCATGGCATTGATTTGCTTTGGGTTGGTCACCGTATCACTTGGCAAAGTACCCGGGGGGCGTGCTGCTACTGCATTTGCTAAGTGCCCAACTTGAGTCTCCAAATTCTTGATTGCAGCATTTTGGTTTTGGAGAGTGTGTTCGGTCTTTTGCATGAAATTGTTGTTTGCTTCCATATATTTGGCTAAAACTTCTTCCAATGAGCTTTTTCTTTCCTGCGGCGGATTAAATCCAGGTGGCCTCATTCCTACATTGTTGTCCTTCCAAGAGAAGTTCGGGTGTTGCCTCCAACCCGGATTATAGGTTTGAGCGTACGGCCCATATGGTGGCCTTTGATTATTTCAATGAAGAATGCCCACGATCAATTGGTAAGTTTGAATGGGCCACGAGGCACTCTGTAGTAACATGGTTAGCACAACAAATATCATATATAGCACTCGACCGGGCCATGTTAGTCAGAGGCAAAGTCATATTATCCAATTTCTTGGAAAGAGCTGCCACTTGCGCTGCGAGTGATGTCACGGCATCAACTTCATGAATTCCAACATGCTTTGGCAGCGAACGATCTGAATACCACTGATAACTATTTGCAGCCATCTTCTCGAAAATAGAGGATGCTTCGTCATATGTCTTATCCATGAGTGAGCCTCCTGCAGCAGAGTCTGCATGCTTCTTGTTCTCATCACTCAACCCATTATAAAAGGTCTGCACGATGAGCCAGTCGGGTATGTCATGATTTGGGCAGTGTCTCAGCAAGTCATTGAATCGTTCCCATGCTTCAAATATAGATTCTCCATGGTGTTGGGAAAATGAGGTTATTTCACACCTTATTTTTAACATCCTGCCTGGAGGGAAGAATTTGTCAAAGAATTTCTGACACAAATTAGCCCAACTTGTAACTGAATTGGCGGGTAGAGTATAAAACCATGTTCTCGCCTTTCCATTCAAAGAAAATGAGAACAATTTCATTTTAATAGCCTCTTGAGGTACTCCGTTAATTTTGAACATATCGCAGATTTCTAAAAATCGCCTTATGTGCTCATGGGGATCCTCGTCCTGCAGCCCATGAAATTGTACCGTTTGTTGGACAAGCTGAATAGTTCCCCGCTTAATTTCGTAGTTATTAGCAAGAATCGCAGGAGGAACCAAGCAAGTGAGATTATTCCCCATCGTCGGTGTGACATATTCCCTCAACTGACGAGCTGGTTAGCTACAAGCCGTTCTTCTTCTTGACCATCTCCTATCCCCTCGTTGCTTTTCTTAGCTTCTTTTGCTTCTCTTAATGTACGTCGAAATGTGCGCTCTATCTCAAGATCAAAAGGCACAAACTCAAATAATGGGTTCGATCTAGTGTTTAGCATGCAAATCTGCAACACAAAATAAGTAAAATTTAGATGACTAAAAAGAAAAAAAAAATCAAATCAAATTAAAGCAATAATTGACTAGTATCGATATCAATTACGAAGTCCCCGGCAACGGTGCCAAAAACTTGTTCGCTTAAAAATATGAGTGCAAATGCGAACCGCAAGTGTACGGTGTCAAACAAGTAGTAAAGTGGATTTGAGTCCACGTATCGATCCCACAGGGACTTGTTTTGAGCACCAAAATTTGTCAATTTATCACTTTATTTGATGGATCAAATTAATGGGTGTAATAATACTAAATTTAAATAGAATGCTAGGAGAATAATGCTCTACTAAATCTATTATGCAAGAATTAAAAGAATTTGTAGATTAAATCAAGGTATTTAAAGACTTGGGACTCATTACTTCACCCAATTGATCCCCTTAATCCCACATTCATGGATCCAAAATAATTAACTCGTGTTAACTGATCAATTTCCTAAATTATATAACTATCTCTCTCGATGATAATTAAATCTATTCAATCGGGCCAATTTACCTATCTCTAAGTAAATTCGTTATCAACCTTCATGAACGCATTCAAACAAGAAATTCTAATCGGTTTCCTCGAAATTCCACTCTCACGTGACCGCACTAACCACAAGTTTATCTCTAAATCTTGTCTAAATTAGTGTTCTATGTTGTCTAAATCTAATTCATGTTCTCCTCTCTCGAATCAAACATAAACCAATAGATAAATTCACCAATTGATCAGAAAGGCAAATAAAATAACCCAACAATATAGAATTAACACAAATCAATTACTAGAAATTCGGATCCATTCACATAGAATTAAAGTTCACAATTGGAATCCATAAATCGTCCCAAGTAATAAGAGTTTAGCTACTCATGGAATTGAAATAAAACTAAAGATAAGAAATAAAACGAAATACATAACAGGGTTTGAGAAAATAAAGTTGAAGCCTTCAATCTCTTGAATTCCTCAATTTCTTCTCCAAACTTGTGTTGTAGCTTCCCTCCCCTCTCTAATCTCTCTTAACCTCCTTTTATAGCCCTAAAAAGGTCCCAAGAATCCTCCAATTTCGTGTGTAAGGAGGAGCCCAAAAGTATACCATAATTGGAGTCCTAGTCCAATTAGGAATCACGCGCGCAAAACCTGACTGGCAAAGTATTTACTATTTCAGTCATAACTTCTTCATCTGATGTTAGATTGAGGCGATTCAAATTCCTGTGAAACTAGACGAAAATATCTACAGTTTATTCAGAAATAGCCACGTCCCAATTCCACTTTTATCTAGGTCAAAATTCGTTCCCAATATTTAAAGATAATTTCATTATCGCCCTTCAAACTCTAAACTTTCATTATCTTCATATCTCTTCCCTTCTTTTGGCCATCTCCACTCCAATATTGCTCCGCTTTCCTCCATATCTAATTCTTCTCCTAAAATAATAATAAATTGTAAAATTTAGGCACGAAATAGATAGGAGATAAAATTAATTGGAGTTTAACGACCCTAAATAAGTGCGTAAAACGCACTTATCATTTGGCCTTATTAAATGTAGGGAAAATTTTCTAATACTTCAATAGTATTGTACTAGGTACTCTAAACCAATAATAAATACAAGTCACCTACGTATAAGGAACTACTTTATTCCTCTTCCAAAATAAATAAATAAATGAACTAGTTTATTTATTGAAAAGTGACCCCTTATGTCTATGTAGGTGGTAAATATTCATTGACCATAAATAAACAAAAGAGAGAGAGATAGTCCTTCCGTTCCACAAAAATAGGATTGTTGTTATTTCACGAGGATTAAGAAAACATCAATTAATGTTATTGACAAAGTAAAATATGAGAGTATTTTTGCAATATACCGCTTAATTTACTAATTATTACACTTTAATAAATTTATTTTGTTAATAACAATACATGTTAAATAAGGGTATATAAAGAACTTAATATTTTAATTACTACATTTAAGGAAAGTGGATTATCTTTGTAGGACGGATCAAAATAAAATACAAGTCTATCTTTATAGGACGGAGGAAGTACAAATTAGTCAAGAATATATCAATGGTAAAAACTATAGTATTTGGAATATTACAAATTTGATCGAATTCATATCATAAGGTTGAGGGCACAACCGACTATTGCAATTTGCAAAGCAGTCGTAAGATATAAGATATGGGGGGCTCTAGCAAAACTTGATATTAAAACTTAAAAGACCTTTTAATATGAATTTGATGTTTACACGTCCTTAGTTAATTAATTTATTTATTTATCATTTAAAACAAGGTTCAAATTGTAACCCTAGATAATTGACGAGCCTTATCATTGTGTGACTTTGTGCCTTTTAAGGTGCGACTAGATTCGCGTGTTTAGGGAGAGTAAGGGTCAAACTGCAAATGCTCGTGATGCCAAAAGCATTCACGAATAAACAATTGACTGGCATAGTCAAGAAAATTGAAGACATTTGATTTGTTACTTTGAAAAATTATTCTTGATAAGAGAAAATAAAATAAAATAAAATGTTTGATTTGGGTCTCTCAGAAACGAGTTGGTACAATTCAAATTACATTAAAGTCCTAAAATTGTTAAATTTGTTCAAATTAGTCCTCATCTTCAACCTTCTAAACCCACTTCCACACCTCACCAACCCCCATTTTCCCCATCCCCAAGTCGCCATTCCAGAGCTAGTTGTTCGTTGGCGACTTGGTGATGCGAACCACCATAGTCCACACCACCATCAGGTGGTTCGACCACCTGCTAATGGTGGTTGGACTATCAAAGCTAATAGGAATTTGGTTTTCTTCAGCTTTGCGTGGTAGTAGTTGGAGATTGAAGTGTGCAACAGTAAAAATTTAAATTTAAATATAACTAATATAAAGTCTAAAATCCGAATCCAAACAGGGCACTTTCCTTATTTTCGACATTTAACACAAAAATGTCCAAATGTCAAAAAATTGGTTGGGTGGCGCTATATACACCCAATGTTTTAATCCTCGCACCCACTTTTATCGCGTCGGATAAATATACCCCTTATAGTCGACTACGAGTGGGCGAGCTTAGAAGTTAAATGTCAACCAGTTTTGGCCGATGATGCATTTGGATGCTCGGCCATCTTTGGCCGAACATGCCATTGCATGCTCGGCCATGGATGGCCCCATACTTGGCCATCCTTGGCCGAACATGCCCATTCCTTTCTTCTTCTTCTTTTTTTTTTAAATTCATTAATAATTTTTTTAGTTCATTAATAATAATCATGTGTTAATAATATTAATTTTTATAGAATTAATAATGATGTGTTAAAAAACTTGTAGAATAAGAAAACTAATTGATAAATTAATTAAAAACCACTAACAAATAAGAAAAACTAATGCTAACCAAGTTAAATCACCAGGCATACTCGGGTGATAAAATAAAATTAAAAACAAATAAACAAAAAATCTAAATTACTCCAAAAATAGAAAAACGCTGATTTCAGCTACCTTAGCGCATTTGGATACCCAAAATCCATCGTACATCACTACCTAGCACTGACTTTGACTCGTGGCATCGAGCTACCCCGAAATCGCTATATTATTTGCCCAAAATGGAGCTCAGAGACAAATTCTGCGAAGTGCAGTTTCGTCCCTTTCGATGCAACTCATACATTACATATTCCTTCCCAAAATCAAAAAATAATATAAAAAAATTGTTAATTACATTATGAACTAAAAAAAAAAAAAAGAAAGGATGCTCGGCCAAGGATGTCCGAGCGTCTAGACGGATTCTCCGCCATCCTTGGCCGACGTTCTATTTGCAAATTCGGCTCCTGTTAGAACAAAGGGCATATTGGATATTGGAAAAAATTGTGGGTGTATGGATTAAAATGGTGAGTGTAAGTAGCGCCTCCTAAATTGGTTTCAAATTTTCTTTACAAATCTTGAAAACATTTTCAGAAATGCATATTCGAAAACGTTGAAGAGAATGCATTTTCAGCATTTTCAAAAATTGCAAACAGAAAATGGTTCAAAAATAGCAAAGAAAACACAACCTAATTTTCTCCTGATTCATTTTCAACTCCACACCACCATGCAATCTTCCAAAATTGCACCTGCTTGCTCCTCAACTCGGTCGGTAAAACTGGATTAACATTCTATGATAAGAAGACAATAGGGCCAACAGGTGTGAGTGCCCAATTCTTGTCCCTCGAATATCTTAAAACGCACCGTGTTGATGATTGGCATGTATGGTCGGACCTAAGGCGAGGTGCTTGTCTCAAGAGTCAAGGCCGATAAATTTGGGAATTTCAGTAGCCCCATAACTATTTTTCTTTTTTATAATAAAAGGGTTGCTCATCGGCCAATAGTTATTACTGATTAAAATCCATTTACCCAATAATCTAAGGCCATTATATCATGCCCAATTCAAAATTCAATGAAATGTAAAATTCCAACTAGAATTGGGATTAACAGATTAAACCCATTTACCACTATGTCATTCCCAGATCACTGAAATGTAAAATTCCAGCCAGAATTGGGATATGAAGACAGGCGATTAACTGAATTTGAAGAACCTAATAGCCTAACTAAGCCAGCCTAAAAAACGAAATGATGCGAAGATGATGCACGTCACTAATCCACTAAGCTATTTTCAAATACTGCAGCTTGAAGAAACAAAAATCTAACTAGTTTTAACATTCATTTTGGCTCTCACAATTGTCTTTTTTAGTTTTTGAAACCACATGTCAATCCCTAAACTTGAAGAATTCTGAATTTATTCACTAATTACAATTACTTCAATTTTTTTGGTTTGTCTACCCTAGATTTTGCATAAAATAGTCAAGAAATGAGTAATTATTCAATTGAGATTTTAAAGGAATTTTATAGATTTTTAAAGAATTTGATGGATTTAGAAAAGTTAGGGTGTATTCAATTGAGATTTCTGAAAGTCAATTAAAATACTAGGGTATTCAATATAGATTTTTGTGGACTTTTTAAAAGTCCATCAAAATCATGAGATATTAAATGATGACTTTTTAAAATCCTATGAAATTTTGAGGTATTCAAAGTTGTCTTAGATTTTTAAAGATTTTAATGGAATCCTTTAGGTGCTTATCTTTTAGCATAAAGTACAAACACAATTTGTCAAGTGAAATCTATCACTCACCCCTAAGATTTTGATGGATTTTTATTCATCACCATCACCCATTCACTTGTCATTTCCGCATCCCGCCACCACCGCACTACTCTGCCACCATCCCTCCAGCGGCATTACCATCACCGATGCCACCACATACCAATCTTTCATTACTTTTTCTTCTTTTTTTATGTTTCTCAATTTCACAATAAGAATGATGTAAAAATATTCTTATAATATTTTTATCTTCTTTTTGTTCAACTTTTCATGAAAAAGAAAATTATTTACAAAAGTTTGTAATAATCATGTATTTTTGTAGTTATAAAATTATTAATTTTTATAAAAATATTGTATAGACAATAATTAATTATTACTAATTTCAGCCTTTGAAACAATAGTAATTTAATGAGAAAAATAATAAAATTCTAATCTCAATAAGTTTTATAATATTTATTTTATGAAATGAAAATATATATTGTCAAATGAATTCCAAAGAAATCCAGTGAAAGTTTTGAGATAAAAGTCCTTCCAAATCCATTGAAGATTTTTATGGATTTTGTGGAAATCCGTAAAATCCTATCAAAAATCAGTAAAAGTCCATTAAATTCCATAAAAATCATTCAATTGAAAAGTCTATCAAAATCCTTACAAATCTAAATTAAATATAGCCCCCTTAAATGGATTGGCAATATTGTCAATTTAAAGAAAACTACCTGAGCGCCTTGAATATGAAGAGTCAATTGATATGTCTGACTCCAAAACAGCAAGGCATGCACATAGTTTTTGAACAATCACCTAGTATAATTTTGATTGTAAAATATTGCGCGTGTTAGTGTATGTATAAAAAGGGATTTTTATGTGATATAGGAGAAAATGAGCAGAGTTAAATGGCGGAGATTTGTGTAATATAACTAGATCCCACGAGATATGTGGATGTGAAATAGGAGAGAGAATGAATGAAGTCGAAAAGAATGTGTAAAAATGTGTAGGCTAACGGGCGCATATTGTATGTAGTCCTTAAGACACAATGGACCTTTCAGAACCATTCTCTTCAACCAAACTTGATGCTAGTTATCTAGGCCAACGTGAGAAAAATGCATCACTACAAGCATCTCATGGAAAAATAGGGTATTTCATGTACACAAAAAATATCCCCTAAAATAAACAGCACTCTATTTCTTGCGAACCATGAATCCACGTGCTCACTGTCTCACTGATGCCAATCCGTTAGAACTCCCCACCCCCACCAAACCCCCAAGCCCACCCCCGACTCTCCACCACTTATAAATAAATTTAATATCAATTATTTTAAAAAATAAAAATAAAAATGGAACGACGTGTTGGAAGTTGGAACTCAGTTTTCCCAAATAAGCCAGGCATATGCCTCAGCTGACTCATCCCCATGTAAGCTGTTGAGCCTCACACCTTATTTTCAAATTTCAAACCGCTAATCCTGGTTTAAAAGACGGTATCATTTGTCCTAGAGCTGAAACTTGTCCATAGACCAAGTCGGATACACGTCACCAGTAATAACTCACAAAATTTGCATATTATTCATGCTCACCGGTTTGTGGTGTCCTTTCAACACAATAAATATTCAAACAAACATAGTTTTTAAAAAAAAAAAAAAAAGGAATGAAATTCACATAATTCTCTCATAATTTTGGCTTCTGAAAATTTAGCAAAATGATAGTTGATAATAATATCATGCCCTTAGCCTTCTTTTCTTCGGTTCTAAAATGCTTTAAAAATAATTAATTGGTAAATCAATAGGGAAAAATACATATATATATATATATATATATATATATATATATATTTGTTGAGAGAGAGAAGCAAGAAAATGAAAGCATTAGATTTAGCAGCAACCACATACTGCATTCTTGGAAGGATCCTTCCAAGTCATTCTTATCCTAATACCGACTGAATGCAAAGAAAATTCAAGAAATGAAAGATTTTTTGCATCCACATATATATCTAATAATGTCTTCATCAACAGAGACCAAACAGAAACACGCAAATTTGGTGGAGTTTGGTGCCCTTTGGCCAAGCCAAAACCACCCATTGATCATCATTTAGATATGGCTCAGCTTTCTGCATACTTAATTTCCCAGCTAATTTTTAATAAATTTTTGGAAAATTTTTCCAAAGAATACATAGGACCTCTTAAGCTTAAACAATTAGTTAGGTATTAAAATCCTGTGAAATGAAGCATCAACATGAGGGTATATTAATAACGAGATTTAATCGAATACACACAAATGTGCTACCCATCTCTAATCTACTTGAACAGCAAATATTTCAATTTTCCAGCAAGTCGACAAATCTAGATTAGAATTTTTTAATCCTTGATTATATATCATGTCACTGAGACAAGAACTTCCTTTGTATGGTATTTTACATTTTAAGTTGGAAAAAGTGCAAGGGGTGCACTTTTTTCTTTTCAAACTATAGCCCCACCAAAGATTGTCTTCTTCTTGTATCCAAAGAAGAGATTATCTTTATAAATAAACATAGGGCGTGCCTTATTCATTCGCACATTTCTTTGTTTTAGCAAAAAGAATAGCATGGCTTTAACACTTCGTTCTTCAACTTCTTTTATCAATCTTAAAGATAATAGAAGCCTTAAAACTTCAGATGATTTCACCACCATGGTTGGATTTTCACAAACCAAGCCACGGACCCAACTTCGAGCAAAACACTCCATGAACGAAGTTCAAATCCCAAGGCTCAAAACACTTGAACAGAAAGAGAAGCTTCACAGCATGGAAATTACTCATAGAGATAGTGGTTTGAGAGTACCTGTTTTTGTGATGCTGCCACTTGACACAGTATCCATTGGCGGCAACTTGAACAAACCAAAAGCAATGAATGCTAGCTTGATGGCTTTGAAGAGTGCTGGAGTCGAAGGAGTAATGGTCGATGCATGGTGGGGATTGGTAGAGAAAGATGGACCTTTGAAGTACAACTGGGAAGGTTATGCTGAGCTCATAAATATGGTTCAAAAACATGGCCTAAAGCTTCAAGTTGTCATGTCATTCCATCAATGTGGAGGAAATGTTGGAGACTCTTGCAGGTTAGCAGCAATCCACCCTCTACCCCCAACCCCTACCCCAAAAATTTACTGCCTATTCATTGCAAAAGATCAGCAATAAGGCTGGTAAAAGGTGATGGGTCCCATAAACTTTGGGGTTAAAAGGTAAGTGCTTGTTTGACAAAACTATTTTAGCAGAAAAAGAGATTCTTCTGAAAGGAATGGATGTACAGCTAAAAACATAAGGAATTTTAGAGAAATATGAAAATAATGTTATTTTATCATGTGTAAAGTTGAAAATGAATAAAAAAAAATGATCGTTAAAAAAGTTCTGTCAAACAATCTCAAAATTGTGAGTCGAATCAATGTGGTTGAAAATGATGTTTGGTCGGCTTTTTAGCACCAAAAATAAAGGGGAGAGAGAGCAGAAAGAAGTTTCATACTTAAACCATTCTGGTTTTCCGGTAAGAAATAGCAAAATGCTAGACCAAAATCTAATTCACAAATTCAGTTGGTGCTTAGATATGTGAAGTGAAATGTGTTACCACAAGGGTCACATAGACAATAAAGATAGAGGACCGATGCTGCAATTTTCCAGCGTTATATATGTTCTTAAAATAATTTAAATTATTAGAACTTATTTCTACAACCAAAAGTTAAGTTAGTTACCTATCTAATGGAATAGTACCATTTGCAGCATTCCTCTGCCCCCATGGGTGCTTGAAGAGATCAGCAAAAATCCCGACCTTGTGTACACAGACAGATCAGGCCGACGGAACCCAGAATACATATCGCTAGGCTGCGATTCGCTGCCTGTTCTCAGAGGAAGAACACCAATTCAGGGCTATTCAGACTTTATGAAGAGTTTCAGAGAGAGATTCAAGAATTATATGGGAAAGGTTATAGTGGTAAGGCTCTAGCTTTCCTCATAAATCCTAATGTTTATCTTCAAATACAGCGCAAACGTCTCTTACAGTTAATTTCTCATTATCTCATTCCATTCGCTATAGAAAATGTTTAGTTCCCAAGCCGTCACTATATGCATTAAAAATCCATGACTAGATGAATAAAAAATTAACTTCCTTGTTTCACTAATAATTGTTCGGTCCATTTTTACCAAAAAAGTCCTATATATTCAATTGAGAATAAAGCAGCAATAGCTCTTTTTATGTGTTGCGGTCAGAGATAATAAAAATGGTAAACAAGAAATCAGATCAATCTCCAATGTAGATCTGAAATAAACTAATTTTTGTTTAGCAACACAACCAGTTATTTCAATTATTGAGGAATATCTGATGTTACTTGCCGTAAAAAGTACAGTCACTCTCATGTCAGCTAGATAAGCAACAACCGAAGAAAGCAGAAAGATTTAAGAAAGAATTAGCACAGTGCAGAGACATGGGAGCAAAAAAAAATGGACCGAGAAAGCATTATCAAGGCAAATAAAAAATTGAAATTATGTCAGTATCGCAAGATAACTAATAGCCAATGCCAAAATAGTGGACAAATTTACTTTTTCGAGCTATGTTTAAAATATCACATGTTAACTGTTAAGGACCCACAATGCTCTTTATTTCATGTTCTAACCTACAAACGAACAAACATTTCCATTCAACCAAAGAAACTCAAATTTGCATTCTCTTAATGCAGGAGATACAAGTTGGAATGGGACCTTGTGGAGAGTTAAGATATCCATCCTATCCAGAAAGCAACGGAACTTGGAGGTTTCCAGGAATTGGTGAATTTCAGTGTTACGACAAGGTAATTGAGCAAATACTCAATTACGTAGCAAAATGAATCCTTTTGTGCATCTGATTCCCTAGTTAGCAAGAATTGATCAAGCCTAGGCCCTAGCTGGTTCAATTAAGAAAAAGAGAATTGGCTCAAGAGCTTATCACACATTCCCCAAAAAACCAGATATCCTTGCCATTCCTTCCCCAGGCCCCAAACCAACCCCCACCCCTGCCCCCAAAAAACCCCCAAAGAAAATATATATCTATATAAAAACAAATAAATATAACTTTTTATCTGGTTTGGGTTTTACAATGATTAAAAAAACTATAAATGTACACATTTCTATGTTTTATATATATATAACTACTTTGACCTCCTTTTCCTGGTCACTGTCCTGGCGAAGTTTTAAAACACTGATCTTCTATAAAATTTCTATGCAAAACAGTACATGAGAGCTTCACTGGCAGCAACAGCAGAGGCAATGGGGAAGGATGAATGGGGAAAAGGAGGGCCAGTTGACGCGGGACAATATAACCAATTCCCAGAAGAAACTGGATTTTTCCAAAGGGACGGTACATGGAACAATGAGTATGGAAATTTTTTCTTAGAGTGGTATTCTGGAAAGCTACTTGACCATGGAGAGAAAATCCTGGGAGCTGCTAAAGGAATATTCCAAGGAAGTGGAGTTAAACTATCAGGGAAAGTTGCTGGAATTCATTGGCACTATAACACAAGATCACATGCAGCCGAATTAACAGCAGGATACTACAATACTAGGCACCATGACGGTTACCTACCAATAGCCCATATGTTGGGTAAACATGGAGTTGTCTTAAACTTTACATGCATGGAAATGAAAGACAGAGAACAACCAGAGCATGCAAAGTGCTCACCAGAAGGTCTGGTTCAGCAAGTTAAGATGGCAACAAGAACTGCTGGTACAGAACTTGCTGGAGAAAATGCACTAGAGAGGTATGATTCAGGAGCATATTCACAAGTTTTGGCTACAAGTAGGTCTGATTTTGGGAACGGATTGAGTGCATTTACATATTTACGGATGAATAAGCAGTTATTTGAACCAGAGAACTGGAGGAATTTGGTTGAATTTGTAAAAAGCATGTCAGAGGGTGGTCGGAACAAGAGACTTCCCGAGATGGACTCGAGCAGGACAAACCTGCACATTGGATTTATCAGAGAAAATAAGGAGAACAAGATGAACAAGGCTGCCCTTGTATAAAAATATACATGCATCCATGTAAAGACAACTGTGCTATTTTATGAAGCGCCGACATGGGCATGCTGACTTTATAAAAGTAGGACACAGTCATGTGGGAACTTGTGGGAACTTGTCAAGAACTTTCAACTAAAAGTAATACATTTATACATGTAACATGTGATATTCTTTTTCCTTTTTCTATACAGACTATACTTATTTATTTTATCCTTGTTAGCTCATTGGCTCCAGTTTAGAATTTTGGAGGTGAAACATTTGGGGCATGAATAACTATTTATTGTACTTTGCATCAATCGTGGACAAGAAAATAAAAGTATTAAATGTATCAAAAATTGCATATGGTATTTATAAACAAATTCGACACAAAGATTCCGCAATTTTTCTCTCACTTTGTAGATTTTACACAGAAATGCCCAAATATTTTACAAGTTTTACTTCTCATGTCCCTCACATGTTCAGTAAAACGTGCCTTTCACCTCTAGAGATTTAAAGAGACATGAAGATAGGAAACGGACATGGCCCGTCGGACATATTCCTCGGGATATCCAAGTGTTCATTGCATGTCAAGCATGCTGCCCTATGAGTAGGTCTGCTTTGCAAGCTCTAATCAGCAAGAACAAGGTTGTGAAAAAATATATATTGTGAAAATTCAATGATTTACTTCAGGGTTCAGCCAAACTCCAAGACATTGCAATAATAAAATTCACTTTATTCAAAAGCCGATAAAAGAGATTCGATCGACAAATATTGAAATCTCTTTCTCATCCATGGACATCAATGTGTTGTTAGTTATCACAACTTTCACCAGGAGGTTAATGCATCATTATTAACAACTTAGCTTGGGTTCGTTTCAATTTCTTCGAACTTTTTAGCAAACAATAACTCAATAAGTTTACCCAAACACAGGCTAAATTGTTGATGGCCATATAATGTGCTTTCTTTCTTTCTATTATCACTTTACCAGCTTTTACTAACATCTGATTATAAGAAAGTTAATCTTCAACAAGACATACCTTGTTGCAGGTTTGGAGGGGGGCACCAATTATTGGACTTGACTTGTGACGGAGAAGCACGTGTGAATATGGATCTAGATGTATCTGTATTAGCTATGTCAAATGACCAAGTATACATTATCCTCCATTACCATGACAAAACATTCAAGATATATCGACATATACGTTCTTCAAACTCTACTCCACTTCTTGGCAACATCGACAAAAACTGGGATCACAGTTACATTGACCATTCCGAGGTAATGAATGATCCACCAACATCACAAAAAGCAAACTACTATGTCATCTCAAGTTGCAGAGTGCCAGAGTTTGCAGAGAACGATCATACATTAACAGTTCTTTTGAAAATCATTCATCAGTAACTAGGAACCTCGTAAACAGAAAAAAGGTAGCATCCATCAACAATCACACCCTTTTTTTTTTGTTTCCAACAATTTACAACGCTAGAATGAGTACACTCAACTAGCTCCAGCATGAAAGAATTCAGATATGCTCATAGAAAGCTAGTGGAAGACAACATAAATACATGTCTTCAGTGACCTACAAAGAGCAGTGGACCAGGTTACAAGTACCTTGCACTTTGACATTGGACTACACTCTAAGAGAGCCTGTTTCTTCCATCTTACTAGATACTCCATTCTTGAAACCTGAAAATACCAGAAATAAAACTGCACAGCTTGAACCAGAGAAAACCCGTTAAGAATCGTGAAGAATTCAAAATTCCAAATTGAGCTCTGAATTATCGTAGTTGAGTTAAGGGGAAAAACGGAAAGAAGAAAGAACACTTCCCACCAATTAGAGATCAATCCTTCAAGATCACTTCTATTGATTGCTGAATCACTTTAGGCGCTGTTTCGTTTGTGGGTGGAATAAAAAAGAATAAAAGTTCGAGGATGTATAATCGCGAATCTGTTGTTGTGGGCTGGATAGTCAAAACTAACAGCAAACATTATTCTAAATATATAACTAGAGACTAGAAATATGCAAATCCAATATAACAACCTCTACATCTTCAATACTAAACATTAACTATTCTAAATTCATTAATAAACTAGGTTTCTTTGATACAAATTCCTAATAATATTAAGCTGATCCTTAATAAAATTAAAAAAAAAAAAAAAAAATTAATCTGCCATTGTTTACATAATGCCAAAGGGTGCGGCTAAATACACCCTAATATTTAATCCTTACACCCACCACTTTTTAAAAATTAAGCAAATATGCAATTCTACCCTTGATTCAACAATTAAAAAAAAACTACAAAGAAGAGAAGAAGAAGTTGCACAGTCTGCAGCTTCTTCGATTGCCATGTCCGATAGTGATTGCCATCGAAAATGGCAGCAACTTTTGCAGCCAACCATGCAGCTTCCATGGCTGCCATCATAATTTTTTTTTTTTTTTTAATTGGATTGCTCGGCAACCTTTTGGGCTGTTGGCCATTGCTGACCGAGAACCCATTGGTTATGGCCAAACAACCTCTGTTTATGCATTTTCTGCCATAATTTTTACTTTTTAATTTTTATTTTTTCAATTGGAACTGCTCGGCCAGCTATGGTCGAGCACCCCACAGGCTACTCCGCAAGTGCTGGCCGAGCAACCCTTTGGGGTGCTCGGCCACTGCTGGCTGAGGACTCCATGAACTATTCTGCCATTGTTGGCCGATGATGGCACAAGGGCATTTCCGTCCCCCATAAAAAAAAGTGGGTGTAGAGGGTAAAGAACGGGGTGTATTTAGCCGCACCCAATGAGAAAATCATTAATTTTCTGTGATCTGTGAGTGTTTCATCTATACCTTCATTTTCCAGAATGCTCTGGTGGAGGAGACGAAGAGGCAGGAGCAGAATTGGCGCCACGGAGGCTTTCGATTAAGTCGCTGAGCTCCTTGCGTGCAGACTCTCTGCCGAACATGAATCCATACCTGAAATCAAAAAGATGCTCATACATTTACAAATAACAGCAATTTAGAAAAGATCAAATATGCAAAACCGAAAATTCGTGAAAAATTCAAACCGAATTGTGCAATAAAGAGGTTAAAAGGAAAAGGACTGACCAGAAGGAGACTGCCGAGAAGACTCCGGCGGCTGCTACAGTGTGTAGGAGAGTGAAACTCTTCTGCATCTTCATTTATTGTCTATTGTCTGAATATGTATCGTACGAGTAGAAATATGCACCCACGCTCGTGGTATGGTGAGATGTGTGGATGCAGCGGCGCCGCTGCAGATTACGGAAATGCGAGGGGAAGGGGTGGCTGTACGAAGTCCGCTGCAGTCAATTACAACAAGAGTTAATTTCACAAATAGCCACTGAACTTTTCTTTGGCGTGTCACCTTGACCCTGAACTTTAATTCGTGTCATCGCGTGGAGGAAATTGATATTAGCATACCATGTTTATACAGTTCAATCCGATCATATAAGACAACTAGGGTACTTTACGCGCGATGCACGTTAGGTTTCAATTGGTTTGTGTTCACGGAGACGGTGCTAAAATCAAAAGCAAACTTGCACTCATGCAAATAAGTATACTGTGCATGGGTAGAAAAACAAAATAGCTAGATGTGTGGGAATTATACTTTACAAACATATCTTTTTATAATGTTTTAAAGTTGTAACACATGAGCAGAGCTGAAAGTTGAGATTTATACCCACATACATATCCGTGAATTAATAAATAATAGCACGGTGGTAGGCTGAATAAGTGGAATAAAATATTATTGTGTAAGTTATATACTACAAACATAGACAGCTGCAAAAATGGGATTTCCAAACCATTTTCTACAGGCAACAACTTATCCAAATGGCACATCAATGTAGATGAATGTTTCATGTGCTGTAGATAGTGCTAAACTTGTAAATTAGTGGAAATCATGGTAACTGGACTTGTATTAATAGGTGAAAACAGTATATTGGTTAGTAAGTTATAGTAAGATGTGCAACAGAGGAATCATATTGCAAAAAGACAGGACCACAAAAGACCACCTTAAATTTTACAGAGTTTATGTATATGTAGTTTAGAATCTCATAGCATAGAAGTTAAATAATTAGAAATCCGAATCTAACCTATTTAGCAATACAATGTTCATAAAAATAGTTCCATGTGGTAATTTCAGGTTCTGACATCAATGGACAATCAACAATTAATGAGCATTTGTAAGCCAGAGTATGGTTCAGAAAATGGCTAAACCAATTTCAATTTTTTAAAAATGATTTTTCATAAGGATGCTTAAAAAGTTAGGATCAACTTACATTTAGAGTTCAATAAAAAGACTGAGGAAAAATAAATAAATAAATAATGCTTGCTCACCCTTGCTAGAATTAGAATTAGTGAGGCCAACCATGATGATGACAGATGATTAAGGATGTTAGTCAAAGTTTCAATCAGTAGAAAAAATGGAAACATAAAATTTAAAAACCTCAAACAAACAACTAAAAAGACGAAGTAAATGTGACACATTTGCTGAAGTTATGTGAAAATTTTTAATTTTTACACTTAGGTCCACAAATGCAGACAAGCAAGATAATTGCACCAGCTAAAAAATGAAGCAAAAATTGAAGAAGAAACACCAAAAGGGCTACACGAGATGAAATATGCTATTTGTGGTGTATTCAACTTCTTTTTGAAAATAGAGATTTTTTGTCCTGTTTTGAATCAGCCTTTATATTTCTAGACAGTCAGATACAGAGAGCAAACCAACATTAAATTGGAAAGTAAAGGAAGAAGAAAGAGCGATTTACCAGCAAGAGAGCGTGAGGTGGATGAACCCTACCTAGCAACTGCCTCAAAGAGAGGAAACGAAGATCTAGCTCCCAAGTATTCAAAATTTATTTGGAGATGATTACCGCGAATTAGGGCTCCAGAAATTGTAGTGCGATAAAAAAATAAAAAATAAAAATAAAATAAAATAAAATTATAAGCTCAATGGAAAAGGGGAAAAGTTCAGATTTGAGGAGGACAAAGTAGGGAAAAGCATATTAGAAGCATACGCGGACGATTTGAAATCAGAAGAAAGGTAGAGAGAAAGAACGCTGAAGTTCGCCGGAGAGGAAATGTAGAGAGAGAAAGAAGTGAGCATGTTTTTGTGTTGGAGTGGAGGAGAAAGGGTAGAGAGAAAAAAAGCGAGGGAGTGTGAATTGGATTAGATTCCCGAGTGCTGAAATGGGCCGAGTCAAATCCGCGAGTGCTGAAATGGAAATGGAGTTGGAGTCTACGGCTGCATGGGCCTTAAACGATGTCGTGTTGGAGCTTTAAAACAAACAACGACGTCGTCTTGAAATGGTCGTATGAACAGTTAAAATCTCATTCACTCTTTTAAGATAGTAGTGATAGTGATAGTAATTTTATAAAAAATTAGCAGTTACGCCCATGCATTGCACGAAAGACTTGTCTATTAATACGTCATTTTCATAAATATAAATAGAATAGCATTAACAGTACTGTAAATGATTATACAAAAAATTAACTACAATACCGATCATCACACGATTTAAGCAATGCAGAAAAATTTTAAAAGAATTTTGAGAGAGTTTCCCTTGTATTTCAAACAAATCCATCTTATGAAACACTAAAAATTCAAGGCATGACTCGACAAAATCAACATAAAATAATTATAGTTGCACAGGATGATAATTCCTCATAGAGATTGAGATAATATGTCACAATTTGTTTATGGTAAAATTAAATTTACTAAATATAAACGCAAAAAACATTAAATGCTATTGTTATCAAAATAACCACACTAAAAGGCACTACTAATTTTGCTAGAGACTATATTTTTTCTTAAAAATTATTCTACATCCTGTTAAATTTAGGGCTTATTCTATACATAATATTTTTAATTTACTAGAACGACGTATTAGATGTGCGATTGAAAATTGGAAAAAGTGTATTAAAAATGTAAAATAATTATATTAGTGGTTAAAAATAACAAGAGAGAAAATATTAGTAGAAATTAGTGAAATTTATTGTGTATAGAACAAGCCATTAAGTATAAATTTCGAGAGATATTAATTATGCATTCATATGATTCACAGTATTGACAATGAACACTTTCTAAACATACTAAAATGTACATTAACATATTCGATACTGGTTTAACATATTCAGTATATTAATTTTTTAAAAAACTTATCAATTTACATGTTTATTTTTAATAATATATTGAATGATTGGACATCCAATTCAAATTAACTGGCTTTTTTACCCGTGTGTTGCACATGAAACTAATTTTCCAACGAATAATAGTTTTGATAAATGTCAATAGTATGATATTAGTACAACTAAAATAAATTAAATACCGTTTAGAGCACTAAACATAATGAATATAAAATAATAAAATAATTCTATAAAATTTTCAATAGAGTTTTCCCTATATTGCACAGGGACAATTTGTGATAAAGATTGTGATTATATAAATGCGAAATAAAATAATATTAAATTAAATATTATAATTATCGAAATAATTACACTAAAAAACTCTATTACCATTCGCATAACTTATAATTTCTTATTTAAAATTATTCTCCATTATATTATATTATATTCAATTACAAATTTGAAAGATATAACTATACACCCGTGCGATGTATGGTGTTAACAATAAATATATGAATGATAATTTTTAAAATTTTATTGTGAAACATTATCAATATATAGATAGATATATTAAAGAGTGAAAATACAACGGGTATAGTTCGACAGACCCTAATATCACATTCCTTTCCTGCTAGGAAATACTTATCCACGTCTACGGCACAACCTCGTTTAATCAAGGTAGACCGAAGATTATATAAGAATTGCAACAAAATGGGAACTCACTATTCCTCGTCCCCGCCAAGTTAAAAAATTCTCATCCACGTTCAAGCTCAATCGTGATTGTATAATCAAAAATTTTTATGTGTACTTTTTTTAATGTAGTAATGACATCTAATTTTTCCAATATATATCTTCTAAATATACTAAATACGTATATTAACATATTCGGTATAAACTTAGCAATTTAACATATTCGGCCGGTATATTAAATTTTTTTAAGCTCACCTGTTTAAGTAGAGTAGTTAATCGATGAATTTTAAAACTCATATAAATCTGGATTGACAAAAATTGGTACAAAATAAATAATTTAAAATTATTTATTGTAAAATCTTAGGTCTATACATAAATAATACATTTAAAAAAAATCTTAAGATCTTAGGAATTGTAAAAGCTAAAGTCAAATATGCTTATTTATGATAAATTTCAATAAACACCATATTTGTAGTTTGATTGATTTTCTATCTTTGTTATTGTCAATCATTATTTTAAATATGATGTGATTTGTAACATGTAACTGTAAATTATTAAAAATTAATTTTTCAAACAATACCAACATGAGAAAATAATTGTCCAACTCTAATATCACTAATTATTGATCAAATTGCAATCAAGTGCAACTAAAAGGAACAATTCTAGAAAATACAAAAACATATAAGAGTCAAAGGAAAAAATATTTTAATAAAAGAATGCCAGTGAAAAAATAAGTGAAATTAATTAAACACTAATGATCAATCAACTCATTCTATAATAAGATATAATACCCTAATTCTAGAAATCCAAAAACTTGCAAGTGTTGTCTTCAGTTTATTTTAAAATGCAGAATAATATAAATTAATTTTGGAAACACATATTTCTTCCCTGTGGCAATCTAATTAATTTTAATCATTTTTATTTTTTAAATTAATTATATTTTTTGCCTTTTAGCAATTTAATTAATTTTGATTAATTTTTGTCCAAATGAAATCTTGTCAACTTTTGTGTAAGGAAAATGAGTCTAATTAGATCTTAGAAATATAATTAATTTCAATTAATTGTAACATAATTAATTATAATTAGTTTGTGTTTTGAGTTAAAATAACTTTTTATTCTAAAATAATTAGCTTAATAGGTGCAAATTTAAGAATTACATGAATCTATTTGTCAAGATATTTTATAAATTTAAGAATATCTTTTAATTCAAAAAGTATATTTCATTTTTAGAGGAAACCTTATGAACCCATAGCAATTTAATTAATTTTAATTTTGTTTTATTTTTTTCACAGGACTATTTTCAAATCCATATCTAATGAAATCAAACTTTCAATCATGTCAACTCGTATTTTGGAATTTAATAGATATCTTCCAATCTTGAAGATATCTTCCATTTTTCGAAGGAAATCATGTCAACTTGTATTAATCTAATTAATTTTCGTTATTTCTTTATTTTTTAAATTAACAATATATTTCCCCTCTTAGCAACATACTCTCTCATCCCAGTTATATAGGAATTTATTCCATTTTTAGTTGTCTCAATTATAAATGCCATTTTCTACTCTTTTTTAAAACTTTTATACCCTCATTAAATGGACACATTTTAAAGTTATTTGTCAGTTCCAATAATTTTTAAATTCATTTTTTATATTTTCAATGAAAGCCTTAATCCGTGTAAAAAATGATAATGGCATATATATCCGGGCACGGAGGGAGTAATAACTAATTTTCAAAATTTTCTTCCATTGAAACCATGTCAATTTTCATCAAATGAAACTATGTTCCAATTAAATAATAACAATATAATTAATTTTAATTAATTTAAAAATAACTACATTTTAATTTTTAGTTAATTATATCTAAAAAGAATTAATTGTTTCTTAAATAATAGGCTTAATAACCAGAATTTGAAGATTTATTTATTAAGGATATTTTGTAATTTAAAAGATATATTGTAATCAAAAAGTTGTCTTAAATTTTATAGGAGAAATCTTACTAACTCATAACAATCTATTTAATTTTAATTATTTTTTATTTTTAATTAATCACATTTTCCCCTTTTAGCAATATAATTAATTTTAATTAGTGTTAGTCCAATGAAACCTTAGCAAATTATTGCAAAAAATAATTAATTATTTATAAAATAATAAGTTTAATAGTCGCAGTTATAAGAATTGTATGAATCTAATTTTTAAAAATCTTGTAACTTAGAAGATATCTTATAATTTAAAGGTTATCTTGAAAGTTAAAAGATATCTTTCATTTTTCAGGGTAAATCTTGCCAACCCATTACAACATAATTTATTTTTAAAATTAATTTTATTTTCCTATTTTAACTATATATATAATTAATTTTGATTAATTTTCATCCAATGAAATTGTGTAAATTTTTATCTAGTGAAACCCAGTCCAATTAAATTTTAGCAGCATAAATAAATTTAATGCTTGCAATATAATTAATTTTTATTTTTAGATAATTATTTAAAAATAAATTGCTTAATATCTAATGTTTCAAAAATTATATGAATCTAATTTTAAAGATATTTCGTAATTTAAATGATATCATGCAATTTAAAATACTTCTTTTGTTTTTCAGGAAAAATCTACCAAATCGTAGCAATCTAATGAATTTTAACTATTTTTTATTTTTAAATTAATTATAAATTTCTCATTTGAAAAATATAGCTAATTTTGATATAATGTGGGGAAACAAAATTTAGATTTAATATTTAATGTTTAATATAAATAATGATTTATTAATTTGTTTGTTATGATTGATTATTAATTAATAAAAAATCAAAAATCAAAAGACAAAAAATTCTAGAAGATAAGTTTGAATCGGTGGATATTTGAAAAAAATCTGACTTTGACTATACACATTTTTTTATTTTGGTGAGAATAAGATTTAATATAGATAATGATTAGTTAATTTATTTGTTAGGAATTGATTATTAATTAATAAAAAATCAAAAAATCAAAAGACAAAAAAAGGTTTGGTTTTAGGTGAAAAAACTAATTAATCTAATTAAAAAATATGTTGAAAATTCCCTCCTTCTTTATATATATATATATATATATATATATATATTTGGATAAGATAAATAAATTGGAAATATATAATTAATAATAATTAGTGGTATAATTTGGCAGTTTACTTATTGTATAGGATTATCTAATATGAAGGTTGGGTATTAAGCCCAAAAAAATTAATAATTAAACTAGACGACTTAATTGATGATCTTAAAAAATTTAGATAAAATCTAAATTGAAAGAAATCAATATAAACGAAATAATTTAAAGTAGTTAGGATTCTTAATATTTATTTAGAAGAGATAGAATCATAACTAAATATTTAACATAGTTGATAATCAATTAAAAATTCTAATTAGAGAGTTTAAATTTGTTCAACCTCCTAAAAGGAGGGTGAACATTACCTTCCTCTTGGAGCGCTAATTTGAGGGGTAAAAGTCTAAATTTTTGAAATTTCTTTTATTCCATATTATTCTATTCATCGGGAGCTTCACTATGAGTATAGTCTTAATATATAATTTTTTTATTTTCAAAATTACTTATTTTTAGTAATAAGTTACTTATTTACCTATAAAATAAGTAACTTTTAAAAGAGTGAAAATTGTATATTAAAATTTTCTACCGCTTTTAAAATAAATTACTTCTATTTTATGCATAATAATCTTTGATGATTTGGATGGGGCAATCCCATTTGGGCTCCAATTTCCTGGGAACTCATCCAGTGGTAGCAACATTACAAAGGACCAAATCACCAACTGTGAACGATCGTTCCTTAACCTTCTAATCAATACTTTCCTTGCGCTGCCTCTTATGGTCATTCACACACTGAAGGGCTTTCTCTCATTCTCCATCCATAATATCAATCTCAAATTGATGATATCTTGCAGATTCAGTTGTGGTTGATAGAACTCATAGGGTTGGCTCAATTATCTCTGTAGGAGTAACAACTTCACTTCCAAAACACATGCGAAACGGAGTTACCCCACGTGGTCTCTCATGGAGTTGTATTGTACACCCATAATACATTGGGTAACTCTTCTGCCCAATCCATAACCGGTTGTTCTTGTAGCCGTGTCACAAGCCCCACAAGATTGTCCGATTAGTGACCTCAACCTGGCCGTTAGTCTGTGGATGAGCAACTGAAGATAATCGAAGTTCAATCTTATAGCTTTCACAAAATTGTTTGAATTTATGATTGTCAAACTGACAATCGTTATCCGAGATCAAGACTCTAGGAATCCCAAGTCGGCAGATGAGCTGTCTCCAGACAAAGCTTGGATCTTCGATCCAGTGATCGTAGCCAATGCTTCCACTTCTACCCACTTTGTGAAGTAATCAATGGCCACCAATATGAACTTTCGCTGATGACTTACGATTGGAAGTCGTCCCAGAATATCTAGACCCCACTGATAGAATGGACATATGCCAGAGATTGAATGTTGATTCTCAGCCGTAGATGGATCAAATTTCAATAATAACCATGTCGCAGTGTTTTGAAAGCAAGCATATTTTCCCCAAGGTGATATCTGCAGGCCCCATGATGAATTTCCTCTAAGATTTTCTCCCCATCTTCGAGCATGACGCACTTCAAATAGGCATGCTCAACCCCTTTTGTCATAACACACCATCAATCATACAGAATCTACAAGCGCATATATTGTTACGCACGAGAATACGTGTGGAAAACTCCGCAAGTGTACGGGTCGTAGCAAGTAATAAAGTTGACTTAGTTAGAGTCCGGGTTGTCATACCCACAGGGGTTGGTATTTTGGTCAAGCTAATTATTCTAGTGTGAAGAAAAGAAAGCAATGAAAATACATAGAATTAAAAGAAGGGAAAATGAGCCAACCTAAGCTACACTAAGTAAGCAATAAAAGGAAGAGATGAAATTGGCAAGAATGGGAATGAGCTTGGATGAAGGATAGTTGGGATTCATGACTTCATTCAACTATAGTCCAATCGATTCAATGTCTAAACATAATATAATGCACATTCTCAATGTTAGACCCGACTTTCGAAGAATGGATAGTTCCTCTTTCGAATGTCAATCTATCCCTAATCAATTGATTCAATATACTATATTTTGTGTCGATTGGAAATCAACTAACCGCATTACTCATTGTGAAAGTAACTCAAAAGATCACCTAAGGTTAGAGTTATATTTCTATCCTTTACAAAAATGTAGGGTGATTGCTATTCGGTCTAATTAGTGCACTCCCATCTCTAGGATCATACACTAATCACATGTACACACATTTGGTGACTAATCAAGCATATGGATTAAACTCAATAACAAGCACACAATAGAATGAACAATAATTCATAACCATAGACAAATATCATTGATTAAACTAGATTAAATTCCATCAGTCATCCCAACATTACAACAACTAGCCCATATTATAGGAAATCATAGAAACATCTACATACAAAGCACAATGGAAATAGAAATAAAGACAACAATAACAAGATAGACAATCTCCCTTTTTTGAAGAGTAAAGTCTTGTTCCCCGATTTCTATCCACCTTCTTGTTGATCTCCTCTTCTTCTACTCCAAGTGATCAATCCCAATCAAAACCCTAACCTCAAAGAAAGGAATAAAGAAAGAACAAGGAAAGAAGAGATAAAAAGGAAGAAGAAAACCTGAGCTAAACCTAAACTAAGGATAATAATTGGGGATCTAACAATGGGGGTATATATATATATATATATATATATATCTTAATTCATGCTTCCCCAAGTTGGAGGAAGAAATTATTCCAAATTACCCCCAAAAAAGAGGTTAAAATGGTAAAAAATGGGGTTTGGGTAGAAAATCAGCATTAAGGCACCCGCAGGCATGGGTGCGAGTGCACCCTGATGGACTGCCCATAATTTTTTTTTCTTTTTTTGTTATTTTTGTTTGATGAAATTGCATAGAAAGCCCTCCAACTTTTGACTATTCTTTCAAAAAAAATTCCCAAATAAATTTCATCCAAGGTCCTTCATCTTTTGGAAAGTTACATTTTGGTCCCCAAACTTTAGGAAATGTGACATTTTTAGTCCCATTTTTGCTTGTTTTGCATTTTTCTTCTTCAAATTGAGGATTTATGCTTACAAATACAATATAATCATATAATTAAGTAGATATCCGCTCGATCTAATGATAATTTATCCGTCGATCATGCTACACTGCCATTGAGAATTATATAAGGAATAACATAATAAAATAAAATGACACGACGTGCCTTTATTTTTCTTTCAATGAATAACTTTCATTAATGGTAAAACGAGACTTTTACCTCTATTATATCACCATTTATGGCAAAAATTATAGAGGTCTAATATTATGTTTTATCCGTTTAAAGGTAATAATAAGTGTGTAAAATGCACACTTAACATATATATGTAGGTGACACACTTCTACAGTATCAGAAGGTGCCCATCCAAAATTGATATGAGCCTTTAAGGGACCCATCCATGAGGTATACGATACCCTTAATGGGCTAACCTTTTAAGATGGACTTTCGAGCCTTTAACAGATGCCAACGAGGAGAATTCACATCGGATCAGCTTAGATTCATATCTACCACGTAATTATTTAAAGAGACCTCAGTCTGCAAATTGATCTACCATTTCTCAAGGTGGACTAGGTTGGAGCAAATCCAGAACAGAGTGGATCGAGAAAATGATCTGTGTTTGATCCATGGCTTTAAAAAAATTGATATCAATTTACTATTTGTAGAGCTTTTTTATTTTTTGTTTCAAATTTTTATCTTGATATCAAGTTACAAAAGAGTTTTGTATTATTAATTAATTTGTCCCTTGATTTTATTATTTTCTTAAATGTAAATCTGTCAATTGGCATTCAAAAAAGTAAACAAGCATTGTTGGTAAATTCTTACAGATAAAACGTAGTGTAAGAAACGGAAGTATAAAATAATTTGATCCTTACAAATAAATAGAGAAAACGTAAAAAAAATGTTCAAAAATCATAAAAGATAATAAAATCCATGCATTAATAGAGAAACCAGTTATAGTACTGGCCTGAAGATTCGTTCTTGGCTTCGAGGTTTTGGCTCTGCAGCATCCGTTTCACTGCATCGATGACTGAACCAAGAAATAGTAAATGCGAATTAGACTGTTGCTATTAGTTCACTGAAAATGGAAATAAGTGAAATGAGATAAGAAATTAGAAAGGTCAGTTGCACATCTTATGTAAATGACGAACAGCAAGTGCAAAAATTCTTTATTTTATTGGAGTAATGAAGTTAGACAGTGTTCTCTAATTTTAGCCCTATTTTTCAATTTTCACACATGAAATACAATTCTCTAAACTCATTTAACATTTAGGGTCGTATTCAGTAACATCATAATTTTATGAATCTTACTCTTACCAAGATATCGAAGAATTTGAATTTGTGGTGAAATTGATTGTTTTATGAGAAAGAAATATACTAATTTACAGGAAAGTTTCGGTCCGCCCGGGTGATTTTCTCTCTCGTCCGGATTCCGTTTTGAAATCCGAAAATTTTGTTGGATTCATCACGACGAGATGGAGCTCCAGCAATTTGGAAAAAAAATTTTGAACACCGTACCGTCCAGTTGTGCCCGGTCAAAGATCGGTCAAAGTTTTTAGCGGCCAAAAACTTTGACCGGTCACCACGGGCCGTCACGGTGTCCAAAATTTTTTTTCCAAATTGGTAGAGCTCCATTTTGTCGTGATGAATCCAAGAAAATTTTCGAATTTCAAAATGGAGTCCGAACGAGAGAGAAAATCACCCGGGCGGACCGTAGGCTACGGTCCGCCCGGGCGGCTACTACTTTAATGTATTATAATCTTGAGCGCATTAGATTCACGGTAAAGATTAATTTCAATTGGAGCCATTCTTCCTAATAGTTCAACTTAAGTTGATTAATGATTACCAATAGTGTGTTTATTTCAGTATAATTTATTTATATTTTAAATTGAAAAAATATTTCTTGAAACACTATAACATGCTCACTGTTATAAAAGTATAGAAATAATAGATAGAATTTAGAGAGAATGAATTCCAAGGAATTCTCAGGAATCAATTTCATTAATAACTGAAGCCCTATTTATAGGAAAACTTCGAATGGCACAATCGTAATTACATAATTTCATCAAGGGTATAATAGTCATTCACATATAATAATTACATCTTTTACCAAATTATTCCTCCACCAAATTATTCCTCATAATTCATAACCACCAAATTATTCTCAATTATTCATAACACTTCAATTATTATTCATAACACTCCCCCTTGAATGACTATTAATACAAATGTTTTCTGGAACTGTTTGGAGAAAAACCCAGTGGGAAAAAACTTCCAAAACGATTGCAGGATAGCTTGGAGTGGTTATATACTGTTTCATCAAAACATTGCTCCCCCTGATGTCTATCAGCGGCATATGAGTATTCACGTGCTGCCTCGTTAAAACCTTGTCAAGAAAACCCAGTGGGAAAAAACTTGATCGAAGGAAAAAATGCAATTTGCTCGTTTGATTTCATATCTTGAGAATTGATATCTTTACTTCTGGTAAATGATTTCAATATCATCATCGTTTGGATCTAAAGCATTAGCTCCATTATAACTTGATCCAATAGATACACTGTATCAATTTCTCCTATCGTTCTCAATATACCATGAATATGCCTCGTTAAAACCTTATTAGGAAAAACCCAGTGGGAAAAACCCTAATGAAGGAAAAAGAGTACATTATTCATGTGAATACGCCTTTAAAGTTGCCTCATTAAAAACCTTGCTAGGAAAACCCAATGGGATAAAACCTCAATCAAGGGAAAAAGAGTGCAACGCGTATTTTATACAATTATGCTGCAAGCATTTCAAAATCTTTCATACATTTGTATGAGTATCATATACATTGGTTTTATACTCTTCTGCTCATTTAGAGTGCATCAATTTTCGTACACAACTACAAAACATTCACCATGAACACATGTCTCCAAACACACAATTTAAAGCATATAAATTCATCGTAAAAACATGTAAACATATAAGTAAACCTTCATAACTAATTAACACTTAAAATATATCATTTAACATTTAATACTCACTTAATAGGTTACTTCATTCCAGGGGCTTAGCTCACCCTTTAGGGTACTCATAAATACGGGTTTAGCTCATCCGATCATTTAATTTCCTTTTCGGTACTACACACACGATCGGTAATTTAACTTTCATGAGCATGCAACATATAATGACCACCATGCTTATCTTTAAACTTGAGCAATAGTCATCATCACCTCATCATCTCATAAGTTAAGGATTTCACATTCACCATTTATCATCTTCAATATATCTCAATATTTTCATTATCATTGATCATATGTAGCGCTACATTTTCATATCGTGTCGACACATTTCAATTTCATTTCTTTCCCATATCGACATAACTTATCGAGATATCTCATTATCAATCCTCTTGTAGGATTACACAATATAGTTATGTCTATATACTCTTCAAGAGTATATGCCTCCGTTATTAAGACCATCTTTTATAATTTGCTTTGATATATATGATTGGGGAAATATCAACGCTTCTGGTGCTAACTTATCAAAGCATCGTAGGCGATATATGTGATTGTTCATAGCCTTTCATGCATCTTTGAACTTCAAGTTCAGTATTTCAATTTCGGATATAACATGATGCATTTCACATATTATTTTCAACATTTAATACTCCCCCTCATCTGAGAAAATTTAGAACACCAAAACTCATACATTGGTATGATTTTAATCATATATGTTCTCATCATTCAAATTTAATATGGGAATTTAGACCGTTTGCATTCTATTCTCGATATCGGCAATTTATTTGAGGACTTTAAATAATTTGCCATATAATATCCCACTTGTATGCGCATACTCAAATCCTTCAAAGATTTATTCAAATCATTGGGATATACATTTACTAGCTTTATCATTAAATTTGAAAATCATGCTCATACCGTGAGCAAATATTTCGTAAATTTCAAATTACGAATCATATACACATATGACTATCTAGTGGATCCATATCATAATATCTAGTAGTCCACATGTAGGATGAGTGGGCCCATACTTCTCATCCTTTATTCCATATATATTTGGGATTTATTCCCAATATTGGCTAGTAATTATTTCATCATTTATCGAGAACAATCATTGAAGAATTCTTTTAATTCTTCACTTGAAATATTGATTTCAATAATTATTTAAACCGGGATGGTCAGTCAGGTTTGCAACGAAGTATTATTGAACTTCTAGTTCAAGAAATTCTTATATCGATTTCACTAGTATCTCAGATAGTGCTCAATATGATTTATCATAGAAATAATTCACCGACATATTCCATCATCTTTTGGTGACATTATTGTCTACCACTATTCAAACACGGAGTTACAGCTCGTACGCATCACATCCGGCTATTATTTAATTCCGAAATCGTAGCTCTTACGCTTTATTTAAAATCGGAGTCTTATTTCATACGCGTCGTATTATTCTATAAATAAATCATCAAAATTATTGCAAAATTCATCCTAACAAGGATCTATACATTATAATGGATCATATGCTCTCAAATCTTCGAAAATACTATCCATCACTACCGATCAAAATCCTAAAAAGGATTTATCGATGTAGGTTGGAAAGATTAAGGATGCTAATGAATAAGGGTATCCCACAAGATATCCGATGCTTGATTGAAGCAAAGGTTCGATTATCTGGTGAGGTTTCAATTCCTTCTAAATACATGCCTGGTATGGGTAAAAGTAGTTTTTCAAAGAAACGGAGAGCAAAAAGATTAGGAGGATGCTACAAGTGTGCTCGATGGACATGTGACACTCGATGTAAATCATGGGGTACTTGTCCGTAAATCGAGAAGATAAAATAGCATTCATTAAGGATGGATTGAGTAAGGAGCCTTTGGATGATATTCAAATGGCTCTTGAGACACATCCTAGTGGACACGTACAAGGTGAGCTAATGGCCTTATGGGCCAAATTCAAAGATCAACAAACGCGTTCTGATCTTGAAAAACTTACTTTAGAAGATCCTGCTTGTAAATTTAGTAGAAAAATTTAGCATAATGATTTTCCCATATTTATATAAGAAAGCTCGGTGTAATAACAAAGATCAATATATTTCTTTTATTTGTAAATATCGTTTTTCAATTTTAAGATATATATTATTTTTCAATCACTGACAGCTATATGTCATATCACTAAAGAAAAATTTCGCTTTTCTCTTTCATATTTGTCAAAAAGTAAATAGTGCACTCAATTATTGGTTTTAAAATTTTTCTTTAAATAGAGGATTCATATATCTCTCATGTTGAAAATATAGTGCAAAAGAGAGATAGGAGTAGAGATGGATGTGGAGATTTTAGAATCATCTCATACAAGTCAACTTTTACCTCGCCATATTAAAACCGTATGTATTCTTGGTGGATCTAAACTGGTAGGCCATATCCAATATGTGGATATGGCAAACCAACTCGTAAAAGAGTTAGGGAGACAAGAAATCAATATACTATACGGAGGAACCAACAACAAACTTTTAGCTAGACTTATAATGGCCGCACAATCATGGGGAATAAGAGTTTCGAGTGTAATACCTTTCCATCTAGTTGGATCTAATACTCGAATTGGAGCCAGTTCTACCATGGGTCCAGCAGGGTTGGTGCTACAAGCGCAATCCATCCACAACTGCATGATGTATATGATGAATAATAGTGATGCTTTCATTGTCCTTCCAGGCGGCTACAACACACTGGAGGAAATATTCAATATAGCCTCGTTGGCATAGTGGAATTTTCATGTCAAACCAATAGGTTTGTTGAATATTAATAATTTCTTTGATGGCTTACTAGCGTTTCTAGATCGAGTGTAAATAATAAGTTTATCTCTCATTCAATGAGAAAAATACTTATTTCTCGCTAGATCGTTGATGAACTACTCATCAAATTTCATGCATATGTTCAAGAATCTGTGAAGCCCAGTCCGTCGATCACGGACCAGGTGTCAGCGAAAAAGAAATTCGGATCCTTTAAATATTTCATTATGAATCCTAATGTTGATGGTGGCGAGTTACGAGTATTTATACTCTCGACGCATCCCTCATTTATGGATTCGATGTATATTCTTTTGCATTTCTATATTTTCGAAAGTGTTTAATGCCATCTTTTGATATTCTCAATATGTTCCACTTCATTGCTTTTGTACTTCTTCCTGAGTAATAATAATATCATATTGGCTTTATTCAAATATAGAAATCTAGTGATTATGCTTCTTCAAGAGCATTTTATTCTCATATTAATACAATCTCATATCATCGATGAGATTACTTCATATAATTTCTCCATGCGATATATTATCTTTGATTTATCAACATGGGATCTATTGAGCATTTGATTTTCATCTATTTATCCAATGGTGACTTCAAGTACCACTTACTCAATTTTCTCCATTAATATTCTTATATATGGGGAAGTAATTTTATTCTCATCGTCTACTACTTGAGTATGATTAGAATATTTGATCAACTACTTCTTCTGGAGTAGGATTCGTTATAACCAATCGTGTAGTATAACCCACCACATTGGAAATATGCACACCAATCGTGTGGTATTACCCACCACATTGGAAATAAACTATAAAGTGCATAAATTTAAATTGTAGAAATTAAATTTCCTCCAATAGGTGGTCGAACCTACCTTATGGGAATTATTGCAATAAATATAAATCTACGGAATTTAAATAGCAAGAATTAAATTGCATAATATTTAACTACTTCTTCAGGAGTAGGATCTGCTTAGTAGAAGGTATTACCCATCACTTAGCATATAAAGTGCAGAAATATATAAAACCTTCCGTTTAGTGACGGTTGAACCCATCATCAAGTAGGAGGTATTGCAGTAATTAAATTGCAGTAAATAAAGTGCGAGAATTAAATATTGAACTGCTTATACGGGAGCAAATTTGTTCTTCTAGAACAAATACTCATTACTTCTACAAGAGCACACTTATTCTTCTAGAATAAGTACATTATGTAATTGAACTCTTCGGGAGTTACATTAATATTTCGATCTATTAACTCAAATGGACTTCAAGCCATTTTATATAATCAATGGATTTAGAATTTCTTCATGAATATTCTATCCATTTTCACTGTCGTCAAAATTAGGTCGGATTTACCCTAAGGGTAAAATTGTCCATTCCAATTCGTAAAGGTAAAATTGTCAAAAATATTTTATCAATGTTTTACGATTGGAAAATTATCTCCTTTCTACTTCAATTTATCAATATCAAAATATTCAAGGACTATTTTGTAACTTTTTCAAAAGTTAGTGTACTGATTTGTAAATTTTGAAAATTTGATAATAACATATTTCAAAACGAGTTATTACCCTGTCAATATTGGTGTCAAATCGAAGCTCTCGTTAAATCGAGTATAATGGAGTCGAGAAAATTTGATTTTGATAATGTATGCTCCTTATATCTCGATAAAACAGATGTTATAGTTTAATATATTATTATATTATAAAATCATATGATTTACCTTTTTTCCTTTCTCTAATTATTCCATGGATGAGATTTACTTGCAATCCATTTACGTGATCGGAAAATTCTTTGGACTCCATTCTTCCAATTTTGGGATTTCAGACATCTCCAAGCAGGTTGTGTAGAATGAGGAATTGTGGGAGAGGAATATGAACAAAAGGGAAGTTTCAATGATGTATTTGTAAAGAGAGAGTTATTTAGGATTGATGAGGATGAATTAATTCATTCGTAATAATCCAGTTTCTGATACAGAAGATCATCTATAAGATGCAACTGTAGAGCATACTTCTTTCATATTACTCAAAGGGTTAGAGACTCCTGCTGCTGATAACGTGTTATAAAAGTATAGAAATAATAGATAGAATTTAGAGAGAATGAATTCCAAGGAATTCTCAGGAATCAATTTCATTAATAACTGAAGCCCTATTTATAGGAAAATTTCGAATGACACAATCGTAATTACATAATTTTATCAAGGGTATAATAGTCATTCACATATAATAATTACATCTTTTACCAAATTATTCCTCATAATTCATAACCACCAAATTATTCTCAATTATTCATAACACTTCAATTATTATTCATAACACTCACAAAACGATTAAACTTTATACTTTTGTTTTTTAGGATTGGTACCGTGTTTTTATTTTTTGCAAATTTAGATGAACAAAAACTTTAAAATTAATGTTAACTAAAGTTCGTCATCTTTGTATTGCACAATATGATTGTTGGTTAAATTTATAAGTTAAAAATATGTAATCAAATAAAATAAATTATAAATAAAAATAAATTTTCTCTTCTTCATGCACAAAATTAATTAAAAATCAGTATATGAAAGCAATTAGAACTTATTAATTTTTCTTGTTTAGAAAAAAGAATTTATTAATGTTTTTAGAGTATGTACATAAATTATTCAATTCTAATTGAAAAAGAAAGAAATCGAATCAAATAAACTGTGATGTACTAAAGTGGAAATTAAGTCACAAAAATAATTTGAACTCAACTGAACGAAATATGAGATATTAGATTACTGGTTCGAAATGTGAAAAATAAAAATAAAAATAAAAATTACTCATAACTTTTTATACGTTCATAATTAGTTCTTAAAAGTTTGTTTTTATTAAACTTCAAGTTAAAACCTTCAATTTGACATAAATATTGTACATTTCTTACCTACAATGATATAAAAATAAAAAATAAAAAATCCTTCCTCATGCGTATTAGTTATAAATGAAAAAAAATTTCCTTTAAAATTAATGGAATAATTAAAGATAAAGATTAATAAGTAATTAATAAGGTTAAATTAGGTTCTAAAATAAATATGATGGCAAATTTGGAAATCAAACGATTTCCCTTGATCCCCTATTTTGTACATAGAGTGATTAGAAAGATTTTTTTTTTTGTTATAAAATCAAACAATCCATTATTTTTTGTAATAGGGCATATTGGATCAGGGCACACCTCGCACATGATCCGATCAGACCCATGATCTGCGACGAATCACCAAAAACTACCCTAATCCGCCCCATTGACCTATATTTTTTAGCTCCATTCAAAGTTGATATTCATGGAATTTGGGATAGATCAGATATTTTTTTCGTTACTACTTGTAGTTCGCAACGGAACCGCTAGGCCATTATTAGTTCATCGAAGAACTATTTAGGAGGATGTAAGTAACAGGAGGTGGGGTGATAGGTTGAAGATGGGAATCATATTGAATAATTTTAAAAGTTTTACGACCTTTATACGATTTTTATTGCATCAATTTACTATTTTTCAAAAAGTTCAAATCAAACAATTTTTTTTATTTTCTCTTATTATATATAGTTTTCGAAATGACAAACAAAATGTGTTTCTAATTTTCTCAAACTAGTCACTCAAAATATTAAACTAAACTAAACTATAAATTAAAACAAAAAAAAAAAAAATGAAAGCTCATCATGTACTTGTCAATGAATTGTTTATTATGAGATGTTAGTATATTATATGGGGAAATTCTCATGAATGTGCGATTAAAAAAGTCGAAAATCTATGAAGAAACGAGAAAAAAAAAATTATGTTGTACGAATCGATGTATGTATATAGTTAAAAATAAACATAAGAAATAAAAGTTTTAGAATTTCTTGATTTTCTTCCGACATGGTTTAAGTAAAATAAACCAAGAACTAATCTTTCGTTGACTTGTAGGTCAAATCTAACAAAAGTAACAATCCTACAAAATTAAGGGAAGTCAACAGAGATGGTCCATGATGGCCAAGTTGTCTATTTTTCGACAAATGCCCTGCGTATGGGGATAAGTGGCATTTAATTCGCTGAAATTATTATGCGTATGCTTTGCAACAGTGAAACATGCTGGGCATGTACGAGGAAGATAGCTCTCAGTCTTGCCGGACCTGTAATTTTCGGAGCCTGACGCGAAAGTTATAAAGTTCGCCCCATAAAATATAATAATTACTAAAATTTATAAGTGCAGTATGAAAATTAATAATTACCTAAAAATAGTACAATAATAAAAAAAATTCTATCATATCGTATTTCACATTATATTCTAATAACAATTTCAAAATTTAATATTTGTTGTTTTGATAAAGAAATATTAATCAAAATTTCAATAATTTAGCCTTTTTACCTTAGAACTCACAATTCTAAAGTGAAACTTTCAAATTCATAAAGAGTTGTTTGATCTCTATAGTTTATGACATTTTACCCATATATGATATTATTGATATGTATAAAACTTATATTTTTGTTATTAAATAATTGTCATGAAATTTATAAAATCTATTTTGAATGTTTTTCGTTGTTCATTTTAGTAAAAGGTGAAGATGAAGATGGCGAGTCAAATTGAGATCAATTATATCGCTTAAGATCTAAGATTTCACTATGGTACCTATGCACTCCATAGTCCTCGCAAAAATTACGTAGACCTGGCCTCCACGATCACGATCGCAAGAATATATTATTTATCTAACTTAACGTAATTATTAAAAAAAATTTTAAAAAAAAATTGGCCCATGTAGCGCCTATCGAGTGCCACGTGGTGTGGAGATGGTACTCCACGCGTTGGGACCTGAGCAAATCCATTGATTATATATATTGATAAAGATTTTTACCATTAGAAAATGCACCTTTAATATATTTTTTCAAAATCTTTTATAATTTATTTATGTTTTAAACCAACACGATTCGATTATTCTGAATACATTTTATTTGATAATATGAAATTTTAAAAACTAGATGAACTATTTCAAATTCTATTTATAATTAAGTTTGAGCAAAATTTTTTTAGATGATGCTAAATAATAAAGAATTAATATGAGTTTTGCAAAATTTTAAGTAAAAAGCGCAACAATAATAAATAATAAAATAAATAAACAATAATAATATGAAAAGTGCACATGGAGGAGTCGAATTTGGATGAAAGGAAATATACAAACTAAAACTCTGCGACTAACCATCACGCCACGTGCAAAGTTGAACAAAATGGGCAACGTTTCACTATATAATGTAACCTTTTATGTATGACAAAAAAAAAAAAAAAAGTCGTCCGCCTCTGATTTTGCGCCCGAGGCGAAGGTCTCACTCGCCTCAAGAATAGGACCGGCTCTGATAGCTCTGAGCTGGTTCTATACACCATCTCATTTTATTAATTTTTTCTCTTTCATTATTTTTAATTATTTATATAATTATTTTATTTTATATTTTTAATATATTTTTCTCAATTTTCAATCACACTTTTAATACATTATTCGAGTAAATCAACAATATCTTCTAAAAAACAAGGGAATAACAATTTTATCATTTTTCTTGTTGAGAGGGGGTGTAGCATTACCCTAAGCTCATCACTTATTGATTACCCGTAATTTCACACTTACGGTCTGTTTAATTGGAGGGTGGAGAAGTGGCAAGAATTTCAATTCCATAAAATTCCAATTCCCACCCTTCCTCCTAAGATTTCCAATTCCTCAATTTCAAGAAAAATGTCCTATTTCTTCTTAAAATAAAAATCACATTCCATAGAAAATAAAATATGTTTAATTGGAAAGTGGAAATTTTGGGTGGAAAATGCCTAATCAAACACATCCTTAGTTAACTACAACTGATATGATATTTTAAATATATGGCGTATTCATGTCATATTTTTTTTATTATCATATCCCCAATAATTAATGTTTATAATATCATCCCAACGTAAGGGACAAAAATGATCCCAAAGAGTTCTAGGAGAGTAAAACTAATATAGGGCAAAAATGTAAAGAGGAAACAAATTAAGGAGAAAAAATTGTGTGTGTGTCGGGAATAAGTTTAATTGGAATTAATAATTAGGAAAATTAATTTCTAAAAATATAAAAAATAAATTCATCACTAAAACTGAAATTATAACTTTCTTGTCCACATGACATTACGTTACTAGTTGAGAACAAATTTTGTATGGCATGTTGTGAGGTGCTATTCGTTAAAATTTGGGCCAAATTTGATCTTACATTTACATAATAACCCCTCAAATTTGGATTTATTTGTGTGGGTTTTTTTTTTTTTTGTATTTTTTATTTTTGGAGGGGGTTGTGGGGTACTCCAAACCATAAAAACCCTCAACCCGTCAAACCCCAACACATTAGTTTTGCCCTTGGGGAGGAAATATCAAATATATTTAGGTATGCACAAAATGACCATTTTGTCCTTTACATTCAAGCCCGAACCTGACGCGCCATCTGCCTACTAGCATTAGTAACTTCCAATCTCCTTAATGGATTATCCGAGGCAGACAACTTAGCTCTCGATGACCGAGTACTTCTTGTCTGTGAAGAGGTTCCTTCTTCTGAATCTTGAATTGCTTGCTTCAAAATCTCCACCACTTGGCTCATAGCCGGTCGATCTTTTGGGTTTTTGTTTAAGCAGCTATCCGCCAACTTGGCAACTCTCCTGGCGGCAGTTAGTGAATATTGATTTCGGAGTCGAGGGTCCATTATCATGCTAAATCTATTAGTATCGGCCGGGAACTGTTTTACCCATTCTAGAAGCTTCTGCTCCATCGTTGGGAGGTTCCTCTCCAATGTGCGCCTTCCTGTAAGGAGCTCGTAAAGAACAACTCCGAAGCTCCATATGTCACTCTTGATTGTTAGACGCCCCGTGTCCACATATTCAGGAGCAGCATATCCTCGCGTCCCCACCGGCTAACACCATTAAGGTCAAAATGTTAAGGATGAAGCCACCATCTCAATCACAAGAGCAATATCAGAGCATACATTATTAGAAACACGCTCACAAATTCAAGAAATTAGTTTTGATCACCTGCCCGGATGTCTGTGGATACATTAATTAGAAACACACTCACAAATAGAAGAAATTAGTTATCAAAACCGTATAAGAAATTTGTAGTGCTTCACAAACCTAACACGGATAGAATGTCGAATATACTTTTGAACAAAAATTACGCCACAGAAATGGAAATAATTCTTGTAAGATCACGCAAACACTACTCACCGCAGTGGACACGTGAGTTCGACCTTCGGTTGGACCTTCCCTTGCAAGTCCAAAGTCGGAAAGCTTAGGATTGAAATCCTTATCCAAAAGCACATTTGAGGATTTGAAATCGCGATATATCACCTGCTTCACATGGAGGAGAAAAAACAATAGTTACATAACTTTTACCAAAAGTTACATTGTTACAAGCATTGTCGATATAATGCTTGCAATACATATCACCTCAATATTGGATGTAATGACCTTAAATTCATCCAATGCAGAGGTGACATACATCTCATTGTGCCCATATAAATGTTAGATCACCTCCCATGTTACAACTTGTGAGAATACAACAAATTGTGCGAGAGTTGTATATAATGACGATGACAACAGTGAGCAACCACTTTAAGGAGAGGTACCTGAACTTCAACGCCCTCATGCAGATAAGCCATTCCTTCAGCGGCCCCAAGAATAATTTGCAGTCTCGTTCTCCAAGGAATCGCTGGTATTTTCCGGTTGAAAAGATGATCCTCCAAGCTCTTATTGGGCATGTATTCATAAACCAATAAGCGCTGGATTCCTCTTTCTCCATCCAAAGCACAGTATCCTAAGAGTTTTACAAGTTTGGGATGATTCAAAACTCCAAGAAATTGGACCTCTGCAACCCACTCCTTATGGCCCTATATGATACACAAACATTTCCATTGTAAATTTCACTATATTCAATACAAAATTTAGGCTCTCAACTCAAATATTAATCAAACATCATACATCAAATGGAAAACCCATGTCATGAGAGCAGTTTAATATAATCTGCCGAATCTCTAAGCTTTGATTTGATGAAGTTCAACATAAAACCAAATCAAGCAAAAAGTTCAACACTATTCTAAATGTTGCTTTTAGATCAAGAGAGAAATGAAAGGGTACCTGTAATCCTTCTATATTGAGTTTCTTAATTGCAACAACCATGGGATCTCCTTGCCCATCTGGAGGCATAATACTTCCTTTATAAACACTACCAAAACCACCTTCCCCAATTTTGAGCAGTCTGTTGAAATTTTTAGTTGCTTCCTCGAGCTCTGATAGAGGAAAAACCCTCAAATTCTGCTGCCCCTTTTCTATGTAAATTTCCGTAATACCCCTAGGGGAAGGAGCTGAACCGGTGGATTTAGATACACGATTATCTGATTCCCTTTGATTACTCATCTCCGGCGCCGATCTCCGTTCACGGGACTTGGATTTGTCTTTGAATATCGAAAAACACTTCATCATTTTTCTCGGGAAACAATCAAACATATAAAAAAATAGCTCCAAATCTCCACGAGCGATTCTGAATCGACGAACAAATGACTAAACGATTCTATACAGAAATTGGAATGATTGGTCGGCAAAAGGGGGAACCTACAGAGCATAGAGATAAAGCAGGACAGTAACAGAATACAAAGTGGGAACTAATTCCCAAAAACGTGTAGAACAGAAACACGTCAAAATTCAAGTGGGAAAACGAAGATGGAAAAAGAGAAATTGCGTTACAATTAAGGAAAATTAATTTGTGCGTGCGAGAAAATTCAAGAATCATAGGTGTGGAAACTTGGAATTTCAATCCTGCAACGAAATACCAGGCGAAATTCGGAATTTCAATCTGAAAGAATTGAAATCGAAATACTGTTGAATGAAAAGCATATGAAAACCGATGAGAAACAGCGTAGACTGCTAATGAGTTTGTTTTAAATTGTTCATTTAGGGATTGCTGTGCCGTTGAGGAGTCAAACTTCAAAGTGGAAAACATGGCCCGGTCAAAACTTTATCTGATTAGCAATGGTGAGTTACCGCGCAACCTGTGAATTGTAGACGAAATTTTAGTTGCAACTCAACAATTAATTATTTTCAATTGATTAGATTTGAATGTGGACTACGTATAAGTGTGCCGTAATCAATATTAATGAGAATACATATACTAAACATTTTTATATTTACTATTACTTTTTCCCGATGAAACGATTAAGATAGTTTATTTACATAAAATAACAATAATAAAAAACAAAATAACAAAGCATATATAATAATATAGATTTAAATAATAGTTTATAAATTTTGATCCGAACCATTATTTTATAAGAAAAATATCATATCAGTTGTCGTAATTAATGATTTTAAATAATAACAAAATATTTGGGATTAAAATTTAGACAATACTTATTTGAACAAAAAGAAATGCTCACATTAAATTTTTTCCCAACATTTTTATCATCAACGTCATTCAAATAATTAAGTCACAACGATATTTTTGAACACGGATTTTTGAATATTAAATATTGGACAATTTATACATCGTGGATTGTCTATTGTATAAAATGATAAGATCTCTATACAAAACATTTATATATAAAACTCTGCATATTGATTTTTCGCTGACAAAAATTTATTTAGAATAATTAAGAAAAAATTAAAAAAATATGCTAATGTGTCCAATACTAAATATAAAGAATTAAAAAATTTAATTTTTGATACTTATATAATTTTTTGATAAAAAATGAAGAGATGATTAAATGATAATTTTAACAATTTTTGTTAAGTATTTATATATAAAACTCTGCATATTGATTTTTCGCTAACAAAAATTTATTTAGAATAATTAAGAAAAAATAAAAAAAGTACTAATGTGTCCAATACTAAATATAAAAAAATTCACAAAATTAATTTTTGATACTTATATAATTTTTTGACAAAAAATGAAGAGATGATTAAATGATAATTTTAATTATCTTTTTTAAGTGGCTTGTTAAATGATGAAATGAGACATGAAAATTATCGTTTTCTATTTCTTTTTGATTAATTAATTATTCATTATAAATTTAATTATTTAACTACTTGCTATTTGATCTTAAAAAAAATTACCCACCATTTGAATGGTCCAATATGCATTACCTATGAAAATTATTTAAAAATACACTTTTAACGTTGTAAAAACAAAAGAGGATTTTTTAATTTAATTTTTAAATAAATATATAAAAAGGTTTTTTCCCTAAATTCGAAAACCACTGCCTATGTAGCACTACCAAGTTGCCACTTCAACTTCTGTTGCTAAGACGATATATATATACATATATATATATATAATTAATTCAAAAATAAATAATTAAAATGTAATATCCAAAAATTAAGATGTATATAGAAATATTCATTCTCATTTTCAAAATTAATTTAATAAGTATTGCAAGTTGTAACTTTAATCTCTTATCACATTTTCATTAATACATACAAAACTAAATATAAAAGAATTCAAAAATTATATAAATTAATTCAAAATTTTAAGTACATATAAAAAAGTAAAATAAGAAAAATAACACCAAATAAGAAAAGTATAATAAATTAAATATGAAAGCAATTCATCATTAAAATAATGACAAACATGATACTACCACTTATGCATTTGCCTAGGTGGCTCTTCTATCTTTATATGTACCTAGATAATGTCCATCACAGTGTGTACTATTCAATTAATGCATTGAGTATGCTAGAGATGGTTCTTGTGTAGTAACTTGGAGGATTGATCCCCTCCCCATATAGGAGGTTCCCCACGCTCATATGACCCTCCCTGATTAATGCATTGAGTATGCTAGAGATGGTTCTTATGTAGTAACTTGGAGGATTGATCCACTCCCCATATAGGAGGTTCCCCACGCCATATGGCCCTCCCTGATTGAAGGGGGATCTCAAGTGGGATCCTCACTTGAAGCCCCTCTCTAGTCAAGGAGGGCCATGTGGCGTGGGGAACCTCCCCACATGGGAAGGGAATCATTTGTGTAGTAACTTGTTTGGTGCTATAACATTAGACTCATTTTGATTTCCACACTAAAAAAAAAAATTGTAATTAATATCGCTAAAAATTACATTTTACTGGCATTTTTCCAAGTACACTCCAACATTAGATGATAGTAGTAATATTTTATTTTTTTTTACCAATAATAGTGTTCATTAAATAAGAGCGTATTAGGAAGATGAAGAAATTAAATACGTACTAAATATAAAAGTATCTCATTTTTTAACAGATAAATAATGAAAACTAGTATATCTTTGTGGGACAGATGGAATAATTAAATAGAGGGCATGATCTAAAAGTTGCTTATAAAAGATTTAATTTTGCAACTTATTAGTATTGATGATATGTTATTTATAGTGCATACCCAAATTGTATCAATAGAATATTGAAAAAAACATTAAAATATATATATTGTTATGAATAATAATTGAAGAATAATTATTAGGTGTTATGAATAATTGAGAATAATGTGGTGGTTATGAATTATGAGGAATAATTTGGTGGAGGAATAATTTGGTGGAGGAATAATTTGGTAAAAGATGTAATTATTATATGTGAATGACTATTATACCCTTGATGAAATTATGTAATTACGATTGTGCCATTCGAAGTTTTCCTATAAATAGGGCTTCAGTTATTAATGAAATTCATTCCTGAGAATTCCTTCGAATTCATTCTCTCTAAATTCTCTCTATTGTTTCTATACTTTTATAACACGTTATCGATTTAGCCTCTAACCCTTTGAGTAATATGAAAGAAGTATGCTTTCTACAGATCTTATAGATGATCTTCTGTATCAGAAACTGGATTATTACGAATGAATTAATTCATCCTCATCAATCCTAAATAACTCTCTCTTTGCAAATACATCATTGAAACTTCCCTTTTGTTCATATTCCTCTCCCACAATTCCTCATTTTACACAACCTGCTTGGAGATGTCTGAAATCCCAAAATTGGAAGAATGGAGTCCAAAGAATTTTCCGATCACGTAAATGGATTGCAAGTAAATCTCATCCATGGAATAATTAGAGAAAGGAAAAAAGGTAAATCATATGATTTTATAATATAATAATATATTAAACTATAACATCTGTTTTATCGAGATATAAGGAGCATACATTATCAAAATCAAATTTTCTCGACTCCATTATACTCGATTTAACGAGAGCTTCGATTTGACACCAATATTGACAGGGTAATAACTCGTTTTGAAATATGTTATTATCAAACTTTCAAAATTTACAAATCAGTACACTAACTTTTGAAAAAGTTACAAAATAGTCCTTGAATATTTTGATATTGATAAATTGAAGTAGAAATGAGATAATTTTCCAATCGTAAAACATTGATAAAATATTTTTGACAATTTTACCTTTACGAATTGGAATGGACAATTTTACCCTTAGGGTAAAACCGACCTAATTTTGACGACAGTGAAAAATGGATAGAATATTCATGAAGAAATTCTAAATCCATTGATTATATAAAATGGCTTGAAGTCCATTTGAGTTAAAAGATCGGAATATTATTTTAACTCCCGAAGAGTTCAATTATATAATGTACTTATTCTAGAAGGATAAGTGTCTTTCTTGTAGAAGTAATGAGTATTTGTTCTAGAAGAACAAATTTGCTCCCGGAAGCGATTCAATATTTAATTCTCGCACTTTATTTCTTACTGCAATTTAATTAATACCTCCTACTTGATGATGGGTTCAAACCGTCACTAAACGGAAGGTTTTATATATTTCTGCACTTTATATGCTAAGTGATGGGTAATACCTTCTACTAAGCAGATCCTACTCCTGAAGAAGTAGTTAAATATTATGCAATTTAATTCTTGCTATTTAAATTCCGTAGATTTATATTTATTGCAATAATTCCCATAAGGTAGGTTCGACCACCTATTGGAGGAAATTTAATTTCTACAATTTAAATTTATGCACTTTATAGTTTGAGTATATTTCCAATGTGGTGGGTAATACCACACGATTGGTGTGCATATTTCCAATGTGGTGGGTTATACTACACGATTGGTTATAACGAATCCTACCTGTAAGAAGTAGTTGATCAAATATTCTAATCATACTCTCAAGTAGTAGACGATGAGAATAAAATTACTTCCTCATATATACCTAATATTAATGGAGAAAATTGAGTAAGTGGTACTTGAAGTCACCATTGGATAAATAGATGAAAATCAAATGCTCAATAGATCCCATGTTGATAAATCAAAGATAATATATCGCATGGAGAAATTATATGAAGTAATCTCATCGATGATATGAGATTGTATTAATATGAGAATAAAATGCTCTTGAAGAAGCATAATCACTAGATTTGTATTTGAATAAAGCCAATATGATATTATTATTACTCGGAAGAAGTACAAAGCATCAGTGGAACATATTGAGAATATCAAAAGATGGCATTAAACACTCGAAAATATAGAAATGCAAAAGAATATACATCTTGAATCCATAAATGAGGGATGCGTCTCGAGAGTATAAATACTCGTAACTCGCCACCATCAACATTAGGATTCATAATGAAATATTTAAAGGATCCCGAATTTCTTTTTCGCTTGACACCATTGATGCATGATCGACGGACTGGCTTCCACATTCTTGAACATATGCATGAAATTTGATGAGTAGTTCATCAACAAGATTCAGCGTAAATAAGTATTTTTCTCATTGAATGAGAGATAAACTTATTATTTACACCCGATCTAGAAACGCTAGTAAGCCATCAAAGAAATTATTAATATTCAACAAACCTATTGGTTTGACATGAAAATTCCATCGCCAACGAGGCTATATTGAATATTTCCTCCAAAGGTGTTGTAGCCGCTGGAAGGACAATGAAAGCATCACTATTATTCATCATATACATCATGCGCTTGTGGATGGATTGCGCTTGTAGCACCAACCTTGCCGGACCCATGGTAGAACTGCTCCACCCGAGTATTAGATCCAACTAGATGGAAAGGTATTACACTCGAAACTCTTATTCCCCATGATTGTGCGGCCATTATAAGTCTAGCTAAAAGTTTGTTGTTGGTTCCTCCAGTATAGTATATTGATTTCTTGTCTCCCTAACTCTTTATTTAGTTGGTTTGCCATATCCACATATTGGATATGGCCTACCATTAGATCCACCAAGAATACATACGGTTTTAATATGGCGAGGTAAAGTCGACTTGTATGAGATGATTCTAAAATCTCCACATCCATCTCTACTCCTATCTCTCTTTTGCACTATATTTTCAACATGAGAGATATATGAATCCCTCTATTTAAAGAAAAATTTTAAAACCAATAATTGAGTGCACTATTTACTTTTTGACAAATATGAAAGAGAAAAAGGCAGAAATTTTTCTTTAGTGATATGACATATAGTTGTCAGTGATTGAAAAATAATATATATCTTAAAATTGAAAAACGATATTTACAAATAAAAGAAATATATTGATATTTGTTATTACACCGAGCTTTCTTACATAAATATGGGAAAATCATTATGCTAAATTTTTCTACTAAATTTACAAACAGGATCTTCTAAAGTAAGTTTTTCAAGATCAACGCGTTTGTTGATCTTTGAATTTGGCCCATAAGGCCATTAGCTCACCTTGTACGTGTCCACTAGGATGTGTCTCAAGAGCCTGTTGAATATCATCCAAAGGCTCCTTACTCAATCCATCCTTAATGAATGCTATTTTATCTTCTCGATTTCTGGACAAGTACCCCACAGATTTACATCGAGTGCCACATGTCCACCGAGCACACTTGTAGCATCCTCCTAATCTTTTTGCTCTCCGTTTCTTTGAAAAACTACTTTTACCCATACCAGGCATGTATTTAGAAGGAATTGAAACCTCACCGCATAATCGAACCTTTGCTTCAATCAAGTATCGGATATCTTGTGGGATACCCTTATTCATTAGCATCCTTAATCTTTCCATTTACCTCGATAAATCCTTTTTAGGATTTTAATCTGTAGTGATGGATAGTATTTTCAAGATTTGAGAGCATATGATCCATTATAATGTATAGACCCTTGTTAGGATGAATTTTGCAATAATTTTGATGATTTATTTATAGAATAATACGACGCGTATGAAATAAGACCCGATTTTAAATAAATAATATGAAGCGTAAGAGCTACGATTTCGAATTAAATAATAGCCGGATGTGATGCGTATGAGTCAGAACTCCGTGTTTGAATAGTGGTAGACAATAATGTCACCAAAAGATGATGGAATATGTCGGTGAATTATTTCTATGATAAATCATATTGAGCACTATACGTATACTAGTGAAATCGATATAAGAATTTATCAACTAGAAGTTCAATAATACTCGCTTGCAAAACCGGATGACCATCCCGATTTAAATAATTATTGAAATCAATATTTCAAGTGAAGAATTAAAAGAATTCTTCAATGATTGTTCTCGATAAATGATGAAATCATTACTAGCCAATATTGGGAATAAATCCCAAATATATCCGGAATAAAGGATGAGAAGTATGGGCCCACTCATCCTACATGTGGACTACTAGATATTATGATATGGATCCACTAGATAGTCACATGTGTATATGATTCGTAATTTGAAATTTACGAAATATTTGCTCACGGTATGAGCATGATTTTCAGATTTAATGATAAAGCTAGTAAATGTATATCCCAATACTTGAATAAATCCCTGAAGGATTTGAGTATGCGCATACAAGTGGGATATTATATGGCAAATTATTTAAAGTCCTCAAATAAATTGTCGATATCGAGAATAGAATGCAAACGGTCTAAATTCCCATATTAAGGCTGAATGATGAGAACATATATGATTAAAATCATACCAACTGTATGAGTTTTGGTGTTCTAAATTTTCTCAAAGATGAGGAGTATTAAAGGTTGAAAATAATATGTGAAATGCATCATGTTATATCCTCGAAATTGAAATACGAACTTGAAGTTCAAAGATGCATGAAAGGCTATGAACAATCACATATATCAGCTACGATGCTTTGATAAGTTAGCACGCCAGAAGCGTTGATATTATGAGATTTCCCCAAACATATATATCAAAGCAAATTATAAAAGATGGTCTTAATAACGGAGGCATATGCTCTTGAAGAGTATATAGACATAACTATATTGTGTAATCCTACAAGAGGATTGATAATGAGATATCTCGATAAGTTATGTCGATATGGGGAAAGAAATGAAATTGAAAAGTGTCGACACGATATGAAAATGTAGCGCTACATATGATCAATGATAATGAAAATATTGAGATATATTGAAGATGATAAATGGTGAATGTGAAATGCTTAACTTATGAGATGATGAGATGATGATGACTATTGCTCAAGTTTAAAGATAAGCATGGTGGTCATTATATGTTGCATGCTCATGAAAGTTAAATTACCGATCGTATGCAGAAGACTAAAAGGAAATTAAAGGATCGGATGAGCTAAACCCGTGTTTATGAGTACCCTAAAGGGTGAGCTAAGCCCTGGGAATGAAATAACCTATTAAGTGAGTATTAAATGTTAAATGATATATTTTAAGTGTTAGTTAGTTATGAAGGTTTACTTATATGTTTACATGTTTTTACTATGAATTTATATGCTTTAAATTGTGTGTTTGGAGACATGTGTTCATGGTGAATGTTTTGTAGTTGTGTAAGAAAATTGATGCACTCTAAATGAACGAAGAGTATAAAACCAATATATATGATACTCATACAAATGTATGAAAGATTTTGAAATGCTTGAAAGATACTTGTATAAAATACGCCGTTGCACTCTTTTTCCCTTAATCGAGGTTTTATCCCATTGGGTTTTCCTAGTAAGGTTTTTAATGAGGCAACTTTAAAGGCGTATTCACATGAATAATGTACTCTTTTTCCTTCATTAGGTTTTTCCCACCGGTTTTTCCTAATAAGGTTTTAACGAGGCATATTCATGGTATATTGAGAACGATATGAGAAATTGATACAACAGATCTATTGGATCGTTATAATGGAGCTAATGCTTTAGATCCAAACGATGATGATATTGAAATCATTTACCGTAAGTAAAGATATCGATTCTCAAGATATGAAATCAAACTGAGCGGTATCTATTTTTCCTTCGATCAAGTTTTTCCCACCGGGTTTTCTTGACAAGGTTTTAACAAGGCAAAGACGTGAATACTCATATCATGATAGACATCGGGAGCAATGTTTTGATGAAGAAGATATAACCACTCCAAGCTATCCCGCAATCGGTTTGGAAGTTTTTTCCCACCTGGGTTTTTCTCCAAACAGTCAGGAAGACATTTGTATTAATAGTCATTCGAGGGAGTGTTATGAATAATAATTGAAGAATAATTATTAGGTGTTATGAATAATTGAGAATAATGTGGTGGTTATGAATTATGAGGAATAATTTGGTGGAGGAATAATTTGGTGGAGGAATAATTTGGTAAAAGATGTAATTATTATATGTGAATGACTATTATACCCTTGATGAAATTATGTAATTACGATCACCTTATTCAAGGTTTTCCTATAAATAGGGCTTCAGTTATTAATGAAATTCATTCATGAGAATTCCTTCGAATTCATTCTCTCTAAATTCTCTCTATTGTTTCTATACTTTTATAACATATATATATATATATATATATATATATATTGAGTCATAAATTGTTGTATGAGTGGTTGGAATTGTATTGCAATGATTGGATGTTCATGTTCCGAGTGGAAAATCCCCTATTTATACGACTTTGAAATGTAAACATTTTGTTCTACCTATTGGTGTATTACTATTTTGTTACAATCAAATTTTAATCTTAACCACAATTTTAAAATAAAATCTACACTTTTCAAATCTCAAAAATCATTCAACCTAAAAATTAGAATTTATAAAAGTTTATAAAATGCATATTTGAGTAGAATTTATATACCTAAAAAGTTACTTATAAATTTATATAATCGCCGCAAAATATATGTAATAGTTAACAGATGATATAATTGTATGGTTGAACTTGGCGTACGATTTAATTGCGCAATAAAAGTTCAATATCAAGTAAAAATAGTTGAGCTTTTGTTATAAAAGTTGAAACCAACCCAGAAGCACAATCATAAAATTAATAAAATAAAAGCGACGAAAATGACTGCGTAGGACAAAGAAAGAAGTGATGGCAAATTGGCAATGGAAGACCAAAGACTTAAAAAAGGGAAAATATTCCGCGCTTTCGCGTCCTTCTGTTTGCGTGTGAACGTTGGACCGGAGAGCGACCAAAAGGACACACTCACAGCTGGAAGATTAATCCCAACACCATACGTAATCCTTAAACAAGAAAATGCATCGTGGGGAATCTCCCATCTTTACACACTAGCGATCTTCTCTCCATCTTCATGTGAGAAGAAGTTATTCTCCTCATATATTATATATCAACGGATGAACTTAACACATTAACAGTGGGATCCAATTCTTAATTTCTCAAATATATTCATCTGTTGACACATGTAAAAGAGATCATTGGTGTATCTTTAGATACTAGTATCACTTCGTGTATTGTGCAGAAGAACGATATTAAGTAATTTGACAGTAAATACTATTGTGAAATATTAAAAAAAAAAAAAAAAAATTGCTTGAGAGCACATAATCTTGATGACCATTGTATAGAATACAATCAAAGGCAATTGCTTTCTTGCGAACCTAAAAAACCAACCTTCTAAACGGGAGTGAACGATTTCTTTTTCTTATATTTCCAAATAAAATCTTAGCTTCCAAAACATGTATACAACAATAAATATTCTTCTATTTCACAGAGATGTAACATCACAAATCTTTGCATCTATTTGCACATTTATTCCTAAGAGGCCTTAGCCTTGGGTTGGTAAGTCCTACCCAAACACAACCCAACTCAATTAAAAGACTTCATTAATTCAAACCTAAGAGCATATCCAACAGTCTCTTTATTTTTAAAGAGCATATTTCATTAAATAAGGAGCATCTTTAAATTTAAAGTATGAAAATTTTTAAATGCTTCAACAAGCTCTCTAATTTTAACTCTTTATTTTACTCTTTTCAAAAAAAATTATTATTTTATCTCAACTTTAATTAGTAATAATATATTTAAATATTAATGACCAATAAAATTAATTGTGGATTACATTATTCAAGAAGTAGAACCTTGAAACTTGTTAATCATTTAATTATAAAGAATGAGTTTGGCTCTCTAAATTTGGAGAGCCAAACTCACTCTCTAAATTAAATTGTTAATTTAAAGAGTTTGTTGGAGTAAAATTTTAGGACTTAACTCTTTAAATTATAAAGAAACTTATGTTTAAAGGGTTTGTTGGAGATGCTCTAACCCAACCTAATGTAACGAAAAGCCAAACACAAAAGGGCTAGGTTTTTGCTCAGCTCTAATATCATAGTAAACGTCAACGTCAACGTCAAATTTTTGAAACAATGTTTAGCGTAAAATATATTTAAAAAGGAAAAATGAATATTAATTTTATTGCCAAATTTCATTTGACAATTTATTAACGTCAACTTATTACATTTCAAAAAAAAAAAATCAACTTGTTATAAAGAATAATAATTAATTCCAATAGAAGATGTTAGAAATTTCAAGTTTGGTTGAGAGGCGAATTGGAATTCCAACTCTTCCATCACTCTCCAATCAAACACACCCTTGGGCATGTTTGATTACATGGAAAATCGATGAAAATAAAATATTTTCCTTCTAAAATTTTCCACTTTTAGTTATTTGATTCCAATTCAGTAATTTGGAATTGATTTTTCAAAATTTCTTGCAATCCGTAATTTTCCTTGTCGTGAAGGATATGGGAATTCATTTTCACTTTTACCACTCTTCCTAATATCAACTTTAGTTCCGATCAAATAAACATAAAGTTTTTAAAATTTATTTTCCATGGAAATATTTTCTAGACATTTCAATTCCCTGAAAAATATTTGTTTTTTTTCAATGCAAATTCTATGCTTGCACTCAAACGCAACATCAGCGCATATGTGATTGTAAAAATTAGAAAAGAATTTGAATTTCATTTAAATTTGAAGATAAAAACTATCTCCAGCAAATAATCTATCTTCTATGAAATTGACCAAAAGAAGTTTAAAGAAATTGTACCGAAGGCAGGACAAATATTTAATTTCAGTAGAATTAGTTTTCTATTTTGTTCTGTCACTAATTAGTTATTTGTCTTCATTATCTCGCTAATATTTTAATTCCATTTTTTTTCTCTGTAATTTTATTTTATCGTTTGTTCATTAGAATTTTAATTACTTTACCTAGTTATTCAAATATGATGAGGACTTTTTGGCACTTATATTACGGGAGACAACGCAAACTTTTTTTTCCTCGTCTTCCAAATATCAATAAAAAATTTATCAGTTTTTACTCATATTCTTGGTGAATTCCAAGTTTTATTTTAATTTAAGGGTTTTGCTAGAATTGTTTTGTGATCTTCCCCCGCCCCCCTTTTTTTAATACATTTGTCCAAACATTCAACGATAATCTTAAAAAGTTGATGAGAATCGACAAAATTATATAGTTACAAAATTGTACCATAGTGCACATCAGATTCTACTAGTCTTCCTCTTTTCATAGTACTTCATCATTAAGGGCTTGTTTCCCCATAATAAATTTCTACTAACTTTACTTTACGTTTGCATACATATTAAAATTCATACTTTCTCCTATTTTTTAAATTTTAAATTTAATTAAACAAATCACATACACACATCTCGTAGGATCCATCTGTTCTATTAAATCTCCACCATCCAATTCCACTCATTTTCACTCTTCCTACTCATCATTAAAATGAACTAAGTATCACGCCCGTGCGATGCACGGGAATAATTAAATTTATGTACGATAAATAATTGATATAAAATTATAAATGTAAATGTTGAATTACAGAATTAATGTAATTTATGCATAGGAGATTGCATAATTGTAAATAATTATTAAAATCTATAATATTGTATATTATAATTAATGCAAAAAATATGTAATAAATTTATAATTATAAATTATAAAAATTCACGTGTATCACATAATTAAAAAATTTATCAAAACGTATAACCTTAATTCTAATTGCCTTGTATAGCATGCACAACAATATCGCGGAGATTAATTAATTGTAAACGAACCATGGGGAATAAATATATAAAAATTCTTTAATTATCAAAACATGTCTTTCTGGTTTTTACATATCAAATTTATATTGAACACCTTTCTTCTTTCTGAAATGGACATTATGCACTCTAAATTTTATGATTTTATGCCTTCTTTTAGTGATTAGTTGTAATTTATTTTTAATTTTAACTCTATTGTATAAGAAGTATTATAGTTAATTTTAAGTAACTTAAATTTGTAATAATACTGATAATTTTCCGTATTTACATAATTCATTTGATTTCTTCCCATTTACGTAAAATGTATGTTAATTGTAGAAACAAAAACTTTTTATTTTTAATTTTATATACTTAGAAAAGGCAAAAACGTCGTCATAACGCAAATTCAATTAGTGAGATATCACATCAACTGTATTAAAAAGGAAAATATCAATTAATTTTTTTAATTAAACTATGTGTCGTATTGGCCACGGCCAATAAGGTGTCACCAAAAGTGGCGACTTCAATTATAATAATTTAAAGATTAATATATTACTATTTTACTTAAAAATAAATAAATTATTCAATATAAATGCAAATATAATTTTAACCACTCACAATTTAATTTAAAAAGGAAAAAATTACAAAATATTCACTATTTTTTAATGTACTACCAATGTAACCTAAACAAAACTATCAAAACCTATAATTTTATCACGATAAAATTAAATAAAAAATAAAAAATATTTATTATTTAATATTTTGAATTAGACCTTTAAAAAATGAACTTATATTTAAAGTCTTTCCAAAATAAATTTTTCTCATTAAATGTTTGTTTTAAATATTGATTTATTTTCAATTATATTTTTAATTACTACTAATGAATGTTGGTTTATTTTCATAACTAATTTTATAATTTTTAAAAAAATATTTAATATGTACCGCATTGTCATCTTTGCCTACGTGACACTTTACAAACTATAATATAAAGATTAATGATATGATAATATAACAATTCAAAATATAAAGATAAAGATTCATAAATTACTCTTTATTTAAAAATAAATAAATTATTCAGTGCAAATTCAATTATAATTTTAGCACGCACTATTTGATTTAAGAATAATCTACTATTTATATAATCCAATGCACATTACAAATCAAAACTATCTAAAACTCTAATTTTTTTAACACGGTGAAAATAAATAAATAAAATACTTATTATTTAATGTTTTCGATTAGAAGTTTGAAAAATGAAATTACATTTAAATTTTTTCCAAAACTAATTTTTTCTTATTAAATTTTATTTATCACATTTAATGAAAAATTTATGTTTAATTAAAAAATAATTATATTTAAAGAATTTTCCTATTTAAAACTACTAATTAATGTTAGTTTATTTCCAAAAATAGAATTTTCTTTTTTTTTAGCTACAAAATTGACTTTTATGATTTTAAAAAAATATTAATGAGTGCCATGTTGGCACTACTGCCAACATGACACTTCTCTTTTTATAATATAAAGATATGCAAACACCCACTTCTCTCTCATCATTTTCAGCCACTCATATAATTATTTCACATTTTTTAATATATTTTTCCCAAATTTCAATCCCACATTTTGCACGTCATTCGAGTAAATATACTTACTTGTGAAGACAACATGGCCTAAGTCAAATATGAACACATCTAAATCCAATGGCCTCCAATTTCACCCAAAGTGAGAAAATTTTGTAGATGAAGTGAGTGATTTGATAGAAAAGCTAAAGAATAAAAACTACAGACGAGGTCCAAATCCATCCATGACCTATGCCAAGTCGATAGATTGTGTGAAATGCTTCATCTTCGGCGCCTAGGAAACTTCCAATGCATACCAATCACAGATTTATTCACTTATCAATGTAAGAAATAGAAATAAAAAGATGCAAGAAGAAAGTACTACTATTAGTTTGTGCTACAAAACCTACACGGTAAACGTTCTTCTCCCTACATTTGTAACAGATATCAATCAGGTTGTACTACGATATGGAGCTGAAAACCACAATGTAACAAACACGTGCCGTAAAAGTTTACAAAACCTGGTTATTCTAGCACTCACTTACCAAATGCAATTATAATTATAAGGACAAAAAGCAAGACTGTTTCACAAATCAATTGTTAAAAATTATCTTACTTTGGTAGGCTCGCTTATGGACGATGTATTCTCCTGGTCAGTATCTGCATTTTGCAAACGAGCAGTCTTTTTCTGCTTCGCTGCCTCGACTAAAGCCTGTCTTTGCATTGCCTTCATCATCTCCTTCATACTTTTCTCCTCTCCTTCAAGCTGTATTTTCATTATCATCTCTGCTTCCTTGTCAATTGGCTTAAAGTACTCCTCAATGGCTGCCTCCTACATATGATGATCAACCATATTTTTAGTTAACCAATTAACAGCATTATTTGTACACTTGGAGCTTGTCTAGTTTACGTACTTCAATAAAAAATATTAATATTAATATTAAAACAAAAAAAGAAAAAGAAAGAAAGAAAGAAATTATTTTTTTGGGAATTGTGTGGTCCTGAAGAATCCATATGTGAAAAGTTAAGGTGTTGTTCTGTTAGTGGTTAAATTTTCAGTTTTCAGTTGTGAAGTCATTTTGTTTTTTCCTGTTTGTAAGGTAGAGAGAGCAAATAAGAATGGTTTTCCTTGTTTTCAATAATTTGACATATTTTCACAGAAAACAGTTAAAATGACAAACGGTCGTTATGAGTTTTCTTTACAAAATCTTCATTGTCTTTGAAATGAATTTACAAAAATATGAAAGAAAACAAATTTCAGTATTTTGAAAAAAACAGTCTGAAACTAAAAACAGCTTGGAAACAAGAAAGATAACATGCCTTAGTATCATAATATTTTGTTGAAAATAATTTTTGGCACAAAAGTCTGCTAATGACTCACATAGAAGGAAGTAAGTTTCCAAAAGTTTCTCCACTTGTAACGAGTGTGTGATCAGACTTCATATTAAATGCCAAAGCAACATAACATCCTCCGCAGTTAACAAAAACCATGTAGCATAATCAATCAAAACATATAAATCACAAGTTCCAAAGTTCGTTGATCTTAAGGCACAAGTAAATCTAGCAACATTGACAGGAAAATAAACTCACAGTCTCGTCCAACTTCTTATTCAAAGCTTGCATTTCCTCGACCATCCTCCGCACCTCTGATAAAATCACTTGCTCTGGGACCTTTCTGAGTTCTGCTTTTCTCTCTTGTGCCTACTCCGATATAACAATGAAAGCATACGCACATCAGAATAGAAATTTTAAGAAATACAGGCGCACAAGAAGGCTCAGTATAATTATATGAAATAATGTAAGCTAAATGTCAAGCATCAGAGCATATGATATACAGTAGAATTTTCCATGGTTGCAGAAATAATGGGACCATTAAATTGGTGATTGAATATTTACAATCATAAACTCTTCAACAAAGGTCTCACCCCGACCCCTCAAGAAGAAAGACACTTTGATTGCAGGAAAAGAAATGTTGAACAAGAACACTAGAACTTAAATCTTGAACTATAACCAATGACCACAATAAAATGGAAAAGGGGTAAGAACAAACAAACCTGTTGGAGGCGTTGTTGGAGCTGTAAACGGTAAGATCGAATTCTGCGCTCTTCATAGCCCGAAAGAACCCTAATGTAGAACATGGCCTTTCTGCTGAAATCAATGAACTTATTCATAATTTCACCTTCTAACTCTTTACAGGATGAAATCCAAATGATAATCCTATAAATCTTGGCAACAGTGGCGGATGCAGGATTTTTTGTTGGACTGAGCTGAAGTATGAGAGTCATAGTATAAGAAGATGTATGCATAACATATATCTATATATATATTGCATCATATTATTTATCGATATTGAAACAGCAAGCTTTTCGAGTATACATTACATTCATCTATAATAGAGTTTAAGTATATATTCTTGACAAATCTTGTTCAATCAAGATCGTCAACAAGAAAGTCAAGCAATATTTTGTTACAGATGACCTCTCAAATCGAGATAAATCATTTTCCTCAACATTACATATTAATCACATTTAAGCTAATAAAATTTGAAAATTGATGTCTGATCTGTAAAATTCACAAAATTATATCATATTCTGAGCTTCAATTCTAAACTCCCTCATCAACGTCAATTCAAAATTCTCAACTCACATCAATTCTCAATTTACTAACAAAAAATGCATACATACAAATGCTAAGCAGTCAAAGCACCAGTGCCCACTGTAAGTGCAAAGCCTTATAAACCATATGACAACAGGGAAAATAGAAACAGTAGCCAGAAAGCTGATAAGCAATAATGCCATTTACTCATCTCGTCATCTTCCTGAATATTAAAGAAAATAAAAACAAACTGAAACGGGGAAAAACTAAGCGACCGAAAACCGAGCGGAAGCTGTCAAGCTGAGCGACAAGTAATAGGTGACCCGAAAATACAAATGGGATTAGGGATTATGATTGGTTCAAATAGGATTTTCGATTCTGATATACGAATGAATGAGATGATGAGAAGTCAGAAACAAGATTAACCTGATTAGGGATTGCGATCGGTTGCTTTACGTTTGGAGAATTGGATCCTCTTCAGCAACACGCTTAGGTTTTGGTGTAAATGGGATTGTGGTATTCCGTATTCGTATTTTAGTTGGGCCAAGCAGGCAAGCAGCTCACCGATGGAGCGGCCAATGCTTGGGGAAATGTAACGGGGAGTGCAGCTTGGAGGAGTGGGGAAGAACCGAAAATGGTGGACCAGTCTTCGTTTTTTATATTTTATTTTTTTCTTTTTCCTTTCTTACCGGCCTCCCGTGGAAAACAAAATTTAATGCCTTATTTATTTGATTTACAATAACATTTTTAAAAGTTTTCGCTCTCATTCTTTTATAATAATTACTTATATAATTATTTTATATTTTTAATATATTATTTTATATTTTTAATTATACGATCTATACTTGATTTGAATAAATAAAATTTACATGACAAAGAACAAGGCCTAAGAATATTTTTCGTTATTCGCCCTAACATAAAAAATTAAAATTCTTAGGGCGTTTTTTATTGAAAAGCTAGAATTTGTTTGGAAAAAAATAAATTCCAGACAATTTAATTCTGCCCAAACCATGAATTCACTTTTCCAAGAAAAATCATTGATATTGTAGCTTTAAACACTTGTATCTACAAAACAATTTCTAGGAAAATCTTTTCAATCAAACAACAAAGTTGGAAAAGTCGTTCCATGATGTAATATTTTTCAGGTAAATTTAAAGCAATCAAACACACCCTTAGTGGACTGTAATTTTTGGATGAATAAAGTGGACTATAATTTCGGAACAAGCAAAAAAAATTTATCTTTATAAGACGAATGGAGTAGCTAGTATCTTTCTTGCCCTTTTATTTTACTAGTTATTGATATGTGCGTTGCATGTGATTTTATAATATTTTAGTTTCGAATAATTTTAGATGATTTAGCAAGATTATATTTCTATTCCAATAGAAATACATATTAAAAATTAAATTTATGCTTATTGGACGAGATATTTAAGTGAAACTATTCATATTTATCATAAGTTAGATTGGAGTAAAGAGTTTTACACACAATAAAGTATTTGCCAATCAACTGTGTAACTTGATATTTCTATACAACCTATAAATCGCAATTGATTTGTACGATAATATTAAAAGTAACCACATGATACTCTTACTAATGCTTTTATTTTATCTCATATGTAAAAATTATATTTATAAAACCAAATTTATCTTTATATGATACTATAAATTATTTTGTATTACTAGGGTGGAAATTTAATGTGTATTTTGAATATTGAATAATGCAATGTGTAAAGACTAAATAATATCGTGTAATCTTAAATAAAATTGCTAGTAACTTTAACTTGTCCTCTTTTAATATTCAAATTGAGGTTGAGAACATACTAATTAGTTATTTGTTGTGGTATTTGTATAGGTACAATTAAATTATTATTTAATTTAATTTTTAGAGTTTCAACATTACATGAATTAAATCGATGACCTTATTGAAATAATTAATGGCATTTTTTTGGATAAAAAAATTAATGGCGTTATTGGTATAATGATTAGGGTAGAAATTTAAATGTGTATGAAGAGTGAAACAATGCAACATGTAAATAGTGAATAATATCATGTAATCTTAAATGAAAGTGTTAATAACTTTAACTTCTCCTCGTTCACTATTTAAATTGAGGTTGAGAACTTACTAATTAGTTATTTGTTGTGGTATCTATATAAGTACAATTAAATCATTGTTTAATTTTATTTTTAGACTTTCTATATTCCATGAATCAAATTAATGATCTTATTGAAATAATTAATGGCATTGTTTTTTTTTTCCTTTTTGGATGAAAAAATTTAATGACATTATTGGTAACAATGAAACGGTTATAAGGTTAGAAACGTCCAAAAATATTTTATCCTCATAGCCCCTTTTATAAGGAGGATCTTTGAGCTATTGACAAACAAGACCATAGTAAAATAGTTTTGGCCAACATTTCTAAACTATTGCTTGATAGGCGTCTCATCACTTGTCAGTGAAAAAAATATGTAAATCAAATTGTAGAAAACCAAAAGAAAAATTACGTAAAAACAGGTTTGAAGTCTCATTAATTCAAAAATCAAGTAATTTGAAAGTATGTACACGAATCGGGTAATTTGGCATCCAAAATTACACGTTTTAGGAGCATAGTTGAAATATGGATTTCGGCCCAGATTTGAACTATGTCATCACATTTTTTTAAAAAGTTTTTCATTCTTATTTAATTTTCTAACTTTGAACGCATTACGAATTGTGTGTAACTAATTAGAATGGGTGTAATAAATTATGGATGATGTGTAATAAATTACAAAGAGCTTGTAATATATTACAAAGAGCGTGAAATAAACTATAAAGAGTGTGTAACAAATTACAAAAAGCGTGTAACAAATTATAAAGTATATGTAATAGTTTGTAATATTATGTAATAGCATGTAATAGTTTGTAATTTCTACTATTAGTTTGTGTAATATTATGTAATTTGGGCATAGAATTTGCATATGGTGTCTGTTATAGACGGGTAATTTGCTGGATTGTGCATAGAATTTGCATATGGTGTCTTTCGACCCCATGGATTGTGGATATTGGATTTAAGGTTTAGGTGAGATGATTCGCTGTTGAAAAAACAAGGAGAGCATCAATTTTGGTAGATCGTAGAGGTTATTATTGCAAACAGGAAATATTAGGCTTGGTTGACCACAAAAGTTGCTGCCAATAGGAGTGATGAGCATAAAGAGCATCTCCAATGGGATGTCTATTGTGCATCCTACGTGATGGAGAGTTAAAGATACAGAAAAGAATTTGTGAATCTGACACTGAAAATGTAACGACCCGCCTTTTCTTACCCACACGAAATACATTTCCTTTTATATATTCCAAAGCGGAAGCATTTAGATACACGCAAAAAAAAACATATTTGTCCGTTCGCTTAACTATTACAACATAAACAAAACAAAACGCGGTCACAGGATGTTTAGGTTTCCCCCTTCTTCCTCACACCCCGCATCACGTTCGGGAGGATTCTCCACCACCGCCTGCACATAAAACATCAACATACAATATAATGAGTCACGGGGACTCAGTAGGCAATAGATGCAAATGCTAATGCATGTCATGTTCATGCTTTGGGCCCGGTTATAGATCATGTGCTTACAAGGCGCCGTAACATCATCATATCATTAGCCGTCCCGTAAAGGTTCTTTTACTCTTTGCGGCGCCGTCGTAATGGCCGTCCCCCAAAGGTTCTTTTACGCTTTGGGGCGCCGTGGGCCGTCGTCTAAAGGTTCTTTTACGCTTTAAACCGCCCGTAACATCATACATATTGTAAGCACACAATCTACAACCCACATATGCATTGATCATACTTTCATGTTATACATACTTCATCCTCTTACCATTTAGCCTCATATGCTCTTCATCATATCATGGCTCATCTTGTATCTACCATTGTAACATAGCATAACATACATAACATCATCTCACATACTCTAACATAACATAGCATAGCAAACCCTACCATAACATAACCTACCTCTTCACATAACATAGCATGCCATAGCTTTCTTCACATAGCCTCACATCATAACATTATCTAACATATAGCACATGATAACACATATAATTACTCATCTACTACCTACCTCAAAAGACAAAAAATCAAGCTAATGAATTGGTTGGATACTTCCTCTTCTTCTTTTCCGTCTCTTTCCCTTGCTCTAGTTCCCCAACAAGTATAGAATTAGGTGAATGAAGATCAAACCAAGGTAGGAAGGGTTAGGGATCCTTTAGAAATGCGCTTGGGTGTTTTTGGAGGCTTAAACATGAATTGGGGACCTTAAAACAGTGTTTGACCGACTGGAATAGTCTAGAACATCATTCTGCCGACCTACATTTACGGCCGTAAATTTCCATGTTACGGCCGTAACTCCCAAATTTACGGCCGTAACCTCAGAACCTTATGGCCGTAACCTCACTTCTGCGGCCGCAAACTCGGGCCTGCGACCTACCGAGACTTGGTGCCAACCAACCTTTCTCAACTCAACAAATTACGGTCGTAAATCCATAAATTACGGCCGTAAATCCTTATTCTGCTGAAGTTTCCAATTCTTTCCATTCCGACGGCCGTTTCGACTCCCGACCTACCTCACATACTGCCAATCACGTCATGAACCCATCATACACATACAAATTAGGTTGGGACGATTTTGGTCGGGGTGTTACAGAAAAGGCAGAAACAAATACAGCTCAGTCGATAGATACTGAACAGCAGCAGATCCCAACAAGAAGACCCTCATCTAGGGTTCAAAGGCTCATCCAATAGATAACATCCTCTCTGATCCTTCTAAAAGGATGGTTACCCAAAGAAAGTTCATTACTGAAATAGGTAACTTGTGCTACTTGGGAAACATGTGTTACTTGTCTCAAATTGAGCCAAAGAATGTCAAAGAAACATTAAAAGATGAAAATTGGGTACAAGCTATGCATGAAGAACTCAGTTAATTCGAGAGGAATGAAGTTTGGGAATTGGTTCCCCGGCCGAACAATGCATGGAACAAATTGGATCCTTGAAAACAAGTCTAAGGAACAAGGCAATGAGAACTCCAATGGCAACAACATTGAAACTTTCAAATGATAACACAGGCAAAAAAGTAGATGCATCCCTCTATAGGAGCATTATTGGAAGTTTACTATATCTACAGCAAGCAACCAGATATATCCTTCAGTGTTGGAGTGTATGTGAGATATCAAGCTCAGCCGAAAGAGTCTTCTCTTGCTACAGTTAAAAGAATAATCAGGTATGCAAGTGGTACATGCAGCTATAGTATTTGGTTTACAAAAGATACCACTGCCCATCTTGTAGGATATTCTGATGTTGATTGGGCCATGAATGTTGATGACCGAAAGAGTACATATCTGGTGGTTATTTCTATGTTGGAAACAATCTGATGGCGTGGTTGAATAAGAAATAGAATTCCATATCCCTATCTACAGCTAAAGCAGAATACATCGCAGCTGGCAGTTGCTGCACTCAGCTTCTCTGGATAAAACAAATGTTGAAGGATTATGGGATAACAATTGATCAAGCCACAATGTTATGTGACAAGACCAACGCTATCAACATTTCAAAGAACTCAGTGCAACACTCCAGAACGAAACACATTGACATTAAACACCACTTCATTCGAGAATTGGTGGAATAAAAGATTATCACTCTGGAGCACATACAGACTGATCTACAACTTGCAGATTTGTTTACTAAGGCCCTCGATATCGCCAAATTTGAAAACCTTAGAAAACAAATTGGAGTCTCATTCCCACCCGAATAGGATCATGCATATCATACCAAAAAAAATAAATAAATAAATTTCCATGCATTTTCTTCTTATTGCATCTATTTTTGCATTTTCTACATGCATATAGGTTAGATATATCCTATTCTGCATCTGTGAGTAAGTCTCACTGTAGCTCATATCTGTGCAGGATACATCTAAGTGCTTAGGCTAACAGCGAAGAGGATACATCTGACAGTCGGCGATCAACACGTTTCTCTAATCAATCTAAAGCACTTAGTCGGACAATCCGGAAGAATAAGTCACTACTGTCAATGCTATAAGTTCATAGCTTCTGATTGAGGTTCCATATTCTGAGTGTAGACCTACGATCTATATCTTGCTCATAGCATTGCACGCAATTGATTGTCCAAGGGCAGGGTTAGTGGAAAAGAAGGTTGTCGATCCAAGCCAAACTCATACCCCTTTTCAAAAGAAAAAAATGAAGAAAAATGTGGAAAAAATGTGAAAAATGAGCAAATATTGAAAAAGAAAGGGGGAGAATTGAAAAGATAGCTTCTGGGGATTAAGCGTAGTCGTTTCTACCTCCAAAAGACAATGCCAAATATTGAAAAAGTCGGCAAGCCGGATATTGATAATTGTACTCTCATAGATTAAGATCGGTCTTCTCATGTACTACAGTGAAAACCAATAAATTAGGGCAATCATAAGGTATTTGACAGTACGTGATTGACTGATGGTTGTTCGAATGATACACTCACTGTAACTCACTTAATCCGTGCCATGGTGAACTGTACGTTGCCCAGCTGCATCTAACTCAATGAAAGCTGAAGGCATTCAGATATATCTGAGCTCTCTCATTCGGTAAGATACACTAGATGCACCTAGCCCTAATTTTCGTGAATTTTCATTTTTTTTATTTAATCTGAAACGTGGCAATATACAGTGGGCTTAAGTGGCAAATTTCTGTAAATCAAATCAGTTAGTTGTGGGCCCAACATTAGTGGTATTGCAATTGTTCTTTAATTCTTGAATTTTTTTATTTCCTAACTGATAACTGAGTTTTGAAGGAAAGAAATTTCGTGCTATATGGAATTTTTAGATAATTGGACTACAAGGAAAAATCTACATTAAGAATTCAAAGACTCACAATGGAAACAAATATAGCTGAGCTAAAGGCTCAAAGTGTGAGGCAGACGTGTCTGCTTGAACTGTTAGCAACAAACAGAGGGTTGGACATTGGCAATGCAGGTACATCTTGTACCAATTTGAAGAAAAAGGACGTATCCAGCCTTAGCTCATAGCCTCAGTTATTGCAATAACTACATATTGCAATCACTCCATAATTCTATCTCTCTAGACCTTTTTTTTACTGCTTTCATTAATTTCGACGCTGTAACTACATATTGCAATAACTTTTCTTTACTCTGATCTCGATGCAGCAGGTTACAGATAATGCTCTAATGGAGATTTTGACTTTCCTTTTTCCAAAAAGGGGAGTACAAAAAACTTGGGAAAATTTGGGGGAGTAGTAAAATTTTCAAGATTCTTTCTCGGTTGATCTTTATGGGAAGTAAGCTAGTTCTTTTATGTTTATATGCTTACATGCTATTAGTTACTTCATTTGATTTATTTGTGGGGGAGAACTTGTTTAGAGGGAGTTCTTTATATTCTTATTGGTGTTGACTTTGCAAAATTTTTAGAAAACAAGGTTTTGGAAAAATAAAAAAGCCAAAGGGGGAGAGAATTATTTGTCACATTATTTCATTAAACCTTTTTACTTTCTAATTAAACATTATCTGAAAAACCACACTAAAAAGGAATTATGGGTTATAGGAGCTATTTTAAATTGAAAAACAAACTTACACTTAAGAGGAATGACAGAGTAGTAACACCCCTCAACTCAACCACTTGTGTCCATCGAGAGTTGAAAAAAGAAATGAGATTTCTACGCCGGTTTACAGTGAAAAGAGGATTAGAAACGATGAACAAATAACATAAAATATTGCAAAATATAACCAAGAAAACTTGAAACATTTACTTGATGTACAATATACGCTAGTGATCAGTTGCCCACATGTTGGCAACTTATGTTGCCAACATGTGTGACGTGGGCGCCACGTCACCGGGCCAAATTCTTAAAAAAATTTTTTTTTTTTCAAGTGAAATGAATAATACATAACTGCCTCCTAATTGGGGGGATTCGTGTGGGCCCCACATTTTTTCCCTCCAAAAATGGGGTATTGACACGTTACGTTGGCAACGGAACGTGACTAGTACAATATAATAATAGAAGAGTTCACATTACATAAAACAACCCCCTTTTACCTTCCTTTCCCAACCACAATAGATTCCCCCTTCCATCATTCTCTTCTTTATTTTTTAATTAATTTGTATTTTATTGTAATTTAGAGACTCTCAGAAAAAAAACCCATATTTTTCTTCTTTCACATTTTTCGAAATTTCTACTGTTTTAGTGGTTCCTATGATATTCTGAGATACAGACTTATTTTGATGTTCTTTGGTTTTTATTTTTAATTTTTTCTATGAAATTTTTTGTGGAGGGCTTATTGCAGAAATTCCATGATACAAGCCCAGTGATATAATTGTTAAAAAAGGGACTAAAGAAAAATAACTAAATCTATATATTTCTTGTATATTTTGTTCCATAAAGGCTTTTCCTTTCTCTTTCTTTTAAAATTTTTAATTTTTATGGGTTTTTTCTATCAAATTTTATCTACAATTTTTGAAATTAAGGAGGAAAAAGAATTGGGGAGACATGGGAAAGCAAGGACCTTGCTATCACTGTGGTGTTACAAGTGAGTGTTTGATTCCGCAATAGTTTATCTTCATATTCAAGAAAATAGAATTCCTTTCCAAACTCATTCAATGTTTTTGAAGATTGGTTCATATTATGTAACCAAGTGATTCAATAATGAAATCAATTAATATTTAGTAAATGAAAGAGATAACTGCACAATGAATAACACTTATATCAATTTCTGTTTGTTTGCTTAATTGTTTGTTCCAAAATTTAGAACTAGATTTTCTTTAATTTGCCAATTAAATTAAATGTTTATTACAATGAAAATGGTATAGTTGATCTAATCGAAGAACAGAGCTTAGTGTTCACATTTGTGTTTATTGGTTAAACTTGGTTTCAAATTCGCATTTGGTCTTTATATGTGCTATTTTTCATTTCAATATTCGTCAAAGAATATGAGTGGTTGTCAAATTCATGAAATTAGTAGTTGACAATGATAACAAACACTTAATTTGTTGATGATAAAAAATTTTCCGATAGGCACCCTTCTGTGGCGTAATAGTTTCGCAAAGAAACCAGTATCGTGCAATGCGTGTGGATCCCGGTGGAGAACAAAGGGCACATTGGCAAACTATTTTCCTCTCAGGACCTAATGACTTTAAGGACTATAAGGTTTTCAAGGTAAAGAACAACATATCTGCTAATGATAAAGTAAACATACTCAAACGAAAGCAAGATAATCTTATGTCTGAATATGGCGGCGACTTTAATCTTGGATTACGCGAAGGGTTAGATGAAAATACTCATACAAGTAATAGATCAAGTTCTGGCTATGCCTTATCAAACTTAGAGGGCTATGCTCAATATTATGCAAGTGATTTTACAGGTTTGTTGGTTCTCTATGAATAGGTAGATATATGTATATGTGAGTCTTGATCTAATGCACATATGTTGATGTCACAGTTTGTAAGTGGTCCACTTGAGTGTGTGGGTTATACTCTGGACCACTTGCAAACTGTCAAATGAGCGTGTGGGCCACACTCTAGATCAAGTCATTTTCATTCTGATAATGGAATGTGTATGTTTGGCTAAGCTTAAAAGTTACTTTTCTTGAGAGCATGTTAAGACTTAGGCGATGTTATAAATTTGTAGAATGAGACAAGATAGTAGCTTCGAGGAAGAGGACCTGTGTGAGTCATTTGAAGCAATCTCTAGCCAAGAAGCTTACAAAAGAACTGTATACTATATGGCATGAACGACAATCATCATGTATATCTACGTCTTCAAAAGAGGATTTTCTTCTTGAGAGTGATAAGTGTATGATGTCTGTTGAGATTAGACATGGAAATGTACTTATAAGGTATCCACACTCAATAGTTCTAGAAGAAGAAGAATCAAAAGCAGAAGCTAGCTCCCTTTCAACTAATAACAAGCCAAAGGCCATAAATGAAGCTTATTCATGCTCGAAAACCCCTCCTATATATAGTGATGTCAAGACTCGGGAAATTTAGAAAGTTCAGAAGCTCGCTGGACAAGAGATGGATCGAAAAAAAATGAAGAGGTAGTTTTACTTGTTTTATTCAAGATTCATGGATGTTTTTTAAAAAAAAAATTCTTTTGTTTTCAACCCTACACTCGAGAATCTGTGCATTTATTTGCTTCATTCTACTTTTAGAGACGAGAATCAACTTGAAAAGATATAGATGCTGGCAAATCATAATTCACCTCTACATCAAATTGATCAAGTAAGCTGCAATTTTGATATCATATCTTTATCCACTACAATGGTAACATTTTTCTCATGTATATTGCTGGCAAATCATAATTCACCTCTACATCAAGTTGATCGAGCAAGCTGCAATTTTGACATCATATCTTTATCCATTACAATGGTAACATTTTTCTCATGTATATTCGTTGTGTCCTCAGTAAGGAATGGACTGAATTAAGAACTTCCTTTTTATTGCCATTTCTCATACGAGTAGATTCTTCACGACAATTTGCTACTTGTTCACATGACTAAGGGTCCGATATTTTGTTAGTTATTATTGATGTCTATATTGGTACAGGATATTCTGGATTTTGAAAAGTTTGTGGCTCATTATATTCAGGAAATTTTAGTTGAGTTTAAATCTCGTTGTTGATGTAGGGCCAGGAAGGAAAAATTTTTATGGGTTAGACTAAAGCAAGCGGAGTCGTTGAAGCATCAACCAGCCATTTCAAAAATGTAGAAAGTTTACCAGGACAACACCAAAAATTTATAGGTAAGCCGCGCTTTTGTGTATTGTTACAGGAAGATACTTAAAACCTCTGGCGCTTGTTTTACTTAGAAAATTATTTTCAACCACAATTGTGTTCGCGTGACAATTTTTCTCTTTTCCAAACCCACATTGATCTTCCTCATATCTTAACTACACATTTCAAAAGTCATTTTATTCAAAGTTCTACCAGACGCGCTTAATTGCATATTTGGCGAGGTGGTTGTTTGGTCCAATTAATTTTAGACAAGTTTTTTCCTATTGCTCATTTTTTACCACATACTCTATGGATGCATAACTTTTCAACTATGAATTTGATCAAAGTTAATTCTTATTACTTCATATGTAGCTGGACCAAACACGTACTTCGACTACTGGGAAGGAAAGAAAGGTTAAAACCTTATTGATTCTATTGTACAAAATCGACGTTTTAATTTCTATCACTTGTATTTTTGTAAATTGTATCATAATCCTTGTTAAAGTTTGTCTATGGCCATTCTCATATGTGTAGTTTGTTCCTTGCGCTGTTTACGTATTATTTGGTCCACTATTCATCACTAGTTAGAGAGTGTGTCAAATTGATGAAATTGTTTGTAAAATTGAAAATATTGAACAAGTATCCCAAGATTAGTCGATTTATTTAGCTTGTATGTATGCAATGACTTGTAATAAGCGACATATTTCAGGATCAAGGACTCTCGTGAATAGCCCAAAAATGACAAAGTTGAGTTATGGACACAATGATAATGAGAACTCTGAACGTGATCTACTTGTGGACGTGACATGCAATAGCTCTTTCCCACAGGCTGAGCTCCCTTGGCTCCAAATTTCGCAAGTAGCACTATATACGTACCCACATGTTGCTTGTCCATGATCGACCTTCATTGCGCGCCTCTATTTGTGTAGTGACGGAAGATTGTATTGTATTGCAGAAAATGTGGTCACTTGATGAAGAGTTTATGTTTGATTTGTGAGTGGGAAGAAATTACCACTTTCAAGAAATGGAGTCGAGGAAGCTGTATGTAATGTCTTGTGCAGGAATGAGATTGAATGAAAATTCTGTAGTAGTAGGCATTGACCTCCTCTTTGTATGGGGTGTGGGTCTTGATACCCATTGCAGATGGGAGGATACTGTCATCTATAGACATGTATTTGGATATTTGAGATTATAAGTGATTTACTATAAATCACATGAATTTACAAATATGTGGTATTGTAATAGTATGAAGTGATTGTATTTACATCAGAAGTGCGAGACATGATGAAACGTGTTTGGTAGTGTTCAAGAACGGTTTCAATTATAGATGGATAGAATTAATCTTTGTATAAGTTATATTTTGTTGATAACCATGACTTGGGTTGATAGTATTTAAGATTTGAAATGTGTGGATACAATCGTTAAAATTAAAGTTCAATTATGATGGGTACTAAAAATTAATTGTGAGTTAGAAATAAATTAATATGAACAAAATGGAATATGATTGAACTTACTTTTATGCATTTGATTAAGTTAGTAAGTCAAATGTTGTCCTTCATGTTGATGTCGAAATCAGTAAGGACTAATTACTTATCAACTGAGGTGGGTGTCAGGACCTGAGTAGTAGTAACTGAAGGAATAAAATATATACGTGTAGTGTCCGAGCTAGTTCTTGTTTACAGAGTTTTTTCGTGTGTCAAATGAATGCTAAGTGTTCTATTTATAGTGCAAAATCAGGTAGGGGCCGTAGATCATCATGGCGCCGGCTCGACCTATGCCCATAATAGGTGTAATGATGTCTCTGTGGCACTTGCAAGCCGTCTTGCATTTAAGGCGTTGACCTTGGAATTTGGGTGTAGCCGCCAATGCATTAATGGGGACAAGATGCTCTGTCGGTTGCAAGTGGTGTCAGGATGTCAGGTGCGTCAGGTGACACGTGGATTGTCCTTCTTGTCGGCTACTGTAGTAGCGGGACTGGACGCGCACATGGCCGAGCTGACCTCGGCCCGCCGGTTGGCCATTAGTAATGGGAACAGTTCTCCACGGATTTGCCGACCTGGGCCCAAGGCGGAGTTAGGCGGGCTCGGCCGAGCTGAACTGGGACACTCTGTCGATTCCCTAGTGAGGTGAATCCCAGGATCAATCCGACCTGGGACAATGGACAAGTTATCGGCCGACCTGGCACTCCTACACGTCAGTGAGGGTCCGTGTTGGGCGTAGGGCCTGGGGCGCGCTCGTGCCACGTCACCAGGGTGCCAACAATTGTCCCTAGCGTGAATGCCGACCTCGGTTGGGGTTGACGCTTAACCGGCCTGGGCTGGCATGCGCGTGGCACGTGGGCGCGAGGCTGGACCACATGTCGGTCGATGATTGGGGGAGGTCACGTCTTTTCATCTTCCACCGCCATAGCCTATATATACCCCCTCATTTCTTCAGTTTCCACTTTTCCGCTCTCTACACTTGTGAAAATTTCTCTCGATCTCAAACCAAGTTCGAACCGTCGCGACCCCGAGCTCGCATCGTCCTCGTGTTCAGGTAGATTTCACCTCAAAACTTAGCCAATTTTCAAATGTCGTCGGGTTCAGAGGAAGTATACGACACGATATGGGAAACCGATCTCCAGGGCCCTCCCTCTCCGCACCGAGAGAATTCCCCGGCCGAGGAGGTCCTAGAGCGATAGACTTTGCATCGTCGTGGTCTCGGTGGAGTCCGCCGAGCCGCCTCCGATGTGGGCACGCCCTTCCCATCCGAGCCGGTCTCATCACCGCCGACCTTCCTCGGGAGGAGGAAGAAGAAGTCGACCAAGCGCGCCGGCCGAGGCCGTGGGGATGCTCCCGGTTCAGCGTCGGTGGTGACCGAGGAGTCGCCGAGCTCGTTGCACTCCCAAGACTGGTCTCACCTGGTGAAGTTCGTGGTGCTTGAGGCGGATGAGCGGTCGACTACCCATCCGCAGGCGGCGTGGCGGTGAGCCAGGCCTTGCTCGAAGTCTGGGGTGAGACTACCGCTTCAGGCGGTGAAGCACTTTCGCTTGGGGTGGCGCCTACTCGGCTCACCCCTAACACGTGGAGGACCGCCCTCGGGATGATGGTGCCGCGTGGCACCGCTTGTCGGCCAGCTGGCGGTACGGTGTGAGAGTTCAACCACCGGTACTCCCTTCAAGTCGGACGGCAAAGACTCGGCCGTGGTACTCATCGCTCAATCCGGCCGAACTCGGGGTGCTTTCATTCGGACTTTGGACTCGGTAAAGGCCTGGAAGCGTAGCCGGTTCTCGGCGGAGGGTGCCTGGTCACCGGATGACCGGGAGGAGGTCGCCATTCTGTGAACTACCACGAGCTCAGTAATTATTCTTCCGATCTCGACATTATTTTATTTCGAATCGAGCCAACTTCGCTTTTCTTGCGATTTCAAAGAGGTCGACCTGAGAAGGTCAATTTGAGCAATTTGCTATCGTGAGGTCGATCTCGGATCGCGACATTGGCGTTCGTACTCACCAAGAGAACTTGTTCTTTCGCGGCTCGCGAGCTCGCCCTTAGCGATCTTCTTCCTCAGGTGATATTCCGAACTGTCCTACACTGCTTACTTCCGACCTCGCTTCCTTTTCTCATGCTAACTGTTTCCGATCTCGCAGCTCACTCTTCATCTCAACCAACAATGAGGGGACTTGATCATCCACGCCCCATCCGCCAAGAGGCCTCGAGTCGAGGGGCAGGCTCTCAACCTCCGACCTCCAACCTCAACTCATCAGTAGCTCAGTCCGTGCGCCCACCCAAGCACGGCGCCGGAAAGGGGCTAATGACAAGTGCGGGTAGAGCAGAGCCTGGGTGTGAGGACCTCGGACCTCAGAGGGGTGACCTGCCCTACCTCGGGACTTCGGAGTCCAAGGAGGCCGCCTACGCTGAGAGTAAGGGGACCTCCCGAAGCCACTGCAGGATTTCTACCGCTCCACTCGCCGATCGGTCGCGAGCTCCTCGATCTGCCAATCTCAAAGCGAATGCTCACTTCGCCATGGAGAGGTCCCCGACCCCACTTCGTGAAGAATACCTCTCCAAGATGGACGCCACGGACAACACCCTCAGTGCGGCCGTTTCATTGCAGTCGAGCTCTGATCCACCTCATCCGAGCTCGGGAGCAATCGAGGGCTTCCGTGCGAGATCTGCAGGGGAGCCTGAAGGAGAGTGACTCCGTGTGGAGGCGGCGGCGCGGGTAAAGCGATCCCCGAACTCAAGGAGGCCCAGCGGAAGGCCAAGGAGGCGGCCAAGGAGCTGGAGGACGCCAAGAGGGCGCATTCTGCGGAGGTCGAGTCCCTCCGAGCTGAGCTAGAGGGTCCCAGAGCGGCTCCGTCCGGACCCGCCGGATCGTCTCGCGAGGAAGTGATCGAGTCCTACAAGCAGTCCGACGAGCACACCTCCAAGCTGAACTCAACCTTCGTCGCTGCTGCCGAGGATGTCATCGGGGACATCACTGAGAAGCATCCGGAGTGGGACGTCGGCTTCCTCCTGGACGAGGTCAAGCGGCTCAGGGCTCAGTACGGCTTGCCGGAGAACTAGCTCGAGGCGGCTTCTCTTTCTTGTATTTGTAATTTTCCTCTTTTTTTTTTTTTTTTTTTTTTTTTTTTACTTATGTAATGAACATCGCCCGATTCGGCCATTCGATCGGGATTTTGTAACTCCACCAGATTTCCGCAATTGTAATGACATTTTCAGTTCAGCTCTTCTTTTTCTTGTGTTCAATGTATACAATTGTCTTAAATAGCTCGCGATGTATACTTGTTTGTTTATCCGCGCTCGAGGTCGGCTCATCTGGCTAGGTCGTCCCCGCGCTGGGGTCATGGGAATAAAGACCTAAAAACCCAATAATTTTAAATAAGTGTTTGGTCCAACCCCTGTGGGTTCGTATCCAGTCCGCACCTAACAGGTCGGCCTCAGTTGGTTACGGATCCACCGGCGTGGCCCGGGGTGATCGATCTGATGACTTGCTTTATTCGAGTAATGAGCGAGTCCAGCTCGGTGTCCCCATTTCATACGATAATCATTCAAGTAATCAGCTCGGTGGGGGTTACATGGTCGTAGATCGGTCGCTCAAGATCGAGCCGTCTTTGTTTCTTCTTTCTTTTGTTTGGATGCCACCGTGGTGAATTCGCCCGCCACCACGAGGTCGGTGCCGTGTCAGAGGTGGGTCCGCCGTGGCGGACTTAGATTTTTGTTTCTTTTGTTTGGATGCCACCGTGGTGGATCTGTCCCCAGGCCGGACCACGTGGGTGGTGTGTCGAGGTGGTCGTGGCGACCTAAATTTTTATTTTTATTGTTTGGATGCCACCGTGGTGGATCTGTCCCCAGGCCGGACCACGTTGGTCGGCTGTGTTAGGGGGTGGGTCCGGCATGGCAGACCTAGGTGGTCCCCCCCGTTTTTTTTTTTTTTTTTGCCACCTTGGTGGATCTGCCTCCGGCCCAATTAATGAGGTCCGGCCACTTCGGGTCGATCCGCGGTGAACTTAGGCATGATAGTTAAGTACTGAACACCGAATTCAAACAACAATTCAAAAACTTCCATTCTTTACTGGAGTAGAGATATTACAACCGGTTTTCAATCATTTACAACTTCGAAACATTTTACAACTTGATAGCTCTTGGAAGTATTTCTTGGTGCTCGGCGTTCCAGGGTGGGGAGCTCGGCTCAACTTGGCCGTCCCGAGGCAAGAAGAGCCGTTGCAGGAGGGCTCGAGGACTACGAAGGGTCCTTCCCATTTCTCGGTCGGCTCTGCGGCCGATCTCGGGTGGCGAGGAAGACCTTCACGAGTACCGTGTCTTCCGACCGAAGCTTCGCTTCCTTACTTTTTGGTTGAAGTACCGAGCACTGCGGAGTTTGTATAGCTCAGTGCGCAGGTCGGCGTCAATTCGCTTTTCCTCCAGCAAGTCGACCTCGAGCATAAGTCCCTGGCCATTTGTGTGCTCGAGCAGAAGTGCCGAAGTTCGAATGAGGTAGCTCGACCTCGGCTGGTACGACGGCATCTACCCCATAGGCCAGTGCGAAGGGGGTCTCTCCCGTGCTGGTCCTGCATGTTGTTCGGTAGGACCACAGGACGGCCGGGAGCTCGTCTGCCCACCCTCCTTTCAAGTCCTCCAGTCGGGTCTTGAGTGTGTGCTTGATGATCTTGTTCACGGCCTCCACCTGACCGTTGGACTGGGGGTGGTTCGGCGTAGAGTAGTGCTTCTTGATCCCTAGGTCCTCGCAGAAGGACCTCAATCGACGGTTGTCGAATTGCCGGCCATTGTCTGTTACGATGGACTCGGGTATGCCGAACCGGCAGATGATTGCCCTCCAGATGAAGTCTGTGGTCTTCTGTTCCGTGATCCGAGCTAGGGCCTCAGCCTCCGCCCATTTGGTGAAGTAGTCCACGGCCACTATCGCGTACTTCACTCCTCCACGACCAGTTGGCATGGGTCCTATGAGGTCAATTCCCCACTTGCAAAAGGGCCATGGACTGAGCACATGAGTAATTTCAGCGGGAGGAGTCCCACCGACATGGGCGTGGCGCTGGCACTTGTCGCAGCGCCTGATGTAGGCGATGGCATCTTTCTTGAGGGTATGCCAGAAATAGCCCTGCCTCAGGACCTTATGCGCCAGGGCCTGACCACCAGAGTGGTTCCCACACGTCCCAGTGGACCTGGCAAATGAGTAAAAGGCCGCCTCTCTCTCGGTCAAGCACCGTAACAGAGGGCCTGAGAAGCTGCGTTTGTAGAGAGTGTTGTCGATGATGGTGTAGCGAGCAGCTCTGATGCGCAACTGTCTGGCCAGCCTGGGGTCCTCCGGGGCCCTACCATCCTTTAAAAAGGACAAAATTTCGTCCGTCCATGAAGGGGGGCCAGGTCTACCGCCGCCACATGGGAGGGCTGGGCTATTGCCGACCTCGTCGATTGGTTGATTGGTACAAATTCCGGTTCCTCTATCCCCTCACCGTGGCGAAGCCGTGCCAGGCGTCGACCAGGTTGTTCGATCAGGGGATTCGGCTGGCATGACCTCCTCGAATTTTTCATTTCGTGGCGGCTAGGTTTTGGAATTAACCGGGTCATCCGCCGTCCCAGCAAGGTAGGTGCCGTTGAAATTTGGTTGACGACGAGCCGAGTCACTTTGACCTGGAGGTGAGAGATACCCATCGCCTGGGCGTATCTAAGGCCTGCAATCAGGGCCTCGTATTCAGCTTCATTGTTGGAGGCCGAAAAGGAGAACCGCAAGGATTGGCAGAAAGACTCCAAGGAGGTGCTCAGGAGCACGAGCCCAGCTCCCGAGTGTATGTTCGTCGATGAGCGGTCTACGTAGAGCGTCCAGGGCTCGACCTCGGTACTGGGGCTCGGTAGGGGTGGGCTGAACTCGGCTATGAAATCCGCCAGGGCCTGACTGTAATGGCCCGACCGAATTCGTCCCGGAAACGTATATGAATACGTATGTGATTCCGTATATGTACCGTATATGATCCCGTATATGAGATGAAATGACGTGATGATGTTTCGGCATGCTATACATGTATATGATATGTTCACGATATGCTTTGCAGTACAGGATATGTCCCGGAATGCCAAACGGCCTCCGAAATGATGGAAATGGGAAAATTCTGCAGGAGCAGAATTACGGCCGTAAGGGTCGAAGGTTACGGCCGTAAATGGTGAACAGTGGAAAATGTCCAAAAGTTTCAGAGAGCAAATTACGGTCGTATGATCTGAAGATACTGGCCAGATGGTTGGAGTTACTACTGTAAGGAATGGAGTTACTACCGTAAGTCAAGAAGATGAAATGCGGGATTTACAGAGAGTTTATTACGGTAGTATGATGGTATGATACTGGTCAGTATGAATCGTGACGTCAGAAGTATATGTGGAAATTACGGTCAGTAATTTTAAGCTCCGGCAGAATTGGTCTTTAAGAAGATTCTTGCCATTTCTTGGGTACTATTCACATGAGCTCGGTTCTAACACTCCCTAAACCCTTCCAAGACTCCCAAACACCTATGTGATCATCTCCAACTCCATATATGATCCATGTAATGCTTGTGTAATCTATGATTACAAGAAGGAAGGGAAGAAGAGAACGAAGAAGAAAAGGAAGAGGAAAGGGAGAAAAGGAAGAAGATGATCTCCATGCTTGTGTATGCTTCATTTATGGTGGGTAATGGTTGCTTTCCATGCTATATGATGTATTTGCATGTATATACTTGCTAGAAACAAGATATGGCATGATTATGATGATTAGAGACCTTAGAAGCATGCTAGGATCTCTTGGCCTTGTGTTATGGTTATGACATGATGTGATGATGTTATGTATATGCTTATGTAGCCTATGTGACCTTCATGCCAACCTCTATGACTGATGTGACTATAGGAGATATGGAAGTAGCTATGTTACATATGAAATGAACAAGGGAAATGGTAAGCTTGGCGTATGATTACGTGGTTCCATGTGAAGTATGATGCGTGTTATGTGACGACGATATGTGATAGATGCTTATATGAACCAACGTGAAGAATGTCGTGGCCTTATGTGAAGTTAACGTTCTATGCACGAATATGTAATGTTTATGCTTGTGCTCACGATATGATCATGAAGCCTTGTTTATATGTCACGTATGAATGATGACGATGTGAAAGGAACAGGGCGTGGAAAAGGTAACGTTTATGTAATTGTATCACGAGCATATGTGTGAAACAGTTACCAATCATGTGTTTACATATGGGGGACCTACGCCCCATAATGATGTAAACTGGCTACATGGGGATCTACGCCCCATAAAGACGTGGTCACCGGAGGATCTACGCCCGTATGTAAAAGAAAAGCGGGTCTTCGTGGATCTACGCCAGAAGAAAGGCCTAGCTAATGAATGAACGGCGCCACGTATTCACATGATTTGTAATTGGGGCCCAAAGTAAACGTGTGACATGCATTGCATTGCATCTATTATCCACTGAGTCTTTATGACTCATTACGTGCGTATGTTGTATGTTCGATGAAGGTGCCGTGCGTGGAGGGTTGGCGAAAGGTCACATGATGCTATGACGTGGTGTGTGGGCGAAGAATCAAAAGATCTTGCGGTATGTAATGAAAACCGAAACCCTAGCTTTATGTTATATGTTGTAAAGAAAGGAAATTAGGGTTTCGTATTTAATGAATGACGGACGCACGTCTAGTTCCATAATGAAAGAGACGAAAAGAATGACGTGCACGGGCCCGAAGGTGGCCAATGTTTATGTCGTGCACAGAGCGTTTTGATTATGACGTCATTTATGACGTATATGTATATGAAACTGGACGGGGCGTTACAGGTGGTATCAGAGCAAGATTCCTCATTCCCCGCACACCAACGGACTCTTTCGCCACTCCACGATGAGGTATGATGTATGCTGTTATGATATGATACGATGTGAATGCCATGAACGTATATGACGATATGAATGCCATGACCACTATGCTATGAATACAGGAGCAATCTTAAATGAATGATATGACATGATATGGTATGCTATGCTCCCGATGATGTCCCTATGCATATGATGTGGCCTATGGTACGTCCCAATGTGAAAGCATGTTATGTGTTATGTGTCACATGATATTGTACGGACGGAACTTGGGACGTATAAGACGAAATGTGAATGGATACGGGATGGAAGTTATGAATGCATGTTATGGGATGTGTTGACCGGGAATTTTCAAGAATGTCTCCTCTTTCCCTAATTGTCTCCCTCCGTGATGTGTATGATGATTTGATGAATGAAATGGGAGTGACTTCATTATGTTGCATAGTGGAACGAAAGGCATGTGGTGTTTAAACCGTGGTTCAACGTCGTCCAGTGAAACGGCATATGACTATGAATATGTATGTGACGTTAACGGCTCCAGATGTTGAGCAAACGTATGTTGATCCGTGATGTCACTCAACCGCATGTTTACTTCGATTGTTAGTGAATCAATAGAGCAGCTTGGAATGAAATATAAAGGAATGCACCTCGTCACAGATTGTGATGTCCCTCAGATGTCTCATGAACTTGGAAAGAGATCGAGCCAGCATATGATGTGATGCAGGCTATGGGGTGCGATTAGATGATGTGTATGGATGAATGATACGTAATGAATGGCCGGTATGTTGGTTCGTTTATTTCGAACTCAACCAATATGAAAGTTGTTCACGTGTTGTTGCTCCTATGATATATGTGATGCTATGTTATGTTATGTAATGAAATGAGTTCGGCTTAATTCACCGTACGGTTAGGTTCAGATGTTCACTTACGAAATGTTGGCACTACTGAACGGCTTATGTTATGTGATGTCTTATGCAAAGAACAAGGGCTCTAATGTGTCCAGTGACAATATGAATAGCCCGGCCTTTCTTCAATATTATAGCTAAGATTATGTGTTTGATCATGAAACGACCGGGTTTTCCGAAGGGCCTATGTTATGCCGTTTATATTCAGTTGTGACTGAGGCTCTTGTTTCTCGTTATGGGAGTAGCCGATAGTTATATGTTATGTCATGTGCCAGTGTTCTCCGCGAGACACGGCTGATGTTATGTATGTATATGAAGTCACGGCTGATGTTATGTATGTCTATGTTATGTATGTTTATGACGAAGGAAAAAGGGCAGATGTATTCTTCAGTTCTTGAAGTTTTCAATGTCTCGTCGGACTTCTTGAATGGCTCAGTGTATACGGCAGGTATCGTTTATTTCGATATATAGCCTGCATATGTTTCGTATGATATATGAAGTTATGTATGTATATGTTCGGTTTCTCTACGACTTTCTTTATGTTAGCTCGGCCTTCTTTTGTTAGTTTGCTGAGTATATGAGTATATGCCACCTCACGTTATGTTAGTGACTTCGGTTGCTCCTTAATGTAATATGATTTGTTAATCATATGAACGGATCGACCGAGTCTTATGTCTATGTGACGAATTATGTTCTATGAATGTTATGGGGTTCGTTATGCTTCGGTTAGAAGTTTCGGTTATGCTCTATGTTCATGTGATATGTATGTATTCGACCTCAAGTTACCAGTTGCTTCGGTTGCTTCTTATGTAACGACCTATGTCGAGGGAATGAATGGTAAGAAGGTATATGAGAGCCGAATGCATGAACCGAGAGCTATGTTCCTCATGACCGTGAGATTTGTTTGATATGGTTGGTGACGACATGTATATATATATGCCGTTTAAGAATGATCCGTTAGGGAATGGAAAAGCCATGTGATTCGTTATGTGGTCAATAAAGTGTATTCTCGGTATTCTTGGTATTCTCTATCTCGGGAAATTATGTCGAGAAGTTAGTAACGGTATGTTAAGCTCACGTATGTATATTATGGTTTCTTTCCGTCCCGACCTTTATTCGTGAAGCGTCAATGATAAGCGAGTCAATTATATTCTTATGTTATGTGATATGTATATGCCGGGATATTCGAAAGCTCATACGTTACGGCTATGTCTATGTTACGGTATGTTACGGATGTTATGTTATAGTTCTGTTACGTCCCGGCAAATGTCTGAATGATACATTCTTATGTTCTTCATTCCGTCGGGGAATTATATGTTCGAAATTATATGTTAGAATGACATGAGTTCCGGGAACGAATGAATGGCTTTTCTCTTTATGTTATGTTATGCCAGGAAAAGATATGAATGATATGTTATGTGAACTGAATCTGAAATTCCACGAGTATCATGAACTTGCTCCGTTATATGATGTTGAAAATGAGCTTAGTTATGTGATCCGACGACCGTGATGATGATGTAGTTCCGTTGTATGTTGAACTAGTATATATATGCAATGCGATAACACGAGATGAGCTTGAATTCGAATGTTCCGAATCCGATGGGATTCGATTGATAGCTATGGTCTTTTGTTGCTTTCCGTATTCTTGATATGTGAAAGAAGCTCAGGGCTATGTAAACGAAAGGCAAAAGAGTGATACGGATATGAGCCGACATGATTATGTAGATGTTATATGTTATGTAATGCACGGAAAGCCCTTGGCTCAACTAGAACGGGATCTCGTATGATTCTTCGGCTCTCTATGTTCGATATATGCTTATGGATGAGCTATGTTATGCTTATGTATTATGTTGAAACGGAAGAAGTTACAGAATCTTGTATACTTCTTCGGCCCTATGTTCCCTCAGGTATGAATCAGAGTGCGCAGCGAAAGCTATAACCACGCTTGGCAATGTTTCACGAAGCGGGAACTTATATCTTTGAATTCAATTATGCATGTATGTTATGTGAAGAAATATCGATTGAAGACGGTATTCTCTTCTTATATGTATGATGTGAACGTCGATGAATGTTATATGTTATGAATGTTACGGGATCTTTGGTTCGCTCAGTTGTATGTGTTATATGCGTTCATTTCTTAGCATACCACAATGTGAAACTCAGAACTGATATGTGAACGAATCGGTTTGGTATATGTGCCCGAAATGGGAAAATTTCTTTCGAATTCCGATATGTGTGTATGTTTATATGCTAATGTTCACGAAAGTCTCGTCCGGAATTCTTGTGTATATTTCCTACGTATGTGATTAAATGATTTGTTCGGCTCTTATTCGGGTCAGTTTTATGGAAATGGGACCGTTATATGTTATGTGCATCGTCATGTGTGAAGTTCTATATATGTCCTATGACCGTGCCGTATGGGATGACTTTTATCCCGTATATGTATATGATGAGGAGGAGACATGGGAAAGGAAAGAGGATAGGAGACAGGGCATCCCGAGGCCGTCCTAAGCAATTTCGCGGACGAAATTTATTTAAGGAGGGAAGGATGTAATGGCCCGCCCGAATTCGTCCCGGAAATGTATATGAATACGTATGCGATTCCGTATATGTACCGTATATGATCCCGTATATGAGATGAAATGACGTGATGATGTTTCGGCATGCTATACACGTATATGATATATTCACGATATGATTTGCGGTCTGGGATATGTCGAGAATGCGAAGCTTGGCCTCGAAATGATGGAAATGGGAAAGTCTGCGGGAGCGAGTTACGGCCGTAAATGTTGGAATTACGGCCGTAAATGTCAGGTTACGGCCGTAAGGGTCGAAGGTTATGGCCGTAAATGGTGAACAGTGGAAAATGTCCAAAAGTTTCAGAGAGCAAATTACGGTCGTATGATCTGAAGATACGGCCGTATGGTTGGAGTTACGGCCGTAAGGAATGGAGTTACGGCCGTAAGTCAAGAAGATGAAATGCAGGGGATTTACAGAGAGTTTATTACGGCCGTATGATGGTATGATACGGCCGTATGAATCAGGTTACGGTCGTAAGTATATGTGGAAGTTACGGCCGTAATTTTAAGTCGGCAGAATTGGTCTTTAAGAAGATTCTTGCCATTTCTTGGGTACTATTCACATGAGCTCGGTTCTAACACTCCCTAAACCCTTCCAAGACTCCCAAACACCTATGTGATCATCTCCAACTCCATATATGATCCATGTAATGCTTGTGTAATCTATGATTACAAGAAGGAAGGGAAAAAGAGAACGAAGAAGAAAAGGAAGAGGAAAGGGAGAAAAGGAAGAAGATGATCTCCATGCTTGTGTATGCTTCATTTATGGTGGGTAATGGTTGTTTTCCATGCTATATGATATATTTGCATGTATATACTTGCTAGAAACAAGATATGGCATGATTATGATGATTAGAGACCTTAGAAGCATGCTAGGATCTCTTGGCCTTGTGTTATGGTTATGACATGATGTGATGATGTTATGTATATGCTTATGTAGCCTAAGTGACCTTCATGCCAACCTCTATGACTTATGTGACTATAGGAGATATGGAAGTAGCTATGTTACATATGAAATGAACAAGGGAAATGGTAAGCTTGGCGTATGATTACGTGGTTCCATGTGAAGTATGATGCGTGTTATGTGACGACGATATGTGATAGATGCTTATATGAACCAACGTGAAGAATGTCGTGGCCTTATGTGAAGTTAACGTTCTATGCACGAATATGTAATGTTTATGCTTGTGCTCACGATATGATCATGAAGCCTTGTTTATATGTCACGTATGAATGATGACGATGTGAAAGGAACAGGGCGTGGAAAAGGTAACGTTTATGTAATTGTATCACGAGCATATGTGTGTGAAATAGTTACCAATCATGTGTTTACATATGGGGGACCTACGCCCCATAATGATGTAAACTGGCTACATGGGGATCTACGCCCCATAAAGGCGTGGTCGATCGGGGATCTACGCCCGTATGTAAAGCGGGTCTTGAGGGGATCTATGCCTGTACAGCAAAGAAAAGGCCTAGCTAATGAATGAACAAAGTACCACGTATTCACATGATTTGTAATTGGGGCCCAAAGTAAACGTGTGACATGCATTGCATTGCATCTATTATCCACTGAGTCTTTATGACTCATTACGTGCGTATGTTGTATGTTCGATGAAGGTGCCGTGCGTGGAGGGTTTGCGAAAGGTCATATGATGCTATGACGTGGTGTGTGGGCGAAGAATCAAAAGATCTTGCAGTATGTAATGAAAACCGAAACCCTAGCTTTATGTTATACGTTGTAAAAAAAGAAAATTAGGGTTTCGTATTTAATGAATGACGGACGCACGTCTAGTTCCATAATGAAAGAGACGAAAAGAATGACGTGCACGGGCCCGAAGGTGGCCAATGTTTATGTCGTGCACAGAGCGCTCTGATTATGACGTCATTTATGACGTATATGTATGTGGAACTGGACGGGGCGTTACACTGACCCTTGACTGCTAGCCGAGTCGGTAGGAGATGTCGAACTGTCCGAGCTCCATCGCCATTTGGCGAGCCCGACTGAAAAAGTCCGACTTACGGGTACTGCCGCAAGGGGTAGTTCGTCACCACTTCGATGGGGTGTTCGAGGAAATAAGGCCGAAGCTTTCTGGAACTGGTGACGAGCGCGAGGGCTAACTTCTCCATTGGGGTGTAGCGCTTTTGCGGGTCGACGAAGGACTGGCTTGTGTAATAGACCGGGTACTGGACATCCCCCTCGACACGGGTAAGGACTGAACTCGCGGCATGCTCGAGCGGCAAGGTAGAGGGAGAGGATGTCCTCCATACGGCTTTGGCGGAGAGGAGAGTGCGGCCAGGTGTTTCTTGAGCTCTCGAGCTTCCTAGCACTGGGTCCATCGAAGTCCTTCCCTTTCTTGGGGGCCTCGAGAAAGGGCGGCACTGTCCGTGGCCTTGGACACTAATCGGTTCAGGGCCGCTATCCGGCCGGTGAGACTCTGGACCTCTTTAACCCTGGTGGGAGGTCTCAGGTTCAGCACGGCCCTAATCTTCTCCAGGTTAGCCTCAATGCCTCTCGAGCTCACCACATAGCCGAGAATTTTCCTGACACAACCCCGGCGCATTTTGCCGGGTTCACTTCATTCTATATTTTCTCGGGACTGGAACATGTTACCCAGTCTTTGGATGTGGTCGGCGGCCCGGCACTCTTCACCAACATGTCATCGACGTATACCTCCATTGTGACCCCTATCCGGGAGAACATCTTGTTGACGATTCTTTGGTACGCGTTGCCGACGTTCTTGACCCGAGCGGCATGACTGGTAGCAATAAAGACCTCGATGCATTACAAAGGCCGTGGTGCTCCTGATCCGGGGGATACATTGGGATCTGGTTATAGCCTGAGTGGCGTCCATCATCTTGGCGGCTCGTGCCCGGTAGTCGCGTCTACCATCCGATCTATCCAGAGGTAGGGGAGCGAGTCCTTGGGCCGGCCTTGTTGAGGTCGGTAAAATCTATCTGAACCCTCCGACTCTGGTTGTTCTTCTTGACGAGGACTGGGTTCGCAACCCAGGTCGGGTATTTGGCTTCCCTGATGAACCCAATTTCGAGTAACTTATCCACTTCCTTCGCCAGGGCCTCATAGCGTTTCTGGTTCAGCGAACGTCGTCGCTATTGCCGAGGTCTTCTGCGGTCGATGTTATTTCGGTGGCAAGCCATTTGGCGGTATGTGACCATGTGCGAGGGCTCCCAGGCGAAGACGTCGGAACTGCCGCGGAAGAACTCAACAAGGGCAGAGCGTGTGGGCTCAGCCAGTCCTTTTCCAATCTTTAGGACCCTTTCCGTGTGACCGGGCTCGACCTCGACGCTATTGAGTTCTTCCATGGGCGTGCGCCGGTCCTCGGTCGACTCGGGTCGTCGAGCTTCGGCCATGGCGACGGCCCGATCCGGGCCCACCTAGGGACGGAGGGTGGGTGACGTCGCCGCCGTCGCCGCGACCGATCTCCCGGATCTTGCTATCCCGTGGCGTGGGGAACTTCATGGCATAATGGTAAATGGAGGTCGAGGCCCTGAGCTCGTACAGGAGGGGCCGACCTAGGAGGGCATTATAATTTCCTGGGAGGTCTACCACGATGAAGGTGGCCATGACGGCCCGTACGCATGGCTTTTCCCCTAGCTCCACCAGCATTGATATTTGCCCGACCGCTCGATGGCGTGACCAGTGACTCCAACCACAGGGCCAAGGGGGCACGGGCTCAGGTACCGCTCATCGAGGCCCATGTGGAGTAAGGTCCGGACGCTCCCTTTGTCGATGAGTGTCCGGTGTACGTGTGTACCGTTGAGGACCATACTGATGACCAGGGCGTCCTGGTGAGGGTGGCGGACGTGAGCTGCGTCGGCCTCTGTAAAGGTGATCTCTTCCTGGGGCTCGGACGGGGTCGAAATGGTCCTGATCCTCTGCTTGCGAATCTTGGTAGTCGGTCACGAGGCCTCCTCGCAAACCTTTTTCGCTGGTTCCTCGACCCGATGAAGTGTTGGTTGCCCATGACCAACGTATGGACCTCATTCCGTGGCCCCGCAGGCGGTGGAGGCCGGTGGGGGCCCCCGGCTGAGGTCGACCGTGATCGCATTGTGGGGCGACGAACTCGCGCAGCTGTCCTCGCCGAATCAGGCCCTCAATCTCATTCTTCAGGTCCCTACAGTCGTCGGTGTCATGCCCGGCTGACCTATGGTAACGGCGATGACCTCTCCTGGTTACGGCTTGAAGAGGGGGTCCTCATCGAGGTCGGGGTGGTAGGATCCCCCGATCCTTCACATGCATCAGTACGCCTTCCAGACTGGTGTTGAGGACGTGGAAGGATTGGAACCTCTAGGGAGCTGGTCGAGCAGTCTCGCGCCCGCGTTGGGGCTGATGCTGAGTACGTGGCGCCTGGGCCGAGCTGGTGTCCCTCTCCTTGCCTTTCTCCGATCGGGGTCCTGGGCTTCGCCGAGGTCCCGGACGCCTCCTCGACCGATATGGCACTCAACTCTCTTGAGGAACTCATGATATGTCTACGGACTATTCTCGTGGGACCCACCACCGAATACTGGACACGTACCTGGTAGGCTAATCGCCCACCAGGGTGCTTGCCTCGACACACTTCCGATCTCAATGTATCGGTTGAACCGCTCCACATAGTTCTTCAGGGACTCATTCTTCCCTTGCTTGACGTCTACTAGTCTCTGCTTTGGGGTCGACCTCAGACGGGACCCCATAAAAGCTGCTTGGAACCTGGTCGCGAGGTCGCCCCACGTCTTTATGGAATGTGGGGGGAGCTTCTTGAACCATTTCATAGCCTTATCCCCTAGTGTCAGAGGGAAGGCCTTGCACATGAGCTCGTCGCTCACCCCCTGTAACTCCATGAAGGCGGTGTACCTATCGACGTGGCTTGTCGGATCGCTGACTCCGTCGTAGTTCCCTTGCTGAGGTAACTTCAGTTTGGCGGGCATGAGCTCGGCTTGGATCCTAAGGCTCAGCGGGGAGGCCTTTCCTACCCCGGCCGAGGGACTGGGGGCCTTCTCCCGGGCCTCAAGCTCGGCGACCCTTTTCCGCAGGAGCTCGAGCTCGGACTGCGGAGGTGGGGCACCGCGCGGAGGCGGGGCCGTGCACGTTTTCACCCTGTCCCTCGTCCGTTCGCTTCGCCAGGTGAGGCGAGGCGGTCGAAGACACCGAGTCTTCCGGATGATCTGGGTATCCGAGGGCTCCGGGTGTGTAGTGGGGCCGTGGTCGGTCGGTCTTGAGGATCGGTGAACCTCGAGCGGCGTCTGGCGGCGTCGGTGGCGCCCTCTGGAGGGCGATATGACGCTTGCCTCGGCAGTGAACTTGTCCGATCTGCGCTGGAGATCGGCCACAGCCTGGGTGAGGTCGTCCAGCTGCCTCAGGACCTAGGCCGGAGTGGCCTCGCCGGTTGCGCCGATGCCACGCATCCGATTGGGGTCGCCCGCCGACCAAGGGGCGATTCCGTCTTTGGGGTCGGAAATACTATCGATCACCCAAGTCGCGACGGTCCTACTGTGACTCATAGGTATGCTTTGGTAGAGTTGGGATGTGTTGCTGAAATACAAAGGGGGAGGCCCTCCTTCTAGCGCCAATTGTTGATGTCGAAATCAGTAAGGACTAATTACTTATCAACTGAGGTGGGTGTCAGGACCTGAGTAGCAGTAACTGAAGGAGTAAAATATATAAGTGTAGTGTCCGAGCTAGTTCTTGTTTACAGAGTTTTTCGTGTGTCAAATGAATGCTAAGTGTTCTATTTATAGTGCAAAATCATATATGGGGCCGTAGATCATCATGGCGCCGGCTCGACCTAGGCCCAGAATAGGTGTAATGATGTCTCTGTGGCACCTGCAAGCCGTCTTGCATTTAAGGCGTTGATCTCGGAATTTGGGTGTAGCCGCCAATGCATTAATGGGGACAAGATGCTCTGTCGGTTGCAGGTGGTGTCAGGATGTCAGGTGTGTCAGGTGACACGTGGGTAGTCATTCTTGTCGGCTATTGTAGCGGCCGGGGCGCGCACATGGCGGCCCGACCTCGGCCCCGATTGGCCATTAGTAATGGGAAACGATTCTCCGCAGTTTGCCGACTGGGCCCAATGCGGAGTTAAGCGGGCTCGGCGGCTGACCCCAGGACACTCTGCCGATTCCCTAGTGAGGTGAATCCCAGGATCAATCTGACCTGGGACAATGGACACGTCACCGGCCGACCTGGCACTCTTACACGTCAGCGAGGGTCCGTGTTGGGCGTAGGGCTTGGGGCGCGCTCGTGCCACGTCACCAGGGTGCCAACACTTCATTTTAAATTTTAAACCGTATGTAGAGACAAGAATTTTTGTACCTCTAAAATTGTATATTGATATTTTTTATACGTAATTAAAATATTAGAATTATAATGAAAAGAGCTAATTTAAATGGTTAGGCAATATAGAGCTCACAGAAATGCTCCCTTGCCCATTCCCCATAAAAAAAAAAAAAAAAATCGTGTGACCTCCGATCCATTGGCCCCCCACCATCAAGGGACACTTGTCGATTATTCATCTAATCTAATATAAATACAGAAAAAAAAAAATAGATGGTGAGAGCTCCACGTCACGGCGTATGCATGTTTCTCTTGTACACCTACACACTAGTGTGCAGGAGAGCAACAACGATAGAATTCAATGATTTTGTAATGATTGCTTACTTGATCATAATGTAAGTGAATCTAACAGCTAACTTATCTAAGTCAATTCGTCTAAGCTAATTCGTTACATTATTTTATTTTAGTAAAATATTTAAGAAATTAATTCATATGTATATATATTTTTGTTAATATTATTATTTGTGTACTTTAGAAATGTCCGTAAGACTTGCGCATAACAAAGTGGTTCGAATGTGGGGTAAAAGTTAAAAACCCCAAATCAGAATTCGAATCGCAACCCTCTCCATATTCCTCTGTTAGAAAAGAAAAGAAAAGAAAAAAAATTGTTCGTAATCTAGTAGGGTGCGCGTGTTGCATCTCGACCGTTGATTAAAATAGGCGGGAATCTTGGTAATGGGATCAAGAGCGGAAAATGAATAATAAGGGATATAAAATGCGGGAAATTCAACAGTGTGCAAAATCCACAATGCGACAAAGCAAAAACCCTAAAATTATTACCACCAAATTACAGTTTGGCAGCAACAATGGAAGCGGTGAAACCCGACCGATTCAGCTCACTGATTAAGCTGTGCCAGCCTACCTCTTCCCAGGAGTCTGACTGGGAGAACTGGCCATTCGATACGATCGTGGACACCGAGCGGGACTCCGAACTGGATTTGTCGTCTCCGTCTCCGACGGTGTCGGATGCAACCGGAATCTTCATTACTTCGCTGCCGGAAAGTGGTTCGGTTGACCAAAGTCGGGCTCAGGATAATGACGACGACATGGGCTTCCGCACTTCTCCAGAACAGCATACGCGAAACTCCTCTGAAGACGAACCCGCAGCTGTGACTGGTGACAGCTTGAGGACCGTTGATTTAAGCGATGACACTGGGGTCAATCAATTTAGCAGGAATAGATTTCTGGAGGAGGATTTGGCTGACGAGGAGAAAAAGGTGGTTTCTGGCGAGGATGTGGAAAATATATGGGATGGTGAAACCATGCCCATAGAAACAGAGCCCGTTGTAAATGAAGTTGAAGAGGACAAGAAAGTTAATGATACAGAGGCTCTCATTTTGGAACGTGGAGAAATTAGAGAGGAACTAACCTCCGTAAATTTGGGTGATAATTCATCGGAGAAGATGTGCAAAGACTTGGCATTAGGGAAAAATGGTAAGACTCGGGAATCTGAGGGGTGCAGTGAAACTCTTCTGTTGCGACTAGCTGGCGAAAAGGAAGAGCTAGTTAGAGAGAGCAAAAATTTTGATTTGGGAGAATCTGAGGAGATTGTCAAGGCATGTGATTATGATAGCGAGCCTGATTTAATTGTTAAGTCTACAGTGTGTGAGATGGGGCATAAAGATACAGGTAAAGATGAAATTTTGGATAATTCTATGAATATGGAAGGATTTGATAGTGGTGGTGCTAAGAGGACGAAGGAGGAAAGAATTTGTGGAGTTGACGGTCATTTTGGAAGGAGGCGTAAGTTGCCATTATCAATGCAGCGTAAAGAGCAGAATACTGGGGGCAGAGTGGTAGGAGAGAATGTTGAGAGGAAGAAAGAATTCTTCAATGATTTATTGGAGATTTTGAAGCCTGTTAGTCCGAATGTGGAAAGTGACTCCAAGGATGTGGATTTCTTGGAGATAGCTGAGAGGCGGGGTTTGACTTTTCCTCAACCTAGATGGTACTCTCAGTAGAGGGTCTTAGTGACATGGTTTACAATGATGATTTAGGATGTTTGCATCTAAATCTAAGGTGGTTTCTCCGAGTCCGGATAGTGACTGCGCAGGATGTGGATTTCTTTGAGACAGCTAAGAGACAAGATTTGACCTTTCCTCCACATAGATGGTGGCCGCAATAGAGGGTTTTGATGATTTGGTTGCAAACTCGGGAAAACCATAGGATTTCCGATGTCAAAACCTAAGGTGGTTGCTTCGAGTGTAAGTAGACAATAGTGACCATGAGAATGTGGATTTCTTGCAGATAAGAGAAAGGGTCTGATTTCTCCTCAACTTAGATGGTGGTCTCTGGACAGAGTTGATTTGTGTTTGTGGATTTGGAAGATGATGATTTAGGATGTGTGAGGTGTCAACCTCTAAATCAAGATGTGGGTTGTGACTATGGATGAGGATAGTGGACTTGTCCACATGCATAATTCTATTTGTACACTGGGTGTACATATAACCTCTAATAGTACCCCGAGGATGTAGGTGTCCTGGAGATAGCTGAGAGACAGGGTTTGTCTTTTCCTCAACCTAGATGGTGCTCTCAATAGATGATTTGGTTTACTAACTGGGGAAGTGATGATTTAGGATGTTTTTGCCTAAATTCAAGGTGGTTTCTCCGAGTTAGTACAAGGATGTGGATTTCTTTGAGACAAAGATTTGACTTCTCCTTGACCTAGGTGGTGGGGTGGTCTCAATAGAGGGTTAGTGACTGGGAAAATGATGATTTAGGTTGTTTGCTGTCTAAATCTATGGTGGTTTCTCCGAGTTTGTATAGTGACCTAGATGGTGGTCTCAAATCTCAATAGAGAAACGATGATTTATGATATCCAATGTCAAAACCTAAGGTGGTTGATCTGAGTGTGAGTAGACCATAGAGACTACGAAGATGTGGATTTCTTGCACATAAGGGAAAGAAAGATGGCCGTCTCCAGAGGAAGTTGATGATTTGTTTTGTGAATTTCGAAGATGATGGTTGCTTACTCTAAATCAAGATGTGGCTAGTTTGTAACTATGGATGTGGATAGCGGATGGACTCTTCCTCGACCCAGCTGCTGGTCTGTGTCGGGTGCTGATGAGTTGTCTGTGGACTGCGAAATTGGTCATCTACATATAAACGGTTCTTGAAAATGTGGATGGTGACCATAAACCAATGGACGGATTCTGTTTTCCTCAACCTGGATGGCCTTCTTTTTAGGGCGTTGATGACTGGTTTGTTAGTGGACTGGGGAAATGGCAACTAGGAAGTTCTAGTGTCTATATCTCATGAAATTGTTACCATCTTGGATAAAGTGAAGAGTGAAATTTCACTAAGTAGAATTGAGAGCTGACTGAATGTCCACGTGGATATAATGTTCGCCTGAATTTATCATGCCTACAAAACACATGTCACATCGACATTATATATGATCAGCTCCACATCACCTTTCTCTTCATTTATTATTTAATTCTATGTTTTTAAATTCATACCATATTTGAAAATCAGAAATTCATACCGTATTTGAAATTTCTATTAAATACATAAGTAGTAGGAGCAAGAATTGGATATATTTCATTTCCTCCACTCATTGCCAAGCTACAGAAACATCTAACATTCATATTCTCATTAAGATACTAAATACAATATCAGAATGAAAAATGATGGGCAAAAGAAAAAAGAAACTCAACCAGCCATCGGAAATCAAGATTCTCGAATAACGGGAATAGATGATGCAGTTTCTCTACTACTTTTCAGCCTTGCTTGATGTGTCATCCTGCCAAGTTGCTTGCCACTGCTTATCGTAGAAGGTCGTCTCCTCCAGCAATTTCTTAAGGGTTTCGATGTCCTCGTTCTTCCTTATTAGCAAGACACCCGCAACCGCTATGAACAATAATGTTTTACAGAAGAAGTTTCCCATTTGATCGACCAGACCTACCCCCGTCAAACTATCCACAAAGTACGCCATGAAGAAGCCAATCATTGCAGCTCGACCTGCATAACTTGTAACATCGTTACTTAGACTTCACATTTGGTAACCAGTACTACATAACATAGCATAATGAATAAGTTTTAGGTGTTTAAGTATTGTAATGCTATTCATCAACATTGAGTTGTTACATTAGCCCAATAAACATGGCTGAGCAATAACATGATCCTTTTATGTTGCTATCAGAACCAATGAGAGATATACGAACCGTTGAGCAATTCAGCTTCGGGAAGATGGAACCTCTTAATCCAAGCCCACCATGGAATAATGGCGGTATCAAAAGCAACGGAGTCTTCATTACTCGAGGACTGAGGGTTAACTTCCATCCACTTTCTCCTTTTAACCTCTGCAAAGAATTAGCTCCATATAATGATAATCTGTTGAAATTGTAAGCAAAACTAAAGAAATGCTGATATCTGTAAAAACAACATTGGACAAGGAATAGTTCAAAATGAGTTCATTTAGGTTAACTTCCATCCACTTTCTGACCATCATTGTGAGCTTTGAAATGTTCGAGAGCTCAAGTCATTGAGAGACGAACAGACAATAACTCCAACAGCAGGAATGATACAACTATACCATAATGTTTAACATTAATAGGAAAATTGACGTCCATAAAGATAAGTAATAAATCAAAACAACCAAATCAGCATTTGGACAAGCTGCATTTGAAAATCCATGTTCGGAGTTCAACTTGAGGCAAAAGTTGAGTTAAATGAGATATTACCAATATGTAAACAAAGTACAATTTTCTTTGGACTTCTCTTAAGCTTCTATTTTTCCCTAAAACCTGATTTTAGGGGAATAATGCTATCTATGAAGTCAACAATGTTGGTGACATATCAACATTTGTTGACCTTGTGGTGCTCACGTTTTAGAGCATCTCAAATGCAAATGTGGATGTGGATGACGATATGGAGCAGAGAAATCGAGAAAAGATGATTGTCTTAATTGAACAGGAATGGAAAGAAGGGGTGTGGGGGGAACACACCAACTAATGCTGAGACATAACCGTATGAATAGCAATACTCATTTTACAAATATTGTACGCTATATCCTAAGTGACACGGGGCATCAGAAGGGGGTTGAGAAGGCATAATGAGTGCTCATCATTTCTCATTCTCCTACATAATCTTATTCTAAGCTATTTCCCAGCTTTTCACAGAGGCAAAAATGTTCCCACGATAAAGGAAGTTGAAGCGTAATGCTACCAGCAGTCGTAGTCGTTGTATAGTGGAATCAGGAGATCATTAGATTTTTGTTTCACTTTCTTTAAAATGAAAATGGAGTAATCTTGGCTAAAGATTGTCCACATAAACTGATAGTGACCACTGTATATAGCATCATACTCGGTTTTTAGGGGTGTTCTCAATTGGTGACCAGATGAAGTTAGATATACATGTTTTGAGCGCAATAATTCAGCTCGTAACTGTCCCAAATCAGCATGAACAACCAGAGGTACCAACAATTTAGGTCACCGACTGAATTAGATTTGGGGTCAAGTACAAAATCTATTCGTCAATCTCTAGGATATCTATAGCAAACACGAAAACCTAAAGATTGTATACTTATGTATGTATAGCAGCAGAGAGAAAGAGAGAGAGAGAGAGAGAAATCACCAGCATCAATAACAGCGTCCCAATCAGTCTTCCCATCTTTTGCAAACTGCTTCAAGTCCCAAGTTCCTCCAACCCATTTGGGGTCCTGAAATTTGTTCGCACTCTCCACCACCTCCGCCGTCGCCATCTCCGGAGGCGCGGCGGCCAGTGGCGGAGACGGAGACCCATTAGAACCCAGATTCTCCCCAGGACTCTCCGATGGCTTCTCCTCCTCCACCGTAACAGAAGCTACTCCAGACCCCACCTCATCAGCACCCGCCAAAATGGGTACCAAGTAGTTAAGTTTTCTGGTCGATCTCGGAGAAAAATCGAGCTTGTAGAGTAACTGCGTGATCTTCTTTACATGAGGAGAGGAGAGAGTTGGGAGATGACTGGGAAGAGTCGATGAAAACATGGACATTGACATTGCTGGAATTGCTGAGAGGGAAAGAGAAAGCGAAGAGCTTCCAACAGAGTGATCTCTGCGCTGATTCTCAGCCGCACAATTGGAGGGGTAATTTGTGTAGCTGCCTTTATAAATTAACTTGTACGTCCTTATACTCTTGTGAGTTTTTCGTTGGACCTCAAAGTGTGTGGGAATATGTGAAAGAGATCCCAATTATTGAAACTTTCGATAGTTCTGACTCCTGGGGCTTGTTCTGGTTCCGTCTCGGGAACAAACCCGATAGAGAGAGGTGTGTGGGCCCCATCCCCACCCCGCATTCGGGGGTTCCTCTCTCGGGAACGTTTTCGAGACGGGAACGAGAATAAATGCGCCTAACTCCTACATCTTGTCCAGGTAAATTTGTTTCTCTCAGTCACCTCAAATTATAGGCGACATAAATTTTTCATTTTTTTTCCTTTATATACTTTTGTTTAATGTGTATTATTACTAATAAAAACAAATTATCATCTTTTAATATTGTCAATTTTTTAGTTCTGTGTGCAACTTTTTTAATTTTATTCTTTTGATACTATTTTGCCAATTTTTGTTAGTATTGTAACTTTTTTTAAAACTTTATTTGTGACTTTTTTGTTCATTGTACTTTGTTTTTGTAGGTATGGGAAATTTGAGTCTGCGGACTGTATATATGCTATAGTGAAACTCTGAAAGATGGGAGGAAAAGAACAAGTATGTAGACGTCAAAATCAAAGGAATTGTTGTTTCTCTGAGTTTCACTTTTGAAAAACTTCAAGAAATGATAGTTTCAGTAATAAAATCATATCAAAAAACAACGCTCCCGCTTCTCTATACACTCTTACATACACTCTCGCATACTCTGCTCAAAATTCGTGCAGGCATATAACCCCCGCCATCGTGAAAGAAGCATGTATTAATCATCTCACTTATCGTAGATTTCAAAAAAAAGAAAAAAAAAAATTTTTAGATGACGTGACACCATCACGTGGCGCCACGTCATGGAGTGTGCACACTCTCTACACACTAGTGTGTAGGAGAGCACTAACACAAAAAACAAAAAGGGTTTGGATACATTATAAAGTGAAAATAAAAAAGCTTTATAATTTCAATTTTTTTCTTACTTGATGAAATATTGTAAATTTATAATTAGATTACTCCTCCAAACTATTTGTCAAAAGCCTTTAAGTAGTCGTGGCAGTAAATATTGTTTGAAAGACCAATACTAATATCGTGTTTGAACCTTTTTTTCTCTCTATAGTGACGATATTTTACTTAGGCAAAACAAAACTTATTTGTTTGCTGTTTCAAAAATCATGCATGATGAAAATTATTACAAAAATCTGATTTTTTTGGGCAACTGTATCTACAGAAATCCGATATACGTGATTGCATAGTGTAAATGTGAGCATCACCCTATTTTGTGTCCCGATAGCATAACACAAAATTTGTAAATCCATTATACAAGTTGTGTAATGGTCGTGTAATGTATTACACGGGATGTGTAATGATTACATAATGTATTACACATAGTGTGTAATTATTATGTATAGCATTGCACACAGTGTGTAATTGATCACAAAGTGCGTGTGTGTGTAATGATTGTGTAATAAATTAGACAAAATGCACAACACATTTTCACAGAGTGCGTAATTATTATAACTAAGTTTTCAGTGTTTCAAACATAGAGTTCGCATACGGTATCTATTTTAGACTGATCATGTATGTGTTTTGCGTGTCTCGATCAGCTGAATGCAACCAACCTCTTTGTTGTTGGAAATATGGCTTTCTCTCCAAATTTTAAGTGTCGATTGTAGATTCTTAAACAAGCATAAGCATGAGATGCGCAAAGTAAGTGTGTAAAATGTACAAAACAACAAAACTAAACATTACACTTGACACTGCTTAAGCAAGATCGAAAAAACTTCTTAAAACATAAAAATTTACGTAAAGAGGTACAGTAATGTGAAGGCACACAATGTGATTGTAACTCTGCATGAAAACACATGATTGTATACACTGAAGAATCAATTGTGACAAAGAACCCATTTCAAGATATGGCCCCATCTTGTACTTGTGAGGTTGCATAATGCTTCAGCTTCAAGTCTTCAACCTAAAAAAAGGTAATAGCATACATTTCCATTCTTGTACTTGAAGTAACTCTGAAACATCCAATGTTACAACACAACACAAGACAGTAAGAGAACTAGAGAAGTCAGAAAAACAAAAAGGAGAAACTGTGCAACAAAATCTATTACAAGGGTATCAACAGAACTCAGAATCCACTAGATTAGGACACATTAATTTTCATTCTCTTAATCCTTAGCGGAACAGGGTTTTCTAAAACCGACACGTTAATGTTGTTCCAAACATCGGATGTTGCTGGGAGCTGGCGATTTTCTCGGCTATCATCATGTCTTCAGCAAGTACTGAACCAAATACGGTATATGAATTTTTCCACTCTTCATGATTTGCCAAGCTTATGAAGAACTCAGGACCAGACCCAACCCATGCCACTGATCCTCGTCTCATGGTTGGACAGTACTCCAACGGGATTTTTTTGAATGGCGTTCCTTGGGCTTCAAGAGTTCCTTGAAGAAGCCCAAAAGGAGGCCCAAAAGAAGCCTGAAAACAAAGAAAGATGATCTTATTTGACGATAAACACACTGCAAAAAGAAAAAACACGATGGCCAAAATGTGTGCGTGTACGCATGGCAACTCCAGTGATTAGTTTAAGTTTTTCTTCGAGAGATAAAACTAATACACAGGGAAGGTAAAATCTGCATCCACATACCGGTTGATTAAGTTCGTAATGATACAAAAAATGATATAGGACTTAAACTTGTATCATGCATTAAGCCTCTTTTTGGTTTAACTTTTCTTATCTAAAAATTAATTTCTACTACGCAATCAATGTCAAATTGCTATGTTAACCACACATCTTAAATGACTACTCATTATTACGTACATATAACATGGAACCACCACAATGCAACCTATATATCTAAGTTTTTAGCAAAATAAAAATTTAACCGAAGACATAGTATTTGTCATATGCATAGTGAACAAAATATTTATCCTATATAGGAAAAAGCCATAGTTTTCATCAGCACTATGTTCTTGTCTATATTGAGTGTTTGTTTGATAGAAATTATAGAAAAACGATCTTTGTATGTATGGTTGAGAAGTATAGAAAATGTTACGAAAAAGATTGTCAAATCAATGGAATGAGTGGTTGAAAATGATGATGGACAAAATTAAATTTTTGAATAAACTGTATCATACAAGAGAATTTGTAAAAAAATTACACTCTTGTTGTCAGTTTCTAAATAATTTGTCCACAGCTTTGAAACAAAAAGTAAAAGACAAAGCAGAAACAAAGACATCAGTAATATTAAGCTAAACAAATCTTGACCAAGAATACATAAGTATAGGAGCAAAAATTTACTTGGAAGCAAGGTCGACTTACTTTTAAGCTCAGCTGAATAATCAAGAAAGTGATGCGAATCAAAACGAAGAGACTCATAAGTTTGATTTAGAAGTCAAGAGTAGATACCAAGCTACAATATAAGAAATGCATCAGACTGAGAAATAATGCTTAATTCTTACATCTTTGATGTGTTTTCCTTTTGCATCCCAAGATTGACCCCGGCTTTCTGCTCGATAGAAATGGCAACCTGCACAATGGCGCAATGCCAACAACTCTAGGATGTATTTAATTGAATGTGGGGAACACTCTGGCAAAAGCTGCACAAAGTTAATCAGCCAACAAGAAATGTTAAATTACAGCAGCATTTCAGATAATATCCAATAAAAATACCCTTCTCATATATATTTTTTCTTTCGCGGGTGCTTAAAATCTCTATGCACAAATATGAGACTATAAAGATTACTCTAGGATTACATCAATGGCCCCTTCACACCCCACAAAAAATAAAAAATAAAAAATATGATTACATAAATTGTACAAATCCAGCAAGGTAACCATTTCTCTCAAATCACTCAACCATGAAACAAACAAACTTACTCAGCAGTTGAGAGAGATGAATTTATACCTTGATGTGAAGAGTACCATGATCTGTTTCTAAGCCAATAATACCCTTAAAACAAGAAAATATGTCAGTGTAAATTTCAATGAAACAAATGCTTGGACGGTAAAAGGTTGAAGTAAAAAATGACATAAAATAATTACTAAATGTAGTAATTATACTATATAGACCTGTCCCCTGCCAAAAACAAGGCCAGAAGTCCACATGAGTGTGTCTCCTACTTCCTGCTTTTCAGGTTCCAGTGAATCCTTCTGTTTCTTCAACCAACACTGCAACAGCAAAATGGACACATTTTGTTAATCACAATTCACATAATAGATCATAGTGAAAAATAAGGATAAATTAAGCCTCCCTTTTGCCAAATCAAAGATGGGTTATAATTAGGAATACTTGTACTCCAAATTAGGAACCACCATAAACATTCAAAGAAGACAAATAATTTGATATGAAGGCATATCTTACATCTATCTTCAGAGTAAATACAAGATAATAATAGAGTGAAATTGGAATCAACCTCACCGAATTTGTCTCCACAAGCCTGCTTATTCCCACAAAAAACCCAGGTGTCACAGAGACAAGGCCCATCGTTTCCAGTGCACATGGATTTACAAGCTTTACAACATCGATCAGAAGAATTGAATTTGAAATCAGTACCCCATTTCACAGCAGCCCCCCAAAGCTCAAAATTCTCAATCCCTTTACAACACGACCCATCACTGCCACTCTCTTCTCGCTTCTCAATTACTGCCAGTGGTAGTGATGGTGATTGCTTTAACACCGATAACACGAAGGTGTACACCATAGAACAAGATACCAAACCGATCAATAGCAGGATCAGAGATGCCCAACGAGTCGGCTCTGGGTCACTCGGCTTCCGACCCATTGACAATTTGGGAATCGAAACCCAGAATATATAAACGGAATTGATTTCGCTGATCTTGAGAATCTTTTGTTTGGTCGATTGAGGTGTCGTTGACCCGATGAATTTGAATATTGTTCAGCCGTAGCCGATCACTTCCGTGACAGAGATCTTGGTTGTTTGCAAACTAACAAAAATGAATGAATGATTGAGCGCGTGTTGTCCTATCACTTTTAACATATTTTTATATATTTTTATATATAAAATTTGTAGAATTTATTTGTATTATATAAATTTGTATTATTTAATTCTATTTATTTTCTCTCCTATATCATATCAAATCATATAAAATGCATAAAATTATATATCCTAACACCCGCTGAATTTTAAAAAATAAGAGAAACTGTAAAAAAATATATTTCGCAAACACCCATAGTATATCACATTTTTGCCGTGAATTCTAAGATTAATAAAAATAAAAAAGATTGATAAGTTTTCGAATGAAGTTGAAGACATGCAGCCATTTCATATTTCCTCCCCACAAGGAAAAGCTTCTTTCAGTAGGCCAGGTGTGTTTGTCTGCATGTGGAAATTAAAGTGGAAAATATTTTTCATAAAAAATAAATTCTTGGCAAGTTTTTTCACCTATTCACTAGTTTCAATTTTTTTAATGGAATTTGTGATAAAATGTGCTTTATTAACTTCTACCTGGAAAACAATTTCTAGGAAACCTAGTTCCACACCCATTCGTTGCACGAACATATTCCGTTGACAAAGTGAAATGTAGTGAAATATGGGAGCAAATGAAAAAGTAATATTGCGAATACTATAAATAATAAAAATCATTTTTAATCGAGATTATTTTATATTGTGAAAAACTTCCTTATATACAATATTTCTCGCTTCATTTGTTGGTTGTCATCCTTATTGCATATCAGTCTTTTCAGTCTTCAACAACTATTGTTTGCAGGAGTTTCACATTTTATTATATTTGTATGGCATTTTATTTTCATTTTTTTGCCCATTATAATAGTTACATTATAGTGAGTTAGGAGAGTGGGGTGGTGGTGTTAAACAAAGTGATTGATTACATTATAATGACAAATATAATGAGAATCAAATATTATAATGTAACATTAATCATATTGACTATAGAAGTTCTACTCACTTTTAACCCAAATTCAAATAAAAGAAAACTCAAATTGCTATTTTCTTTTTACCATTTTGGAAACCGAAAGTTCTAGACACAAGAAAAAGAATAGAGGATAGGACTGGAAAGAGATTATTACTGCCTTTTCATGTCGCAAACTAATATTCCCACTTGTGCGTTACATGAGAGATAATTGTTAGTTATATAATCAATAAAAAAATTGAAAAAAGGATGATTGCCGCATAAAAACACATTGATAAACAATTAGTTATATAATCATTTGAAAAGTAAACAAATTAATTATTAAACAATCAAATTCTGTATTAACATTTTAAATAACTAAAGCTACACATATAATACAAAAACCAACAATTATAGATACTATTTATTGGACTGCAGTCTATTATAAACAACTTTTCAGTTTAAAATCATTACACATGCATACAGAAATACGTACGCATATTGCTATTGAGATAAATAATAGATCGGACCTCGTAACTTTGCATGACTTGATAGAAAATTGATAGTTGTCAAGTTAGTTTATTATGCAAGAATTTTAATATACGGAATACATCCAACCCAAGTTAATAAAACATTAGTAATAAAATTAAAATTATATGTCATATATTGCTTACATTATTGAAATGAGTCATTGATAATATAATAACATATTAGTACTTGTAATTTTGTATCTAATGTGGATCGAATCGCAATCGCGTTCGCGTACCTGGATGCTAGCAATAAGCAAAAGTACCCATAACTTTTGTATATGATGTCCGTTTGGGGTTCGTGACCCCAATTCGGAAAGGTCTCGTAAAGTTGCATTTGACCCACACCATTTCATTAAGAAAGAAGGACTTATTTTCGGGTTTCGGGACTATTCAAGGGATTAAGACTGCAATTTTATATGTTACTAGTTCGTTTTGTATTTTTTTAACAAAGCTCAGCCCATTGTGAGTCTGTTGGTCCAATAGGGTTTCATTTTTGTTTATTTAAGAACTTAACATGTAGGGTGTCATTTTGGTTGCGTCTAAATGAAGAACGATACTTGTTTTTCGGTTCTTATTGTGCAATCCGTGGTTTAATTATTGAGAGTTGTAGGTGCGCCTAAATTAGTATCACAATTAGTTCAAAATTTTGTGCACATAATACACTATATATTATATGCATATATATATTAGTTTTCAGCCAAACAAATACTAGGTTTTGTAGATAATCTATATATTAATAAAGAGAAACCGATTTGGGAGGGAAATTTCCCTCTCATTTTTTAGCATTTTTGAATTTGTTTTCCCGCTCATAACATCTTAATTATATTGGCCATTTTTGAATTAGTTTTCCCAATCTATTTTGAAATCTTCCTTATCCGTTTGTTCCAAAATTTTAAACTTTCCTTAACTATTTAATCAAAGAGAATTTTATTTAATCATTTAATTTTAGCTTTTCCTTATCTGTTTAATTGAATAGGATTTTGTTTAATTATTTCTTATCAAACCTATCATTTCAAATTTTCACGAATTAAAATTTCTGCCTCCTTTTCAACTATATTGTTTCAGCCCTAAATTGATTTAGTCGTTTTTATTTTTATAAGTTAAAAAATTGACTCTTTTTTTTTGTTTAGACATATATATATATATTTACATGTATTCCTAAATTCTAATATTACCACAAATCTGGTGAAATCTAATGTTTGGAAAATCGATCAAAAAAGGTAACAAGTTGAGGGTCAAAAGGTCGAACCGGTTGATAAAAAAAATTAAAAATAAGTGAAAATTTTTATAAAATGGATAGAATTAATTATTTTGTTAATTTCTACACATGCATAGATAAAGATAAGAATTTTTAGAATTAGTTATTTTATATTTTATTCACGAAAATTAAGAGCAAATTTGAATTGTTAGTTCCATTTTGGATTCTTTATACATTGGGCCATGAGTAGTTAAATATTTAAAGGGGAAAAGTTAATTTTTGTTATGGATTAGACCTTGAAGAACTGGAAAACCTGTACCCAGGTTAACCGTTTTGTGGTTTAACCCTTTTTTTAAGTCGCTTCTATATAGGTTTTTGCAAGACAATTTTAGGTAAAAATTGAAAGCGAAATTTTAAGCGATTTGTGGTTGAACGTGATTTGATTCGATTTTCTAAACACTGAACACTGGATTCAAGTTTTTTCTTCCAATCTCTCATGTAGATCATTTTAGGATCTACATACTTTTCCTAAATTCGATTTAATTATTTCTCATCTATTATTAATAATTTATTTTTTTTGAAGGGGATTTATTTATTTTTTACTTAATTATACTTTTAACCCACTTCTTTTATAATTTTTTTTGCCCTTAATGTACTATTTTTTAAATCCATATAATTAGCAAGATATTATCGTTCTTCATATTGTGCCTATTTTAGATAACTATCAATATTAAAATTATTTATATATTTTAATTTATATTGCCCGTTAATTTTAAATTTTCAACAAACATTGAAGACTTGGCAATTGGAACTACATTAATATATCACAATTTAATGATTTTATTTTATGTAATGGTTTATTTGAAAACTTCTAAATAACTGAATGGGCAATTATATTATCACAACACATTTTTATTGATGCGTTATATTCTATTTATTTTAAAGATTCCTAATATTTACATCTTAGTCTAATTACATCCTTGACTTTTTTCCTTCAATTATTATTTCTAACCTTTAACTAATTATAAATTTGGTCCATGCAGATCCTTTTTGTCTAAAAAAATTAATTAATTTAGATGTTACATTACTTATTTATCCATCACAGTTTTAAATATTATAAAACATAATGGACGTAAACGGTGAATATTTCTTTTTATTTAATAGGGTGATAGAGAATCATTTATAATTGTTTTTAAAGGTTTTTAGTGTAAAAGAAGAGAGAGAATGAGTGCAGTTGAGTAGTGGAGATTTGTGGATGTGATGAGATATGTGAATGTGATTGATTTAGGGTAAAGAAATAATGGATAAAAAAGTGGTAAAAAGTTAAAAAAAATAGCTGCCTAACATGCTTTAAATATCATTAATACAACATTAAAATTAATTTTAATATTTATGAATAAAGCAAGTTAATTACTAGAAATTACAAAACATAATAATGTAACGAAAAATTTGAGAACATAATATTATTATTATAAACAATGTTAAAGACCTTTTCATACAATTAAATTGTGGTGTACCCAATATTTTTTATAGTGTGAATATAGATATATAATTAGCTTTTGTCGAGTTATTTAGCATTTTTTTACCTGGAATTATAAAACGTAATAATATTACTTACACATGATTTAATTAATCATACTTAATTATTGTAAGATTCTATATCAATTATTATAAAGTTCAAATTACTACAATCCTCATATTTTTCTTTTAGTTCTAAAAACGATAGCTTCTCTTGATAGTATCTTATATCATAACAACCAACAAGAGTCAAAGAGTATTTTTTCTTTAAGAGAAATTTATTAAATACACCATGAGTTTCCGTGTGTTTTTAGTGTGTCTACAATTTACATACCATGTTTTGAGAAATTACATTTTGCATATTGCAGTTGATTAATTCTGAACAAAACAAGTCTTATGTCTAACAAAAATTGGAAAAAGATTTTAAAAATTACTTATTAAGAAAAAAATTACCTTTTTTGTAACTAACGAATTACACCCCATGTATTTTAGCATATAAGACTCTATATATGATTATTTTTAAAAATATTAATTAACACTTATTCTATCAATAATACTTTTGTTGTCTCTTTTATTCTAATTTTTTTTTTAAAAAACGTTCACTATATATGATATAAGAAATATTATAAGTAAATTGAAAATAAGGAATTGTCTTCACTGTTGTTGTCATCAACTCTATCGTTACTATTAAACTGAGTTGCAATTTTCATAATAAATAATTTCATTGAATTTTGACGTTTTCCCTTTTAAAGAAATAAACACGTAAATAAGGTTTTTTTTAAAGGAAAAAAAACTAAGTTGCAAAGTGGCATCAACTTTCATGTACGATTAAAATTGACATTTTCTTATTCACTTAATAAAATTATTTATGAAACATTAAGAACAAATTCATATTTTTTTATTTTATACATTTGAATAATTCTTTAACGGCATTGATTTATAGACTCTCCAAGTAGTATTATAAGAATCGGGAACAAATATTTTATTTATTTTTTTTGTGAAAGTAAACAAATATTTGGTCAAGTATGATTGAAAATCATACCTGAGGAAAATGTATTTTCTCTTTATTCCCGAACTAAGTACAATGATTTTGTTAAGTATATTGGTGTGAAATATTTATTCAATCTTCTAATTTTAGTGATGGCCACTATAAAAATTATTAACTAAATTGACATCATATTTACATCAATTGATTTCTATTAACTAAATTGATGGACGGTAAAAATATTATTTATTTTTCTAATTTTGGTGATAAATAAATAAATAAATATTTCAAGTGCAAATTTAATGAATAAATATTAAATAAGTTGAAAAGTAAATAAATTCCTAAATCACCTATTTCATAAATTACGTATTTAATAGATAATTGGCTATCGACTCAATCAATGATTGAAATCATGCGACTCAATTAAGATTTCTTAATTGTCTTTCGATTATATTAAATATCTATTTGGGATTTTATCCACTGAATAAATATTACGAATCAAAGTTACTTTAAATAATTTATTTTATATCGATTTTCGTCAGTTTAGATTTTATACAATTTTTAAAGATCATCGATTAAGTCGTCTATTTAATTTATTAATCAGATATATTTCAATTTATTTATCTTATTTAAATTAATTATTTGTGAATTTTTAATATTTTTGGAAGTCATGATTTATTTTTTTCATATCCTATTCTTTTCGTTAAAATTTTTTTAGGTACTGTCTGCACATGTTGCTAAATCATGTGTGTGGTCCAAAATCTTGTGAAGAAATAAGAACAGTTGATGGGAAAGTATATAATATTTTCACAAAAGTGTCCTATGCTCGGGGTCTTGTAGACGCTGACATTGGGCTTCTAAACTGTCGTTAAGAAATCTGTTTGTCACTCTACTCATATCTGACTACTCGGATAGACCTGAGGCATTGTGAGAGAAATGCTGACAATATTTGTCAAAAGATATAGAACACAGGCATCGGAATACTCTGCATGACTTAGGTATTGTTGTTCACCATGATATGTTTACCCCAAGTGTTATTGTTCACGATTATATGTTTTTGTCTTCCCATTATTTGCGTGATTTGATTGTTCACCTGTAATTTTCTAAGTATTAACTAATTGTGGGATGTGCATTGCAGATTTATAGCTGACCGATGATTTATAACTAACACGGCTACAAACGTCGTGTACAATGAAGTTTTCAGCAACCTATAGTGTTATGCGCATGAATCATATGAGATATGTTGTTCGTAATTATCAAAGTTTTTATATTTGTTTCTATAGGCCATGAGATATCATATATATATATATATATATATATTGGATTGGTTTCCTTTGGCTATATCTCATATGGACATATTCATTCAAGTGGAATATTATGATTTGCATTTTGGCTCATATTTTGCTATTTGAGCTACAAAATCTTAAGGGAATGGAATATTGATGAGATTTGTTCTTGCTTGTGCCCTCGCAGATGAATTAGTTACCTGTAGAGTACTATGGATTGCTATTTTTGTTACAAAATAGCTCATCATTTCTATCTTTGGTATAGATGGATATATAGATCATTGGCTTTAGGGTACTTAAAATGGTTTTGTACTTTTCAATGTTGATGAGATTTGTGTTTCCCTTTTCAATTGTCGGTTATCATGTGCACATATCACACATCGATTCCTTATGCGTCATGTGACAAGGAATCCATGGTGAAAAGATTAGAACAAGTTACCCATCACGCTTTCAAAACCAATATATTTACGAATGTTATAGTATGCTATGTATTGTTCTCCAATATAATTGCGTAGATAGAGCTTGAATGTTATTATTGTTTGGACTAATGCAAAATTGTGTTTTTCATAAAGATTTTTATATCTTTGTGTTTGTTTTAATTGTTACAAAATTGTATCAATATTAATAGATCGGATTTACTCCAAGTACAAGCGAAATTCTGTCGAATTTTTTCAAAAAAGTGTACATTCTTCTCTTAAATATTTTGATGTTAATGATTGTACTTAATAAATCCGATAAATCCAATTAATGTAATTAGCTCCCGTGCAACGCACGGGTGTTCCAACTAGTAATTTGCTACACAAAAGTCAGTATTGTATTTCGCAAAGCTAAACAATAGAAAATACAAGTTTCAACACAATTAATAAACAACAAATGCCACAACCAATATAAAGTAAAATAAAACCCAATTTAGAGCTTATTTGGTACAATTTTTATTTAAACGAACGATATCATTTTTTCACTCTTATGATTTCAAATAAAACTTTTATTATATATTTTATTATCTCGCAATGATAAATGATAATATAAGAGAGTTTGTTTAATCCATCTAGCTAGTGATAATTTGTATTTTGCTAATTTTAATTTATTTGCGTGTTGCTATATTATAGTATTTCTACAAATCTGCAATTTTATTTTGACTTTTTGAAACTAATATCATGCGTGTTAACATTCTTTTAATAAAAAATAGAATATGTTTGATAAAAAATTTTAAAAAGATGAATTTCGAATTTGTAGTTGAAATATAAAGTAAAAGTATTAAAAATATGAAAGTTCTTTAATAAATGAAATTATTGAAATGAGTGTTATAGAAAAATAATTTTTAAAATAATGAGTGTTAAAAAAAAAAATCTTAATGTATATACCATTCAATCAAAACCATCAATATTAAATTATTAACCTTACATCACAGATATTAGTATTCATTATTAGCCAAATTATCTGTTTATCCCTGTAGTTCCTACTCACTATTTACATTAAACATTTTCACTGATACACGTTAAATTTCTTATTTTTCAGCAATATTTTTTACTAGCCCGCTCCTTTGAAAAAAAAAAATGAATTCATGCAAAGAGCCAATATACGTGACCCCTCGACCTCAAGTTCAAATCTCCGGCTCCACCTCCGCCCACCACACTTTACCTCCTAAAACTAACAATCATCACTAACCATAGTTCATAACTTACTCTCATTGTAAATCAAAACCACCGTAAGGATGATCAAAGATTGCGTTCGAAATATCAACCTTACCAATAAAAAGTTACGTACCATGAAATTTTGAACAAAGACAAAATAGAAGTTTGAAGGAAAAAAAAATAAGAAGAAAATATCTATGATCATCAGCAAATAGTGTGATTGATGCCAAATGTTAAAAGCTTTCCACACAGGCTATTTCGAGCAATTGGGGCAGTGGGCAGTGGGCACTAATATTAATTTTCTGTTGGGTGAACAAGAAATCGTATAAGATACCAAAAAATTTTAAGTTAATGCATGAATACTTGAATGAAAAATTGGAATAATTAAAAATTTGTTTGCGGATTGTTATCAACTCATGGATATTGACACTTTTTTATTTTTATTTATTTATTTATTTTTTTGGGAAGTAGCACATTGACACATTTTGATTGTTCACGTATTCACAAATAAGTCGGACGTATATTTAATAATATTTTTACTAATGAGTTGAAAAAATAAAGTCCACGTAATTACTACAACCTACATATAGAACATAATAATTAATTAATGAGGTTAATTGCATGCATCCTAGCTTATCAATGCTGCTGTTCATTAGCTTTGAAAATTTTATTTAAAAAAAAATAAATTATTGCAATTATGCAATGTCCGTGATGCACACACAAAAACTTTAATTAATGCCACGTAAAGAGTGAAATGAATTGGATGATAATGGAACCAAGCCTGGAAATTAAGAGCATTGTGGTGATGTTCTTAGATTTTATGACGATAAAACTAGTATAGCCTCGTGCGATGCACGTAAGATTTGAAAATTTATATTATATGAAAATTTTACAATATGAAATTGATGTGCGGAAGTTCTAATATATAAAATACATTTAAAATTTGAGGAAAAGCTCAAATCTATATCTATATATTAATAAAATGAGATCAATTTCCCGCCCAATCTTATAATTTTCAAAATTAAAAAATACTATTTTATTTATATTTTCCACTCAAGCATAAATACCTATTTTTCAACCCATTGATAATTTCCCGTTATTATCACCCATGATCTTTTGATAGAATCACTCCTTATCCCTCCAATCCGGGTTATTATCATATGTGATCTTTTTAAATCTCCCATCCATTTCTTTTTACCATGAAAAAAAGGAAAATATATTATTATAATTGTTATTTTACACATATTTTAAATTATAATTTGGCCATAAATATAAATAATAAATAAACTAAACAGGATTTTCCGCTCAAATTTTTATTTTTCAGAATTTAAAAAATATTATTTTATTATTAAGCGTGCCTTAGTTTTAGTTGCTTTAATTGTTAGTTGTTAATTAATTAATCTATTTTAAAGATAAATACAAATAGTTTAAGAATCATATACACGCTTTCCATCCTCATCATAATTTTTAGTCGTAGTTTTCAATTCACCCGTAAACCCGTAAATCAAATCCAGTTTCCATCCTCATCCTCAGCGTTGAGTGCAATTTGCGAAATGCCATTCACACAATCGACAAAACCATTGTGCCAATCTGCTTTGATTCAGCCAGCTGCACCTCTAATTCACCTCCGCGAGCATTAGTTCTCAGATTGTCGACGAAAGATACGATTCCATTGAACAATAGTGAGGCCCTTTGAATCTTCGATTTAAGGCGCCAATTACCCTAAGTAATTAATGATTCCATCCATTTTTAATTTTAATGGTAAGTCCCATCATCAATTGCTTTGTTTTGATCTTCTGCTTCATTCTTTGTGATGTGGATTTTTTGTTATTATTATTATTTATTATTTATTTTATTCGATTTTTGTTTCAATTTTCACTGGCATGGTGGAGGAAATAAATAAAAAAAAGCATCGTTACATGAACTGAAAGCATAGTTGTGGTCCCTATTAGGAAAACTTATTTTATGCGAGTTTTTGACTCTATCAAAAATGGAATTTCGATTTATGTTGAGAGATAAGGACTGAGAAAAAAGATTAAGCCACGTGCTTAGACTCTACTCAAAGATTAAGCAAAGTGCTTAATCACTACTACATTCCTGGATAATTACCCTTTTGGCTTGATCAATATTTTATTTGTAGTTTACATCCTTCTATAATTAGCCTTTTTCTGCCGCAGGTAGGCACTGTGGTTATTCACTGGTTGGAGTGCTGGGTCGGTTTACTGCATCTTGCTCTGGTTAGTGATCACTGATCACCTTGAATTTTAGGGGTTTCTCAGAGTTCCAAAATTGGCTCTTAGGAATTTATGAAATGATATTTTAGAGTTGATTATGGATTCTGTTTACAAAAATTATGTATTAGATTCATGCTATTTTGGAAGTTTTGTTAATATACCTGGGGTTTTTCTATTAATCTCTATCATATATGAACTCATTAATATGCTTGTGGTAAGTTAAGTTTCACTTTTAGTTTCTTATTGTAACTTATAATCTCCCAAAATCAGTTTGTTATAGCAAATTGAAATTCATTTAGTGAATTTGGCATTTTTTAGATACTAATCCAATGGATCTTTTTTTGTAGAATTTGTGATTAGGAGAGACAATGCCGACTAGGGGTTCGCAAAGTAGTTTAAGAGTAACCCTTGGAGCCCTCAAGGATACAATGACTATTAGTTTGGCTAAAATAAATAGTGATTACAAGGTATGCTCTAAGTGTTTGTACTATTTCAGAATATAAATTTCATTGGCCTCGAGTTTTATTTGGGTCATTTGTTTTTCAAGCGTTGGACACAGCCATTGTGAGGGCTACAAATCACGTCGAGCGCCTAGCAAAAGGAAAACACATAAGAGGTGGGGTAACTATGAAGTTGACGCATAAGTGGGTGAGCCCCAAAGGGTGTCTTCAACTTATTTCCTATAATGTGAGTGATCTTTTATTTCATTTGTTGTTTAATTCTACTCTTCTCTTAATTTTGTCCATTGGATTTCGTTTGTTGGTGGCTTTTTGTTTTAGAAGCTAGATATCACTTGTGTAACATGCTAACATTCAAAATCATTTACTTTATACATCTTTGTTGCTAAGATTAAGATTTATGTTCAAAGGATGCTTAGGTCATTAGGAGCAAGTAGCTATTTCAAAATCAGAGGTAATTTAAAATATAGTATTTTTTGTCTCTGTGTAGTTGATTTTCTATATAGAGTTGAATACACTATAATATTGATATGTTGCATAGATATCATCTGTCTTACATTCAAATTCATTTACTTTATGTTTATCGTGTCTTTTTCTTGGTTATTTTCTTGATCCATGAACAAAGTGTAGATTGTAGAGGGGTGCAATGATGAAAAGCCAACTGTGGTAGAGCGTAGTGAGAAGGCAAAGAATATCATGGGTGCTAAAAAAATTGCAATTTTGTCTCTCTTTCGACATTGATGGAGGCATAAATTTGTTCTCTATAAGCGATGATAGCCATTTGTACTGGTGTATCTCAACTGTGTGAAGATTGGAAACATTCTCGATATACCCAATAAATTCCATCATAGGACTCAGTGAAGCAACATACTAATTATGTTAGATTCCTTTGTTTTTCATTTTAAATGGAAATATATTATTATAATAATATAAGTAATGCTTTGATATTTTATGGCATATACTCTGTACTTATACGAGGGCATCATATCTCGAGCCATTGATCTTCGTCAGAAGATTTGATTAGAGTGCTTGTGCATAATCAAACAGTCTATAGGATTGAAGAAGTTCGAAAATTGAAATGGATTCTTGCATTAATATAATATATGAATTGAAAGCTGCTTGACCAGACATTTACATACCATTGATGAATACATGCCAACCTGAATCCGTCCCCAAAAAAATTGCGGCTTACAAAATCCAACCCCCGGATTCTAAATTATATATTGGCCATATGTCTCCCCGCACAACGTGTGGGTGAAAATACTAGTAATAATTATAATTGATTTAGGACTTAAGTAATTTTTAAAAATTGTGATATTGAAGAAAAATTAAAAACAATAAATTATAACTTCTACCTTTAATATTTTGAGATGATTTTATGGATGGAATTTTTATAATGCGCTCTCATTGTTAGCTCATATTAAAATTTATGTCGATTGTTTTCCATTTCAAAATAATGTAATGGTTATATTATATTCAAAAAAGTTCATCGATCATACAAATGGTTGCACATTCAAATATATTGACAAATTCATTTTCTTCCATAAAACTAAAAGTTTTTATAATGCAAAACACCTCGACAAAAGGATTACGACTCAATTATTTAGACTTTTACGTGATATCAAATGTTAATTCGATGAAAAATAAAAATTTATTTTGATATATATCTTAAATATTTAATCTCTACAATCCTTAATATATAAATCACTAATATATAAAAGGGGCAATGAGCATAAAGCATTCGGTTTTTTATTTTACCCCTATACTATTTTTATTTGTCAAAAATATCTATATTCAATATCAATTATAGAAGCCATTAAATATTTTGAATGTATATAATAAAGCGTCATAGGGATAAGATTCTCTTTTATTTGACACCGTTAGAGTTTGTAGCCTTTATAACATACAGCTATGATTGGGTACCCCACCATGGGTATCATAAAGTATCCACAGTCCCCAAAAAGAAATTCGTGAAGGCCCCACCAGCCCCCTACATTAGGGACAATTATGTATTATTCATCCGACCTAATGTAGATATTAAAACTTTTTTTAAAAAAATTTCTTGAATGATGTGGCGCCCGCGTCACGTAGCGTGGGTTCGGTACCCGCATGGGTATCCGAACAAAACCATTATAACTTAACATTCTTTGCTATAGTGTCAAATGGTGTTTATTGTTGAAAATTTAATAAGTCAAAGGATTTGGATTGGTATATTCTAAACACGAGTTTTATGCTCCTAGTTCAGCATTTTACAATGTTCTCAAAAGCGTAAAGTGTAACGAAGCGGCAAGACCAAACTTGCTTTTGCGAGCTTAAGTGGGTCAAAGCGTAGGTTAAGCGTAAAAAGCCATGAAGCGTGTCAAAGCGACATGGTCAAGTTTCGCGCCTAACCGCGCTCGAAACTAGCTTTGTAAAACACAAGTATTCTATGCGTTGCCAAAGTGAGTTCTATGAGTTGTGCGATTTCTTATTACTTTTTAGTTTTTATAAAATTCTAGTTTAGGCCTCACTTGTGTTACGTACATGTAAGTTCAAACATTGACCTTACTGCTTCGTACTCATTACGCTTTTACTTAGTGCAACATACGCCTGCACATGTTTAAACTTGAAACTTAATCTTGAAACTTATCTACAGTTTAGTTTTTTTCCCCTTCTTTTTGAATGCTGCTTTTTATTACTTCAAAATGAAAGTTTAACCTTCATTCAGTGGTAGTATAATTGAACTTTTAAGCGGAAAGAAATTTCAATGAAGTCTTGAGTTCCAAACGTTTTCATCTTTCAATTTCTTGTAACATCTTGTTTGGTCTATTTATCTAAAAATAAACACAGATTCTTGTTAAAAAGAAATGCATGTGATATTATTAAGTATGAGCCTAAGAAAAGGAATTGTGGAAATAATTGAATTTGCTTAGATTTGCTTGCTTTTTCGCTCTACCCAAAAAGCTCCTACGTACAAAACACTCGAGTCCAAATTTTGATCTTACTACATAATCATAGATTGCGTGCCAAAACTCAGCAATACACAAGTTTATGCACAATAAGGCCAAATCATACTTTAAACTTTTGACATCACTACAATTTTTTATGGTAATATTTGATTTTGTACAAACTTCAAGAATACATAGAATAAAAATAAAATAGGTTTACAATTGAAAAAAAAAAGGTTATAAATCTTATAAAGAATGTGATTGTAAATAAATTTGAAAGTGAATGAATGTCAAAATAGCTAGACCAAATGGTCTACATGAGTTTACAAAGCTGAATGCGTACAGTATTTAAAGGCTATGCTCATCTACAAATATAGGACATAATTGTAACGTATATGTATGTACCTTCTCTATAATTTGACTTCATATCAAGAGGCTTGGTCTCTTGCTCGATATAGATAAGGGTGCACCAAAAGGGTTACGTTCATAATTCTTCTTTAATTGAAAGGATGTCTTCATCAATGACTCTGAAACTGACCAGAATTACAATAAAAGCATTATCAGAAAGTCAAATTTTATTTTTTAGATCATATTTAGCCGCAAAATATCAAATGCCAATATATTGCAACTTAAGTTGCCAACATGTTGCAAATTAATTACTTGCAACGAAATGAGATTATAAATCCAAGTCACATTGATAGATAAAAAGGATGAAGTCATGCAACAATTTTATTAGTTGTTCACTTGTCCTTAATTCAAAAAAATTTCACATCTAAACTATAATTTTTTTTTTTTTTGTAATCACTTTTCAACCACACTTTCAAAAAGCTAATCTTTCAATAATCTCATCAAAGATGCCACAAATATAGCCATAAAATTATGAAGAAATCTTTGAAACAATAACGAGGATGGCGAGCTTACTCCGGAGAAGGTGAGGATAACAAGTTTAAGAGGATGCCAGCCATAACTCCAATTAGTCCCACAATGAGTGCAAATCTTAAGGAGAAACCTGGATCACCTTTACGATTTCTACGTTTCTTGAGAGTTTCCTTCAAGTGAAAGGATCAAAAAACGAGCTTTAGGCGAATAGCTCCATAGAATTGTGTTTGTATCAACGAATGATCATTGCTGTTTATCAAACAAGTTCTAGCTTTTATTGTGGTGTCAAGAGCAACAAGAAAAAGCCAAAGTGTACTGGTCAGAAGCAGCCAGAGGTTTTTGGGGCCCCAAGCGAACCAGTATTTGGGGACCCTGTACTCTAAAATTGTGGGCCTTAATTTTAATATCTTTTTTTAAAAAGTAGATTTTTTGAATTTTTCTTGGAGATCTTAAGCGGTCGCCTATACTTAGGACTGCCATTGGTGCTAGTGTACTTACGAGTTCTTGTTGTAGCTGTTGTGTTTCGTGGACAGCTGCATCTCGTTCCTCCTTGAGACCCTGCAAAGTCTGATTCTGCGCCCAAATGAAAAATTGAATAAATAAATAATGCTAAAAAACCATCAGATTATTTACATTGTGCATATTATAGAAAGATATAAACAATACATGTAGACATCAAATACATGCACACGTGTAAGATAGGATCTTTTAATTTGATCATTAGTTCATTAATAAAAGTTATTCCTTGAAAGAAGAATAAGGGTACACAGTGTCATTTTATCTTATTATATTATTTTTTATGTAATTCTTAATGGCAGTGTAGCATGGTCGATTTGGAAATTACTATATTTATAGGCATCGCTTAAAAAACCCGTAGTTTTTTTTTTTATAATTTTTTAAACTTTTTTCTTTTCCAAAGTTTAATGTTTTCATTAATCACTAAGGTTTCTTCATTTCCTGGTTAAAATATGACTATCAATTTATTTTTATTGGTCGTGTGTCGGCCATATTTATATGCTAAATCCAATTATTTACTTAATTAATTACTTCATAGACAATAATAACTTCAATTAAAAGTTTCCCAAAAAAAAAAAAAAAAAGGAAGTGCAAACTGTTAGGAATACTATAACTAACACAAACTAACCCGGAAGGCATCAAAGTTTTGATCAGTGCCATATCGTACATTTCCAGAAGCTGAATTAGGGAATACGTAGACGACCTTAAGCTTGCACTCCTTTATGTTCAAAGGATGCTTAGGTCATTAGGAGCAAGTAGCTATTTCAAAATCAGAGGTAATTTAAAATATAGTATTTTTTGTCTCTGTGTAGTTGATTTTCTATATAGAGTTGAATACACTATAATATTGATATGTTGCATAGATATCATCTGTCTTACATTCAAATTCATTTACTTTATGTTTATCGTGTCTTTTTCTTGGTTATTTTCTTGATCCATGAACAAAGTGTAGATTGTAGAGGGGTGCAATGATGAAAAGCCAACTGTGGTAGAGCGTAGTGAGAAGGCAAAGAATATCATGGGTGCTAAAAAATTGCAATTTTGTCTCTCTTTCGACATTGATGGAGGCATAAATTTGTTCTCTATAAGCGATGATAGCCATTTGTACTGGTGTATCTCAACTGTGTGAAGATTGGAAACATTCTCGATATACCCAATAAATTCCATCATAGGACTCAGTGAAGCAACATACTAATTATGTTAGATTCCTTTGTTTTTCATTTTAAATGGAAATATATTATTATAATAATATAAGTAATGCTTTGATATTTTATGGCATATACTCTGTACTTATACGAGGGCATCATATCTCGAGCCATTGATCTTAAATCGAAAGATTTGATTAGAGTGCTTGTGCATAATCAAAGCAGTCTATAGGATTGAAGAAGTTCGAAAATTGAAATGGATTCTTGCATTAATATAATATATGAATTGAAAATGCTTGACGAGACATTTACATACCATTGATGAATACATGCCAACTGAATCCGTCCCCAAAAAAAATTGCGGCTTACAAAATCCAACCCCCGGATTCTAAATTATATATTGGCCATATGTCTCCCCGCATAACGTGTGGGTGAAAATACTAGTAATAATTATAATTGATTTAGGACTTAAGTAATTTTTTAAAATGGTGATATTGAAGAAAAATTAAAAACAATAAATTATAACTTCTACCTTTAATATTTTGAGATGATTTTATGGATGGAATTTTTATAATGCGCTCTCATTGTTAGCTCATATTAAAATTTATGTCGATTGTTTTCCATTTCAAAATAATGTAATGGTTATATTATATTCAAAAAAGTTCATCGATCATACAAATGGTTGCACATTCAAATATATTGACAAATTCATTTTCTTCCATAAAACTAAAAGTTTTTATAATGCAAAACACCTCGACAAAAGGATTACGACTCAATTATTTAGACTTTTACGTGATATCAAATGTTAATTCGATGAAAAATAAAAATTTATTTTGATATATATCTTAAATATTTAATCTCTACAATCCTTAATATATAAATCACTAATATATAAAAGGGGCAATGAGCATAAAGCATTCGGTTTTTTATTTTACCCCTATACTATTTTTATTTGTCAAAAATATCTATATTCAATATCAATTATAGAAGCCATTAAATATTTTGAATGTATATAATAAAGTGTCATAGGGATAAGATTCTCTTTTATTTGACACCGTTAGAGTTTGTAGCCTTTATAACATACGGCTATGATTGGGTACCCCACCATGGGTACCATAAAGTATCATGATCAAAAAGAAATTCGTGAAGGCCCACATTTTCATTAGGAGACGATTATGTATTATTCATCCGACCTAATGTAGATATTAAAACTTTTTTTAAAAAAATTTCTTGAATGATGTGGCGCGCGTCACGTAGCGTGGGTTCGGTACCCGCATGGGTATCCGAACAAAACCATTATAACTTAACATTCTTTGCTATAGTGTCAAATGGTGTTTATTGTTGAAAATTTAATAAGTCAAAGGATTTGGATTGGTATATTCTAAACACGAGTTTTATGCTCCTAGTTCAGCATTTTACAATGTTCTCAAAAGCGTAAAGTATAACGAAGCGGCAAGACCAAACTTGCTTTATGAGCTTAAGTGGGTCAAAGCGTGGGTTAGCGTAAGCCATGAAGCGTGTCAAAGCGACATGGTCAAGTTTCGCGCCTAACCGCGCTCGAAACTAGCTTTGTAAAACACAAGTATTCTATGCGTTGCCAAAGTGAGTTCTATGAGTTGTGCGATTTCTTATTACTTTTTAGTTTTTATAAAATTCTAGTTTAGGCCTCACTTGTGTTACGTACATGTAAGTTCAAACATTGACCTTACTGCTTCGTACTCATTACGCTTTTACTTAGTGCAACATACGCCTGCACATGTTTAAACTTGAAACTTAATCTTGAAACTTATCTACAGTTTAGTTTTTTTCCCCTTCTTTTATAATGCTGCTTTTTATTACTTTAAAATGAAGGTTTAACCTTCATTCAGTGGTAGTATAATTGAACTTTTAAGCGGAAAGAAATTTCAATGAAGTCTTGAGTTCCAAACGTTTTCATCTTTCAATTTCTTGTAACATCTTGTTTGGTCTATTTATCTAAAAATAAACACAGATTCTTGTTAAAAAGAAATGCATGTGATATTATTAAGTATGAGCCTAAGAAAAGGAATTGTGGAAATAATTGAATTTGCTTAGATTTGCTTGCTTTTTCGCTCTACCCAAAAAGCTCCTACGTACAAAACACTCAAGTCCAAATTTTGATCTTACTACATAATCATAGATTGCGTGCCAAAACTCAGCAATACACAAGTTTATGCACAATAAGGCCAAATCATACTTTAAACTTTTGACATCACTACAATTTTTATGGTAATATTTGATTTTGTACAAACTTCAAGAATACATAGAATAAAAATAAAATAGGTTTACAATTGAAAAAAAAAGGGTTATAAATCTTATAAAGAATGTGATTGTAAGTAACTTTGAAAGTGAATGAATGTCAAAATAGCTAGACCAAATGGTCTACATGAGTTTACAAAGGTGAATGCGTACAGTATTTAAAGTCTATACTCATCTACAAATATAGGACATAATTGTAACGTATATGTATGTACCTTCTCTATAATTTGACTTCATATCAAGAAGCTTGGTCTCTTGCTCGATATAGATAAGGGTGCACCAAAAGGGTTACGTTCATAATTCTTCTTTAATTGAAAGGATGTCTTCATCAATGACTCTGAAACTGGATAGAATTATAATAAAAGCATTATCAGAAAGTCAAATTTTATTTTTTAAATTATATTTAGCCGCAAAAAATCAAATGCCAATATATTGCAACTTAAGTTACCAACATATTGCAAATTAATTACTTGCAGCGAAATGAGATTATAAATCCAAATCACATTGATAGATAAAAAGGATGAAGTCATGCAACAATTATAGTAGTTGTCCTCCAAAAGAAATTGCACATCTCAACAATTATAGTAGTTATCATTATTATTTTTTAATCGATTTTTGGCCACACTTTCAAAAATTTAATCTTTCAATAATCTCATCAAACATGCCCTAAATATAGCCATAAAATTATGAAGAAATCTTTGAAACAATAACGAGGATGGCGAGCTTACTCCGGAGAAGGTGAGGATAACAAGTTTAAGAGGATGCCAGCCATAACTCCAATTAGTCCCACAATGAGTGCAAATCTTAAGGAGAAACCTGGATCACCTTTGCGATTTCTACGTTTCTTGAGAGTTTCCTTCAAGTGAAAGGATCAAAAAACGAGCTTTAGGCGAATAGCTCCATAGAATTGTGTTTGTATCAACGAATGATCAAACTTGGGACTGCCATTGGTGCTAGTGTACTTACGAGTTCTTGTTGTAGCTGTTGTGTTTCGTGGACAGCTGCATCTCTTTCCTCCTTGAGACTCTGCAAAGTCTGATTCTGCATACGAACGAAAAAATGAACAAATAAATAATGCTAAAAAAAACCATCAGATTATTTACATTGTGCATATTATAGAAAGATATACACAATACATGTATAAATTGACATAAAATACATGCACGTGTAAGATTAGATCTTTTAATTTGATCATTATTTCATTAATAAAAGTTATTCCTTGAAAGAAGAATAATGATACACAGTATCATTTTATCTTAGTATCTTATTTTTTTATGTAATTCTTAATAGCAGTGTAGCATGATCGATTTGGAAATTACAATATTTATAGGCATAGCTTAAAAACCTGTAGTTTTTTTTTTAAAAACTTTTTTCTTTTCCAAAGTTTAATGTTTTCATTAGTCACTAAGGTTTCTTCATTTCCTGGTTAAAATATGACTATCAATTTATTTTTATTATTTTTATTGGTCGTGTGTCGGCCATATTTATATGCTAAATCCAATTATTTACTTAATTAATTACTTCATAGACAATAATACCTTCAATTAAAAGTTTCCAAAAAAAAAAAAAGAGGAAGTGCAAACTAACCTGGAAGGCATCAAAGTTTTGATCAGTGCCATATCGTACATTTCCAGACGCTGAATTAGGGAATACGTAGACGACCTTAAGCTTGCACTCCTCTATCGTTCTTTCACCTTCCTTACTGAACTGAATGGTGGAAATTCGTACAGTACATATAGGCCCCACAAGATTTATGTAAATGTGATTAATTTGACCAAATTTAAATTTTAAACGAAATGTATAAAAATGAGTTAAAATGAGAAGCCTAACAAACATCTTACAGTATCAGGCAAGAGATCATTAACATGTGTATGTGGAGCAACTGTTGTGCTTTGTAACAGAAACTTATCCTTCGACTGCTTATCTGGGGGATACTCCCGTTGCGCTTGAAGGGTGACTGTTTATGCATTAGACGCTAAAATAATAACCACGAAGTATTCCATACAAGTAATTCAAGTATGAAACATTTCAAAAAAAAAAAAAAAACTACCTCTTATGGTGCAATCTGCCCACGGGTTTACCACACCCGTGTTTGGACGCACAAAATACTTCTTCGGAGAAGTAGTTTTCACCTAAAAACAATAAATTCACAAAATTACAGTTCAAGATGTAACATATTGACCAATTATGTTTTGGCACCGCTATCGATACATACCCATGCCAGAAAAAAAATAAAATAAAATTTGTGGGCCTCCCGTGGATCCCACCATCAGGAGACAGGAGGTATATATCGTTTATTTGATCCAATGTGAATATTTTAAAAACAAAATTTAATTTTTTTTTCACACTAACGTAGCATCACCACAGTGGGCCACGTCGGTGTAGGTATATACCCACGCAGGTACCTGAACAAAAGCGACAGATTGACATATAAATATCAACTAGTAAGGAATTGATTCAATTCATTAAGGTTAGAATACCTTAAAAGCAACATGGTGTTCAGTTCTGTTTGTAACTTTAAGATCACAATAATTCTGTTTCTCCAGCTCAACTGACAAAGGAATAATCACAAGAACCCAACACGTAATCATGAGCTTCTATCATATATTAATTAATTATATGATATAATTCTAACTAGAGATGATTTTTTTTTTTTTTTTCATTTAAAAGAATAAGAAGCGCGCATGAAAATTAAAAGAACCCAAAAATGTAGAGAAGATTAGAGAATTAACATTGAAACTTGAGTTCTTCTGGTTCTACAGAGATCAACTGGGTAGATACACCATTCATGGTAGCAACGGACGAAGCAAAAAGGAAAATTCAACTAATGAAATTAAACCAACTCAATCAAATCCTACATAAGAACCTCAATAATGCAAAATGCACCAACAAATTTGTGGAATAATAGAAAAGTAATCTCAAATTGTATTAAAGAATTGGAACATAGAGAGATAAAAGAGGAGCAAAATTAGGATCCGGATGAAACTAAGAGCCAATTTTCACCTAAAATATTGGTTCATTGTCCGAAACTCGGAATAATAGCGGATTTGATCACCATTAGAATTTAGAATTTGACGTAATTTTAATCTTATTTTTCTCGATGATCATTAAATTAAAAAGAAAGAAACAATTTTAGAGAGAGGAAAGGGAGGGAGAAGGACGCGTGGGATCTTTTCAATAAAGGGTTGAGCTCTTATCCACTTGACCAACCCCTTGTTACACTTGTATACCATTTTCTTTACGGTGGAATCTAATCTTAAGTTGTTAAGTTTATTTTATATTTGGCTAATTTAAGGGAAAAAATAGATAAATGTTTATCTAAGAATTTTTGCCTTGTAACAAATTCTTAAACAAGTTGTATAAAATATTAACCGATTGATATTTTGCTTGTTCCAACCCGTGCTACTAAAAATCTTAGACTCCCCCCTGTTTCTAACATGCTAATCTTATGAAATAAGTTACAAACTATAAAAGAATCAACCCCAAAAAGTTTATTTGAATCAACAACTCAATATTTCCAATAGAAAGTAAAATTTGAAATCAGTTTCTCGAATAGAACCTCAATGACTTAACATCTCGATTAATTATTGTCGATGAGTTGTAAAAATGATAAAATTCACTGTCAATTAGTTTTCATCTCAATTCTTTGCAATCTTCATAACATATTTATATATATTATATTGTGCCAGAATTAAAATTTTAATTATTTTAATAGGATATTAAATTTAATGTTAAATCTAAACTAGGTTACTTCATTAAAAAAAAAACTAGGTTCATTAGTATAGATAATTATATGAGTAATTGATATTCTGAAATAAATATATTTTTATTGGATGATGACGATGTGTATTAATCAGTGTTCTAAAAAGCGTAAAGCGTGGCGAAGCGTCGATCTCAAGCTTCAAGCTTTGTAAGCTTAAGCGTTAAAAAATGTTTTTCAATTTATTTATTTATTTTTAATTTCTAATTAATCTAAAATCATGAAATAAATAAAATAATGTCTACCAAACACATATAAAATTTTAAATATTATATTTAATAATAATTTCTACCACTAAACATTCTTAAATTTCCAAAAGGCCAAAATTAGACAAACACAAGAGCCTCTAAATAATTTTACAAAACATTCTAAAATTTCACGTTATTGAAGTGGTGAAGAAAACAAAAACTTTTGCTCCATAAAAAAAAGAAAAAATAAAAAAAGAAAAAAGAAAGAAAACAACTTATCATAGAACATAAATGAGTAGTTTAACGCTGGAAATACTATTACATTTAATTTACATGTTTTCAAGATTTAAAAATTTTATTTGCTCTTAGACAATTTCTCCCTTTAATGGTCTTGGTCTTTCCAATTTAAATTTTTGGGTTTTCCAAAAAAAAAAAAAAAACCCGCTTAATCACGCTTAACTTGATTAAGCCCCGCTTAAGTTCGCTTAAGCTAATGGGGTCAACGCTCGCCCTTGCTTTTTTATTTCAAACAAAGCGGGCGTAATGTAAACACGCTGTCACGCCTTAGCGCATAAGCGGCGCCTAAGCGCGCTTTTTAGAAGATTGGTATTAATTGATAAATATATTTCATCAAGAAAAAATAACACACGGAAATCTCACTTAAATTTAAAAAAAAATAAAAATGAGGTGCCTTTAAAATGTATTGTTTATCGAGAAAAAAAGGTCGACCGCCGTGTATGTGGGCCGAGGATCTCAAATGCGTCTACCAGTTGGGAGGCTGAAGGGCGAAAAACCCATCCAACTTGAACCGGCCTCACGACAGCAATTAGCAAGATTCACGACGATACGTTTAATGAGCAAGTTCGCTCACCTGTAGTTTCTGTAACTTGAAATAGAGGAAACGAATCAAATTTTGAATAGTTTTGGCGTTTTGGAGCCAAATAAACGAAGCAAAGTGATGAACACGAAAGAGAGGAGAGTAGTGAGGATGGAGAATCCTTTTACTTTGAAAGTGGGTCAAGTGTTCACTGGCTTTGGAATTGGCTGTGGCATTGGCATCGGCGTTGGTCGCCCTTTGAATTTAGGTATCAATCACCCACTTTGCCTTTCTTTTTACCCCATTTCTCTCTGCACTAGCTGATTGAAGAAATCGAAAGTTATGAACTTCGGGGGTTTGTTTAAACCCAAACATGGGCATACCCAAAATTCCTGTAAAAATGTTTTACTTGCTTGTCTATTACTTTTAGACGTGTGGAAATCTGTAGCTTGCTATATGTTTGCATTAATGCATAATAACTGTGCTTGATCTTGGATACATATAGTGACCATGTTTGTATTTTTTGTGGGTCAATTGCTTCTGCTATTGGTGGTGACTGGTGATTGACATTGGAATCTTATATATGAAGGGTTCGAAATGGAAACAAACGTGAGATTGAGCAAATTTTTACACCCTAAACCTTGTCTTATTGCATGTTTCATTGAGTTTCAATGCTTGCGTTGCTTTCGAGGTTGTTCTTTTGCTTGTGAAATCAGGGGCATGGGCACTGATCTTAGTCGGGATGTTACGAACTTCAAGGATTTCATTTACCACCTTCTAAGCTATACATAGTGGACAATATTGCTGGACTCAGTTGAAATGTTTCCTTGATGTGCAACAAAGAGAAGAGAAAATGGTACCTAGGATTAATGTTGTTAATTTGAAGAATCTGATGGGATGAGAAAGCACCATGAAGCAGTTGTATACATCAAAAAAGGACACTGTGGCCCTTTTAGGCCTTTGTGGAAAAAAAAATAAGAAGCATACTTCATTTGTGTATTCTTGTTATGCAACACTTTTATGAGTGCTTCTTTGTTTTATTGTCTGTTCAAATCATCTTGGAAGTTCATTTAGAGTTCGGATAAAATATTAGCTATTATGTCTGGCAAGATTGTCTCTTCCTATTATGTGTTGATAACATCACCAATTTTCATTTTTAACTCTTGGTCGAAAAAAATATCAATTAAATGTGATGAGAAAGGCTACAATCTCTTGCTCTGGTTCTTAATGATGACGCAATGAATATAAAATCGGTCTCTGTGTGTGTGGGACCATTAACACTTTTGTTCATCATAACAAACTTTTGAAGCTAATTTGTACACAGGTGCAATACCAGTTCTAAACCAAGTCATGGTTGCCACTCGGGGTGCAACAGATGCATTTTCTATTGTTGGAAGACACGTCAACAACTCTGTAGGTCTTGATAATATTTGTTACTTCGATATTTTTTACTTTTGCAACAACAATTTTCCCAATATTTCTTTGTCCTCTTGATTCTATTATCAGCTGAGGAAAGTGGGTGCAAAAAACCTTGAAGCTGGCATTGGTTGTGGAGTGGGTTTTGGCCGTGGCTTTGGAGTTGGTAAGTATATCAGATTGTAGATCATCTTGATTTTGGGTAGTTTTAAAAGATCAATTTACACGTCTTGTGTATGCTGACACAATCACTTTTCCCTGTGATTTCTGCCATAACAACTTATATAAATTGTAGAGAGGAAAAGAAAGATTCTATCTTGGATGAAATACTATACGGTCAACTTATGCATTTTTTCTTATTAATATACTCTGGTTTTAGAAGCATGAGTTAACCTTACTTAGGCCTAAGTCGGGTTTAGCTGATACAAAGTACAGCCTTAAGCAGGATAAACCAAATAACACTCACAATATTTTATTAATCAGAGCAAATTGATTCTATTGCAAAATGAAACTACAGAGACTTTTGTCACTGTCTATATTCCAATTTGCTAATGCTTTCTTCTGAATCGTACATAATGGACGTCTTCTTTTAATCAGAAAGTGGTGGGAAAGTATTGAACTTCTTTCTTGAATGTATTAACAAGGAATTTGGGTAAACTAAAAACTGATTAGTTCATTTTTAATAGGTTGCCGTTGCTTCGCCTGTCATTGAGTGGTGTTTTGATGTATTAATACCTGCTTCTTGGGCTATGCAGTTTCATATTTTAACACTGTTTTCTTGACACAAGAGGTCACCTCATCTAGCATTGACTGAATACATCGTCTTTAAACTCTCTGTATCAGGTTTAGCCTTTCAAGAAAATATCTGAGCTGACAAGTATTATTTTCACTCGAGATTTGGTTAACAAATTTAATTGGCTCAAGCTTCTTTTTTGGCTCCACTGTTTATTTATAAAACTATCTTGCTGAAGGTACATACAAGGAACTAAATGGCATGTTTAGTATGCTGTCCTAGGCGGTATTGGTTGGAAATATGAATATCATTTTTAACTTTTTCTCTTATTTACCAACTGAACATGGCATACGTGTTTGTCCAGAGAAAGACACAATTAATTATGGATGCTTATTATTATTGTTGAAATGGAGTAGCTCACATTCATTTACACTAGATAGCTAAAATACTGTGATACATTGCAGGCCTTGCTGTGAAGCCTGGTGTAGTGCACCGGATGCAGTCAAGTCTTTTAGTATGTGCTCATTTTATATACTATCTAGTTAACACTCTCGATTCAGTGCAAGTAGCTTGCTCACAATCTTGTGTCAAGAGCTGAACTGCAAGTTGGGAAGCAGCTGATGTGGCATGATCCGATGCTTCCACATCAACTGCTTCCACAATATTGTGTGCAAGCTGCTTGTACTATGTGGGGAGTGATCTAGTTAATTGTATATTCTGAAGTTGTAGTTTTCATCTTTTTTCATCTCCTAAAATTTTCAGCAAGCAGCTACACTTGTTATGATAAAACTTGGAATATCTCCTAGCTTGTTTGTTAATCAAGGTGTCATTCCGCCATCATTACAAAGTGGCATGAGCATGGTGAAGGAATCCACACACGATAATCCAACAGGAAACATGGGTCACATTGTAAAATCAATACAAAATAGTAACGAACAAGGCAATATTAGGCCGAGAGGTCCCAATGTGCTTTCTTCTGGGGGAACTTTAGCACCTGAAACTGATAAAGTAAACACTCAATCTAGCAGTCAAGCAGAGAAGGTCATCAGCAAGTTTTTGGAGAATCCACTTTTGAAAGAGGAGGGAGGCAAAGTAAATGATCAAGTACGTAATGCAGATCGTTTAATTTTCATTCTCTCGTACTTTTTTTTTTTTTTGCTCTCTCTCTCTCTCTCTCTCTCTCCAAAATAAAATATTAGGCTGCGTTCTCTTTGCTATTTTCTAGTTGTTTTCTGTTTTCAGTTTTCGAAAACAAACCCAAAAATTTGTAAAGAAAACTCAAAATGACTTTTGTTGTTTTCCGTGTTTTTGTGTTAAAAGTTGAAAACAAGGAAAATGCTTTTTCCGATTCTGAATTTTACGTTATTTACATTTGAGTCCTAACTTTACAAGTTGATGTTATATCTCTCTTTCTGTTTTCTTTATGCGTAGAGTGAGATCTATTAATTTTCTGTATCATTTACGTAAAGTTTGGAAAATCTTTATGAAATGAATGGAAACAATACTGAGATTTCATGTTTGCATTTTAGCTTTGTAAATCACTTTGTCCTACAGATATCAACTAGGTTCTTGTGATGTATTGAACCAAACATTAAGTTTTCTTGTTACTATATACACAAGCAATCTAAATCAGTGGATTTGACTTGCAGGCTGAGAAGTTGGAATTGCAAAACAGCATGATTCAAATGGTAATACATTTATTTACAAGCAAATTTATTTTTCCCCACAACAAGGGCAGTTTATAAATGGAGTTATAATAATATTCTCTGTGGTATTGTACAGGTTTTGAAGCACCAAGTACTCATTGAAGAATTGATGCAAGAAAATGAGAAGCTTTGCCAAATATTGATTGAAGAGTTGAAAGTCCCACCAAGTAAGCTCCGAATCCAATCTAACGTCGCATTTAATAAGTCCCCTTGTACTGAGTGTTTTGTTTGCCGAAGAAAACAAAGAAAAAGATGAAAGTTAATCCAGTGCTTCTTATACTTTTATCATCTTAGCAATTCACCAAAGAACTTAATGGCATTATTTTCTTATTGAGTCCTTAGTTAGCTTGACATCTTATTCATCAACCCAAGATTTCCTCTCAATGAGCATTTTAGGTTTCACGTTATCATGAAATGCATCTATTTACTGTGATGTGAAGAGGTCTAGAAATGTTTTTAGCTACTTTTTTTAACTAGCTTCTTCGTTCCCTTTACACGGAAGAGAATTCCTTTTTACCTCATTTTCACAGTTCAACTTTATGTTTTTGTTGTCAAGCAATCGAATTGGATCAGTGTTTTTATAGAAGCTATTTTATTTTGGAAGATGCCAAGAGAAATGTCGATTTGGATATATTTTTATTTTTAAGATATGACTGTAAAAGTAATTATTCTCTAAGATGACTGTAGAAATAATTATTGTAGAAATAATTATTTCTTTATTTGCTAATACAAGGCCATTTTAAATATTTTATAAAATAGTGAAGGTGGATTCCTAGAAAACCATCCAAAAAGCAAAAAAGGTGATAGCTAAGGAACGCAAAAGTTTAGGGGCGTTAGCACGTAACATAAAACATCACGGATTTATTTCGTAGAGATGCCAACATTTAGGGACTAATTGCGCCAATTATGTATAAGCCATTTTGTTCTCTCTTTTTCTTTGTTTTTTGTTTTTAATTTTTAAATATTTAAACGGGTAGAACAGAAGGAAATTATCCAAATGGACCAACTGCGCTAAAGATGCAAAGTTTAGGGACTTCAGCGCCAAAATTCAAAAGTTAGGTTTTATGACTTTATTGCACAAGAAGGCAATATTGGTCTCAGCTATCCTGTATGAGACCTTTGTTTACTTTCAGTCTTTCATTTGTGTTGATAATTGGTTCTTTGGACCCACTGCCCGCATTCTAGAATGCTTTACTGTTTGCTATGAACTAGATTTTTAGGCACGAAGAGAGTATAATTTTCATTTTGGTACCTTAGGTTTTGCCTAGATTTCGGGTTCATCCCCATAATAATGTTTAGAAAGAGACTAGAGAGTATGTCAATGTGGATTAGATTAACTTCGAGGCATGCTATACTGCAGTACCTTGAGGTATATATGACAACTGGGACGCAATCCCCAGTTTAAATGCTAGTATCACGTTTTGAGGCTTGTTTTGCTCCATGCACTTCCCCTTCTGATTTTCATAATAATAATAATAATAATAATAATAATAATAATAATAATAATTGTTAAGCTGGAAGAAACTCCAAAATCTGGGTAATACAAATGTTAGGGATTGAAGTTCCATCCCAAAAGATTAACAAGTTAGGAGTTAGCTCGCTATATTGATTTTACTTATCATCACGTGTTAGATAAATTGGATAGAAAGAGTAAACAAATGATATTTGTTCAGCCTTGGTCGATAACGTTATTGACAATCAAGTTATGCTGCAAAATTATGAGTTACGTGTCATATTTATTGTACTATCACTCTACAGGATGTTGTCACACTAGTTGTTAACCAAAATTGTACAAATATCATTTTCTTATTCTACACATTTTATTTCTCTAAAACGTAATGGTAATGTTGAATATCCTTGAATTTCGAGACTCTCTCCTTCCAATTATATAAGCATCTTTCTTTTTCACACGTATGATTGTCATTGAAACAATAAATAAAACAAATTATTCTCCTACTTTATCTTATTTGTCGAGTCTTAAAAAATTGTTGGAACTATGATTTGTGTGCAAATTAAATTCGTATATAATAGTAAATGAATAAATTTGCTATTTTTTATTTTATTTTTTTTAGTGAACTATTTCAATCCGAAAATCCATATCTAAGATAAAATTTTATTGCTATAAATTTTATTATTATTATTATTATTATTATTATTATTATTATAAAAGAAGGTCAATTCAGGTCAATATAATCGAGACCCAACCAAAGGACTAGCACTTAACTAGCCAGTTTACTAGTAGTATTATTTTTGCAAAAGGGTGGATTATTTGGTGTTGCCGAATAAAGGAGAAGATATAAAGTCGACGATGACTCCGATTGGCTACTTTGTATAGATCCGATGCTTTTTAATACGCGGACACCGTTCTTGTTCTGGGAATCTTATGTTTCCTGGAACAAAGCATCCGGAGTCAATATTATCACTACTTTTTACCTGGTGGCAATTTATATTATGTTCACGAAATCTTTTATTTTGAAAAGTTGAATTTTTAAGGGGTGTGTTTGATTGTGATTCTTGATCTAGTGTTAAATTGAGTTTTTTATGAAACCTTGATGTGGATAATTATATCAGCCTGCTGCGAATCGTAGTTTTGGACCACTTTTTAAAGCAATGTAGGCTGATGTGATTATCCACATCAGCCATTTGGATTCAATGAAAACCTAGTTTGGGCATTAGATCAAGATTAGTTTGATTGCAATAGGTGGAAAAGAAAACTTTACTTGGAAAATAAATTTCATCAATGCCATTGATTCAATTTTATGGGTAAATTATTGAATTTGTGCTTTAAGCACATGTGCATGAAAAATAATTTTCAGGCAAAATTTTCCAATCAAATACAATGAAGTTGGAAAATCCCTAATCCCTAAGTAGAATAATGGATGGATTTACAAGATATGTAGATAAAGATAAATAGTAATCTAAGATGTGTGATTGATATTGATTTTTAACAAGAACTTAGTTATAGAGATTAGATTTTAGGCAAAAATAAGTTTATACGAGCAAATAATTATTTACTCTTTCTCTTTGTTAAATACATTTGAGAAAATGGAAAAATTTTTAATACTCCTTATATACCGTATACGGTATACTATATTTTAGGCCAATTTAGGGAGCTCTATTATTTAGTGAATTTTGATTCGTTTGTGTTGGTGATAAGCATTTACTTAATTAATTAATTAATTGTTGGTTACTTTAATTTCAATAAGGTAATTGTTGGGAACAAAGTCTGACATTAGTTAATATGTGTGGATAACGAAAATATTATATTCCCAGCGTTATTCTCAAGCATTTTATAAAATTTCTTCATGGCCACTTGCACTGAATGCGGTGGGGTCGGAGCATGGCACATCTCTCTCACATTTTTCTCCGTTTAAAGTATTTCTTATGCATTCGGTGTGGATAAATAAGTGATGATGTTAGATGCATGATTGATATTGGTGTTTGACTTTGACTAATTATAGAAGTTAACTTTCAAATAGGAAAAAATTAAAACGAACAAAAGCTTAAGGTATGTTTGAGAGAGATCAGAAAAAAAATGATTTTTTTTTGTTGAAAAGTAAATGCAATGTATTAAAAATATGAAAAAAAAATTGTCATATTAATATAATGTGTGATTTAAAATGATGTTGAGAAAAATAATTTTTTGAATAATTTGTACCAAACAAACTCTTATTAAAGGGGAGGATGATGATCAGCCGTGTTATATTGCAACCGGGTGCATTATAGTTATGGTGCTCCCGGGTGCTTCTACTAGTTAGTACGATGTCTGTTTTGAAATTCGAGATCGGATTCAGATTCAACATGAAACGGAGCTCCAATAATTTGAAAAAAAAATTTCGACACCGTAGCGGCCGTTGGCAGCTGGTCAAAGTTTTGGCCATAATTTTTGCCAAAAATTATGGCCAAAATTTTGACCGGCGGCCAACGGCCGCTCCGATGTCGATTTTTTTCAAATTGGATTGATTTTGAATTTCAAATGGACGTTATCTGACCGACCCTTAAAGTCTTTAATATCATATATGGTGCAGCAGGTGCAATGATCAAAACTGGGATGATGATATGACACTATGTTTGAAAGATGGATTGTTTGAAATGTGCAAATAAAGTTTCACGTTGTTAAATATGAAACAAGTGATGAACTTATAAATAATTGAACATCTAGTTAACAGAGAGAAACCTATTAACATTAAAGAGTAAGTTGTACACTTGAGTCCGACAGAAAATGAACGGTGTGACAGGCATTAATATTGTTTGTGGATTATTTTACAAATTTGCAGTCATCCCACGTCGCAATTAATGGCCATGGCTTCATATGATTACAGTCATTATAGTCTTGTCATTGATTTTACTGAGACTTGTTTTGCACAATTTAATCTATTTTTTAATGTCAAACATACTCTTTTGGTTGATTTGATAATTTTTTTTTATATATTTTTTAGTTTTCAATCACATTTTTAAGAATAGTTGTTTCAAAAATTTCTCCCAAATTCGAGGGTGTTAGGGTGTGTGTTTTTATGTGTTTTAATGTGATATAGGAGAGAGAAAAAGTAGAATTGAATGGTGGAGATTTGTGTAGTACAGATAGGTCCCACGAGATTTGTGTGTAAAAATGTATAAAATTGAGTAGGAGAACATGTGCTTCTTTGGAAAAAAAATCTACAAATAGGCACATGTGTGAGAGAAATAGTGGGGGTTAACAAAGCATGTGAATATTCACTTCACTACCAGCCCACCCCTTATGTGCTCCTCTTTTCATTTCACTCAAAACACTCCCAAAGGATACCTTACCCTTCACACAATGTTCCCATCTTTTCCAGCTATCACTCAACTCTCCTCCACACATTTCTAGTTGCTGTTTTATCTAAACATACAAACACAAACCAAAGGAAATTTTAGTCTCCCACAATTTGTGCATAGTTGACTTTCTTAAGTTCACAATTAGGAAATTAGGAAAGAGTATCTAATATTTGTCTTGTTTAGTATGTTTCATTTGTTGAGATTTGATAGAATCAAAGAAGAGATTGAGACATGCACATTCACTTAAATCATGTACATTCTATCATTACAGCATTTTTATTGCACTCAATGGATTGTGAAAAACAAACTGACAAAGGAATGTGCTTGGATAAGAAAGAATGCGCAAATGTTTATTCAACTCTACACGATCAAAACATGTCTGATGCGTACGTAGATTTCAAATATGACTCAACAATACAACCTAACAAGATTTTAACTTCTGATGATAAATAATAATCTACCTTATCAGGCAAGTTAAAAACATAAATGAAAACTAAAACTGGTAGCGATAGAATTAAGCTAGGACGGCAACTCCCCCGAGCAATACCAAGATTGTGATGCTACATCCATGTCCAAAAGAAGCTGACTGGGGTGTAGGAAGAGGTGTAGAAGGCGTCGGAGATGGCCCCATACTTGGCTGCATTGGTGACATAGGGGACATCCCTGGGGCCATCGGTGGTGCGGGGGGTGAGTTCACGGAGGGTGGTGCCGCCATTGCCATTGGCGGGAATCGCATTTTCGGTGACATGGTAGGTGGAGTTGCAGCCATCGGTGGTGGTGCCGCCATGCCGGTCGGCGGCATTGTGGGTGCAGCCATCGGAGTTTGAGCTGCTGAAAAGGTTGCAAATGCTAGTAATATCGCTGGCAAGAGGATGGAACATGAGAGAGCCATGATAATGTGGTGCACAGAATAGAAGGAGATGAGACTTTTCTTAATTTGGACAGAGCAAATGTTTTAGGAGAATTTGTGTTGTAAACAATGGAAGAGAGTGAATCAAATGTTTATATACGAAGGAGGAGTGCTTGCTAAAATTATCTTGTTGGGGAGACCCTTGGGTGCATACTCATTGTGTGCAACTAGGTTGTACTACCACGTGAAAAGAGAATTTATTCATTTACAATTGAATAATTCCCTATAGACATTTGATATTGATATTTGTAAGGAATATTTTAATATATTATTTTTTTGTTGGATGATGAAGAGATATATATGTATTTATCATTTAATGCATCTCTTAATCATCCAACGAAATTGTGTACATTCTTCATATCACTTAAAAATGTCAATTTTCAATCTTGTAGAGTTATTGTTTACAATTGTGTCCAGCCCTTCAATTTTCTTCTTGTATACTCAATGTAATATGTAGAATTTTAGCAACTTTAAAGGATTTAAAAAGCCCTCAAGTATCCAATGTAAAATTTCTATACTCGTTTGGTGTATTTAATTAAAACTTTTAAAAGCCAATGGGTATTGAATTGAAATTTTTAAAGAAATTTCAACGAGTCATAGGATATTCAAATTAAGTCTTGGGAAAGATTTTGGTGATTTCTCTATTTACATGATTTTTCGAGACTTTTATGTGAAAAATATAAATAACAGATCCCACCAAGAGAATTTTGAACCAAAAATAAAAAAAATAAAAACATTAAAAAATAAGAAAAACTTTTTTTTTTTTTCCCTGAGATCGCTCTTATTATTACAATCATATGTTGCATAGTACTCAACGTACTTTTATGGTTTAATTTTACGATTCAAAATTGTTTTTACTTTGACCTCTCAATATTTGATCAAACATGCATGTCTTTCATTTTTACTTTCATGGACCGCATTTTGAGAAACAAGATCAAGAAAGCGAAACTATTAAGTCAATTGAGTTGTATTGTAACAACCGAGATATTAAGTAACGTTGAGAATATTTTATAGTATTGCACACAGATTTTTTTTTTTTTTTTGGAATGAATTTGGTAATCTATTAATATATTTCCATTAAACACAATTATTGTTTTCATAGTTTAAATTATATATATTTATCTTTTTGACCTTTTGAATTTTTTTGGGGGGAATAAGGAGATTCATTAATGACAAATATTGCAACAAGAGTTCACATGGTCCACAATGTAACTAGGTACATCAAAAAATGAAATAGGACTAACTTGAAAATGAGCCTTCCTTGCAAGATTTTGAGAAGGCACAGGTAGAGGTGCAAAACAAGTCGGCAATGATCTTGTGGGGTATCTAGAAGGTGAGGAATGAGAAGTTTTGGAACAATACAACTCTTTATGTTTCACAAACTTGCTTCATAGCTATGGAGAGTCTTTATGAGTAGTTTCAAGCTAGATGAATTGCCTCTGTGGATGCTCGACAGCGTAATCAAGGTAAACCTTACTCTAAGTGGCATAAACCTTCAGTTGGTGTTATTAAATGTAATATTGACGCTTCTATCTCATCAAGGACTGTTGGGTTAGGGATGATTTGTCAGGATGAGAATGAGACATTCGTGGGATGCCAGTTGGTCCCTTTTGCAGGTTCTTTACCTATTTGAGGAAGCGGAAGGCATTGGGGGTTGGTGCAGGCAATTATTTGGGTTCGAAATGTGGGAGTTGAGAAGGTAATGTTTGAGCTTGATGCACAGTTGGTTGTATTGGCTATTAAGAGAAATGTTTTGGATGTCACGGAATTTGGTTCACTGATGAAGGAATGTAAGAATCTATTCAATTTGGAATGCGGTTTTTCGGGCCCTTTGAACTCTTAAATTGCGCGTTATTATTATTATTTTTAGGTACACATGTTATTAGATAATATTTTGATTAGATATTTAGATTTCAAGTCTTTGCCTATATCATATTGATTATATATGTCTTAAAGTACTAAAAGGCCTCTAATGAAAATAAAAATTCATCGAAGATTTTCCTTAAATCTCTTTAAAACCATAAAGTCATCTAAAATCTATCTAATAGTGCATAACAATCATCATTGGTTGGAACATTTCTTCAGTATTTTTGAAAGAACAAGTGTCGTGTGCACTACCTAGCAACCTAAGAATCCATTTATAATGCCTTTTTTAAAGGGCATAAAGAATCTATTATATACGTCCTTTTCATTTTTAGGTTTTTGATTGGCCTAAACTTGGACAGCACAAGGTTGTCATGTTGCCCATCTCGGAGAAGAACAAGTATACATATTCATTGATTCTTGTGGTCGCATTCACCCATAAAAGTCACAGGGGTCGGATTGAAAACTTGTGATGTATCTTGAGGTTATTTTGGACATTTTACCTTCCCACCATTGGTAAAAATTACTTACTGATGTGGGGTGTCAAAATTCTGTAAGACAAAATATCTCTATTATTAGTGTATTATTACTTTATGGGATTAGAATTTTAATATATTACATGAGTGCCACCCTGTATATAACTATGGTGGGCCTGAGATGAAGAGAGCTGGACAACCATTTAAAACCCACTAATATCAAACTTTAAAGAGGCGGTTCGAGATTTTCGGGATCTTAAACAAAATGTTATTTGGGGGTCTCTCAATATTTGTAATTAAATTTATATATAATGAAGTTTCAAATTTGTGAACCTTTATATTTAAAAAAAAAAAAAAACAAAGGATTTTCTTTATCCTTTCTGGGGCCCTCGGCGGTAGCCTATCTTTCACGCCGCTTATGCAAGTTTTACTAATATATAAGTTAAAATAGACATCGAATATTGAATTTATAGAAGAAAAAAAATCACAATATTAAATTTCACACAACACTCCCAAACAACTACTATCATGTATATCGCGTTAATCGCATTTCCTTTTTCTCGTACTGATCGGCCTCTTTCAATCCTCGCTAGATGAAGGTGTAATTAGCACTAGGCGTCGCTGAAGTTAATGAAGATTTTATGTAAGATATTGTAGCACCTATCCTCAAACTATTGTTCAAGCATGGACCCTAGTGGCCTAGTCCCAATCCCTTATATCTATCTATCCCTCCTTTAAAAGTGTCTTAATATTGAAAAACATTTGCTTCCAAAATTGCCTTTGTACTTTCTGTAAAATTACATTTACCAATTTTCTTACAAAACAACCATTATTTACTTATTAACTCTTGTTTCCTTATTAAGGTAAATAACTAGAAATACAATCATAGGATCTATCCATCCGGATTTCTTTCATTAATATTTGGTCGAATGTTAATTCTGCCCCTTATTGTTTGTGAAGTCTACAAATTCAACCCTTCAAACGAATCTCACGCTAAAACCAATGTTTAGGAAACCGGACCGGACCGCCGGTTCGACCAGTTCAATCCGAACCGTCCGAAACCGGTCCGGTCATGGTAAAACCCGCTTTTAAAAAACGGAAAACCGGAAAAACTGGCCAACCGATCGTTCAACCGGTTGAACTGGCGGTTCAACCGTTGAACTGCCGTTGAACCGTTCAACCGTTTTTCTAATTTTTTAAAATTATTTTTATAAATTTATTAGTTTTAATTTATTTTTTTATATTTTTTAATTAAAAACGGTTCGACCCCGATTCGACTTGCTCGACTGCTTGATTGAACCCGTTCTCCGCTCATCGATTCGTTTCGAACATTGGCTAAAACACATAACACCAGTGCAAATTGAATTCCATTTTCAATGCATTAAATATTATTTTATTCATTTCCCATTTATTTATTTGTTATGGATACAATTTTATCAAGATTGAATTTTCCTCTTTTTATTATGATATATATATATATATATATATATATATATATATATGTATATATATATATGTATATATTAACGTTAATAGATATTTTTTTTGCTTTCAGATTGGATGGTCATTGAGTCTTCACACATCTAGGGTCAGCTAGGGTTCAAATCATTCATACACCGAAAAATGAACACTTAAACACAAAGAAAATGCATACTGGTTTGGAGTCTATTTTCAATGCATTAAATGTTATTTTATTCATTTCCCATTTATTTATTTTGTGATGGATACAATTTTACCAAGACTAAATTTTCCTCTTTTTATTGGCTTAGTAGTTCAAATATAATAGTTACTATAATAACTTGTGTTTGATAACAACACAAACAAGAACATCTGAGCATCTCAGAGCTGACAGCGCATATAAAGTTATAAACTAATTGTGTTTGGTATGGTTCCAAAATTTTTTCCATTTCATTTTCAATTAATATTTTAATTTGTGTTAATGTAGCTCCATCAATGAACTTCCATTTGTGTTAATATCTCCCCTTGTCATGAATGTCTCATAATCTAGCTATATATAAAAATAAAAGAATCATCTAGGCAAAGTGCATAAGCGGCAGTGCTATGTTTGACATTATTTTTTAGTGATTAATTACTTTTATTATTTAATTTATTCTACTTTCCTTATTGGTATTGTTTTCCTTATTTTACTTTTTTATATGTATTCTAATTTTTGAATTAATTGACAAATTTTTTAATTCTTTTATATTTAGTGTTGTATACATTAATGAAAATATGAGAAGAAATCAAAATTATAACTTAAAATATCTATTAAATTAATTCTGCAAATGAGAATTAACATTTTAATGTTTGGATACTATATTTTAATTATTTATTTTTGAATTATATATATATATATATATATATATATATATTTATCTTCTTGTTAACAAAAGTTGAAGTGTCAACTTGGCACAATGCCACATAGACAGTATTTTTTTGTTTAAAAAAAAACCTTTTTACATATTTAAAAATTAAATAAAAAACCTCTTTTCTATTTTTATTACTATATGAAAATGATAGTTTTAGATAATTTTCGTATGTAATGTGCAATGAGAGGTTCAAATAATGGGTAATCTTTTTTAGATTTAAATAATCAAATTTATAATGAATAATTACTTAAATTAGAAAAGAAATAGAAAACGATAACTTTCATGTCCAATTTCATTATTCGCAAGCAACTTAAAAAAAAATTGTTAAACTTATCATTCAATCATCTCTTCATTTTTTTTCAAAAAATTACAAGTAATAAAATTTAATTTTTATTTTTTTTATATTTAGTATTGCATGCATTGGCCATTTTAAAAATTTTTCTCGATTATTTTGCACAAATTTTTGTTGTTGAAAAATCAATATGCAAAGTTTCATCTATATACTTTGTATAAAGATCTTATTATTTCATACAATACACAATCCACATCACATAAAATTTTCAAACTTAATATTCAAAAATTCGTGTTAAAAAATGTCATCGTAGTTTAACTACTTGAATGACGTTGATGATAAAAAGTTTGGCAAAAATTTTAATAGGAGCATTTCTTTGTTTAAATAAGCATTGTCTAAATTTCTATCCCAAATATTTTATTATTGTCATAAATCATCAATTACGACAACTGATATGACATTTTTTCTTACAAGATAATGGTTAGGATCAAAATTTATAAACCATTATTGAAATCTATAATATTATATATGTTTTATTATTTTTGTTTCGTATTAGTCTTATTTTATATAAATAAACTATTTTAATCGTTTCGTGCATCATATAGGGGAAATACTTTGTATAAAGATCTTATTATTTTAAGATCTTATCATAAACTATTTTAATCAATATGCAAAGTTTCATCTATATACTTTGTATAAAGATCTTATTATTTCATACAATACACAATCCACATCACATAAAATTTTCAAACTTAATATTCAAAAATTCGTGTTAAAAAATGTCATCGTAGTTTAGCTACTTGAATGACGTTGATGATAAAAAAATTTGGCAAAAATTTTAATAGGAGCATTTCTTTATTTAAGCATTGTCTAAATTTCGATCCCAAATATTTTATTATTGTCATAAATCATCAATTACAACAACTGATATGACATTTTTTCTTACAAGATAATGGTTAGGATCAAAATTTATAAACAATTATTGAAATCTATAATATTATATATGTTTTATTATTTTTGTTTCGTATTAGTCTTATTTTATATAAATAAACTATTTTAATCGTTTCGTGCATCACATAGGGGAAATACTAGTTAAATTATATGCATCCATGTCAGAACATCTCCATTGGAGATGTCTATTTTGGATGTCCACAGAGGTGAGAGATCACATTTGTTTAAATGGGACCCATACCTTTTCAATTTTTAGTTTCTTTAAATGACTTTTCACTCATTTTTTTTCACTTTCCCCCTATTTTTTCTTCATAAATTCTCTCATCACCTCTACATTCCCACATTCAACTCCAAATTCTCCACTGCTATTTTATTTTTATTTTTTTGAATTTATTTCTACCTTTCTCCCCGTTTTCACATTTTCCTCTCTTTTTAACTACACATCTTTCCATCTTTCTAATTAAAATAGTTACTTTCTCTCTACCTCTCTTAAATACACTAGTATTATCCATGTGCGGTGCACGTGGCTATTTAAATGGTATATTTATATAAAATAATATTATAAAATAAGAAAATTAATTTTTGTGAATATTTAATAAAAATAAAAAAATATATGTAATATTGTAGATTTCAATAATGGTTTACATCTTTTGGTCCAAAATATTATTTTCTAAGAAAAATATCATATCAATTGTTGAAATTGATGATTTTAGATAAGAACGGAATATTTGGGAAAAAATTAAGATAATATACTTATTTCAATAAAAATGATCATACCCATAAATAAAAGAGTTATTTTCGCATTAACCTCCCCTCCCCAAACTATCAAATTTGATACAATTCCAACCCCATATTTTTGGTCCTCTAGGGATCCGAAAGTATAATTAACTGTCAGTAGTGGCCCCCGATAATAGATTTCGTCCATTTCTACCGTTAACGCTCCCTCTTTTGTCATTTAGTGTAGGGGCAAAATGGTCAAATAATAATTACTTGAAAGATTGGGGGATCTTATGAAATCAATACTTTGGGCTTCTATTGCAAAAATATCAATAATTAACTTTAATTCGAAAATATCAAGTTTATATAATGTGCAAATTAGCTCTAAATCTTTCCAAATTTAATAATTTTAACTTTAATTTTTTATATATTTCCATTTAAACCCATATTTAAGATTATTTGTATTTTAAAAATTATAATCGGCTCAAATAGTTCAAAAAAGTGTGTCGACTGCGCTTCTACTCCAAAACAACGATTAAAAAAAGTAGCTCAAATGGTCAAAAATTTTGGTGTGAGTTTGGTCCCAAATTTTAATTAAAATTTTCCTTCGATTTTTTCTATGCATGTTTATTTGGTCCATAATTAATTTTATTGAATTGATTTTATACTGATTAAATAGTTTTTGTAAAAAACTTTCAATGCCGTAAGATTTGTTCGTATTAATATCGTAACTTTTCAAAATTTTAGTTAACATTAGGACGCACACATTTTGATTTTAAGCAATAGTAAATAATAAATGTAATTGTAGTACCTAAATAAAATTTTATTAGAAATATATCACTATAAAAAAAATATATCAGAATGAATTAATAATTTTAAGCAACAAGAATAATAAATGTAATTGTTGTACCTAAATAAAATTTTATTAGAAATATATCACTGTAGAGAAATATACCGGAATGAATTGATAAAATCAAATCAAAAAATCAAAAATCCACAATTAAAAATTCCCCTTACCCCTATCCCACCCCACCACCACCAAGCTAGTGGTGGTGGTGCCACTAGTGGTGGTTTCGGGCAACCACTAGCTAGTGGCTTAAGCCACCAGCTAATTTGGTGGTAGAACCACCAGATTTGCTGGTGCTGGTGGTGGCCCGAAACCACCACAAGCTTTGTGGTGGTTGTAACGCCCCACTAGTTCCACATACATACACGTCATCGTGACGTCATGTTCACCGTATAAAGTGCACGTAAACATTAACATAAAGGCACCCTTTTGGCCCTGCACGCTTTTCATTTATCATATATATAACGCATATGTTGGAACTAGGGCACGCTACTCATACATATCGATTCTAAACCCAAAGTACATACTTTAAAATGTTCTGTGGTTTCTAGCTACTATTCCATAGCACACAAGACCATCCGATTCCCTTTCCCAAGCACACACCAACGCCATAACATCCGGGAGACTCTTCGCCAACTCCTCTCGCATCGCATCCTAAGCATAACACATAAACATACATAGAGTGAGTCACAAAGACTCAATGGATAATAGAGATGCAATGCAATGCATGGAATGCTCGTGTCACCATTTTCTTCCCCGCTATTGGGCCCTCGCTTGTTGACCGTATGCTTACAAAGGCGCCATATCATCACGTGAACATAACGCACATGACATGTTGGCCGTGATCTCCAAATATGTCGCCGTAATCTCATCTCTCTCATGGTTTTCGCTCAGAGACTTCCGCCAAAGGTCTCCATCCTTCTCGGGCCTATTCTCTCGAGGACCATAACATATTTGTAAGCACTAGTCAATATCACATACATATGCTCTGCGACATGATTGTACATAACGCTTACCTTTTTATGCCTTGGTTGCCTTTCATAACATCATCATCATTATCATACATATCACATCTAGAAGGCTTCACAATCATGTCATTATCATCACATAAGAGCATTATATCCTTTCCGTATGCATCAAGCATTTCATAGACATTTCACATACATATAGGATTACACATTCCTACATGGAACGTTTCACACATAACGTCTCGTAACGTCACATTGATCCACATAACACATACGGACCTAACATATGATTATTAGCTCACATAAACATATACGTCACAACCACATCCTCATCACATATCACATTTAACTGTATTCAACCTAGAAACATGCATTTATACCACACATTACGTCCCTTGTTCGTTACATATACATTATAGAAACATGCATTTATAACTAGATTTCCCTACTTTCATGTTTCCATGACTTCTTGTAGCTACACAAGTCACAAGAGCAAGCATTGAGGATCACATAAGCCACATAAACATATACATCACATAATCACTTCATGACATAACATACAACAAGGCCAATAGGTGCTAGTATCCTCTACATATTCATAAACATCATAAACATGCATATTTCTTGGATAATTCTATGTGAATCATATATTTACCTCTTTCCATGTAAAGCAACTATTACCCACCTTGATTCATAAAGAAACCAAGCAACTGCAAAGAGGCAACCCCAAGCTTCCTCTTCTCTCTTCTCTTCCTTTCCTTCTTCTTCTTCCTTGCATAACTTTGATGGTAGACATGTATCATCCCATTACATAACATGGATTGGGAGTCTTGAGGATGTTCTTGGTGGATTGGGGTCCTAGGGATTGAATATGGTAGAATAATCCCCAAAATGACCGAGAAGACCTAAACCGCCGCGATTTTAAAATTACGTCGTGAATTTTTCCATTTACTACGTAGAATCCCATACTTACTGGCCAGAATCTCAATATCCTTACGGTCAGAATTCCGACATATACGTCAGATTATAGCATCATACGGTCAGTAATAACTCTCAATCAGAATCCGCTTCTTCTCCTCTGCTCGCACTTACTCAGAATTACAACCATACTCAACAGATCTTTGAATCATACTAATCGCCTTGCTCTCCTAAACTTTTGGGACATTTCCACTGCTCACACTTTACTGGTCAGAACTCTTATACCTTACGGCCGTGAACTATCCTTTACTACCAGAACCCTGAACCATTACGTCAGAATTCGACTTTTTACGGTCAGAATCTTTACATTTACTAATGTGAATTATGGTTCTCAGAATTTTCCCATTTTCATGACTTTGAAGGCCGCTTTTGATTCCGAGGCATATCCTCAGATCGCAAATCATAATGTGAGCATATCATATACATATACATCATACTGAAACGTCATCATGTCATTTCATATCATATACGGGTGTATATACGGGCTTATATTCGTATTCGGGACGAACATGAACGGGGCATTACAGTGGTGGGGTTGGGAGTGGGATGGGGTAGGGTGGGGGTATTTTTTGTTTTTTTATTTTTTGATTTGATTTTATTAATTCATTCCGGTATATTTTTCTACAGTGATATATTTATAATAAAATTTTATTTAGGTACAACAATTACATTATTTTCGAATTAAAGTTAATTATTGGTATTTTCGCAATAGGACCCCAAAGTATTGATTTCACAAGACCCTTCCAATCTTTCAGTAATTATTATTTGACCATTTTGCCCCTATACTAAATGACAAAAAAGGGAGGGTTAACGGTAGAAATGGACGGAATCTGTTATCGGCGGCCACTACTGATAATTAATTATACTTTGGGGTCCCTAGAGAACCCAAAAAAAGGGGGGGGGGTTGAAATTGTATCAAATTGGATAGTTTTTTTGGGGGGGTGGGGGTGGGGGTGTTAGCGCGAAAACAACCCATAAATAAATTATTAAACTTATTTCAAATACGACTAACTTATAGTCGGCCTATATATATACAATATGCTAGATTGAAAAGAGATAATACAATATGCTAGATTTATAGGATTTATAGAAAAATAAATAAATAAATATAACTCAACAAATCAATAAAGAATATTCTTTTTCTTTTGAAAAAAAAGGACATCATTCCACTCTCTCATTATATTTATTATTATGAAAAATTTAGATTATACAAAAATTTACAATTTTATTCTCATATATAAAACACATTTAAATAACCAAGGAATAAAAAAAAAGAAATTGCCAATTAAAATTAAAAGCACTTTTAAATTTAGCATCGATTTGATTCATTTTTTTTTCCGGTTTATGTAAAATGCATTTTCATTTTAAAAAGGAAAACAACCCATATTTAATTTTATGTGCTTAAAAAAGAGAAAACCCGTGCAATGAGAAATCTAATTTTTGAGCAAATCACCTACTTTTTTCCTTATTAAGAAAACTATACAATATTATAAAAAGGAAATTAATAATTAATTTTTTAATTGAAATAGAGCGTCACGTTGGCACTGCCAATAGAGCATCTGGCAATGTGGTACTTCAAATATTATTATAATATAAAAATAAAAAATAAATTCATTTTACATTTAGAATTAAATTAAAATAATGAAATCAATTATTTAATGAAAAAATTATTCTTATTAAACAACTTATCACAACATGAATTATGCAGAATTTATACTATAATGGTTGTGTAATTTTTGAATTAAGTTAAAAAAGAATGGACAACTAATTTAATTACAAATTTGTTTAATTAGTTTTTTTATTAAAAAATGCGAGCTAGGCATTACCAATGTGGCAAAGTAGGTAATTGGCACTTCAAGTTTTATAATATATAGATTTAAAAATTGAGATATTTATAAAACGGCTAAAATGTACTATTCAAAAATTAATAAAATGTATATAAAAAATGATAGTTCTCATTTTCAGAATTAATTTAATAGGTATTGTAAATTATAACTTTTATCTTTCATCACATTTATATTAATGGATGCAACACCAAATATAAACGAATAAAATAATTTATAAATTAATTTGAAAAATAAAAAATATATAAAAAAGATAAAATACATATAAAAAATAAAATACGCAATAAAACACTAAATAAGGAAAGCAATATAAATTAAATAAGGAGAATAATTAATCCCTAAAAAAAATTGCCAAATATGGCACTGCCACTTGGACACTTTGTCTAGGTAGCACTTCTCTTATTATTATATTATATTAAGATTAAGACTAAGATAAGATATTCACAACGGAGATCCACAGTGAAGATGCTCTAACAAGTTTGGATTAGTTTTCAAATTTATTTCCCTTCTAGAAAAACTAAAAGAATTGATAAATTTGAGTACATAATATTACAAGTGATTGTTATGATGCCACGTGCAAAATACGTATTTCAAACTATTGTTATTATCCTTAGAAAATCACGAACGGCCAAGATCTATGTGGTTTATTAGCATTTAAGTGGGCTTCCCACACCCATAATTACCGATTTGATTTCCATCCCCCACAATTCCTTTGTAATTTAAAAACAAAGCAAAAAAAAAAAAAACACACACACACATATGAGCAAGTAGCATCTTACAACACAAAATAGGATAAAAATTGTAGCTAAAGTTCCTCATCTTTCGAGCAAGTTATGATAAATTTTAGAACCTTTAAAATCTTTTATCCAAAGTCCCTAAACATTTGACCTCTTTCATTTGGGTACCAAAGCGTCACATGGTAAAATTGTTGTTTTTTGTGTAAAACGTTTTAGACGTAAGTAGACAAAAAGTTAGAGACCCCGAATATGAGAGTTTAAATCTTTGGAACCAGATTGCAACTACATCGAAAGCTTAATAACTTATGCTATAATATAATTAAGCTAAAAATAGTAACTAATCATTAACCCAGACATGTATGTCTACATCATTCACAAACTCTTCTTCCTTTCTATTTCATCAAAACCGTCAATCTTTTCCTTTGTTTTAATAAAAATAGCCAATTTCTTGTTTTTCATTCTCATCAAAACTTGTAATTTTTTAAACGAAAGAGACAGAAATTTCAAAATTTGTAGCCTTTTCAACTTTTAACGGTAAGTGGTACATAGTATTTTTTTTTAGGGCTTGTTCTTTACACTATAAAATCCTCTAACTTTCACTAATTTTTTCTCTTTCATCATTTTCAACTACCCATATAATTATTTTATATTTTTTAATACATTTTCTTCAAATTTCAACCACCCAATCAATACGAATTTCAAGTAGACAAATTGTATTTTGTATAAAACATGGCCTTAAGTTGCAGTTATAATTTTAAAAAATTAAACTCAAAGAGTCATTTTAAAGAGGCATTTTTATATGAGATTTACTTGGACACTTGTAAATCACCCAATAAGGAGACACGCTATCAATTTACATATCACTTAAAAATGTATGCACGTGCTAAGATCCATGTGGTTTAGTGGTATCTGAACCAATCTAGTGTCTCCTAAGTCAAGGGTTCAATTTCCTTCTTCCATACTCCCCTTTCAATTCAAAAAAAAAAAATAATAATAAATAAATAAAATCGTATGCACATACTCTCTTGGTAAAAGTGCCATCCTACTTTCTTTCTTGAATGTTATAGAGGGTGTTAGCATGACAAAAAGAATGCATTTTAATACATTTTTTTCAAATTTCAAATTTGGTCAAACAAATCATATCCATATATTTCTTCACTCATTAAATCTCTACCATCCAACTCCACTCATTCTCTCTCTTCCTACTCATAAAAATACATTAAAACTCATCCGCTAACGCACACTATATCATATAGCATATTCAATTGTTTTGGCATGTACTTGTTGAGTCTAGGTGTTTATGAACTTGTTAAGGATTCAACTAAGCAAGATCTCAAAACAAGAAAAACATGCGAATGCTGACAAATAAAGCATAAGGACTAGAAACACCAAATTTGGTGTGCCACAAACGTAGGAAGTTCACCGAAGGACTAAGTCGCAAGCTACGTCTCCATTTGAGACTCTACAATAGTAGATCTACCTCTAGCTTCGATCAACCATCATTAGTCACCAATGTTCATCGTCTACAGCCTTCGAAGATTACAGAAAACACTAAGTTCAATCGTCTCTAACTTTCCTCACACAAAGATTCACCAAGAATGTAAATTACAACACTGAATGTTCTCTCACTCAGGACATACACTACTCTATTGTAAAACTCACACAAGAATTTCCAAAATAGGGAGAAAAGTAGAGAATATTCAAACCGGCTAAAGGAAAGAAGAATAAAGCTTAACCCTAGTTGAACAACCCTCAAGCTTATAACTCATCGGATGAATGGTTGAGATTGAAATGGAATCATCTATTGGTCAGCATCATAAGTGAGCAATGACTTGACCAAGGACATGGGAGTTGCGGGCGAAATAGGCTCTTAGAAACTACCACAAGTGCACGGATCGTAGTAGGTAATAAAGTGGACTTGGTTAGAATCCGGGTTGTCACACCCATAGAAAGTGGTATTTGTGTTGAGCTATCTATTCTAGCGTGAAAAGAGAAAACAATTAAAAACACACAACCAAAGAATGGAAGTGAGCAAACTAAACTAACTAAAGCAAAGAAAAGAAAGACGTGAAATGGCAAGAATGGGAATGAGCTTGCACGAAGGATAGTTGGGATTCATGACTTCATTCAACTGTAGCCTAATCAACTCAATGTCTAAACATAATATAATGCACATTCTCAATGTTAGACCCGTCTTTGCAAGAATAGATAGTTATCTTTCGAATGTCAAACTACCCCTAATCAATTGATTCAACCTACTATATTTATGTGTCGATTGGAAATCAACTAACTGCATTACTCGTTGTGGAAGTAGCCCAAAGGGTCACCTAAGATTATAAGTATATTTCTATCCTCTACAAGAACCTAGGGCCATTATTCCGAGATCTAAAGTGTGCACTTCTCGAATATATACAAAGTTTACTAAGCATTCAAATGGTGATCAATCATTCAAATGAAATTGAGCTTAAAAGTAATCATACAATGGAATGAACAACAATTCAAAATCATAAATAAATATCGTTGATTAAACTAGGTTGAACTCTATCAATCATCCCAACTTATACAATATTTAGCCCATAGTAAAGAAAATCATAGAAACATATACATACCAAGCATAAATGGAAATAGAAATGAAAAAACAAAATAAAGATTAAAGACAATCTCTCTTTTTAAGAGTAAGGTCTTGCTTCTTCACTTGTATCCACCTCTTCTTGATTTCCTTTTCTTCTACTCCAAGTGACGATCCCCAATTCAAGCCCTAAACAAGAAAAGAAAAAGGAAAGAAGAATGTTGGCACCCTGATGACGTGGCACGAGCGCGTCCCAGGCCCTACGCCCAACACGGACCCTCGCTGACGTGTAGGAGTGCCAGGTCGGCCGGTGACGTGTCCATTGTCCCAGGTCGGATTGATACTGGGACTCACCCCACTAGGGAATCGGCAGAGTGTCCCAGTTCAGCTCGGCCGAGCCGCCTAATTCCACCTTGGCCCAGGTCGGCAAACCCACGGAGGACTGTTCCCCTTACGAATGGCCACCCGGCGGGTCGAGGTCAGCTCGGATCACGCCTTGCGCGAGTCCCGTCGCTACTGATGGCGACAAGAAGGACAATCCACGTGTCACCTGACACACCTGACATCCTGACACCACCTGCAACCGACAGAGCATCTTGTCCCCATTAATGCATTGGCGGCTCCACCCCATTTCCGAGGTCAACGCTTTAAATGCAAGGCGGCTTGCCAGGCGCCAGAGACATCATTACACCTATTCGGGTCTAGGTCGAAGCCGGGTGATGATGGCCTCTGACCCCATGATTTTGCACTATAAATAGAACACTTAGCATTCATTTGAAAAAGCGAAAAACTTCAGAATCAAGGACTAGCTCGACATAATACACTTACATTCTTTACTTCTTCAGTTACTACTACCAGGTCCTGACACCCACCTCAGTTGATAAGTAATTAGTCCTTACTGATTTCGACATCAACAATTGGCGCTAGAAGGAGGGCCTTCCCCTTTGTATTTCAGCAACACATCCCAGCTCTACCAAAGCATACCGATGAGTCACAATGACCGTCCGCACTGGGTGATCGACTGCATTTCCGACCTCAAGACGGAATACGTCCCTTGGTCGAGTGGGCAACCCCAATTGGATGCAGGGCATCGCGCAACCGGCGAGGCCACTCCGGCCGAGGTCCTGAGGCAGCTGGATGACCTCACCCAGTCAGAGCCGATCTCCTGGTCTGACAAGCACGCCGAGGCAGCGCCATATCGCCTCCAGTAGGGCGCTACCGACGCCAGACGCCGCCTCAGGTTCACCGATCCCCAGATCGACCCGACCACGCCCCATCAACACCCCGAGCTCTCAGGCACCGGATCATCGAAAGGACTCCCGGTGTCTTCGACCGCCTCGGCTCTCACCACTGGCGGAAGCGGGCGGACGAGGGCAAGGTGAAAACGAGCACGGCCCCCGCCTCCGTCACGGTCCCCCACCTCCAGATCAGAGCTCGAAGCTCCTGCGGAAGAGGGTCGCCGAGCTTGAGGCGGAGAGGACTGATCCCTCGGCCGGTAGGAAAGCCTCCCCGTGAGCTCAGGGATTGACCGAGCTCATGCCCGCCAAATTGAAGTTACCTCAACAAGGAAAATATGATGGGGTCAGCGATCGGACAAGTCACGCCGACAGTACACCGCCTTCATGGAGTTACAGGTGAGCGGCGAGCTCATGTGCAAGGCCTTCCTCCTCGGACGCTTAGGGGATAAGGCCATGAAGTGGTTCAAGCTCCCCGCATTAGTAAAGGCGTGGGGAGACCTCGCGACCAGGTTCCAAGCGGCTTTATGGGGTCCCGTTTGAGGTCGACCCCGCGTAGACTAGTGGACGTCAGCGGGGAAGGGCGAGTCCCTCAAGAACTATGTGAGCGGTTCAACAACCGATACATTGAGATCGGAGCGTGTCGAGATGAAACGACCCTAGTGGCGGCATTAGCGGCCTCAGTGCAGTCCGGATTCGGTGGTCGGTCCACGAAGCAGATCGAGAGACATATCATGAGTTCCTCAGCCGAGTGCCATATCGAGGCGAGGCGTCCGGACCTCGAGGCGAAGCCCGGGACCCCGGCGAGAAAGGCAAGGAGAGAGGACACCGGCTCGGCAGCGCCACGTACTCATCAGCCCCAACGGGCGCGAGGTCGCCGACCCGGCTCCCAGTAGGTTCCATCCTTCCACGTCCTCAACACGGCTGGAAGGCGCTTGATGCATGTGAAGGATCGGGGTCCTACCACCCCGACGCCGATGAGAACCCCCTCTTCAAGCCAGAACCAGGAGAGGTATTGCCGCTACTACCGGTCAGCCGGGCATGACACCGACGACTGTAGGGACCTGAAGAATGAGGTTGAGGGCCTGATTCGGCGAGGGCGATTCGCGAAGTTCGTCGCCCCACAACCCGATCAAGGCCGACCTTAGCCGGGGGCTCCCCACCAGCCTCCACCGCTTGCGGGGCCACGGAACGAGGTCCATACGTTGGTCATAGGCAACCAACACTTTGTCAGGTCGAGGAACCAGCGAAAAAGGCTTGCGAGGAGGCCTACACCGACTACCAAGATTCGCGCAGATGATTAGGACGGCCGACCCGCCCGAGACCCAGGAGATCACCTTTACGAGGCCGACGCACCACGCCCGCCACCCTCACCAGACGCCCTGGTCATCAAGATGGTCCTCAACATGCGTGACGCACACCGACACTCATCGGACAACGGAGCGGGGTCAACTTGCTATACCTCCGGACCTTACTCCACATGGGCCTCGATGAGCGGCACCTGAGCCCGTGCCCCCTTGGCCCTGTGGTTGGAGTCACCGTCACGCCGAGCGGTCGGGCAAATATCAATGATGGTGGAACTAGGGGAAAAGCCATGCGTGCGGGCCGTCATGGCCACCTTCATCGTGGTAGACCTCCCGGGCAATTATAATGCCCTCCTAGGTCGGCCCCTCCTGTACGAGCTCCGGGCCTCGACCTCCATTTACCATTATGCGATGAAATTCCCCACGCCAGCAGGGATAGCAACAGTCCGGGGAGATCAGGTGGCATCCCGGCGGTGCGACGTCACCCAGCCCCCCGTCTGAGGTGGGCCCGGGGGACTAGCCGTCGCCATGGCCGAGCTCGACGACCCCCGTAGCCGACCTGAGGACCGAAGTGCACAGCCCATGGAAGAACTCGATAGCGTCGAGGTCGAGCCAGGTAACACGGAAAGGGTCTTGAAGATTGGAAAAGGACTGACTGAGCCCACGCGCTCTGCCCTTGTTGAGTTCCTCCGCGGCAGTTCCGACGTCTTCGCTTGGGAGCCCTCGCACATGGTCGGCATACCTGCCTCAGTGGCTTGCCACCGGCTGAACATCGACCCCGCGGTAAGAGCTCGGCAACAGCGACGACGTCCGCTGAACCAAGAACGCTATGAGGCCCTGGCGAAGGAAGTGGATAAGTTACTCGAACTTGGGTTCATCAGGGAAGCCAGATACCCGACCTGGGTCGCGAACCCAGTCCTCGTCAAGAAGAACAACGGTAGCTGGAGGGTCTGCATAGACTTTACCGACATCAACAAGGCCAGCCCCAAGGACTCGTTCCCCCTACCTCGGATAGATCAGATGGTAGACGCGACGGCTGGACACGAGCTCCTCAGTATGATGGACGCTTACTCAGGCTATAACCAGATCCCAATGTATCCCCCAGATCAGGAGCACACGGCCTTTGTAATGCATCGAGGTCTTTCTTGTTACCAGTCATGCCGTTCGTGAAGAACGGCAGAACGCGTGCAGCGCTGGTCAACAAAGTCGTTCTCATCCCGGATAGGGGTCACAATGGAGGTATACGTCGATGACATGTTGGTAAAGAGCGTCAGGGCCGCTGACCACATCCAGCACCTGGGTAACATGTTCCAAGTCCTGCGAGAATATAGAATGAAGCTCAACCCGACAAAATGCGCCTTCGGGGTTGAGTCCGGAAAATTCCTCGGCTATGTGGTGAGCTCGAGAGGTATTGAGGTCAACCCGGAGAAGATCGGGGGCGTCTTGAACACGAGACCTCCCACCAGGGTTAAAGAGGTCCGAGTCTCACCGCCGGATAAGCGCCACTGAGCAGGTCGTGTCAAGGCCCACGGACCGGTGCCGCCCCTTTCTCGAGGCCCTGAAGAAAGGGAAGGACTTCGGATGAACTCCCGAGTGCCAGGAAGCTTTCGAGGAGCTCAAGAAACACCTGGCCCGACCTCCTCTCCCGTCGAAGCCTAGGGCGGAGGACGTCCTCTCCCTCTACCTCGCCGTCTCTGAGCATGCCGTGAGTTCAGTCCTTACCCGTGTCGAGGGAGATGTCCAGTACCCGGTCTATTACACAAGCCAGTCCTTCGTCCACCCACAAAAGCGCTACACCCCAATGGAGAAGTTAGCCCTCGCGCTCATCACCAGTTCCAGAAAGCTTCGGCCTTACTTCCTCGAACATCCCATCGAAGTGGTCACGAACTACCCCTTGCGGCAGGTACTCCAGAAGCCAGACTCTTCAGGTCGGCTCACCAAATGGGCAGTGGAGCTCGGACAGTTCGACATCTCCTACCGACCTCGGCTAGCAGTCAAGGGATAGGCCCTGGCGGATTTCATAGCCGAGTTCAGCCCACCCCTACCGAGCCCCAGTACCGAGGTCGAGCCCTGGACGCTCTACGTAGACGGCTCATCGACGGACATACACTCGGGAGCTGGCCTCATGCTCCTGAGCCCCTCCTTGGAGTCTTTCTGCCAATCCTTGCGGTTCTCCTTTCCGGCCTCCAACAATGAAGCTGAATACAAGGCCTTGATTGCAGGCCTTAGATACGCCCAGGTGATGGGTATCTCCCACCTCCAGGTCCGAAGTGACTCCCAGCTCGTCGTTAACCAACTCAACGGTACCTACCTTGCTAAGGACGAGCGGATGACCAGTTATTCCGACCTAGCTGCCGCCGAAATGAAAAATTTCGATGAGGTCATCCTTCGGCAGATCCCCCGGACTCAGAACAGCCTGGCTGACGCCCTGGCACGGCTCGCCACCAGTGAGGGGATAGAGGAATTGGAATTTGTACCAATCAACCAACTGACGAGGTCGGCAATAGCCCAGCCCTCCCATGTGGCGGCGGTAGACCTGGCCCCCCCCTTCGTGGACGGATGAAATTTTGTCCTTTTTAAAGGATGGTAGGGCCCCGGAAAACCCTAGGCTGGCCATACTGCGCATCGTAGTCGCCGCTACACCATCATCGACAACACTCTCTACAAACGCAGCTTCTCAGGCCCTCTGTTACGGTGCTTGACCGAGAGAGAGGCGGCCTTTTTGCTCGACGAGGTACACTCTGGGACATGTGGAAACCACTCTGGTGGTCAGGCCTTGGCACAAAAGGTCCTGAGGCAGGGCTATTTCTGGCCGACCCTCAAGAAAGATTCCATCGCCTACGTCAGGCGCTGCGACAAGTGCCAGCGCCACGCCCAGGTCGGTGGGGCTCCTCCCGCTGAAATCACTCATGTGCTCAGCCCATGGCCCTTTTGCAAGTGGGGAATTGACCTCATAGGACCCATGCCAACTGGTCGTGGAGGAGTGAAGTACGCGATAGTGGCCGTGGACTACTTCACCAAATGGGCGAGAGCCGAGGCCCTAGCTCGGATCACGGAACGTAAGACCACGCACTTCATCCGGAGGGCAATCATCTGCCCGGTTCGGCATGCCGAGTCCATCGTAATGCATAATGGCCGGCAATTCGACAACCGTCGATCGAGGTCCTTCGTGAGGACACTGGGATCAAGAAGCACCGCTCTACACCGAACCACCCACCCAACTGGTCGTGGAGGCCGTGAACAAGATCATCAAGCACACACTCAAGACCCGACTCGAGGACTTGAAAGGAGGGTGGGCAGACGAGCTCCCGGCCGTCTTGTGGTCCTACCGAACAACTTGCAGGACCAGACGGAGAGACCCCTTCGACCTGGCCTATGGGGTAGACGCCGTTGTTCCAGCCGAGGTCGAGCTACCCTCATTCCGAACTCGGCACTTCTCTGAGCACACAAATGACCAAGGACTTATGCTCGAGGTCGACTTGCAGGAGGAAAAGCGAATTGAAGCCGACCTCCGGACTGAGCTATACAAACTCCGCAATGCTCGGTACTTCAACCAAAGAGTACGGAAGCGAAGTTTCCAGGTCGGAGATCTAGTACTCAAGAAGGTCTTCCTCGCCACCCGAGATCAGGCCGCAGGAGCCCTGACTGAGAAATGGGAAGGACCCTTCGTAGTCCTCAGAGCCCTCTGCAACGGCTCTTACTGCCTCGGAACGGCCGAAGGAGCTGAGCTCCCCCACCCCTGGAACATCGAGCACCTGAAGAAATACTTCCAGTAGCTATCAAGTTCTAAAATGTTTCGAGTTGTAAGATGTTTCAAGTTGTAAATGATTGAAAGCCGATTGTAATACCTCTACTCTAGCAAAGAATGGAAGTTTTTGAATTGTTGTTTGAATCCGGTGTTCAGTACTTAACTATCATACCTAAGCTCGCCGCGGTGGATCCGCCCCGAAACGGCCGACCTGCTTGGTCCGGACTGGGGACAGGCCCACTAAGTTGGCAAAAAAAAAAAAAAATCTAGGTCCGCCACGGCCGACCCACCCCCTGAAACAACCGACCTACGTGGTCCGGCCTGGGGACAGATCCACCACGGTGGCATCCAAACAATAAAAAAAAAATCTAGGTCCGCCACGGTGGACCCACCCCCTGAAACAGCCGACGTACGTGGTCCGACCTGGGGACAGACCCACCACGGTGGTATCCACAAAAAAAAAAAAAAAAGAAAGAAAAGAAAAATATAATACAAACAAAGACGGCCCGATCTTGAGCGACCGATCTACGACCATGTGTCCCCCACCGAGCTGATTACTTCAATAATTATCGTATGAAATGGGTGACCGAGCTGGACTCGCTCATTACTCGAATGAAAGCAAGTCATCAGGTCGACCACCCCGGTCCATGCCGGTGGATCCGTAACCAACCGAGGCCGACCTGCTTGGTGCGGACTGGGTACGAACCCGCAGTGGTGGGACCATACATTTGTCTAAAATCATCAGGTTTTTAGGTCTTTATTCCTACGACCCCAGCGCGGGGACTACCTAGCCAGATGAACCGACCTAGGGCGCGGATAAACAAACAAGCATACATCGCGAGCTATTTAAGAATTGTATACATTAAACAGAAGGAAAAGAAGAATCAATCGAATGCCATTACCATTACCGAGATCCAAATGGTGTTACAAAATCCCGCCATGGCCGAATCAAGCGCTGCTTCATTACATAAAAAAGAGAAAATTTTTTACAAGTACAAAATAAAAAGAAGAGAAGGAAGCAGTCCTGAGGCCTTCTGCCGCCCTCGAGTTAGTTCTCCGGCAAGCCGTACTGAACCCTGAGTCGTTTGACCTCGTCCAGGAGAAAGCCGACGTCCCACTCCGGGTGCTTCTCGGTGATGTCCCCAATGACATCGTCGGCAGCAGAGACGAAGGTTAAGTTCAGCTCGGAGGTATGCTCGTCGGACTGCTTGTAGGACTCGATCACTTCCTCGCGAGACGGTCCGACGGGCCCGGACGAAGCCGCTCTCGCTGCCTCCAGCTCAGTTCGGAGGGACTCGACCTCCGCAGAGTGCGCCCTCTTGGCATCCTCCAGCTCCTTGGCCGCCTCCTTGGCCTTCCGCTGGGCCTCCTTGAGTTCAGACCGGGCTTTGGCCGCGCCCGCCCTCGCCTCCACCAGTGCGGAGTCACACTCCTTCAGGCTCCCCTGCAGCTCCAGCACCGAAGCCCTCGATTGCTTCCCAACTCGGATGAGGTGGATCAGAGCTCGACTGCAGTGGACGGCCGCACTGAGGGTGTTGTCCGTGGCGTCCATCTTGGAGAGGTACTCTTCCTGGGCTGGGGTCCAGGACCTCTCCATGGCGAAGTGAGCATTCGCACCTGAGATCGGCAGGACCGAGGAGCTCTGCGACCTGATCGGCGAGTTGGAACGGTAGAAGTCCCGGAGTGGCTTCGGGAGGGTCCCCTTACTCTCAGCGTAGGCGGCCTCCTTGGACTCCGAAGTCCCGAGGTAGGGCAGGTCACCCCTGTGGGGTCCGAGGTCCTCACACCCGGGCTCCGTTCTAACCGCGCTGGTCATTAGCCCCTTTCCGGCGCCGTGCTTGGGTGGGCGCACGGACTGAGCTACTGACGAGTTGAGGTTTGAGGTCGGAGGTTGGGAGCCCTGTACCTCGACCCGAGGCCTCTTGGCGGTTGGGGCAGCGGACTGATGTCCCCTCATCGTTGATTGAGATGAAGAGTGAACTGCGAGATCGGAAACATTTAGCATGAGAAAATGAAGCGAGGTCGGGAGTAAGCAGTGTAGGGCAGTTCAGAATATCACTTGAGGAAGAAGATCGCTGAGGGCGAGCCCGCGAGAGCCGTGAAAGGAACAAGTTCTCGTCTGTGAGTAAGGAACGCCAATCGCGATCTAAGATCGACCTCGCGGTAGCAGCTCGTTCAGTCCAGCCTTCTACCGGTCTGACCTCCTTGAAATCTGCAAAAAGAAAACGAGTTGGCTCAGTTCGAAATAAAATAATGTCAAGATCGGAAGAATAATTACCGAGCTCGTGGTAGTTCACGGGAATTACGACCTCCCCCTCCCAGTCATCCGGATTGACCAGGCACCCCTCCGCCCAGAACCAGCTCTGCTTCCAGGCCTTTACCGAGTCCGGAAGTCCGGTAATGAAAGCACCCCCAGAGTTCGGCCGGATTGAGCAGTAGTACCAGCCCGAGTGCTGCCCGTCCGACTTAAAGGAGTACCAGTGGTTGAACTCCCACACCGTCAACTCGCTCAGCCCGGCACGGTGCCACAACACCATCATCCCGAGAACGGTCCTCCACGTATTGGGGGTGAGCTGGGTAGGCGCCACCCCCCAGGCACTGAGAAAGTGCTTCACCGCCCTGGGAAACGGTAGTCTTGCCCCGGACTCGAGCAAGGCCTGGCTCACCGCCACGCGCCCTGCGGATGGGCAGTCAGCCCGCTCATCCGCCTCAGGCACCACGAACTTCACCCGAGGCGAGACCTGGTACTGGGAATGCAACGAGCTCAGCACCTCCTCGGTCATCGCTGACGCGAACTGAGAGCATCCCCACGGCCTCGACCGGTCGCGCTTGGCCGACTTCTTCTTCCTCCTCTTGAGGAACGTCGGTGGTGACGAGACCGGCTCGGAGGGGAAGGACGTGCCCACATCGGAGGCCAGCTCGGCGGACTCCACTGAGGCCCTGACGGTCTGCAAGGGTACTGCCTCTAGGACCTCCTCGACGCTGGGGGAATTTTCTCGGTGCGGAGAGGGGGAGGGCCCTGGAGATCGGTTTCCCATATCGTAGTCGTACACTTCCTCTTAACCCAACGACATTTCGAAAATTGGCTAAGTTTTGAGGTCGGAAATCTACCTGAACACGAGGACGGTAACGAGCTCAGGGTCAGCACGGTTCCGAACTTGGTTTGAGATCGAGAGAGAAATTTTTACAAGTGTAGAGAGCGGAAAGGTGGAAACTGAAGAAATGAGGGGGTATATATAGGCAATGGCGGTGGAAGATGAGAAGGCGTGACCTCCCCCAATCGTTGACCGACACGTGGTCCCGCCTCGCGCCCACGTGCCACGCGCGTGCCAGCCCAGGCCGGTTAAGCGTCAACCCCAACCGAGGTCGGCATTCACGCTGGGGACAATTGTTGGCACCCTGATGACGTGGCACGAGCGCGTCCCAGGCCCTACGCCCAACACGGACCCTCGCTGACGTGTAGGAGTGCCAGGTCGGCCGGTGACGTGTCCATTGTCCCAGGTCGGATTGATACTGGGACTCACCCCACTAGAGAATCGGCAGTGTCCCAGTTCAGCTCGGCCGAGCCGCCTAATTCCATCTTGGCCCAGGTCGGCAAACCCACGGAGGACTGTTCCCCTTACGAATGGCCACCCGGCGGGTCGAGGTCAGCTCGGATCACGCACGCGCCGAGTCCTGTCGCTACAGTAGCCGACAAGAAGGACAATCCACGTGTCACCTGACACACCTGACATCCTGACACCACCTGCAACCGACAGAGCATCTTGTCCCCATTAATGCATTGGCGGCTCCACCCAATTTCCGAGGTCAACGCTTTAAATGCAAGACGGCTTGCAGACGCCACAGAGACATCATTACACCTATTCTGGGTCTAGGTCGAGCCGGGTGATGATGGCCTACGGCCCCCTGTCTGATTTTGCACTATAAATAGAACACTTAGCATTCATTTGAAAAACGAGAAAAAACTCTGTAATCAAGGACTAGATCGGACATAATACACTTACATTCTTTACTTCTTCAGTTACTACTACTCAGGTCCTGACACCCACCTCAGTTGATAAGTAATTAGTCCTTACTGATTTCGACATCAACAAAGAAGAAAAGAAAGAAAGAAAAGAAAAGAAGAAAAAGGGAAGAAAAAAAATGCGAGAAGAACTTTAGCCTAACCTAAAAGTAAAGCAAGAATAATGATAATAATGATGTTGGGGGTGAATTGGTATGTTAAATGCCCCAAATCCATGTTTGACTTGGCCCCAGAAGACCCTCCAAAATGGTAAAAGAGAGGGAGAGAATTGAGAGAAAAATGGCAAAATTCTGTGCCAACAGCATGTTTTTTGGGGGAAGGGGGGTGTGGGGTTACTGCCGTAAGAAACCTTTTGCATAAATCGATCCTTTTCGCCTATCAGAAATTGTACGCGAGGTCCGCAACTTTCACTTTGTTGCACTTTGGTCCTCAATATTTGACTTTTCTTGCAAAAAGGTCCAAAATAAATTGTATCTGAAGTCCTTCAATTTTTGAAAAGTTACATTTTGGCCCCCGAACTTTATGAAATTTGACGCTTTTGGTCCTTTTTGATAGTTCTCGTCCAAATTGAGGACATTACCTAAAAACACAATAGATATATATAAATAAGTAGATATCCGCTCGATCTAGTGATAAATTAATCATTTAGAAATATAATTCAGCATGTAAAATACACACTTAACAATGGGCTTGATTGCTACAACTTGGGTCAAAAACTGTGAAGGTGACTGAGCTTTTGGATCACATCATAATGAGTTGGCTGCCCGTTAGCTCAACAGTTCTAAACATACTAAATTATTGGACTATTATATTTGTTCGATAAATACTTAATTATTTTGAAGTAGAAAATGATAAAATATGAGCGTCAAACCAAAAGTCTTTATGATCAATCTTAATACAAGTTAACAAGTGATAACAAATTGTAAAACATATCATGCCTAAAATCACTTCAAAAATTAAAGTTAAAAAAGTTTTATTTTTCCTCAATATTCCACTCTTTTTAAATTACTAGTACCTAATACATGTGATACATATGATATTATAAAAAGTTTTATTTTTCCTCAATATTCTGCTCTTTTTAAATTACTAGTATGTAATACGTGTGATACATGTTATATTATAACAATTATATTATATTTTCAATTTATGTGTATAAGTAATTGAAATTTTCACTGAATAAAAACATATGGTAATCGAAAATATAGTGTTGCATGTTTTTGCTTATGTTTGCGAATTTATAAGTGTGTTGCATTTCGAAAGATAAAAGAAATTATTTACATAAACCTCTAAAAACTCACAATATCTAAAAAGTATGTGAAGTACAATTATAAGTGATCTTTGGCTTTGTCTACAAGCCAGTGTCTCTGGTCTCGAGCCATACAGATCGTTGGTTTGTCCATCTATTGCAGACGATTGAAATCAGTTCAACATGCTATTCTTGAATGTTGTGATTCAGCCAAGGAGGTATGGAAGTTGCTGGGGGATGGTCACGGTTGAAACACTATTTTGCAGGTGGCACCATGCAACTTGCATGACATTGTGCATGACATCATGGAAATGTTTTGAGGAGAGGAAGATGAACGCGAAGTGATCATGGGATGACTTGCGAAGAAGCCGGATAGAAAGCCACCAATTGAGCTTGTTGAAAGCATCGCATCATTGGATGGGCTACAGTCATTGGCGGAGTTGGAAATTGTGGATTGAGTGGACCAAAAAAATGTTCACCACAAAATATTAAGGAATATTTTTTTGGATGACAATTTTGCAGGGGCGGCAAAATGGAGTGGTAAGTGATGTCAGGGGGAAATGACTGCCACCTCCAGCTCCCTATAGCTCTACCTATGGCTACAATGTCCTTCTACTCGACGATTGGGAATTTGCTTTGTGGAGATGGATTGCCTTTCCCTCGTGCAAAATTTGCATACTTGCTCGAATTTTAATCCATTTTATAATGTCTTTTATGCGATTTCTATTACTTTAAGTTAGTTGGGTATTGATTCTTTTACCTAGAGACGGAGCTAGGATTAGAGATTGGGGGACTATCATTCATCACAGTAAAATTTTTAGCTTAAAAAAAGAAAATTTAAATATAAAATATAATGGACACTATCATTTCCAAAAAAAAATTTGAGAGAAAATTAAAAACATAATGTAAAAAATGAAAATATAAAAGGCCATTTTCAAAAAATATTTTGGGCTAGCTACTACACCCACATATTGCATCCGTCCTTGCTTGTAACCATATTTGCAAAGAGGTAAATATAATTATCGATATTCTTATCATGTTAGCGTTGTCTACTAGTCTGTATTCTTGATTGTAATTCATTAGTGTAAGCCTTTCGCTTTGAGAACATTTCTACTACAAGATATTCGCAATAAAATTTCTTTCCTCCCCTTTATTTAAAGCAAGGTCACTTTGGGTTTTGTGAGTCGAGATCGAAAATTGGGCCCATACGTATCTGCTTGTTGGCCATTTAGTCATTAAATTCCTCATGCAGTAAGGTTAGTACTAAAATCACTTTGAAAAATACATCAATAGTTGGCGAGGCGTTTGAAATCTGGGTGGAGTAATGAACGTAACTACTCATCCACCACACCACCAGAACTTTATGTTCTTAAATTCTATGTCTTTAATATATATAAAAATCTTGGAAATTTTTTCAAAAATTTCTAAATTTCGGGCCCCGAGACGGAGGCCTCTCGAGCCTCGTGGAAAGTGCGGCTCTGATTTAAAGGAAGGAAAAAACAAAAAAGAACTTTAAAAAAACCTCTATCGAACGTGTATGCACCTTTATTTAAAGGTAGGAAAAAAAAAAAAGAAAGAAAAAAGAACTTTAAAAATAAACTCTATCTGACGTGTACGCACCCAACACAAAAAAGGTAGTACCAATTCCAGGGTGAATACTCCTTTCGTAAATACCTCGGTGCGACTACTGTTCAACAGTTGCCTGAAAAACCAAACGCTTAAACCCGAATTCAGGAAGAGGCCCGCCAAAAATACCCTAGCTCTCCCGGAGCCGTCGCCCATCTCCGACTCTACTGGCCGCTGTCGCATGCCTCCATCATTGAAGTCCACCAGGCTGCTCGCTTCCGCCAATCCGCCTCTCGTCACGCTTCCGTAGCATTCGGTGTGCTGCTCGCCGCTGGTTTACGCGTTTTCTCCATTTTTCCGATCTCGAACTTCACTCTTCACTGTCTTCAGGTAATACGGTTCATAGCGATCTAGTTCTATTATTTATTTATTTATTTATTTTTTCAGGGAGTAATGTTAGGAATATGGACGATAACTGGAAACAAAAATTGAAGAACAAATAACACACAGATTTGTTTTATTTGGGAAATTCAAAATCTGGGTGAAAAACCCACGGGCAGAGACCAGAGAACATAAATACTAATCCTCGTAGAGGAATATAAATCCGAATAGAATAGGAATGAGGAATATAAATCCTAATAGAATAGGAAGACTCTAATATTAGGAGAGTAGGAATAAAATCTTAATCCCAATAGAAATCTTCACCTTCTCCAAAATTGACTCGCAATAGAGTTCGGGTCACAATTCCCAACAGAGTAATGAAGTGAAATTTGTTAAATGCGATATGTGAATTGAAAAGTTTGAGATGGCTCCTAGCCGTGTACAATAGTCTTGTTAGTTTATACGGACTTGTGTGCAGTACTTTGCGTCCATTTTGTTTTTGAGTAATAGATTGATTTGAGTACTGTATTTATTTTGGTTGAATAAGTCTAACATTTTTGAGGTCTAATATTGTCCTAGGACATGACTTCCACCGAGTCCGTATTTTACATTCTTATGAATGAATTGACATTCTTATGAATGAATTCCACCGAGTCCGTATTTTACATTGTTATTAATAGGAGAATAAAGAATTGCAGAAAGTAAGGATAGATTTTGTTTCTAAAACTATTCCAAGTCTCGCTTGCACGATTTGCTAGATATTATTGCAAATCCGTTCCTTCAGCGGTCTACTCTTTCAGAAGGAACTTCATTTCATCTTTGTGAACCACCTATCCACTTGTTACTCGTACCTCCACAGTATAAATTTTGTGAGTTGTTTAAGTTATTTAATCCCTGTGATGATTATTTCTTTATCTACTCATTTGATTTGTTGTCATTTGGACATTTTCTTATTTTAACTGATTAGGCAATACACTGGTGTTACTCGTTAGAAGAGGATTCACAAATTTTAGTTGTATGGGGAGATTGTGAAGTGGTTATAACTTGACTAAATGGTTTACAGGTCCAGGAACCAAATTGGGATGTTATTGTAGCCATTAATTAGTTTGCCTGGTGTATGACATAGGGTAGGAGTTCAACATATTCAGGACACAAGAACTATCAATTATGTAAAAATCTTTAATCTGATATGCTAGGATATGGTCAGAAGTTCGCAACCATAGTTAAAGAAAATTATAGCCACTGGTTACAAGTTTGGGGTGTCTATTTTTTAGACAAGTGCGTGCTAGATTGTGCATTGTCACTCTTGATGACAAAGAGGAGCCTGTATTTATATTATAGCTGAAATATGTTCAATACCCAATTCAATTGGGCACCTATGAGGGAGGAGGGACATAGCATGGGTGACCTAGAATGTGATGTTTTAACGAAATTTTTGAATTTTTTTTGAATGTCTTTCTCTGCCAAGAAGAGGTGTGGTGGAGTTTGAAGTCTATGACTGGGACGAGGAGGGAGTATGAGGAAAAACTTTTGACATGCTACCCACTGGCCATTGCAATTTGAAAGTAATCAAACGAGTAAAGATATTGTGGCATTTGTAAAATTTATTATCTTTTAAAAGTATATTCATCTGAGAGCTTTTCCTTCGATTCTCGTTTTGATTACAGTACGGGTCAGTTGTTTTTGTTTGGCATTTTGTGTGTATTTATAGCATCTTCCTTTCTTTCAAATTTTTTTTCCTGACATTTTATGCAAATTCAAGGGAATAATAACTTGGTACTGATTTCCAATACAAGTTGGAGAATGGGGGGCAAGCGAAAGATGGCTGATGCCGGCGATAGTATGGAAGGACGAGAAGACGAAGACCATGGACAGAAGAAGATAAAGCATAGGGATACGCTTCTTCCTTCAACAGTAAAGAACAAGGAGCGTCGATCAACAATTCTTGCGAAGCTCAAGCATGAGAAGAAGGCGGACAAACGAAAGAAGGCTAAGGCTCGTGAAGCTGATGAGAAAAGAGCCCTAGAGCTTGGTGAGGAGCTTCCTCCAAGAAAAATTCCTCGTACCATCGAGAACACCCGTGAAATTGATGAAACTATATGTAAACCGGATGATGATGAACTATTTGCCGGAAACAATGTGGATGAATTTAGTCCCATCTTGAAGCATGACCGCACTCCGAAGATCATGATTACCACATCCCGCTTCAATTCCACCGTATGTTATACCCTATGTTGCTTGTTTTGATGTCAGTATTGTATATTAATTGCTAAATATTTTGTTTTCTTTCACTCTGCTGCAGAGGGGACCTGCTTTTATTTCAGATCTTTTATCTGTCATACCCAATGCTCATTATTACAAGAGAGGAACTTATGACCTCAAAAAGGTATCATGTTTTGATCAATTTCTTACATTTAGTTTCCAAATTAAATTTGATTAGAATATTTGTATGATATCGGCACAGCGACAATAATATTTTCTTATTTTTTCTGCAGATTGTTGATTATGCCAAAAATAAGGATTTCACTTCACTCATTGTCGTCCACACGAACCGCAGGGAACCAGGTCCATCACTGTTCTTACCTGTGTGGAGTAATTTCTAAGGACAGTGGACGATTATGAATGCAAACATACTGATTTAAATTGCAGTTCATTTGCTCTATGCTTAAATGCATAATCATCCCTTATTCTGTGACTCCTTGAATGTCTATTTAGAGTTTCAAACTGTCAAAAGTAAACAAATTCATGGACAAGTCATATTAAGTTGGTCAAATTCGTAACTTGCACTTTTAGTGTAAACATGGTAGCCAAAAGTGGAACCATACTGATAACGGAATCTTGTAACTCCTACGCTACACTGGATTTTTCCTTTATGATAGAAAACCAAGTGACATCATCATGTTGAAAAGAGAACAATTTAATCATCGCAAGATGATAAAAGATCGCTTTGGATCTGAATCAGTGAATCTTTCCACCAAATCAAATAAAATGTGACTAGATTCTCTATCAGAAAGGAAATAATTCTATTGCCATCTCTAAAGAAAGCTTCTGCTGCTCATTACACTTTTGAGATGTCTCTTTTTGGTATGTGTTCCATCTTATCTTATCTTTCATGAATGTAGAATAATACTTATACTATTTCTTGACTCATGGTTGGGGGAAATAAATGGAGAAAGAAAAATGTGGGTTCAGATTCTGAAAGATCTCTCGTGGGAGAATTATTAACATTCTAGAGAGCTAGGAATGTTAAATTTTCCCATATTTAACAATGCTTGATGTGACCCAGAGAAGTTGTGATTTGAAATATGAAAGTTCAAAACTAACAAGGTTTCTGCTGGATAAGAGAGTTTGCAGAAGATAATTACTATATGAAGTATATGTATTATTATACTACTATATGGGCTTTTTGAGCGCCACCCCCCCCGGGGACCACGCCCCACCCCAAAACCCATTCCCTTCTCTGGAGTGCATACAATTATCTTCTGTAATCTCTACATGAAAAATGAAAAATAAAGCTAGACAATAGCATGTTTGAAATTTTGTTACTCATTTAACGTATGAAACATCTATGAAAATTTTGATCTTAGTTAAGAGCGTTTGAAGACCAAGTGTCTACAATATGTGTGTACAGAACAAATTGCTTTCTGTCTGGTTCTTTAGGTTGTCTTGGATAACTTATTTTTGCCTACTGGCAGATGCTCTCCTAATCATTGGCTTACCTGATGGGCCTACTGCACATTTCAAACTTTCGAGGCTTGTTCTACGGAAAGATCTCAAGGTCTGGTCATCCTTTTATTGTCACCCATTTGTCTTCATGTTCAAAGTGGACATTGTGAAAATGGAGAAACAAAATAGATTTTTGTGTAATATAACTCTCACTCATCAATGGAATATGGATTTGTCTGATGTTGGAAAATATATTCTATTAAATGTGGTTCCATGGGCTTTTTTTGTGTGTGTGAGGGAATATGGTTCCATGTTTTATCTTTATGCATTTATTTCTTTCCTGTATCTTTCAGAATCATGGAAACCCGACCAGTCATGAACCTGAGCTAGTTTTGACCAATTTTACAACACGTTTAGGCCATCGTGTTGGGAGGCAAGTACTCGGTCTTGTATGATTCTCAATGTAGTTATGTTTATTCTACACCATGGCAATCTGCGATTAGCCTCCTCCGTCATGTTTCATCATTTATCACTGTTTTATCTTGGCGAATTATCTGTCTGTCTCTGTCTCTGTCTCTGTCTCTCTCTCTCTCTCTCTCTCACGCGCGCGCACACACAAAAACCTTTTCTTGCCTCTGGTCTAGCAGCTGTGCGCCTATGTGGTTATATTATAATTATTATTATTATTATTATTATTATTATTATTATTACTACTACTACTACTACTCACTGTCAATTAACAAAATTATTTCTCCTTGGGTGAATTAGGATGATACAATCACTATTTCCACAAGAACCTAATTTCCGTGGCCGGCGAGTTGTTACCTTTCACAATCAACGGGATTTTATATTCTTCCGCCATCACCGGTATGTAATCGTGGAGATATGTTATTATACATTGCATTACATTCCTGATGAAATTTCTATTTATCTGATTATTACATGTTACATGTGAAGCTACATATTTGAAACCAAAGAAAGCAAACAGACAGAATCGAAAGGGAAAAATGGCAAGGATTGTAAGGAGGCCAAGCCTCGGGAGAAAGTAATAGCCCGCCTTCAGGTTTGTGTTTAATTCTTTGTCGGAGGTATTTTATGAATAACTAAGAAAATAGAAAAGCAGGTATTTTATGGGGATGTGTGGTTAAAAGCCAAGTAATGTTGTAGAAAAGTGGGAAAATTTTATGTCATTCTAATGGAATTTGTGGTTGAAAAGAGAGACTAAAAGGTAGTGATACTAGTTTGATCAAACAAGCACCAAGAGCCATGGCTTAAAAATTAACAAAATCTTTACTTAAGAAGATGTTGAATCTTAAACTACTGCAGGAATGCGGTCCTCGTTTCACCATGAAGTTAATCAGTCTGCAGCATGGAACATTTGATTCCAAGGGTGGGGAATACGAGTGGGTTCATAAGGTTATTTTCTAATTTTTACTGATTACATAAACAATCTCTCTTTGTGACATGATAATTACTGTTTGCTTACCTTTTGTTTCCTCAAAATTTTCCCCGTGCCAGCCTGAAATGGATACTAGTCGAAGGAGATTTTTCTTATGACTGCTATCGAGTTACAAGGTCTTTGGTTGAAGCCGTGTTGAGGAAAACAAGCTAATCGCTGATCGTCGTGATTACTCTTTAATTAAAGTTGAGGCCATATTTTTGTTTAATACGAACTGTAGAAAAAGAAAACAACTCGCACGAGATTGGATATTACTTAATGATGCTACATTGGGTGGATTCTCACAGTTCTTTATTTAAATTTGTTGATGCATGGAAAATGAAAATGAGGAGTTATTCATTAAAATTTAAAGTAGCAGGCTCTTAACAAGACCATGCATATGCGTCTTACAGAGTTATTAATGATTGGGGAAAGTGACTATGATTTGCATAGCAGAACTTGAACTTGGCTCATCACCAGCAGCAGCTACAATGATCACACAGCCTTCATCAGGAATTGAGTTAATCCAGCACGAAACATAAGCAGGTTTGTTTTCTTTATTAAACCAGATTTCATCATCCCCCAGCACATCATCCCATTCTAATACATTCATGGTGCAAAACGTTTTCCGAGTCGGACATTCTGTGGAACATGTTTCCACCTTGAGAACTTGATCAGGTTCCTTCACAAATAGAGAGAATTTGGACCCCATTTTCGCACCAATTTTCTGCTCGGCTTCATGGATGCACAGTACAGCGAGATTCTTGTAAACACTGTTGTCCAAAATCAAAGTCTTGGTTGGGATATGGAAAATGCGACTTTTTGCAGGGTAAGTGTGTGTGTTTATTCCAGTGTTACCATTACTAACAAGGGCATTGGCATTGGAAGAGTTGAGTTTTCTTAGTTTGGGGAGGTAGCTAATGGGCATTGTTGCAGTTGTGGGTAAAGTGGTGTGGGTATTGGCCCATTTCTTGAGGAAGGCAGTCAAGGTAAAAGGATCTGCGAGAACAAGGCTGCAGCTTATCCCAATTGAGTACCCCCCACAACTGAAATTAGTCACCTGCAAAAAAACAAGGAAAAAAAAATCATTAGATCTATCAAACAAGAAATTTTTGTATGTTCCATGCTGTTTTAGATATGCTATCTAAAAGGGTGATAGGGAATAGATTATAATGGTTTTAAATATTTTTAATGTAAAAGAGGAGAGAGAATGAGTGGAGTTGAGTAGTTGAGATTTGTAGATGTGATGAGATATGTGGATGTGATAGATTTAGGAGAGAGAAAAAAGTTGAAAAAAATGTTTAAAATAGTTTTAAAGAGAAGCCTAACGGGCTATAATTTATTATCTTACTTTTTTTATTCAATCAAAATAATTCACGTTATTGAATTAATTAAGACATTTGGTTGTGCATATAAATTATTTTGATTGGACGACACAACTAAGACAATATTAAATGATATAGTACAACAAATCGACTCTAATGCTGAAACGATAGAAAGGGGATAGAGCATATGCATGTGGTGCATAACTACCGCAAAATAGTAAAAGATTATAGTACTAGAGATCAAAATGCAGTGGAAATATTGTCCACAATAAAGTGTTGTACTATTTATGAACATGGTTATTTCCCTAAATATTGGTGACAAGCAATAAAAGTAAAAGAGCCCTATTAATACTCACAAGTTGGGGTTAAAAGGTTGTAATAGCTAGGCAAAATTATATCAAACATATTGGTCTTTTCCTTTTCAACATTATTTTCATGCTGAACTTAAAACCAAAATGACAGTAACTTAACATAAATTTAAGTGGGTTTTATCTGTTAAACCATTTTGAACATATTGTATTTTAACTTACAAGTAAAATGGTAGTTTAATTTTCACCTGGACATAAAACAGTGGACAGAAGTCAATATTGTGGTCAACAACATCCTCCCAAAACACAAGTTGACCTAGTGTAGCTTCTTTCTTCTCTTCCAAATGATCAACAAAATCAACCAACTTCATTTCAACTCTCGCCTCGACCAATCGAACCCCCGAATCATTCAAAACGACGCCTAAATCTCGACCACCGTCTGCAGATTCACGTACTCGGAGTCGCCCAGCTAGCATTGGCAGCTCACATAGCGCAATACTCAGTGATTCTTTAATCCAACCAGCCATTAGCCACCCGGAGTCCTCATCGTTGGATTTGTTATAGCAGAGAACCAGGTTAAATCGCCTTCCTATGATGTTTGGTTCCAGATTTTGTGGAGGAATTAGTGATATGTTGCATGAGTTTGTAATTGTTGGGTCACTTGGCTTGATTGGAACCACAGTTTGAATAGATTCCATGTGCACTAGAGATGGAGAAGAAATAGGGTTCAAACTTGACATTGGTGACTGAGTGATGAGTTATAGGATACTTATAAGCAAAATAATCATCAGAGAGTGATACTGGTGATCGACAGGCCGTAGCTAGGAGCCTAGGAGGGTTTATATATGCATAAATAACATTTCCACCCACCCATAAATACATAATTTAAAATACTAAAAAAAAAAAAAAAAAAAGAAAAAGAAAAAGACACTTCTCTTTAGGAAAACTAGTGATTATGGACGTACCCAGCACATGTAAGTCGTTTTCTCTATTCATTAGCGTGGAAGGGTCTTGAAAATTGACTTGTAACTAGATTATTTTATACATTATTTCTTTTTATTGTTATTCGAATGTTTATTTAAATTGCAAATGCTAAATAATCACTAAAAGGTAATAGGAAAATTGAAAGATACAATAACTAGTAGACCATATATAGTATGGATGGATCATATGAACATTATTACTCAATGGATGAATAGTATTTGAGGTCACTCTTATCATTTTATTTTCAAACCCAATGCTTAAAAGTGTTACTTCTTTCTATATCAAGCTTTTAAAATGCACAAGGGTGTAAAGGCATTGAAACCAAACATCGAGTTTTGGTGCGTTTAAGCGTACTAATACGTGATCAATACATGATAAAGTTATAGACATTGACAACACTTGGTGTCCAAGTTTTGAGCATATGTCCTGCCAAAATGTCTCCTAGACGAACTTTCTAGAACACTATTCTAGATATAGTAGTGTCAGTAAATAACTAAATATAATATTTTGGAAAAAGTTAAAAAGTTTAGTGCAGGTAGACGCCATCCTCGTGTGAGGTGACTACAAGTTGTTCCCAAAAAAATGAAATTTCTTAGTCAAGATGTTTGAGAGAACTGAATCTAATGATGCAAAAACTCAACATTTATCACGATAATGTTTCACTTACACCACAACATGAAGTTGAGTAAATGCTACGCCGACGCACATCAATTATGCAATATTGTGGGTAAAAAAAAAAAAATCCAAATTAATGTTGAAATGAAATGTAGGTCAATTATTATAAAATGAAAGAATTATAAAGATAATTTCCGTGTTACTTTAAAGTTTAGACATATTAGATCGACTGTGAAATATAATATTTCCGACTAAATTAATTATTTGTACAACATTTTTGAAGTGTGCTAGATTGGTAAAGGAGACGCAACAACTTGATTGAAGAGTTGAACAAGGAAATCCAAATGTGTCCTTTTTTTTTTGGTAATCAGATACCATCTACCGATCTAGAATTTGTTATAGGACCTAACTGAACTTAAGAATGAGAGTTTGTATGGAAGCCGGAAGGGGGCGGCCCCGTTCTTAAGTGGTTCGAGGCAGCACTTTTCCATTATAGAAATTATTTCCAAAATATCATTAAAAATTACAATTTGCTAGATTGATTTTGAAAAGTAGAAGCACACTAATATGTCATAAAAATTTGATTTGCTTTCTTTGATGTATGATAATTTTATATTGATTTGGTTTGCAAAATTGGTTTTGTTGCGTTTTTTATAGCTCTAAAAATTTAACCCCCATAAACATCCAGCCACATACCCATACTTATAGCAAATCTTTCCCAAAATTTGATATTCTAAAATATTCTATACGAGAAGATACCATGACTTGAAATTTTCAAAAATGTAGTATTCTATAAAAATAAATTTTTTTTAATGAAAAATACCTAAAATTTTTGAATTAAAAAATACCAAAACAGGAGGCATGTGGGAATAACTGTCTAAGAAAAATAAGAAAAACTACAAAAGGAGAAAACTTGTATTCTATAAAAATAATTTTTTTAAAATGGAAAATACCTAAAATTTTTGAATTAAAAAAAACCAAAATAGGAGGCATGTGGGAACAACAGTCTAAGAAAAATAAGAAAAACTACAAAAGGAGAAAGCTTGTATTCTATAAAAATAATTTTTAAAAAAATGAAAAATACCTAAAATTTTTGAAATAGAAAAATAACGAGACATGAAGCATGTTGGAACAATTGTGTAAGAAAAATAAGATAACTACAAAAGGGTATTGAGTCTCGTACCCGGATTCTTGTGCTTGTAAGAAGGCACACCGTTCCAACTGACCGGATTACTCTTTGTGACAATTGGTGAACAATTAAGCATGTGTTCGTGTGTATTTATTTTTGCCTAAAATTTTGCTAAAAGTGGAGTGTAGTGGTGGGGACCACGAGATGTGTGGTTAATAATGAGTGATGATGTGAAATGTGTGGTTGATATTGATGTTTGATTTTGACTTTTAGTAATAGGTAATTTTTAGGTGAAAATAAGTGGAAACGAACACACGCTAAGTACTAATACGAAATCTAGACCTAACTACAGGCCTACAGCATAGTCTAGTTACCATGTACATCCATCCCTTGCCATCTAATCTTATTATTTTTTAAATCTTAATCCTAATTTAATCTTTGTTTAATCTTTATATTATAAATTCATACAAACTACGTACAGGTAGCAAAGACAGCCAACTATCACTGTAGAAAAGGTATACCCTTTTACGAAAACGAACACCATATATAAAAAATAAAAATAGATTAAAGAAATGAAATTGCTTACTTTAACATTTTTCTTTTACAAGGAGACTGCTTATTTATATTAAATTATCGAGACTGAATAGTTACATGGAATAGATAGACTCTCCTCTCGCAACCTTCACTAGGGTTGATGGTAAATTGCTGACAGTAAAAGTTTTCTGTGTGCATGACAACCACATTGTGATGATGGATGCCACGACAACTGTGGAAACCATTGAAGATATGTGAAATCTCAATTGGCTCTCATTGTCAGAAAATAAAAATAAGGGTGGTTAGTAGAAAAGTAATGGAATAGTTGTTTTTGGACCAATAAGGCTAATTTTTTTAAGAGCGTGGTAGTCAATGTTTAAAGATTAGGGACCAAACTACAAATGAAGTGAAAGGTTGGAGACCATTCACATCATTTAACCAAAATCTTTTAAATTATTAAACTAACAAGTAGAATTTAAATGAGCAAGTCAATATGTACATGTACTGATGATCAGATGTTAATATATGAGTGATTTAAACTATTAATATGTGACCGATGATGACACGTGCCCCCGCTCCCCCAATCATTTGGGGGGAGGGGAATTGTGCTACATATCAATTATCGGCACATTTATTAGCATTTGATCTCTTGTGAGTATTCATGTACCACTTATGGTATGGCCAAAAAAATTATCACCACAAAGTTATCACACTCGAGCAACATGTAACTTGTAAGAGTTGAGGATCCGACACCTTATCTTACGTCTTGTGCCCGTGGTTAGTGTTTTTTTCAACCCTTTTTAAAATTTTTATTTTTAAAATAAAAGAATGATGAATATTTGCAATTTAATTATTTAAATCGAATTTGTAATGTGACATTATTATTTATTTATTTATTATTTTTTCTGAGGGCGCAATTCTCCATGATTTTAAGATATATAGGAGTTGGATATCCACCTGTAAAAGATTTTATTTATTATTTTCTTTTTTGGGTGTGGGGGTGCATGCACTAGCGGAGCCAAGGGGGTCTGAAAATCTGGAAAAAAATTTGGCAGTTTTATTTTCTTTTTCTTTTTGGTAAAAAAAATGCTAAGATGACTTTTTTTTTTTGGTTATTTTGAAAATGTTTGAATACACATTTCAATTGGTTTAAGGAAATATGGATAAAATAGTAAAAGAGAGGTGGAAAAATTATATTAGGAATATTCGTTTTGTATTTATAATAGACTATAAAAAATTAATCCATTCGATAATATTTTTATTAGTATTATATTATCATATTTTTTGGAGAAAATTTGATCGATTATTTTGTGCTCTAGTAAACTTTTATCCTGTCTCTGCCGCTAGGTGCACGGTTGGGTGTTGGGGTGTTTGCATAATAATGTCATCAATAATTATGGGTATAAGAATGGTCAAAGTCACAACTTAGGACCGAAAAATTTAAATGACACTACTAAATAATTTGGATAGCAACCAATAGCGGACCTCGTGGCTTGAAGTTAGTGGAGCACCATTGAAATCTTCTACAAAAAAATTTATTACAAATGGTTCTACGTGTTTTCATATTTTGGTAACGCTTCGCAGTTACATCATCAAATTCACTCCTAGCATTCTTAACATTGTCAACATTATGTATGTCAACTTTGCTCGGCCATTGGGAAAACAAAAGCATATATATATATATATATATATGATGTGATAGTTTGTAAGGTGGTTCACATCACTGTGTAGGTCACATTTTGAATCATTTGCAAACTGCCACATCAGTTTATGAGCATTTTAATATATTCACATGTGATTAACGGATCAAAGCTATATAGATCAAGTATCCACTAGTGAGTACATTACGATGTCCACAAATTGACGTGTCAACATGTGAATTAAAATTTAAGTAATATATCTTGACCCCTCTATCGAATTTGTTATCCCTTTTTGTTCGAACACTCGGAGGGTCCAAGACCACTATCGAATTTGCTTCTAAAGCTTGAACATCATCCCCTCTAATTGTGTTTATTTCCGTGGTCACATGCTCAAGAACATCAAACCTAAATTGTTGAGAGACAATATTCAATTGTGCTTACTGACACACTCATGAATCAACGTTTTAACTCGATGTGCATTAAGGGCCTATCACTTTTTTCTTGACATTTTAATCCCCAACCTTTTTTCACGAGATGAGGACTTTTTAGGTTGAAAAGAAAAGATTACCCTTTTATTTACATTATCCATATTAAATTAAATAAAAATATTTACAATCAAGTCTACAACCTTTTAATAAATATAAATTAATCCTCATCTTCAACAAGTTCTCCTACACACCACCATTGCCCCGGCGCCACCACCACCACCTCTCCAGTGACTACCAAACACAGATCTGGTGGTTTGAAAACAATCAGATCAGTTAGTGGTTCGAAGAAATATCTAGTTTGGGCTTCTTTTTATTTGATTTGTAGAAAAGAAAAAGAAAAAATAAAAATAACAATAAAAATTCTTGGCCCTGTAAAAAAAAAAATACTAACGATGTTTACTTTGGGTTCTGAAATTGCACATCTCAACACATAAATAGACTTGAGTATTGAAGACTCAGTACTCCGAGAGTTGTAAAAAAGGTTTTTACAACTACAAGAAGCCATTTACTACGGGTTTTGAAATTAAACATCTCAACACATAAATGGACTGGGACATTGGATACTCAATACTCCAAGAGTTGTAAAAACGTTTTCACAACTGCAAGAAGCCATTTATTATGGGTTTTGGAATTGCACATCTCAACACATAAATGGACTAGAGTATTGGATACTTAGTACTACGAGAGTTGTAAAAACCTTTTTACAGCTACAAGAAGCCATTTATATTTTGATCGTCTCAATAAACGACAAGGAGTCTTTGGAAGAGAGATGCTCAAGAAAGTCGCTTAAGCTACTTCCCTTATACCTCTTTGGATGAGCTTCATCTACTAGTTTCGTAGTAGGCTCCACAATGTCATCCATGCCAAGGCTATGAAAGTCGGCTATAGACAACCTCGTACCATTTTGGAAATTTGGGATGACTCGATGCGATGCACTTTTGTACAAACCATTGCTTATTACCTCCAAGTGATTTCCCACTAAGATCTCTAACGAACCTTTGATCTTGCGCACACTCTTCCATGTGTCGTCTGATTGGTCCATGATTTGGACGCCTGGAGAACTTTGCAAAATAATGGTGATGATGCTGTGATCCGTGTGTGCGGCTATGCCTATTTTCACGTCTAATCCCGAGCATGAAGGATAGCAATTTATAGCGATCATTTGGACGCCTTGTTCAAAGTTTTGTTTTAGGTACATTGACCTTAAGTTTAAGCTTTCCATGATTGCTCAGAATAGCTCGATGGCTAATATTCTGACTTTTTTAGGGTGTGTTTGATTGCAAACCCGGAAAATGATTTGAAGGAAAACGTTTTCCGGGTAAATGATTTCTGGGAAAAGGATTTCCGGAAAAATATTAGTTGTAGGTGTTTGATTGGATTAATTTGAAAGTTGGAAAATGATGTTATTTTCTTTATTTTTGTGTTTTTTTTTATGAAATTTAATCATTTTCCTTATTTTTATGGTTAAAGTAAATTGTCTATTAAAAAGAAAAAAGAAAAAAATGCTAAACTTTTCCAGGAAAACAAAAACCACATCCCCCCAAGGAAAACGTTTTCTTCAAAACAAGGAAAAGAACGGAAATCGAGAAAAAGTTGGAAAACCTTTTCCAGAAAAAAAGTGCAATCAAACGGCCTAAGATAAAAACAAAGCTGGAAAATGAGTTTTCCGGAAAAAAAAGTGTGGAATCAAACACACCCTTAGAATATGTTCCCATTTTCTCCCTGTAATATTATGAGAGTTGTTATACATTGTACAAGCAACCTTACCAACAACATGAGCAATAAGAAATATTATTACTAGCTGTTCCACCAATAAATTTTTCAACTAATAACGACATTGATAGATATTATTAATATTAACATAAGACTTAAAAAAAATAATTAAAGTAAAGAATGAGTTACACGATAAACTTAATTAATATAACTAACGAAATAATTCTAGAAAAATTTCGACAGAATTTCCCATGTATTTCGTATTAATCCATCCTGGAAATATGCAAGGACCAACTCACGAAAATCCACACAACTTAATTTACTATTCTTCATGGAATAGTAACTTAGTCGGCATTTACACTTGTGCTTTGTACTGGATGATAATTCGCAGCAGATATTGTGATAATATATATCACATTTTGCTCATTGCAAGATTAATTTACTAATGTAAATTCAAAATAAAGTTATATTAAATGTTATAGTAATCAAAATAACCATACTAAAATAACTTTACTAACACTTGTAGAGCTCATGATTTTTTCTTTAAAATTATTTTACACTATATGCAATTATAAATTTTAGGACATATTAATTATACATCAGTGTGACATACATTATTAACAATTAATATATAAATAATGATTTTTAAGTTTTGATTATGAAATATGTCAACATAGAGATATATTACAAAAATGACAATGTAGTGGGTATAGTTCGATAAATCCTGACACCCCATTCTTACCCCGTCAGGAAACACTTATACTTGTTTCCGGCCCATCCTTATTTAATCTAGGCCCAGCGAGGATAATGTAAACATTAGAATAGGATGTGAAATTTCATTCCCCATCCCCACCTTGCTAGAAAATTGTCATCCACGTCCACATCCCATTGTGATAGTTTAATTAAAAACTTTTATTTCTACTTTTTAATATATGTGTTATTGACATTTTATTTTTTCAATAAACATATTCCAAACATATTAAACACGTACATTAAAATGTTAGGTATAAACTTACTAATCAAATAAATTTGGTATATTAAATATTGAATGATTCTATATATATATATAAAGAGCATTTTCCCCCCTAAATGCATCATCAATTTTTTCTGCCTATTAAATTTGCCTAATATAATCTTCGATCTATATATAAAATAATTTTTATATAAAGAAAATGCGATTTTTTGTTATTATATTTTTTATTCCTTAGATTCGTTTTCCCATTTAAAACAAATATTCTTTTTATTTTATTTTTTTCCTAATCCATTTCTATCATACTTTACCCAATCTCACGATATCTAAATACTCTACTATTTTCTCTCCTTTTGTTTTTTCCTCTTCTACCTATAAATTTTTTAAAAAAATTGTGATTCTATTTTGTTGGACTTGATAAGAGTTTTAAAACAAGTATACTATCAATATATAAATTAGTGTCCAACTTAAATATAAATTGATTTTAATATAGATTAACGACTACTGACATAATGAGATTAAAAAATGGATAATTTGTTACAATACTTAATTGATATTTGTACATAAAATTCAAATATAATGAGACGTATAAATTGTTTTTGCTTTTAATTCTATTCCATATTTGATTTACCTTTGAATAAATTAAATAAAAACTAATGCCTAAATTTTTTTATCTCGCAAATATATACTAAAGCTAACTTTATTTTATAAATGTGCAACATGAAAATTTAAAAGTTAGCTTGGACCTTTAATTAATTTTAGAAAGAATTCATTATTTTTAAAAATACTAATCAGCTAATAAATAAAAATTAATTAAAATTATCAATTTCGAAAAGATTTCATTTTTATGTGATAAAAAATTAAAATTTATTTAATTTTTACGAAAAAATTAAAAGAAACGTCTAACATCAATTTTGTTAAATTAATCATTCAATTGTAACATTAATCAATTTTTTAATTAATTAAATCTATATCTATATCTTTTAAATTCTAAGATATCGTTTTAGTTATAAGATATCTTTAAAATTAGATTCATATAATTTTTTAAATTATAGTTGTCAAGCAAATTATTTTGGAAATAATTAATTTTTTAGAAATAATGAGCTTAAACACAAAAATTAACTAAAATTATTTATACTATAATTAATTAAAATATTAAAATCTATTGCTATTTAGTTGGACATGAGTTCATTGGATAGAGATTAATCAAAATTAATTACATTGTTAAAAAGGAAAATATAATTAATTTAAAAAAAAAAAAACATTAGATTGCTATGGGTTTTCTCTAAAAAATGAAAAAAAAAATTAAATTGCAATATATCTTTTAAATTACAAGATTTTTTTAAAAATTAGATTCATACAATTAATAAAAGTGCAGATATTAAAATGATTATTTTAGAAATAATTAATTCTTTTCATACATAATTGGCTAAAAATGAATATTAATTAAAAATAATTATATTACAATTAATTAAAATTAAAATTAATCATACTGTTAACATTTAATTGGATTTGGTTTCAATGAGCAAAAATTGACTTGGTTTCATTAAAAGAAAACTAATCAAAAGTAATTATATTGTTAAAATAGAAAAATAGTATTAATTAAAAAATAAATAATAATTAAATTAATTAGGTTGTCATGGTTTACCAGATTTTCCTAAAAAAAATGAAAGACATATTTTGATATGCAAGATATCTTTTTAATTAGAAACTATCTTCAAAATTAGATTCATACAATTCTTAAAACCACGGTTAAAAAACTAATTATTTTAAAAATAATAAATTATTTTTATAAATAATTAGCTACAAAAAGAATTAATTATAATTAATTATATTAAAATTACTTATATTTCTTAGATTTAATTGGATATATTTTGATTTGACGAAAACTAAGATAGTTTTATTAGACGAAAATTAATCAATATTAATTAAATTGCTAAAGGAGGACAACATAATTATTTCAAAGATTGAAAAATAATAAAAATTAATTAGATTGCTGCGGGGATGAAAAATGTGTTTCCGAAATTAATTTGTCTTTTTATGTATTTTAAAATAAAGTTAATTTAACACCTATAACACTTTAGATTCTTAGAATTAGCGTATTACATCTTATTATAGAGTAAGTCGACTGATTATTAGCCCCTAATTAAATTCATTTATTTTTTCAGTATCATTCTTTTTTCAAAACATACTTTTCTTTTGATTCTCATATGTTTTTGTATTGTCTATAATATTTCTTTTGAGTTGTAGTTGGTGGAAAAATATTAATATTTCTTATATATATATATATATATATATATATATATATAATTAAGAGTATTTCAAAGGATCTGGTCCCTTTTTTAAGTAACATGCCCAAAAACCAGGTTTTCAAATAGTAATGATTTTTTATTTTGACACTACTTGAACCAACAATTATATAATAATTATTTGGTTTAAGCTATTGCCTTCGCTAGGGAATAAGTATGAGAATTCTTACTAAACAATTGATTATCGACTCAATCAATTATTGGAATTATACGACTCAATTAGAATATTTAAACTGGCTTTCAACCATATTAAATATTTATCTAACTTTCTATTTCCTAAATAAATATTAAAAATCCTAACAATTTTGAATTATTTATTTTATGCCGAATTTTTCCAGTTGATATTTTATTTAAGTTTTAAGCATTATCAATTAGGTTGTATATTTTAAATATTAATCATATTTATTTCAATTTATTTATCTTATTCAAATTAATTTAAATTTTATTTCGAATCATTCAATATTTAATACGTCGAATATGTTAAATTAATGAGTTTATACCTAATATGTTAATATACATGTTAATATATTTAGAAGGAATTTATTGAATAAATAAAATATCAGTAGCACATATATTAAAAAATAGAAATAAAAGTCTTTGATTAAACCATCACGATGGGGTGTGGATGGGATGAAAATTTTCTAGTGGGGCGAGGATGGGGAATGGAATTCCCATCCTATTGTAATTCTTATATCATTCTCGCTCGGGTTTAATAAAGATAGAACGGAATGAGAATAAATATTTCCCGGCGTGGTAGGAACGAGGTGTTAGGGTTTGCCGGAGTGTACTCACAATATTGTTGTTTTTATAATATATCTCTATGCTGATTATAATTCATAATTAAAATTTAAAAATCATTTTTTACATATTAATTGCTAATAACGTATATCACAATGATGTATAATTAATATCTCCCAAAATTTATAATTACATATAATAGAATATAAAACAATTTTAAAGAAAAAATGATGAGTTCTACAAATGTTGTTAGAGTTATTTTAATATGATTATTTTGATAACTATAACATCTAAATATCTAATGTTACTTTATTTTGAGTTTATATTAGTAGATTAATCTTGCAATGAATGAAATGTGATATATTATCACAATTTCTACCACAAATTGTCATCCCGTGTAAAGCACGGGTGTAAATGCTAATTACGTTACTATTCTATGGAGAATAATAAATTAAGTTGTGTAGATTTTCATGAGTTATTCCTTACATATTTACAGGATGAATTAGTACGAAATATAGGTGAAAATCTGTCGAAATTTTTATAGAATTATTTCGAGTCAAATTAATTAAGTTTATTGTTGTAACTCATTCTTTATTTTAATTATTTTTTTTAGGTTTTATGTTAATATTATTAATATCGATCAATACGAATATTAGTTGAAAAATTTGTCCCCCGTGCAACGTACGGTGAAACAGCTAGTTTAAATTAATCTGAATATGATAAATAAATTGATATATATATATATATATACATATATATATGATTAATACCTAAAATATATAACCTAATCGATGATACTTAAAAATTAAATAAAATCTCAACTGACTAAAATTGGTATAAAATAAATAATTCAAATTAGTTAGGATTCTTAATATTTATCTAGGAGTCAAAAACTTAGATAAATATTTAATATAGTCGAAAATCCAGTTAAAATATTTTAATTGAGTTGTATAATTCCAATAATTAATTGAGCCAATTGTTTGGTAAGAATTCTTGGACTTATTCCTTAGCGAGAGCTATAGATTGCACCAAAGATTAGTTTGAGCAGTGTTAAAATAAAAAATTTGTTACTATTTGAAGACCCAATATTGGACCTTGTTATTTAAAAAAAAAAAAGGAATAGATCATTTGAAATAACCTTAATTATACAAAAAGAAATATTAATATTTTGCCTCCAACTATAACTCAAAAGAAATATTATAGAAAATACAAAAACATATGAGAATAAAAAGAAAAGCATATTTTGAAAAAGGAATAATAGTGAAAATTTAAATAAAGTTAATTAGGGACTAATGATCGGTCGACTTACTCTACAATAAAATATAACACCCAAATTCTAGGAATCTAAAATCTTATAGTGTTATCTTAACTTTATTTTAAAATGCGGAAAAAGATAAATTAATTTCAGAAACAAATTTTTCTTCCCGTAGCAATCTAATTAATTTTAGTTATTTTTCATTTTTTGAAATAATTAAATTTCCCCTTTTCAAAAATTTAATTAATTTTGACTAATTTTTCTCCAATAAAACTATATCAATTTTCATTGAATGAAAATATATCCAACTAAATCTAAGAAATATAATTAATTGTAATATAATTAATTCTAATTAATTATTATTTTTATCTAATTATTTATAAAAAATAAGTTATTACTTCCAAAATAATTAGTTTTTTAGCCACAGTGCTAAAAATTGTATGAATCTAATTTTAACGATATCTTATAATTAAAAAGATATCTTACAAATCAAAAGATATCTTTCATTTTTTAAGGAGAATCTTGTCAACCATGGCAATCTAATTTGTTTTAATTATTATTTATTTTTAATTAATACTATTTTTTTGTTTAAGCAATATAATTAATTTTGATTAATTTTCGTCCAATGTAACCGTTTCAGTGTTTCATCCAATGAAACCAAGTCCAATTAATTTTCATTTTTAGCTAATTATTTATGAAAAGAATTAATTATTTCTGAAATAATTAGCTTAATATCTGCACTTCTAAGAATTGAGTGAATCTAATTTTGAAGAGATCTTGTAATTTAAAAGACACTAGCGTTCACAGCTGTTCGATGCACGGGAATTACTAATTGGTTTAGATATTATTTTTTGTAGCATCCGTCAATTCTTAGAACTGCAACATTGTCAATATAGGTACAATATGCAAGTGTAATTATAATAACTAATGCAAGAATAAACAAAAAAATATTGTGATTATAATGCATGGTTCATAGGAAATAGTTTATTAGTTCTGTTTTTCCTTCGCAAATGAATATAACATTAAACGTATCATAGCAATTAACAAAACAAAAATTCGTATATATACATGTACAAAAAAAAAAAATTAAGTACGTTGTCAATTTCATGATCCCAATAGTGAAAGAGATTTTAAATAATTTTGTTTTGTTCATAACGCTTCAACTCTTGGATGCATAAGGTAAGGAGCATATATTTTCAGTAATTTTTTTTTTTTTTTGGGTTAATATGTTGCAAGGATTCTAACATGTGACATTTTTTTTTCTATTTTGTGTAGTAGATTGGAGTTTTATTTGAAACAACATACAGAGATTGAATATTTGACAATCTTCCAAAATACATATATTGAATGATTTTTTAAATTTGATTAATATTGTGTTTTTGTGTAATTTCTATTAATAAATCTGGCAAAAAATGTTTAATATATATATTTTTTGTTTCAATTGTGTAATATTTATCTACATATATTAAATAAAATAATAATTATTAATTAAGCTTATAATTAGTTAATATGTTGTTTGACTTCTTCAAATTTAAGAAGTTAGCACACATTTGAAAATTAACTGCTTCATTCCAGCCAGTCAATTTTAATTCAAACCACATGACAAGTATAAGGACACGTGGCAAAAATTATATTCATAGCAATATGAAACAGTTATTTTTTTCTTTTTTTTTTAAGTACAATTATATTTGTTTTAAAACCACTATAAATAATTTTGTTTGTTCTAAAACCACCACAGAAAAACCATACTAGTATTGACCTCTACTTTTAATATATATAGATAGACTAGTGTTACCCACGTGCGATGCACGTGACGATTATAAATCGTGTATTTATATTTTAAAAAATTATAAAATAAGAAAATAAATTTCTATGAGTATTTAATAAAAATAAGAGGTATCTGTAATATTATATATTTCAATAATCGTTGACATATTTTGATTCGAAATATTATTTTGTAAGAAAAATACCATATCAATTGTCGAAATTGATGATTTTATGTAAGAATAGAATATTTGGGAATAAAAATTAGATAATACGACTAAAAATGATAAAACTTATTTCAAATACGACTAAAAATAATTTTATAGTCACCTACACACTAATGGTGAGCCTTCACATACATATAAATGATCGATGTACATGCAGAACGATTACAAATAAAACTCAAAAAGAATTATACAATATGCTAGATTTAGAAAAAATAAATAAGTAAATATAACTCAAAGAATGATAAAGAATATTTTTTTCTTTTGGAAAAAATACTACATCGCTTCCACCTTTCATTATCTTTACTATTATGAAAAATTTAGACTATACAAAAATTTACAATTTTATTCGCATATATAAAATATATGATCTAAATAATCAGGAACAAACAAAAGGAAAGAAATTTTCATTTAAAACTAAAAACACTTTTAAATTCAATAGAAATTTAATTCATTTGTTTTATTTCCATTTACATAACACACATTTTGATTTTAGAAAGGAAAACAACTCATATATAATTTTATGTGCTTAAAAAAGGCAAAATACAGGCAATGCGAAGTTCAATTATTGAGTAAATTATTTACTCATTTCCTCATTGAGAAAACTCAATAGTATTAAAAAGGAAAACAATAATTAATTTTTTAATTGAGACCCACATTGGCACTGCCAATAGATCATCTGTCAACGTGATACTTCAATTATTATAGATGCATATTAAAAAGATAAACACGCTTTACTTTTAGAATTAAATTAAAATAATGAAATCAATTGTTTAAAAAAAATTATTTCTATTAAACAATTGAAATTTCTTTTTCAAATAGACGCGTGCCATAAAAATAGAAAAATCTTCCATTTTTCTTTAACTTATCAAAACATGAATTGTGTAGAATTTATACCATAATGGCTGTGTAATTTTGGAATTAAGTTACTAAAAAAATGATGGACAATTAGTTTAATTACATTTCTTTGAACTACACAATTAATTTAATTACAAATTTGCTTGATTAGTTTTTTTTTTGTTTACAGCGTGAATTGAGCACTGCTAATACAGTAAAGTGTATAGTAATGACTTCAAGCTTTTACAATATGTAGATTTGAAAGTTTAGATGTATATAAAATAATAACTAAAATGTAATATCCATGAATTAAAATGTATATAGAAACTAATAATTCTCATTTTCTGAATTAAATTAATAGGTATTGTAAGTTGTAATTTTTATCTCTTATCACATTTACATAAATGCATGTAACACTAAATATAAAAGAACTAAAATAAAACAATCAGAAATTAATTTGAAAAAAAAATACACATAAAAACGGTAAAATACTTATAAAACATAAAATAAAATAAAATAAAATAATATTAAATAAGGAAAGCAGCATAAATAAATAAGAACAATAATTAACCTCTAAAACTTATGCCAAACATGACACTGCCACCTAAGCACTTTGCCTAGGTGGCACTCCTCTTATTATAATATTAAGATATAGATATTGCAATTTAAAAGATATTTTTTTATTCTTTAGAGAAAAACAGGAGCAATGTAATGATTATTTTTTTTGTTTTTTAAATTAATTATATTTTGGGCAAAACCAATATAGGAATATATCTTGGGCAAAATGAAGTAAATTTTCAACATCGAACGACATTAGTTCCAATTTCTTAATTCTGCAAGTTAGATCGCTTTGACGGATGGAATATAATTTAATTATATATAAAATAAAAACTAAAACAAGAAGTTATATATGTACCGGTTTGAAATTCCTGGAATATTTTCTATGCTAAGTTATTGTCACTAATCACTAGTCACTAGTATACAAAAGTCTATGTAAATCTTTTGATTCAAAATTTTGCAATTACATATTTTTTTAATTTAATTTCTTATAGTTGCCCTTAATGCCGTAATTAAGGCCTTGTTCGTTTGGTGCAATATAAATCTTCAACCACGTCCATGCGGATCCCACCAGTAATACGAGTCAAACATATCCGGCTGTGATATATGAATGAAGAAGCAAAAGTCACTATTGCCCATTGTGTTTTAGCATTTCCACTTATTAAAATGTTGACGCGGGACCAACGGGTTGGAGGAAATCTGGCAAGTTTACTTCTGTACCCATCAAGGCATTTGTCCATTTCAACTTTGCGTGGCCGGGGGTTGTGTGGGGTGGCATGCGGGTTTTTTTTTTTAATTTTTTTTTGTTTTGTTATACATTTTGCGATTTTATTTTATTATTAGTTTATTTTTATAATTGTTAGATTTTATTTATTATTAATTACATTTTTTTTGACATGTTGGTTAACAATAAAATGTGCACGTCTTTAATGTATCGTAAAAAAAAGTCACGACATTATCGAACAAATGCTACAAAATGAAAGTTTCACATTTGTTGTTGAATTTTTTTATTTCATTTCATTATTTATTTATTTATTACTTACAATAATGTTATTTTTTCGTTACATACACGCACATTTTAATGTTTACCAACAGTTAACAATAAATATAATTTTATTCTGGCAGCAAAACTTTTGATTGAGCTTATTGAAAAAAAAATCGAATGAAAGATTTCATAAATTACGAGAATGATTAAAAATGGCGCAAATTCGAAAATATTATGACTTTAGTCGAGATTCCACCGGCGGCGAGAGAAAAGACCAAAATGTTAAAAGTGTATTTGTTTTAAATATAAACTTCGTTTTTTATCTATTATATACCCATCGTATAGGGCCGATGTTTGTAAATAATAGCATTTCAACATGCAAACCTCATACTCTTTGTACGAACCAAATGCTTTTGTTTGTATTGTTCAAAATTCGAGATATTGTAAGCCAAAAAGTGTAATTTCCTAGTGCTTCATAATAGCATGTATTTCACGTCCAATTTTGCAAGGAAAATCCCTCTCAAATACGTACGTTCCATCCTATAGTAGAAAAAGTGTAATTTCCAGAATGCTACGTTCACTGAGTTTGGTTCACTTATTCACAACATCATATCACAAACGACAATTGTGGAATACAAATTCCGTTTCCCAAGGGCTGCAAACGGTTTAATCGAACAATTGTTTCACTGTCCTCTGCGCCGAGACGCTAGCTGATGACTAAGGGTGTCTCGGTAGTAAGCCCATTCATCGCCTTGACGTACATCAATGCTTGATGCGTCAACAGTCATTTGTTCTTCAGGGTCGGGTTCATCTGGATCAACCTCAACATCCGGGTCATCATATTTCCTGAAGTATTCGCCCTTAGTTGTTCATCATTCACACAGCAACGTTATTTGATTTGTTATGATGCGCTATTTTCTATATTCAATCAAATGTTGCGTCCCGTTGAAATTATTTTAATCAGAAGATATTTAAGAAATTAAAATAAGAAGTACAAAAACAGCATGGACATGCATGAATAGTTGTGTGTCATTCCTTTACCAATTTTTTTTAATGTTATTTTAATATTTCAAAGGACTTCGACAATTTTTTCAACAAAACAAAAGTAAAATAGTTTGTCTTAAATCGTGGCAACACGTGGAGTGCAGTGGTACTTTATCATGTGGACCTACCGTGGCGCTCTCGCCATGACTTAATAAACATAAATTTTTAAATTTTTTTTAATTATTAGCGCTATGTGGGAGTCATGCTATATATTTCTTTTCTTGCTTTTCCTTAAATTCCAAAGCGAAGTCGATAATTCATTGCATTAGAAATTTTTATTCGGACTACTAGTTTGTGAATGAAGAAATTTTTATTGTAAGTTGTGGTTTGATGATAAAATTTATACTGCATGCAACCTTAATTTAAAGCTGAAAATGAGCGATAAAGATACACTGTTGACGAATCTTTACAAATACAAAAATTCTATAATCGCTCACTAGTGCCGTATGGAGAGTAGCATACATTATACACAGTACTTTTCTATGTCGCACATGTGAACTCAATTGTCGCCACCTCCATTTTGCACACATTCATGATTTTTTAAAATTAGTAGCGCTATGTGGGAGTGATGGCGTATTTTTCTTCTTTTAAAGTAATAATTTCCAGTTCGACTCTATGTCTAGCATGCACATCAACTACAATTCTTTAATTAAGAGGCTAGTATGTGGTCTCATCAACAACAAATCCATATTTAATTATTAAAGTTCTTTAATTAGTGTAATATCATAGTAAGTTGATAATTTATTAAAGAACCACAATAGGCTATAGAAATGTATGACAGGTTGTTAAAAAAATATTTTCACTAATTGCTTCGTATGGAAATTTGGTAACCTCATTAAATACCTATAACTCTAGGTATAATATTTTTCAATAGCTACATAGTTAGGCTACAAACAGATAGGCTCATTTGACCTCAATCCGGTGGAGATTTGTGGATGTGACGAGATGTGTGGATGTGATTGATTTGTATATAAGAAAGAATATATTAAAAAGTGGGAAAAAGTGGAAAATTTTGGAGAAATAGGAAGCCAATCATGCTTTAATTATTAAATGTAATTTTTTTAATATGAAAGCACGTCGATAATTTATTAAAGAAAATGAGGCTATAGAAATAGAGAGTTGACGAATCATTTCTCCAAAATGTTAGAATCGTTCACTAGTGCTTCGTATGGAAAGTAGGTGACCTCATTATATACCTATAACACTATGTATAATATTTGTCAGCATTTCTGAGTTAGGCTAAAGCTTGATTAGCAGGCTCATGTGACCTCAAATGTATACACTGTTGACACAAATGGTCATTATACTTAGGTAGTACACTAGGGCCTGGGGGCACTTTAAAGCCATTAATACAATTTGGAACATATTGCTAAAAAACACACCTCCATATATAAGTCCGGTGGTTCCAGATGAGGATTTAACTTACCCACTATCCCCGTTGTCGTGAAACACTAATCTACAAGAACTTTCATTCCCTAATATATTGTGGTACAACAAATATGGAGTTCCACGATGTTGTTGATGAGACCCTGGATAGCGTCTCGTTCGACCACCTTTAAATGCAGTTGATGCGCATGCTAGACATAGAGTGCTACTCGTGGTTAGCGATGGCACTCATATGATCGTGAGTGTGGCGTTATTTTGCAAATTTCTTGAGATGGTCGGCGTAACTCCATCGACTGGCGTAATCATCGTATCACGAGGCATAATAGGTTCGTCATCCCAGAAAGGCCGAGCACACCGCGATTTTCGAACGCCGCCAAATGTTCTACTTGTATGCTACCTCCATAGCAACTTTCTGCGAGGCGATGCAGTAGACATGTAAAGCGAGTGCAATGTTTTACACGTGTTGGCGCATGGAATAAGGTTAAAAGCAAATATATAGCAGACCACTCATTATCGCGATATGATTAACTTTAAAAATTTAACGTATGCTAATGAGGCTACGCGCGTTTATCATCGGTCCACACCACGGTTACAATGACAAATTTCAAAGACAAACTATTTTACATTGTCCAACGCGTCGATCGCATTAAATAACATATAAAAATTTAAGGTATTACACATTTCTATGTCATGCCATGTCCAATGCGCATTTGTGCTGACTAAATCTTCGCGATTAAAATGCATTTCGGGCTATTGATGGAACCCATGTTAGAGCAGCAGTAAAAACTTAGGCAATAGAGTGGATCGGCCGGAAAGGGTTCCCCAGCCAGAACGTGCTCGCAGTATGTGACTTTAATAAGTGGAAATGCTAAAACACAAAGGGCAATAGTGACTTTTGCTTCTTCATTCATATATCACAGCCGGATATGTTTGACTCGCATTACTGGTGGGACCTGCATGGATGTGGTTGAAGATTTATATTGCACCGAAAAGAACAAGGCCTTAAATTAATAATAATTGGACCTATCCTGTTTAGTACTCAATTGAAATAAAATCAAGTGCAAATTGCATGCTTAAAGCTGGTATTTTAAAAAAATAAAACAAATAAAACAAAACAAACTTGCACATACCTATAATTTGGAGGATTTGAAGGCCATAAAATGGATGAAATGATGAAGAGGATATGCATAGAGCTTTAAGAACTCCCTCGAAAGCATCCCATTTACAAGCTGCATTCTGCTAGATCTAGCCGGCTTCTTTACATCATCAGAAGCAACCTCTTCCTTCACTGCAATTGGCAACTCAAAGAAAATTGAATTCACATTCAGAGCTTCTTCCATTGCTGAATCGTGTATCCCATGATTGATAACCTTCAAATATATAATATTACACACTCATAAAACACAAGATACAATTAATTAATTATTTTAAAAATAAATAAATAAATAATTGAGATCGAGATGGAGATGGAGTACATGAAAGAAACCGAAATTTCGAAAAGCTTGGTGGATCTGGTTGATAACAGAGTGATGGTGGCTGTGGTGGTACAGGAGAGACAAGTCTACGGTGGGAACTATTTTCATGATTTGTGCAGTCTCCTCCTCCACCTCCATGTTGGGATGTGTTGCACATGAAAAATAGGGAAGACACAGGTTTTCTATAATTGGCTGTGTTTCATTATCACATCAATTATTGCATAACGTACATTATTATCAACCACGCTACAATGGCATATTAAATATTATAAAAAATGTCATAATGCGATAAATTTGTTATAAAATCAAAGTAAAAAAATACCTTAAATGCTACAAGAGAATAGAGAGGAAATATATTGAACTTTCTTCCTTCTTCTTCATATCTCAATTCATGAATTGAGGTCTATTTATAGGCCATCAAGTGTAGAATCAAAACAAAAATGATGAGTCATATTACACATAATTATCAATCAAGTTGTACAATTATTCATGAATTATTTTCATCCTCACATGATTTCATAGTCATTCACAACTCATTCACAATAATGCATCCAACTTTTGAATTATTTATAACACTTCCTCGAATGACTATTTATACAATTGATTTGTGGGGTGCCCATGTGTTGCCTCGTTAAAAACCTTGTCGGGAAAACCCAAGGGGATAAAACCCGATCGAAGGAAAAGAGTATGGGCAACCGCTTCCACGATGTTCACCACAGGAGTATAAATATGTCTTTACTCATTAAAACCTTGTCGAAAACCCAATGGAATAAAACCGATCAAGGAAAAGAGTACTGGCTACTCCTCATAATGACATTGTTCAAGGTCCTTAAGTCGCGCATGCCAATTTGGTACACCAATTTTCTAAAGGTTGATGTTAGTGCGTAGCACAATGAACAAATCCGCTAAATTTTCAATTGAGCGAATTTGTTGAACATCAATTTCACCACTTTTCAAGGTCATGTGTATAAAAAGAATTTTTGGAGAGATATGCTTCGTTCTATCTCCCTGATGTAACCTTTGTTGAGTTGTGTGATGCAAGTCGCATTATCCTCATACAAACAGCTGATTGATTTTTCTTTATTGAGGATAACGCTCACATGATGTTTGTATATGATGAGTCATATTCCTTAACCACATACATTCCCGATTTGTCTCATGAATTGCAATGAGTTCATTATTTGATGATGTTCGCTCAAAGTTTGTTTTTGTAGATTTCAAGATATAGCTTCCTCCTAAGCAGAAATACATATCCTGTTTGGGACTTGCCTTTATGGGGATCTCGATAAGTATCCTAAGTCATATCCAACTAAAGTAGATCGAGAATTATGTGAATAAAATAAACCTAAATCGACGCACTCTTAGATACAGAATGTGTTTAATACCATTCCAATGTTCTTTTGGTAGGTGTATGACTATATCTTGCCAGAGATTTACGAAAAAGCTATGTCCAGTCGAGTGCAATTTGTCGGATAATGTAATGCTCCAATTGCACTAAGATACATTTGGACCCAAGGATTTCTTCCCATCTTGGTGGTGAACGCGTCCTTTCAACATCAAGTGTTCGAGCGACTAATAGGTGATGTTGGGGGTGTGCTTTATCCATACCAAATCGTTTCAAAACCTTTTCAAGATATGAAGATTGATGAACAAAAACTCCCAGGAAATGTTCAATGTAAACCTAGACAAAATTTGGTTTTTGCCTTAAATCTTCATCTCAAATTCAGTTTTCAAGAGTACTTCACGCTTCATTAATCTCTTGAGAGTTCCAATGAGATTTAAATCATCAACATAGAGCGCTATGATTTGCAAATCCAAAGATCCGTTTTCTTTATGAAGACACAAGGACAAATGTCATCATTTTTGTATCCCCTTTTAACTATAATTACTTAAGCAATTGAACCACATTCTTCCTGGGATTGCTTCAAACCATATAGTGATCTTTGCAATTTAATTGATAACGATTATTTGGGCATGCACTAAGTGTACCTGGCACTTTTATTCCCTTGGGAATTCTCATATATATATCACTGCCAAGTGAACCATATAAATATGCAAGCACTACATCCATAAGACGCATGTCAAGTTTTTACATGTGCAGACTTATCAAAAATCTAAAAGTAATAGCATCCATTACGGAGAATACGCTTCTTCATAGTCAATTCCTGGTCTTTGAGAGAATCCTTGAGCTACAAGCCTTGCTTTATACCTTGTAATTTCTTTCTTCTCATTTCTCTTTCTTCCGAAAACCCATTTTGTATCCTATGTGATTACATTTTTTGGTGTTTGAACTACGAATCCTAATACTTCAAGCGTTTATACAAAGAATTTAATTCACTGTATGGCTTCCTTCCATTTTGGCCAATCATTTCTATTTCGGCAATCTTTAGCAGATTGTGGTTCAGAAATCCTCACTTTGCACAATTTTACTAGCAACATTAAAGGAGAATATATCATCTACTTGATTGCTTTCCGTTCCCATAAGTTTATTAGATATTAAATAATCTATTGATATCTCATGGTTTTGAATACTTCGTTCTGTAGGAACCTCAATCTTCTTGGATGCTTCGGTTCTCTTGGAACTTTAAATATTTTATTTGATTGATCAATCGTTTTATCATTACTTATGTATTCTTTTGTTGGTTTTTGTCTTGTACCCTTCTCTTTCTAAAGAAATCCTTGAACCAACTAGTCGACCACAGGCGTATTTTAGATTCATTCTTTATGTAATTTGTCTGAGGACATCAATTAAATACCTATAATTCTCTAGGTATATGCGACTTAGTGACTTTCCTTGTATTCACAAATGCATCAGGCTTCATATGCGTTCTTTGCAAATGAATAAGATTTTCAATTCTCTCTCATTTATTGCTTAGAGATCAAAGTGAGCTGTGAGTCTTCTCATTCCAGAAAGTTCATTTTCTTCGGGATGTAGTTTGTACCCAGTTGTTGGAAAATTCATTTCATTAAAATGACAATCATTAAAGCATGCATTAAATAGATCATCTGTTAAAGGTTCTAGGTACCGATGATTGACGGTGAATTAAACCCAACATAAATTCCAAGCCTCGTTAGGGACCCATTTTGGTACCTATAACACTATGTGGGGTGCAATATTTGTCACAATACCAAAAATTAGAAGATGAGAAACATTAGGTTCTTGACCAAATGCTAATTGTAAAGGGTATTGATGATATGCGGTTAGTGCGAGGGCGTATCAATGCGCAAGATGTAATATAGCATGTCCCAAGTAGAAGTTGGGAGTTTTGACCTCATAAGCATAGGCCTAGCAATAAATTGGGCGTTTAATAAATGATTCTGCCAATCCATTTTGTGTATGGACATGAGCAACGTAATATTCAACTTCAATTCCCATAGTGTACAATAATCATCAAATGCTTTTGATCTAAATTCACGGATTATCAAATCGAATGGATGGATCGAATAATCGAGGAAATGAACTCGCGATTTATAATTTGGGCTAATAGTTTAGCAAATGCATCGTTTCTGGTTGAAAGTAGGCAAACATGTGACCATCTAGTAGATGCATCAACTAAGACCGAGCAAAATAACGAAATGGTCACAAGGTGGGTGTATGGGTCCACAAATATCACCTTGAATTCTTTTGAAAAGTTGGCGATTCAACATTTATTTTGTTTAGAGGGTGCGATGACTAATTTATTGTGAACAAAGCTTCCATGGACACTCATTTGGTAAAATAGTCTTAAGGTTCTTAAAAAGGATGTCCATATGAGCTTTTAATTGTCGTTGCATCATAGTCGCCTCAGCTGGCTGTGCCCAAATCTATCATGCCAAAGTTTAAGAACCTTTGAGTCAATAAATTTTGGTTTTATGATGTTGTTAGACTCAATCGTTCTTATGAATGCTTATAATACATTCCGTATGGAAGCGATGGAAATTTTTCTTTAATCTATGGCAGATAGAAATGAGTTTATGCAATAAGAGATATTCTTTATTATTTTCTTCCATTGTTTCAATGTGATATCCATTTTCATGCGTATCCTTAAAACTAAGCAAATTTCTTACTGATTTGCTAGAATAAAGTGCATCATCTATATTCAATTGTGTATCATTTGGCAGATACACAGCTCTCTGAGCCTTCAATAATATTTGATTGAGGAAAATTGTATAGAGATAATTTTCGTATTGTCAAATCCAAGAAAAACTTCTTATCTTGTAAAATAGTATTGTTGCGCCATTCACCTAGGCAAATATCTTGGCAATTTGTCATGGTCTACAAAAAGAAATTTAAAATATAAAATTCATACCAGGTTAACAAAAACAACACATATAACACTTAATGGAAAATAACAATACAAATATAAAGATAACAATTCCACACTTATCACACAAAAGCATTATAAAATATTTCACACATAATACACCATAAATATAATAATACTTCATTAGAGAATTATTTAATCGATATTTTCCATCAAACTTCCAATGTTTGTATGATCTGATGCAGGAAAGTCGGGGAGTATCAAAACGTAGTTCCATTGACTTATCCCAATCAAGAAAATTGGTTTCAACTTTTTCTTTTCTCCTTTCTCTTTTCCACTTGGTCGAGTTTATATATAAGTCCACCAAATGCTTTGGTGTCACGACGTATGCGGGATAATGCCCGTATTCACATCGATAGCATCTGGCTATTCTTGCCTTTATCAAATGAATCATTTCCATTATTTTTACAAATTTGAACCTTTATTATGTTATATTGATTACCTCCCGTTATATCGTGATGAGCTTTTCCATTATCATGTTGGAATTCACGCCACACCCACGTCACGCCCACGATAACGTCCCATTATTGGCCCAGCGATCACGCCCACGTCATAATTATTTTTCGAACGCCTGCATTCTCGACCATATGAAAGTTCCATTTGTTTGGTATCACCGTGGATCTGTTGGGACGTATCCATGGTTTTTCACATTGAGCAGTTCATTGTTATACATTCGCCAATAAGCAAATGCAAGTTCAGAATACGCTTGAAATCTACGCTCTCGCCGCAGAGCACGTTCGAGGCATGGAATGTTGAAAAAGTTTTTTCTAACATATCTTGTTGTTAATTTCTTCACCACGAAAAGTAATTGACGATTACGAATAATTCAGATTGTAATCTTTTCTGATTTAAAATCTTGCAGCAAGTGCATCCATCGATATCCTGGCCTGGCGGGACGAGCTTTTGATCGAATCATCTTTAAATTTTTCCACAGGCGATGGATCTTTGATCGCGAGGTATTCTACCATCGAGAGATGCATGTAGGTGTGCGTCAAGAAGAAGAATTAACTTATTTGTTACGATCTGCCGGGATCTTTCATTTCCTTACGATTATTGTTTCACCTAACCCTTTTGAGATCAAGTGAATCTGCAAGATCAAGTGTCCATGAATAATTATCACAGAAATATCAAAGCGACAAAATCAAGTTTTATAGCGACATTTTCAAAAATTTAAATGAGCTAGTATATTTTGTTTTGAAATTTGAATTAATGTGAAATCACCATGCAATAATATAAAATAAAATTTCTTGTAAAAAAATCGTGATTATCTTAATAATTAGGTTTACATCATCAGAGCAATCTTCCTACAAGATGCAACCCAAAGAATTGCATATTTCCTTTTTACTACAAGAGTGATGCTGTATAATTGCACTGATAACGTGTTATAAAATCAAAGTAAAAATAAATTTTAAATAAATACAAGAGATGAGAGGAAATATATTCAACTTTCTTCCTTCTTCTTCATATCTCAATTCATGAATTGATGGTGGTTGTGGTATAGAGAGACAAGTGTAGAATCAAAACAAAATGATGAGCCCTCGTATTACACATAATTATCAATCCAGGTTGCACAATTATTATAATTATTTTCTATCCTCACGATTTCATAATCATTCACAACTCATTCACAATAACGCATCCAAACTTTGAATTATTTATAACAAAATTCACTTTTATACCTTTTATATTAATTATAAATACAACCATTTATTAATGACAGACAAAACTATCAAATATGTATTTTTTGTTTCGCAGATATGCCACTTGAGTATTAAAATTGTTTTCAGCGATATTTAGGTCCATTTTGTAATTTATTTGTGCATATGGGTCCTTCAAACTCACTAGCGTTGGGCACGAAATAAAATATTAATTTCCTCGATCAGTTTTTAATCTTTTTTTGCCATTTTTTCATTTTCTAATTCCACAATTCCTTATTATTATTATTATTATTATTATTATTATTATTATTATTATTATTATTATTATTATTATTATTATAAAATTGGTGCAAATAATTGCAAACAAAGTGCGTCGACTATGCCTTTAGTGCAAAAAAAAAAAATGTGCTCACAATTTTACCTTTTATTTTTTCTATTGATGCTTGTTTGGTTTGTAATTAATTTTATTAATTAATTTGATACTGATTAAATAGTTTTATCACAAATTTTTAATAGAGTAACATTTTTTCGATTAATATCATAATTTATGAAAATTTTCTTTGGCATTAGAGGCGCACATATTTTTATTTTAGACCACAATTAATAATAAATATAAGTGTTGTAGCTAAATAAAATTTTATTAGAAATATATCAATGTAAAAAATATACTAAATACAAAAAATTAATCAAGTCAAATTAAAAAAATAAAAATAAAAAATAAAAAAAACCCTCCCCCACCCCACCCAAGAAACCACCACTAGGCTTTGTGGCGGCTTCAAAACCACAACTACTGGTGGTGGTTTCAAAACCACCAGTAGAAACCACCGTTAATTAATGGTTTTGAAACACCACCAACACCACACTACCTGCCTGGTCGTGGTTTTGGGAGGTGGGGTGGGGGGGTTTTTTGTTTTTTTTTTCTTTTTAATTTGCTTTAATTTGCTTCTAGATATTTTCTGATATATATTCTCAATAAAATTTTATTTTGGCTACAATAATTACATTTATTGTTAACTGTTGCTTAAAATCAAAATGGATCAAAAGCATAGTACCAACCCCCTTTTTTACCATTTGAGCTATATTTTTTAATTCTAGACTAAAAACGTAGCCAACCAACTTTTTTTAGACCATTTGAGCCAATTTTCCTTTATTTTATTATTTATTTACATTATGTATATTTTTTATCGTGAAATATTCCTGCCAAAAATTTATGTAAACTTATGTGGGTACAGTAATTAGATTTCTTATTAACTGTTTGACCGAACGGGCACAAAAATAATATTTTTGGACTAAAAGCACAGTCGACATATTTTTTTTATTATTTACACTAATTTTTATAATAATAATATTGGAATTAGAAAATAAAAAAAAGGGGCAAAAAAGATTAAAAATTCAAGAAATTAATATTTTACTTAGTGCCTCATCGCCGGTGAGTTTTAAGGACCTGTGTGCACAAATAAATTACAAAATAGACTAAGTGTCGCCGGAAACAATTTTGATACTCAAGTGATATTTCTGCTAAATAAAAAATACATATCTAGTAGTTTTGCATTAATGATAAGATAGGAATTGTATTAGTATTATATCACCAATCATATTAAAGGCTATGTCATTCTAGTATTATTATCTATTACTTTTATAGCAACTGTGTTGAGTGAACTCCATTTTTTCCTAATCAAAAGGTAGATATCCCCTATATTCAAAAAAAAAAAAAAAAAAAAAGATAGATATCCCCTAAATCTTCTCCCAGACAACTCCAATGGACAATTAAAAATTTTTAATTCAATTGGGACGTTTCTCAGGTGACAACTTCTATCGGGCGCGTTTGGATAAGCTTAAAAACTTATATGATGACAAATTTTGATGATAATTATTTATTTATTTCTTCTGTTCTTATGCAGAATTGGAATTGGGAGAGAATTGAGAACACGTTTTGAAAATAGAAAAAACATGGGAGAGAACACATTTTTTTGCTAATCGGTAGCCAAGGGAAGAGGAAAAAAAAATGAAGAAGAAGAAAAAAAAATGCTATAACGAGTGAATGGAAAAAAATTATAAATTAGTGTGCAAAAATAAAATGCATAATAGTTAGTGGGTAAGAAGTGACCATTGAGCTGTATTTTATGGTCATTTTTTTCTTTTTTTTAATAATTATTTTAAATAGAAGAATGATGATATTTTTAATTTAATTTCTTTAAATCGAATTTGTAATGTTCAATGAAAAGAATTGTAATTCTCAGGATTCGAATAAGTACCAGTGATAAGACGCACGAGTTTCCGAGATGACGGCCTAGGTTCGAATCCTACCTCCCACCCCTGTGTTCCCCCCACCCCGATTTCCCCAGTCAAAAAAAAAAAAAGAAAAAAGAAAAAATTTGAAATTCTCATGATTTATTATTATTATTATTATTATTATTTACGAAAAGATTCTCCGTGATTTTGAGAGATGGAAATTGGACTTCTTTATGTCTTATCACCTGTAGCGCTCTCTCTCTGGCTCTCTTGGTTGCACGACAATGTGCTGTCTTTTTTCAGAAAAAAAAAAAAAAAAATCTTTCATTATAGAAAATGGTCAAAGGGACAATTTAGACTGAAAAAGTTAATTGAGAATACGAAATAATTTGGATAGCAATTATCCCTTAAAGAATTAAAATAGCGTCTTTCATTTTTTTTTTTATTTCAAAAAGTAATGCAAAATCTACCCATTAACATCTTTATCTTTATTTATATACACTAGGGCAGTTTAAACGTGCGTTGCATGTTTTCTAAAAATCAGGCAATAGGCGTGTTTATTTGATATACTGTATGATATACGCTTGTAATTGTCGTATTTTCGTCCGTACATTTCATGAGAATAAAAACTGATTAATCGATTGCTTTCGCACCTACTAATCATTCCTCAACATTAAAAAGAACAGTCCGATTCAGGTCCCCGCCCGGGGTATATGCGGGGATGGATTTTATAACTGCACATGTGCGGGGATGGATTTTATAACTGCACCCCAGGCTCCACTGCATTCAGGGGAGTGTGAGTGGTGGGATGGTCCCCACCAGCTAGGTTGAGTCCCTCGCCTGGGGACTTGAACATTTCCATTAAAAAGAATTCTAAGAACGCCACCAGACGAAGGAGTCAAAGGCAAGTGGGCAACAGAAACAAATAGTGAAACGGGCTTCAAACAATGACTGAACAACCAAGCTCAACTATGTAGGAGATAAATACATGAAGAACTCCAACCATACAAATGAGATTCCGTTTACACTAAACGCAAATCCAATAACAGAAGTACAAAGAACCTGCAAATAAGAGAAGGAAACAAGCAACAACTATGATTTCAGGTCAGTAATTGGATACGCCAAAATTTTACATGCAGAATAGTTGTAGAAGTCTGATATTTTACACTACTACTCATAAAATAATAAAACTTTAGTTGTAATGGAGAGATACAATACCTAAAGTACCACAATGGATGCATAATATTAGCGCATCTTGAATGGGATATGTCTTTAGTGAATGTGTGTTTATGAGAGATAGACAGAATAATAATTTTAATTGAAAAAAAGGGGAAAGATATGCAAATAAAAATAGAGGAAAAAGTACAGAAGATGAGAGAGATACAAAGAAATTTAAAAATAATAATAAAAGATGTGAAGTTAGATATTTAAATTTGGACATAACAATGGAAACGATGTAGAAAAAATGGGAGAAAAGTGAGAAAAATGAGTAAAAAATGATTTAAAAATTAAAAAAATTGAAAAATTATGGGTCCTATTTTAAAAATTTGTCCCCCTTTCTTAAATTAGAAATTTGGACATCGACACCTCCATTGAAGATGCGCTTACTAGCATCGCTTCCGCATAGTCAACGGATAGTTTAGGAATCCGTATCCATTGTGCAGGTGCCAAAATAGTTTCTATTCTTTTTCTTCAGTCCATCTTTGAGAGTAGTTTATTCTTGGCGGAAGCTTGTACTCTATTAAAACATTTGTTATAAACATCAACAAAGCACAACAAAATATTCACATAGAAACAGAAAGGGAAAAGAAATCGAAGAAGGCAATAGAAAACCAAAAACAATGGCATGATATGGATACCAGACTTTATTGCTCTATTAATGTGATACTTGAAAACATCTATAAATGTGCTTATTTGATTGTTGATTCTCCCATGGTACAACTTCCTAATGTGATATGCTGGAAAATATTATAAAACCATCGATGGTTTTACAACTACAGAACCATCGACTCATTTTCGAGGCTCATTCGACCTCCGTTTTGAAATTTGGGACCAGATCTGAAATCAGTATGGCACGGGGGAGCTCCAACAATTTTGAGAATTTTTCGGCAACACCGTGATGGGCCGTGGCGGCCGGTCAAAATTTTGGCAATAATGTTAGGAAAAAATGTTGTAAAACTTTGATCGGTCGCCACGGCCAGCCACGGTGTCGTCGGAAAATTTTCAAAAATTGCTGGAGCTCCCCCTCACCGTACTAATTCCAGATCTGGTCCCGGATTTCAAAACAAACGTCAGACGGGCCCTCAAAATGGCACGATGGTTCCGCAACTATTGTGCTTTTGATGGTGCTGGAACGGAGCTGGTGATATGCTAATGTAAAGACATCAATATATAATTCTTTATGAAAATAAACCAACCTTATAATTGCTAACTTTATAATTGCATCGTGACCCCACACATGCAGAATGAATACGCACCATGGTTGTACAAGGTAAAGGCAAGATCAAGATCCTTCAAAACCAATCATCTCGTATTCTCGTTCCCCATTCTCCCAAATATGTGTGTGTGTGTGGGTGGGATTGTTTGTGAAAGATTTATGATAATTGCACACCATCATAGGGTCCCTTTTTATTTTGATAAGAAATTGAAAATTTTTTGAAACTCCAAAAGATAGAACAAAAGAGTGTGTTAGTTTTTTTAATGGACATGATTTAATTAATTAAAAGATAGCTACCTTAATTGTCATTTCTATTTTTCCACACTTAATTTAATTAATTGAGTTTCTTATTGTGACAATTAAATGGACTAAATTTATTATGATTATATTATCAAATATCAACCCCGACTGTTCCCATCGATGGTTTACCACTAAAAACCATCAGCTCACCTCGTGCCAAATTTAAAGAAAAGTCCAAAGCTCAGGGGTTTCTTGTGGAATAACCATAAAGCTTATACGTTTCTTTTCATCCCCAACCCGATTCAAACCTCAGATCTGTGAAGAACTCCATGCCTGAGCTTCGAGAACTTCTTGACGTCGTCGCCTGATGTTTTCATCGCCTTGTAGACACGACCCGGACCACCAAGAGCAAGCGGAGGCGTATTTCCGGCGTCGCCTCAGGTTAGTATTACTGTTGGTTGGTATTGCCGCCTGAACTTCGAGAGCTCGGGTAGTGCCGAAAAGGATGACCACCACTGCCGCCGGGTCCGGCCTCCACTTCGAGAGCTCCGGTAGTGCTCTTAACGTCGTCGCCTGAAAATGCAGGTTAGTATCTCTACATGGAAGTGATTCATTTGTGGATGATAAGCAATTTAGGGATTTGGATTAGGATTTAAGGGATTTCCAAGATTGTCTTCGATTCATTTATGGAGAACGATAACACCTTGGATATGGGTCTAGCTGGACCTAGAAATTGAGCTCGTCATTTTTTTCCTTATTTTTTCGTTTCCAATCTAGGCGCAGTGGGTGTAGTTCTTGCTCAAAATTTTTGTCTCCTGTTATTGATGAAGTGTTGGCAGCAAGAGCATGTGCATAATGACACAGTTTGCCGGCAAGACCATTTTTTCCCATAATGACACATTTTTTTCTCTTCTTGTTCATGAAGTGTTGGCATACAGTTAGATCCCAAATGACACATAATTTGACAAATTGAATACAACTTCTTCTGTATATATTTTGCCCATTATAGTATAACGATGACAACACGCTGTATATCCTACGGGTGAATTAGATTTTAAACAATTAATGCAAATCAAGGAATTAAGTTACATTTGTGGCTTCACATTTCGGTTTTCATAGATTGGAAATGTCATTTACATGCTTTGAACGTTGTCAACGTTATGAACATGATGTGGTTTTTGAATCTTTCTCGTTTCCCTTTTCAGTAGTTATTCGCTCGATGTGAATATGCTCCAAATTCCTAGTGAGGCAATGTCGGGTAACTTGGATTCCAACGATGTATCGGTGTTCGAAGCTTCGTCTGAAGAGGGGAGTCTCCAAGAAGATATAGAGGAAATCAATGTCAATGTAGGTTGGTCTTTTGCATAACCAAAAGTTGGAAATCCATCTTAATGGAGGCTACTTTTTATTTAGAGGGGCATAAATATTAGTTTCTAATCTATTGGCTACTTTAGGGTGCTTTAGTGTGAAGACTAATAACACTTCAAGCATGCAAATCTTCACTTATTTTTGAGCGGTCTAACTAACGTATAACTATTATTTCTTTCTTTCTTTCCTTTTTTTTCAGTTGTGGAGCTGATAAATGGTGATACTAAGTACTTTCCCAATGTTCCACCCGATGATCTACCACATGTTGGCAAGAATTTCATTTCCTGGGAAGATGCTTTGGCATTCTACAATAATTATGCAAGGCTAGCTGGGTTTAGCACGCGTAGACATAGTAGCATCTTAAGTGAAGATGGTACCGGATATCGATCAAGAACGTTTACTTGCTCAAGACAAGGTACAAAAAACCTGAACTATCAACAGAAGGAGAAACATAAAAAATCAGGCTCCGGTGTGCGGAAACGGGGACAGACTTGATGCTCTTGTTTGGCTAGCCTTACGGTGAAAAAGTTGCAAAATGGGAATGGCTGGACGATTTCAGTGTTCACGGCCAAGCACTCTCATCCACTTACTAGCCCCGGCAAAGTGCAGTTTTTGCCGTCACACAGAAATGTAACTCCAGCTCAGAAGTGTGTTATGGATCAATTGTCGCAGGCAAATATTCCCACATGCCAGCAGCTTAGGTTACTTGAGATTGAATATGGTGGTGCTTCTTCCGTTGGGTGTCAAGAGCGGGATATTAGAAATGTGGAGAGGGAAAAACGACAAAAGAAATTGGGACACGATACTGAGACCCTCATTAAATATTTTGAATGTGAGAAAGAGATAGATGAGAACTTTTATTACAATATCACGACTGATGGATGGGTATTCGATAGGTGCTTTTGGGAGGATTCTGCTTCACGTAGTGCATACGCATACTTTGGCGATGTTGTAGTGTTCGACACAACCTACAACACGAACACCTATGGTATCATATTGGCACCTTTCGTCGGGGTAAATCATCACAGACAGACAGTTATATTCGGATGTGGACTGCTTAGCAATGAAAAGATAGAGTCATTTATCTGGTTATTTTCACGATTTTTAGAAGCCATGCCAGCCAGAGCCGCCCCAAAAGTTATTATTACTGACCAGGACCAAGCAATCGGAGGGGCAATTGCCACGGTAACTTCTATTTCCAATCGCAATTGATTTGTGGTTTTGTTATGGTTAATTTAACTTGTCTTTTGCAAATATTAAATACTATTTAAATGACTTAATCTAATATTTTGATGCATCAATATAATTACTAAAAAATTCGATTGTAACTATTAATCCTAGGTATTTCCAATCTCACTTTCCGGGTTATTATAAAGATTTTCGTCCTTATGTTAAACAATTAACCAAATGCAGGTATTTCCACCGATTGTGCACCGTCTATGCTTATGGCACATTACGAACAAGTTCTCAGAAACTAGGATCCACGAGTTTACGGGGATTACAATGGTGCCCTCTTAGATGTTGTGCACAACTCCGAGACACCTGAAGAGTTTGAGAACAGATGGGGTCATTTAATGAGCACTACACCACCTGGGGAAACGAATGGCAGCGCAATATATTTGCTATACGGGAGCGATGGGTACCGGCTTATGTGAAACATTTGTTTGCTGTCGGGATAACGAGCAGTCAGGGAGTTGAATCTCATCATTCATTCTTGAAAACATACATGATAAGGAAGAACTCACTTTTAGATTTCATGGTACGATTTAAATATGCAGTCAGCCACCAGAGGCATTTGGAGGTATAGGCAGATCATGTTGATAAATCAGAAGTGCCAATTTTATTGACTCATTATCACATGGAGATCCAGATGCAAAGTGTATATACAAAGGCAGTGTTTCTTCTCTTCCAGGAAGAACTTTTGCATGAATATCATATGACTATGAGAAAATCTCTTCCTCTGAAGATGCTAAAGTGTATCAACTGTCTAGGTTTGATGTAGTCTCAGATCGAAAATGACAAGTCACTTGGAGCACTAGCGGCGATATGATCATGACTTGTAGTTGTAAGCTGTTTGAATTTAGCGGGTATCTGTGTCGCCACATATTGTGTATTATGTATAGAAAGGGTGTTAGGGTAATTCCTGGTCATTACATCCTTAATCGATGGGCAAAATAGGTGAAATCAATTCCCGTATTTGAATCTAATCCGGCATCTACAGGGAATGGGGCGTCCATTTCTGCACGTGCCAAGATAATTTCAGATTTTGTGAGCCTGGCGGATGAAGTGTGTATGTCGCCAGAAGTCAAGAATTTTGTCGCGCAAGGGTTCAATGAACTTAGAAGAAAGGCGGTGGAGATGATGGCTATGATGGGACCAGTAGATGCAAACAACAAGAGGGGTAATATTTTTTCATTTTAGCTGTCTTAATGTTGACATTAGTAATGTTTGTTCGCTAAATTTTTCTATTTTTAAAAATTTTTGTAGCGATAATCTTTATTGTTGGTCATGTAGATATGTCAGTCGTGCTTCCCATGCTAGCGGTGGGCACGAGTGTTACGGATGGTTTCAGTGTTCAGGATCCAGTTTCAGTGCGGGCGAAGGGCTCCGGGAAGCGTCTAAAATCATCAAAGGAGAAAGGTCAAAGTGGGAGAAAATGTAGGCGTTGCCTCAAACCAAGTCATAATGCAAAAACATGTCCAGATATTAATTTAGGGTATGACCATCTGCGTTACACTAATCCACATTATTTGTTTACTTCTCTTGAAATAATAATTAATTAAAATCATTTGTTTGTTTGTGATGCTATTTAATTAGTGGTATCATGTTAGGGATGGAAACTATACTTGTCCAGCAAATCATATTGCTTATTATATTTTTTTAAGCTACTTATAATTTTTTCAAGCTAATTATATTTTTTCTAAGCTAATTATATTTTTTATGTTGAAGGCAATATGTGATTTCATTGCCTTAATGGTTATTTCACTTAATTTTATTTGATTTAAAATATGGAAAGTAGATTAGAGTTTCAATGTTGCTTTTGATGTTAATTATTAAACTCTCTTTTTTTTTTTTTGAAGAACTACTTTGATCGACGAGGAGTACATCCCGGATATGTCAAATGCCAATAATAGGATTGGAGATGCTGAGGTTGGAGATGTTGTAGTTGCCGATACATTTGTCTCCCAAGGTTCTGATAACTACTCTGTTCACCCAGATGAGTCTACCGGGGGGCCCGTTCATAGGGTAGTTATGATGTTGTATCGCTATAACTAAGTTAATCCTTTTGGTGTTTGTTTTGTAATCGATGAGCGATGGGTATGCTATGAAACTTGTTTTGTATCACTATAACTAATTTAATCCTATGATAGTTGTTTGGTACTACTACAACCATGCAAAACTGAATACTTTCCCAAAGAATGGTATTTTGGCTGAAAAATGAAGTCATTTTGCTTGAAAAATGTCCAGTGTTTATGAATCTCACGTCATTGTGCTTTCAAAGAATGCTAACTAATCAGGCACGTCCTCAAATGACCAAGTGAAACCGGAAGAAGCCGTCATTAAACTAAGATAAGGTCACATTAAAGTTGATATTACAAGTTGCATTGCACAATAGAAATTACAAAATTTCGACCAACTAATATGCATCAGTACCACCCCAAAATTGAGGATACTACAACAAGACAATATCAAATCCGACAAGTAAACTATAGTATTGAACAACATGGTGGTCGCCTGTCCAACTTATCCAACTTGTCTAACTTGTCCAGTTTGTCCATCTTCTCAGCAATGCATGCAAGTAAGTGATGATCTTCGCTGTGAGCATTCCCCATTACAGTGTACAGATTTTGAGTAGTTGAACTAGGCTTATACTCAACACCTCGATCATTACACATTGTCTCGTCAACCCAATAAAAGCCCTTACATGCCTTCCCCTCCTAGTCAAGAATATGTACACAAGCACATTATTAAAGTTGGCCGACGTCATTACAAGTATTTGAACGAAACACAGTCATCAAAAGAAACGACAATCGTCTACAAATGACAACCATCCCCAAAAGAAAAAAATACTTCACACAACATTCATAATCTAGAAAATAAGCATATCAATTGATAAAGTCACGATTCCCATTAATAGTTTGATCCATCTCCATGAACTTACCTTCACGTTTAAACATTTCCAAAAATCACGATTAGGATTGAGGTGAGTATGTGATGTCCTCAATACCATCGCCGCACCGCAATGACAATTGAAAGATTGAGGGCGCACGGTGCTTGAACGGGAAAAGGCCATCAGTTGATAACCTACATGGAATTGGTGGTCACGTTAAAAATCCATGCACGCATAAACAATGGACATCAAGACCTATACCTCCTCAATCACTTTATTTGTGCTTTGAAATGTACTTGGTGATACCTTTAAAGTGATTTGAACAATAAAGAAACATTTAAACTGATTTGAACAATAAAGAAACACAATTACAGTAACACAATTACATTGTAGATGAAAATGTCCAAATAAATGCAAATACTTATATCACTACACATGTTCTTCCGTTGGGCAGTGTGTATGTCTAGATAAATGCAAGATATTGTGAATTGACCAATAACACCTAATTAACCTATGAGATATGATTTCAGTGACCAAGCTATTGCAGTCGGAATTAAGAAAGTAGCATGTTACAATCCAAAGAAACAAAAAAGAACTCCCAAGGATTTGGAGTGTATACTGCCAGAAAGTAAAATCGGCACACCCAAATCCCCAATTCGGACCAAAAAAAAAAAAAAAACTCCCAACAATGTAAAATCTGAGCAACGTCGGAGTAGCAACTAGTCGTATTTTTTCCCACACCCAAATCCCCAATTCAGACCAAAGAACTCCATCCAAATGTCGTTATCTTTCCCACACCAAAATCCCCAAATCGGACCAAATAACCCCACCCAAAGCGCAGCCGACTGTATTTTTTAGATTTTTCACTCCAAATCCCTAAATCGCTAAATTGCAATTTCCCTAATAACCCAGCGGTGGTGGTCATCCTTTTCGGCACTACCCGAGCTCTCAAAGTTCAGGCGGCAATACCAACCAACAGTAATACTAACCTGAGGCGACGCCGGAAATACTCATCCGCTTGCTCTTGGTGGTTCGGGTCGTGTCTACAAGGCGGTGAAAAAATCAGGCGACGACGTCAAGAAGTTCTCGAAGTTTAGGCATGGAGTTCTTCACAGATCTGAGGTTTGAATCGGGTTGGGGATGAAAAGAAACGTATAAGCTTTATGGTTATTGCACAAGAAGCCCCTGAGCTTTGGACTTCTCTTTAAATTTGGCACCGGGTGAGCTGATGGTTTTCTAGTGGTAAACCATCGATGGGAACATATCGGGGTTGTATCAAATATAATGCTTTGTTGAGATAATATTATCCAATAGGAGGCTTAGATAAATCATGGATCCACTCTTCAAAATCCTACACGCCTATCATGATAAAATTCAAACGAGGATGAGGTTGGTAAAGATATGAAGACTTATCTTTTGTCTTATCCTTTTCCCGTATTTATCTTTGTTTATCTTATCATTTATTTGAACCTTATCCTACCAATTTCAAATCTATCTATCTCTCTTGAATGTAGGAGTTAGGATATGACACAATGTCTTCGGTGGCAAGACCTAGGACTCATACACACGTGTATAAAGGGAGCGAGTTAGGATTAGCTGGGTACGCATGCCGAGAGGAAGGAAAGAAACGAGCATCACCTATATGCATGTATAACCAGCTTTAGCGTCTTCTTCTTCATGGACCTATAGCCGAAAATTCAGAGTGTGTCCAATGCCTAAGTACAAGTCCACTTTGTACTACAAAGCCCACAACTCGACTCCATCAGGACAAATCTTCGGGAGAAGTCAGACTCACTACACAGGAGCCTCAACCAAGAGAAGATCTTCACGGGAGGTGACGATCGGTGCGAGGACCACGCAAACCCAGGGTGGATTGCAGAGTTACAAGAAGTTTGAATAGCAACGGGATGTTGGCTCACAGTACAAGTTAGAAGAGAGATCAGGGAGTGATTGTCGTTGATTCTAAGTTAATTGATAATAATATGCGTATTGTTATCCTTAATTTCTTGTAACTAGTTTAATTTCCTGGCAACTAGTGAATCTGTTTGTCTGCAGGTGCAAACGGGTGGTTTTTTGCCTTGTTGGGTTTTCCACCTTAAAATCGTGTGTGTGCTGTTTTAGCTTAAATTTCGTATGCACTCTTCGTGCTAGATATATCTGACTCATAATCGTAATATAACTCCGATACATCTAGTCTAACTTTACAGTAGGCAAACTGCATTTTAACATAACACAATCCAGATACGTCTGAATAACTTGTACGACAAACAACTCCTAACTTTCTCGTGGTATCAGAGCGGGTTCACTTCAAGAAAGTGAGATCCGATTGTCTGAGAAAATGGACTCACCGGCACCATTCCGACCACCTCTTTTAAATGGTGAAAACTATGCCTACTTGAATATCAGAATGGAGATCTTCATTCAATCGATTGAAGAGCGATGTTGGACCACAACACTTGAAGGTTACATTGTACCCACCGTCACCTCTGAGGCGGGTGTGGTGTCACCTAAACCTAGAAGCACATATATTGATACAGAACGTGCTGCTGCTTCCTTTAATTCTAAAGCTTTAAATGCCATTGGCTCGCAAGTTGATGCTAGTCAGTTCAGATTGATCTCTTGTATGCGAACAGCCAAGGAAGCATGGGACGCCTTGAAAGTAGCCAATGAAGGCACAACTGCAGTGAAGACCTCTAAACTGCAAATGATCATTCAGGAATTCAATCAACTCACCATGGATGACTAGGAAGAGTTCAAAAGTTTCTTTGCAAGGTTGAGTGAGATTACTAACTCAGCCGAATGGCTAGGGATGACGTACACTGCCGAGCAAATCGTGAAGAAGATCCTTAGATCATTGCCCGATAAGTTCTTCCCGAAGATATCTGCTATGGAGGAAAGCAAAGATCTCACCACCATGAGGGTCAATGAACTCATCGGCTCATTGATGACCTTCGAGATGCATCTGAACCGGCGATAAAGAACAAGAAGCCAGGAATTGTATTCAAGGCAAACCATGAAGAGCCAAACACATCTGAGGGATCCAGCAAAGATGAGAACATGGCTCTTCTTACTAAACAATTCAAGAAGCTTCTAAAAAACCAGCAGAAGAGCAAAAACCCCAGATACCAGGGTCAAGCACAAAACCAACTATGGAGGAAGAAGGGCTACTCATACGATAAAGGAAATTCAAGTTCATTCAAGGGAAAGAAGGAGAATCACATCCAATGTAGAGAATGTGAAGGTTATGGACACATTGCTTCTGAGTGTGCTAACACTCTAAAGAGGAAAGGAAAAAAAGCGATGAATATTACCTGGAGTGATGTAGAGTCGGACGTATCTGACTCAGCTTCAGATGATAGCGACTTTGAAAATCAGGTAACTACGCTTACTGCCGTAGTTACACCTATTCCTGATACGGAAAATTCTTTTTCTGTAGGGCCCTGCGGTGATACATCTGGCTTGAGCACTGAAGATCTGAAAAGACAGCTTCAAAGAGCAGAAGAAAGGATAAATCTGTTACATACAGTGCTCGAAGTGAGAAATGAAGATAAAAGAGGTGTCACCACTCCTCGGTGTGGAAATGACCGTGAAGTAGCTAGATTGAATGATGACCTCGCAAAAGCTCAAGAGAAAATTCGCAACTCGTGCTCGGTATGGCTAGACTCGATGAGATTTTGAGTTTTGGTAGGCCGCTGGATTAAAAACTAGTCTTGGCTATGAAGGTAAGAATAAGGGTGTTGTCACTGAAAGTGACTTTGTGAAAACAACAGGATATCAGCCTGAGCATCAGAAGAAACTAAATACAGATGCATCTGTATCAACCAGGCATGTGCAGAACGTTACTGTCTGCAAAACAGAATCGCGTGCATTCAAAAAGCAAAGACATCAGTCCTGAATCATCCACAGAGAAAGACTCAGCAGCCTAAGACATGCCCAGATGTATCTGCCTACCCAGCACATAGCAGGCGAGGTACATCTATCTGTCAGTAATCTGCAATTTCTGTAAAGCCAGGGCATGATGTGTTCACCTGTTTTAACTATCTGAACATGGTCAACATTCACAAAGGAAGCACATCATCAATCATGACCTGCCCAAGCAAACATGGGTAACGGAAACTAAGGCGAATGCATTTGTTGTTTAATTATCTTTTAGTGCCTTAGTTCCAAATACTTGCTACTTTGACAGTGGGTGTTCTAGACATATGACAGGTGATCTAAGCGTGCTATCGAATTTTCAAGAAGGTGAAACGGGCGTAGTTACCTTTGGCGATGGTAAAAAGGGGAAGATAGCCGGTTCTGGAATCATAAATCTAGACGGCCTATCCATTCTGAACAATGTTCTTTATGTTTCCGATCTTAAAGCTAATCTAATTAGCGTAGGCCAATTATGTGATGATAATCTGATTGTACTGTTTGCTAAGAATTATTGCAAGGTACTCCGATGAGACGAGGAATCGGATCCGATGGAGAGTGTTCTGTTCAAGGGGATTCGATCAAGTGACAGATGCTATACACTTGACAATCCCATTTCATGCAACTCGGTGGCCATCAAAACCGAGAAGCTATTGCACAACCGACTGGGGCACATGAACTAGGGGTGGGCGTTCCGGGTAGTGAACTACCCGGAACCGAACCGTAAATTCCGATTCCTTGAAAAATGGATCTGTTTGATTCTTTTCAAATGAAGTACCCGTTCGGTTCCGATTCCTTCCTGTACCGATTCTACCTGTTCAGTTCTGGTTATTTTATGATGCATTTTTTATTACTCGAAAAATACAAGAAAAAAATAAAAATTTTGATTCCAACATAAATATAACAAAAAAAATAGCAACAGCAGCAGCATTGCTGCTGCTGGGCCAGGCAGCAGCTTGCTGCTGCAGCAGTTGCTACTGCTGCTGCCTAACAGCAGCAGCAGAATTATATTAGAATTTTACTAGAGTTAGCACCAAAATTTACTAGAATTTTACTAGAATTAGCACCAAATTTTAAATTTACTAAAAGAATTCACAAAAGTCGGCAATCAAATAGAAGAAATATTGCTATTTCTTATTCTATTCCGGTTCCAGTTCCCGGTTTTTTAGAAAGGACCCGTTCGGTTTTCATTCCGGTTCCGGTTCGGTTCCGGTTCTTATTTTTTTTTAAAAGAACCATTCGGTTCCAGTTCTTTCGGTTCGATTTCGGTTCTTTCGATTCCAGTTTTTTTTCCCATCCCTAACATGAACTACCATGATCTTGTGAAACTGTCAAAACCTCAAGCAGTAAAAGAAATGCCCAACATCAGAAATATTCCCCATGGCGTTTGTGGAGATTGTCAAATGGGTAAGCAAACCAGAAGCCGCCATAAGCCAGGTAAGTTCCTCACCACCTCCCATGTGCTTGAATTAATCCATATGGATCTGATGGGTCCGATTCAAAAGGAAAGTATAGGAGGTAAAAGATACATCTACGTGTGTATCGATGACTTCTCGAGATATACCTGGGTCTTGTTCATTCGTGAAAAATCTGATGCCTTTGATAGTTTCGTCGTTTTGTTTCAGAGATTGAGCAATGAAAAAGTCAATGAACATGTAAGGATTAAAAGGATCAGAAGTGACCATGGAAGAGAGCTTGAAAACTCGGACTTTGTAGACTTTTGTGCACAACACGGGATCAGCCATGAGTTCTCTGCTCCAAAGACCCCCGAACAAAATGGTGTCGTGGAAAGAAAGAACAGAACCCTATAGGAGATGGCTCACGTAATGCTGCATACAGCAAACACGTGTCTCCGAAATTTTGGGCGGAAGCCATCAACACCGCTTGCTACATCTCCAATCGAGTCTTCTTTAGATTTGGGTCCAAACAAACCCCCTATGAAATTTGAAAGGGTAGGAAACCTAGGGCTAACTACTTCCATGTGTTCGGGAGCAGGTGTCATATTTTAAAAGACAGGGAGCATTTGGGAAAATTTGACTCTAAGTCAGATGAAGGAGTGTTCCTAGGGTATTCAGAAAATAGTAGGACCTATAGAGTCTTCAACAATCGAACTCAAACTGTTGTTGAATCTATTAACGTTAAATTTGATGATACTGATGATGTGTCGCATGATCTGCAGATAGATGGATCAGCTCCGTGGGAGCCTCTCCCAGAATTGACTCCCCACCAAGCAAGTCGGGATAAGCTGAGCCAGAACAGCACTCTGCAGAAACCCAGATGGATCCAGACACATCCCACTCAGGTGACTCTGATGCTGAACGTGCCGATGCGGATGCATCTCAGCCGACAGTGCAGGAGATTCCCACGAAAAGACCCTCTTCTAGGGTCCAAAAAGCCCATCCAATTGATAACATCCTCTCCAATCCTTCCAAAAGGATGGTGACACGGAAGAAGTTTGCCGCTAAGATGGGAAACCTGAACTGTCTAGAAGCATGTGCTACATGTCTCAGATTGAACCAAAGAACGTCAGAGAAGCATTAAAAGATGAAAACTAGGTGCTAGCTATGCAAGAGGAGCTGAATCAATTCGAGAGGAACAATGTTTGGGACTTGGTATCCCCGCCGGATAATGCAAATGTAATTGGAATGAAGTGGGTTTTAAGAAACAAGTCTAATGAGCAAGGTCAAGTTGTGAGAAATAAAGCAAGACTTGTGGCTCAAGGTTACACTCAGGTAGAAGGTATCGATTTTGAAGAGACATTTGCACCAGTGGCCAGATTGGAATCCATCAGGTTGTTGTTTGTTGTATCTTGCTACATCAACTTCAAGCTATACCAGATGGATATAAAGAGCGCTTTCCTGAATGGCGTGTTGAGCAAAGAAGCTTATGTGGAGCAACCGCAAGGATTCATCGATCCATTTCATCTTGATCATGTATAGTGGCTGAAAAAGGCCTTGTACTGTAACACCCCAAGTCTAGAAACCTAGACCTGAAAGCATTATCGATTACTTCGTTTTAAAATGCGGAATAGATAAATTAACTTACGACATATTTATTTTCTTGTTTAATAAAACCTACAGAAATTTTGATAGCCTTTTTTTTCTACAAATTTAACATAACTGGCCTACTAGAAGAATCACCGTCCTCATAGTTTTCCAAAATCCCCAAATGGAGAAATTAAAAGAATCATAAATACAAATCTTTTGTCCAAAAATAAAAATACTTCCATCTGGTCGATTAGTTTAAAATGATGAGCAACTCATCTCAACCAATAAACATGTTTGCTAACTTTCAAATTTTAAAAAAAAAATCGAGTACTGTCTGTGTCTTCCTCCAAGCAATCTCCTCGACCATTTAGCTTTCATCACCTATAAAGCAGGAAAAAGTATACGTGTGAGCTAAAGCTCACTAAGTAAACCCCATGCACATGACGTATGCTTATGATGTGCAATGCATTGAATGCATTTTCAATTTATGTATCCCACTTTCTTTAACACTTCGAAAATCATTCAAATCTTTCCATTTCCTTTCAAAATATTTCACTTCTTTCAAAAATACTTCCTTTCAATCGTGAGCTCACTTGGTGTATCCTCTAGCCAATCAGACGCAGTGGGCCATTCTTAGTTGGAACCAGAAAACATTCTACCGGTAGTTCATTACTTTCACTTTCACATTTCTTTCGCTTTCACATTATTTTAGTCAATTGTATGCCGGTCCCCCGCGCCCCATTTTCCACTCACCCCTTTCATGATGTGAAATGTACACCCATTCTTTCTTAAAACTTGAGATAACTTTCTTTCAAAACTTGCACTTTTCAACCGAAACATTATTCTTTAAAACCATTGACCAAACGTGCTCATGGATGCAATGGTTTAATGTTTATAAATGTTTGATCATTGCTTAGCATGTATAGTGCTTATACAACATAAAAAAAATAGTGCTGAAATCATACATCATTGCAAAGAGGCCACATAAGCACATCAATTTACCTTAACCCATTCATCTTACATGCAACCACGTAAAGTTTACTTACCTGAGATCCATAGCAATTTACTTTGAGAAGCAAGTGGAGGTGTCCTTAGCCACGAATCAGCGTGTAGCGATCCTAATTAGGTCATCATTTGGTTTTAACGTCATTGATTCCTAGGACTTCATCTTATAAGCTGCGATACATTACTATACCATCTTAGGTTATTCATCACCACTCCATATACATGTATTTACACACGTAATAAGTCCTAGAAGAATAATAAGAACATTAACGATATGCTTTCTAAAGAATTACCACATTGAATTCAAGTTAATCCATCAATCCCAACAAGAATTGGCATAACCCACAAATTAAAGCATGAAGTCACATAATTCCAATTTGGTTCAACAAGTGACTCATAGAGATACCTCATTGATTAAAATCACCTCTAAATTAGATTGTAGAAAGCCATGATGGATTTTCAACTCTAACACGAAACTATAAAAGATATTATGGTTTATAGAATTATTTAAAATAACAAGCGATATCATAAAATTCTAAAATTTATCACCAGGCGTTAGAAAACTCATGTATATTCATCATACTTAAAAATTAGCTCATGGGAATTACTTTTCTGACAAACAATTTTTGATCCGGGAAAAACCACATTCTCAGGTACAACTTTGCCCATGCTTACTAAAAGTGTAATAAAGACCTCTACAGGCCACCAAATGATGTCAAATCAATTTCAAATGATAGATAACTCATAGAGATCACTTTCCGACTTTGAATCACCAAGAAATGCCCTTTATGCTAAAAGTTATGGCATTCAAAGTTAAATCTTGGCCGAGAAAATCACACTTTACACAATACATTGGTTTTTTTTTGTTTCAAGCAACTCATCAAACACTTTAATGGCTTAGTGAAACATTGGCTAGTCTTAATCCTACATGCATCATCACATCATGCCCATGAATTTCCAACAATAAGGACTCAAACACAAGACATAATATCACACTAAATCTTTCACTCTATTCAAGATCCACTCTAACTAGAAAGGCTGGAAAGGTTTACGCCGAAAGACAAACTTTGAAAAATCATTTTAAATAGGAACTTGATGTCGTAAAATCATGAAATTCATATCGAGGAGATGGAAGACCGTTGTAAGTTTAACGTGCTTGAAAATTAGCACATTATAAGCATATTTAGGCGTCAAAACCATTTTTACGGGCAAAACCACATTCTCGGGTGGAATTTGCCCGATCTCAAATCTCACGGAAGTATCATCAAATCTTCTCTGAACTCAGAATGATGTCAAACTAGTTCTAGATGATATATAACTCATAGGGGTCATTTTCAATTTGAATCATCCATAAAATCAACTTGAAAGCAAAATTTATGGGATTTCAAAGAAAAGAGCGAAAAGCTGGAAAAATCACAGTTTGAATAACACATTGGTTTTTCTTTCACGAAATTCATCAAACACCTTGATGGCTTAATTAGTATACATATATCTAGCTTGAAGAATCAAATAACTTACTTTTCTCCAATAAATCAAAGTTTTAATTAATCCATAAACTTCAAAGTATTAACCCTACAAAACTATTCTAGGGTAGAATTAGACAACAAGAGGATATTACCTTAGTGGAAGCAAATTGAGGCACAAGAAGAGAGAAGATGCAAGGTTGTCCAAGGAACGTGAGATGGAGCCGAAGTTGAGGCGTGAGAGAGATTGTGAGATAGAGGCAGCGTGATTCATAATATGAGTCTTTGGGTTGTTTAGTTGGGTTTTATATCATGAACTCTAATTGGGCCTCCACCTTTAGGTCATTAGGTGTATTTGGGTCCAATAATAAAATTTTATCTTGGAGTTAAGAATACTAGATGTAATATTGGATTTTAAAATTTAGGACTCAGGAATAGGGTTAAATAAATTAACCCTGAAATTAAAATGTACCACTCTGACTTATCATTATTGTTTTCTTTTGTTCAATTATAAGCAAGTAGTAAAACATTTAAATTGTAAATAATTTAAACACAAACGTAATAACATAACACTTAAGCTCATTCTCATTAAATCAAACATTCTAATTGGCACATTGAGCATGATGGCGTTCGAGTCCCTCCACTGCAAAACAAAACTCAATAATTGTCAATAATAAGTATTGATTACAATTTAAAATATTCAATTCACTTATTGTGGAGTAAAATAAATAATTTTATAAAATAATTCATAAATATACGTAAGTTGACATGCGGTGTTACATGTACGGTCTAAAACAAGCCCCACGGGCTTGGTACGAGAGGCTCACATCATTCTTACTCAGCAAAAGGATCGAGAAGGGAGGAACTGACAAAACTCTTTTTATTGAACACTTGAAATCTGGACTGATCATGGCCCAAATCTATGTTGATGATATCGTGTTTGGGTCTACCTCTGAGTCCAAAACTACAGAATTTGTAAATTTGATGAAGAGAGAATTCGAAATGAGCATGGTCAGAGAACTAACCTTTTTCCTTGGTTTGCAGGTAAAGCAGGATACATCTGGCATTTTCGTCTCACAAATGAAATATGCCAAAAACCTGGTCAAGAAGTTTGGCCTTGAAGATGCTAAGCCGATGAGAACTCCCATGGCTACAACACTAAAACTTTCAAAGGATGATACAGGCAAAGATGTAGATGCGTCCATCTACAGGAGCATGATTGGAAGTCTATTGTATCTCACTGCAAGTAGACCCGATATATCCTTCAGTGGTGGTGTTTGCGCGAGATATCAAGCTAAGCCAAAGGAGTCACATCTTGCTGCAGTTAAGAGAATAATCAAGTATGTGAGTGGTACATCCGGTTATGGTATTTGGTTTACGAGAGATACTACAGCACATCTCATAGGATATTCAGATCTTACTGGGCCAAAAATGTGGACAACCGAAAAAGCACCTCCGGTGGGTGCTTCTATCTGGGAAATAATCTTGTTGCTTGGCAAAGCAAGAAATAGAATTCCATCTCCTTATCCACAGCTGAAGCGGAATATATTGCCGCTGGGAGCTGCTGCACACAGCTTCTCTGGATGAAACAAATGTTGGAGGATTATGCGATAAACACTGACCAGGCCACAATGTTCTGTGACAACACCGTGCCATCAATATCTCTAAGAACCCAATGCAACACTCTAGAACCAAACACATTGAGATACGGCACCATTTCATCCGAGAATTGGTGGAACAAAAGATTATCACTTTGGAGCACATACCGACTGATTTACAGCTTGCAGATTTGTTTACGAAGGCCCTCGATACTGCCAAATTTGAAAGCCTTAGAAAATAGATTGGAGTCTCACCCTCATCCGAGTAGGATCATGCATATCACAAAAAAAAGAAAAAAATAAAAATATTATATACATATATATATGAGTACGCATTGTCTCCTCATTGCATTTGTTTTCCATGTTTTCTACGTGCATATAGGTGAGATACATCCTCTTCTGAGTTTGTAAGTATATCCGACTAACTGTATGTCATGTCTGTACAGGATACATCTAAGTGCTTGGGCTTACTGGGAGGAGGATACATCTCGCAGTCGACGGTCAACATGTTTCTCTAATCAATCTAATGCACCTAGTTTGGCAACCCGAAAGAATAAGTCACTACTGTCAATGCTATGAGGTCATCGCCTCTGATTAAAGCTCTGCATTCTAAGTGTAGACCTACGATCTATCTCTTGCTATAGCGTTGCATGGAATTGATTGTCCAAGGGCAGGGTTAGTGGAAAAGAAGCCTGCCAATCAAAGCCAAGCCCATACCCCTTTCCAAAAAAAAAAAAAGGAGCAAAATTTGAAAAAGAAATTGAGAAAATTGAAAAGATGGCTTCTGGGGATTAAGCGTAGTCGTTCCCACATTCCAAGAGACATTGCCAAAGATAGAAAAAGTTGGCAAGCAGAATATTGAAAATTGCACTCACATAGATTAAGATCGGTCTGCTTGTACACTTCAGTGAGAGCCAATAAGTCAGGGCAACCATAAGGTGATTGACAGTACGTGATTGACTGATGGTTGCTGGATTCATACACTCACGGTTACTCAATTGATCCATGCCATGGTGGATTGTACGCTACCCAGATGCATCTGACTCAATGAAAGCTGAAGGTACTCAGATATATCAGAGTCCTCTCATTTGGTAACATATGCTAGATGCATCTAGCCCTATTTTTCATTTTTATTCTTTGCATTTTTGCATTAGTATAATCTGCTAAGGGGCAGTATACAGTGGGCTTAAGTGACGCATTTGTGCTGATCGAATCAATTAGTTGTGGGCCCAGTACAAGTGGTGATTCTGTTTATATATAACTCTAAAATATTCTTATTCTAACTGACAACGAATTTTGAAGGAAAAGAATTTCGCGCCACTTGGAATTCTTAACGGCTTGGACTACTTGAAGGTCTCTACTTAAAAGGGTCAAAAAGTCAAAGATCTCTCCATCTCCCTCTTCCTCACCCGTAGGCCTTTCTCTCACTCTCTCAAGCCCTCACTTTCCACCATTACCAACACCCCAAGCTCTCACTCTCTAAAACTCGAACCTCTAAACACCAAATTGACTCTATTACACCTACATCCGACATGGGAAGAGCGAAATCCATGGCTAAGAGACTAGATCTCGACGACAATCCACGAAAGATGGCAAAAAAAAACCCCAAATCTCACGACGGAGCCACCGCCTCCGCCGTGCCCACCCCGACGCCGTCAGTGCTTCTCCTTCCCGGACCCGATGCGCCGCCGCCACAGCCACCGATGAGCGCCACCTTCGCCACTGCCTCCGAGTCGACGCCGCCACCACTTCCGTTACCGTCGACGCCACTGCTCTACCGAGTATCATTGGTACATTCTCTCTTCCCTCTCTAGATATTCGTAGTGAGGTGCTAGGCTCAAAAGGTGAAAAAGTTGATGTAGAGAGTAGGGATGTTAGCATTGAAGTAAATAGAAATTTCGCAGATGTGCTTGGTGCACATCAGTTTGTGGATAATGTGCTAAATGTTGTTGTGGATGATGAGATTGTCAAAACAAGTGACAAAAAGAATACTAGTAGAAGTGATGATGATGATGGGGACGATGAAGATGATGACAGTGAGGAGAATGGTGAGGAGAATGAGGGTGAAAAGGAGGTAGACACTTCACAGCCTCCATCTACGGGTGATAAATCGGGTTCCGATTTTGAGGATGAAAATCTCGAAAAAGATGATGCCAGTGAAGCTGAGGAAGTTGAGGTTGAAGTTGTTGAGACGATAAGAAAAAGCAAGAGCCAAGTCGTCGTGCCAAGGAGAAAGCAGCCCAAGTGAGGGGTTTCTAATGAGCAGGATATATTTGGCTGTGCTGAGATACTCAAGTTGGATCCTACTGGAAGTGAATTCCCGAAGGAGGTCCTTGTGGGATATCAGTTTCCACCCATCAGTTATAGGTTTGTCTCTAAAGATGCCTATCAGGACTATTTGCAATTTATGTCGAAAATGCAACTTTAATATGAAATATCCATGTGCTTTAATAAGTTCTTGAAGTTCAATTATGAAGAGTTATTCAGATACTATGGGTTGGAAAAGCTTGGGTATATTGCTCCTACGTCCAAGGTAAATGAGACCATCATAAGAGAATTCATGGAAAATATTCCCAACACTAAAGATAAGCCGATGCCTACCAAGATTTATGTAAGGGGAACGTTAATTCCTTTCTCGGCGCGCTCTCTTCGCACATGGTTAGGATTAAATGTAGATGTTAGTGAAGAAGAACTGTTGGATGTGTCTAAGGATGCCATTGCCAAAGAACTGAATGGAGGAGAGTTCAGTTGGCCTGAGGGAAAGTTTAAAGTGAGTGATTTGACTATGGAATACAAAGTGTTGGCCGAATTCATGCATACTAATCTAGAGCCTCATCTGCATATATCTGAGTTGAGTCTAGAGCAGGCTACGACTTTACATGTTTGTCACTAGGAAGAATTATGATTGGGCTGAGCGCATATACCAATACATTATTAAAACAGTTGCTCTGAGTGGCCCACAACACTCATCGGTCAAGAATCTGTTGTTTCCATGGCTCTTGTCTACTTATCTTCTTGACAAAGGTGTAAAAGAACATGATGGGGCGTTGTGAAAGACAACGGAGTCGACAAGTTCACATGGTCACAGTCCACAGGTTGCTCCACCCTCGATCCCATCATCTCAAGTCACAGCCCGTAGCAGCACCAGACACATCTAGGATGACTCAACTGGAAAGTGATATCGCTGAGCTAAAGGCGAGTGGTGCACGGCAGCTGCATCTGTTGGAGCTGATCGCTGGCAACATAGGCTTACCCCTCGATGACGATGCCGATCCGTCGGGGTCTAGCAGAAAGAGGAAAGATCCATCCTGCGCTGCCTCGCAGTCTCAGCACAAGAAGAATAAATGAACTCTCCCAGATATATCTGGCTCGACTTTCTTTAGACAATATCCTGTTTCTTTTCGTTTCTTGAACTACTATTACTACATTTAGCACTTTTTATGGATCTGTAAACCATACATTGGCTCGCTCTTTTATTGACGTCTTTATTCGGATAGGTTGCAGACGCTCTACTTTTGGATGGCTCTTTGGCTTCTCACTATTTCCAAAAAGGAGAGTAGTAATAAATTTAACTTTAGTAATAAATTCGTATTAATAAATTTCAATTTAATAAATTTTGGTATTGATATGTTTATATGTCTCGCATGCATGATATGTTCGTAGGATATGTTTATATGGTTCACATGCATGAAAATTGTGATCGTTGTGGTTAGAGGGAGAGATCGTATTTAGGGGGAGAGTCATTTGGCATACTTGGTTTTGGAAAAATAGAAAAGCCAAATGGGGAGATTGTTAGTTTTTTTAATGGACATGATTTCATTAATTAAAAGCTAGCTATCTTAATTGTCATTTCTATTTTTTCACACTTAATTTAATTAATTGAGTTTCTTATTATGACAATTAAATGGACTAAATTCATTATGATTATATTATCAAATATAATGCTTTGTTGAGATAATGTTATCCAATATGAGGTTTAGATAAATCATGGATCTACTCTTCAAAATCCTACACGCCTATCATGATAAAATTCAAACGAGGATGAGGTTGGTAAAGATATGAAGACTTATCTTTGGTCTTATCCTTTTCCCGTATTTATCTTTGTTTATCTTATCATTTATTTGAACCTTATCCTACCAATTTCAAATCTATCTATCTCTCTTGAATGTAGGAGTTTGGATGTGATACAATGTCTTCACCGGCAAAACATAGGACTCATACACACGTGTATAAAGGGAGCGAGTGAGGATTAGCTGGGTATGCATGCCGAGAGGAAAGAAAGAAACGAGCATGGCCTACATGCATGCATAACCAACTTTGGTGTCTTCTTCTTCATAGACCTATAGCCGAAAATTCAGAGTGTGTGTCCAACGCCTAAGTACAAGTCCACTTTGTACTACAAAGCCCACAACTCGACTCCATCAGGACAAATCTTCGGGAGAAGTCAGATCTTCACAGGAGGTGACGATCGGTGTGAGGACCACGCAAACCCAGGGTGGATTGCAGAGTTACAAGAAGTTTGAATAGCAACGGGATGTTGGCTCACAGTACAAGTTAGAAGAGAGATGGAGTGATTGTCGTTGATTCTAGTTGTTTAATAATAATATGCGTATTGTTATCCTTAATTTCTTGTAACTGGTTTAATTTCCTGGCAACTAGCGAATTTGTTTGTCTGCAGGTGCAGACGGGTGGTTTTTTGCCCGGGTTGGTTTTCCACCTTAAAATCGTGTGTGTGCTGTTTTAGCTTAAATTTCGAATACACTCTTCGTGCTAGATATATCTTGCCCATAATAGTAATATAACTCAGATACATCTAGTCTGACTTTACAGTAGGCAAATTGCATTTTAACGAAACACAATCCAGATACGTCCGAATAACCTGTACGACAGACAACTCTTAACTTTCAGAGTGGACGAGTCATCACTGGATCCCCATTAACATAGTACAACATTTCCGTATAACATTTTAGTTCCATATATACAGTTAAACAATGTTCATTTCATATAGTCAACAACAATTTCCTTAGTGAAAAACAATAATCCACAAGCAGTACTGTATTTGAAAGAAGGCTTACAAAATTGCTTTGAGTTAATAAATGATGAGCACCTGAATAGAGTGAGACTGAATACTAAGAACTCAGCTGTCTCCGATGGTAGTGCTAAAGCAAGAATCGGGCGGAGGCACCATTACCGATTTCTTTAAACTCATATTCAATATAAAAAGTTCCATTTCAAAAAAGGTCATCTCGCAATGCAACGACTTTGGGGTGGTTTATGTTGGGAAAGCATAAAAAAGGCCATCTTATAAAAGCTTTGTGGCTAAATTCGCAGACAGAGTTAGTCCCAATTATATATATGTGCATGTGACTACCAAAGTAATTATTAAATTATATAGCATATCTCAGCACTTGTAGAATACAATGCTTATGCAGAAATGCATCCTGGGATTTACATATAACAGTTCAAAATTTACAAGCCATATGACATACATTATACTATTATTATAGTTGTGCACAAATGCTAAAAGTAAGTTGAATAGTTAATTACCCATATATGGCATGCATGTATCATGTATCAGCACCAATTCCAAAGCTATCAAGATATCAACATATATATACCAATTTCAGATTGTCAATTAACAAAGGGGAAAAATGGTGGAGTCAAGTTAACCAATATACGGACTAGTGAACTCCAATGTATTCTTTCCCAAAAGCAGTTCGTGAGTGAGCATATCCGTATTTGCACATAGAACAGAGGCCAAAATCAGAACCTAAAATTCAATCCAGATCTGTTTAGCAATCTTGTTGAGGAAGTTTGCTTTAAGTGTGTAGGTAAATACAAATTACTAAACAGATGCACAATGAGCAAAAAAATCAGTAAATTACATCACATTCACATATAAATTATAAAATAAAAAGAATGAGAATACAAAACTGAGAACGACGGCTGAGGCTTGCGTAACACACAATGCCCTTAAATCAAATTCGTCCTCACTACAAAATGACGGACCTTTTTCTCCCATAATAGAATGACCAAACTGCGGTGTTGCAACCAAACTGAACTAAGTGCCTGAAGCAATACCTCCAAGCGTTGAACAAAAGAAGAAACTCGAGAAGAGAATAGTAGGAAAATATGGATGTTCAAATTTTCTATGTTGTTTTGAGATGCAGAGGAGTTGCTAGTCTTATAGGTAAATGGGAGCTCCCTTATTCATGTCCAGCAATTACTCCCAATGTCAGTTACAGTTTAGGAATGAACAAGGTAGCTGTTTTCCATTAACCAGCAGTTACAATGTAGATTTGAATGCTAGACGTTCCCAAGTTTGAGTTGAAACGCATGGGAAAAGGAAAACACGCAAAACCGTGGTTTACACTGTGTGGCCAATTTCTGTGTGACATTCGTGTACTCGGGTCGCCTCACACACAAGTCCCAAAGCTTGTGATTTGTACCCACTGCGCGCGGGTGCATAGGCCACGAAGGAACCTCTAAGTAACAAGCAGTTTCACTTTGTAAGTTGCCAACCATATTTATATTGGTCCACACTTTTGAAATCTTCCGTTGTGGGATAGCATCCACTTAGTGGGACTCACTCCACCTATATTTCCAACACACAGATCAACGACGAGGGGATGCGATGGGCTAACGTAATAGATAAACGGAGAACGATGGTGTCAACAGAGGGAAACAGAGAAGAGAGAACAAAGAGGAGAAATTGATGCCAAATAAAAATAAGGCGACGAATCCATTGGCGCGGAAGGTTCGAACCCAAGACCAAAAGAATAAATGGAGTCTAACCATATGGATCGGGTCAAGTCCGTGAAAATGCCTGCAGGGCGAGCTATTAAAACCGTCCAAAACAATGTCGATTCTTCTACCAAAACAACAAAACGACATCGTTTTTGTTTTGTCGTCTCTACAGTAAACCCCTCTACACACTTATAAGATAGTAAGGATATATACATAGGACCAAAAGTGTGTGAAAAGACACATACTTTCACGCCCAAAGCATGTAATTATTACTTTTTTTAATGGCTTAGTTAGCAAGCTTGTACGGGCGTAATTGCTTTGTCATGAAATTGCATGCACATTCCTTATTACCAAAAACAAAAATCATGTACAGCTAAAAAAGCTAGGTACATAACAAAACGGAACTTGATCAAGTATTCCTGCTGGCTCCATATTAGCTCCATAATATGGAGCCAGCGCCTTACGTGGCGGCAGATGTGGAAGCACTCCAACTAAGAGGAGGCCCGGTGCCATTTTTAAAAGGGAAAAGAAAGTCTAGGGGCTAGCGTTGCAATTTTTGAAATCTGATGCCCAAAACCAACCCTAATTGGGAGAATTTGCAATTCAAATCGCTCGCCGCAAATGTGAGCTCAATTGGCACCCTAACACACCCAGCCATTGACTTGCCGGAAAGAAGCCGCCGCCAGCAACACCAGTAGGTCTAATGACATAGTGACCACTAGTTGTGCTGTAAAGATGCTCAAAATTCAAGCGATGTGCGAGAATGATTTTACGGATAAGGCTAGGAGGGATGAAATTTCAACTTATTGAGAGAATGAAGAAGAGGTTCAAGAAGGGTATAAAGAAGATGGTAAAGAAGAGAATCTTAATCCAAGTACCCTAATTATCCAATTTTCAAATAGTTGATTTGTTTGACAAGTTTTGTTAGTATATGAACTGTATAAATGAGGGGTGCAGGATATGCCAACGTTAGGTTTTGGGCTTCAGTTATTGCACGTTTAATTTGTTTGTAATTTTCTATTTTTTGTGTTTAGAGAAAAACATCTGTGTAAATCTAAATTCAAGAAGTGATATGTTGCATCTAGTTCAAAATTAGTCACAATTGGTCACACTTTGTCCAATTCAAAGATATATGTTGCAAATTTTCAGCTTTATTTTCAGTTTTCAGTTTTATTAATGCTCTTGTAACGCTGTCTCTAGTTATGCTATATAATCACATGAAGTATGACCCCTCCCCATATGGGGAGCTCCCCATGCCACATGTCAACTTTTAAAAAAAAAAAGAGGACCCACTTGAGGCCCCCCTCCCCAAATCGCCTAGGGGGGGGGGGGGGGGGAGGGGGGACATTTGGCATAAGGAGGGGATCAAAATTGATAATCACATACTGTGCACAATTAAATTATTTAACATACCTTTGACACGTGCACAATTCACATCTTGTACGGATTCATTAATATCTTATGGTGGTATAAACATATATTATGCATAAACTCACTTCTTATACGGATCCGTATCACATTTACGGAACTAGAGACAACGTTACACACACATATATTGATCCTTTCAAGTGTTTTCGAAATCTCGAGTCCATTCTTGAACACAAGTGATCATTATCAAAACCAAAACATTGCATTTCCTTACAGAAAAGTTATAATACTATACGTTCAATCAAACATATATATATAACGAACTTCCAACATATATTCATATGACTCAAAAGATTTTTATTTCCATTTAACTACTTAGCGCACAATCTTTTCTTCCCTTCTTCTCACACATCATGCTTTGGATGACCCTCTACCATCTCCGATCGGCTTTCCATGACCAACCTCATCTAACATAGGAAAAGAAAAAAAAATGAGTCATAAAGACTCAGTGGCGAATAGATGCGGATGCAAACGTGTGGGATGATTGTGAATTTGGGCGATTGCTAATCATGTGTCTATATTGGCGCCAACGTATATCACATTTCACATATGGCCTTTTGTTAATCATATCACATACACGGCCACAATATATTAGCCTCACATCACATTTTGGGGCTTCGATCCCCCATTTTGGCCACTTGACTTTCTTAGATGTAAATACATGATTGGCAACCTCTTATGCAAATCAATTCGTGACATACTTATACTAATATGCCAAACAAATCATGCAACAAAAGAACTTCATTCCATAGATTGTCACTAACCAAACTTCTTGAAGGAACTTGATAACATAAAGAAGATTGGTTGTCATTACATTGGTTGTCACTAACCAAACTTCTTGAAGGAACTTGAAGGAACTTGATAACATTGGTTGTCATTACATTTTCTTCATAATTTGCCTGTCATATCACGGACTAATACACCAAAGAAGATGAAGAAACATAAAGAACATGTTAAGGCATTCAAACATAGAAATTATAACATAGCACCAAGAAACTTTCCAATCATGAACTTGACTATAGTCACAATTGAATAACTTACCTCTTCACATACATAAACACATCTATTACCCACCTTTAATCTAGAGAAAAAGCACAAGAAGACTTTGATGAATTCTCATTTTCTTCCTTTCCTTTCCCCTTCTTCTTTTCAGCACCAATAATAGATATATAAGGATAACTATTGGTAAATAACTCTCAAACAAAATTTGGAAAGCTTAGAGGTGATCGAGGATGTTCTTGGAGGTGTTTTTGTGAGTTAGGGACGAAATTGGCTATTATATACACCACCAAATGGCTAGAAATGTTTAGAATAAGTTTTCTGCCGACTTGAAATTACAGGCCGTATCTTATTATTTACATTCGTAAATAACAAAATTACAGCTTATCAATATTCTATACGGCTGTACAATAATTTTCAAAAATCTTTCACATCTCTTCATTTCAATAGTACGGTCGTATCTAAAAGTATTACAGCCGTAACTAAAATAATACAGCAGTATCTATAAATATTATGGCCGTATAAAAGTTTATGAAAATTTTTCACTTCTTACTCTTAGATTTTACGGCCGTAACAATAAATTTTACGACCGTACTGAATATATTACAGCGGTATCCTAAAATCTTACGGCTGTAAAAATAGTTGTTGCTGAAATTTTTCCACCACATAAATTCTTATGGCCATATCACTATCATACACAATAATACACCTACATATCAATCTTAAGCACGTCAAAAGCAATCATCATTCATCAAACATATTCGTAATCACCTACAAAAATCACTTCTAATCATATATGAAATCAGTCGGGGTGTTGCAGCTTTAATCATCCTCATTAATAATTAAGGTTTTTTTTAAGTTCTTTGATATTCTTTCATTAATAAGATTTTGACAATATAATATAAAAATTACAATTTTGTAATTTCAATAATCTTTACCGAATTTTTAGTAAACAATTGGTTTAGTGAAAAACAATTTATCAGAAAGAATATGGGATGTATTTTAATATTTTTCATCAACGCAGTTTTTGTTTATTTAAGAAATATGTTGTGAAAATCCAATTTTTTATTAAAAATAATATTCTACATTCTGACATTTCATTTATCTATGAAGTGTTATATATTAATTCAGTGATGAATTTATGATTTTTAGTAGTACGAGCTGAAACATACAAAATATCAAATTGACTAAGGCTCTATATAATAACTTTTAAAAATTTTTCATAGATATTTCTTACACAAATAAAATTTTTATAATGTTATTCATATAAATATTTTACGATTACATACACCCTATATATAACCTCACATAAACAAATAGTTTAAAATTACGTACAATGCACATGTCTGTGAACTAGTCATATAAAAGCGTCATAATCACTAGTGATAACATTTATGTGGTAAACCATAAATATTGGCTAATGTATGTGAAATTAGTTTGTTAATTATAATCCTTAGCATTGCTTATTGTATCATTATTAATATGTCACAAGCAGCCATCACAATAGAAGCTCTTAACAAATTAAATGATAAATGATTAAGTGCTTACCATTTGCCTTTGCCTTCACAACTATATTAGAAGAATATAATTAGCATCTGTATGGGTTTGCCTTTACCTTTACTATTATATTAGCATGTTTGCCCGCTGGTAGGAATTGGAATGAGTAAGCATGTTTACTTGACTTTTGCAAACTACATCAGTTGGGATTTTGGTTTCTAGTTCAATGAACTAGAAGAGTTATGACTTTTGCCTCTGAAAAATATTTTCTAGTTCAATAAACTTGATGAGACTTAAACAACCTTTTTATTTTTGCAGAAGTGGAGTTGTCGAAAGCCGGTGACAAATACATTCGCCAAGTTTGTTCCAATCATCAACCATCTGTTGGGAAGACATTTAATCCCACGGATGAGGCATTTGAATTCTACAATAGTTATGACTCTTATGAGAGGGTGGCTAGTTTCAGCACTCGTAAACACACAAGCAAAAAAATAGAAGGTAGTACAACATATTGGTCGAGAACATTTACTTGCTCTAGACAAGGCCTGACTAACTTCAGGTATCAAGAGAAGAAGAAGTATACGAAATCGCGATCTGGAGAGCGGAAACAAGGATGCAGTAGATGCTCTAGTAGGGCTAGTTTGACTGTGAAAAAGTCAAAAACTGGGGTCACGTGGATAGTTTCCAAGTTCACTATTGAGCACGCACATCCAATTACTAGCCCAGGGAAGGTGCAATTTTTTCCTTGGCATAGGAAGGTAAGCCAGCTCAAAAGAGTCTCCTAGACCAGTTATCATTGGCAAAAATTCCCACATTTCAGCAGTACCGGGTTTTAGGGATAGAGTGTACCAATCTCTCTTCTGTCGGGTATCAAGAGCGGGATATTAGGAATGTGGAAAGGGACAAATGCCAAAAGAAGTTGGGACACAATGCTGAGACACTTGTTTCATTTTTTGAGTGCAAGCAAGCGGTAGGCGAGAACTAATACTACAGTATCGAGATGAAAGAAGGGGTATTCAACCGATGCTTCGGGGATTCTATGTCACGTAGTGCATATGCATACTTCGGAGATGTTGTAGTGTTTGACACAACATACAACATGAACACCTACGGTATGATTTTGGCGCCTTTTGTTAGTGTAAACCATCACAGGCAGACGGTTTTGCTAGGATGTGGGTTGCTCAATGATGAGAGGACAGACTTGTTTCTCTGGTTGTTCTCACAGTTTCTAAAAGCCATGCCGACCACAATTGCCCCTAAAGTTATCATTACTAACTAGGATCAAGCAATTGGAGGGGCAATTGCTAAGGTATAAATAAGGTATTTCTATTTATTACTATGTTTTCATGCAAATTATTCCACTACGAATGCAATTGCACACATTTAGTTATTTGGCCGCTATAGAATTATTTTTTTTTTTTTTTAGGTATTTCATCCGACTATGGTTATAGCACATCACAAACAAATTTTCCTAGAAATTGAGCCCCGTCCCTAGACCCATGAGTTCTAGGGGCGAGTACGTCCTTAGACCCACAAAGTTGTTTTTTTATTGTTTTTACCTTGAATTGTACTTGAAGAAATTGTGAATAAAATAGTGATCTCAGACGTAATTGTGGGTGTAGCTTAAAAGTTCAAATTTTACTTTTGCAAATGTCAAAATATTTTTAGTTGTCTTAACTTTTCAAATTAATTTAAAAAATATAAATACATTTGTGGGTAATAGGGGCAGTTCGGGGCTGGTATATGCCGACCCGGATCCGCCCCAAAATATTTACCGGTCACAAAGTCCACCCCAATCTACCCCTTATACCCATTTAACAAGGGACGGATCCACCCCATTAAAGGCGAGTATTCGCGAATTTCAAATTCGATGGGTAAAATTATCATTCCCATCCCTATGTGCGATGAATACAATGAGCAGTATCCTCAACTTTAGGGTTATAAATAGAGAAGCTTCCACATGTGTCTATGTAATGGGTGGGATGCTGAAATGGGTTTCTCGGTCCACGCATATTTCATTTAGAGTGTGTTTGATTGGAGGTTGGAAAATGACTTGGAATTCCAATTCCATGGAATTCAAATTCCCACCCCTCCGACAAAGAATTCAAATTTCTTGATTTCAAGGAAAATATATATTTTTTGGCCTAAAATGGAAAATAAATTCCAAGGAAAATAAAATGTGTTTGATAGAAAAATAGAAATTTTGGGTGAAAAATATTTTCCACCCCATTTTCCACCCCCAATCAAACACACCCTTAGTATAAAAAAAATGCACTTTCCATTGTTTTGGATTTCGTCATTGTAATCCTTTATATCACAATTTTATTTTATTTTTTTTTAATAATTTATGCAATTAGGTCAATTACATTTGTACATATATGTTGTATTCTAAATAAATAGTTTTTCAACGAATTTTGTTTCACTTAATTCTTCCCAAATTTTTATACAACATATTAAATTTATTTCACCAAATCCGAACATTTTATGTTTTGCTCAACATGACAAGCCATTTTTAAACTTTTAAGTGGAGAATAATAAAAAACAACAACTCTTAACAAGAAAGAAAAATTTCTAAATAGACGTCTCCATTGAAAACTTATAATTGTTTATATATAAATACTACCTCCGCTCCACAAAGATAAGTTTGGTTTGACTTTCACATAGTTTAAGAAATTACAATTAATATTATTGGAAAAGTAAATTTTAGTTATGTTTTTGCAAATATACCTTTGCATTAAATAATGCTAATTAATAACAATGTATATTAAATAAAGGTACAATTGGAAAATAGAAGAAATTAAATACAAATAAAATAGAAGAAATTGGTCTATATTTTGGGACGCACAAAAATGAATTACAAGCCTATCTTTGTGGGACAGAGGTATTAATAATCTACTAATTAATTTTATTTTATTCGCATTAAATTTATAGGGTAAAAAAATTTTAATACAAAGGTTTTAAACTTTTCTGATGTTGATAAAAGTCATTGAGAAACTTTGAAGTGTGGTCCAATCTATGAAACTAATTAAATTTTATAATACTTATTATTAAATTAAAATTTATAACGTGTTTATTTATCCTCGAGAATTCATGTAATCATAATATAAAAATTATGGATTACTAAATTAGTAAATTATAAGTCTGTGTAATATTTTCTACAATAAATTCATTTTACTTTAATAACTAAGTATAAATCATGTAGATGAAGTAGTATAAATTTTTGTTTCAAAGATAAATGCGTAAAATATTGAGAAATTTATGAAGAACTGTGATGGTCATGGCAAGTCTATTTTGCAGTATCAAAAGAGTTCCAAATCGTAGCGAACTGAAAATCAAGATTTGTAATGATAGTACTGCACATATCAATGCCACCACCAACGTTGTATTCCAAAATTTAAAATAGTTTTGTTGTCTTAGTTAATTGATTCGCTTTATTGATCATAGTTATTCGTTCCAAAACACTTGGGAGTGCCTAGTTATGGCACACCCGGGTGTTTTGGAACATTTCTAGACAACAGGTAATCATTTTATTTTTTGGTGTTATTCCTAATTCAATATTATTCAATAGTTAAGTTGTTTTATCAAGTATTAATTAATAAATTAGCGTAGGTATATATTTGAAAAAAACAAGTTTTCAGTTTTATGTTGTTGCTTTTAGAGCTTTTAGAGTGACAAATTGAGAAGTCTGGAGATGGTGATTTGTGACAATGATCATAAATATACAAATTCCACTTCAAATATTGTCTTCAAAGAAATTTTCCAAATTTTAAATTAGTTTTGTGATAGTATATTCGATACAATTATGTTTTAGTTTTAATGTAAGTTTTGTTTGTACATTTTTATAGTTTTTATTTAATTATGTTGATTATATAATATTATTCTACTATTCAAATACACTTCCATCTAATACACATTACATTGCAATTATTTTAGTCGTTGTTATACTATATTGTTCAACTATATTTATATCTAATGTGTTTCATATCATAAATCTTCTACTTCAACTATCCAATAATTTTTTTATCATTTCAATTATATTTGCATCTAACGCGTGTTATGTTAAAAAATTTGATCTTTCTATTTATATATCGTACTCTTTAGAATATTATAATCTTGTGCAACGTACTGATTCAATTATAGTATAATGATATGATAATACTATATTATCGCTCTGCCACTGCGCCACTAGATGAAAAGCGACTATCCTTCTCCCTCATTACTCATAGTTAAATTATTACTTGGTGTTGTTATTCGGTTCGGGGCATGGATGTTGTGCTAGTTTCCTTGAAAGATCGAGCATCAATTTTCACCATTGTACAATTGGTTCAGAGTGTGTTAGCACCCCTTTGAAAATGCATTTTAATGCATTTATTTCAAATTTTCAATTTGGTCAAACAAATCACATCCATATATCTTCAGACTCATTAAATCTCCACCATCCAACTCTACTCATTCTCTCTCTTCCTACACATAAAAATACATTAAAACTCATCCGCTAACACAATTAATAACTTGCAATGTCACTTTCAAAAACGAAGAAATTTCAATGTGGTGTGCTTCTTTTATTGCCAGAAGACAACTTTGAATTGATTTTAGGGGAAACTTTTCAACGAACTGCGGAAGATTCAAATACGTGCGTCTATGTATATGTGTCTCTCTATAAACACACACGCACAAACGCAACACGAGCAATCAGAGAAAAAGTTTTAGCAGACAAAATCAATGGCGGCCTTGATAAAAAAATTTCCGTTCTCTCTTTCTTCGGCGACATCCCTCTTTCTATCGAGAAATTGTAAAGCTAAAACCCTAATCAGAGGCAGTCCTGTTTCTCGATCCATTGTTACTGCTCAGAGTGATGTTAAGAAGGAAGATATAGTGATTGTTGGGGCAGGAATTGCTGGCCTCGCCACTGCTGTCTTGCTTCAGAGGTTCGATTCGAATTCGATTATACTTTTTTGCAATTGTTTCTGATTGAATTTCAATTGAATTATCAGCCAATCAAGTTGCGATAATAGCTTAACTTTTATCATTACTTTTTTTTTTTTTTTCACTTTTGAATTGTTTGTGATCGAATTTCAATTGAAATATTGGGCAGTCGAGTGGAGACGATAGATTCATGTTTATAGTTGCCTATTTTTGCAATTACTCTTCACTTTTTCAATAGCATTTTTAGTGATGTCCAATTAAACTCTTGTTGTCCATAGGCTTGGTATTCGATCACTCGTCCTTGAGCAGACCAAGGCACTAAGGACCGAAGGAGCTTCAATTACACTTTCTACAAACGGATGGAAAGTTTTGGATGCTATTGGAGTTGCCAATCATCTTAGAACCCAATTTCTTCCAATTCAAGGGTATGTATTGTATAGTGGTGGGTAACATCGGATCTGTGGTTAATATTGAAATTTGAATATTTAATAGAACTTCGGTTTCAAGTGGATAATAGTTAGAAGTTGGTAACCATACTAAGAAGGGATGGATCCCACCAATACGGGGTAAAAATTAAATTTTACCCACCTCTCTGATGATATACCAATTTGTTATTCTTTTAGCATTATTCTGAGACTAAGAATATGATAGGATAGAATTTAATAGACTTTAGCATTTCTATGCCTTTTTTATATCATCACGGCTATGCAGGTTGACGATTAAATCAGAAGACGGAAGAGAGTTATGCTCTTTTAATTTCAAAGACGAAGATAAAAGGTACAATGTTAGAGTTGGAACATTGATATATATAGTAAATTACATTAGATTTCTGGTATTAAATTGTAGTTACACTATTCTGTAACAGTCAAGAAATACGTGCTGTTGAGAGAAGAGTTTTATTGGAAACTCTTGCTAGCCAATTACCACCAGATGCAATTTCTTTTTCCTCAAAGCTGTCGCATATCGAAAGAAGTGATGAAGGAGAAACCTTGCTAACACTTGGGAATGATACTCAATTGTCTGCCAAGGTAATCTTGATCAACTTCATGATTTGATATGATATTGGACTTCCAAGTTATTAATTACTTGTCAATGATGGCTTTTGCTTTTATGAATTAGATTGTGATAGCGTGCGATGGGGTACATTCTCCGGTGGCTAAGTGGATGGGGTTTGACAAGGCAAGATTTGTGGGCCATGTTGCCTTTCGTGGACTTGGATTGTACCCTAATGGACAACCATTTGAGCCAAAAGTGAATTATACCTATGGAAGAGGCGTACGTGGTGGTTATGTCCCACTTTCTTCTACTAAGGTGTATTGGTTTATCATCTACAACAGCCCATCCCCAGGTAATATACGATATGACACTATAAGAAACAGGACCTACAGGAGGAGCCTCTTGTCACAACAATTTTGTGCCTACAACTTACCTATTTCTTGAAGTGTCATGTAAAGAAATACAATTTCCAATTTAGTTCTCAACACAATTGTTTATATATATATATATATGATGACAGATGCGAAGATCGCGGATCCATCGTTGTTGAGGCAAGAAGCGGAGGAACTTGTTGGTAGTTGGTCGAGTGAGCTCTTAAATATAATCAAAGCTACACCGGAAGACAAGATCATAAGAAACCCTCTTGTAGATCGGTGGTTGTGGCCTGGAATTAGTCCTCCCGCGTCATCTGGGAGAGTTGTGCTCGTTGGTGATGCATGGCATCCCATGACCCCCAATCTTGGGCAAGGAGCATGTTGTGCCTTGGAAGACACCATTGTTTTGGCCAAAAAACTTCAAGGGGCGATTAAGTTTGGAACAACGTCAATTGAAGATGCATTCACGTCTTATGGAAGGGAAAGGCGGCCTCGTGTCTTTCCATTAACTGTACGTGCAAATCTTGTGGGGTCTTTGTTACAATCAGAAAATCCTATACTATGTTATATTCGTGACAATATTCTTGTTCCCAAGTTATTTAGCCCTAAGCGAATGTTCCAACACGCCAAGTTCGAATTTGAGCGTCCATACTAACACTATTACACCCATAGGAAAAGATTTTGAAGAATTCGAGTAGTGATTGTAGTAGGTGTTAGTCGGCTTCTAGAATAACGGTCGCATCTGGGGACTCGAATTTTTGTACACTTCTGTTGTTGTTCTTCTTGTAACGCATTGTACAACAGTCATTGAAGCCTATCTCCTAAGTTTTTGTGCTCAAGGCTTTTGTTGGTATTCAGAGATCTGCAAACTAAGTCGGTTCATCGACTTACAAGGGCAATTGGTTCAATGTTACACTTGTTTGGGAAGATTACCCCCTAATTTTTATGTATCATCTAGTCTATTGCGGTGCTATAATTGAATAAAATTTCAATTTTAAGAAGAAAATTTAGCAAAGTTTAATTGAATAAAATTTCAATTTTAAGAAGAAAAATTAGCAAAATTGGTAAACGGTGTAAATTCATTAAAGCCAATATCGAAAATCAAACTTAACTTAAATTATAACATATGAATTATTGTGTAATCAATAATTATTTTATTTTTTATTAAATAAAAATTACTATCGCAACAGCTTATCGGATTGTAGATAATACCAATTGAGGGCTTGTTTTTTCCTCCACCACATTTTTTACTGATCTCTATTAATTTTTTCTCTCTCATTATTTTCAACCATTCATACAATTATTTTATATTTTTTAATATATTTTTCTTAATTTTTAATCATATATCTAACACATTTTTCAAATAAATCTACTTTTTCAAAAAAGTTTCTTGCGCTTAACAAACAAGCGGTGGATAGCTCAAGTGAGGTATGACTTACGAGTCCTTGACTATTCCGAAAAAGATTTCAAAATCTCACTTTAATTTATTTATGTTAGTGTTTCTACTCGTGCGTTGTACGAGAAGACATATACATATGTAATAAATTAGAATCTATATAAGGGGATAAGTGTAAAAGAATTTCTAAAATTTTTAATAGACTTTCGCCTATATTTTACACAAATACATCCTGTTATAGTAAATAGTAGAAGTAAAAACAAAAAAATTTCACATAATTTTATATTGTGTTGATCCAACTTGCATATGGATTGGCTTATTTTAACAGTGTGATTTTTTTAATTCAGAAAAATAGGTCGATCCGATATGTGTATATATGTATACACGCTGAAGAAGAAATTGAGTTGGAAAAGACATGTAGCAATGGTAAAATTCGTTGTCATAATTAAAAATTAATTTTTTAATTTAGAAAAATAGGTAAAAGTGGCGGGAAAATGTGATGGATTTATTTAGAGAGAGAGAGAGATTGATTATGTATATATGATATGACGTAGATATCAATTGGAGGATTTCGGAGCCACGACATCCGATTACTATTCGCGGGGAAAATCAAATGCTTCTTTTCCACCACTTGTTTGTGAATCTGTATCCAAATATACAGACTCACGTAAACAGAGCTTTACCAGTCAGAATCAATGGCGGCGGCCTCAGCTCTGATGCTCCAAAAGTGGCCTTTTTCATCCATTTCCCCCTGTTGTGGAGCCAAAGCTAGAATCAGGGGTAGACCGATTCGTCTATCCATTGTTAATGCTGAAAGTGATGTTAAGAAGGAAGATATAGTGATAATTGGGGCCGGAATTGCTGGCCTCGCCACTGCTGTCTCGCTTCAAAGGTTAGGTCCGCCTCGCGGAATTTTGGTCTTTTTTTTTTTTTGATCGTGAATTTTGGTCATTTTTAATCTAATTTCAAATGGTGCTGAGATAATTATATTGCCTTGGAAATGCAATTTTTGAGACGTTTGATTGTGGTTTTATCACTGTAGTCTTGTTTATTGTTTAAGCCAATTCATTAAAGTGTTTTTCCCAATTCTTCATTCCTCATTTCTCCAAAACTGTTATTCTTCTCTTTCTCTTCCTTCTTGTTCAATTTTCGAAAAATAATTCTGTCTTCTTTAATTAATATGTTTCAAGTGGAGACTTTTATCTTGGATTCTAATGCAGTAAAGTGGATAACATGGAGGAGACATAATTAAAGTGATAGCCAATACCAATATGTTCCAATATGGAGTGAACAATTGGTTTGACTGAAAGAGAACGCCGATATTATTACTGCAGATAAGAACAAGACGGGGTAGGGATTGAAATGTGAAATTCTTTAGGTGGGTTGCGTACCCGAACGATCTCTGTATAGCAAGAAGCAAGGGCGCGAAATGGTGCTTCAGTCAAGGAGTGAGACGTGGTTCTTTTCTTCTTGGAGCACCACAAAATATCATTACCACTAAGATAGACAATGTAAGTAAAACTTTAGATGTGGAGGTGCAATCATTGGTATTTCCAGCCTAGTGTGCATCTGTGAGAACACGCAGAGAGATGAAGACCACTAGATCCCTTAAGTGGGCTATGGTATACCAAAGATTTCAAGTACCGAAGGATGCACTTGACGGCTGCCCAGTGGTTGTTGGAGGGATGATGCATACGGCGTAAATTAAGAATTTTTGTTGATGTAAGGAATGATAGGTAGAGTTGAAGCGAGGGATTGTGAGGCATCAACATTTTGATGGAAGAGAGTCCGATAAGAAAGAGTGAATGACACTGGAGTTGTTGTCAGTGATTAGGAGATTGTCTATGAGGTAAATAGTAATTGATTTTGAAGGTAAAGAAAGAGGGAAGAGTCATTGTTGGAGTTAATGAACCCATAGGGAAGAAGAAACCTTTTGAGTTTGTTATAGTAGGTTCGTGGGGCTTGCTTAAGGCCTTAAAGGGCTTCATTTAACGGAGCTGTAAGTAGGAAGAGTAGGGTCAGTGAAGCTAGGGGTTGAGACATGCATACTTGTTCATTTACCATGCTATAAACGAATGCATGGTTCACATCTAGTTGTTTAATCAGCCAATTATGGTGTAGAGGGTGTGCAAGGATGATGCGAATTGGTATTGAGTTTTGCAATAGGTTGAAGGTGTTATGAAGTCAATGTCAGGGCATTGGTAAAAACCTTTAGCTACGAGACAGGCTATGTATGGAGGAATGGTGCCATTGGAATTATGTGTAATGTGAAAAACCCACTTGCAACAGTGTTTAGAATGAGGGGGCAAGTAATTGAGTATGATGGTTGGAAGGCGGTTAATGAGATGCACTGCAATTTGGAAAAGAATAAAGATGACAAGACCATCTGTCTTGAGAGGGGTAATATCAAGTTTCAGTAAGAGTGATGGCGCCATTCAGCCATGTGACGCCCATGTCATTATGTGGAGGACTGTAAGGGGAAGCGAAAAGATGAGTATGGTATGTTTCCATTAAGGTTTTAAGTGGGACAAATTTACCTCCACCATCAGGTTTGTAAGTGAATTTTCTACTTGGGTTAGAATTTTTGGAATATAGCATGTATATCAAATTTAAGACGTCAGGGGTAAAACCAAATAAATGTCATGAAATAGTCAACAGAAACTAAATAATGACGAAATCTTTCCAAAGGAAAAGGAGAAGTCCCAAGACATTGGTTGTAATAATATATCTAGAGGACCATGAAACAGAGTACTATAGTGGCCAAACAGAAGACCATGAAACAGAATACTATAGCGGCCAAACAGAAGATGATGGCTCTTGTTACAACAAGCAGACTGATAAGTGAAATCTAGAGACAACTTGGATGGTGAATGTAGATCATGACGGAGGCTTCGTTTTTTCTGATGGTGAGTAGTTGCTGTGTTGGTGAGTTGAATTAGGTCGTGTATTGTGGGGGTGTGAATGAGTGAAGTTGATTTCGGGTTGATAGTTTACAATGATAGTATCTAAGTCACAAAGGTAGTTTCATGGTCTCTGAGTTTGTTGTAGAGTTCCTCAAATGGAATAGATGAATCATGGGGTTGGACTGCTACAACCAATTCCTTGTATGTGGGGCCAAGACCTCAAGTGCAGTAAATATAGAGATCATCATCAAGGGGTGGGACGCCAGTGTGATGATTTCATCAGTAATGGTTTTTATTTTAACAAGAAAATGAGTGACAAGTTGGGTGCCATGTAACATTTGTAAGAGTTTATCTTTCAAATGGAGTATATATGACTGAAAACATTTGGGAAAGGAGCCATGTAGACAAGTCCTTGCATCGAAATTAGCCGTGCAAGATATGACTAGGGGAATTACTGATTCAAACAGAGAAGCAAGGATGGAATAGGAAATTAGCTGGATTAGGTGCAGACACATTAGCAGATTTTATCATTGGGGCAGGAAAAGTTACATCAATAAAACCGAGCGGCTTGAGTCCATTAAAAAGAAGAGATGTAAGTCGTGTCTTTCAAAAAAAATAAATAAATAATGATGTTGACAGAGGTGAGTTTGCGAGAGATTTGTGTGACTGAATTAATGGACTAGGGAAGAGAGAGGAGTCAATGGCTGGAAGAGTTTGTTCACCATTGTCATTGGTTGGTTTGACGATAAAGTTTTATTCATCATTGAAATTGGTTTGTTGAGGAGATGAAAAAGAACTTTGACCGGTGAAGGTCCCAAGAACAGAAGATCTAGTGAGAGTTTTTAGAGATGCTTGGATACCATGAAAGGGTCTGATCAAAGCGTGAATTCCATTCATGATTTAAACTGTGTCTTTATAGTGGTTATCTAGAAAGTGGTCATCACTATCCAGGTACAGCGACAAAACTAAGCTAGACATTTTACCTAATCTATAAGTGAATTATGATTTTAGTAATAATATAGAATGATGGCTACATTAGTTTCTTAAGCATGCTACTCTCTGAGTCATGCTATCTTGTTCTGAATCTTTCATTAATTCCAAATTACGTTGTTTTTGATTTGTTGATGTGACTTCTTGTAACTAGGCTTGGTATTCGATCGCTTGTGCTGGAGCAAACTGAGTCACTAAGGACCGGAGGGACTTCATTAACACTTTTTAAAAATGGATGGAAAGTCTTGGATGCTATTGGAGTTGGCAGTGAACTCAGAGGCCAATTTCTTGAAATTCAAGGGTATGTTTGCTCATTTTTTATTTGCTGGCCACGGTTTGATGCAGTCACATAGCTGCTCTACATAGCTCTGTTTGTTAGATTGGATAATTGGATAAGGAATAAATGCAAGAGAAATTTTTATTGCCCTTTACTATCTTTTGCAAAAGGCCTCTTAACACTTTTAGGATTCACGCGAGTTTGGTATTTCTCGGTCTTTTCATGTTACCAGCTATGCAGGATTGTGATAAAATCAGATGATGGAAGAGAGTTGCGATCTTTCAAATTCAAAGATGAAGACGAAAGGTAATTATGCCTACATTTCGGTTGATGTACAAAACGTTTTTTTTTTTTTAATTTTTTATTTTGTTATACTGATTATGATTTTGGTTAATAGTCAAGAAGTGCGGGCCGTAGAGAGAAGGGTTTTATTGGAAGCCCTTGCTAATCAGCTACCACCAGATTCAATTTATTTTTCCTCAAAGCTGTCATGTATTGAAAGAAGTGACAAAGGAGAAACCTTGCTAAAGCTCGAGGATGATACTCAATTATCTGCTAAGGTAGAATTCAATATATATTTTCAAGACTTGGATTAACCTTCATCGACATCAACTGAAAGTTGCTTAATGAATTGAGATTTGGTTAGATTGTGATTGGCTGTGATGGAATACGGTCTCGAGTGGCTAAGTGGATGGGGTTTCCTGAGGCAACATATGTGGGGCATTATGCTTTTCGCGGCCTTGGATTTTACCCTAATGGACAACCATTTGAACCAAAAGTGAATTACACCTACGGGCGAGGCGTTCGTGCTGGTTACGTGCCAGTTTCTCCAACTAAGGTGTACTGGTTTATATGCTACAACAGTCCATCACCAGGTAAACAAATACTTTCGCAACGAGATATGCAGATAATAATGAATTATATGTGTGGTCAATATTAAAGTTTGAGGTTGACTAGGTAGATAGAAAAATGTTAAAATGATTAAAGGCTTGGTCTTTAACATTTCTAATAATGTCAGGTCCAAAGATCACCGATCCATCATTGTTGAGGCAAAAAATCCAAGAACTTGTTGGTAACTGGTCAACTGAGCTGTTGAATATAATCAAATCCACACCAGATGACACCATCATAAGAACCCCTCTGGTAGATCGGTGGCTGTGGCCAGGAATTAGCCCTCCGGCATCAATCGGGAAGGTGGTGCTCGTTGGCGATGCATGGCATCCCATGACACCCAATCTTGGGCAAGGAGCATGTTGTGCATTGGAAGATGCTGTTGTTTTGGCCAAAAAACTTGAACAGGCAATCAAGTTTGGAACCATGTCGGTCGAAGATGCCTTCATGTCTTATGGAAGAGAAAGGTTGCCTCGTGTCTTTCCATTAACTGTACGTGCAAATCTTGTTGGTTCTTTGTTACAGTCGGAAAATCCCATAGTATGTTCTGTACGTGACAATATTGTTGTTCCTAAACTAGTTAGACTTGGACCAATGTTGGAACACACCAATTTCGAGTCCGAACCTTTATATTGACACTACAAGATTATTAGGAATTTGAGTAATACCTGTACTAGGTGTTAGATTTGTGCATTGCTTTCTCTAGCATTTCAAAATGAAACAAGAGTGCTGTAACTTGTATAAAAGTCATAAGGAAACAAAATTGACAGTTTAAACTTAACCAAACAAAAAATGGGCTAAACAAAAACCGAAAATATGCGCTACAAAAACCGAAAGTACCCAGCATTCAGTTTACCACAAAACTAGGACCAAAGAATTCTCATTGTAGAAGAACCTGTTTCAGCCATCTTGTAGAGTTGTAGTCCGCTGAATCAAGGGTTTCCTGTGAATTCTGTTTGAAAATTGCTTCTTGCATTGCCTACGTTGATTGGGAGTCAATTATCTAAGCCTTGACTTTGCTTGCAACCAAATTGCCTTTGTTTACGAAGTCAACTGCTGTATGGAATAGAAATTCTCATGAACTTGAAAAAGAAAAGCTTACCATAGATAATTCACTAAGTGATAAATCAATTGTCTAAATAATAGGCATGAGTTGCATGACCAATCCAACAAGCCCACACATACAGAGATAGCAACAGCAGAACAATTTGGGGTAAGTTTTCTAGCTTCTTGTTGAGATAACAGACACCACCATTTGTACCTTAATTTCAAGTTAAAAGGGGACAAAACAATCTCGAAAGTGATCTTTTCCTACAAATCTCAATAGGATTTGATCCAATACAGAAGATAAGAAATATAGAATCAAACGATCAAGTAGACAGGTGCAAGGCTGCTTATCTACTTTGCCTAATGATTAGAAAAGCACAATCGCCTGCTATGAATCAATTAAAGTGAATTCCCGAACCCCAAAATCATCTCAATTGCATTAACTAGTTTTATAAAGCTAGAATGCTTATAAACTTGGTTGTATTTTGTGAATCCAAACAAAGATTGCAGTCAGCTATACTTATTTTTGGATGCTTTTCTCACAATGAACAGAATGCAAACAAAAGAAAACAACCCTGAAGCTATTCAAATGGCCAAATTCTCTCCTACTTTCCGTGATTTTGCCCTACCTTCTACCCTTCTTCATCCCCCTCATACTTTCCGTCAAGAGACTTCAAATATTGCGAATGAAAATAAGATTTAAACGAACACAAGTTGCCTTTTTTTAACGCTCATTTGAGATTTTGAATGAATACCTTTGGCACCTCAAGCTTTTATGCGAGACAAAAAGCATTTGAGTTCACGTTAAATCTGAAACTCGAACAAATTTCAGAGGGGAAAAAAAAAACAAATAAACAAAATCAAGCTAGTAGGCGGCGATTTGTCACCTGGAGTGGAGAAAAACCACAAAATGACAGCACAAATCACAAGCACAAGCGGGATAAAATGCACGGCAGTCTCGGCAGATCTGAGCCGATTCTTCTCCTTCTTCGCAAGCTCCGATTCCGGATTGTAGGAAGGCAACTGTTCTGCATCTGCGGTAGTTGCCGGCGTTGGGGATTGATGAGGAAAGAACTCGTCGGAGACTCGAGTGGAGCTCGATGAGCGATACATTGTCGATTGATTTTCCGTTCAAAATTTGAGAATTTGGAGATCCGTTTGAAGAATCTTTGTACCGCAGACGAGGACTAATAGTTGGAGCGTTATGGACTTATACGCGGATTCGGCAAACTGACGAAGTCGGCACGAAAATGTAGGTCTCGAGTTGTTTGGCAGGAAAACGTGATTTGACTAATGATCCACGTGACAGGTGACATGATACGTTACGGCGAGGTTGGGTGGAAAATGCGTACAATGAATATGGACATTTTTCCACTTCTCAGAACATCTCTAATGGGAAAAAATTACAGTCTTTCTTGGAGTCACCGAATATTAGATCTTTCTAGCCCGATGAAGCTATTTATTTCTGGCATAGTGGAGTGCATTATTTATTAAATTGTGGCCTCTACATGCGTGTGAACAGTCGATTGACGGTGCAGATCAAATTCAAGATCTTTCAAGAGACTAAATTTTTCCCTCTAATGGAGATGAGATTGTTTAAATAATGTGGAAGAGAGACGGGGAAAAAATAATTATTTTTATTAAAATAAAATGAAAAGAAATATAGTAGAAAAAATGAGGAAAAAATGAAAATGATGATAGGAATATAAATAAATTCAAAAATAATAAAAAATAATAATGGAGGATGTGTATATGGATGTGTGGTTTTAGATATAATACGAGATGCGAAAACAAAAAAATGAGGAAAAAGTGAGGTAAATGGGATAAAAGTAATTTTAAAATTTTGAAAATTAAAAACCAAAAAAAATGTGAGATCCGCAATCAAATATGTGTCTCTCTCTCCAACCCTTGACATTATGCTCTCAGTGTCAATTCTGGTGGGGAAGTATTTATTTAATGTACATGTTTAAAGAATTTAGTCCCTCCGCCCTACAAATATTGGCTTGTTTTCCTAATTGTGCCAATTGTTAAACCAATTTGTGAATGATAAGTGTGTATTTTATACACTTATTTATATCTCTAAATGAACTAATTATCATTTGATTGGGTGGATATCTACTAATTTATATGTATATATTGTGTTTTTAGATCTATAGCCTTAATGTGGAAGAGAACAAGACAAAAGATCAGCAAAGATGATCAAAAATGAAAGTATGAGGATTAAAACGAAATATGCCAAATGATAGAGTACTTTGGATGCCATTTTTGAAGAACTTTTTAGAAACTTTTCTTATTCTCAATTGAAATATCATTGAAAGTGAATTCCAACGCTTTTTACGAATCTCAATTCTGAGTTTCCTAACAAAAGTTATGGCCATTTGAAGTTCGAGTGCCGATTTTGGAAAAATGTTACGGCCGTAACCATGGAAAAACCTGGTAGTGACCTCTATCTGAGCCTAGGTTACGGCCGCAACCCCCAAAAATCACCAAAATTCAATCTTTCCTTTTTCCTCGGTTTCCTTCCATTTTTCTTGCATATTTGAGGGGGCTTTTGGACAATTTTTTTAAACATGAATTAGGGGTATATCCTACACCAATTCACCCCTAATTCCTCATATTCTTCATCATTCTTAGCTTAGGGTTCTTCATTTTTCCCCCTTTTTTCCTCTTTTATTTTCTTTATCTTTCCTTTTGGGTTTGCATTGGAGATCATTGCTTGGAGAAGAAGTTGAGTTACCCACGGGATACACATAGAAAACTCCGCAAGTACATGGGTCGTAGCAAGTAATAAAGTGGACTTGGTTAGAGTCCAGGTTATTGTATTCACGAGGATTAGTATTTGTATTGAATCACTTATTCTAGTAAAGAGTGAAAAGGAAAAAGAAGCACACACAATTAAACGGTGGAGACGGAGTTATCTAAACTACCAATGCAACTAAACTGATAACATGAAATGGGATTAAATGGAGATAAAGTTGGATTAATTGGTAGTTGGGATTCATGACTTCACTTAACCATAACCTGATCAACTCAATGTCTAAACATAATATAATGCACATTCTTAATGCTAGACCCTACTATCCAAGAATAGATAGTTCATCTTTCGAATGCCAAACTACTCCTAATTAATTGATTCAGCATACTACATTTCTGTGTCGATTGGAAATCAACTAACCACATTACACGTTGTGAAAGCAGCTCAAATGGTCACTTAGGGTCAGATGTATATTTTTATCCTCTACAAGAACCTAGGGCGATTACTTCGAGGTCTAAAATGTGCACTTTCTCTTGAATAGATACACAATTCACAAAGCATTTAAATTGTGATCAATCATTCAAATGGAATCAAGCTCAAAAGTAATCACACAATGGAATGAACAATGATTCAAAGACATAAACAAATTTATTAATAAAACTAGGTTAAGATTCATCAATCATCCCAACTTACAATACTTTAGTCCATGATGAAGACAATTATAGAAATATATGCATACAATCCATGAATGGAAGCATTAATGGTTAAAATTCAAGCAAAAGATAAGAAACCCCATTGGAAGTGACCAATCTTGATCTCTCATTCACCTCCAACAATCATCTCTTAATTTCTCCATCTTCTACTCCAAGCAATTAGCCCCAATTCAAACCTAAAAGAAAAGAAAAGAAGAAAGAAAAGAAAAGAAAGAAAAGAAAAGAAAAGAGAAGAAGAGAAGAGGAAGGAAAAGTGAAGAGAAAACTTAAGATAAACTAAGAACTAAGCCAAGAAAAATTGGGCATCTAAAGTGTGTGAATAAGCCCTAATATCCCCCTTCATTTATGACCAAAAAACCTTCTCAAATTTGGGCAAAAAGAGAAAGAAATGAAGAAAAAATGAAATTGTTGCTGCTGAATTTGGCCTCTGTGCGGACCTATGAAGATTGCGCGGGCACTCGTCATTGCTAAAAAAATCAGTTTCACACCCCGAACTTCAAACGACTACAACTTTTGTTAGGAAATTCGGAATTGAGATCTATGAAAAGCGTTGGAATCGTCTTTCAATGATCTTTCAGTTGAGTGGGCGTGTTGTCGCAGTACGCTAAAATTTATTTTATTTCCTTACTCGGTTTCAAAACTACAAATTAATGTAGAAGTGGTAAGTAAGGGTCGAACCCAAGAGGAACGGTGCTTAATCTAGTTGATTTTATCAATTAATATAGAAAAAGGGGGGTTTTGTGATATTTGAATAAAAATAGAAAATCGAACGTCAAAATAAAAGATTGAAATAAAATAATTGTACAAAATATCTAGTTCTCGGATTCGGTTGTGTCAACAACTTATATTTATCTTTCCTATGCAACGTGTTACTATTCCTTCTTCAATTTATCAACTCTCAATTAACCAAGAAGCTCTGATTAACGAATTCTTCCTTAAGTGTATTAAATTAAAGTGAGTTCTTTAACTTAACATCTAGTTATTGGATAACCCTAAACAAATTTTTAGGATTTAATGCAAAGCTAGTGTGAAATGAACGAGAAGAATGAGTTGAATTAGATGAATAATTTCACAAACTCGAATTAATACATCTAAGTTGATTTGTTAATAAATATGCACGATATTCATTTGCTACTTTGGATTGGAATCTAGTGATAATTACGGATCAAAAGTTCCAATCCTAGCAAGTAACTTGAATTTAAAGATTGATTGATTCAATTGGCCAAAGTGAATGCAATAATCAAATAAACTCAAAAATGGGTTTACAAGCATAACAAATCAACAAATTGAAGTAGAAGAATAGATAAAAGCGTTACTAAAGAGTTAGAAAAGATAACCACATGTTTGATGCGCGCGTCATAGCAATCTGAGCGGCCGTTGCTCAGCTCGGATCGAGCGAGCTCGGCTCGATTTTCGAGCCCAGGCTCAAACAGCTCAGTGGCTCATGAGCGAGCGACTCGCCGAGCCGTTTGACATGTCTAGAAGAATAGATAAAGCGTTACTAAGAGTTAGAAAAGATAACCATGTTAGTTGAACACAACGTCCCCTCGAACTAGATAGAAAAGTCTAACTACTCATATTTGCGGGGTTTCATACTTTTAGCGAGTGTTAAGCTTTATCACCACCACTATATGATAGATTATACGCAAAATATAGAAAACAAGTAAATAAATGCTAAGAAATAAATAGAGAAATAAAAGGGAAAAGAGAAACTTATCGAAGAAATGATCCGCTAATCATATTCACAGCCGAAGTATCGTTGATCGATTGAAGCCTTTATTTCTTCCATCGGAATATGAAAAACTAAGATCTTTCAAGCTAAAACTAAGAACAAATGAAGAAGAGAATTTTATTGAAGAGAAAGTTGGAGAGAACTACTAGCTAATTCTCTTCCACTAAGTTGTGCATTTCCTTCCTTACAAATGCCTCTATTTATAGGCAAAATTTCACAAGAAAACATGATAAAAAATTGTACAACTACTCCATTATGATTCCACTAATTGGTAACCACCAAATCATGATCTTAAATTGCTCCATTAGTTCAAATATTGTATCATGGTATAGGTAAGCATCTTGGCTGAATTGTTCAATTGGAATTTCCTTTTTTTGATATTTTAATAGAAAGTTATGAATTTTCTACCAAAACATGGCCCAAGAAATCCTCCATTCACATCACTCTCGGTTTTGCCTATTTTTGACCATGATATAATCCGAATCATTTGAAGAGGTCAACATCAAAGTTGTAGCCCTCTGAGTGTCCTTTCCAAAAATATAAAGTGCAGGTCAATCCGAATTTTGTAGCAAAAGTTATGGTCAAATTACTGAACTGCGGCAGTAAATTCGAGCTGCTGATTTTTTACGCTTTGTCATTTCTCTTCAAATGGCCATAACTTTCACTAGGAAACTCCGATTTGGGATCCGACAAAAATGTGGAAATTCTCTTTTGATATTATTTGATATTGGCTCAAGAAAAATTGTAAAAACAACTTTTCATAAAATTGCATCGGAGGCCCTCCATCTTTGAATTTGCTTACATTTCGGTCCCAAGTTTCGTTTTCGCTCCATTTTTATCCATTTTGGCTCCTTTTGATTTCTTGTGACTCTAAACACACAATAAAAGGAAAACACATAAAAATAAACATATAATACTAATAAAACACATAAATACGTAAAATAGAAGAGTTATTTAAGTGCTTTTCGAGCACTTATCATTGAGCACAAGAAAAGATGCCAAAAAGTTCTCCAAAAATTACATCCAAAGTCCTACATCTGTTGACGCATTTCATTTTAGTCCCGAATCTTTCATTTTTTATCCTCTTTACTCTTCTTTTGTTTTGTTTTCTTCCACATTGGGGTTATAAACTCAAAAACACAACATATACATATACATTAGTAGATATGCTCTCAATCAAATTATAATTAGTCCGTTTAGGAATTTAAATAAGTATGTAAAATGCACACTTATCAATATGTAAGAAAAGATGATGGAAAATGATGGAACAATCAAGTTGGGGATTCAAACTTAAAAGGGAGAATCTAACCATTATATCTTATATCTTCCTTTACTTTCTTCCATTTATGCTCTAAATATATTTATGTCTTGTATTATTTTCACCATGAGCTAAATATTGTAATGTTGGGATGATTGATGGAATTTGACATAGTTTGATTAATGTATTTGTTTATGGCATTGTAATTGCTTGTTCATTCCATTGTGTGGTTGCTTTTGAACTTGATTCCATTTGTTTGCTTGATCACCAAATGAATGCTTTGTAAAATGTGTATCTATTCGAGTGAAATTATAGATTTTAGACCACAAAATAATCGCCCTAGGTTCTTGTAGGGGATAAAAATATACTTTTAAACCCTAGGTGACCCTTTGAGCTACTTTTACAATGTGTAATACAATTGATCGATTGACAATCGATATAGAAATATAGTAGGTTAGATCAATTGATTATGACCGATTTGACGCTCAAGAGAGGTAACGGGCCAAGTTTGGAAAGTTGGGCCTAACATCGAAAATGTATATTATGTTATGTTTAGACATTGAGTTGATTAGGTTACAGTTGAATGAAGTCATGAATCCCAACTATCCATTAATCTGAGTATAATCTCCATTCATTCCCGCTTTATGTCATTAGTTTAGTTTTATTGTTATAGTTTAGTTCAATATCACTTTTCCCTCTTTCGATTGTGTGGATTTTCTTTGTTAATTTTCTTTTCCTTCACGCTAGAGTGAGTAACTCATTACAAATAACAATCCCTGTGGATATAATATTCGGACTTTTAAATTCACTTTATTACTTATTACGACCCATGCACTTGCGGATGTTTCACACGTATCTCGTGCGTATCAGCGGAGTTCATCCTTGATGGTTTCGACATTTTCGAAACCTTGTTGAGAATGACTCCGCGGGTGGGAAGGCAGCTATTGATCTCCCTGAAGATAGGAAATAGAATTGGAGAACAAATTGTTCATTTTTAGATTTTGGTGAAATGGAGATTAGAAGAAACTGTAATTGAGATTTAATGAGCCGGAGCTAAACGAAGATTAAAAAGGATAAGGGATTGGGGTTTTTTTTTTAACTATTTTTATTTTTTTTAAAATGAACAATTATTTTTTATTTCACGAGATAAAAATTGCGTCCATAGGAACTTGGGACTTAGGATTTTTTTGACAGGTTGGGATCTCAAGTAACCCAAAAAACAAACAAAAAAAAACAGAAGAAGGAACAACAACAAGAAAAGGACACCATTATGTCAAACAGGAAAGTGGAAAGGTTTGAGGACTAGAGATGGCAATTTTACCCAACAGAATCGAAATCTGTGGGTACCCGCCCCTAATGGGGTTGATCCACCAAGACTAAATGAATATTAGGGGTGGGCATGATTCTCAATTTAGAACCGAGAAAGTTTTAGGGGTGGACCTGGGATAGCATGTACCTGCCCGAGATCCAACCCTAAACCATTTTTTTTCTTTATTTTTAAGTTTACATTTTTTTAAATTACCTAAAATTTTTGTGAAATTCACATAATTCTTCTTCTAAGTGTTGTTTTAGGAAAGTTAAATCTTAAAAAATCCAAATTAGACAAAAAAGGGAGGAAATACAAGATGATATTTAAGGTCACGAGGAAAAAAGAGAAAGAAAATGGGTAGCTTGTGGATTTTTTATTGGACATGTCTCGCTCTTAGAACCGACTCACCCCGGCCCACCCCACGAACTTTACGAGTCTTGAGGCGGTTCTTGGCCAACCCGCTCTCAGAACTGACCCATTGCCATTCCTATTAAGAACTGAGATATTTAAAAAAAAAAATCATTCCTATTTGTTAAAAAATATTGACTTCCATGAATGTGCGTAATTTTAAAATTGAGTTTGACCAAAATTTCAACTTTAACGGCAAGATTGGATATTTTTGTTAGTATAGACCTGTGAAGCTAAATTTTGAAAGGTTGGGGATTTGTGGCGTTGGAAAAAAAAATGAAAAGAGGGAATAATGGGACAAGATTGTATTAAAGTTGAAACATTAGGGACTGAAGTGGCAAAAACTTTTATATAATATAAGGATTATTTTTTAGGACATAATTGAAATCAATAACTTATGCTTCAAAAATAAAACGATACGAGCACAAATCTATCCCCTATTATTTTTTTGAGAATAATAGAATGGATGACAACATATATAAAAATGAAATCATGGTAGTAAGGAAATGTGAGGTGGCATATATATCGTATGGGTTCTAATTTCATAATTAATTTTTTTTTTTGGTTTTTTAAAAGAAAAAGAAGGGAAGGTATGGGGGAAAGAAATGAAGAAATTTTTTTTATCATTTAAGGTATGTTTGGTAAGTATAATAAACTAGCTTATAGCTCATTGGGAGAGCTTATAAGTTCCTCTTATTCAAATAAGCTAGCCACTAGTACAGAAATACCCATTCTGCAACGGTTATTTTGACATTTAACAACGGTTCTGCGAACGTTGCGTATAAAGGGGTTGCAGAAAGTCAGGACATTTAGCAACGGTTCTAAACCGTTGCTAAATGTCAATATTTAGCAACGGTTTGATCTGGAACCGTTGCTAAATATCCACATTAGGCAACGGTTTTTCACATGTAACCGTTGCTAAATGTCTACATTCAGCAACGGTTTTAATGGAACCGTTGCGGATAAAAAAAAATTTTAAATAGAATTTCACTAGCAATGCTATACCCTACATTTTTGCATTATATTACAAGATCAATACCTGCATTAACACTACTACTATAATTCATTAACTCCATTCACTAGCATATTAAAATCAAATCCACAATATTTCATTACACCATATTCACAAAGCATCAAAATTCCCCGAAAACATCCAACGATCAAATCCACTACCATATTAAAATCAAATCCACAATTCACTACACCATATTACACAAAGCATCAAAATACCACAAAACATCCGGCGATCTAATTAAGGCCAACCTAAAGCGTATTTCCAAAATAAAAAAATAATAATACTAACAAGACCAAACTAATTAAATCGCCAAACTATTACATGTCATACAAAAAGTATTCAGCCCATAAATTTCGAACCTCATCGATTTGCTCTTGTGTATATGATTCTTCTCCAAAACTCACCTACAAAAGATTAAATGAATACCACGGTAATTTCATTAGTTTAAAACAAGTTGATGATCGAAGTATGTACTAAAGAATTCTTTATTATAGTTTGATAATTTATGGATGTATACCTTGTCCAATGAATTGTTCGCATGATGATGTTGCACAAACTCCAACATGTACCGCATCACGTAATATCCGCATTAACTACCACCAGGTTGTTTTGGACACTAGCATTGCATATATACTTAATGTCATTAGTAATGAGATTAAAAATACATGTGAAGTGATTAATTAACACACATTTTTTTGTATTTCTATACCATAGGATATTTCCACTGCAAATTGGGCCCTCGCCTCTGACCTCCTTGCATATGATGGAGTCTGAAAGCCCTGCAATATCAAGAAACAATTCAACGGAAATTTATTCTAAGAAGACCTTTTTGCACTGCTTATTCATAATTACTTACATATCCAACCAACGTTTTAATTGGAGACTTTTATTCGGTTTCTCCAACGGGTCCAGGACATACACCATACTTTGTTGGGTACATATGACAAGTAGAACCCAGTGCTGCCTACATTATATATATAAAAGAAGTTTAATCACAAATGATATCGAAAAAAATAACAAAAGAGACATAAATATAGAGGATGAACAGTCTCACTTCTGAAAATAAGGTGCAAGGATGAATCTACACGATTGCTGTTCATGCATTGCATGAGTCATGTAATTTACATTTTCTGTCTTCATACATATACCCTCCGCGATTCTCTCGGACACGTAAAACCCAATCCCTCGATAAGATGATCCTCACACAACTTATGCAGATACCTGAAATAATTCTACAAAAAGTCACAACTCAAATAGAGATAAAGACGAGTGTTGAGTTTGTGATAGAAGTCTCACATTGCCCATATTTTCAATATGTTTTGTGTCAACCATTTCATACTTAACAAGTCGACGATGTCGGTGACGAAGACATTCATTTCTCCCTCATCGGTATAAAAAGTATTACGATTCATTTGGACTGGGTAAATGTCTTCAGTAGTAGGCAAATTACGAAGCAAATCATGTAGGGATTGGCACGTTTCACTTAACCTCTCATAAGTAGCACTATCAACAAGCATGTGTCGAAGGCAAGACGATGACACTTCAAAACTTTTCTTCTGTTTTGGGTCTTGAACATTTTTTCCCACATTCCTTTGTGCACTTTCCTACATTTAGTAAATGAAGGAAACGAAGTACTATGCATTGTAAAATCAAAAGTAACTCAAATTGGTAAAAAACTTAAAATTTATTACCTCTCCTAAAAGCACTAGATCTTTGGGCCATTGAGTGAAACTTCCTTCAAATTTCTCCCAACCAAGTTGTGGTGTGGAAATGGCACCGAAGAGGGTGGTCTTACGCATCTGGAAGAACTTCGATCATTGTTACCCTCACATGACCTTCCAATAGATCTCGATGGTGCACCTTAATATTGGTTTCGGATGGCCAAACAAATTCCTTGACTACTTGTATAGGCTCGCCATTAACACTTATGGGGAGAGTACAACAGATTGGTTTCTATTAAAACATCATGATTGGAGATCAATATAACTAACTAATTAATGATCTTAGTGTTGTATAAAAATCAATAACATTGATTAACTAATAGCCATCAACTTCAAATACCTGGAGTCCATCGAATGGATCTGGATAAGCAGAGAAACAACTACTTCGAACTTGTGGATTCACTGACATCTCGGTCCTGTGAGCATCGGGTATTTGGATCAACCCGTGTTGCTGGAGTATGGCAGCTACTTTCTTTTCCACTGCAGATTCGATTTGGGACTGCATTTGGGCCTGCAATTGTCTAATAACTTCTTGTGAAACCATTGCACTCGACCCTTCACTATGACCCTTACGTTTTCCAAAAACATCCGTCAAGGTGGCCCGTTTACCATATCCCCTCACCCGACCTGGATGATCTGGCTTACCAAGAGCTGCTGACAACACGTCATATTGTCTGTCTGGGACAAATGTCCCTAAACTTACCTCCGTAGTTTTGGAGACCTGTACAAAAAAATAAATGATCAAGAAAATGATGACATATATTAGATGTAAGTACATACATAAGTGTACGATCTTTAGTATCTGTTTTCTATACATACATACACATACTTACATGTAACGCCCCGACCGAAATCGTCCCGGATATGTATACAATTTCGTATATGAGTTCCTATATGCCGTGTAACCGTATGAATGTGTTTACGTATAATGAATATGTCTACGTTATGTTCATGACATGTTTATGTGTATAAGAGATGCCTCGGGATTCGGAACGGCCGATGAAATCGAAGAAAACGGGAAATTCAGCAAAAGAGGAAATTACGGCCGTAAGTTTAAGTGTTACTAGTAAATTGTTGGTTACGGCCAGTAAATAAGGAAATTACTACCGTAAGTCCCAAGAGCAAAGAAAGGTCGGAAGTTCTGCAGTCGCGTGCAAGTGGCGCGGCGTGAGATAGGATTACGGCCGTAAATGGTAAGGTTACGGCCATAAATTTGGAAATTACGGCCGTAAAAGGGAGAATTACGGCCGTAAAAGTAAGTCGGCTGGACGGTCCTAGAAGTCTTTTTAAGCCATTTCTTGGTTGTTTCTTCATTTGGCTCGACCCCAAGACTCCCAAAACACCCCCCAAGCCATTCAAGATGATATTTTATCTCCCCAAATCATGTGCAAGCCATGATTGATCCTTGAAGGACATGAAGAAAGGAAGAAGAAAGGGAAAAGGGAAAGGAAGAGAAGAAGGAAGCTTGGGTGTTACTTTGCAAGATCCTCCACATGAATCAGGTGGGTAATAGATGATTTACATGTTTTATGAAGTATATGCATGCTTGTGCTTATATAAATCAAGTTATATGGATGTTTATGATGTTTATCAAGCCTAGGAGCATGCTATGACCCTTTACCCCTATTCTATGATGATAGGGGGATGAAATGATGTTATGCTTATGCTTCTATGACTTATGTGAAATTAATTATGCTTGTGAACGGATGAAACATGATCTAGATGATGTTGTGATGATCTTGACCCTAGGAAGCATGCTAGAACCGATTGATTATGAGTTATGGATATGATACTTGTGTTATGGTGCAAGAATGGTGTGCATATGTGTATGTGATGTATGTGAACCTCGATGCCTCCGTTTACGAATGGTTTTGGTTACAAGAACTTGTTAGTGCTGTGTGCTAGGTATCAAGGGTTGGCGATGACATGGATGGCATGAATGGAATGTATGTGTTTATGTGATCCAACCTTGATACATTTGTGTATGTACATGAGAGAGAATGATTTGCTCTTACGCTATGTTATGGACGTGATTGTGCGCCTGGTATGAATGACATGTATGAACGATGCAATGAAAGCAAGAATATGACTGATGAAACGAAAAGTATACAAGGCTAGATGAAGTATATGTATGCACAATCATGTCATGAGCATATGTATGCGACGTTAGCTGCCGGTGCTCACAAACAATGTTCGTCTCACAAAGGTTTGAGACAATTGGTCCAAAGGGAGGTCCCACAAAGGACTGGGGTCTGGCCAATTAAAGTATGATTATACGTTACGGCGCCTTTGTGAGCATACGGTTAGCAACAAGGCCCAGCATTCAGGAAGAAAAGGGTGTCACGTGCATCCATGCATTGCATTGATTATCCACTGAGTCTTTATGACTCATTACGTGTACGTATATGTATATGTGTTTGTAGGTTGCGTATGTGGGAGTTGGCGAAGAGTCCTCCATGACGCCGATGTTGATGTGTGATTGGGACACAGGAACCTATCGATTCTACGAGCCACGCGATGAATGTACGAACCCTAGAGATGTGAATACGTATGAAAGGCTTTTATGTAAAAGGTTTCATGTAAATTATGAACTCAGGGTTTTGTATCTATGTACACGTGTAACGCGCCCCTAGATCCGCTGTATTATAGAAAAGACGTGCACGTGGCCCAAAGGAAGGCCTATATAATGACGATTTCGTGCACACACGTATATTATGTATGTAAAGATGAGGCGGGGCGTTACATTACAATTGTATCAAACACCTCGTTCGTTTTCTCCTCAGGAAAGATGTAACTTCCACTATCTATTTTCTTCATTCTCGCTCGAGCCCAATCAAAAGCCCGATCATTGGCACATGACTTAAGCTCACTACATGAAGATGAAGAAGATAACGGATCGAAATTTGCCCACTCTGCCCTCTTTCCGGCATAGCCAGTAGAACCCAGATGATGTGGATACATGCTATGCGGTATGCTTTCCACTGCCTTTCTACTCATTTCCTAGAGCCAAAAGTATTGCATCATTACTATAGAATTTTCTTGAACATCAGGAAGCTGATAAGGAAAATTTCATTACTTATAAACTAATTTCAATATTACATATATACTTGCCAAGCCTCACTTTGATGTTGTTCCTTGAATTCCTCCCATTGTTGTGGCGTAATAAAATCATAGACTTCACACGGAGACTCGTGGTCTTGAGGGCATCGTTTGATGTATTCTCTGACCAAAAATGTTTAGAATTGCTTCCATCTCGTCCCCACATCTACTAAAATAGATGCTTTAATGACCGAGTCATCGTCTAGATTGAACAGAGTCTGAAAGGAATCAAATATTTTCAATGTTAAATAATAATAATATTATTTATAAAATTTATAATTTGAAAGCATATATATGAGTGTCATTACCTTCATATCCTCCCAAATCAAGTCCTTGAGACCATCGGGGACTTTAGGCCATTTCTCAAAGGTTATAGGAACTTTGTTTCTTGCATTAATACCTATTTGAGTGATGAACTTTTGCTTGTAATCCCCTTGAGGATTTTTTAGTTTATCAAATGTAACCTTTACCACTTCCCCGGGCTTGGGTTTGAAACCCTTGCCAGTAGTTGGCCCTCTTCTTCTTTTCTTATTTGAGGACTTTGAATCCAAAGAACCTGAATGTTCATCCATGCTTTAGATTATTATTTATGTACCTACACATTATGAGAACACAAAAGATTATTAATTATGGAAAACAAGTGAATGATACGACAACACATATGAATATATTAATTACATGGTTGGACACGAACACATTAATGATATGAGGAAGTTAACAATAAGAATGAAATAAATCTTACACATTGCATAATCACGAGCGATGATCAATCCACAAGCCTTCCGCATGATCTGAACGGACATAATCGTACTCAATGATATAGTCCCCTGAAGATGAAGGTTGTATACCGGTAGAAAATGGGGGAGTTTCATCAAAGTGGTCATAGTCTTCTTCATCGACCACATCATCAATACCAACAATACGTCTCTTTCCATGAAGGACGATTGAAAACTTACGATCAGCTGGATCGAGAACATAAAATACCTGTGTTACTTTGGATGCAAGTATAAACAGTTCATCAAGATAACCTTGCCTATCGAAATTCACAAGGGTGAAACCTAAATCATCCTTTCTCACACCACGGCGGTTGTCAACCCATTTACAGCGAAACAAAGGAATCTTTAGGACCTTATAATCAAGTTCCCAAATTTCATCGATGACACCATAATATGACATTGTAGCATCTATTGGTCTAGTATCTGTAGTAGTAGAAAACTCTCTCGACAGTGCTACTAATGTCACTCCACTATTTTGCATCGTACTATTATCATCTTGACGTTTTGTGTAAAACGTATATCCATTAATGTCATACCCTTCGTACGAGGAAACAACCAAGCCAGGCCCGTACGCCAACCATTTGATCAATTCAGTGATGTTGTTCGGAGTTTGGGACAACTCTTGCATCAATCGTTCGCTGAACCACCTTATGAATAAGCGATTATGCTCTTTAGTCAACCACACTTCACCTTTAGAAGGATACTGCTGCCTCAAAGTAGCCATATGCTCGTCCAAATATGGAACAACTTCAGCAATGTGATGCAAGACAACGAGGTGCGCTCTATCTCTATCTACAGCGGTGGGCGCGATCTGTTTGAATCCAATCGTTCCTTTACCTCCTAGTCTTCCCTCATGGCGAGATTTGGGAATACCAACCGATTCAACACCATGGAGGTATTCAGTACAAAACTCGATAGCCTCCTCAGCAACATAACCTTCAATGATACTACCTTCAGGTCGATATCTATTTCTTACGTATGCTTTCAAAATACCCATGTATTTCTCAAATGGATACATATACCTCAAGAACACCGGGCCACAAAGCTTAATTTCTCTCACCAGATGAACAATCAAGTGCACTATAATGTAAAAAAATGATGGTGGAAAATACATTTCAAATTGACAGAGAATGGTAACAACGTCGGCTTGCAAATCATCTAACACTTCTGGATCAATAACTTTGCTACAAATAGCATTGAAGAAAAAATATAGACGTGTAATGACATGTCTAACACATGGTTGCAATATGCCTCAAATTGCAATAGGTAACAAGTGTTGCATCATGATATGACAATCATGAGACTTCATCCCTACCAATTTCAAATCCTTCATTGACACAAGTGTTTTGATGTTCGACGAGTATCCAGATGGGATCTTAACAGATTTGAGGCACTCACAGAAGCTTCTTTTCTCTTCTTTAGATAAAGTACAGCTTGTCGCCTGGAGATACGTACGTTTACCCAATTCTTGCGGTGCTAACTCCCGTCGTACCCCCATTTCTATCAGATCCTTTCTAATTTTGATACCATCCTTTGTCTTACCAGGAATGTTCAATAATGTTCCAATAACACTGTCGCAAATATTTTTCTCTATATGCATCACATCAAGACAATGACTTACAGATAAATGCTCCCAGTATAGTAGATCCCAAAATATAGATCTCTTCTTCCAAAGACTCTTCGGTGGAGGTTTTGAAGTTTTGCCAAACACAACATTAATGTTTTTAACTTGATCGTAAACATCCTTTCCTGATAAAGGTATCGGGTTCATTCGACGCGCAGTTTTCCCATTGAACGCTTGCTTCCTTCCTCGATAAGCATGGTTAAGGGGAAGAAACCTCCTATGACCCATAAACACATTTTTCTTATAGTTATGCAACCAAAGATCATCTGTATCTTCACAACAAATGGGACATGCTTTAGGTCCTTTATTGGTATAGCCAGATAAATTACCGTAAGTTGGAAAATCATTTATAGTGCAAAATAATATAACGCGCATCGTGAAACTACGTTGGCTCTGTGCATCAAACACCCGGACACCTTCATTCCACAATAATTTCAAATCTTCAATAAGCGGCGCTAGGTACACATCTATGTCATTTCCTGGTTGTTTAGGCCCTGAAATTAGTAATGTTAACATAATGTACTTGCGCTTCATACACAACCAAGGAGGAAGGTTGTAATTGACCAAAAGAACCGGCCAAGTGCTATGTCGACTACTCATATTACCGTGTGGGTTCATTCCATCCGTACACAGTCCAAGCCTAAGATTCCTATCTTCGTTACCAAATTCTGGAAACTTCCTATTAATATTCCTCCATTGAGGAGAATCGGCCGGGTGCCTCAATTTTCCATCTTCCTTTCTCTCTTCGGCATGCCATCGCACATTCTTGGCATCCTTGGTATTAGAAAACAAGCGTCTGAATCTCGGTATATGGGAAGATACTACAACACTTTTGTCGGAGTACCTTTCTTGTCATCCCCCTATCAGCGCCGTCCTTTCGCTTATACCGTGATGTCCCACACTTTGGACACACATGCACGTCTTTATACTCATTGCGATACAATACACAATCATTTGGACATGCATGTATCCTCTGGATTTCCAAACCCATTGGGCACAATAGTTTCTTTGCCTCATATGTTGAAATAGGAAGCTTGTTGTCCTCCGGAAGCATATCCCTTAAGAGTTCTAGTAACTCTGTAAAACTTTTATCACTCCACCGCATCCTTGCTTTCAAGTTATAAAGTTTGAACACAAATTGCCAACTTTGAGAATTTACTACAACCGAAACAAAGGTGTTTGAGAATCGCCGAACAAATTGTCTAATACATGAGGACGTTCTATGAAATCTTCTTGTACATCACGCATCATCTCGTCTAGCCGATCTTTCTCAACATCATTCTCTTCATTGTCCGCAACGATATCATCATAATTGTTCGAAGTATTCTCCTGCTGAATACCTTCATTAACAACGGTGCTCGTGCTAGGAACCATACTTTCACCATGCCAATACCATCGTGTGTAGCCTTGTTTAAAACCTCGACTAATTAAATGACTCCTCACCACTGCAGAGTTACGAAACCGTTTCACATTGTTACAGTCAACGCACGGACAACACATTATTTCTTCACCATTCTCTACCATATGTTCCTCAGCCAATTTCATAAACTCGGCAACACCAACCAAATATTCTTGTGTTGTACGTTTGATCTCATACATCCAAATACTACGATCCATATCCAACGACCTAAAAAATATTCATTGTCTATTATAAAAAGTACTTATAAAATTCCATAGTTTATCAAGAGTACTAATCAAATCGCCTTCAAAACAATGAGACTTCTGAAAACCTTTTCGTCATTCTAAAGCTCTCAAACATTTCAGCCAATGGCTTCCATTCTATGTAACCTTATCCTTTCCGATCTGAAATCCAACGTCAAACTCCCATCTCCAACAACCCATTTCTCTTCAACTCAAAACAAGCAAGGAATTCACACAAAGAATAAGTTGTCACTGTGAATTTGACAACTAGCAAGAAAAGCAATGATAATTATGAGGGGTATTTCAAACAAACATGGATAGAGAATCTGATGCAATAGGGAAAAATGTCATGATAATGTCCTAATACACCTTATCACTCCAATTACTAACTGGTAAGGGTCCTAACCCATTCATCATTTATTTGTGAATTATGCGATGTGTGCTATCAAAATATATTACAATGCAACTATAATCTCATGTGTAAATTTCGACAGCACCTCCCTATATTCTCCAAAGTATACGATCTACGTGTTATGTAGTGTACACCCGGAGAAGTATAAGGTCATACAATCGAAGCCTTTACACACGAGATTATAGTTGCATTGTAATATATTTTGATAGCACACATCGCATAATTCACAAATAAATGACAAACTGTCCAAAAATGGGACAATTCAAAAATTAGTTTATAAATCTCAAACCGTCCAAATGTCTCGTCGGTTTGTAAATTATAAACTAATTTTTAAACGGGTACTCTAAGCTTGATGACAAGTGGAATGGTATGCAAATAACATAAATGTTAAACAACATAAGAGAAGAAACAAATAAAAAAAATTAGGAATAAACCAAATAAGGGAGACATACCTGAGAAAAGTAGGATTATAGAACTATTCGATCAAGACTATGATGACATATGTCAAATGAAAAATCTTCGATAGCCTAAACAAATTAGAAAAGGAAAAAGAATCATCACCATTTGAATAAAAAAGGTTTATTTTATATCCATTACCATAGGTATATAACATGATCAACTTAATGGAATAGAAAACGAAGCACGATGAAAATATTTTATTGGCTTTTGTCGCTCTCTTAGCCATTCCCACCGCATATATGGCGGCCTCTATTAATAACACGGTTTCTTATTTGTCCTTTATTTTATTTTCATTTGGAATACAATGTAATCATGCTTAATTGCGCTATCATGCCTTGAGAATCCACTTAATGATGATGCAAATTTTTTAAAACAGCCGGATGAATCAATTCAATGGTAACTGATATCCAAATTGTATTTAATTTCTTTGAAAAAAAAACCAATTTATTGTTTTTTTTAAAGAATTTTAACTCGAAAATGTTTTTTTTCAATTCAATGTTTTTTATTGACTTTATAAACTTTATCAAGGAAGAAGGCATAAAATCAAAGCCCTCCAGCAATAAATGCAATCTTTCCATGGTCCAATATTGGCACATATCTTATCCACTTTCAAAATTCCATAATAATATTTCAAAAACAAAAAAATCATTAATAATACCTTTAAGCTCTTTGGCATGAAATTAAAGAGAATTTTCTAACTAAATGAGCCTGACTAGCAAACCAATCTGGAGCAGCATTGCCCTCAATACTATATATATGCAATATGGTTAAGTGTTAATGAAGACATATATGGTCCGTAGTTACCTTGTTGAGTGTAACAATTAATGACACTTAGTTGCTAGCTAAATTTGAAAACTTGTTTGGAGGACATCATCAACTTGGAGCCAATTCATCTATAATTTACAAAAAAGAAAGAAAGAGCATTAGAAGAAATACATGTTGGGTATTAGAAAAAATACATGTTGGGTACTAGCAGCAGCAGTAGGCTGCTGCTGCATTAGCAGCAGCAGTAGGCTGTTGCTGCTATGCTGCTGCTGCTAATAGCAGCAGCAGGCCTGCTGCTACTTAAGAAGCAGCCGGGCTGCTGCTGCTGTTGCTGCAGCAGGCTCCTGCTGCTGCTAGCAGCAGCTGGCCTGCTGCTTAAGCAATAGCGGGCTGCTGCTGCTTGGCAGCAGCGGGCTCCTGCTGCTGCTGCTTAGCAGGACGAAAATGGGCTGATCATTCAAGAGACAATCAAGAAGATTTTACTCGTTTAGACCCCCGCCATTTCCATTGTACTATTACTATAGTTTCCATCTGTTGTATATTTTATTTGTATTATTTATTATCTTCCTTTTACAGAGATATGGGATATCCCATATATTCTGAAGTTTAACATGGCATCATAGCTAATTTGTTTGAAGTTCTAACCCATTTCCTAGGAGAATTATTATTATTATTATTATTTTTTGGCATTCTTTGGTATCTATACCAATGTCAACTGAAGGCACAATTGTTGCCACATCTCCATATTTTCATCACCTATCGGATCATCCTACATTTATCCTTGTGTCAAATGTATTGGTTGGAGATAATTATTGGTTATCCAACTAACTGGAAATCTAAAGGCCATTTTGCGATCATTGTGGAAAGTTTAGACATACAAAGAATAAATGTTTTTCCTCATTGGTTATCCACCTAACTGGAAATCTAAAAATAATAGGCATCGATCTATATCTATTGCTGCACAAGCAATTTCTCAAGGCAACAGTCAAATGCCTTTGTTCTTATTCAAGCTCAATATGCATATATTAACAACAAAATAGCAAAATAAAACCCGACAAAGAGAGCATATATACTGGCCATTTTCGTCCACATTGTAAGGGGGCAAAAGAGGCGAGTTTTACCTTGAGTCTTTTTAGAAAAATATGCTTGAATCTTGCTTCCTTGTTACTGGAATGAGATGATAATTGAGTTAATATGCATATCAACACACAAAGTAAGGGAAAAAATATATATATATAGCCCTAATTTTCATCCACAGGGAAATTGAGATATTTACCTTTAATCTTTGAGATGATAATGCAATAATATTGGATAAATCCTTCCACATTGCTAGATAGGTGATATTAGATAGCTAATAAGAAGCCAAAATCGGGTGGAGCAAGAGAAGAAGGCCAGGCCGCGGGTTTCGATCGAGAATATAGATCGAGAATAGTGCGACGTCGTTTGATAATCCTTCAAGCCGTCGTCATGGGCTGCTACGTTTGGCTGGCTGGGAAATCAACGAGACCATGTATGAGCTAGGAAGAAGAGTCTGAGAATGGAGAGATCGAAGAATGGGGAGAACGCACGATATCAGTTGCTGTACGTATATATTAGGAATTGGCAACGGTTACCTTGCAACCGTTGCTGATGATTCACTTTTAGCAACGGTTCAAATATAGAACCGTTGCTAAAAGTTAACATTCTGCAACGGTTTTAATGTGAACCGTTGCAGCTTACCTTTAGTTCACTATTTTGCAACGGTTTAAGATTCAACCGTTGCTGATTACCTTTGTATTATTCCCACTTTTTTACAAAAATGCCACCGCGTGGCTTTTCCACAACGGCTATTCGTAAAACCGTTGCAGAATGTGTAGTATAAACGGCACTTTTTGTACTAGTGGCTCTGTTTAGTTGGAAGAATTTATTTAAAAAGTTAGAGCTTTTTTGAAAAGATTTTACTAATTTTTCAAATAAACTCACAAGCTTTATATTTTTTATTCAATTTTTACCATTTTCCTTTTGTAAAAAAAAAAAATGTTATTATTTTAAATATGCCTTTTTTGGTCATTTTATATCTTTTACCTAACTTTTCAGCTAATTTTGCCAAACACTAATATTTAAATTAGCTATCTTTTTAGTTATCGGTTATAAGTTAAAAGCCATAAGCTCTCAATGGGTTTATCATTTATAAACCAGCTTATCAATTATCAACTAGCTTATCAATTTATTCTACCAAGCATACCTTTAACCTTGAAACTTGGAAATGAAGTCGACTTTATAACATGCCAAGTTAATATAATTAATTAACTGTAAAAAGTAACATTAGAAAGAGTATATTTAAATGTGTTTTATCTAAAATCAAAAAGATTAATTACACAAAATGTCCCCAATTTTTTGGTTGCTTCGGACTTTCATGTAGCACCAATATCTTAATCTTTTTAAATCAAGATATATTTAAATCTAAGAAAAAAAATCATAACTGAAAATATAATTATATTAATTTAATTTATAATATATATTTTTTATATATTAACTTATGTGATACGCACATAGAAAAAACTAGTATACAAAAAAGGTGAGGTTAAATACAATCCCTTTTTTATTAAATACACCCAATTTCTCACCATCTTCGCATTTTACCATTTAGCACAAAAAAAAAAGAAGAAGATGCCATCTCCGATAGCAAATGCTGCCTGAAATTACAGGCAAAAAAGGGGGGGAAAACTCCCTCTTTTTTAGCTGTCATTTTCGGTAGCAATTGCTATCGAAAATGGCAGTAAAGATGACATTATTATTATTATTATTATTATTATTATTATTATTATTATTATTTGTTCGATGATGATAGGCCGAACAGCCTTGAGGTTGTTTGGCCTGCACCGGCCGAACAAAGAGGGGGGAAAATGGTAAAATTGGAATATAGGGAAAATGGAGTCTCCTGAGGAAACAAAGTGGGTGTATTTAGCCTCACCCGTACGAAAAAAAAAAAGAAAAGGAAAGGAAAAGATGGAAGTATTGGATCAAATTTTAAAAGGGTGAAGCTAAGCGTGTATTCGTGTGCTTTTTTTTTTTTTTTTTTTTTGCTTAAAAATGGACTACTTTTGAACTTTTTGGATAGATAGTGGCAGCGACCACGAGCTGCGTGGTTGATAATATTGATGTTTGACTTTGACTTTTAATAAAAAATAATTTTTAAGCCAAAAAACGCAGCCCCCTTCTTTCTTTAATACACTATCTTATAAAAAAAATGACAATTCTACCTATTCTAAATATACTTTTTTTTTGTGTTCATTGGGAACTAAATGAACAACCTAAGAGTCGTTCGTCTACACTAACCGAATAGCCGCTATTCGACCAGTGCAGAACGAATAAGAGGGGAGAAAATGGTTTTTGTGGTTGGTAGGTTGAACACCCTTCGATCGAACACCCCGTGGGATGTTCAACCTGTAATTTGCTATAAAATATCTCAGGGAGTGTTCTTTTGCTATAATTTGTTGCCCAAAAATGGTAGCTTCTTTCTTGACCGATTGCTTCTTCGTCGTTGTTTCCTTTCCCTTTTTTTTTAATTCAAATGGTAAAATAAGAATATTTTGATAAATGTGTGCATTCAGCAAAGAGAGAGTACATTTAGCCTCACCCATTTTAAAATGAGAATAACGAATTTGTTCAAGGACAAGCAAACATACGACTTCCGTTTTGAAATTCAAAATCAGATCTAAATCCAGCACCGCGAAGAACAATTTTAGTAATTCAAAATATTTTCTGACGATACTGTAACTACTGCCGATCAAATTTTTTTTCCATGAATGTTCATTAACGGGTACGGCATATGACACGCGGCAGGCACTGGTTTGCTTGCCACGTCACGGCCACCATGTCCCTAATTACGACATTTTCCTGGAACTTCAAATCTCCTCATCCCCACACGACTCTGTCAAATTTCGACTCTCTGTCTCTCTCTCTATATAAAATTCTCTCGAGTTCCTCTCGCAACGACTCAGATTTTCCGTTAAACCCTCACCGGAAACCTGAAGTATCCGTTCATCTTCCGTCGCTCTCTTTTTTAGTTGATCTCGAATTTCATTCACGTCGGCCATGAATCAAGAATAGTAAGTCCAGTTTCGCATATCATTCGATTTTGATGTTAACGAGATATAATTTCGTTAGATCTGTGTACTGTGGTTCATACGGTTTCAATTTTTTTTCTTTAAAGGTATTTCTTTTCTCGATTTATTTCTATGATATGATTTGATCTAGATATACTTAATCGACGGAATTATGATAGCATCTGGACAATCAAAAATTTTCGTTGTGTGCGTAGAAGTGCATACTCGTAGTTTTAGATTTGATGCTGTTGATTCCTGTAAAAGAGTTATCTGATCGGACTGTAAAATTGTGTGGATTATAGGACAACTTGGAAAACTTAGCTGACTATTGATAATGAATCTTTCCTCGACTATATCATCTATGGCGGACCGTGCACCATCTGTGTTTGTAAATTTATGGGAATGAATGGATTTTATCGATTTATATTTGTCCATTATTCAATGTATTTCACGTACTGCTTTTCTAGTACCTTTCCTTTTATTTAAAGCTAATGACTTTCTAAAGTCTTCCTGTTCTCCTTTATGAAATTTATGCTTTCCCTTTTGTATTATGGCCCCTTTTTGAGACCCCGTTATGGGTTATCAATCAAGGTTAAGTATGTGTTGGTAAGAGGAAAGGTGAAATTTTAGGCATTTACTTGTAATGTTCTCATCAATTATTCAATTTTATTGTATTTTGAAAGCTGTGGAACCATGCCCTAATGCTTGGACTAGCTGGTGGCTCCTATAGCTTTATCTTGTGAAATTTTAAAAATCCAAGTATCTTCGTTTTTAAAGTTCAGGTCCATTCGGACCATTCCTGCATAGGTGCAGCATTCCACAGGGGAGAAGAATTGAAACTTGGATATAGTGCATCTAAACTCTTGTGCTTTCTGCATTTGCCTTGTTTCATATACTTTGATGATGTGCTAGGTTATTTTTATTATGGAATTACGTCATGTGAAGTTCCTCTTGTGCTTGGTAATTTGTTTAACAGTTTTATCTTCAGTGTTTCGGATTCTTTTGATTACATATATTCTTTTCGTCGCCTATGCTAAAGTTTGCACTTATTTCTATTCATTTACAGTGACTACCTTTTTAAGCTTTTGCTTATTGGAGATTCTGGTGTAGGCAAATCATGTCTTCTTTTGAGGTTTGCTGTAAGTTATCAGTTCATGTTCATCTCTTATATTATTTTAGGTATTTAGTCTTGAAGAAACTAAAAAAGTTAAAAACATGGCTCGTCAAGTTTTCTTTTCCTTTTTTTTCCTTTCCCCTTTTTTCACATAGGTTTTTCCTGTTCTAAGTGTTATTTTGTAATTTCCTAGCGGCATCTTTCGGTAGGGAGTATTACGATAGCACTGGAAGGTGGGCATTACTATGAAACAAAATGAAGCCAAAACTTATTTGTTGTAATGTTAACTCTTGTATAACACCGCATATTTAACTTAAGCCAAGTATCTTAATGTGAAGTGCTTCTCTATGTGCTGGACACAAGCAAAATTCAGCTGAAGATGCCACTAAATGTTGCTCATTTCCTGACTATGTTCATATCTTTCTTTTCAGGATGATTCCTACCTTGAGAGTTACATTAGTACAATCGGTGTAGACTTCGTAAGTGACTAGTGATATTGTGGTATTTGCTTGCTTTGCATGGTCTATCAACTTCAGAATTCTAAGCATTCTGGTATTTCTCAATTCCTTTGATGTAGAAAATACGCACAGTGGAACAGGATGGGAAAACGATTAAACTCCAAATTGTAAGTTATTTGAATTACCTAATTATCTGGCTGTATCTGCCGTATTGAAATCTCAACAGAGGGTTCCCACTTTCCAAGATGTGAAGCTGATATTTGGATTAGTAAAAAATCAAGAGCTAAGAAAAAATTATGTTTTCTTTGTATGTTTTGAGCTATAAGTTTCTTTGGGTTGTATCTCTTTACAAAACCATTATGGCATCATCATCTTGATCTTTATTTATGTCTGTATCTATGCGTCAACTCTTTGATTTCATTTAATTGAACTTTTCCATTATCTGCAGTGGGATACTGCCGGCCAAGAACGTTTTAGAACGATCACCAGCAGCTATTACCGTGGGGCTCATGGCATCATTGTAAGTAATTCCCCCTTTATAGCAGAGATATTACTTCCCATAAGATAAAGTAGGCTTATATACTTGTTCAACTTTATCAGGTAGTTTATGATGTGACTGACCAAGAGAGCTTCAACAATGTTAAGCAATGGCTGAATGAAATCGACCGTTATGCCAGCGACAATGTTAACAAGCTCCTTGTTGGAAACAAGTGTGATCTCACAGCACAAAAAGTTGTGTCTACTGAAACAGCAAAGGTAAAATTGATGCATCTTGTTAATTAGGTCCTCGCGCTTGAAAATACTTCTGTTTCCTTAAGGCATGTTTGGTTCTGAACGTTGCTTGTTTTTGCAGGCATTTGCAGATGAAATTGGAATTCCTTTCTTGGAAACCAGCGCAAAAAACGCCACTAATGTGGAGCAGGCTTTCATGGCTATGTCTGCTGCTATCAAGGACAGGTTTGTCATTTCGTTGTGTGCATTATAGTTAACAAACCAAACATGCTAGGCTAAGCTCAAAATAGATTCTTTCAGAGAGAGTTAGTTTCAACTTTCAAGCAAACAAAATTTTCTTGCGACTTTTATGCGGTAACATGCACTGTTGTAATGTGCTCTCAGGATGGCGAGTCAACCATCCATGAATAATGCACGACCAGCAACAGTGCAAATTAGTGGACAACCTGTTAACCAAAAGTCGGGATGCTGCTCCAGTTGAAGGGAAAAAGGGTTGGTTGCTGCTTACGGCCTGTAAAATTGGGGTTTCCACTTTTTACCCTTTAAGATTAAGATTAAGATGAAGATGAAAACTCCTTTAAAATTACAATTATTTAGCACTGTCGTTGAAGACATCCATTCTTCCATGTATTTCGTTATTTGTACAAAACAGATATATTGGTGAATCGGCGCCTTTCATCACTTAGCTGTAGTCCGTTGATTCCATTGTTAAGTATCATAACGATGTGTTACCTCTTCCATAGATGATGAAATGGTAGCAATGTGATTTATTACTCGGGATCTATTCATCACCTCATTTCTTTACATGGACGGGGAAGTGGTACCAATGTGATTTTTCCTTAAGAGCGTGCATTCATCACCTCAGCAAGAGGTGGCAGGTCCATCGTATCACTTAAGAGGCAATGTAACTGTCGATTGTTCACCGTCAATCATCAATAATATGATATTAATTAATTTGTTGTTTCAAAATGTACATTAAAGTACTTCTTCCGTCTCATAAAGATTTGTTTATTTTCCCTTTTCATTTGTCCCATAATATAGATGACTTTTTATTCATGTCTTAATGTTCATTTAATTTCTTCACTTTTCTATTATATCTTTATTTAATAGGCATTATTAAAAATACATTATCATGGTTTAGTGTAAGGGTATAATTTAAACATACCACTAAAATTTATTTGTCAAAAAATATTAATTATAATTCCTTAATTCTTACGAAAGTGAAACTAAGAATCTCTTTGTGTGTTGTAGGGAGTAATAATTAGAGCAGGACATGGGTCGGTCGGTTCGGTTCGAGCTTTGACTTGAATCAAAACCGACCAATTGGAAGTCAATTTCCAAGAATGGAAATCGAAACCGGCCACCTCGGGTCTGTTTGAGGTTTCCAAACTGACCACGACAATCAATTTGGTCGGTTTGGTCGATTAATTGATAATTTTGTGATTTTTTTTTAATTCAAACCAATCGGTTTTTGGGTGGACAATTCCAACCCGAAAACCAAACCGAGATGGGTTGGAAACAGTCCCAAACCAACCCTAGTCGGTTGGTTTGGCATTAAAATGCCGAACGCTAGTAATAATTAAGTTAACAAGTCCATCGTGTCTATCATACCATGTGAGTACCATAATTTCGCTTCAAAATATCAATTTAAAATACCTCCTTAAAATTAGGGTGTTGAAAACGAGATTGATGGAGCTAGATGGATGATCTGATGAGATTTTTGATATTCTATTCTATTACTGTACTAAAAGAAAAGTAAAGCTTCTCTTGGAAGACTCAAGTTTTCCGCTCAAATAGTCACATTTATGATGCACAATTTTATTTTATTTTTAATGGTTCTTGATATAACACGCCGTAGCATATATGCAATGAATTGCACATTCTGCTTCATTGCACAATGTGTAATGCAATTCCATTTGTTTTGTTTTTTTAATTTAGATTGAATTTTCTTTTTTAAGCTTCTAAATTGATTATTTCAAACTAAGCATTATTAAGTTCCAATTAAATTTATTATTCATTAATTAATTAATTTACTTTGATAGCAATAAATTAATTAACCGGTAGATGACGATATTAATTTTATTTTGTTATTTTAATTTTGAAACCGAAATTTGGTTGATTGAATTGATTCACGTTATAATCACTTACATACTCAATTCAAAGATTGATTGTAATAAATACACAAGTGTAGGGATTTCTACCAAAAAGGCCACATACCTTCCTGCCATGTGCATTTAAATTTTTTTTTTTATTTTTTGATTTCCTTTTTGTGAAGATTTTTATGCACTTTTTTTCATTTCTTTTTTGAGTGGATTTTTTGAATTTTTGAATTTTTTATTTTTTAAGAAAGTGATTGATTTCGATAAATTATTTTTCTTTATAATGTCAGATTTTAAAATTTTTATATTTTTAGTAAGTAATCTATTTCGAAATTTATTACAATTTTGTAGTTTTTTTTTTTTTTTGAAAAAGTTATGATTTTTGTAGGGTTTTTTTTTATTTTTAAGTTTTTATTTCTCAAAAAAGTGATTCATTTCGATAAATTATAAATTATTTTGATAGTGTTAGATTTTTAAATTTTCATTTTTCAGTAAGTAATTTTTTCTTTTTTTTTCAACTCTTAATGTAACAGGGGGCATTGCACATTGTACAATGTGCAATGCAAATGTTTTTCTCATTCTTCTTTTTTTTTACTTAAATTGGTTGTCCTTTTTAATCCTAAATTTTTAAATTGATTAAATTAATTATGTCGAACTACATATTACTAAATTCAAATTAAAATCATTATTTCCTAATTAATTAATTTATTTCGATAACAAAATCATAATTATGATCTTAGTTTATTTATAAGAGAGCCTTTATTATAGTTTGTGCAAAAAAATATTAAAATAAGTATAATTATTATAAAACAATTTTCAATTTGAATTTTCAGATTTCTTTTTTTTTTTAAGCACCAATACACATAATAATGTTTACACCAAATACTTTTAATGTTCTATTAAAAAAATCTTTTAATGTTTATAATGTTTTGTTCGACTCATATTTTGTGTTTCATGATTTATTAAATAGTTTGGGATCGTTTATATTCCATGTTGTATTTTTATGACAATACAAGAGATTATTTATAGAGATAACAAATTAATACTTACACTGCTTATTTTCTTTTTTTTTTAACCATATATTATTTACACTTCTGAGTGTACGTTCTTATTTATTGATGATGACTTAGATTTATATTCATTGTAGAAATTGAATTGGATTAATTTTTTTATTAGTTGTAGATAAGCTTCTTGTCTATTTGGAATAATAAAATATTAAAAAATAAATTATTTAAAAATGTATGAACTAAGTTTAGTTACTTTTTTTTTAAATATGATTGCGATATCAAGAGTGACAAGTGGCAAGGGATTAAAAATATTAATATGTGATAAAAATGGGATCCTAACAAGTAACAAATACAATTGCAAATATTGTATATAAAAAAATATTTCAAAATTTGTGATATTTTTATACCAAATACAATTATATTATGTATATTTTTTTATTTCATTCTATTGGTTTCATCTAAATTTTGATACCACCAACAAAAAAAATATATTTTTCAGTTATAAATGTCCGTGCATCACACGAGTATAACACTAGTATGTTAATATAAGTATACTGTTATGAATAATTTGGTGGTTGAATTATGAGGAATAATTTGGTGGAGGAATAATTTGGTGGAAGAATAATTTGGTAAAAGATATAATTATTTTATGTGAATGACTATTATACCCTTGATGAAATTATGTAATTACGATTATGCCATTTGAAGTTTTCCTATAAATAGGGTTTCAGTTATTAATGAAATTCATTCATGTGAATTCCTTAGAATTCATTCTCTCTAAATTCTCTCTATTATTTCTATACTTTTATAACACGTTATCAGCACGAGTCTCTAATCGTTTGAGTAATATGAAGGGAGTATGCTCTACAGTTGCATCTTATAGATGATCTTCTGTATCAGAAACCGAATTATTATAAATAACCTAATCCATCTCCAATCAATACTTATCTTTCTTTTCTCTCTTATCTTTTTCCCACTTTCTCACGTCTCACTCTCTCTATCTCCCCAATCACTCACAGAAAACATTTATGCAGAGACAGAGAGTTGTGGGCAATTCAAGAATTGGCAAATGGAGGAAATACGTGCATGTTCAATTGCTTCTGCCAAAGAAAAAGGAAAAGGTATATATATATTATATTACTTTATAATATAACTAGTATCACGCTCGTGCGATGCACGGGAAGAATTAAATTTATGTACGATAAATAATTAATATAAAATTATAAATATAAATGTTGAATTACATAATTGATGTAATTTATGTATATGAGATTGTATAATTATAAAAAATTATTAAAATCTATAATATTATATATTATAGTTAATGCAAAAATTACAGAGTGAATTCTCAATTGTAAATTATAAAAATTCATGTGTATTGCATAATTAAGAAGTTTATCAAAATATGTAACTTTAATTCTAATAGTTGTACCTAGCATTGCACAACAATGCTCGTGAAGATTAATTAATTGTAAACAAACAATATAATTGGGAATGAATATATAAAAATTCTTTGATTATCAAAACGTATTTTTCTCGTTGGTACATATCAAATTTATATTAAACACCTTTTTTCTTTTTGAAATGAACATTGCGCACTTTAAATTTTATGATTTTATGCGTTCTTTTAGTGATGAACTTGTATTTCTACTTAATTTTAGTTATATTGTATAAGAAGTATTATACTTAATTTTATATAACTTAAATTTGTAGTAACACTGACAATTTTTCTCATCTACATAATTCATTTGATTTTTTTTTCATTTATGTAAATTGCATGTTAGTTGTAAAATGAAAAACTTTTTATTTGTAATTTTATATACTTTTAAAAGGCAAAAAATATGCAATGCAAAATTCAGTTAATGAGCATATTACATCAGCCGTATTAAAAACAAAAAACATCATTTAATTTTTTTAATAAGAAATAGTGTATCATATTGGCACTGCCAATAGGGCATTCGTAAAACGTGACACTTCAATTATAATAATATAAGGATTAATAAATTACTATTTTACTTAAAAATAAATAAATTATTCAATATAAATCTAGTTATAATTTTAACTACTCACTATTTGATTTTAAAAAAGAAAAAAGTAAAAAAATTTCACTATTTTTTAACAGACCAATTCACGTAACTAAGCAAAACTATCAAAATCTACAATTTTATCACAATAAAATTAAATAAAAAACTAAAAATATTTATTATTTAATATTTTGAAATAGAACTTTAAAAAATGAAGTTATATAAGTCTTTCCAAAATAGTTTTTTTTCTCATTAGATGTTTGTTTTAGATATTGGTTTATTTTCAATTATATTTTTAATTACTACTAATTAATGTTGGTTTATTTCTAAAATTAATTTTATAATTTTCTTAAAATATTTAATGTGTACCACATTTGCATCTTTGCCTACGTGATACTTCACAAATTATAATATAAAGATTAATGGTATGAAAATATAACAATTCAAAATATAAAGATAAAGATTAATAAATTACTTTTTATTTAAAAATAAATAAATTATTCACTGCAAATTCAATTATAATTTTAGCACTCACTATTTTATTGAAGAATAATCCACTATTTGAATAATTCAATGCTCATTACAAATCAAAACTATCTAAAACTATAAGATTTTTTTAACTTGGTGAAAATAAAATACTTATTATTTAATGTTTTTAATTAGAAATTTAAAAAATGAAATTACATTTAAAGTTTTTCCAAAACTATTTTTTTCTTATTAAATTTTATTTATCACATTTAATGATAAATTTATGTTTCATTAAAAAATAATTATATTTAAAGAATTTTCCCTTTTTAAAACTACCAATTAATAGTGGTTCATTTCCAAACATAAAATTTTATTTTTTAACTAAAAAAATTGATTTTTGTTATAAAAGTATAGAAACAATAGAGAGAATTTAGAGAGAATGAATTCTAAGGAATTCTCAGGAATGAATTTCATTAATAACTGAAACCCTATTTATAGGAAAACTTCGAATGGTACAATCGTAATTACATAATTTCATCAAGGGTATAATAGTCATTCACATATAATAATTACATCTTTTACCAAATTATTCCTCCACCAAATTATTCCTCATAATTCATAACCACCAAATTATTCTCAATTATTCATAACACTTCAATTATTATTCATAACAATTTTTATGTATTTTTAAAAATATTAATGAGTGCCACGTTGGCACTACTGCCAATGTGGCACTCCTCTTTTTATAATATAAAGATAATATATTAAACTATAATATTCATTTTCTCGAGATATAAGGAGCATACGTTATCAAAATCAAATTTTCTCGACTTCATTATACTCGATTTAACGAGAGCTTCGATTTGACACAAATATTGATAGGGTAATAATTCGTTTTGAAATATATTATTATCAAACTTTCAAAATTTACAAATCAGTACACCAACTTTTGAAATGTTACAAAACAGTCTTTAAACATTTTTATATTTACAAATTGAAGTAGAAAGGAGATAATTTTCCAATCGTAAAACATTGATAAAATATTTTTGACAATTTTACCTTTGCGAATTGGAATGAACAATTTTACCCTTAGGGTAAAACCGACCTAATTTTGACGACAGTGAAAAATGGATAGAATATTCATGAAGAAATTATAAATCCATTGATTATATAAAATGGCTTGAAGTCCATTTGAGTTAAAAGATCGAAATATTATTTTAACTCCCCGAAGAATTTAATTACATAATATACTTGTTCTAAAAGGATAAGTGTGTTCTTGTAGAAGTAATGAGTATTTATTCTAGGAGAACAAATCTGCTCCCGTAGAACCAGTTCAATATTTAATTCTCGCACTTTATTTACTGTAATTTAAATACTGCAACACCTCCTACCTGATGATGGGTTCAACCATCACTAAACGGAAGGTTTTATATATTTCTGCACTTTATAGGCTAAGTGATGGGTAATACCTTCTACTAAGCAGATCCCACTCCTGAAGAAGTAGTTAAACATTATGCAATTTAATTCTCGCAATTAAATTTTGTAAATTTATATTTATTGCAATAATTCCCATAAGGTAGGTTCGACCACCTATTGGAGGAAATTTAATTTCTGCAATTTAAATTTATGCACTTTAGATTTCGTATATATTTCCAATGTGGTGGGTAATACCACACGATTGGTGTGCATATTTCCAATGTGGTGGGTTATACTACACGATTGGTTATAACGAATCCTACTCCAGAAGAAGTAGTTGATCAAATATTCTAATCCTACTCTCGAAGAAGTAGACGATGAAAATAAAATTACTTCTCCATATATACCGAATATTAATGGAGAAAATCGAGCAAGTGGTACTTAAAGTTACCATTGGATAAATAGATGAAAGTAAAATGCTCAATAGATCCCATGTTGATAAATCAAAGAAAATATATCGCATGGAGAGATTATATGAAGTAATCTCATCGATGATATGAGATTGTATTAATATGAGAATAAAATGCTCTTGAAGAAGTATAATCACTAGATTTCTGTATTTGAATAAAGCTAATATGATATTATTATTATTACTCCAGAAGAAGTACAAAACAGCCGAAGTGAAACATATTGAGAATATAAAAAGATGGCATTAAACACTCGAAAATATAGAAATGCGAAAAGAAAATACATACTGAATCCATAAATGACGGATGCGTCTCGAGAGTATAAATACTCCGTAACTCTGCCACCATCCACATTAGGATTCATAACGAAATATCTAAAGGATTCGAATTTCTTTTTCGCTTGACACCAGTGGTCTGTGACCGACGGACCTGAGCTTCTACAGATTCTTGAACATATGCATGAAATTTGATAAGTAGTTCATCAACAGTACTAGCAGAAATAAGTATTTTTCTTGCTAAATGAGAGATAAACTTATTATCTACACCCTGATCTAGAAACGCTAGTAAGCCATCAAAGAAATTGTTAATATTCAACAAACCTATTGGTTTGACATGAAAGTTCCACTGTGCCAACGAGGCTCTATTGAATATTTCCTCCAGTGTGTTATAGCCGCCTGGAAGGACAATGAAATCATCACTATTGTTCATTATATACATCATGCAGTTGTGGATGGATTGCGCTTGTAGCACCAACCCTGCTGGACCCATGGTAGAACTGGCTCCAATTCGAGTATTAGATCCAACTAGATAGAAAGGTATTACACTCGAAACTCTTATTCCCCATGATGGTGCAGCCATTATAAGTCTAGTTAAAAGTTTGTTGTTGGTTCCTCCATATAGTATATTGATTTTTTGTCTCCCCAACTCTTTTACGAGTCGGTTTGCCATATCCACATATTGGATATGGCCTACCAGTTTAGATCCACCAAGAATACATACGGTTTTAATCTGGCGAGGTAAAGGCTGACTTGTATGAGATGATTCTAAAATCTCCATATCCATCTCTACTCCTATCTCTATTTTTGCACTATATTTTCAACGTATGAACATGAGAGACACGAATCCCTCTATTTAAAGATAAATTTTCAAACCAATAATTGATTGTACTATTTACTTTTTGACAAATATGAAAGAGAAAATGGTAGAAAAATTTTAGTGAAATGACATATACCTATCGGTGATTGAAAAATAATATATATATACATATATATATCTTAAAATTGAAAAACAATATTTACAATTACAAGAAAAACATTGATCTTCGTTATTACACCGAGCTTCCTTATATTAATATGAGAAAATTATTATACTAAATTTTTCTACTAAATTTACAGACAGGATCTTTTGAAATAAGTTTTTCTAAACTATTACGTGCTCGTTCATCTTTGAATTGGGCCCATAAGGCCATAAGCTCACGATGCATGTATCCACTAGGATGTGTCTCAAGAGTTTGTTGAATATCATCCAAAGGCTCCTTACTCAATCCATCCTTAATGAATGCTATTTTATCTTCTCGGTTTCTGAACACATACCCCACAGATTTACATCGAGTGTCACATGTCCACCGAACACATTTGTAGCACCCTCCTAATCTTTTTGCTCTTCGTTTCTTTGAAAAACTACTTTTACCCATACCAGGCATGTATTTAGAAGAAATCGAAACCTCACCAGATAATCGAACCTTTGCTTCAATCAAGTATCGGATATCTTGTGGGATACCCTTATTCATTAGCATCCTTAATCTTTCCAGCCTACATCGATAAATCCTTTTTAAGATTTTAATCGGTAGTGATGGATAGTATTTTCGAAGATTTGAGAGCATATGATCCATTATAATGTATAGACCCTTGTTAGGATGAATTTTGCAATAATTTTGATGATTTATAGAATAATACGACGCGTATGAAATAAGACTTCGATTTTAAATAAATAATATGAAGCGTAAGAGCTAAGACTCCGCAGTTGAACAGTAGCCAGATGTGATGCGTATGAGCTGTAACTCCGTGTTTGAACAGTAGTAGATAATAATGTCACCAAAAGATGATGGAATATGTCGGTGAATTGTTTCTATGATAAATCATGTTGAGCACTATACAGATACTAGTGAAATCGATATAAGAATTTACTGAACTAGAAGTTCAATAATACTCGTTTGCAAAACCGGACTAACCATCCAGGTTTAAATAATTATTGAAATCAATATTTCAAGTGAAGAATTAAAAGAATTCTTCAATGATTGTTCTCGATAAATGATGAAATCATTACTAACCAATATTGGGAATAAATCCCAAATATATCTGGAATAAAGGATGAGAAGTATGGGCCAACTCATCCTCCATGTGGACTACTAGATATTATGATATGGATCCACTAGATAGTCACATGTGTATATGATTCGTAATTTGAAATTTACGAAATATTTGCTCACGGTATGAGCATGATTTCCAGATTTAATGATAAAACTACTAAATATATATATCCCAATGATTTGAATAAATCCCTGAAGGATTTGAGTATGCGCATACAAGTGGGATATTATATGGCAAATTATTTAAAGTCCTCAAATAAATTGCCGAGATCGAGAATAGAATGCAAACGGCCTAAATTCCCATATTAAGGCTGAATGATGAGAACATATATGATTAAAATCATACTAACTGTATGAGTTTTGGTGTTCTAAATTTTCTCAGCATGAAGTGGAGTATTAAAGGTTGAAAATGATATGTGAAATGTATCATGAGATATCCTCAAAATTAAAATATGAACTTGAAGTTCAAAGATGCATAAAAGATGCTATGAGCAATCACATATATCAGTTAAGATGCTTTGATAAGTTAGCACGCCAGAAACATTGATATTATGAGATTTTCCCAATCATATATATCAAAGCAAATTATAAAAATTGTCTTAATAACGGAGGCATATACTCTTGAAGAGTATATAGACATAACTATATTGTGTAATCCTACAAGAGGATTGATAATGAGATATTTCGATAAGTTATGTCGATATGAGGAAAGAAATGAAATTGAAAAATGTCGACACGATATGAAAATGTAGCGCTACATATGATCAATGATAATGAAAATATTGAGATATATTGAATAATGATATTGAAATCCATCGGAAAATACCGATGCTAAAATATATGCCCTTATGATTAAAGTGTTCATGCACGGGCTTAATGAGAAATGAGAATGAAACTCTTGAAGAGGTTTCAAATATATTATTATATCAGTGCATGCAACGGCCCAAAATATCTACATTGATATTGTTGAGAAATTCATATGCTGTACTCTTTTCCTTGATTGATGTTTTTGTCCTAAAAGGGTTTTTCTCAAACAAGGTTTTTAATGAGACAGCCCAATCTCAACTAATATGAAATCTCCAGTAGAGATTTAGGTATATATCTCGATATAGTGAAAAAATGAGATCGAAGCTGTTGATTGCATATAAGCACTGAATACAACATGATATTATATAATATCTAAATTTCATTCACGTGAAAATGAATGAAGCGTATCAACTAATGTATATAATACTTATATAAATCCATGAAAGATTTTGAAATGCTTGAAGCATTCTTGTATAAAATATGTGTTGCACTCTTTTTCCCTTAACTGAGGTTTTATCTCACTGGGTTTTCCTAGCAAGGTTTTTAATGAGTCAACTTTAATGGCGTATTCACATGAATATTGTACTCTTTTTCCTTTATTAGGGTTTTTCCTACTGGGTTTTTCCTAATAAGGTTTTAACGAGGCATATTCATGATATATTGAAGACGACAAGAGAAATCGATACAATGTATCTATTGGATCAAGTTATAATAGAGACAATGATTTAGATCCAAACAATGATGATATTAAAATCCTTTACCAAAAGTGAGGATATCGGTCGTCAAAATATGAAATCAGATGGAGTAGCTGTACTCTTTTTCCTTCGATCAAGTTTTTTCCCATTGGGTTTTCTTGACAAGGTTTTAACGAGACAACACATGAATACTCCTATACCGCTGGTAGACATCAGGGGGAGCAATGTTTTGATGAAGCAGTATATAACCACTCCAAGCTATCCTGCAATCGGTTTGGAAGTTTTTTCCCACTGGATTTTTCTCCAAATAGGTTTAGAAGACATTTGTATTAATAGTCATTCAAGGAGGAGTGTTATGAATAATTTGGTGGTTGAATTATGAGGAATAATTTGGTGGAGGAATAATTTGGTAAAAGATGTAATTATTTTATGTGAATGACTATTATACCCTTGATGAAATTATGTAATTACGATTGTGCCATTCGAAGTTTTCCTATAAATAGGGCTTCAGTTATTAATGAAATTCATTCCTGCGAATTCCTTAAAATTCATTCTCTCTAAATTCTCTCTTTTGTTTCTATACTTTTATAACATATACAATATATTAAAGTCTCTCGGTTGTGGAGGAAAATATCTTATTCATATTTCCAATTTCTAATTGCCTTCACGCAATTCTTACTTAGGGTATGTTTGGTAGAATTAACTAATAAACTAACTTATAACTGATAAGCTAGCTTATAGTTGATAAGCTAATTAAGAGCTGATAGTTTATAATTTATAGTTGATAGCTGATAAGTTAGTTGATATAAAAAAAATATTTGGCAAAATAACTGATAAGTTAGCTCATAAATAGAAAATTACATAAAAGGATATGTTTAAAATATATTTTTAAAAAATTATAGGGATAGAAAATAAAATAAAAAGTAAAAAACTCATGAGCTTATTTGAAAAACTAATAAAAGAAGATAGTGATGGCAATGGGGCGGGTTCGGGGCGGGTCACCCTGCTTCGTAATCCGTCCCATTTAATTTTTGTATGCCTTGACCCGTCCCGTGATCCGTGAACCGCGGGGCCAATCGAGGCAAATCGGGTCGCGGAACCTGGGAGGAATACCAAACCGCCCCATTTGAATATTTGATGGCTCATTTATAAATTTTTTTCGTTCTAATGTTCAATTTTAGTATAATAATACTATTATAGTATTTATGTTGGTAATTGATTAATTGTGTTGGTAATTAGTTTTTTTTTGTTTAGAGTGTTGGTAATTAGTTAATTGTATCAGTGGAAGTATTGAGCTTTTTTGGTTAAAGTAGAGTATTAAGCAATTTTCTAAATTGTAAAATGTATATCACTAAATTATATAAAAATTAAAATTAAAAAAAAAATTACATGGGGCGGGTTCGGGTCGGGGCAATGCCTACCCGCCCCATCCGTGACCCATGACGGGGCGGAAAACGAAGCCCAAACCTATCCCACAAAGAATCGAATCACCATTTTTTCGCCCCATTAGGGGCGGGGCCCCATCGAGTTTGGGTCATCGCGGGTCATTTTATCATCACTAAAACAAAATTTTCAAATAAATTCGAGCTTTTCAAATAAACTCTTCCAATAAAATGGAGCTTATTTAACTATTAGGAGCTTATAAGCTCCTGAATAAGTTATAAGTTATCTTATTTGACTTATCAAATATACCCTTAATCTTATCATTATTATATTTTTAATTTCTATATAGAAAAGGGGATTGAGCGATAACAAATTTTTAGAGGAACGAGCAAAATTCTAATGTAAGGAATTATTTTGCGCTCAAGACCATTATTGTTCATTATTAGTATTTTATAAAATTGTACAGTCACTTTATCGTACCTATATAACAAACTTCAACTCACATTTAACATTGCATTCTTTAATTCTAGTACATCTAATAACACGCACACCTACCTTTTAAAATGAGTTCTACGCTTTATGGTTACTACCCATATTTTGTCAACATTTTTTGATGAAAGCATACCCAAATACGCGCTTGCCCAGATTCTACTACAAGAGTTTGCGTTTGGGTAGAAATAGAGTTTTCCCCCTTAATTCACTCTAGCTAAATAACATTAGGAGAGAAAAAGGGTGGAAAAACCCATCTTCGAAAGGCCGAAATTTTAAAAGGAGCACCAGATTTGATCCCCTCTTATATTTTTCATCCCTCTTTTATGCTCCAAGTGAGAAGAAGAACACATGTACACACAACATTCTGATTTACAAGTGACTGTTAAAGTTTGACCTACCTTTAAGCTCATCCAAACATGTTGAAAACTGGCATGTAGACAACACTCGCAGCAAAAAACAATACTTCAGGATCAAACAAAATTTCTTAAGATCCAACTCAAAAAATGACCCATTAACCTGATCTCAATGATAAAAATACGGGGGCAAACAAAGAACTTCTAATGCTATGACACAAAGATTATCCATATTCATGCATGTTAAATTCATGAAGAACAACAAGGGTGTAAAAACCCTTGAAACCCATCTAAATTTACACTGAAATGACTGCAAAGTTTTCCTGATGACTTCAATGAAAGACATCAAATGTTTCTAGTAAATGAGTAAAACAAGAGACCGGAGGAAAGATGGTTGCGAGAGAGCCCCTTACTTTCCACCCAAGGAAGGGAACTGTCCAACATCTTCAATAGCTGGAGCTTGCAAGTTGTTTCTGTTGCTCCCACCATATCCATATCCACCTCTACCACGTCCCCTGCCCCGGCCACGCCCACCGGACTGGTAGTAGTTCTCCCCTTCAGCAGGCTTCAGAAACTCATTTATACTTACGGCCTTCAGACAGAGGGAAGAAAAAAAAAAAAAAAGAAAAGAAAGGTTCATTTCTCGTTACAAAAGAAATTTCTGACAAACAAACATTCAAAGTAATAGGACGTGCAACCGTGGTAGAGCAAAAGATGAACAAACCTTTTTAGCCTTCTCGGCAGCTTCTTTGCGTTTGTCTTTATCAGAACCCTGTCCAGTTCACCAAGATTAACAAACAGAGTCAATGTGTTAAACACTAAGAGCTTGTTTGACATGCTATATCAAAAAAAGCGTTTTCAACAACTCATGCCATTGACGTGACAACTTTTTAAAATTTTCCAATATTTTTCCTCCAGAAATTCAAAAATCTCGTACATGTGGCCGAAACTAAAGTTAGCAACCATCAAGATAATAGCCTACCAGTTTGATAAAGACTTCATCGTCGTTCTTCTTGTTAGAAAGAAGTTGCATAGATTGAAGCTCCTTGTCTAAATCGACCTTCCTTTCCTCAGATCTATGAGCAAGCAGTGCCTTCCTCTTCTCTTCCCGTACTTTCTCATACTCCTCCAGAGTCATCTCCTGTCGACATGGCACATCATAAATATTATCAATATCGAAAGAATCAATCAGTTAGCATATCATAATTTTGATATGAAAAAACAAATGACTAGCCCAGTTTGGACAATCTCATTGTGCCAGCAGATTTTCCAAGAGTAAATATGCGATCAGGTCTCTCTCTCATGGTGGTCTAATGCATTAGTAGCACTCTACTTGGCACTACAGAAAGTGCACTCTTATCATTGTTCTGTTGTGTATAACACCCTCAGGAGGACATCATCACTTCCTACTGTACATAGCCTCTTCAGTGGATCGAGCTCTAATTAAAATATATATGCCAGCCCAAGACATCTAATTCAAAAAATGATGCAATAGTTCTTGCCTAAGGGTGGGGGTATGCTGAGTATATCCCTTATCTCATGTGATTTAAAGAAAAACATCTGATTTGTCTTTCATGTTTCCCCATTCTCGACCCAACAAATAGAACACACGACAGAAAACCAATGAAATGTGAATCTTGTACAGATATATCCACTAGACAACAAAAATAGGAGTTATAGTCCTTCAATCAATTAATCAAATCTTGGAACACCCAGAAGATGCTATTGCTATCATGTGTACTTACAACCCCTCCAGATCAGAATTGCTCTCAAGCAGGTGCAGGTACCTTTAACATTCTTACTCATTGAAGCACATGCTGAAAACTGCATTCTTTCTTGTGCTTCCGTGGAGCAGGTGGGTATTTCGAAGATCTTGCAGTATTGAAATTAATTGATGTCTTTGCACTGAATAAGCTACAAGAAATCAGGGTTCTACGAGCTCGGGTAAAGTTGCATTTTTGTAAAAGCCAACTTTTTAGGCTGAATATTCGTGAACCAAAAGATGTGAGGATAATAATGACGGGTGATTTGTGAAGTGTAGTTAATACTAAAGTTTGAACTTGACAAGTAGTAGAAGTTAGATTTTAGGTAGAAAAAAGTTAAAATGAACACGAGCTGAACTTCCGCAAGCAAAAATCATGTAGTGAGGAAAAGAAGACGTAGATGATTGATTTAGTTACTATTAAGTCATTGGTAATTGATAGAAGCCACTCTCTTAATGTAATGGAGCTAATATAATGGATGCAATTGAAGAAACCAGTGATTGGTGTTTCCACCCTAAAGCATACAATTGTGAATGTGTCACCTTTTCCTCCGGCTCCTTCTCTTCTTGTTCATTTCCAGAAGAATCCTTGTTGGCATCATTCACTTCCTCTTGCACTGGTTCCTTCTCAGCATCATTGCTCTTCTCTCCTTCATTAACAGGCTCTTCATTTTCCCTGCATATGGTAACAACATTGAATATTATTTAAGAATGGTACTCATATTTTAGATAAATGACAACAAAGCATCAAGATTATATTATGGAGCATCATAATGTGGAAAATCTGTCCATTTGTTGATGACGAAGTCGATCAAAATAATGCAACACATGATAAACTTTTACACCAATAGATTGATGTTCCTTGTCGTTAGTGGTACCAACTATGTAGTATATTATTTCTAATTCTTAGTATAAAAAGCCCATTCAGATTTAACTCCAGCTAATCCTTCTAGACCTGAGTACTTACGGGGCAATTTCATCAGTGGGTGTCCCCCAATTTCCACGACCAGATCCCTCACGTTTGAACTCGTTTCTGCAAACAGAAGTGGCGAATCAATAGGACGACAATACGTCATATGTGGAACATAAAATCAGAAGTTTCTGGACAGTTCATGCTCAAAAACAGGGATAATTTAAAAATTAACGAAGTATTAACATCAAAAAATAGGAGAACAATAATTGTATCAACTTCCAAAATTACTCACCCTCGCCCAGTTCCACTGCGGCGATCAAATGTCCTTCGGGGCCGTTCACCATCAGTGACATCTCCATTACTGTATCCGCCGCGGCGACCACCGCCACCACGGTAACCTCCACCTCCGCCTCCACGAGGTCCACCATACGGCGCTCGCCTTTCAGAAGCATTTCCAGCATCGGCATCTTCTAAGGCCCTGAATCCACCAGCAAATCCATTGTTATTTCCAAACGTATTTTCATTGTCAGCAGAATCTCGATTGTATCCACGGCCACGGCCACCTCCTCGTCCAGCACCACGACCTCTTCCACGGTGACCACCTTCATTCTTTGCCTCCTTCACTGCTCAAGATGGATAAAACACCCAATGAGTCATAAACTAGTAAGATCAACAAATCTCACTAGAAACACATACTATAGCCCTTGTGAAATAATTCCCTTTTTTTCCTCTTTTGATGAAGACTGCTCAGTGCTATCCTTGCTAAAAGTCCAATTCCAAAATGGATGCATTAATCCCCCCCAAAAAAAAAAAAAAAACACATTACAAGAGAGAGGAGATGTATATATGACAAAGCATCACTTGATAGTTGGAATCCTGAGTTGTGAAGAAAAGGGAAGGAAATGAAACACTAAAGAGCTTGTTCATAAAGTTTGAACAACAAAAACTAGATTTTCCGGGAATGCCTGTGGTTCAAAATTACAGTTACAGAGGAACATGAAAAATAATTTTTTTAAGAGCAATAAAAGAAAAAAGATTGACATATTGGGCTTCAGAGACAGGCCCAAGGACAACTATTTCATCCAAACAGGCGATTGACACAGGTCTGCAAAAATGGGGATCATTTTTCTTTCCCCTCCACATTTCACATAACCTTTGAAGGCATAATCCAAAGATTCACACTATGAGCACATAAATGCATGGCTAATAACGTGAGATGGATTACTGAAATATCATTTCAAAGTCCACCACCAAAATTATGTAACAGAAACACCATCAATCGAACCAATAGAAAAGTATTAATACTTCCACTCCATTCATCCAAAAGCTAAAACAGTGTTATTAAATAAATGAAAGTGAAAGGGACAGTGGGACCCATAATTCTTTACCGGCCAGCGCAGGCGGTGGGGGTTTGGTGGGAAGCTTAGCGGCAGGCTTAGCAGCCTGAGCAGCAGCCGGAGCCGAAGCCGGAGCAGAAGCTTTCAGCTGCTTAGCAGAAATGAGCTGACTCAGATCCTCGGCGTCATCATCACCCAAAAGATCGAATGGGTTAACGGTGGCCATTTCTCAATCTCGACAATTGAACAGATAGATAGATACCGATAAGAAAAACAATCCGGAATCAAGAAAAATAATTAGTTACTAGAATCCATGGAAAATAGATCCTAGAGGGAGGAAGTTTTCCTGTAAGAAAGTGTTTTTAGGTGGAGAGAGAGTGTGTGAGTGAGAAAATGCGGCAGGACGAATGAGAGGGAGAAGCAAAACCTAATCCTTAAAACCCCAGTGGATGGCGATTGAATGGGGAAAGGTTCATTGCATCTGGTGGGTTGGGTTGGGTCGGGTTGTGAGTGTTATGGGGTTTGAGACTTTCAGAGTTATTGGGCTTCCACCGGTGTTTCCTCAGATTAAAATGATTATTGAGGCAAATAATCAATTGTGCTGATCAACAATCAATTCCCCAACAATATTGATATTCTCTCCCAAAAAAAAAAAAAAAACCCCTTATGATGTCCATAAGAATCTTTCATTTCATCTGAAACTATTTTCATAGTTTTCGATTGCATATTAGTTGGTAAGCCAAATAGCTAACTTATAGCTTATTGAAGAATTTATAAACTCATACTAATTAAGTAAGCTTCATTTGGTTGGAGGAGCTTATTTGAAAAGCTCAAACTTATTTGAAAATTTTATTTTACTAACTTTTCGAATAACCTCATGAGTTTTTCTCTTTTTATTCCATTTTTTTTACTTGTACAATTTTCTAGAAATATATTTTAATATATCCTTTTGTATAATTTTCTATTAATGAGATAACTTATCAGTTATTTTGCCAAACACTTTTATTTATATCAGCTATAAGCTAATTTATTAGCGAATTCTACCAAACATACCCTTTATATATGGGCATATGACCTGTTGTTTTCATGGTCTAATTTGTCGCAATTCATCTAAAATAATGAAAAAAAAATTTTATTTATATGACTCGTTCTTTGTGTGTGACATAATGTTTTTCACGATCTAAGTAATCACAATTCATCTAAAACGCAGTAAAATTTTATTTACGCATGTTTTCATCACGAATAGTCACAATTTGACCTCATGTATGTTTTAGTCACAACTTGTGTGACTTAAGCATGTGACCTATTGTTTTTCGTGACCTACTTAGTCATCATTATATTTATCTAAAAATGAGAAAAAAAAAAACCTATAAAAATTGATTTATATGACTAGTTCTGTGCACGTGACCTATTGTTTTCCATGGTATAATTAGTCCCAACTTATGCAAAGGATAGCAAAATTTGATTTATATGACTCGTGCATGTTTTAATCACAATTAGTTACAAATTACATGACTTGTGTATGTCACTTATTCTTTTCCGCGGTCTATTTAATTACAATTGATCTAAAAATAATAAAAATTGATCTATGTGACTTGTTCATGTTTTGATCACAGTTAGTCACAACATCTCATGCATGTTTTAATCACAATTTATGTGATCTCAATTTTAATTAAAAAAAAAAACTGATTTATGAATTTTTAAATTATTGATATGATATGTGGTTACATAAAAAAATAAACATATTGGGTTGTAACTCAAAAAAACCTACCATACTTAAGTAATATGGTCACAAGTCAGAATATATCATCTTGTCTTTTGTTACAAAAATATTATTGACTTGAATTTTGAATATATATATATATACACACACATACATACATATATGTATATTTGCACTTTACATTTGGAAACTGTCACAAGTCACATAGAATTTAACAAATTTTTTCTTACCACCATCTAATATTTGGTATTTAAAAAATTATGTAAGATGAAGATAATCGTAAAAATTCAAAATTTTCATGAGCACATCTACAAAATCGACATGCGCGATCCCAAAGATTTTTCACTAGTGTAAATCTAGCATTGCCCAGATTTTTATTATCATGCAATCACATGAAACAAACTCATACGATTGCATGGCATAAATTCTGGGCAATGCCTAGAATTAATTATCAATCCATTACATAGATTGTGTAATGAGTTGTAATGGTTCTGTAATACATTACAAAAAGTGTATATTTGATGCCAAATAATGTATAATGATTGCGTAATTATTAGAATTAAGTTTTTTATATTTTAATTATTAGAATTAAGTTTTTTGTATTTTGGCCATAGAATTGAGTTTTCAATTTTTTGAGCTGATAAGTGCTCGAAAAGCACTTAAATAACTCTTCTATTTTATGTATTTGTGTATTTTATTAGTGTTATATGTTCCGTTTTATGTGTTTTTCCTTTATTGTGGTGTTTAGGGTCACAAAGAATCAAAAGGAGTCAAAATGGATGAAAATCGAATGAAAACGGAAACTCGGGACCAAAATGCAAGCGAATCAAAGATGGAGGGCCTCCGATGCAATTTTATGAAAAGTTGTTTTTACAATTTTTATTGTGCCACTATCAAAGAATATCAAAATAGGATTTCCACATTTTTTTCGGATCCCAAATCGGAGTTTCCTAGTGAAAGTTATGGCCATTTGAAGAGAAATAAAGCAGTAAAAAAATCGCTGAAATTTCGAATTTATCTTAGCTCAAGACTTGACCATAACGTTTGCTACAAACTTCGGATTGGCCTGCACTTTATATTGGTGGAAAGGATACTCAGAGGGCTACAACTTTGATGTTGACTCTTCAAATGATTCGGATCATATCATGGTCAAAAATGGGCAAAACCGAGAGTGATGTGAATGGAGGATTGATTGTGCCATATTTTGGTAGAAAATTCATAACTTTCTATTAAAATATCAAAAAAAGGAAATTCTAATTGCACAATTCAGCCAAGATGCTTACCTATACTATGATACAATATTTGAACTAATGGAGCAATTTAAGATCATGATTTAGTGGTTACCAATTAGTGGAATCATAATGGAATAGTTGTACAATTTTTTATTATGTTTTCTTGTGAAATTTTGCCTATAAATAGAGGCATTTGTAAGGAAGGAAAGACACAACTTAGTGGAAGAGAATTAGCTAGTAGTTCTCTCCAACTTTCTCTTCAATAAAATTCTCTTCTTCATTTGTTCTTAGTTTTAGCTTGAAAGATCTTAGTTTTTCATATTCCGGTGGAAGAAATAAAGGTTTCAATCGATCAACGATACTTCGACTGTGAATATGATTAGCGGATCATTTTTTCGATAAGTTTCTCTTTTCCCTTTTTATTTCTCTATTTATTTCTTAGCATTTATTTACTTGTTTTCTATATTTTGCGTATAATCTATCATATAGTGGTGGTGATACAAAGCTTAACACTGCCAAAAAGTATGAAACCCAACAAATATGAGTAGTTAGACTTTTCTATCTAGTTCGAGGGGGACGTTGTGTTCAACTAACATGTGGTTATCTTTTCTAACTCTTTAGTAACGTTTTATCTATTCCTCTACTTCAATTTGTTGATTTGTTATGCTTGTAAACCCGTTTTTGAGTTTATTTTATTATTGCATTCACTTTGGCCAATTGAATCAATCAATCTTTAAATTCAAGTTACTTGCTAGGATTGGAACTTTTGATCCGTAATTATCACTAGATTCCAATCCAAAGTAGCAAATGAATATCGTGCATATTTATTAACAAATCAACTTAGATGTATTAATTAATTGAGTTTGTGAAATTATTCATCTAATTCAACTCATTCTTCTCGTTCATTTCACACTAGCTTTGCATTAAATCCTAAGAATTTGTTTAGAGTTATCCAATAGCTAGATGTTAAGTTAAAGAACTCACTTTAATTTAATACACTTAAGGAAGAATTCGTTAATCGAGGAACTTCTTAGTTAATTGAGAGTTGATAAATTGAAGAAGGAATAGTAACACGTTGCATGGGAAAGATAAATATAAGTTGTTGACACAACCGAACCCGAGAACTAGATATTTTGTACAATTGTTTTATTTCAATCTTTTATTTTGACGTTCGATTTTCTATTTTTATTTAAATATCACAAAACCCCCATTTTTCTATATTAATTGATAAAATCAACTAGATTAAGCACCGTTCCTCTTGGGTTCGACCCTTACTTACCACTTCTATATTAATTTATAATTTTGAAACCGAGTAAGGAAATAAAATAAATTTTGGCGTACTGCGACAACACGCCCATGAGTGTAGAATTCGCACATTGGAATTCAGTGTTCAATGTTTTATGCCATGAGATAGCATGAAGCAAACTCATGCGACCGTATGACATAAATTTCTTGTGATTCCAAGATTTAATTTCCAACCAATTACATAGACTGTGTAATATGTGCAACGGGTTGTAATAGTTGTGTAATCTAAGTAATTATTTTGTGTTAAACAAAGTGTATAATTGATGTCAAAGAGTGTGTAATGGTTGTGTAATTATTGAAATTGAGTTTTCAATATTTGGGCATAGAATTCAGATAATGGAATTGAATTTTCAATATTTTTGAGCTATGCAATCGCATGACATAAATTCTACTTGGTGCTCAGAATTAATTTCCAACCCATTACACAGATTGTGTAATGTGTGTAATAAGGTGCAGTGGTTGTGCAATGGTTGCATAGTTGTTATGCAATACATTACACAGTGCGTTATTTATGCTAGAGAGTGTGTAATCATTGTGTAATTATTGGAATTTAGTTTTCAATGTTTTGGACAAAAAATTCACATATAGCTTCTGTTTTGGATGCATAATATATGTTTTTTGCATTTTTCTGGTGGTTCGGCTGTGGGTGGTCCATGGTGGTGTTTGTGTGACCTTGGTGGTGGGTGGTTGTGTGACAAGCATTGATAATGGTGGTTGTGCAGTCCCAGTGATTATGTGATCGTGTTTAGACCACCGATGCAGTGGGTTGACATGGATGGTAGGGTTAGAGGTGTGATAGTGGCCCGATCATGGTGACCTTTCATTGTTCGTGGTTGTTTGACTAGTGTTGGTAGTGGTAGTTGTTTGGTCACTGTGGTTATGTGATTGTGTATGTGATGTCAGTAGAAAGCTATGATCGCCGTTGTGGTGGATGGAAGTCTTGATGTGGGTGGTGGGGTAGAGGCATGGACGTAGTATTTGTGTGATTTTGGTGGTGACTTGTTTACATGTTTGACAATTTTGTATTTCAAGTAAAAATATTAATATTTTAAATGTGATACTAACCCAATTTTTAAAATTATAAAAGCATGACATCTCAATTAGATAGTTGTAAAGGATTTTATAGGAAAAAATCGATGAATTAGATTTATATCTGAATTGAGTAAAAGTGAATTATTATTATTATTATTATTATTATTATTATTATTATATGTGTAATGTTTATAGTTTAATTAAATTAAAGTAGTTTAAAATGTCAATTAAAATTTACTTATAAAAATAAATTTTATAAATTACGGTGCCATGGACTAAAAGAAGTAGTGACATAGTTATAAATCAAAAGATTATTATACAACTACATGACTTTGTAAAAGATTTTTTTTTAGGAAAAAAATTGCTGATAATCTTTTAAAGTCATATGTATTCATTAAATAAAATGACATTATACAACATTAGAATATTTATAGTTAAATTTTATTAGTGTAATATGAATCATATATTGGACTAAATAAAAAAATGGAGACATAATCGAAATCCAAAAAATTTCACACATGCCCACTTTTATATACCAGTAGTAACACGTGTGTTGCACATGTTATGTGAAGATGGATATTATGATTGTTTTTAAAATACTAACACTTTTTATGAAGTCGAAACTGGTAAAGGAAATCAAACTTAAAAAAAAATAATTTAAATAAGTAAAACTTTGTAAAAACTTTTAGGTATGATATCAAAGCTGTAATAAATTAAACTATAACTTTGCAATTAAAAATTCATTTCTATTGAAAGTGACATCCTACAATTACCTTTTTTTTTGTGTGATAGCAATTGTGCACATTTTGACATGCCACATATCTTATAATATGACTACCATACAATGTTTCATATTAACTTAGTTCATCATACCTCTGATGATGGAAGAATGTGTTTTATGCATTAAATAAATGATTTGTATAAAAAAAATCTAATTTATAGTCAATTAAATTAAGAAATATGAAGTCATTCAATATTTATTTATACTCTAAAATCTGATGAAAGCTCTTATCGAGGAAAAAAATTAAGAGTGTGAATGACAATTGTTTTTTTACTTGTGTGAACCTTTATATATTAGTGATAGTGACAATAATTAATGTTTAGAAACAGTAATATTATTATATACTGAAGATTAATATATTAACAAAATAAATACCACAACGTTTTCAATTTCACTTGGGCTATGCAAGTTGAAGTAATTGCTAGGATGTTTTATAGAAAAAAATGTTAGTATAAGCTAACTCGACAATTAAGTAGAAAATAAATGTTAAAAGTATCGTCATGATAACTCAATTTCTCCCTGAAAAGAGAGAGAAAGAGATAGAGAGAAGGAGAAAATTTTAATGCACCATCATACATGCAAAAGTATATATGTGACGATACGTAATTTTAAAATAAAATATGCATAATAGAATTAATATTTTTATTTGATTTAAATTTAATGTACAGATAATTTCATAATAGTCTTTACTAATAATAATTTACAAATCATCTCACAAATCAACTGCTTAAAGGCTCAAATACCTATCATGAATATATTTTTCTATCATCTATACTTCTCGCTATTTTTTAGATACTCTTAACATACAAAGCAATGCCATTTTATAAATGATAACAATGATGATAAAATTTTTGTAAAAAAACTGTATGCTAAAAATAGAAAATACATAAAGAAAGTCAATTCATGTAAAAGAGTGGATGAAAGCTAAGTGTTTGATAAAACATCATCACAATATCTATGTAAGAATTTCAAAAAGACAAAAAAAAAAAATACAAAGTAAGAAAATAATAATTGTATTTAATGAAAATATAATGAAGATTAAATTGATAATAAACATAAAAGTTATGGGTAAAATAGAAAATCAAAAGATTTCCATGGATCCCCACTTTTTATATAGCAGAGATTAGTAACTAGTGATACTGATTAGTGATTATTGAATCAAACTCTTCATCTATAAAAATGTATGATTCACAATCTTTTCCTCATTTCAATTTTGTTAAAAACTAGTGTAAAAAAGGTAATTGGTGAGAAGTTTTGTCAAACAAGAGTTACGTTCAAATGTCAATTTGTCTCACGGGAAAATTATGTGTCACATATTTAAAAAAAGGGAAACATATATATTAATTTGGAAGATTTTACGGTACCAGAGGCCGAACTAAAATTTGGCCTCTGTCACACAAGGCCCCCTGTTTTTGAAGCCGTGGGGTTGCCTCACTGGCCGAAGATCTTCTAGCCGTAGGAGAAAATTTCCAATGTTAATCTATTGAATGCTTTGAATTTAAATGTAGATTTTGGGACGAGTTCAATAAACGAAAAGGGTTACTTGTGCAGATGGAACTGTATATTTGGGTTGTCTTGCGCAGCTAGCATTTAGATATTGGCAATTGATCTCTAATTAAAAAAAAATGCTTGTTTCTTACAACTTAGACAAAAATTATTTTTCTTTATTATCATTTTTAATCACTAATTACATTAATTTAATAGTTTTCTTGTACCTTAATCTCTAATCTCTATTTCTGAATCACACGTCCGAAAATTAATTTTTCAATAAAGTTATTGTCTTAAAAAAAATTAAAATGAAAACTTCAATGGGTAGGTCTTGTTTGCCTTGATTAAACCTAAGGACATCTCCAATGGAGGCCTTCAATTGCCCTCAGGTGCAATAGAGAGAGTCGAGATAGGAAGAAAGAAATGAAGAGGGGCCCACTTTTTTTAAATTTTAAACTATTTAAATTGTTTTTATCTCAATTATTCTACTTTTTCTCCATTTTATCTTCATAAATTCTCGTATCACGTTTAGAAATAGCACCCGTCCAGAATTCTTCGATACCATTTTATTATTATTTTTGAATTTATTTTTATTTCTGTCATCTTTTTCACGTTTCCCCTCTCTTCTTTCCTAATACTTCTTTCAATTCACTTTTAAATAAAATAATTATTTTCTTCATATCTCCCTCTATTCTCTCGACTTGTCTTTACATATGGGCCCCTCACACAAATGACTGAATTGGAGAATTTGAAAACATGAGGGTCTCACTTTAAAGGTAAAATATATTTCCAAAGGCATAAACCCATATAAATATCAGAAGATGTCTTGGCAGAACGAAACTCCCCTTTGATACTCCACGAGAGAGAGATTGCTTGAAAAGAGTGAAAAAATGGCGAATAGCCCATCGGCTAAGAGATGGCTTCCTCTTGAAGCCAACCCTGATGTTATGAACCAGGTTCGAATTTCGATCCATTCCTGTCGATTTCCTTTCTGTATGTATTATGAACAACATAATCAATTTTTTATTTTGCAGTTTCTCTGGGGACTCGGTGTTGAACCGGATGAGGTTGAGTGCTTTGATGTTTATGGATTGGATGAAGAACTTCTAGATATGGTTCCGAAGCCAGTGCTCGCTGTCCTGTTTCTCTACCCTATAACATCACAGGTGATTTGTCGAAGATATTTTTCGGTTGCCGAGCTTAACAGTTTACTTAATAAGTGAATTGACTCCAAATCGTGTTGTAGATACTTATGTTTTCAAAAATGCTTTTGATGTGGTTTAAAAAAAAAATACAAAAAATTCAGAAGTACTAAGCAAGTAACTTGTTTTACTGAAATATTGGAAAACGAGTAATTATTCAAAATGTATTTGCAACTTTCTGTATAAGTCGTTTCTTAGATTTGTAGCCCTTGGCGTGATTGCTTTAGGCTCTATTATGTTTATAGTGTATGTATTTTGTATTGAGATGAGGATATTGGTTTTCACAGAGTGAAGAAGAGAGGAAGAAACAAGACGGTGAAATAAAGGTGAGTTTGGCTTAATTATAATGTTTGATGTATTATTTGGATGATGGTTTTTATTTTCTCACATATATATACTCATGGAAGATTTTACCTGGGAACAGCGAATTGATGGGTTTTGGAGATTTGTAAAATGTGTCTTTTGTGTGGAAACCCATAAGTGTTCAAAAATTGAGAGTACACTGTTGCTGTTGGGTTTGATCTCTGATTTTCAATTGTGGAGACATTGTATACAAGTTTTCCTTATTTCTCTACCCTCCACATTATGCTACATTTCTTACACCTCAAGCGTTGATGTAAAATCTGCCTACTATTACCTGTTTCAATTTTATAAAAAATTTCTTCTGTGATCAAATACGGCTTCCCAAAAGGCAAAAGCAACCCAAGGGTAAAAGGATTAACTGGCCTATTCTGCTTCTTGTATTTCAAACATCACAAGTGGACTGCAGGTGCATGTGAATCTGTTGGATGAATAATGTTCCTTCACTTAATCTTAAGAAATTAAATTGCGACTATTCAATATTCATGATAATCTGCCTACAGGAGCCTAGTGGAAGAGTTTACTTCATGAAGCAAACTGTAGGCAATGCCTGTGGGACCATTGGGCTTCTTCATGCTGTTGGAAATATCACTTCTGAGATAAAACTTGGTAAGTATGATGATATTTGATATTGATTGTTTTAATAATTAAATTCTGAAATCTTGTAGCAGGGAACATGTTCCCAAATCTTTGATAGGGAGTTCAATCTTGTAGTACTGCTTACATGCAATATATTTCCTTCTATTTAGCTTTGGGTTTATTGTTTATTGTGTTAATAATGACTGATGGTAGGGTTTTGTTTTATTCAGTGGAGAAGGGGAAAATTGTTTTAATTCAGATGGGAAAATGATTGAAATGGGACAGGCCCATTGAACTTGGTTTCGGAAATAGATCAAAGATATTAAACATTCGGGGAATAAGATTACATTTGCTAGAGCTCTTGAAGAAGCAGTTCGTATTCTACTTGTATCATGCATGATTTTAATTTTGTTGAGTATCTCTAAATAATATCAACAATTATTAATATCTCTGCTGCGTCAAAGTTTTGATGCACCTCTTTTTGCAATTGTTTTCAGTTGAAGAGTCATTCCTAGACAGATTCTTTAAGTCTACTGCAGAAATGAGTCCTTCAGAGGTCAGTTGTTCTTGAACCTTATATAATTAGTGTTTGGTACAAGTAGTATGGTTGCTTTGGTATATCCTTCTAATATGCCAGAAACAATTATCTTGCAGCGGGCTGCATTCCTTGAAAATGACACAGAAATGGAAGATGCTCATTCAGTTGCAGCTACTGCTGGTGAAACAGAGGTTAGGCTTTATCTACTTAAAGCTTTAGTTAAAAGAAATTAACTAGATTTCTTTTGCTATCCGACTTAATATGCAATCTTCTTTATGGTAGATAAGCAGATAAGCTGATTATTGCTTACCTAAGCTGTTCTTCAGTAAGCATTATTCTGCTGCAAATTTCAAACAGTTGAGGCAATAACATGAAGAACTTATCTGCTAAAACTCACATAAGCCTGAATGCTGCCTGATGGAGAAGATTATATAGTGCTTATTGGGCAAGTGATGTTTGTGGTTAATAAGTCCTTCAGAGAAGAATCAAACCATTCCTTCAGTTACTGATCTGGATCTCATTCTGGCCTCAACGAACGAACTTTTTCAATATGGTTAATAAATTATGCATGTCATATAGTAACTACCATAAAGGACGCTAAACTTCTTGAAGACCTAAGGGCTTGTATCTTGTTTTTCATGTTGGTAGCCATCTGTAAGATTAAGATAGAACATATTAGCCGTGGTCAATGTATATCCTATTTTTCTGTCAACTTGGTTTCATTATATTTCCAACTTAATTTTGTACTCTTAGTTTATCCCAACAAAATGCTTCAGTTCTTAAACTAGTGCAATTGATTTGGTCACGTTGCTAGGTTGATGCCTGGGATTTTATACGTGCTAATAACTAGTGATTGTGGCATTTTAAGTTGTGCTATGATACTTGTTTTCTTACTGTGCCACTTTAATATAGTTCAGTCTACATTGGTAGTGGAGACATGAAGATAGCAGCAAATAGTTATGCTGTGGTTTTGCAGACTGCAGCCCCCCGATAAGCAGAGGATGGTGCCCTTCTATATAATGATGAAACAATTGGAGTCATTAATGTATTTTTCCATGCCCAATCTACATGGTTGGAACCAAGACTGATGTCTTAAGTGTATGTTTGGGAAGTGAGTAAATAACAATCTACTTGATCATAAGTTATGTTTTCTACAGAATGTGTGGAAAATAAGTGGGGCCTGGATGAGATGGATAAAAAGTATGTGTAACCTTGTTTCTGTCGCGGGAGTAAAGCTCAGTGATCTTTCGACTGGCCCACTGGGTTCCCAGTTCCACCTAGAACTGATAGTAGCAGATAATAGTCACTGTCGATGGTACTTAGTGATTTAATATAGCTCATGGGAGCTAGTTGATCAGGGAATTACAGTATCACGTTTCCAAAATTTGGCTATTTTTAACAGATTTGTAATCATCAATGATCAATTTGGATGGTTTGAAAAATTGGTACAATCTTGTTATTCTATCTGTTTAGTTTTATCAAGTTTATTTTCCAATTTTCATGACTGGGAGAAATTTCGTGACGGCATCTTTTTATCTTTCCAGGCTTCAGATAATGTGGACACACATTTCATCTGCTTCACATGTGTAGATGGTTAGTGTCTCATTCTCTCTTCTCCACCCCAATGCAAGTGCAGTAATTGCAATGTATAATTCCCATGGAATTTCAAATTGGGTCATTGCTCCACTTGTTTATTAATAAGTTAATGTGAAGTAAGGATTTCTGTTATGAGGAATAATGACAAGTACATGAGAATTTTGGTGCTTATTTATCAGTCTTGGCCTTCATGTTGCATGAGAGAGATTGGGCAAGATTTGTGTTCGTAGGCTTGGAGCTTCAATATGTTTCTTGTGTTTCTTGTATTGAGCAACAACAATGACAAGAACCAAAGTTTTTTACTCATCAGAAATATGGAGAACTCATGTTTCATTTTCTTCATTCTGTTTGTCACCTGTGAAAGGACTAAATATACAGAAACAGTCATTATTTGGAGCGAGTTTACCATCATGATGCATATATATTGCAAACTTGTTATTTTCAGGACAACTGTACGAACTTGATGGAAGGAAGGCGGGGCCAATTTCACACGGTGCATCCTCTCCACGCACGTTATTACGGGTAATCTTCTTATTCTCATGGGATTTAGTGTGTTTAAGTATTTTTTCTTTTCAAAATTCTTTTTTATTATGTTCATTTGAACCTGGTTGTTAAAGAAAAATGGGAAATGCCTAGTGAAAGAAGATTGAGTTGTGCAATAAAACTGCTGCACTGAGATATGTACGAGAGAGATAAAAGGCACAAACTTTTGCATGGGGTCCCCCACTCTTTCCTACTTTTTTCAATTTCGTTTTTAAAAAAATATATTTTTTCACTTTTAGTCTAGTTTTCCCCATGTTTTCTTCAATTCCCGTGTCATGTCTCTATGTACACATCTCCAATTCTGTATTATCATTATTTTTGAATTACCTTCTACCTCTATCATTTTTTCAAATTTCCTTCTTTGTTTTCTCTGAACATATTTACATTTTTCTTTAATTAAAATAATTATCATCTCTCCGTCTCCTCCAATCTGCATCCCCATTAAGGAAGCTCTAAGTCAAGACTAATGGACATGTATTGAGTGACTGTTGAAGCAGAGTGCCTTCAAGTCAGGTGACCTACTTGAAACAAAATTGAGTTCAACTTAAAATTTGACAAACGTTTGCAAAAAATGCTCCCTGGTGTTCTTGGTTGGATCAGGCATCAAGAAAACTGTTGCAAAAGCTTTTACAAGATTGAGCTTTGAGGCGATTCATTTAGGAATAAGGAGTGTTACCATTTTTTTGCTGGTTTTCTTTATAGTACAGGTTTTCTGCACCTTTTTTGTCCTTTGGATGTTTGTCTGATAAACATGTTATTCTCTTACAGGATGCGGCCAAAGTTATTCGAGAGATGATCCAAAAAAATCCTGAGTCAATCAACTTCAATGTAATCTCTATCTCGAAGAAAACTGAGGCATTCAAATGATGTTTCGTAGGGTCTTTCGTTTTGTCTGCCTCTCATCGTAGACCAGTTTGAAAACTTTTTCTAAACAAAAATGTTTTTGAACATTTGTACTACCTACTTTTCACCGCTCATTTTGTGGAGTTTACATATATTATCCACTTTTTCCCTTATAAATATATTGTTTGGGAATGACTTATCAAACATGCTCTTAATATCTTGGAGTCTGAAGCATGAATATGTTAAAGCTTGCTCTCCAACGCCCATGTTTCCTTGTGTCAGAAAATGACTACAATGAACCTAGTCCAAATTTGATGTGCCAACTCCGACTTCGTAAGTTATTTCATCCAGTCAAGACAACTAATATTTGCAACTATGTGTGTTAATTTAATGACGAGAATTGTTTTAATTGGATGGAACAACTTGGTGCATGCGAATTGTGTCAAACTAAATAGATTCAATTTAATTCGACTGCTCTTGAGATATCAGCCTCTTTAAATAGAGGATTACAAGCATGTATTTCTGAAACCAAACCCTAATGTGATGAAAATTAATGAGCAAATAATAACTAATAGTATAGTCAATTACAACTAAAGCTCTAATTACAACTAATAGTCAGTAATATCGTAACATCCCCCTCAAATTGATGCGGGAGGTCAGAAAGCATCAATTTGCCCACTAAGCTGATGGCGCTCGCGAGATAATCTTTGGTGAATATATCAATTTGTAACTCCAAGTGGTGATGTGAGGAAGATTGATCACATGGTGATCAAATGCTTCACCGGATAGAATGACAATCAACCTCGATATGTTTATGTGCGCTCATGGAAAGCGAGGATTCTCTGCAATTTGAATGGCACTAGTGTTGTCGGCATGTAGTGGAGTGGAAGAAGATTGAGGAATACCAAGCTGCCTAACAAACCCACGAAGCCACACAATCTCGGAGCAGGCTAAGGACATGGCACGCGTTGCTGGATTGAAAGGATTTAGAAACCGATCTTGTTTCTTACTTTTCCAGGAGATGAGCATCCCCAGAAATATACACCATCTGTAATGAACCGGCGAAGCGTATCTGAGAACCGGCGATCGGCATCACTATAACCCGCCCAATCGTAATGGATTCATCTTAGGAAAAATAACCCGCGGAGAATTACCCTTAAGATAACGAAGAATACGACAATTTGCCAAATGAGAATCAGAGGGCCTTCATAAATTGTTGACTTGGCGGCGGAAAAGAAATATGGTCAGCGTGATAGTCAAATAATTCAAACTCCCCACAAGTTGTCGATATAACAAGGGATCTGGTAACAATTCACCATCTTCTTGACAAAGTTTCAAATTCACTTCCATTGGTGTAAACGAGGATTCCAGGGGCCGGGAGATGACTAAAGTGAGAATATCTTGGGTGTATTTGTGTTGATGCGAGGAGAATACCGATTGGAAGGCGAATGAACTTCAAGACCAAGAAATGCTTGAAGGAGCAAGATCTTTCATGTGGAAAGAGGTTTGAAGATCTTTCTTTGGGTTTGCTAATTGTTTGAACATCAGAATCCGTAATGACAATGTCATCCACATAAACTAAGAGCGACACTATCCTGTAGAGTCTTCTTGAGAAGAGAGGAATCATATTGACTCAGTGAAGTGAAACCGAGAAGTGTAGCACGAAATTTCTCAAACCAAGCAGGTACTGTTTTAATCCAGTAGAGAGCGTTTTAGCGACAAACCTTTCGATTGTGGCAAAAATAGCCGAGGGTGGGACCATATAAATCTCTTCGCTTTAGATCCCCATGTAAGAAGGCATTCTTTACATCCATCGATGCAATGACCAACCTTTAGGCGAAATGGCCAGCTTGATCCCAGTCATCTTATGCAACCGGGCAAAAGTCTCTTCATAATCAAGTCCATATTCTTGCAGTGCCAGAGTGACCTGACTTTTATCTATCAATAGTTCCATCGAGCGGAGTTTGGTATATACCCACTTACAACCGATGAGTTTGACCCAGCGAGGACTATATCCGGTGTGATTCTCGACGCTGAAGTTAAGTCTTTCATAGCTTGCGCCAGCGAGCACGACCGGCTGCACTGTGAATAAGACTTAGGAATAACGATGGTATCCGTAGTAAGCACTGATTAGCGATATGAGAAATCCATACCGATCCGGTGGTCGGAATATCACGAGTCATCCTCAGTGCGTGTGACGAACGAAATCGAACCTTCAGTTCGGGATGGAAGGCGTTGGTACGAGGAAGACGTCTTTGATACACTATTCCTTTCAGGATCGAGTTGTAGAAGTATCATGATCAAACGCGAGGAAGGTAATCTCATATGGTGGGAATAGAGGTGGAAGAAATCACGAGTTTTAAAGAAAATAACATTACGAGAGATCACGAAGTTTATTAGCGTGAATCATAACATATATATCCCTTATGAGAAATCAGTACGAGAAAAAGCGCCGTGAGCTTGAGCGATGAGTTTGTTTCGTACATGGAGAGTAAAGTGAACAAAGCGACACAACCAAAATCTGAAGAGAATTATAGTCAGGAATGACACGAACAAAGCGATAATATGGAGAGTCAAATTGAAGAACTTGAGAAGGCAACGGATTGTCGGATAGACCGATGTAGACAACGCTTGACCCGAAGCGAGAAGGAACAGGATGATTGATCATGAGAGTCTGAACTACATCTAAGAGGTGTCGATTCTTACATTTCAGCTACTCCATTTTGTTGTGGAGAATATGGACAAGATCGTTGAGACAAAATACCCATAGGCGTGAGAAAATTGTGAAACTTCGATAGACATGTATTCCCCAGGAATCAGATCGTAGATCTTAATCACTGGCGAGAAAATTGAGTTTGAACAAGTGCAAGAAATTCTCGAAATTTGGAGAACACTTGATTTAGATCGTAGAAAATATATCCAAGTGAAAGCGACTATAATCATCAATAAAAGTCACAAAATACTTATATTGAGCATGTGAAATCGCAGGACTAATACCCCAAACATCGGTATGCACAATCTCAAAACATGCGAAGACTCGACTCCCATGAGAAGAAATGGTAAACATTTACTTTTACCCAACTTACAAGTAGTGCAACTAGAACATATATCGAGAAAATGAAATTTTATTGCCCAATTGACGATTTTGACAAGATGAGATAAAACAACTTGATTGGGATGGCCTAATTTCTTATGCCAAACATCACTATTGCTAATAACGTGAACAACCTATTGAATTAAAACGAATTAATGAATTGGGCGGAATTAGAAATGGAGAATTGAAGAGAAGAAGCAGGGCGTCGACTTTAGGCCCTTCATGATCACCTTCCCGATGTTTGATCACACCTTTTTACAACAACCATTACGATCAAAGTGAATTTTGCAATTATTATCACCAATTGTCCATGAAATTAAATTTGAAGATAATCGTGGCGAAAGCTTGAGGACATTATCAAAGGTATTCCCAAGGGCGATGGCGATAATAGGAATAGTATTACCATTTGCTATTTGAATATCTTTGATTACCGGATATACGAATATCACGCCAAAATAGCGAGATTTCTGTCATATGATTTGAAGCTGCTTGAATCAACCAACCAAGAAATGCGAGAATATGGTCGTACCTTGGATACTAAAAGCGAATAAAGCGAGGAGACAATCATCTGTTGGACCATTTCTTGAGTCGAAAGGAGATGGGCAATTTGGGTGGAGCAATTTGCTGCGGTGCATCTTGCCAAAGTAACATCTACGCAGATTAATTTGGAATAGCCAATTAGAACTCTGCCCTTGTCTATTTTGAGGCGGATTCGACAATCTTTGATGAGATGCCCCTCTTTCTTACGGTAATTACAGAACTTCTTAGTGCGGTGTCTTTGCAATGTGCCCAAACTCCTTGGCCGATAAGCATTGTATCTGCCATCGGTTTTCCTTTGGCTTGGCGGCATAAGCAATATTCATCGGCATTTCGATTAGGCGAGTCTTGATTAAGCGCGTCGAGTTGCTAACTGGCCATTCTTCACACTAATAGTACACTTAAACAAGTGTCTAAGGGCGGTATAGGATGGCGTTAATTAACCCACCACGTGCAATTTCAAACTACAGTGAAGCTTCATAGGTGGTCTCTGGCGTCATCATGAATTTTCTTTAAAGATTCTAATGCCTCTGTGGAACCGCGGAAGAAACAATTCGAATATTCACTCCAAGATTAGAAATCAGAATAAAGCTATGAATAGTGAGATTGCCTTGTCGATATTAGAAATATCTCAACTCAACGATATTTTCTAGCGTATTATCCACGATAATAGACAGCGCGAATATAATCACATCTCCTTTGCGATTGCAAAAGGTCGAATCATTCATCATATATGGTTCAATTGAACCAAGCAACCAGAGTTATAATACGCATCCTTAATCACCCAGCTGAGCACGCTCGCTTAGGATCTGTAGGAGCCTTAGTAGTACCATCTAAGTGACCCCATAAATCTTTTCGCTAACATACATTGAGGTGAAATTCCCAAATACTATAATTCTTCCCGTTAAAAGCGAACAATCGAAATCTTGTCTTCCGCCATTTATGAAATCAAAAAAATATGCGATGAAGCGGTACTACGATGAAGCGATCGCGATGAAACGATACTCAGATAAAGCGGATCGCGCGATGAGGCGATACTCCGATGAAGCGGTCGCAGCGATGAAAGCAGTATCTCGATGACGATATCTCAGATGAACGGTCGCGATGAAACGATAACTCGATGAACGATAACTCCGGAAGTAAACGTGCGCGATGAAACGATAACTCCGATGAACAGTCGCTGCGATGAAACGATACTCCGATGAACGATTACGCGATCGTAAAATCGATCAATTCTAGAACCTGGCTCGATACCATGTCAAACTAAATAGATTCAATTTAATTGATGCTCTTCGTTGAGATATCAGCCCTCTTTAAATAGATTCTGACATCTAGCTAAAGCTGCAATGTATGGGAAAATTAATGAGCAAATAATAACTAATAGTATATGGGCTCTAATTACAACCAAAAGCTCTATTACAACTAATATACAAGTAGTCAAATATCGTAACAAATTGGTGCAGCAAATCTTGACTCGAAAGGAACAAACATCACAAACATTATCTTTTGAACCCTGATTATTTTTGCTTACATGAAAGTTTTCTTCAATTCTGTAGGCATGTTGTAGACTGAATGTTGAAATTAAAAAGCAGGTACTAGTGATATATGAAAGGATCGGGCCCTACTAGAGTGAAAGAAATATGTGCTTTTTCCTAAGACCATTTTGTGGCTCGTTGGTCGCCTCGATTCGAGGTTATTATTTGTGGGAACGTGATTGGGAGAAAATTATAACTTTGTCATATTTGAATCACTAGCACAAAGCGAAAAGTTCACTCTTTTGGTAGTTTTATTTGTTGGTTGGTGGATTCTCGAGGCATGGACATGATCCGAGTTGGGTCGGATTTTTGTCGAACCTGTAGCATTACGTCGTCGGTATTTTTTTCTTTTTTTGGTTGGGGACGTAGGGGCAGGGATGAGATTTGAGCCTGAGACCTTCCCGATGAAGAGTTGAGATGTTAACCACTGGGCCAACCCCTTGATTCCTACACCGTTCTTTGTTCAAGAGGAAATTAGATTAAGGATTTTGTTTAAGAAGAAATTAGATTAAGTAAGGATTTTATATGTGATATTTCAAAAATAAGGTAAAATGAAATTATTTAGCCAAATCAGGTATTTCGGATCCGATCCAATTATAGCTGAGCCTTTTGAATAGCGGTTCTCATTTTATCGACAACAAAAAATGTAGATCCCATGGGGTCATGGGAGTCTTTCTTGTTGCCAAAAAAAAAAAACCACCATTTGTTTTGGTTTTATCCTTTGTCTCAAGTGTAACGGGTGAATTATACAAATCAAATCCCTAACTCAATCGCAGGTGAGGTGGGTCCACTGTTGATTCATACCTAGTGCGTGGAGTGGCACTTTAGGGGCGGGGAAATGGCAGCAGATAGAGGAAATTGTTTTTCTCTATCGTTTTTTCTATTAATTTTCTGTTTCAATTGAAAATGAGAGTAGCCCTTTTCCAAAAAAAAATTTGCCCCAAGTGTAGGTCATGACTAATCAAAATGTTATTTTGGATATTAACTAAAAGACTATACTGGTTCGAACTTGCTTCAATTGCTGAATGTAACCCTTGGTGGTTGCTCTTCGATGGTAGCTGGTTTTAACAAGTTATGCTCACATTCACCAAGAAAGAAAGGCAAGCAGGTCCTATGTATTATGTCCTTGTATCTTCGTTGTTTTTTGTTTCTCGGAATTGTGAGGATTTAGATGACAATATTTACAAACTAGGAAACAGAGGGCTTGACTTTACTGCACAAATTCGATTTTCATGAAACTAATCCCAATTGTTGTTGTTGCAGATGTTATTGAATGTATTTTAATATAAGGTAAGATCTGGTCCCTGTGCGGGGGATGGGTTTATCATTGGGCCCCATAGCATCCTTGGGGAGGGGGGCCCTGTGAGTGCTGTGGGGAAAAAAATCCAGCCCCGCGCGGGTGCTTGAACCTTTTCGATTTTGATATATTCAAAAGAATCGGTTCCCTTACTTTAACTGTTTATTACTCACGAAAACTGGAAGCAATCTTTTGGATTTTTTACCTTTTTCTTTTTCTTTTTTTTTTGTTTGGTGATTGAAATAGTATTTATCAAACGCACCTACATTTGAAAGTGAATGTATAGAAATAATTCTCTTTCACATATTCTGTCGAACCTATAAGTACTATACACTTTTTCACCATCCATTTTAAATCATAATGCGTTTGATTTAGTTTCAAATGTAAATGTAAACACCCACTCAATTCCTAGAGAAACAATCACAATAATTTATATTAAATGCTTTAATGGAGGTCATTACATATGTAATGAAAGTATAATAAGTTTCGTTACAAGTGTAACGTATTGTAGTTAATATGTAATCAATTCTAAATAACATGTAATTCACTGCAAACAAGTGTAATGAACTCGTAATGGACAAGTGTAACGTAATGCATTACTAGCCTATTATACAAATGATATTTAAATTGCAAATAATATGTAATGCATTGCAAACAAGTGTAATGAACTTGTAATGGGAATAAAAAATAATATGTAATGCATTACAAGTCTATTATGAAAATGATATTTAAATTGCAAATAATGTGTAGTGCATTGCAAACAAATGTGATGAACTTTTAAAGGGCATCACAAATAATATGTAAATTACAAATAATATGTAAGGCATTACGTATTATGTAAATTACAAATGAAGAATTATGAAAATGCGAATTACAAATAATATGTGACTGAATAATATGCATTAATATGTTATGCATTATATATTATGTACATTACAAATAATATGTCATGGATAACAAGTCTACTACTAACAAGAACCTAGGATATATTAAACTCTAAACCCAATAAGATGCGGAAATAGGATCCAATGAGATATTGAACGCCACAAGGAGTTAATCACGCTCATTGATATGTTCGATAATTGGTTCTAAATCCTAGAACATGAAAAGAGATAATTCTCTCACAAGTTGTATAAACTCAAAACTCATCATTCAAGTCTCTATTGCATTACAATAAAAATCCCTTTACACAGGGTGGGAGGAAAAAAAAAAAACAAAACCCTAATCTAAATCTTGGCAAGAACCCTAGTTAAAATAGAACCCCTATTCTAGGAAACAATTCAAACTAAATTTAAAAAATGAAAATAATAAAAATAAAAATAAAAATAAAGAAAACGTTAAATTTCCATAATGATTCAAGTCGTGTGTCCGGGGTAGATCGAAGAGATCAATTCGTAAGGCGTGCCCACTCCTTAAACTAAATTCACTTCCAAAATAGCCTTCCAACTTAAAATTAGCTTTTAGGCGGTTTCAGATCTTATCAATATGTTTCCACCAGTTAGAAGTTCCTAACTTACATAAATCACTTGCTAGAACTTTCCCGCAATAATTGCACTTTGATTTTGTTCCATCATCAATGCTAATAAAATGATCCCAAATTGCAGAACTTGTTTTTATGCCTTTTTTAGCTCCAATTCCAGTATCAATGGTAACAACAACACTTTCTTTTCCTTTCCATTTCCTCATCTACAAGAAAGAAAAACAAAAATAATATCTTATTAATATACTAAACTAAAACAACATAAACTAATAGCTAAGTCTAACAATCAATGGAAAATCTGAAAATTCTAAAAACACATGTTACATATCATTATTCGCTGCAAAAACTAAAACCTAACAATGAGAAAAAAAACCCCAAAAATTTTAAAAGATTAATGAAAAATTATTCTTTATCCAAAAAATGTGTGATTAAAGAAAATTAGAAATGTTTGAGCCAGTGCATCAATCGAAATAATAGGTGAATCACTGAATTTCGTGGCTAGAATCAATTTCATGCCACAATTTTCTCCTTGTCCTTATTCCTTAATTTTCTCAAAGCCACCAGTAATTCGGTAAGAATAGAAGGTTGCTAAAAATCAGAAAATTCTCTAATTATTATATACATGATCACTTATACTTCATTTCAAAGTTCAAAGTGTCCAATTTCTTTAATTTAACCGAAATCAAAAAATGAGGTTGCTGTCAAGCTGTGTAGCTCTTGATTTCTATTTTTCAATATTACCTATTTAACGTTTTAAACATTATGCATCAAGAACAACATTCCAAATTTAATCCAGCATGTCCTCAGAGATTTCTCATGGAGAAAAAGCAAATCCAAAAAAAGAGAGTAAAAGAAAGATAAATAAAAGCTAAAAAGTATAAAAGAAACAAAATACAAGGAAAACAACAGATCGACGGAGAAACTTACTGTGTTGAGCAGCAGATGGGCGAAGCGAGATATCGAGCCTTGAGGAAGACAGTTGAGACTTGAAAAGATGCATCGATGAGTCATCGGTGGGAGGCTGGGAGCTAGGAGGAAAAGACGAGACCAACGAGAGTGAATTGACAGCATAGTTAGATCTGAAGAGTGAAGAACCAAGTGAATCTACTGGGTTTCTTCTTTCATTTGTTTTTTTTTTGAACAGTACTGGGTAGAATCGGATTTCGACCCAATATCCGAAACCTAATTGAACCGAACCTGTCTGGTTCTTGAGTATTGGACCCAAATCCAATTTTCAAATGAAAAAATCCATTTGGTTCTTACTTTTTCGGTCCGGTTCTGGGTAGAACCAACCCCATTCCTAGGTTTGTTGAATATTAACAATTTCTTTGATGGCTTGTTAGTTTTTCTAGATCAAGGTGTACGACATAAGTTTATTTCTCATTCAGGGAGAAAAATACTTATTTCTTCCAACACAGTTGATGAGCTACTCATAAAACTTTAAACATATGTTCGAGTTCAAGATTCTATGGAAGCTCATGTCTGTCGGTCACAAACTATCGTTATCAAGCGAAAAAGAAGTTCGAATCCTTTAGATCTCTCATTATGAACACTAATGCGAGTTAGTGGTGGCAGAGTTACGAAGTATTTATATTCTTGAGACGTATCCCTCTTTTATGGGTTCAATATGCATTTTTTTTAACATTTCTATATCTTCGAGTGTTTATTGCCACATTTGATATTCTCAATATATTCCACTTTGACTTGTTTTGTGCTTCTTCGAACAACAGTAGTGAAATCATGTTGGCTTTATTCAATTACAGAAGTCTAGAGATTATGGTTCTTCAAGAGTATTTTATTATCAACTCGATCTCATATCATCAATGAGATTACCTCATATTAGGATTAATATCATCCTTCCATGCGATATTTCTTTTGATTTATCAATATATAATCTATTGAGCATCGTCTAGTTATCCAATGGTAGCTTCTAGTACCACTTGCTTGCTCAATTTTCTCTATTAATATTCAATAAATATGGAGAATAAATTTTATTTCTATTGTCTACTTCTTCGAGAGTAGGATTAGAATATTTGATCAACTACTTCTTCTAGAGTAGGATTAGTTATAACTAATCGTGTAGTATAACCCACCATATTGGAAATATACGCAAATTTTAAAGTACATAAATTTAAATTACAGAAATTAAATTCTCTCCAATAGGTGGTCGAACCTACCATATGAAAATTATCACAATAAATATAAATTTACGGAATATAAATTGTGAGAATTAAAATGCATAATGATTAACTACTTATTCAGGAGTAGGGTTTGCTTAGTATAAAACCTTCCGATTAATGACGGTTGAGCCCATCATCAGGTAGTTTGTAGTATTTAAATTGCAATAAATAAAGTGCAAGAATTAAATATTGAATTGTTTCTGCAGGAGCAAATTTGTTCTTCTAGAACAAATAATCATTGCTTCTACAAGAGCATACTTGTCCTTCTAGAACAAGTACATTATGTAATTGAACTCTTTGGGGATTATATTAACATTTAACTCAAATGGATTTCATGCCGTTTTATATAATCAATGGATTTAGAATTTTTTGGAGAATATTCTTGTTGCGATAAATCCACACCGCAAGTGCACAGGTCATCAACAAGTAATATAATGGAAAGTAGAGTGTCGAACCCACGATGACTGATAGTAAATTCGTTTAATTTCTACTAGCCTTAACCGAAACTAATTAAAGATGAGATTTTTGTACTAAAACTAAACTAATAATTAAAATAAGCTAAAATTATGAAAAGTGAGAATTAGAAAATTAAATTGAACTAAACACAATGACAAAAGTTGATTCTATAAATATAATGAGAAAAGACGAGCATTAGGGCTTCGAATCCACTTCTCTTCTAATTATTGTTTGGATTATCAAATTGACAACGCAATTTCCTTTTGAATACCGTTTTCCAATTTTATCCAGCAATCTCTTTTGAGTAAAGCTCAAACTATTCATGCATGCAAACCACCTATATCTCTATGGTAATTTTTAAATTACATAAATGCATTAAAGAGCACTAAAAAAACTTAGGAATGTAACATAAAGCACCGGGTACTCTCGTCCCCGATCGGACCCTATGGTTTCTAATATATTGGTCTAACTTGTCAAGGATCTCTCAATTCACAAAACAAATCACAAGTATTCAATAACTGGTGATCAAACAATTATGAATGAATAAATCAATCTTAAAAACTCAATAACAAATCCATGTCTTATCGTCAATTTAATAATCCAAAAATGACAATCAACCGAAAAGTTTCATCTAACCTTAATGCTACTGAAAATCTAGCCTAGCATGCTATAAAAGAAAGAACAAAAACAATAAAAGGAAGCCACAACTCTGTAGAACTTGATGAGTTGGCTTGGATCTTCAAAGATAAACTTCCTCCTCCATTCTCCAAGAATTCCCCGAATTTTGCTCTCAATTTCGTGGTCTCTGTGTTCTCCACTTGCCCCCAATTTTTAGAATATTAAAAGATGCAAGAAAGCCCAAGTATTGGAGTCCAATTCAATTACGGAAAATTTTTCGAAAATCTACCCGATATAACCTTGCTACCGAATGTGCGGTCGCATGATTACAAATTTACAAAGGTATGCAGTCGCACATGCGACCACATGGTTCTACTTGTTTCAACTTTTATCCGATTCCATTTTAGTCCTCAAAGTTTAATTGTAGGGCAAGTCCTCAACATCCAAATTTGATCAATTTAGTCCACAAACTTTTGATTTCTTCAATTTGGCTCCCATTTGATTTCTCTTCACCTTTCCACTTTTATTTTTTCCAATTGAGTCCTTCAAACTTTAATTTGTGTCCCTTTTAGCCCAAAATTGTAATATTTTCTTCAATTCCCGGTTTTACACTGAAATAGAAACAAATTACACTAAATTAAATACAAAATTAATTAAAAATAAGAGAAATGCATAGTTTAAGAGACCTAAATAAGTGCATAAATTGCACTTATCAATTCTATCCAATTTTCACCATCGTCAAAATTACGTCGGTTTTTCCTTTTACAGTTCGCAAGAGTAAAATTGTCCATTCCAGTCCGCAAAAGTAAAATTGCCAAAAATGTTCTATCAATGTTATACGATCTGGAAATCGTCTCATTTAGATTTCAATTTGTAAATATCAAGATGTTCATGGATTATTTTGTAATTTTTAAAAGTTGGGGTACTAATTTGTAAATTTTGAAAGTTTTGTAATAGCATATTTCAAAACGAATTATTATCTTATCAATATTGGTGTCAAATCAAAGCTCTCGTTAAATTGAGTATAATGGAATCGAAAAAATTTGATTTTGATAATTAATACATACTCCTTATATCTCGAGAAAACGAATCTTATAGTTTAATATATATACCTACCTTTGTCCTTTACTGGTTCACATTTGAGCTTGAGAAGTGCTGAAATTAGCCACAATTCCATCTTCTCCTTGAAATTTGCTCCAAATTCCAAATACCCCACAACCCAAAGCCACTCCATCTTCAAATTTCTTGAACCAGGCAACCATTTGTGCACCAAAATTGCTTCTCCACTAACAAGAATGAAACCAATCACCATTAGCAAAGGATGCAGTGAAGAGCCCGAGTGACCACAAGAATGGCAACTGTAAAAGCCGAAACTCTGGCAAATAATAGCAGAGAAAGTGGAGCAAAGGAGAATATAGCCATGGTTTCGCTTAGTAAGATATGAGGTTTAATTAAGCCGAGCTTCGATGTGTGCAGATTCTTCCAATTTCGTAAACGAATCTGATGAAATTCAGATTTGCAGCGAAAAGGAAGAAAAAAAAAACAAAAAACAAATTCAAATAAATGCTCATCGATGACAAACAAGGAGATACGCTAATTCTAGCTCAGAACGAATAAAGAGTCCTACTAATAACGTGTTATAAAATAGAAATAGAGAGACGAGTGGAACAGGGAAAAAACTTCATTTCTCGTCGTAAAATTCATTACAAATGATCCCGATTTATAAGAAAATATTAGAATACATCGTATTATAAATATTAATTCGATACATAATAATTATTCACACATATATATATATATATATATATATATATATATATATATAATATTATTAAATATTTCTTTGTGGGATTGGCGGCTGACAATGCCACCAACTTCCCCATAATTCATAACAAATACAATTTTATCTCGGAAATATAGATTGTACAGTAGAATAAGTAATCAATCAGAACTTTTCGTCACTGCAGAACCGACTCCAATCTCCGCTTTCCCGTCCACCACTTTCTGTCGCTTCTTAGGCAACGCATTTTCTGACAAGCTCGAGGATGAAGAACGACAAGGCGACGACAATGATCTCTTCACCGGCTCAGGCTCATCGGAATTTATCCTAAGCGGAAAATTCAGCACTGCACGTGAACCACGTATCCGATACGCCGCCCTGTCGTAGGCCAACGCAGCATCCTCCGCCGTCTCATACGTCCCGAGCCACGAGCGTTTCCCATTCTTTGATGGGTCCCTTATCTCCGCCGCAAAGCCCCCCCACGGCCGCCATCTAACCCCTCTGTACTTCTTCCCCCTTGGCGGCGCCACTACTGGCTTGACATCAACTCCCACCGCTGTCGCAGTCGGTGCCGCCATAGTAAAAGTCAAAGCTTCTGACATTTCAAAGCTCACATCTTGCTCTGCTTTTACAATCGGCTCACTGGCGATGGCGGTGGCAGTGATGGGCGGCTGCAACCAATAATGGAAGGGGGATTGAGAATCATCAAGTAAATGCCTTGTTATCGATTCAAGAAGAGCAATATCATCCTCATAAGCACTATTTTCGAACAATATCATCCTCATAAGCACTATTTTCACACATCATCATTCTGTAATGTTATTTCGAATTATTTATTTATTTATTTTTTTAAGAATTTGTAATCTTTTCAAAATTGAAATTTGTGATTGTAATGTTTTTCGTGGATTGAAGGAAGCGGTGAAGAGAAGGAGTTGAACATATATATATATATATATATATATATATATATATATATATATATATATATATATATATTAAGATGAATGAAAGATTCATGCACACACAATTCAAATTGTAATAAATATGTATGTATAATATAAAAAGTGCAGCAATGGGCTTTTCTGAATTTTGCGGGGCCCATCATGATTAACATGATTAAAGCCAAAACATTCCCATTCCCAATTTGGAAAAGATTTGCAAAGAATCGTAGAGAAATGGAAGCGGATTGTCACGCACTTGTTGTTTTACCACAAGTTACGCGCGGCCTTAGTGCTTTGAATGTCCGCCCCGTGCAAGACTTCACACTAAGTCAGCCTTCCCCGAACAAAGATTGCTAGGTTAAGAGAACTTAGAGGAAAAAGGCAAAGAGAATACTCAAGAACTTGGGAGAACTTTGTATTGCTAGAAAGCTTTACAAGAACTTGGTTGGTTGCAAATGAGCTCCTACATCCCCTATTTATACTAATCCACCTCCTCAATGGACGGTGGTGATCATCTCAATCCAACGGCCTACATTAATGCTCTAGAAGTCTCTACAACTTTCTACCTAAATATCCAAGTTATTTACATGCTAGAAGATTCTAGATAATAACCTAGAATACTCCATGAATTGTGTAGAAGGTTTCTAGAGAGTTCCACCGGTGTCTTTAAGAAGTTCGTCTCTAGAATCTTCCAAAATGCGCGGGTCGTGACACTCTCCCCCGCCTAATTCGGCGACGCCCTCGACGCCGTGTACTTCTTGAGCTCGTCTTCGAACTGCCACAAGTCGCCTTGTGACTCCCATGTTGCCTCAGACTCGGGCAGGCCTTTCCACTTGATCAAAAATTGAGTGTTAGGAGGTATGCCTCGCTTGCGCACGATTCGATGCGCCAAAACCTCCTCAACCTCTTTGTCATAAGACTTGGTCACAATCGGGGGTGCCCGTTGTGACTCGCTTCGCACCGGATCTCCCTTATCCAAGTGATAAGGCTTTAACATGCTTACATGGAAGACCGGGTGAATCTTCAGGGTACTAGGTAAGTCAAGGCGATATGATACCTTGCCAACCTTAGCAACAACCGGAAAAGGTCCCTCGTACTTGCGCACTAAGCCCTTGTGAACACTTCGATACGCCTTGAACTGCTCGGGTCTTATTTTCACAAGGACTTGATCTCCAATGTTATACTCCAAGGGCCTTCTCTTCTCGTCCGCCCATTTCTTCATGCGCCTTCGTGCCTTCTCTAAGCACACTCGAGCTACATCGGCGTGCTCTTCCCATGACTTCGCCATCTTGAAGGCGCCGGCTTCTTCCATCACCGAAGTGGCTAAAGTATGCGAGTGAGGGGTTGTTGTCCCAGCCAACTCGAACGGACTATGCCCTGCGGGCCTCACTCCTTTGCAGGTTGTATGAGAATTGGGCCACATCAAGTAGCTTTGCCCAATCCCGTTGGTTGGCACTCACAAAGTGCCTTAGGTATCCCTCCAGCAAGCTATTCACCCGCTCGGTCTGCCCATCGGTCTGAGGATGAAAGCTTGTGGAAAAGTGTAACTCCGTCCCGAGCATTTTGAACAACTCCGACCACATTCGACCGGTGAAACGGTCGCGATCACTAATGATGCTCCTAGGCAATCCCCAATATTTCACGACATTCTTGAAGAATAGTCGTGCCGCTTCCTCAGCTGTGCAATCCTTAGTGGCCGGTATGAATGTAGCATACTTGGAGAATCGATCCACCACTACTAAGATAGACCCAAAGCCTTCCGACTTGGGCAATGCCGAGATGAAGTCCATGGTGATCGAGTCCCATGGTTTCTGCACGGTAATGGCTCCAATAACCCGCACTTTTCTTCGCCTCCACCTTATCTTGTTGGCACACAAGACAAGTCTTCACATATTGTTCCACCCGATCTTTCATCCTGGGGCCAAAGTAAGCTTGTTCCACCGCTGCTAGAGTTCTCTTTTGGCCCGATGACCGCCACTTAGTATCGCGACACTCCTTCACTATGTCACGACGTAGATTGCTCCACTTTGGGACATAGACTCGATGCCCCGCCGTAGATTAGGCCATCCTCCTCCCAAAATTTCCTTGTTCGCCCTTCTCGTGGCTTTGAGAAGCTCCTAGCCAAAGGGTCATGCTCCATCCCTTCCTTGATCAAGTCAAGTAGGGAACCCTTGGCTTGAGTGATGGCGGCAAGTTCGCCTACGACTCGAGCATCGCCACCACATTCACCTTCCGGTTTGTACTCCAAATCGTAGTCAAACTCCGCTAAGAAGTCCCGCCAACGAGCTTGCTTTGGACTAAGCTTCTTTTGAGTTTGAAGTAACTCGTGGCAACGTTGTCCGCCTTGATCACGAACTTGGCACCAAGCAAGTAATGACGCCATACCCGTAGACAATGGATGATTGCCGCCATTTCCTTCTCAACCGTAACGCCTTGTCATTGAGCTTGCGGCTCAAAGGCAATAGGATGCCCTCTTGCATGAGTACTCCTCCAATAGCAAAGTCGGAGGCATCCGTATGAACTTCAAATGTCTTAGCTAAATCCGCAATGCTAAGATCGCTCTTGGCTTATCGCCGCTTTCAAGTCCTCGAAGGCCCGCTGACATTTCTGACCATTCCCATGTCTTGTTCTTCTTCAAGAGGTCCGTCAAAGGAGCCGCCGAGTAGAGTACCCACAAATGAACCGCCTATAATAGTTCACCAAACCGAGGAAGGATCAAGCTCCGCTACCTTGGTTGGTGGCTCCCATTCCAAGATTGCCTTGATCTTTGTTTCATCCATCCTTAGCTCTCCATGCCCAATGATGTGACCAAGGAATGTCACCTCCTCCTTAGCGAAGGTGCACTTTGATTTTTTGACATAAAGCTCATTCTCCCTCAACACTCCAAAGATAGTTCGTAAGTGCTCAAAGATGTTCCTCCAAAGTGTTACTATAGATGACAATGTCATCAAGATAGACCACCACTAAACGATCCAAGTATGGTTGGAAGATCTTGTTCATAAGAGTGCAAAATGTGGCGGGCGTTGGTTAAGCCAAAAGGCATCACCAACCACTCAAAGGAACCATACCGAGTTATACATGCGGTCTTGGCCTCGCCACCTTCGGCAATCCTTACTTGATAGTAGCCTTTGAAGATCCATCTTCGTATAATACTTGGCACTACCAAGTCTATCGAATAGATCGGCAATCAAAGGAATAGGATAACTGGTTCTTGATAGTTACCTTATTAAGCGCCCGATAGTCCACGCACATCCTTAATGATCCATCATGCTTCTTTTGGAATAATACCGGTGCGCCATAAGGTGCTTTCGAGGTCGAATCCTCCCCGTGTCAAGCAACTCCGTTAGTTGCTTCCTTAATTCCTCCAAATCGGCTGCCATCCAGCAGGTGCCATGGTCGGCGGTTTCGCCCCGCTCTAACTCGATCTTATGATCCACTTCCCTCCTAGGCGGTAGCTTCTTGGGTAACTCCTGGTGGCATGACATCTTCATTCTCCTTGAGGACATCCTTGATGAAGTTTGGGTAACTCATCATCATGCGACTCCATCTTAGTCTCGCCTTCCGGTCGCCCACCTTGATCGCCGCTAGGTATGTCTGCTCACCCTTCTTCAAGCCTTTGGCAACTTGCATGGCCGAAGTTGCTTGACCTCCTTGGTGCCCGACGACACCGTGAGGGACCATGCACGAGTTACCTTTCTCTAGGATGCAACCCGACCCAAAGGAAGGCATAGGGATGACATTAGCCTTCCGGAAGAAATCCAACCCGAGGACCAACCGGAAATCGTCCATCGACGCAACCGAGAATTCCGCTTGTCCTCGCCATGAGCCGAGGCGAAGTTCCACGCCACGAACTACCCCACTAAGGGGTTTTGCGGTGGTATTTACCGTCTTAAGAAGTCCACTGCCCCGTTCAATACGGAGGCCCAATCTCCTAGCCTCGTCCGAGGTGATGAAGTTATTGGTTGCTCCGGTGTCGACCATCGCCCGACTCGGTCGACCATTGATGGAGACATCCACATACATAAGCCCTTTGTCATTACTAGCAACGGGCAACGAGCCCATGTGCTCCTCCGAATTGTCATGGCTAGAGGATGAAAACCGTTCCTCCGCCATAGCCGCCAACGACCCTAACTTGGGACAATCCCGCATCGCGTGTGGTCCTTTGCATACAAAGCATCCGTTGCGGGGTACGTACGATCCTTTCTTCTTATCATCGTAGGGTTTGTTTCCACCCTTCTGTGGCCCTTTATCTTTCTTCTCTCCCCGCCTCTTGACCGAGCTACCCTTAGAGTTTTTATTGTTCTTTGATGAATCACCACTCTTTGGTACTTGGTCAAGGACTCCTGCAACCGCAATCGCCTCATCGACCGACTTTACTCCACGACGCTGCGCTCTTGTTTAGCCCAATTTTGCAAACCCGTCGATGAAGTAGAAGAGAAGATCCTCATCCGACATACTTGGGATTTGAAGCATAAGAGTAGTGAATTCCTTCACGTACTCACGAATGTTGTTCTTATGCTTTAATTCCCTAAGCTTTCTCCTTGCCTCATAGACCACATTATCTGGGTAGAATTGCCTCTTCAACTCTTTCTTAAAATCATCCCACGTATCTATTCTACAAGTTCCCTTCTATGTCGCCATGCTTGCGGCGCCACCATAGAGAAGCGATGTCTACTAGATACATAGTGGCCGTGACGCATCTTTAGTCCCATCGCCAAGGATATTCAACTCCTCAAGTAGACTTCCATCCGCCATAGGAAGTCTTCAATAGCCTTGGCATCCCGCTTGCCATCGCATTCTTCGGCTTAGGGCAATCAACCTTAGGAGCAACCATCTGACTAGTCCTCGAACTAGTCGCCGCGACCCGCTTACAAGCCGCAACCTCTTTGGCGCATCTCCTCGCAAAACCGATCAAGTTGTGCTTGCATTATGACACCGCATCCATAACCTTGCTTTCTAGGATACGGTGCTCATCGACGACCTTATCCTCCAACACCTCTTGGTCTCTCAAGACCTTATCAAGGTCTTGCTTGAACACCAAGAATTGTTCCCACAATCCTTCTCATGATTTGTGAGGACTTCTCAATAGAGTTGACATGAGCCCACACCGAAGCTAACAAACGCCTCCACTGCCTCGCCCCGAGCCTCCTCCTCCTCGGGGCTTGGCTAGACTAAGACTTTGGGTTTCCTCCTCGAGGGTGGTGTGGGATTCAAGGATTTCCTACTCTTGTTGCCTTTTCTCCCCATCCCGACGCCTCGACCTTAGCTCGATACCACGTGTCACGCACTTGTTGTTTTACCACAAGTTCTGGCTTGCTGACCTTAGTGCTTTGAATGTCCGCCTGCAAGACTTCACACTAAGTCAGCCTTCCCCGAACAAAGATTGCTAGGTTAAGAGAACTTAGAGGAAAAAGGCAAAGAGAATACTCAAGAACTTGGGAGAACTTTGTATTGCTAGAAAGCTTTACAAGAACTTGGTTGGTTGCAAATGAGCTCCTACATCCCCTATTTATACTAATCCACCTCCTCAATGGACGGTGGTGATCATCTCAATCCAACGGCCTACATTAATGCTCTAGAAGTCTCTACAACTTTCTACCTAAATATCCAAGTTATTTACATGCTAGAAGATTCTAGATAATAACCTAGAATACTCCATGAATTGTGTAGAAGGTTTCTAGAGAGTTCCACCGGTGTCTTTAAGAAGTTCGTCTCTAGAATCTTCCAAAATGCGCGGGTCGTGACAGGATGCTCACCAGAATTAGCTGCTGAGCTGCTTGGACTTGTGAAGAAGTTCCTTTCATTTCAACAGTGATTTCCTCAGGTAAGCCTCTACTTTCTTGCACGGTGATCATATCCTCCGCATAAGCAAGGGCTATTTGCATAGTCTCTGCAACCTACACAAAGGAATACACATAATTACCAGAAGGTTTTATAGTATATCCTGCAAGTTGGAAATAAATCAGTAGAATAGAAATCAGTATCTATACATCCAAGTGAGTAAAGATCCAAAGAAAGTAGAATGAAATAAATGGCCTCATTCATGTTCAATTTGATTCTGATAAACAAGTGATTCTACTTGATTCTCTTAATTATTGGTTGAATTTTCTTTATTCTCTCGAATAAAGGGTGGAATTTTAATGACTCATACAAAATGTTTTGTAAATCTTTACATGGTATGATTGGGTTGAATAAAACCATCTCAAGTTCTCAACTAAAACTTCAGCCTCTTGTATTCAGGGAATGTTAAATACTATATATAACATGTAAAAATATTAAAAAATAAAATAAAATGTTTAACAAATTTGTTCTATATGCAACAGCTTGCATAGGGTCCTTCCTAAGATCAGCTTTAGTTTTGGAGCTACATCATAATAAGTTTGTGACCTCATATTTAAACTCATAAGCAAACATTTACTAGTCCCAGCGGTAAACACACTTCTTGTCTCTTGTGTGCTGTTATAGGTCTCCATTGCCTCACTTTCAAGGACAAAGGAAACCCCAAGACAAAGGAGGCAACTATAAATGCTACTCCCAAAATTCAGCAACTATTTGTATTTTTGAATGTTCTCTAAACAAACAATCTCCAGATGAGGCGAAAATACTTACATGCCAACTAAGATACGCATTTGAATAGTTAATAATCAACAAAAAGGTAGCAGTTCAACAAGTAAAACAGTTACCCACCTGAGTTACAACAGGCGTACCAGTGCGAGCAATTGCAGAAGTACGAATGTCAAGGCCTGGCTCAGGTCCATACAAGGACTGCCTTGAAGGAGTAATATGTGACTCGATTAGGCTATCATGATCTAGGAACAGTGAATCCCTCTTCATTGGAAGAGGGCAATCAGTGTCAATTGCTGTCTTTGTAGTAGAAGAATGCAATGGCTTGTCAGAACAAGTGTCCACTTGTCGTTCCTGAGTGACTGGTGCATTATACTGTAGAAGGTAAAGAAACAATCAAAAGTAGAATCAGAATGATGTCATCGTGGATCACCAAAAACAAAAAGGAATGTACTTACATTCTTCTCAAATAGGGGAAGAACAGTATGATCCACCAGGAATTTCCGCAGATGACCTAAAACAGATTCTAAACATTTGAGAACCTTCAGACCTTCCCCATGTATCTCAACAACCCTTTCACCGGGACTGGCATAAATTGGCAGTTCGTCTGGAATTACAAACATCAAATATGACATAACTCAACTTTGAAGTAAATAATTAGTCGTGAAAATAACTGTGGGTTTCTATTGAATCTCTTCACACTTCAGTACACATGCTCTTGAAGCTTTAGTCTTCAGAGTGCATGCATGCACTATATACGTGTCAATTAATTCATTTAGAGTTTCGTAAAAACGAGATTTTCCCTGCATCTCCTCCTCAAATAGGGGAAGAACAGTATGATCCACCAGGAATTTCCGCAGATGACCTAAAACAGATTCTAAACATTTGAGAACCTTCAGACCTTCCCCATGTATCTCAACAACCCTTTCACCGGGACTGGCATAAATTGGCAGTTCGTCTGGAATTACAAACATCAAATATGACATAACTCAACTTTGAAGTAAATAATTAGTCGTGAAAATAACTGTGGGTTTCTATTGAATCTCTTCACACTTCAGTACACATGCTCTTGAAGCTTTAGTCTTCAGAGTGCATGCATGCACTATATACGTGTCAATTAATTCATTTAGAGTTTCGTAAAAACGAGATTTTCCCTGCATCTCCTCACAAGCCTCACAGAGTGACAATTAAGATAGTAGCCATATTGATAATTTGCTAATGTTCAGTTAAGACAGATAAACCTTGAACAGATCAATTAGAGCCGGTTAATGTTGATTGTTGCGTATTTAAGTTGTATGTTTTCCCAAGACGTGAAGAACCATATTGCTTCTACTTGAGAAGGGTATGTTTTCCAATAAATAGACGACACACTAATCAGTTGAAAAGTCTATGAAGGGAGGACGTAAAAAAATGATGCAAGCAATAACAATTAGGTTATGTGAGGGGATATTGAAGTACCATTGGAGAGAACCTTCACAGTAGCACCAGAGCCCTCCTGGATTGATTTGATCATAGCGCCTTGTTTTCCTATTAAACTCATGGCTTGTGCTGATGCCACAATGAATCGTATCAAACAAAATGCAGCTCCAGCTGCACCAGTGGGTTCAGCATCAGGTACCCATGGAGACTCTTAAATATTCTTATTACGGCGTCCATGGCAGGAGATAACGGTGCATCTGGTTCTTCCTTGGCAGATATTAGAACCTACAGTGTTTCGAGTTGTAAATCACATGTCTGACTGTTCAGAACCAATAGCATGACATCCAATAAATCACAACGTAATAAAGTGCAAACAGACGTGAACGAAAAAGGAAGATTAACTCTAAATATGAGACTAATAGCATGTTTGGCAAGTAATTTCTGTTTCAGAAAAACGATTAAAAACATTTGGCATGTTTTTCCAAACCACTTGCTACCATCACAGGGTTTCCTAAACAACTTCTCCTCAACTCATCTGCCTATTTATGAACACCCTATCTACAAACCCATTTATGAACACATTGCCAGACGCACTCTAACTTGATAGATACCATACAACTTAATCTATGGAAGACCTTATAGAAACAACATTACAGTCCCATTTCAAGTTGGGTATAATCAATGTACTAAAGGGCAACAAAAATTGTTTAATAAAGCAAAGCTTGCACCCGACACCTACCTAAAGATGGGCAGAACTTTTGTCTATCATACTCTAAAGTCCACCAAATAAACACTGAATACTCCTTTCTCCTATATGATATCCTTTCACTTTCACCTTGTTTCAGCTATGAGAAAATTGCACATTTCAGAATAATACAGCTAAAGTATGAAAATTTAGCAAAGCTTCCTCTGTGTGTGCACATGTCTAGGTGGATGAGGTCAGCACAAAGCTTAGTTTCTAACTAATTATCTGCACATGTCTTCAGTGGCATAGCTCTCAATTAATTGTTAGTATTCTCTTTATTATCATTTGCAATCAATGTTTAAATAGGCTTAGTCAGCTACTGATATATTGTAGCTCTAGAGTCAAACCGTAAGCCTCAAGAAAACCAATAAAACAATTTATACTTGTAAAAGATGCAAACTTATGCTCATTATTACCCATAAACCATCTTTAAAAACCTATAATAAAGCAAATAAACTTTATTAAATGTCCAACTTACGTGACATACAATAGATAGATCAAGTAGGGGCGAAAGGCCCGAAAAGGTAAAATCAGTGAACAAATTAGTCACCCTGAGGCTTAGCCTCAACGAATGATTCTTCATATCTGAGGCATTATCCCCACAAATGGATGTAAGGCATGAGCTTCGAGACATTTACATGAAAAAAACTTCACGTTGCAGCGGGATTAAAGGCATAGGCCTCAAAACTTTTTATGAACAGTGATTGTAATTCTGCCGTATACATTTATTGCAATTCACAAGCACCATATATTTGCATATAGTATATTTCACGAGTTACAATCCATCTGCTCCAACTAATGATTACTGGCAGGAGTTTTTTTTTTTATCAGAGAAGGCAAGTATTATTTCATTACGAAATTTTGGATCGCAACAAGAAGAGAATTTATGTCGCCTTCTTTACGCAGAACCCCCATTCCAAATATATTGAAACCCCCACCAAAATATAGAAACCGATCCATTTTCAAATTTAAAAGGAGGACAAAAATCAGAAGAATAATAAGAAAACTCAATGGTTATACAACGGTGGGCCTATTTATCATCCTAGAACAAGGTGAAGAAAACTGACACACGGCCCAGGACAAAAAAGTTTGTTTGTCTTGTAGAGATTTTTGGAAAATGATTCGAAAATGTGGCTGATCAAAAACATTTTAAAATGTAGCAGAGATTTTTTTTTTTTTTTTTTGAAATAAATAAATAAAGAGTTGGATGTACCAAAGATGCTCTAAATATCGTAGAACTTCATGGAATCACTAGAAATCGGAGCTTATACGGAATTCAAAAAGCAAATTGAAGAATAAAAAAGCCCGGAAATCCTAGATATTAAAAAAAGGAACCCTTGGAATCACTAATTTACCAAAAAGGGCAAAACATTAGCAATTGCATCATATGTGCGCAAATATTCAAGAATGTATATACAGTAAGAATTGAGAAAGGTTAATTACAATGCGATCGGGAGAAGTGTCAGGTCCATCGAGAACGCGAACCCTAGCACGGGTCTCCTCAATAAGCTTCTTGATTAAATCTCCATTGCGCCCAATAATGCCGCCCACTTTCACTACTGGCACCACTATCCTGAACACACTGGACCCTGGCCACCCAGACCACTTAGCCTTGGTTTCCCGTAATAAACTATATTTCTCATCCACCACCCGAGTTCCGGTTGCCGCAACCGGACCCTCTGTTATCACCTCAGGGCAGCCGGCTGCCGTGGAGGTTGGCTCAGCTTGAAGGCCTTCAGATAATTCTGGTTGTGGCTCGGCCTCCATGACGGCGGTGGTGGTGGTTGGTTGAGGTGAAGACATTGTTCTGAGCGAACCGGGAGCGAGACTGAAACCGAAAGTCCCCAGAGAGGGGCCTGGGGCGAGGTTTTTCAAATGATTGATGCCTTGTTCGTTTGGGCGTCATCCATTATCAGACAAGCTTCTTGCGGGTCCCATGGGTTGAGGAAGTCAAATATGTTATGCGGCTTTTTTTATTTATTTATTTTATTTGAATACATGGTATGCGCTCAGTGTTATGCTGCTTTGAATGGTCGCACCAACGAGTACAATCTTTGGAATTAAAAGACAATAGTGCCCATTATTTTCGTTTCTACTCGTTGTCTGGCTATTTCTCCATTTCACAAATGATCCTGCGGATCCCATAGTTGAGGAAGTAAACAACATCATGCTCGATGGTGAAACCAGAAATGTTCTAGTCCGCCTGGGCGGACCGTAACTTATGGTCCGCCCGGGCGATTTTCTCTCTCGTCCGGATCCCGTTTTGAAATCCGAAAATTTTGTTGGATTCATCACGACGAGACGGAGCTCCAGCAATTTGGAAAAAAAATTTTGGCGGCCTGTGGTGACGGGTCAAAGATCGGTCAATATTTTTGGCCAAAAATTTGCTTTTTTGGCCAAAAACATTGACCGATCTTTGACCGGTCACCATGGGCCGCCACGGTGTTCAAATTTTTTTTTCTAAATTACTGGAACTCCGTCTCGTCGTGATGAATCCAACAAAATTTTTGGATTTCAAAACGGAGTCCGGACGAGAGAGAAAATCGCCCGGGCAAACCGTAAGTTACGGTCCGCCCGGGCGGACTCAATCATTCTCGATGGACGAGTGGAGTGGAGCCAAATAACAATAGTGCTCACCTATCTACCCGTCATTTTGGCTTGATATTTGTAAATGATAGCCTGTGACCATGCAAACCTTATGTTCTTCACGCGAATTTTTTTTATTGTGTTGTTGAAAATTCGATAAATTATTTTAGCAAAAAATAAAGTAGCTGTACGGGCGGTTTCAAATGATGAGACAACTCTTATTGCTTAATTATGCATATATTTGACTTCTAGTTTCGCAACGAACAACCTATTGTAACACGTACGTTCCATCATACAGTAGAAAATATTGATAAGTGCTAGAAAAACACTTAAATAACTCTTCTATTTTACGTATTTGTGTGTTTTATTAGTATTATATGTTTATTTTTATGTGTTTTCCTTTTATTGTGTGTTTAGAGTCACAAGAAATCAAAAGGAGCCAAAATGGATAAAAATGGAGCGAAAACGGAATTTGGGATCGAAATACAAGCAAATTCAAAGATGGAGGGCCTCCGATGCAATTTTATGAAAAGTTAGTTTTTACAATTTTTCTTGTGCCAATATAAAATAATATCAAAAGAGGATTTCCACATTTTTGTCGGATCCCAAATCGGAGTTTCCTAGTGAAAGTTATGGCCATTTGAAGAGAAATGACAAAGCGTAAAAAATCAGCAGCTCGAATTTACTGCCGCAGTTCAGTAATTTGACCATAACGTTTGCTACAAAATTCGGATTGACCTGCACTTTATATTGTTGGAAAGGACACTCAGAGGGCTACAACTTTGATGTTGACATCTTCAAATGATTCGGATCATATCATGGTAAAAAATGGGCAAAACCGAGAGTAATGTGAATGGAGGATTTCTTGGGCCATGTTTTGGTAGAAAATTCATAACTTTCTATTAAAATATCAAAAAAAGGAAATTCCAATTGCACAATTCAGCCAAGATGCTTACCTATACCATGATACAATATTTGAACTAATGGAGCAATTTAAGATCATGATTTGGTGGTTACCAATTAGTGGAATCATAATGGAGTAGTTGTACAATTCTTTATCATGTTTTCTTGTGAAATTTTGCCTATAAATAGAGGCATTTGTAAGGAAGGAAATGCACAACTTAGTGGAAGAGAATTAGCTAGTAGTTCTCTCCAACTTTCTCTTCAATAAAATTCTCTTCTTCATTTGTTCTTAGTTTTAGCTTGAAAGATCTTAGTTTTTTTCATATTCCGGCGGAAGAAATAAAGGTTTCAATCGATCAACGATACTTCGGCTGTGAATATGATTAGCGGATCATTTCTTCGATAAGTTTCTCTTTTCCCTTTTATTTCTCTATTTATTTCTTAGCATTTATTTACTTGTTTTCTATATTTTGCGTATAATCTATCATATAGTGGTGGTGATACAAAGCGAACACTCGCTAAAAAGTATGAAACCCCGCAAATATGAGTAGTTAAACTTTTCTATCTAGTTCGAGGGGGACGTTGTGTTCAACTAACATGTGGTTATCTTTTCTAACTCTTTAGTAACATTTTATCTATTCATCTACTTCAATTTATTGATTTGTTATGCTTGTAAACCCGTTGATAAGTGCTAGAAAAGCACTTAAGTAACTCTTCTATTTTACGTATTTGTGTGTTTTATTAGTATTATATATTTATTTTTATGTGTTTTCCTTTTATTGTGTGTTTAGAGTCACAAGAAATCAAAAGGAGCCAAAATGGATAAAAATGGAGCGAAAACGGAACTTGGGACCGAAATGCAAGCAAATTCAAAGATGGAGGGCCTCCAATGCAATTTTATGAAAAGTTGTTTTTACAATTTTTCTTGTGCCAATATCAAAGAATATCAAAAGAGGATTTTCACATTTTTGTCGGATCCCAAATCGGAGTTTCCTAGTGAAAGTTATGGCCATTTGAAGAGAAAGACAAAGCGTAAAAAATCAGCAGCTCGAATTTACTGCCACAGTTCAGTAATTTGACCATTACTTTTGCTACAAAATTCGGATTGACCTGAACTTTATATTGTTGGAAAGGACACTCAGAGGGCTACAACTTTGATGTTGACGTCTTCAAATGATTCGGATTATATCATGGTCCAAAATGAGAAAAACTGAGAGTGATGTGAATGGAGGATTTCTTGGGTCATGTTTTGGTAGAAAATTCATAACTTTCGATTAAAATATCAAAAAAGGAAATTCCAATTGCCCAATTCAGCCAAGATGCTTACCTATACCATGATATAATATTTGAACTAATGGAGCAATTTAAGATCATGATTTGGTGGTTACCAATTAGTAGAATTATAATGGAGTAGTTGTACAATTTTTTATGATGTTTTCTTGTGAAATTTTGCCTATAAATAGAGGCATCTGTAAGGAAGGAAATGCACAACTTAGTAGGAGTGAATTAGCTAGTAGTTCTCTCCAACTTTCTCTCCAATAAAATTTTCTTCTTCATTTGTTCTTAGTTTTAGTTTGAAGCTCTTAGCTTTCCATATTCCGGCGGATCAATTCTTCGCTAAGTTTCTCTTTCCCTTTTATTTCTCTATTTATTTCTTAGCATTTATTTACTTGTTTTCTATCTTTTGCGTAAATTACTTGTATAATCTATCATATTGTGGTGGTGATATAAGGCGAACACTCGCTAAAAGTATGAAACCCCGCAAATATGAGTAGTTAGACTTTTCTATCTAGTTCAAGGGGGACGTTGTATTCAACTAATATGTGGTTATCTTTTCTAACTCTTTAGTAACGTTTTATCTATTCCTCTACTTCAATTTATTGATTTGTTATGCTTTTAAACCCGGTTTGAATTTATGTGATTATTGCATTCACTTTGGCTAATTGAATCAATTAATCTTTAAATTCGAGTTATGTGCTAGGATTGAAACTTTTGATCCATAATTGTTACTAGATTCCAATCCACAGTAGCAAATGAATATCGTGCATATTTGTTAACAAATTAACTTAGATGTATTAATTCGAGCTTGTGAAATTATTCATCTAATTCAACTCATTCTTCTCGTTCATTTCATACTAACTTTGCATTAAATCCTAAGAGCTTGTTTAGGGTTATCCAATAGCTAGATGTTAAGTTAAAGAGCTCACTTTAATTTAATACACTTAAGGAAGAATTCGTTAATCATAGCGTATTGATTAATTGGAGTTGATAAATTGAAGAAGGAATAGTAATACGTTGCATGGGAAAGATAAACACAAGTTGTTGACACAACCGAACCCGAGAACTAGATATTTATTTCAATTGTTTTATTTGATCTTATCTTTTGTCATTTGAATTTCATCCAACTTCACAAACCCCCCTTTCTATATTAATTGATAAAATCAACTAGATCAAGCACCGTTCCTCTTGGGTTCGACCCTTACTTACCACTACTACATTAATTTGTAGTTTTGAAACCGAGTAAAGTAATATAAAACAAAACTTTGGGGCGCCGCGACAAACGCGCCCAAGTTTTTGGCGCCATTGCCGGGGAACGGTTAACCAATTTAGTTGCTTTTATTAATTAATTTTTAAAAAAAAAATTAGAGTCGAGCTAACGACTTTAAACAAAAGCGCTTCTTGGGAGGCAACCCGAACATTTTCTCTTATTTTTATCTTTCTTTTTATTATAAAAGTATAGAAACAATAGAGAGAATTTAGAGAGAATGAATTCGAAGGAATTCTCAGGAATGAATTTCATTAATAACTGAAGCCCTATTTATAGGAAAACTTCGAATGGCACAATCGTAATTACATAATTTCATCAAGGGTATAATAGTCATTCACATATAATAATTACATCTTTTACCAAATTATTCCTCCACCAAATTATTCCTCCACCAAATTATTCCTCATAATTCATAACCACCAAATTATTCTCAATTATTCATAACACTTCAATTATTATTCATAACACTTCGAATGACTATTAATACAAATGTCTTCCTGACCTGCTTGGAGAAAAACCCAAAGGGGAAAAAACTTCCAAAACGATTGCAGGATAGCTTGGAGTGGTTATATATCGCTTCATCAAAACATTGCTCCCCTCGATGTCTATCGCATATGAGTATTCACGTCGCTCGTTAAAACCTTGTCAAGAAAACCCAAAGTGGGAAAAAACTTGATCGAAGGAAAAAGAGTACAGCTGCTCCGTTTGATTTCATATCTTGAGAACTGATATCTTTACTTCTGGTAAATGATTTCAATATCATCATCGTTTGGATCTAAAGCATTAGCTCCATTATAACTTGATCCAATAGATACACCGTATCAATTTCTCCTATCGTTCTCAATATACCATGAATATGCCTCGTTAAAACCTTATTAGAAAAACCCAAATGGAAAAACCCTAATGAAGGAAAAAGAGTACATTATTCATGTGAATACACCTTTAAAGTTGCCTCATTAAAAACCTTGCTAGGAAAACCCAATGGGATAAAACCTCAATCAAGGGAAAAAGAGTGCAACGCGTATTTTATACAAGTATGCTGCAAGCATTTCAAAATCTTTCATACATTTGTATGAGTATCATATACATTGATTTTATACTCTTCTGCTCATTTAGAGTGCATCAATTTTCTTACACAACTACAAAACATTCACCATGAACACATGTCTCCAAATACACAATTTAAAGCATATAAATTCATTGTAAAACATGTAAACATATAAGTAAACCTTCATAACTAACTAACATTTAAAATATATCATTTAACATTTAATACTCACTTAATAGGTTATTTCATTCCCAGTGGGCTTAGTTCACCCTTTAGGTACTCATAAACACGGGTTTAGCTCATCCGATCCTTTAATTTCCTTTTCTAAGCACTACACACACGATCGGTAATTTAACTTTCATGAGCATGCAACATATAATGACCACCATGCTTATCTTTAAACTTGAGCATTAGTCATCATCATCTCATCATCTCATAAGTTAAGGATTTCACATTCACCATTTATCATCTTCAATATATCTCAATATTTTCATTATCATTGATCATATGTAGCGCTACATTTTCATATCGTGTCGACACTTTTCAATTTCATTTCTTTCCCCATATCGACATAACTTATCGAGATATCTCATTATCAATCCTCTTGTAGGATTACACAATATAGTTATGTCTATATACTCTTCAAAAGCATATGCCTCCGTTATTAAGACCATCTTTTATAATTTGCTTTGATATATATGTTTGGGGAAATCTCATAATATCAACGCTTCAAGGCGTATAACTTATCAAAGCATCTTAACTGATATATGTGATTGTTCATAGCATCTTTTATGCATCTTTGAACTTCAAGTTCATATTTTAATTGTGAGGATATAACATGATGCATTTCACATATCATTTTCAACCTTTAATACTCCCCCTCATGCTGAGAAAATTTAGAATACCAAAACTCATACAATTGGTATGATTTTAATCATATATGTTCTCATCATTCAAATTTTTAATATAGAATTTAGACTGCTTGCATTCTATTCTCGATATCGGCAATTTATTTGAGGACTTTAAATAATTTGCCATATAATATCCCACTTGTATATGCATACTCAAATCCTTCTGATTTATTCAAGTATTGGGATATACATTTACTAGCTTTATCATTAAATCTGAAATCATGCTCATACCGTGAGCAAATATTTCGTAAATTTCAAATTACAAATCATATACACATGTGACTATCTAGTGGATCCATATCATAATATCTAGTAGTCCACATGGAGGATGAGTGGGCCCATATTTCTCATCCTTTATTCCAGATATATTTGGGATTTATTTCCAATATTGGCTAGTAATGATTTCATCATTTATCGAGAACAATTATTGAAGAATTCTTTTAATTCTTCACTTGAAATATTGATTTCAATAATTATTTAAACCGGGATGGTCAGTCCGGTTTTGCAAACGAGTATTATTGAACTTCTAGTTCAGTAAATTCTTATATCGATTTCACTAGTATCTGTATAGTGCTCAATATGATTTATCATAGAAACAATTCACCGACATATTCCATCATCTTTTAGTGACATTATTGTCTACCACTATTCAAACACGGAGTTACAGCTCATACGCATCACATCCGGCTATTATTTAATTCTAAATTGTAGCTCTTACGCTCATATTATTTATTTAAAATCGAGTCTTATTTCATACGCTGGCTGTATTATTCTATAAATAAATCATCAAAATTATTGCAAAATTCATCCTAACAAGGGTCTATACATTATAATGGATCATATGATCTCAAATCTTCGAAAATACTATCCATCACTACCGATTAAAATCCTAAAAAGGATTTATCGAGGTAGGAAATTTGGGAAAGATTAAGGATGCTAATGAATAAGGGTATCCCACAAGATATCCGATGCTTGATTGAAGCAAAGGTTCGATTATCCGTGAGGTTTCAATTCCTTCTAAATACATGCCTGGTATGGGTAAAAGTAGTTTTTCAAAGAAACGAAGAGCAAAAAGATTAGGAGGATGCTACAAGTGTGCTCGATGGACATGTGACACTCGATGTAAATCTGGGGTACTTGTCCGTAAATCGAGAAGATAAAATAGCTGCTCATTAAGGATGGATTGAGTAAGGAACCTTTGGATGATATTCAATGTGCTCTTGAGACACATCCTAGTGGACACGCATAAGGTGAGCTAATGGCCTTATGGGCCAAATTCAAAGATCAACAAATGCGTTCTGAGTCTTGAAAAACTTACTTTAGAAGATCCTGCTTTGTAAATTTAGTAGAAAATTTTAGTATAATAATTTTTCTCATATTAATATAAGGAAGCTCGATTGTAATAACGAAGATCAATGTTTTTCTTGTAATTGTAAATATTGTTTTTCGATTTTAAGATATATATATGTATATATATATTATTTTTCAATCACCGACAGATATATGTCATTTTCACTTAAAATTTTTTTTTCTGCATTTTTTCTCTTTCATATTTGTCAAAAAGTAAATAGTGCACTCAATTATTGGTTTGAAAATTTTTCTTTAAATAGAGGGATTCATATATCTCTCATGTTCATACATTAAAAGTATAGTGTAAAAAGAGAGATAGGAGTAGAGATGGATATGGAGATTTTAGAATCATCTCATACAAGTCAGCCTTTACCTTGCCAGATTAAAACCGTATGTATTCTTGGTGGATCTAAACCGGTAGGCCATATCCAATATGTGGATATGGCAAACCGACTGTAAAAGAGTTAGGAGACAAGAAATCAATATACTATATGGAGGAACCAACAACAAACTTTTAGCTAGACTTATAATGGTGCACCATCATGGGGAATAAGAGTTTCGAGTGTAATACCTTTTCATCTAGTTGGATCTAATACTCGAATTGGAGCCGCTTCTACCATGGGTCCAGCAGGTTGGGGCTACAAGCGCAATCCATCCACAACTCGCATGATGTATGTGATGAATAATAGTGATGCTTTCATTGTCCTTCCAGGCGCTACAACACACCGGAAGAAATATTCAATATAGCCTCGCTGACACAGTTGGAACTTTCATGTCAAACCAATAGGTTTGTTGAATATTAATAATTTCTTTGATGGCTTACTAGCGCTTTCTAGATCAGGGTGTAAATAATAAGTTTATCTCGCATTCAGCAAGAAAAATACTTATTTCTGCTACTACTGTTGATGAACTACTCATCAAATTTCATGCATATGTTCAAGAATGTGCGGAAGCTCAGTCAGCGTTTCGGTCACAGACCCTTTGGTGTCAAGCGAAAAAGAAATTCGGATCCTTTAAATATTTCATTATGAATCCTAATGTTGATGGTGGCAGTTACGGAGTATTTATACTCTTGAGACGCATCCCTCATTTATGGATTCAGTATGTATATTCTTTTTGCATTTCTATATTTTCGAAGTGTTTAATGCCATCTTTTGATATTCTCAATATGTTCCACTTCGACTGTTTTGTACTTCTTCTGGAGTAATAATAATATCATATTGGCTTTATTCAAATACGTAAATCTAGTGATTATGCTTCTTCAAGAGCATTTTATTCTCATATTAATACAATCTCATATCATCGATGAGATTACTTCATATAATTTCTCCATGCGATATATTATCTTTGATTTATCAACATGGGATCTATTGAGCATTTTATTTTCATCTATTTATCCAATGGTGACTTCAAGTACCACTTACTCAATTTTCTCCATTAATATTCGGTATATATGGGGAAGTAATTTTATTCTCATCGCTCTACTACTTGAGAGTATGATTAGAATATTTGATCAACTACTTCTTCTGAGTAGGATTCATAACCAATCGTATAGTATAACCCACCACATTGAAATATGCATACCAATCGTGTGGTATTACCCACCACATTGAAATATACTCAAACTATAAAGTGCATAAATTTAAATTGCAGAAATTAAATTTCCTCCAATAGGTGGTCGAACCTACCTTATGGGAATTATTGCAATAAATATAAATTTACGAATTTAAATTAAGTAGAATTAAATTGCATAATGTTTAACTACTTCTTCAGAGTAGGATCTGCTTAGTAGAAGGTATTACCCATCACTTAGCATATAAAGTGCGTAAATATATAAAACCTTCCGCTTAGTGACGGTTGAACCCATCATCAAGTAGGAGGTATAGCAAGTAATTAAATTGCAAAGAAATAAAGTCTGAGAATTAAATATTGAACTGCTTTCACGGAGCAAATTTGTTCTTCTAGAACAAATACTCATTACTTCTACAAGAGCACACTTATCCTTCTAGAATAAGTACATTATGTAATTGAACTCTTCGAGTTACATTAATATTTCGATCTTTTAACTCAAATGGACTTCAAGCCATTTTATATAATCAATGGATTTAGAATTTCTTCATGAATATTCTATCCATTTTTTCACCGTCGTCAAAATTAGGTCGGTTTACCCTAAGGGTAAAATTGTCCATTCCAATTCGCAAAGGTAAAATTGTCAAAAATATTTTATCAATGTTTCTACGATTGGAAAATTATCTCCTTTCTACTTCAATTTATCAATATCAAAATATTCAATGACTATTTTGTAACTTTTTCAAAAGTTGGTACGATTTGTAAATTTTGAAAGTTTGATAATAACATATTTCAAAACGAGTTATTACCCTATCAATGTTTGTGTCAAATCGAAGCTCTCGTTAAATCGAGTATAATGGAGTCGAGAAAATTTGATTTTGATAATGTATACTCCTTATATCTCGATAAAGCGAATGTTATAGTTTAATATATTATTATATTATAAAATCATATGATTTACCTTTTTCCCTTTCTCTAATTATTCCATGGATGAGATTTACTTGCAATCCATTTACGTGATCGGAAAATTCTTTGGACTCCATTCTTCCAATTTTGGAATTTCAGACATCTCCAAGCAGTTGTGTAGAATGAGGAATTGTGGGAGAAGAATATGAACAAAAGGGAATTTTCAATGATGTATTTGCAAAGAGAGAGTTATTTAGGATTGATGAGGATGAATTAATTCATTGGTAATAATCCAGTTTCTGATACAGAAGATCATCTATAAGATGCAATCAGAGAGCATACTTCTTTCATATTACTCAAAGGGCTAGAGACTCGTCTTTGATAACGATGTTATAAAAGTATAGAAACAATAGAGAGAATTTAGAGAGAATGAATTCAAGGAATTCTCAGAATGAATTTCATTAATAATCAAGCCCTATTTATAGGAAAACTTCGAATGGCACAATCGTAATTACATAATTTCATCAAGGGTATAATAGTCATTCACATATAATAATTACATCTTTTACCAAATTATTCCTCCACCAAATTATTCCTCCACCAAATTATTCCTCATAATTCATAACCACCAAATTATTCTCAATTATTCATAACACTTCAATTATTATTCATAACACTTTTGAAATTTTCGTTGTTTTTGTTTTTATTTCTCCATTTTTTTATCTAACGTACTAAGGAAGATGTTTCCTTGTAACTGTAGAAGGAAAAGGCCTAACCATTGGGCAGCAACTTTTTGAGCGTGATCAATAGCACCCATCCGAAGATGTAAAACTACGTCTCATTCATTTGAGAAGTGTCTGAGTTGGACGTTCTGCTCTAAACGTTCTCCCATTTGTTGGTTCTTGTTGGGCTGTTCTTTATTGAATGGTAAACATACCTATGTCTCATGTGGAGATATGGAGGACCTTTTCATTAAGGTCTCTTGCTTTTGGATTGTCGAAGTATTCCTCAGAAGTGCTACATTGTGCAACCACCATCCCCAAATCGGCACGCCTTATTGCTTACCATAGGGGAGTTTCTATTTCTTCTCTTTTTCATGCTTTCTATATTTCTACATTGGGGACAATGTAGAATTTAAGTGTGGGAGAGTGGCATATTGTGGCTCTAGTGGTGATTTTTTTTTTTTTGTGTCGACGATTTTGCATGAGATAGCAACTTCTGAATATGATTGAGCTTAATTTGCGTGACTTAGCTGAAACTACACTATCCCGAAAAAAAAATAAATAAAATTTGTTGTGTTTTGTTCTTCTCTATGCATAGCTGGCTAAAATTACCTGAGCACGTTTATAAGGTAATTTACTATTATTTTCTGGAACACAAATTGAAGGTTGAAAATGTTGATTTTTTTTTCTAACTTTCTAGACCATAGTAAACTAACTTTTTCTTTTCCTTTTTTTTTCTATCCATTCGTCCTGCTCAAGGTAACCTGGAAACATCAATTGTTAGCAAGGTGGAGTTATAATTGCATGGTATCTGTTTTTTGTGAATGTGTCTTTTATTGATAGAGTTTAAAAAGTTTGGAAAAAGCATTGACCTATGCTGAGAATGAATTTTACTTTTATGTTCGAAATAAAGAGAGGGACCACAGGAAAGAGCTACCTACCTCAGAGTGTGAAGCCGTCACCTCGAATGGGTGAAGAAGGCTGCCTCCAATGAAAGGGGTTTAGTGTGAAAGCTACATGTGGAGTAAAAGCTGAAAAGAAAATTGCAAAACTCTTCTTCTTCTTCTTTTTCTTCTTCATTAAAAAAAATATAAAAAAAAAGAAATGTGATAGCTACCCCAGTATGAAGTGAGATAAATAAATTTCCTCAGTGGTTTGAAGTACTCAATCTAAACACTCTTTAAATTGAAGACATATTTGCGATAAAACACTTGCCATGCCTTTTTTTTTTCTTTGCAGTGCTAACAGTTGATGATTTTTGGTGAATAGAGTAATTTTTAGGATCCATGGGAATCATTGTAAAATAAGAGTGAGATCACGAGAGGTGAAAGGAAATATTTGACCATTTCGGGTCAGGATTTGGATAAACATCGTAAGCTTTTATTTGGTTCCAGTTAGTGATGAGATGATAACCTCAATTGCACACACTCACAAGCCATTGTGTATTTGAGAAGAAGTGAAATTTTCATGGTTCGGGAGAATATTTATTAAGCAAGTCATTATCTGTAGTTGGATTTCAATGTTTAAAGTTGTTAATCTCATGTAAAATCAGTGTGTTGTTTGTGTCATATGGTTGTTGTTCGAGGGCGAACAACAGTATAAGTGTGGGGGAGTTTGATAAGTGCTAGAAAAGCACTTAAGTAACTCTTCTATTTTACGTATTTGTGTGTTTTATTAGTATTATATATTTATTTTTTTGTGTTTTCCTTTTATTGTGTGTTTAGAGTCACAAGAAATCAAAAGGAGCCAAAATGGATAAAAATGGAGCGAAAACGGAACTTGGGACCGAAATGCAAGCAAATTCAAAGATGGAGAGCCTCCGATGCAATTTTATGAAAAGTTGTTTTTACAAATTTTCTTGTGCCAATATCAAAGAATATCAAAAGAGGATTTCCACATTTTTGTCGGATCCCAAATCGAAGTTTCCTAGTGAAAGTTATGGCCATTTGAAGAGAAATGACAAAGCGTAAAAAATCAGCAGCTCGAATTTACTGCCGCAGTTCAATAATTTGACCATAACTTTTGCTACAAAATTTGGATTGACCTGAACTTTATATGGTTGGAAAGGACACTCTGAGGGCTACAACTTTGATGTTGACATCTTCAAATGATTCGGATTATATCATGGTCCAAAATGGGAAAAACGGAGAGTGATGTGAATGGAGGATTTCTTGGGTCATGTTTTGGTAGAAAATTCATAACTTTCGATTAAAATATCAACAAAAGGAAATTCCAATTGCACAATTCAGCCAAGATGCTTACCTATACCATGATACAATATTTTAACTAATGGAGCAATTTAAGATCATGATTTTGTGGTTACCAATTAGTGGAATCATAATGGAGTAGTTGTACAATTTTTTATGATGTTTTCTTGTGAAAGTTTGCCTATAAATAGAGGTATTTGTAAGGAAGGAAATGCACAACTTAGTAGGAGTGAATTAGCTAGTAGTTCTCTCCAACTTTCTCTCCAATAAAATTTTCTTCTTCATTTGTTCTTAGTTTTAGTTTGAAGCTCTTAGCTTTCCATATTCCGGCGGATCAATTCTTCGCTAAGTTTCTCTTTCCCTTTTATTTCTCTATTTATTTCTTAGCATTTATTTACTTGTTTTCTATATTTTGCGTAAATTACTTGTATAATCTATCATATTGTGGTGGTGATACAAGGCGAACACTCGCTAAAAAGTATGAAACCCCGCAAATATGAGTAGTTAGACTTTTCTATCTAGTTCAAGGGGGACGTTGTATTCAACTAACATGTGGTTATCTTTTCTAACTCTTTAGTAATGTTTTATCTATTCCTCTACTTCAATTTGTTGATTTGTTATGCTTTTAAACCCGTTTTGAATTTATGTGATTATTGCATTCACTTTGGCCAATTGAATCAATTAATCTTTAAATTCGAGTTATGTGCTAGGATTGGAACTTTTGATCCGTAATTGTCACCAGATTCCAATCCACAGTAGCAAATGAATATCGTGCATATTTGTTAACAAATCAACTTAGATGTATTAATTCGAGCTTGTGAAATTATTCATCTAATTCAACTCATTCTTCTCGTTCATTTCATACTAGCTTTGCATTAAATCCTAAGAGCTTGTTTAGGGTTATCCAATAGCTAGATGTTAAGTTAAAGAGCTCACTTTAATTTAATACACTTAAGGAAGAATTCGTTAATCAGAGCGTATTGATTAATTGGAGTTGATAAATTGAAGAAGGAATAGTAATACGTTGCATGGGAAAGATAAACACAAGTTGTTGACACAATCAAACCCGAGAACTAGATATTTATTTCAATTGTTTTATTTGATCTTATCTTTTGTCATTTGAATTTCATCCAACTTCACAAACCCCCCTTTCTATATTAATTGATAAAATTAACTAGATCAAGCACCGTTTCTCTTGGGTTCGACCCTTACTTACCACTACTACATTAATTTGTAGTTTTGAAACCGAGTAAGGAAATATAAAACAAACTTTGGCGCGCCGCGGAAAACGCGCCCACCCGTTTTTGAGTTTATTTGATTATTGCATTCACTTTGGTCAATTGAATCAATTAATCTTTAAGTTCAAGTTATGTGCTAGGATTGAAAACTTTTGATCCGTAATTGTCACTAGATTCCAATCCACAGTAGCAAACGAATATCGTGCATATTTGTTAATAAATCAACTTAGATGTATTAATTCAAGTTTGTGAAATTGATCATCTAATTCAACTCATTCTTCTTGTTCATTTCACACTAGCATTGCATTAAATCCTAAGAACTTGTTTAGGGTTATCCAATAGTTAGATGTTAAGTTAAAGAACTCACTTTAATTTAATACACTTAAGGAAGAATTCGTTAATCAGAGCTTCTTGGTTAATTGAGAGTTGATAAATTGAAGAAGGAATAGTAACACATTGCATGGGAAAGATGAATATAAGTTGTTGACACAACCGAACCCGAGAACTAGATATATCTTCAATTGTTTCATTTTCATCTCTTTTATTTTGTCATATTATTTTCGAATTTCATTCAACTTCACAAAACCCCCATTTCTAGATTAATTGATAAGAACAACTAGATTAAACACCGTTGTTCTTGAGTTCGACCCTTACTTACCACTTTTACATTAATTTGTAGTTTTGAAACCGAGTAAGGAAATAAAATTAAACATTGGCGCACCGCGACAAACGCGCCCAAATATAATACCATTTACCGCAACGCTTCATTCACTCACTTTTATTCGATTCTTTATAAAATCTGATCACAACCAACAACGTAACATTACAATTTTCATTTTCCAAGTCATGCAAACATGTTAATCGAATAGCTGTTTCACTGTCCTCTGCGTCCAAGTGCTAGCTGATGACCAAGGGTGTAGCGACCATAAAATTTTATAAACAAACTTTTATTGATTAATAACATGTCGCTATGACCTTCCATAATTTATCGGTCACGCTGGTTTGCACTCATTCAACTAAAGTTTAAAATTTATTGGGTTGGATTTTTATTTATATTTTTTAAAATACCCAAGTTAAATTAAATTTTTGGTCTCGTCAAGTTTTATAGCCAAATGTTAAGGTTGGCAACGGGTCAGTTCAGGGACGGTCTTTAACCTTAACCATAATCGAAACGAACCGTTGGTGTTTCGGTTCGGTTTTCGATTCGGTTCCCGAACCGTTTTCGAACTATTTTTAAAATAAAAATTCTATATAACTAAACAAAGTGTATGGAAAAAGGTTCGAACTGAGGCTTCTTGATTGTAAGACACCACTACTAACCAACTCAACTAACTATCAACTTGTAAAAATAATTGCACGATTTAGCAATTATTATGACCTTACACCTATAGCTTTGTCCATGCTAGCGGGTAAACGGTTCGGTTCGATTTTTTTCCCCGAACCATAAACGACCCGACCCGGTTCAGGTCAAGAAAATAGCAAACCATATTTACCCCATCGACCCATCGGTTCGGTTTTTTTCGTTCCGTTCGGTTCGGGTAACCACGATTTTCGGTTTTCACGGTTTTTTTTGCCATCCCTATCAAATGTCGTCCCTTTTCAACACCTTTACTTTTAATAATTGCTAAATTCAATACTTGGTTAAGAAATTTTAATATTGCGAATTATTTTCATTGTATTTGTGATACTTTTAGCCCGTAATAAGTAAATTTGATATAGTTAATTACTATTGATAGTTATTATTGATAATTATGATAGATATTTATTGGGCCTTCTTTTGCAGTGGAGGGACCCAAATGCCGTCACGCTCAATGTGCCAAGTGTAACGCTTCAATAATAATAATACTAATAATAATAATAATAATAAAACTGTGGTGTTGTTAATGTTGCTTAATTTATCTGCAATTAAATCATGTTTTTACTTGTTTACGAGTTAATAAAAAGAGATTATTAATAACAAACTAGAATTGTGTAGTTTAGTTTGGAGGCCAATTTATTTGACTCGATTCTCGAGTCCTAAATTCAAAAACCCAATACATCTATTATTTTGTAAGCCCAATGTCTTATTCTTGATTACTTAAAAAGCCAACACAATCAAGATTGAGCTCAAAAAGACACACAAACACCCATCCCCTACCTCACGTTTCATTCCTCACTTCTGCGCTCTCTCTCACATCCGTCTAGGTTTTTCTCTCAAGACAAATACAAGTTATAAGGTAAATCATCTCTTCTTTTTATCTACTTCCATCCTAGTACAACCTTCCTATGATGAAGTATTTGAGTTGTTGTAGTTGGGTTGAAGCTTTGATGATTGGGGGAAAGTAAGTTAATTGATTCTTCAAGTTGGATACATGTATATTGAGAAATTTATATAGATGGCCTTGAAATCATCAATTTTGAGTATAATAAAGGATTGCCTGTGATATATTGGCTTGTGGTTAATTACTTTCTAGTTAGAGATTCATAAGCATGATGTCTTGATATAGGAGAGATTAAGACTAATTAGTATCCACTAAGCCGTTATAGTCTTTGATGAATTGTTTAAAAGAAAAACCAATGTGTTATGCAAACTGTGATTTTTCCAGCTTCTACTCTTAACTTTGAAATTCCATAATTTCTATGTGATTCAAATTGAAAAATGATCCTCCATGCGTTATCTATCATTTAGAATTGGTTTCACATCATTCGGAGTCCCGTAAAAGATTTTATGCTGCTTCTTGTGAGACTGGGCAGATTCCACCCAGAGCAGGGTTTTGCTTGTTACAGATGGTTTTGATGCTTTAAACGTGATTCATATGAGCTAATTTTTAACTATGATGAATATACATGAGTTTCATACCCTTTGTAAAAAATTTAGAATTTTATGATGTCATTTACTATTTTAAATAATTTTATAAAAGCATATTGCCATAGCAGAATATTTTTCATAGCTTCTATATTTAGAGTTGAACACTTGTTTTGGCTTCTATAATTGGATTTTAGATGTGATTTGAGTGAAAGACATAATCCAATGAGTTAGTTACCCTACAAAACTGGAATTGCATGATTTTGTGCCTTCATTTGTGAGTTGTGTTCATTCTTGTTGGGATCGATGGATTAATTTGTATAGAAGTTGTAGTTCTCTAGAAGTTAATGAAGTTATACTAAATTATGTCAAATTAGGATCTTTGCCACATTGATCCTATGAGTGACGAAAGATACCTCCACTTGCTTCTCAAAGTAATTTACTAAAAACTCCCTGTAAGTAAACTTACGCTTAAGTTCAAGTAAAGTTGTATGTCTAAGGTGAGCTTATTGTGCTTAATGTGCTAAGTGTAATCATTTGATTTGAATGCCTTTTCCATTTAATGTGTGGTTATCGCATTTTATATTATGTTGGAGTGTACTCATGGATTATGACTTAGCATACATAAAGCATGCATAAGCAATGAGTTTTGAAAAGCGAAGTATTTTAACGAAAAGCATGAGAAATAAAATTTTTTGAAAAATATGTATCTCAAAGTGTTTTTAAGAAAGAATGGATGTATCTCTATGCTATAAAAGGAGTGAGTGGTAAATGAGGCGTAGGGAATCGGCGGACCCGACTTGGAATATTTGTCGCTTTGAGGTATTGAATGGAATGTTTACCGCCCTGTGGCATTGAATGAAATGTTCACTGCTTTGCAATATTACCGATAGAATTGAATCTGGTTCCAAATAATAACTGCCCACTGCTGAGCTTATTGGCTAGAATACACCAAATGAGCTCATGATTGAAATGACATATTTTTAAAAGAAGTGAAATATTTTGAGTGGAAAAGAAATGACTGGAATGATTTTTTGAAGTGTTAAAGAAAAATCAGGATACACAATATGAAACGCATTAAATACAATGCATAACATAAACATGCATCATGTGCATGGGGTTTACTTACTGGGCGTTAGCTCCCCTCTCTACCTTTCCAAATGTCTTCAGGTGATGAAACATAGGTGCTTGAGGAGATCATTTGGGGGTAGACTCACTCGACCCATACTTCTAATTTAAAGCATTCGAAAAGTCATTTTAGATCATTTCTTGTATTTTATTTCTGATTAATTCATTTGAAGTGCAATAGATTCGAGAGGTCAGTTACTATATTTTTCTGAACTTGATAGTCTTACATCTTGCTAGTTAAACTAGCGTGATTTGATTAAGTTACGATTTATTATCGTGGTGTGGAGATTTAAATTTTGAAAGTAATATTTGTAACTAAATTTTGATTGGATACTGGGTCTTATTTATAGGTTGGCTAGATCCAATTTACAAAGGAGACTTTGTTGAAATTTTGTAGCATTTTTATACTAAAGAAAAAAATTATTTCCACAATTAATTTTATTTTTTTCTGCATTTTAAAGTAAATTAGAAGCTAATGCTCTGAGTCTAGGTTTCTACACTTGGGGTACTACAAAGGGTATCTCGGTGATAAGCCCACTCGTCACCCAGACGTAGTTAAGTACTTGAGGATTCAGCTGTTACTTATTCTTCAAGTTCCGATTCATCTGGATCAACCTCAACATCGGGGACGAGGTCATCATATTTTCTGAAGTATTCATCCACGTACCTAGATCTACGTAGGTATTTGTGAAGCGCCATCGTGTATAGTATGATCGCCACTTGTTTGTCCCATCTATATCTTCCCATATGATCGAGTATTTTCCATTGTTGTTTTAGTACTCCGAAAGCTCATTCAATGATGTTCCTACATGACGAATGCGTGTAGTTAAAGCGTTCTTTGTCATTACGACACACTCGTTTTGTGAACACCTAAATTCTTGGAAGTAATATCTAATTTCAGTTCCTTTGTATGGAGCCAAATATCTAGACTTATTTGTGAATCCCGAGTCCGCAAGGTATTATTTACTGGGGCCGGGACGTGGAAACTAGTAACACGAGTCCGTTATTGCCTTTGTGAGAAGTCGTGCATCATGCACCCTGCCATAGTGACCGGCCATGATGTACGTAAAACATAAATTAAAGTCACATATTGCGAGAACGTTATGGCTGGGGAAACCTTTCCGACCCATCCACTCGATTGCCTTCGAAGTTTTTACGGTTGCTCTCACATGTGTTCCATCAATAGCTCCGATGCAGTCCTGCACAAGATTGAGTCATTAGATTGGATTTGTTTGGTAGGTGACAAAGGATTTGAAATACCTTAAAAATGCTATGCGATTGACGGGTTGGACAATGATGCTGAATGCCATCATTGTAATCTGGGTGTGGTTTGATTATTGATCTCGCTAGCCTGACTGCTGCATGTAGCATGTTAGTAAAGTAACTTGATATCGCGGATAACGAGTGACTAAACTGCGACTGAACTTTGCCGTAACCCCATTCTATGTGCCAACACGTATAAAAACATTGCCATATGCTCGTACATGTCTACTTCCATACCGCTTTGCAGGCTGAAGTTGCTATAGAGGTAGCATACGAGCTATACAAACATCTATTTCCTCATTTGGAAATCGAAGTGTACTCGATCTCCGTTCCTGGATGATGAACCTATTGCGTCTTGCATGTAGAGCAATCCACGCCTTACTGATGGGTTACGCAAAGCGTCTTAAGAAGTTTGCAAAATAACGCTCGTATGTATGGTCATACTCGAGTGCCATCGCTAGCCACGAACAGATTAACTCTGCGTCTAGCACGCGCATTAACTCTGAGTCAGATGGGTGGTCGAATGAGACATTGTCATTTAACGTCTCGTCAACAATATCGTCGTATTCCATAGTTCTACTATATTGAAATAACTTAGGGGAGGCAAGTTATCAAGAAATGTGTTGCCTTACAAAGGGGAAAGCAGACACGTTATTTCCTTCTTTCAGAGAAACACTTGTGAGCTATATGTGGAATCGTGTATAGCAACCCATCTAATTGTATTAATGACTCCAAAGTGGGCCACCCCCTAGCGTGCTAAAATCCGACTCTATGAAAAGTGGATATCCAAATAATAAGGCGTTGACCTCGGAATTTCGGTGCAGCCGTCTCTGCATTAATGGCGAAAAGATACTCAGTCGGTTGTAGGTGGTGTCAGGGTGTCAGGTGAAACGTGGGTTGTCCTTGTTGTCGGCTACTGTAGCGAGCGGGACTGGTCACACACCATGATCCGAGCTGACCTCGGATCCTCTGTCAGAAACTGTGATGATGGGAGTCCTCCATGAAATGGCCGACCTGGGCCATGGACCGAGCTAGATAGGAAGTCCGAGCTGAACTGGGACCCAATACCTATTCTCCAGTGGGGTGAATTCCAGGGTCAATCCGAACTGGGACACTAGAAACGTGGTCGGCCGACCTGGTGCCCTTACACGTCAGCGAGCCCAAATTGTATAGAGGACCTGGGCTGAGTGAGTGCCACGTCACCAGGGTGCCAGCAGCCTCTTTCTACGCTATTGTGATGAAGCAAATAGCGATTATATATTAGTGAAACTCTAATTAACTTATCATGTTCCCTATAAATAATAAATGACTTTGAAATATAATTATTTAAAATTTTCAACATATTATTAAATATTGGAACCAACATATTTTTATTATGCATGCTACATTCCAGTCGTAAATTATGTATAAACTACAATAAAAACATAAAAATACTCAATAAATAAATAAATTATTAATTAATTGATAAATTAATAATTTGGTTGAAATAATAATTTTGTTTGGTCTCAACAATATTAATTTATCGAAGTTTTACTATAGGTACTTTTCCAATTGAGCCATAATGTTTCACCATGGGTGGCAGCAGAAATAGTTGGACAAAGCTACGTAGGTACCTCTGTTCGAAATAGCCAACTATTGTTGGTTCCTTAATAAATAAAATAATTTTCTATATGCATGCTTGTATCAGTTTAAACAACAACGGAAACGAACCTATACCAAAACTAGTGCACATATTTTCTTTACTAATATATAATGCTGTAAACAATAGAAAGCAATCTAGAGTTTGTTGGTTGGGCGCACCATCTTGTCTAATGTAAATATACACATGCTCAAAAGCATTTCGGATTACAAATCTCAGTTATCTACAAATTAAAACACCATGGCCAAATGAATATATGATGTGTAATTTCTGTAGATGAAGAATATCGACCAAGAGTGAAACGTTTTTGCAAAATAAGGCCATGTAACCACAATCCACATTGAACACTAGTCAGAAAATGTCGCCTTGCATCAGTTTGAGTAATAAGAATGACAACCAGAAAATGGTGTGAAAATGCATTTGATAAAATTTTCCATTTTCAAAAACTATAAAATGATAGCTTACCATAATTCGTAGCTTCCACCATTCATTATTCTGCTGTATCATCCCCATTGTCATGTTCATCGTGGCCCTAGTCTAGTCTATAAGCGTGGACGCCTGGCTGTATTCTTGCCGCATTTTGTTCATATGAGCGTCCATCTAATCTCAGGTGTATAGCAAACCTGTAGCTGCTGACATTTTGCCTCGATGTAAATCCACGCATCCTGGGTCAAGGACTTATTTGTCCCTTGCCCGTGAGTTACCGTAGATATATAGAGGTAATATAGCAGTGGTGCTATCGGTCCACTTGCAATGCTTTTGCAACATTTTGGCTTTGCTATTATTTGTAAACGGGGCTGCCACATCCATATCAGGCTATAGGAGATGCCAAAACCAGGATAACAAAATTAGGCTATGAAGAAGGTAATTTGTTGACATCAGAAGCAATTTTGCAACGTAAGTCGAAAGCTGCTATGGAAGTGGGAGAAAGTGCAAATACATCATATAGCGTTACATTGAAATTGCAATGTTGTTATGTAAGAAAACATATAATTCTAATATGTGTTTGAATTTTACAATGAAAGGTGATTATCACTATATCAATTATGGCAAGGAAAACAGGTGGAAGATAGTTAATACTTGTGTTTCCCCTTAACAAGTGGCATAATTCTTGTCAACATTCTGTTATAGCGAAGCTAACGTACTAACATTTATCAAATAGAGCAAAGGGGGTGAAATTTCCCATCAAATGTAATCCTCATAGAACTCAATATTGACAGAAAAACAAAGGCGGGAAATGAATGTGATAAGCAAACAAGTACAAAAATTACCTAGACATCTATAAATTTCGAAATAGTCATCCACAATTGGGTGCGTGATAAGTATAAAAGATTCCAAATGTGAATTCTGATTTATGAGGATCACAATTTTCACATCTGCACCCAATTGTGTGGATATAGTAGACACCCAGTTGAGTGGTGAGATGAGCACTGATAATCTCCCCCACTAGAGTTAGACATCAAAACTTGACGGAAAAGATGAGACCTTCAACAATTTCCAAAAACTCTAACCTTGTGATTGTATTACTTTTCGTGCCTAAATTTTGTAGGGTATGCGTCGCGGAAGATTGTATGGATGGCGATGCTAGCGAGCTTTGGTACATCGACGTTTCATCAACGGATGTTTTCTTTTAGTCGCCGCCGGAACTATGGTCGCCGACAGTAGCAGTGTTGTGAGAGAGGAGAGAAGTTTGGCGGAGATTAATCTGGATGTGAACGAGTTTAGCTGTGTTTGGTTATAAGTTGCCTTTATACAACATTTCCCAAATGGTTGGCTTTTTTTGGTCATTGGCGAATATGTTCTCGCCGGTAATTGCAGGTTTGCCAGAGAAAGGGAGGAGAATGGGAACTCAAATCCGAATATTAGTGTACTGGTCCCTTTGGTAAAATATGAAGAAGAGGGTACAATTGTCATGCTGGTTTTGTTTTGGCTGTTGACCCACAAAGACGCATGCTTAGGAGTAGCTAATGGGACCTCTCCAATAGTACCGTAACGGGCCAATTGTGTTTAAATGGAAAAACGAACAAGGCCTGAGAAATTAATTTTACAAGTTTACTGGCGAATTAGCACAAATAGTCCCTAGTGTTTAAACATTTTGATATTGAAGGACCTATTTCCAAATGAACCCATTACTGTTCATCACTTTTATATCCGTGCATTGATCACTCTATCTCAAGAGTATAAAGGGTGATAGGATTGAATTTTTTATAATTTTTTAATAGATTTTTATGTGAAAGAGGACAAAGAATGAATGAAATTGAATTGTGGAGATTTGTATATATAGTACATATAAGTCCCACGAGATATGTGGATGTGATTGATTTAGGATAAAGAAAGAATTGATAAAATTGTTAAAGAAGTTATACAAAATTGTAAAAATGGTATTCACATGTATCTATATCATATCAAATTAGACAAAAGTTGTTGAGACTTTTAAGATGCTTTACCAATATCACGGATGAGATTTGCAGAGAGACTACTGAAGAGTTAGATGAACAACTGTACAAAACTTTGAAAGGCATGAGATATCTGATTGTTTTGGATGATCTATGGGATGCCAAGTGTGAGGGGTGCTGGCTAGACTTCCTTGTTAGCCCATTTAAGGAGATCCAGATTAATTACTTTGGGCCTTAGCTGACTTGTTGCGGCCTAGTCTTAATGGGCATTAGGGATGGATGTATACACTGGCTTCGGCTTTTCATTCTGGCATACGAAGTATTCGACTATTACTCTTCTTTCTCTCTGTAAATTTGTAGATCTAAGTATGTGAGTGTGTGTATCAGGCAAATATCTGATTTGTTGTTAGTGATACGGTGTAATACTTAGATAGAATTCATTCGTGGAATGAATGTGAGATAGAGAGAGTGATTCGAAGAGAGAGTGTCGATACATTTTCTGTAAATTTGTTACCGGATTTCTTGAAGTTCTTAGTGGATTGAGAGCAACTATCCACAAATCTGTGGAGCTCAACACAGACGTAGCCATTTTTGGTGAACTGCGGGGCCTTTTTGGCCAAAACAAATCCACCGTGTTCTTGTGTTTTCATTTTATTGTTTTTGTATGATTTGCCGTTTATTTATATATTAATAAAGAGAGGCACATTTTTTGAATTTGGTTGGAGCCAATTTTTCCCGCTCATAAAATTTCACTTATATTGGCTATTTTGAATTTTTTGGAGACTACTTTCCCACTCATAAAATAATACAAATATCCTTATTTTATTATTATCCTTAAATAACTATGATTATCCTACCATAATAATTATCTATATTCTATAGTTCTATATTGTATATCTAGGAAAATGATCTCCTACCCACTGTGGGTAGGATATTCTACCCACAGTGGATATATGTTCTCCCATGATTGGTGGGGGATGGTGGGGCCACTCCTTCCACTAATCAATGGGTGACACCTACCCATTGTGGGTAGGATATCCTACCCACAGTGGGTAGGAAATCATTACTCTGTATATCTATATCTATAAAAAAAATTATTTACATTCACCTTTTTTGTTTATTCTTAATCTATATCTATATATATATTAATAAATAGAGGCCGATTTCAGAGAAAATTCTTCTAATCATATTTTAGTTTTCCCGCTCACAACACATTAATTATATTTTACAATAGATATATAGAATATATATTAACATATAGATTATTAATTATTAACCATATATATTAGAAGTTTGATTCTTTCCTTCCTTTCTTTTTTATCTGATATTAAGATAGACTATATATTGGGAACTCGATATCCGTTTATTATTTTTAGCTTATCATCATGTACGTATTGAAATATTTTATTTATAAATAAAGTAAGCATAAATTATAAACAGACATAGACATAATTTTTTTAACAAAAATTAGACATAATGATATTTATTAGATATTTCGCCAAATTCTTTCCTCCTTTCTTGCTAAAATTACTTTTAGAAATAATTAGCTATTTTTAGAAATAATTAATTTTTTGTATAAAAAGCTAAGAACTGAAAAATAATTCTATACATAATAAAATTAATTAAAATTAATAGTTTTGTTAAGATTTAATTTTTTTGGGATGCAAAATTACCATTCATTAAATTTTGACACAATTTTTGTTTTAAAATGTAACATTAAAATTTAAAAATTATACTAGGCACATTAATTTATTTTAGAAATAAATAATTATTTTTAAAAATAATAAGCTACAAAATGAAATTTAATTATTATTAGCAATTTTTCCAAAATTTAATTTTTTAAGATACAAAATTATAATTCATTGAATTCTTACATGATAATCAAAAGAAACGTGCAATATGAAAATTAAAAAATAAGATAGAACCTTTTAATTAGTTTCATAAATAATTAATTTTTAAAAAAATAGAAATAGTTAAACAAAATTAACATTAATTAAAATGAGCAATTTTAAGATTTAATTTTAGCGTCATAAAAAAAATATGTAACATCAATTTTTCTAATTATTGGAATATATATATATATATATATATATATATATATATATATATATATATCTTTTATATTGGAAGATGTCTTTAAAGTTAGATTCCTATAATTCTTAAAATTGCGGTTATAAAGCTAATTTTTTTGGAAATAATTAATTATTTTTATAAATAATTAGTTTTAAAATGGAAATTAATTAAAATTATTTATATTGCACTTAATTATTATTAATTGTATTACAAACATTTAATTGGACATCGTTTTAATGGACAAAGATTAGTCAAAATTAATTATATTTTTCAAAGGGGTTAAATAGAATTAATTTGAAAAAAAATAATTAAAATTCATGAGATTGCTACAGTTAGCACTATTTTTCCTAAAATTAAAATAATTTTTTTACATTGTAAGATATCTTTTAAATGACAAAATATCTTTAAAATTAGATTTAGATAATTCTTAGAATTGTAGATTTAAAGCTAATTATTTTAGAAATAATTAAATCTTTTTTGAGATAGTTAGATAGAAATTAAAATTAATTCTATGATGATTTAATTGGTTTCAGTTTCATTAGATGGAAATTCACACAGTTTTTTTGGATGAAAACTAATCAAAATTAATTATATTGCTAAAATGGGAATAAAAATATTATTTAAAAAAATAATTACAAATTAATTATATTACAATCTATTGGCAAGATTTCTCCTAAAAAAGAAAGATAACTCTTAATATCTTTAAAATTAAATTCATATAATTCTCAAAGCTGCGGTTATTAAACTAATTACTTTAGACGTAATTAATTTATTTTAGGAATAGTTAGCTTAAGAATGAAAATTAGCTAAAATAAATTATACTACAGTTAATTAATTCATTCAAATGACACGATCATGATGTGGCATGGATGGGAATGAGAATTTTCTGGCAGATGCAGTGGACGAAGAATGGGAAGTTCCCTCTTATTTAATTTTCACTCGACTTCAATTAAATGAAAATATGGCCGAGACAAAGATAAGGACAAGACCGGTGCATTAGGTCTACCAAGCTGTACTTACTACATTGTCAATTCTATAATATATTTATGTGTTGATTATATTTCATAATAAAATTTTAGAAAATATTATTCATATATTGATTGTCAATATCATGTATCACACGGGTGTATAGTTAATATTCCGGAACCTGTATTCGAATATAATAGAATGCAAAATAATTTTAAAAAAACTATAAGCTCAAAGAAAAGTTAACGGAGTTTTTTTGGGTTATTTTAATAATTATAGCATTTAATTTAATTCTATTTTATTTTGCATTTATACTATGACAATCTCTATCACAAATTATTATCCCATTTAATACAAGAGAAATTTTATCAAAATTTTTATAGAATTACTTCACTATTATATTAATTAAGTTTAGTACTCTAACCAATATTCAATTTATATTTTTTTGTTCTATTTTTATGCTATTAATTAATATTTATCAAAACCTTTATTTTTTATCAATTAAGTTTTGTGTTTTTTGGTATATTTCACCTTTGATGTTTGCATGATGGATTAGTATGAAATACAAGAGAAATTTTGTCAAAAGTTTTATAAAATTATTTTATTGGCTATATTAACTAAGTTTATTGTTGTGGCTTATTATTTACTTTATTATCATCGAAGTCTTATAGATTGCTTAATGAGATTTGATCTTACTTGTGCTATTGTACGTTACCATGTGTATCGATCATCTATCCATTCCTTACGCATTGTGTGACAAGAAAGCCATGAAGGAAAGACTACTACATGTTGGCCATTGCGCATTCAAGATTGATTTTTTGTATGAATTTTATAGTATGTTTGGTATTATTGTCCAATCTAATTTTGTGGATAGTTAACCAATATTATTATTGTTGGATACGAATGTAAAATTATGTTGTTCATGGAAATTTTCGAAATGTTGATCGTTATAAGTTGTACCAATATTCATACGTTGGAATTGATCGAAATATAAACGAAACTCTATTGAATTTTTTTTATTTTTTAAAAGTGAATATGCTTTAATTAAATCGTGTGATGTTTTAGATTGTAGTATTATTTTTTGTAATCATTTTCAATACTGATAATTTATATGTATTAATAGGACTAACGTATCATTGTACCCTGCTCCCCGTGCAGCGCACGGGTGTTACTGCTAGTTGTTTTTAGATCTTGTTTCTATTTCTTGATCTAATCCTAACACCAATGCCTGGGATTTCCTAAAACGGTTTTTACCCAGTCACATGAAAGGAAGTCGGATATTACTGACTAGTCGACACTCTGGAGGTAGTGATTATATCAGTTGTAAGAATCCTGCTCATCATATGTGATTCCTGAGGGCTGCTGAAAGTTGGGAGCGTTTAGAGAGCAAGTTGTTCGCGAACGAAAGTTGTCCTCCTAAATTGGTCAAGACAGGCAAGACAATTGTTGGAAAATGTCAAGGGCTACTGGCTATTTTTGTAGTTCCAGGGGTCTTAAACAACGGGGATAGAACACTAGACTATTGGATGTAAATGGAAGAGATTGTACTATCTCTTGTTGCTGAAGGACCTAAGCATTGCATGCACGGATATTCTTTCCTTGAGTTACTATTACTTACCTAATCATTTGAAACCATGCTTCTTATACATAGGAGCTTTCCCACAAGGCTACGAAATGCCAGCATCAAGATTGATACGGTTATGGATGGTTAAAAGGTTTATCCGGCCTATCAGGGGCAAACGTCTGGAATAGGTGCAAAGGATTACTTGGAGGATCTTGTGGTCAAAATTTTTATTTTAGTTAGAAAAAGAAAGTCAAATGGTAGAATCAAAACTTACCGCATGCATGATCTGCTGCAAGATGTATGTTTGAGAGAATCCCTAGATTAAGAATTTCTACAGGTTAAGGCACTATGCTCAAATCCTTGACACAAAACCAATTTCTTCCCGGCGGCGTATCAGTGTTGATGCCAGTACGTATTTTGTTAGGATCGGTTGTGGAACTGGGCACACAATTACAATTGAAATAGAAATGAGAAAAATAAGAAACACCAGATTTTACGTGGAAAACCCCCGAATTAATTCAGGGTAAAAACCACGGGCAAGCTGTAGAAGGATTTCACTATCGACAAAAGGATTACAACAACTTCTCTCTAATATAAGGAGAGTACAATTGATGATAACTCTATCTTATAATAGGAGAAAACACACCCTCACAAATAAAGGGAATAACACGAAAAATTTAGGAGAAACTCACTATCTTTTTCTCTCTAATTTTTCTCTCTATTCTTCTCTATATGAGATTGCTCTCTCTTTGTGGGATTACATCTCAAGAATGGGATACACCAAGTACGAAGGAATGGCCTCAATTTATAGGAGAAGATGGTGTCAATTGTCAACATTTCCAACTGCATGCCTTGACTTCCATCTCCCTATCCGTGTGCCAACAACCAAGAACTCTTGCATCAAATTTCCTTAGCCACCATATTTGACAATTTCTAGCCATTATATTTGACAATTTCTAGCCACCATATATGACATTGTCTCCATAATTTATCAATCTCCCACTTGGAGATAATGTCGATTTTGTAGTAACCCTTAAATCCTTTCTACACTTGCCATGCCCATGCTGCTCACGTTTTTGCTAAGCCAATAGAAGATCGACACAATATAAACTTGTCATTGTTGACCGGCTTTGTTAACATATCCGCTAGGTTGTCTTTCGTATGGATTTTCTGAATATCCACACTTCCTTCTTCCACCTTCTCACGAACAAAGTGATATTGAACCCGAATGTGTTTCGTCCTTGAATGAAATGCTGGATTCTTTGCCAAATGCAAAGCGCTCTGACTGTCACAAAATAGAGTAATTTTCTCATGTTTGTGCCCAAGCTCTTCCAATAACATTTGCAACCATATTGCCTCTTTGCTGGCTTGTATAGCTGCCACATATTCTGCCTCCGTCGTTGACGTAGCCACGATATAGGCTGCGGTTTGAAACCCAACTCACTTGCTCCTCGGCCAAGAGTAAACACATAACTTTGTGATGGATTTGCTTTTATCAAGATCACTGCGTGTCCGGATCAACATAGCCTCGACAATAAAGTCGATCGTCCATAACATAATGCAACGACATCGAGGTACCCTTGATATATCTCAGGATCCTCTTCATAGTATTCCAATGCTCTCTACCAGGATTCGCCATGTACTGACTAACTGCTCCCACTGCTTGTGCAATGTCTGGTCTGGTACAAACCATAGCGAACATTAAACTACCCACTACTGATGCATACGGCACTCGAGACATCTCCATCATCTCCGCTTCACTGCTAGGACTCATACTTGAGGATAACTTGAAATTAATAGGAAGAGGGGTTAGAGATTGGCTTACAATCTTGCATATTGAAGCATCGCAAGATTTTCTTCAAGCAATTCTTCTGAGAAAGCCAAATCTTCTTATTATTTCTGTCTCGGTAAATTTGCATCCCTAGAATCTTGTTTGCTGGTCCCAAGTCCTTCATTTCAAACTCGCTAGCCAATTGAGCCTTCAATTCTGTAATACGATCTTTGTTGGGGCCTGCTACCAACATGTCGTCAACATACAATAGTAGAATAATGAAATCACCAACACCAAATCTCTTGTTATAGACACAAGGATCTGCATTCAATCTGTTGTATCCAAGGCTCGTGATGAAGGAATCAAATCTCTTATACCAACATCTCGGCGCCTGTTTGAGACCGTATAGAGATTTGTTCAACCTACAAACCAAGTTCTCTTTTCCTTTTTCTTCGAAACCTTCTGGTCGGAGCATACAAACCTCTTCATCAAGTTTACCATGAAGAGTAGCAGGTTTCACATCCAACTGCTCTTAATGCAAACCATATGTAGCACACATCACTAGGTCTACTTAAATTGTAGTCTCTAGTTTTTCTTTTGAAGTGCTATCATATTCTTTTTCTTGCATCTTATCATTTGCATATAGTACATCTCTGCTAATTATCACCTTGTGGGCAGTGGGAACCCACAGGTAGTACCCCTTAACACCATCAGCCTCTTCCGAGAATATGCACTTTCTGGATTTCTGATCCAATTCCAACTTGCACTTTGTAGTCTTTGAAGAGAAAACACATCTGATTTCCTTTTATTAATTGGATACACCCCACATCTCCTGAAAGGATACAAAGTATCTTGCACCTCCTAGGGATATAACTGGCGATTTCCAAACATCAGAATGAATTGGCTCCAAACTAGTTTTACTTCTAATAGTAGAAGTACCAAACTTTAACCTGCGTTGCTTACTAGTAAACAATTCTTTTAGCTCAGAAGAAGTTCTGGTTCTGAGAGAATCTCCAAGCCTTTTCACGACATGCGTCGAGCTTCGATGCCACAACATCGTTGATTCTTCTATTGAACTTGCCGATGCGATGATCCTTCTTCTTCTTTTAACATTGTCTTCTTTAAGCATCCACGGTTAAGAGCCGTCTTTTTCTTCTTTCATTATTACAAGTGCACCATTAACAATCTTCATGATCCCAAATCTCTTTTGCCGTCTTTTTCTCCGATACACTCGACAATACTCTGTCGGCTAGCGCTAGATGCAAATTAGCAATAGCATTGCCATCCATCTCGCTCCATTTATCATCAGTGATATCGTCGGACCTTTCTCCAATTGCCGCCAAGCAGTTATCTTTTCTCAATACTGCTTTTATCCTCATTTTCCACAATGAGAAATTTTCCCATTGAATTTCTCTATTTCATATTTCGTCGCCATTTTTATAGATGCCTCTTTTCCACTAACTGGATCTGATCTTAGCACGAACTCGGCTATAGATCTAGTGATTTTCTCAAAAAATCGTTTCTGATGTGGAAGATCAGTCTATGCTGCAACCACAGACATACTAAGAATTTAATGAAAAATCACAACCAAAGCTTTGATACCACTTGTTAGGATCGGTTGCGGAACTGGGCACACAATTACAATTGAAATAGAAATGAGAAAAATAAAAAACACCAGATTTTACGTGGAAAACCCCCGAATTAATTCAGGGTAAAAACCACGGGCAAGCTGTAGAAGGATTTCACTATCGACAAAAGGATTACAACAACTTCTCTCTAATATAAGGAGAGTACAATTGACAATAACTCTCTCTTATAATAGGAGAAAACACACCCTCACAAATAAAGGGAATAACACAATTACAATTGAAGTAGAAATGAGAAAAACGAGAAACACCAGATTTTACGTGGAAAACCCCCGAATTAATTCGGGGTAAAAACCACGGGCAAGCTAGAAGGATTTCACTATCGACAAAAGGATTACAACAACTTCTCTCTAATATAAGGAGAGTACAATTGACGATAACTCTCTCTTATAATAGGAGAAAACACACCCTCACAAATAAAGGGAACAACACGAAAAATTTAGGAGAAACTCACTATCTTTTTCTCTCTAATTTTTCTCTCTATTCCTCTCTATATGAGATTGCTCTCTCTTTGTGGGATTACATCTCAAGAATGGGATACACCAAGTACGAAGGAATGGCCTCAATTTATAGGAGAAGATGTTGTCAATTGTCAACATTTCCAACTGCATGCCTTGACTTCCATCTCCCTATCCGTGTGCCAACAACCAAGAACTCTTGCATCAAATTTCCTTAGCCACCATATTTGACAATTTCTAGCCATTATATTTGACAATTTCTAGCCACCATATATGATATTGTCTCCATAATTTATCATATTCTTCACTATTACTACTCGATGGGTTCACAACCTTTCATTCGTCCTTCTTTGTGCTTCAATGCTATCAAAATTCTACCATACATTTTTGTGCTATAAATTTTGGATGAAGTAGCTAGACTTCAAATTGCTTGCTGTGGAGACTAGGATCTACGTCCATATGTGCATCAACTGCAATGTTACCTGAGTATTTTTGGCGGCATGTGGGGGTAAGAAGGGTTGGATATGAGAACTAAGATAGTTAGGGTGCCGGTCGACTATCAACTATCGATGACCGTTAGTTGTCATCGATTGTCATTGCGTGATCTAAATTTTTTTATTAATACATACATACTCGAATTTGGTGAATTACGAAGATGAGTATTAGATATCTCCACACTAATTATACACACAGCTTGTTTAGAAACTAATTTAAATTTTTTTTGAATGCGAGTCTGTTTACATACTCTTATTAATTCATACTTTTTCTTACTTGAAAATTCAAATTTAGTCAAACAAATTGCATCTATATACCTCATAGGGTCCACCTGCACTATTAAATCTCCACATTTCAATTCCACTCATTCTCTCTCTTCCTACTCATAAAAATAAAAATACATTAAAATGAATTTGCAAACACCTCCTTTGTCACCTTCATTTTCATAATTTTCCATATAATTTGAAAGTGATTTGTTTAGTGGGGCTAGCCAAAAAAATAAAATAAAAAATAAAAATACTATACTGAGGGAAAATCATTTTTCGTTTTTTGGTTGGAATTAGGTTAAAAGAAATTGACAATAAAATTAATGTCAACGTTTGAACCCAGTTGCTTTACATGAGCCAATAAAGTAAAAGCTTTGCCAGTCCTATTATATTCAGCACTTATTTACATACTAGGGTCGAAGAACGTACATTGCACATTGCGCCAATTTTGTACAAACTAGCGGAGAATAAAATTTCATAGTGAAATAAGCAAAAGCTCAGGTGAAAATCTCACAAGAAATTGGTAACCCTTCCAAGTATATCCCGTTGCCTTTCTACCAAGAATCTAAAATCTTACAAATCAATTTTAACATTATAAACCAAAAAGAAAATCTATTAATCTAATTCAATTCATTGAATACATGAGTTTAAAAAATGAAGCAACTTCATTACAACAAAGCTTTCAAACACATGTACTTATCATAGATCCACTATTTTTCAATCCCTTTCAAACAGTGGCCAAAAGTACCCCAAATGTCTTCTCTATCAAAATATTTCCTTTATCAATGGCTAGTGGCTACCTCAACTAATTCTGTACCAGCATCGTAGAGATTCCCATGGATAGATGAACACTTGAGAAATTTTCCATCCTTTATATCTTTCACCATTGCATCACGTTGAACCAATGAGCTCGCTGACAATAAAGGCAATTGTTACAGCTAAAACAAGCTCCCATGTTATTCGTACTCCTTCAGCAAAACGACAAGACAAATAGTCTATGATTAAAGACTAGCTTGCAAAACAAAAGTAGAAATTAAAAAATAAGTTCGAACCACCAGAAGGCAATCAAAAAAGACAAAAGCTTGTAACGTAAAATCTGGTAAATTAAACATACTTGTCATAATTCAAGAATCATTCTCGTTGTTGGCCCCACTAAGCCAATTTCTTGAAATGCATTTGAAACACAAAGTTTACAGCTTTTTAACACCATTTGTTACCTTAATTTATTATACAAAACTGCAGTCTTTGAACCCGGCATATCAAGATACTGAAATTCCTTCATTTTAGCCGATACTAAAGCCGACATCTCAGGGTCTCGAAGAGCAATTGATAAAGTCTATAGGGCCAAAATGATTAATTTTCACCAAAAATCATCGTCTGCTACATGAATTTTTAGCTCACCAAGAAAATCAAATCATCATAGTTTTGATCTATTTTTTGCTCATTCCCAAGAAGCTTTATATGAAAGGGAACTTTTTAGCTTTATAACCAACGAAAATGTTATATTCCCAGCGTTATTCTCCCAGCATTTCTCCCAACTACTCACAACCCACTTGCAGGCCCCCCCTGAATGCGGTGGGGCCGGGGGGCCCTCACCCACATCTCTCTCACATTTTTTCTCCCAGCGTTTCCCAACGCTCTTAACATAACATTCCCGATAACCAACGAAAATGTTATATTAAAGTATTCTCTCAAAGATTTCTCCAAATTTCTACCCACTTGCACTGAATGCGGTGGGGCCCTCACCCACATCTCTCACATTTTTTTCTCCCGTTTCAGTGCTCTTAACATAACATTCCGATAACCAACGAAATGTTATATTCCCAGTGATTATCTCCCTCTCAAAGATTTCTCCCAGCCTTGCAGCAACCCACTGAATGCGGTGGTAGAAGGCCCTCACCCACATCTCTCTCACATTTTTTCTCCCAGCGTTTCCCAGCGCTCTTAACATAACATTCCCGTTATAACCAATGGATAAGCAAAATCTAGGAAAACCCAGAAGATTGATAACGCAAACTAAGAATTAAAGTAGTTTAATTTTCACATACCCTAGCTTGAATAAACTCCTTGATACGTAATCAAGAAAACTTTCAATTTTCAAAATTTTCATCCATGTGTCAACCCTTTATTTGCTGTGGAGTTAAGTGATCATTTTCGTATTATTGATACTAGTGTTTCTACCCGTGCGTTGCACGAGAAAACATATGCACATGTAATAAATTAGAATCCACATAAGGGGATAACTGCAAAAGAATTTCTAAATTTTTAGTAGACTTTTACCTATATTTTGCACAAATACATCATGTTATAGTAAATAGCAAGACTAAAAACCAAAAAATTTCACATAATTTTATATTGTATTGAAACATTTTATATTCAATAACATTTTAAAACCGATAAAATCCACTATCTTCCGCCACACAACCCAATTATAGAATATATAAATGACATCAAATTTTGTAACAATTAAATAATCGTAGATACACTTGACCAACCACAGTATGTCTAACAATTGGGTTTCTTTCATATCCCTTCACTTCATTTACTAATCTAACCATTATGTATTTTAAAGTTATGCCTCTGTAGTCGTCTTGTCCCTCCTGGCATCCGTCTCGAATAATGTTTCATCCACTATCTGCAAATCGAATAAAAAATTAAAACAAAGCATAGTCAATTAACACAAGACAAAGAAGAACCTAATGTAATTTTCCGACCAACTGAACGATAATCTCCTAAACACCGGTTGCAATTTTTCAACAATCTCCCAGACAATTGCATAATAAAGTAGTACCTGCAGTGATGGCCAAATAATTGAACAATAGTGTATAAAGACCTGATGCGTGTATATATGTATACACGTTGAAGAAGAAGCCGAGTTGAAAAAGACATGTAGGAGAATAAAAAATTAATTTTGGGTTGGAGCGTGAGGAAGCATATAGAAGTTTATGATTACAGAATAAAAAATTGATTTTTTAATTCAGAAAAATAGGTGAAAATGGCGAGACAAAATTGATTTTGGGTTGGAGCGTGAGGAAGCGTGTGGAAATTTATGATTGCAAAATAAAAAATTGATTTTTTAATTCAGAAAAATAAGTAAAAGTGACATGAAAATATTCTGATTTTATTAATATATAGATATAACATAACATAACTGATGCTGGTGGGAGTTAAGATTAGTCCTCTAATTCTAACAGTGGTAGTAATATCGTTTATATACCAATAGGTTGAATAACTTACAATAACTTATTATGAATTCTAAAAGAACGGAAATGTACGAACTTACCACATAATGTCAACTCAGAAAACGACCTAAAAATGAAATAAAAATCATTCACTAAAAAAGAATAATTTTGACATCTATAAATAATAAATATATAAAAGCCCTTCTACAAAAGCATATTTTCCCGCCGAAAGCTACAGTGTTTTTTTTTTTTTGGTCAAGTTGATATGCAGAATATGGAATACGCATTTTGCAATATATAGTAAGTGTAATATATATATATTTTTAATGAATGTGAGGAGTATGGCTAGTGCTTAATATGGTGCGAGATGCTACATATTCAGCTTATGAAAAATGCGTTTGACTATTTATGTTAAGTGAATTGATGATCAATCGAGAAAGTTTTTTGATTTTATTTATAGACATAAAAATAAATAATATAAACAAAATAAGAGATTTCACACAGAGAACTCGGTGAATATCCATCAACCAAAAATGGTTGACAATCTTAGCATAATCAGAGATATATTACACACTTACACAAATTACATTAATCAGAAATTAAATAATTCAACACACCTTATTTACAAAAATGCGGGTTTCGAAATATATGGTTGAAAATTTGTTATTAATCAAGCATAAACACAAAAATTACACTTGGCTTGCATTACCATTGGTATTACACGAGTTACATCAATTGCGAGCAATTAAAAAATTACAACTGCTATCAATTAAAAAATTCCAACTGCAAACTTGAACTAAAAAAGAAGAACTATCATTGATTTATAAATATGTAAAAGTTCTTCCACCAGTAAATGGAAAAACATATAGTTTTCCTCCCAAAGTTAGAATTTCTTTTTTTGTTTTTTAATTTTTGGATAGACGTTCAAGGAAAGTAAAGATACCATATATACATAAACGACATATAGATTTCTGTATGTTTTCAAAATGGTAAATAAAAATTAAATGTCAATTCCTTTTAAATCATATTCATTTTCTGAATACAAATTGGGATTATAGGGGTGGAGTCGTATTTCGAACCAGGGTGAAATTGCTATTAAGGAATATATATATATATATATATATATATATATATATATATATATATATATAAGAGAATCTTAATTAAGAAAATTTTGAAAACTAAAAACAGATCTCAAATAAGTAGTTATGATCTCCTACCCAAGCCGGACAAAAATTATGGGCCCCACGAGCTCCCCACCATCAAGGGATATGCATCATTCATCTGATCCAACATGGATAATATAAATTTTTTTTTAAGGATGACGTGACGCCACCACAAGACGTCACGTCGGCGTGGGTATATACCCACATGGGTAGGTGATCAAATCCGCTCAAAGAGGAATAATCAATAAACAAATTCATGAAATATGATATCATATTTTCATACATATATATATGATACATACGAATTTATATAAGAATATCGTATTATAAGAAATTTTTTATATAATATAATATTATAGAATTCATATAATATATAGTGCATAATTCATACACAAGAATCTCAATTAAGATAATTTAGTATATAGTGCATGATTTATAATAATAAATGTATTATAGTTGATATATAATAGTAGTAATGTATTATATTAGAAATATATCACAATAGTCTATTATAGTGCGTGTGTGTGTGTGCAGTATAGCAGTTGAAGGGACCAATGATAATAGTTTGTACATTAATAATAATTTAATTTTGTTATATTTGAAAATTATATTATTTAAAGTAATACCAATAATATTATGTTTATCAAATTTCACAAAGTGTAATTTCACTATTGTTAGTTGAAATGTTACATGTGATTTATATAAATGTATGTAAAATAATAATAACAATGTTTAAAGTAAAAAAAGATTTTACTATTAGATCAAAGATTTTACTCTTAGATCAAACAAATAATTCTTCAAGTCATATTCATATTTTATATTTATTTTCCAAACTAATATATCCATTGGAATTTCATGTTATTGAAATTAGTTGGAATTTATGATTGATAAAAGCAACAAGATGCATTAATAGAGAGAAAAATAAAAAAAATAAATTTAATAAAAATATATTAAAATAAATTTTATTTTTTTGGAAATTTTGAATTGTAAAAATAGTTATTTCATGTTTAATTTAGTATAAGTCTTTTTGTTAAAACATTTGGATTTTTATATGGTATAAATGGGCATTTTGTATTGTGACATTAGTGTATTAATAGAAACATATTCGATATATATAAGCTAGGTTTAATGGTTACTTATTTGCTAACAAATTTATATATTAACTTTTGGGATAATTAGAAGAGAGTTTCTATTAAATATTTTTAGGAACTTTGTATTATATTTGGATTAAATGCCGCCTAATTCTAACTTAAGAGAACTTTGTATGATATTTTTCTTATTTAATTTTGAATTTGATAATTATTTTCACACGGACAATATAGAATCCATTTAATTTCAAACAAAAATTTGGTGAAACTTATTTACTTCTTTTAATAACATATTTAATAGTGACTTTTTTGTAGTAAAAGTTATCTATTAAAAATTAAAAAGTCGCATTAATTAAAAGCCACACTTGATTAAAAAGTTAAAAATAAAAATGATCACCAACAAAATGATAATTACACATACACAGATGATAAGACAAGTTATATTTGGCTTTAAAAGTGACATGTAAAAAGGGAAGGATGTTAAATTATGTGCTATTTGAAAAAGAAAAGGAAATTTTTATTTGTTTTGTTTTAAATTAAATAATTAATTTTTTAGTGACAATTTTTTAAATAAAAGTCACATATTAAATAAAATAAAGAAAACTTCATACAGAAAAAGTGAGACTTGATTAAAAAGTGTAGAATAGAAAGACTCATAGAAGATAATTGAAAATGCCTCTCCGTAGTGTCAACATGTCCCCGTAAATCAAATTTGTTTTTTGGGAGTCCATTAAATACAATTAATAATGGTAGTTTAGTGTGTCCTTAAACTAAAAATGATTTCATTCAATATTTTGATTTTTGTGGATTGAAAATTTTGATTTACAACAAAGACTGTTAGCAAGAAAACTCAACAACAAATGTGCTGTTCAAAAAAGTGCTTCAAAATTTAGAATTCTTTTTGTGATTTATAATATTTATTTAGTTTAGAAGGATGCCACCACAATGTTATTCTATCTATTTGAATTTACTTCCCTTTAATGCGCATTATGTTATAACTAGTTATTTTAGTCTGATTATCATATAATATTGCTCAATTATGTTTTTATATCTAATATGAGACACGTTATAGATGGTTTACATTAGTTGTCCAGCAATTTTTTTTATCATTCCAATTACATTTGCATCCAATGCGTATTACTCAAAAAGGTTTTCCTTTTCTATCGATAAAATATGCTTTTTATAATGTTTTCATCCTATGTAATACATGGATATGAATACTCGTAAAAATATATGTTTCAAATATCTACCTTGTACAAAGGAAAAGGAGAAAAATAGATAAATTATTTTTATCTATTTTAGATAGAAATTGGTCAATTTCACTACAAAAAACTAGGCATTTAGAGGTGGTCCGTCGTCCCTATAGCCCCGTCCCTGTAGAGCATTAGCGGCGTTATGTTATTATATCGCTCCCAGTGCTCTACATGGACTAGGTTATGGGAACAATATACCTCCCCTAAAAGCCCAATTTCTTGTAGTATTTAAATAGAAATGAATCACACAACGAAAAAAAAAATCATTAGGGAACACAGTTCCGATAAATTGAGGAAACGATTACTCCACGTAAGTACTACTATTTAAAAGTAGTCCCAGAAAGATAATTACATTTTGATTTTCACATGAATTAAAAATTGTCATTTTAGAAAAACACCATTTAGTTATATATATTCTCAAATATATTTTTTATATTAAAGGATGATAATTTATTTTAATTGGTAACAATACATATTAAATAGGGGTATAATAAAAGTAAAGTAATTTAATGGACCCTAAAAGAAGATGGAATATAATTTGAAACAGATAAAAAAAAAAAAAAAAAAAAAAAAGCGAGAAATGGAACTATACGGAAGGAGTATTAACTTAAAAAGTGATTTTTCCCTAAATGCCCAAACTACAGCAAAATTCATACATCAATGAGAAAATTGAATTTTACAAGAAAGAAAGAATACAAGTTTATCTTGGGAATAAAGATTGTACAGTATAATCAGTAATCAATCAGAACTTTTCATCACTGTGGAACCGAATCAAATCTCCGCTTTTCCATCCACCACTTTCAGCCGCCGCCGGTGGCGCCATCTTCCGCTTCTTAGGCAACGCATTTTCTGACGAGCTTGAAGATGAAGAACGACAAGGCGACAACAATGATCTCTTCGCCGTAACCTTCACCGGCTCAGGCTCACCGGAATTTATCCTAAGCGGAAAATTCAGCAACGCACGTGAGCCGCGTATCCGATATGCCGCCCTGTCGTAGGCCAACGCAGCATCCTCCGCCGTCTCGTACGTCCCGAGCCACGAGCGGGACCCATTCTTTGATGGGTCCCTTATCTCCGCCGCAAACTTCCCCCACGGCCGCCGTCGAACTCCTCTGTACTGCTTCCCCCTTGGCGGCGCCACTACTGGCTTGACATCAACTCCCACCGCCGTCGCAGGCGGCGCCGCCGCCATAGTAAAAGTCAAAGCTTCTGACATGTCAAAGCTGACATCTTGCTCGGTTTTTACAATCGGGTCACTGGCGGCGGCGGCGGTGATAGGCGGCTGCAACCACTGTAATGGAAATTGGGATTGAGAATCGTCGAGTAAATGCCTTGTTATCGATTCAAGAAGGGCAATATCATCCCCATAATCACTATTTTCAAACATAATTATTCTGTAATGTTATTTCGATTTTTTTTTTTTTAAAGAATTTGTAATCTTTTCAAAATTGAAATTTGTAACTGTAACGTACGTTTTCGCGGATTGAAGGCAGCGGTGAAGAGAAGAGGGTGGACATATATAGGTTAAGATTGGATGAAAGATTCATGCACTCGCAATGCAAAGTGTAATAAATATGTACGGATTTATACAAATAATTGAAGCAACTTGGAATTTCTTGGAAGATTCTTAAATTCTAAAAAAAGAATGTTAGCCACACGTGTGGGATTTCCCTCACATATACAATTCAGTTGGATAAGTGGTCAACGGTGTCCTATCTTGACCACTTTAATTATCATTTATTTAGTATTCAATAATAATGAATTTCTAATGTATATATTAATTTGATAATTGATGATGTAAAATACAGTAAATATTGTATAAGTGATTTTTAATAATTACATCATTATCGAGTTAGATATATAATTGCTAAATATTTTGAGTTTGGTGTATACTGTATAAATATATTGTTACATATGTTTAAATTCTTATTATCGAGCACGTAAAAAAAATAATAATAATACGAACTACAGGTAGAAAAAAAAAAAAAAAGAAAAGCAATAACAATCCTCTCTCTTTCCTTTTTTTTTTTTTTTCCGTTAAATTTTATTTTATGCCATATCTCAAAACACGACAAAGTACAAGTCAACACGACTAATCCCAGATGGCCAGATTCAACAAAGTAAAAGGCCACGTGAAGTTCAATGCACCGCCGCCTTAAATTTGTGGGTCCAAAAGTTACTTTCCAGGTTGCGTAGGCGTTCACAATGGATATGTAGGCCATAGTTCTATGCCCGACCTTTTTTCAATAATTTTTATTAATTTTTTATATTATTTTCAATTATTTATATAATTATTTTATATTTTTAACATATTTGTTTGAATAAATTAATATAAATCAACAATATCTTCTATAGAAAAAAATCATAGAATTATGAGAGCAAGAAAATATAGAAAAATAATTACTACTATCTTATTGTTGTAAATTAAAAGACCTTAATGATAATTATTTAGTCTGATTAAAATAGTTTGATTAATTAGTGTTTTGATTTAGTCATGCCTCTTTATTAGAATTCTATATATACGAGTTTACTTTATGAATAAAGTGTACACATTCATGAGTTTTCTCTTTAATTTTTTCTTCCAGATATGTTCCCGAAAAGAAAACAATTCGTTTACATAAAAAAGATAATTCAGAAGAGTTAAATTTACATTTATTCTATAGTTTTAAACTTGTTTAATTAGCTTCATTTTACTTAAATATGTTTAATTTTAGTTATTTTGATGTAAAAACCAACTTGGATGAAGTGTGACTCAACTTTAGAAGAAAATAATTGAATTTGCACAAATTTGTAGAATTTTGGGACGAAAATGAAAAAGTTTGTAACATTGAGGACGGTTAGTATTTCTTGCCAAATTGTACATCTTTTCATCTAGTTTCCAACATGTTTTGACTCACCACAATCGAATTTTGGGAGCAAAAGTTATGACCAAAATATTGAAGGAATGTCAGTCTATCAAATTTTGTGCGCACAGGAACTTCTATTCAGGCTAGGATTTTGAGGCCAACTCAGCTTAGACACACTATGCACGATTTTCAGGCCTCCAATACTTTATTAAAGGTACAATTCTTGACCAAAACAGGAGAGCTTAATGAGACTCTGATGATGAGAAAAAATAGAGAGAAACACCGAAGGGAAAAACAAGAGATTAATTCTAAGATTAAAGATCTGAAGATTCGGGGTGGAGATCTTGGTGCAATTGAGTCGACACGCAATTAAAAAAATTCGAAGATTAATTCAAAGATTAAATATTTAACACAGTCAACACACAATTAAAAAAATCTGATTGTGTCACATAATTCTAATTGTTGATTGTGTCGATGGCCAATTGTTTATTAAATATTTATTTACTTGTTAGCATATTTTATCTTCATTGATTAAATATTTCATTTAGATATTTATTTACATATCACTAAAACTTGACTATTAAGTTAATATGAAATTAGTATTTCCACCCGTGCATTGCACGGGGAGACATATGTTCAAGATATAATTTAGACCTTAATGGTGTATTTTACAACCTTCAAACTTTTTTGGGGCGGGTCCGGGTTGCCATGTACTCGCCCCTATTAAGGACGAATATAACTATATTTTTAAAAATTATAAAAAGTTTAATATAAGTAAAAATATTTGGACATTCGAAAACAAAAAATATTTGAACCTATAAATTCTAAGTCCACAATGAAATGTCCCACCGTTATCTCATTCACCATAACGCGAATACAAAATTGATGGAATTTGATATTGTGAACATAAAGTGTGAAAATATGAAATTTTGGGGCAAAGCAAGAGGAAAAAAAGAAGAATAAGGACGAAATTGTGTAAAAATTGAAAGTTTGGAATGTAGAGTGAAGTTACCAAAAGTTTATTCCAATTTTACCAATATGCAATTTATTGGAAATTTTGACATTAGGAAAGTAAATTGTTAAAGTTTGGGGATGTTAAGTGAAATTTACGCTTAGTGAAAATACAAAAAAAAAAAAAAATAATTTTCAATTTTTAGGTCAATAGAATTGTGTTGGACATTTATTTTATAGTAAAATAGGTAATAGACTCTCTACTCGAGGTTTTCTGCTTTTATTTTATTTATTTATTTTTTATTTTGTTCCCAATCCCAAGAGATTGAAAAATCTCTCTCTCAAAAAGTTAAAATTATTTGTGTAAGAAAATTTCAGAAATTTTTGTCGAAATCATTATGAAAGATAACAATTTCCACGCACGATTAAGCATAGCCCGTCAAAAAAGATTTGATTGTTCGTCGTTGACTAATATCTAGCAACTCATTTGTCTCATATTTTGATTTCAAGTTGCGTAGGTAGAATATCCTCCTTGATAATATCCATCAACATAAATACACCCCTATTCAAATACAATTATAATAACTACACTACATCAATGTACACAGTATATCTTTGGCCCCTATTATAATATCGATGGACAAAACACAAACCACTATTCTAGTACTTAAAGAAAGGAGAGTCAATTAGTGTAGTTTGATTAAAGAACCCTATTGAACCCCAAATATCAAAGTTATATCAACAATCCCCACAAGTGGGCATCCATTCCTCATGAGATCTTGCGGCTGGTTAATGTTCAATAATCAAGGATATCTTTTTTGCCAATACATACAATACATTGTCAAAAATAAACTAAAAGCTCATTATTCATCACGAACTTTGGATGACAACGTGACAGCGTTTTTATTTGAGTATTGAGTAAGTGATGGACGAAAATATTGATGTTTAGCAATGATTGGGAAGTAGAACTCGAAAGTCGTGTAAAAAAGGAGAAATAACAGGTTAATTGGTTAGGAACTGTATGCTTAGTGCTTTCTAAATAAGAAAACAACATGGTTTATGGTTTGTGATTAAGAAAATTTCTGTAGTCATGCCAGTAGATGTAGAATAAACTCTTAACTTTGTTTTTCGATCTTGGTCAATATATTTATCACCGAACGGAATGAGGTTTTCTCCGCCACTTGGGACGAAAAATTAACTTGTCTGTGTTCCGTCTTTATTTTCATTTGTCCGTCCGTCTTCACCCTCTCCATTCTTCTCCTTCCTTCTCTGCAAATCTCCCTCTCCTTCTTCAACCTTCAATCCCCTGCTTCCTCCTCCAGGCCGCCGCCATTTCCTCCGCCGGACTCCGTTCGGTACCACTGCGAGAATCAGCGGTATACTAGTAGATGGAAGTAGATTTGATCCAGCTATATTTTCACAAATGCAATAAAACTGAAACCTGTTATTTAGCCTCAAAAGCTCTATCACTTTTCTTATTTCCTTTCTTTTACTGTCATTGTAACCTTTACAATAACTCAACAAAAGTACGCTAAACAAAGAACATTTTCAATCAAATTTGATAATACTAAATTCTAAATTCCACTTCTCTTTAGTCGTTGTGCTAGCAGCTTGTCCCAGCCTTTGCCACTTTACCCAAAGAACTATTTACCCAAAGTACTCCAAAGTCACATACCTGATCATTCCAATAGAAAATTTTACTAAAATTCTCTGGCTTATTAGAACCTTATAAATTTCACACGACAACTAATAAGCATTTTCGCTAAATCTCAATAGAGAATTAGAATTTTCAAAATTAGCTTAGAACAATAAATAATAAATCGTACTGTGTATTGACGAAATTGACATTTCAATACAGAATTACCTAATTTTTTCCTTTAAAGCGAAAGAGAATCAGTACAATACCTGACATTGAGATAGCAGTGGCCTGAATTGAGGAGATTTTAGCTGCGTGCACAGTAACAGTAAGAATTTCTGGTTCAGAACTACAAAACAGAATGAGGAAGAAACAGACAATGCAAAATTCTCGCAGATTGAGATTATACGCATGATGAGAGAAGCCGTGAAAATTAGGGAGAGATATGAGATTAGGCGTGTGAATTTAGTGATGAAAATTAGGGATTTGTCTTTATCACAGAGCTTGGGGCGGAAATAAAAAGGAATACGAAGAATTAATAATAACAACTGAACTGAAAGTGCATAAAAGATTAAAATAATAAATTTTTAAATTAGAAAAAAATTGAAATGGGCTGGAAACTGACCTCATTTTATTAATTAATAATATATAGATATAGATTAGCTTAGACTATATTTTGGTATACACTATATTTTTTCCCTATAAAAAGCTCTACTAGTTTGGTGGAGGCTATATTTTTTCCTCTAAAATTATTCTACATTCTGTTAATTAAATAAAAGTAACAATTTTAGTGAGATATTAATTATACATACAAGTGGGCGCAGTTTAACAGACCCCCCACACTCGGTTCCTACCCCAATTAGAAAACACTTCTTCTCGTTCCAACCACATCCTCATTTAATCGAGATTGATCGAGGATGATATAAGAATTGGTTAGCGACGGGAGCCTCCCTATTAGCCATCTAGCTCTACACCGTTAGAAAATTTTCATTCCCGGTCACGTCTTATCGCAGATCGTCTAATCGAAAACTTTATTTGTACATTTTTAATATGTATTGATGACATCGAATTTTATTTAATAGACGCCTTCTAAACATCCTAAATACGTATATTAACATATTCGGGATAAATTCACTCTTGATCAAGAGTGTGATGCGGAACCAAAAAAATTCGCATTTTTTAAATTCTTCAACGTAAAATCCAACCTTCAAAATAAGGGTTACCATAACCCCCATTTTATAAGAGTGAACAATTATTTCTAAAAAGAATTAATTAGTTCTAAAATAATTAGCTTAATATATAACTGCATTTTGAGAATAATATGAATCTCGTTTTAAAGATATCTTTGTGTAATTTAAAAGATATCCTACAATTTAAAAAATATCTTGCGAGTTAAAAGATATCTTTCATTTTCTAGGGGACACCTTGCCAACTCGTAGCAATGTAATTGATTTTAATTATTTTTATTTTTAAATTAATTTTTTTCCTTTTAGTAATTAAATTAATATTGATTAATTTTCATCCAAGGAAATTGTATCAATTTTCGTCCAATCAAACCTAGTCCAATTAAATCTTAACAATATAAATAATTATAACTAATTCTCATATTTTAGATAATTATTTCTAAAAATAATTAATTGTTCCTAAAACAACCAGCTTAATATCTGAAGATTTAAGACTTGTATGAATTTAATTTTGAAAATATTTTATAATTTAAAAGCTATCTTGTAATTCAACAGAATTTTTTTCATTTTTTAGGGGGTAGCTTACCAATCCATGGCAATCTAATTTCTTTTAATTATTTTTTATTTTTAAATTCATTATATATTTTCCCCATTTAGTAATATAATTTATTTTAATTAATGTTTGTCTAATTAAACCATGTTCAATTAAATCTGAGCATTATAATTAATTTTAATTTATTGCTATATAGATAATTTTAAATAATTTTTTGTTTTTACCTAATTATTTTTTAAAATAATTAATTATTTTAAAAATAGTTATTTTAATAGTCGCAATTTTAAGAATTTTGTGAATCTTATTTTAAATACATCCTATAATTTAAAAGATATTTTACAATTAAAAGATATAGATATCGACTCAATTCATTAAAAAAGTTGGATTAATATTACAGTTGAACGATTAAATAAAAAAAATTAATGTTAGAGTTTTTCTAAATATCACATTTTTAGATTATTTTATTTATAAATTTATTTTTTATTTTTTATTTTTCATGTTAAATGTTTGTTTTGAATAGATTTGATTAATGTTTTATCACATAAAAATTAAATCTTAGCCGAAACTTTTAACATGTTTTTTTTATTAATTTTATTTTGAAAAATAATTAATTATATATAAAATTAATTAGAGGGTCCAATCTTTTTTCTTTTAATTTGAATGTTACACGTTTCTTTCAATTTTTATGAAAAAATTTCAAGAATTTTAATTTTGTGTCGCACCAAAAGCAAATCCTAGTAAAATTGCTAATTTTAATTTATTTTATTTTGTTTGCTAATTATTTGTAAAAGTAATTAATTATGTCTAAGATTTCTTAATCGTCCAAATTTAATTTTTTTCATTTTAATTGTCACGTTAATTTCTTTTGGTTTTTGTGTAAAAATTTAATCAATGGTAATTTTGTATAACACGAAAATCAAATCTTAGCAAAATTGTTAATTTTAATCAATTTTCATTTCTCAGCTAATTGTTTATAAAAATAATATATTACTTCTATAATAAATAATTGGTCAAATCTTATTTTTTAATCTTAATGTTACACGATTCTTTTAATTTTTATGTTACATGTTTTTTGTTTTTTAAAAAATCAAATAAAAAAATCTTTATAATAAGAGTATTAGAGAAATTTCTGAAATAAAAATCTTTACAATAATACTAATGATAATACTGATAATTCTTTTTTTTTTTTGCTCAATCAATGGCTTTTTAAATTAAATAAGTGAATACTTTCATTTATTAATTGTATCCCCGCGATTAAGAGATGATTATATCTTAGTCATGAGATAGTTGTGGAGATTTAGAATGAATTGCTTACTAAGAGCATCTCCAATGGTTTGTCCATTCCCGAAATATAGTATCACATGTCAATCAATTGTAAAAATAGATAACGTCTATCACATCATCGGCATCTAGATTGTGTCCAAGAAATTGTCTATTCTACGTTTTACATATATCTTTTATTTCTCTCCTTTTTAATCAATGATTGATATACACATTAATAATTACTCTTTCGATTTTATTTCTTTTTTTTAATCAATAATTGATATACACATTAATAATCACTCTTTCGATCCGCATTCGTCATTGAAGATATTTTCTCTTAATTTCTATTCGATTTGCTGTGCCATTAAGAACCCATATAATACCAGTGGTTTAAGATGGAAAAACATTTTTTTTTCCAATAGTGCCCTTTCATACTCAGTAAAATTACACATATAAGGCCAGTATCTCAATAGTCTACTGATCATCTTGTTCAAGTGGAGTTTCCCAGTGGTTAAATGGGCATACAGGATATTCAATACGTGCCTATCCCTCTTCCCCTCCACCTTTTCGAGCTTCTTCTTTTCTTCTTTCGATTTCTTCCAAAGCTGTTTCTGTGGGATTTCAAATCACTTGCCGACAGGTGACATTTTGGAGATTACCATTAATTCTTTGTTGAAATCCAAATCAAAAAGTTGACTATGTTGTACGTACATGATTGTGATGACTCTTTTGAGTTCTCATCCTTTCTAACGGTGGTCGAGTCGGTAAACTGGCGTTGTTGATGCAACCGTTACTTAATTTCTTTTCTAGTTTATCGAATTGCTACGGTGGAATTATAATTAAGAGATTCTATTGCTGCAAGTGTTACTTTCTTGTTATATTTTGATTTACCGAAGGTTTAGATTTCGGGAATATTTTAAGAGCTATTGTTCTTACTAATTCTTTAAATGTTTATATTTAAAAACTCACAAGACTATGAAGAAAAATTGCTAAAGACCGAAAAGGATCACATCATGAATATTACCAACTGAAAATGCATCCAAGTTTTCTTTCTTTCTTTCAAAAAAAAAAAAAAAAAAAAAAAATCCTTGTAGAAAAAGAAAGACAGATTTGATTACTGTTGACGTGCATTCAAGTTTTCTTACGCAAACTTACATCAAATTTCGGCTTTGACTTCTATTTCAAATTAAGGCACTTGAGTTATCTACGAGATTTTAGTGTGCATGTGTTGATGGGCTGCCACCAGATTGGGCCTATCCTTCTTGGGCCTTGGAGACTGATAAGAACTTGGGCTATTGAAGTGAGGAATTCAGATCCATTCATAGTGTTGCTGGGCTCCCCATGTGACCGTTTGAATTGCATGATTAGATGGTGACAAGTGGACCTTTATCAACCCTAGGATGGTGCAGATTTTTTTTGGGTTTTATATACGTCTCCTTCCTCATTCTAGGTTTTTTTTCAGAGAGCCCTTGTTCATTCTCTCAGGCAGTAAGTTTCAAGGTTTTTTCTTCTATTGTTCTACAAATTTGAGTGACTCCCTTCTCTTAGTGAGGATATTTTATAGATAGGTTGCTAGAGTGACTATCGGTGTGTTATTTGAGGGTTTGCACTGTGGACAATTGATGATTTGTACTGTGTATTGGTTTGATATGGAATGGAATGAGAGTATCCGGTTGGTGGATGCTCAAAGGGGGATGTAGGCGTTAGAAGTGGTCGTCGAACCTCCTAGACGTGGTCTAATCTGTGTTTTGTGTTCTGTTCCTTATCGTTCCATTTTTGTTACTGCCTCGGTCGAGTTTTTACTGGTATTCAACAGCATGGTTGGATACTTGTATTTGCAGAAGATCAAATTTTATCTTCAGAAATATCATTGTTTTAGGAGAGCATTATTAGAGTCGAATTAAACTGATACGTAAATTATGGGGACTAAATAAATTGATGATGGACATGTTAAGTGTTATGCTGCTAATTAAATTTGTGAATTGATCCATTGGAGGAAGAAGCGTAACATGAAAGCTAACAGCAGAGATAATATATGGGATACATTTCTCATGATCAACTCTTTGTTAAAAGAGGAAGTGAATTTAGGTCCTATTGCCCATAGGATCAGATAATATTGGATATGACGCTTACATTTTAGATCTGGCAAAGGAAGCTCTAAACAACGGAAACTGAAATTAAACTCTTATGCGGGATGATTAATTTTGATGCAAGCTTAGCGCGTGCTCTTCTATATATTTTTACACATTTTTTCAATCTCACTAATTCTCTCTCCTATTTCATATCCACATATCTCGTAGGACCTACCTATACTATATAAATCTCTACCATTCAACTCCACTCATTCTCTCTCTCCTATCACATAAAAACACATAAAAATTCATTTTTACGCATATCTTAACACCCACTAATCTATTGTTTAATGAAGAAAATGCACGTTTCTGTTTTTCTCTCCCCCACCCCTCCTCTGCCTTTTATTTTTAAATTATTATTATTATTATATCAATTTTGTAACAGAAGCAAATGCAAGTTTCCTTTTTATTTAACCGCATATCAATTTAGGGTATGTTTGATTAGTGATAAAGTTAATTTTCTTGATATACGTGTTGAATGTGTGGTTGAAATTTGGGAAATGTATATTAAATAATTGAATGAATGGTTGTAAATAATGAGAGAGAAAAAGTTGATAAAATTTGTGTTGATTTATGTTGAGGAGAACAAGGCCTCGTACATGAAGCAAATAAAAGGTGTTCTTTTCAAATTTTGCACTATGCAGAATAGGTTCCTAATTACCCGCAGACCACAGTGCAATCTTTACCATTTTCCAAAGAAAGAAATGGAGAAAATCTTGGAAATTATGGAGACTTCCCTCACACATTACAATTTTTATTCCCTTCCTTCTCTCTACTACTAGTCGCAGCAATGCAATTCTCCTTTGAATGACATTTAAACCGTATAACTTCAAATAAGGAAGCAAAAAACTGCAATATGAAGATGCATGCAATACAATGCAATTAGGCAATACAAAAATTCATTAGTTGAAAAAGAAGACATCGCTGTTCGCGGATTTGAACATCATAACAATGGTTACATATATATGGGAGTTTTAAAAAGATTTCAGAAGGTAAATTCAAAGCATCTGTGATACAGCGAGTTGATATTCGATCTTGAGCCGGCGAAATGTATCTTCATCTTTCGGTGGCAAATTCAAGTCGAGCAACGAACACTCCTGTTGTTTTGATTTTTCAGCCATGGTGTGCATGGCAGGGGACGTCATAGTACGTAAAGAGACAAGTAATAGAGGCTTTACAAAGGGTTGATGGTTTGCATGAAAAGCCATTAAAAGTGAACCCTGTTTTCTACTGTTCCCTACCCCAAAAAAAAAAAAAAAAAGAATTTCTGTGAAAGAGACTAGCATTAAGTAATGCATGCGAATTTTGTTCATTTCCCACTATTAATAAAGTGTTTATTGACTTGGTTGATATCAAGGTAAAGTAAGTAAGGGTACATACAGAAATAAATAAAGAAAAAAGTGCATGCTATATATAGTAAGTGGACTATTTTTTGGTGAAAAAAAAAAAAAAGGTATATTTTTATGGGACTGAGGTATGCTAATTTAGACTTAAATTATATTTTTACCCATGCAATCACACGAGATCGCATACTTTTGTTCTGCGAGACGTGCGATCGCCCAAGCCAGATTGTCTATGCCATCATGCAAGTAAAATTTTAGATTTTTTTCCTTTGTTTTATGAAAGTTACAAACTGGATCAAAAAATGAAAACAGGTTCCCAAAAAGCCACAAAACGAATTTTAAAAAGTCATAAATAACAACAAGAAGTCATATGAACGAAAAATATCACAAATATATTTAATAAGTAAAAAATAGTTTAAAAAGTCATCATAGCCTTCAAAAAGTCTCAAACAGGTTTATATAAATTTACAATGCATTTAAAAAAAGTCAAAAATGGTTTCAAAAAGTTTCAAAATAACAAGAAAAAAGTCACACACAAAAAATCATAAAAAATAAAAAAAAGGCCAGAAAACATATTAAAAAGTCACAAATAGATAGAAAAAAATGGCTTTGAAAAAATTATACACAAAGGTCACACACACAAAAATAAATAAATAAAATGATATATCTGCGCAATCGGCTTTTGCCTAGGTAATAGATCTGAAGGAGTGCAATATTAGGGTTTTTTTAAAAAAAAAAAAAAAGAGTTAACGAGGATATCTTTTTATAGGTATTTGGACTTATCAATAAAATATCATTTTATCCACGATCTAGGCATATATAGTGATAAGATCCGAAATTGCATAAAAGCTAATTTTAAGTTGAAAGACTATTTGGAAGTGGATTTAGTTTAAGGCGGGAGCACGACTTACAAATTGATCGCTTCGGTCTACCCTCGGCACACACGACTTGAAGCCTCATTATGGAAATTTAATGTTTCTTTATTTGTATTGTTTAGTTATTTTCCTTTTTAAATTTAGTTTGAATTATTTCCTAGAATAAGAGTTCTATTTTAATTAGGTTTCTTGCTCTCGAAGATTTAGATTAGGATTTTGTTTTTCTCCCACCCTATATAAAGGGATTTATATTGTAATGCAATACAGACTTGAATGATGAGTTCTGATTTTATACAGCTTGTGAGAGAATTATCTCTTTTCGTGTTCTAGGATTTAGAACAAATTATCGAACTTATCAAGGAGCGTGATTAACTCCTTGTGGCGTTCAACATCTCATTGGTTTTTATTCCCGCATCTTATTGGGTTTAGGATTTAATATACCCTAGGTTCTTGAGTCGTGAAATTTGAGTCAAGGAGTCCTACCAATCACCTACCGTGATTTTAGCTTTTCTGGGGTTGTTCCAATCTCGTTGTGGGTTTCATTGGCATTGCTCCAACGGGGTTCTCATCAGTTGGTATCAGAGCTTGGCTTTAAAATCAAGTAATCTATTTTTTCTTTGTTTTTCGTGTTCTTACTTAAAAAAAAAAATCTAAAAATTTACCGTTTGCCGAATCTGCCCAGACTTGATCGGTGTCCGTTTTCAGTGATCTCATAGTGAATTTTGAGTAGAAACGACCCAATAAACAAGATCAGTAGTAAACTACTGACCTGAGGCGTTTATAGGAAAATTCGATCTTTTAGGGCACTAAACACCCAGATTTCAATTTTTCAATCAATTTCTTGATTTCTTTCTAAATATTTTGTTTTGTTAGGAACAATAAAATAAATTCCACTTGCCCCTAAGTCATTATTTTCAAAAATTCTGAGATATTGATGTGATTGGGTATGGAGAAAATTTGTGGTGTTCCGTTTCAAACTCGGTTCTTGGTGAATGCTACGCCTTGTAATGTGGTTATTGATGAGAGGTATTATGATAATTTGGTTAGCACAATTGTGGTTAAAAAATTGGGGTTATATAAATTACGACATCTCAAACCTTACACAATGAGATTGAAGGACTGTGGAATAGTGGAGGTGGCTGAGCAAGTCGTAGTCGATTTTTCTATTGGAACATACAGTGATAAAATAATATGTGATGTGGTTCCCACAGAATCTTGTCATATATTATTAGGGGAGCCGTGGCATTATAAAAGAGATGTCACTTACAATAAGGCTAAAAACATGTGCAAGTTTGTCAAAAATGGGAAAAAGATTATCATCGCTTCTTTAACACCGGATAAAGCACTTGTTGATCAGAGAAAGGTGAGAAAAGAAAGCAATCCATTTGAAAGGGTTAACGGACTATTAAGGAAGACTAGTGAGAATCTAGAACTCTAAGAAAAGGGGATGGAAGAAAGGGAAGAAAATATGAGGAAAGAAATAGAAGAGAATGAAGGGAAAGAGAGGGATCAAAAGGAGCTAATTAAGATTGAGGAGAAAAAGGAAATTGAAAAAGACGAAGTAGGGTCAAACGAGAACGAAATTGGATTTGAACTAAATGAGCAAAAAATGATGATTGGAGATGTTGTAGAAAAGGAAGAGGAAGATGTGGTTGAGCAAGAAGGTGGGAAAATCAATTTTGTGGTGGAAGAGGTTGAGGTGAATCATGAGTCTAGGGAGCCGTTCCTTGTACTTGGTGAATCTAACATATCCCACCCTATTTTGTTTAAATCATTTTTGCAGGTTCTATCACATATTGTGGAACCTTGTTCATCACATTTGTTGACAAAAAGATTTGCACATCCATTCTATGGTGATATCAAGCTAAAGATATGCCATGTGTTGGTCCTTATTGATGGTGGAAATCTATTCCCCTTTGACCTAGGTAGGCATGGGCGTTCTTTAAATCATGTGGCGATTCGAGGACGAATCGTTTTGAAGAGGGAGGAGATGATAAGATCCGAAACTGCATAAAAGCTAATTTTAAGTTGAAGACTATTTGGAAGTGGATTTAGTTTAAGGCGGGAGCACGCCTTACAAATTGATCGCTTCGGTCTACCCTGAGCACACTACTTGAAGCCTCATTATGAAAATTTAATGTTTCTTTATTTGTATTGTTTAGTTATTTTCCTTTTTAAATTTAGTTTGAATTATTTCCTAGAATAAGAGTTCTATTTTAACTAGGTTTCTTGCTCTCCAAGATTTAGATTAGGATTTTGTTTTTCTCCCACTCTATATAAAGGGATTTCTATTGTAATGCAATATAGACTTGAATGATGAGTTTTGAGTTTATACAACTTGTGAGAGAACTATCTCTTTTTGTGTTCTAGGATTTAGAACAAATTATCGAACTTATCAAGGACCGTGATTAACTCCTTGTGGCGTTCAACATCTCATTGGTTCTTATTTCCGCATCTTATTGGGTTTAGGGTTTAATATACCCTAGGTTCTTGAGTCGTGAAATTTGGGTCAAGGAGTCCTACCAATCACCTACCGTGATTTTAGCTTTTCTGGGGTTATTCCAATCTCGTTGTAGGTTTCGTTGGCATTGCTCCAACGGGGTTCTCATCATTAGCAATCCATTTTATAATTCTTCTCACTATCTTTGGTGGAAAAATGATCCCACAAAGCAAAGAATTGTCCAGTACAAAATAACTTAAAAATATATTGATATTGATAACGAAAAGATCACAAGCCTTCTGTTCTTTAATCAATACGAAGTATTTGAACCCGATTCGATTTCATACTAATGTAGTAGTATACCAACGACGGAAATTATTCCGATTTCATTGAAGTTATAGATTAGAATCGCTCGAAAAAATTAGACATAATTGTAATACGAAAAAATTAACAATTAAGGACATCTTGTAAACTTTTTTTGCCTTCTACACTCCTTCTGAGCAATCGCATGGCTTTTGCAGCTTTTTATTACACAGGCAAAAGCCATGCGATTGCGTCGCTATGTCATTTTTTATTTTTTGTTTTTCGGAGACCTTTTTTTTTGGGTCTTTGTTAGTGTATATGTATTTATGAGTATTTATGAGTTTTGATGTGAAATAGGAGAGAGAATGAGTGGGATTGAGTGGTGAAGATTTATATAATATATTGGGTCTCAGAAAATATGTGGATGTAATTGGTTTGACTTTTGATATGAATATATTAAAATATGTAAAAATTTATTAAAAGTTGTAGAAGAACAGTAGCGATCCTTTTTAACTCTCTCTGAGGAAAATGAAATCCATCCGAAAGAGCAGACCCAAGTTGTCCTAAAGATAACACTCTGCGGTTTCAGATCCAACCGTTGGATGCAAAGACTGAAAGTTTGACCTTTGATCTTTGACCAAAGGGATTTGACATTTTGACCGACAACATTTATTGGTTTATATAATTACCTAAAAACCGACATGTACTCGACAGCCTGCACGTGCAAACAACCGCAAAGTTTGAGTTCCAATCCTGAAGAGAAATTTTCAAAGTACTCATCCATTATTTCTGAAGAAAATTCTTTCTAAAAATGGATCTCACAGGGTGCAATTCAAAATAAAGCAAGGATATATTTAGAAATTTTATTCTTTGTCACGACTCGTGTAGAAACGTTGCGCATTAATAAAGTAATAAGTATATATTATAATTTGAGGCATAAATAAATAAAGAATATAAATTTATTTTTACTGGGCGAATGGAATGATAAGTAAAAACGTTAGTGTTAATCTCGATTAACGACTTTGAAATTATAAATATATATTTTGAGTGGCACTACACATCAAACAAGATGAAATTTGAGTTTAACACTAAAGAATCACTAACACATTATGTATATCACCTTTAGAAGATTACAACTGTTGTGAAATAATTAGGAGTTGTCTTCAATTTTTTTTTTGGTTATTTTACTAAATAAAAAATATACATGAACAGTGAAATATATTAATTAATTCAAGAATATATGCTATTTTAATTGAATAGAACAAGACTTACAGAAAAGGGGAAAAAATTGAATAAAACCATAAAAAAAAAAAAGAATTGAGACAAAGGATTTAGATTCAACATTTAGGGCTTATTTTTTATACTATAAAATCCGCCAATTTTCACTAACTTTTTTCTCTCATCATTTTTAACTACTCATACAATTATTTTATAATTTTTTAATATATTTTCTCAATATATTTTCTCCAAATTTTAACCGCACAATCTAAATAAATTTCGAGTAGATAAATTTTATTCTGTATAGAACAAAGCCCTAGTTGGATTCTAATTTCCAACCCAATATGTAATAATTGCAATTACACCAAAAAATGTAGCAGACTGTCAATCTACGCAGGGAATTGAACTCTAGGAAAATTAATGTATTCCAATCAAAATATGTTTGGCAAGTATGGTATATCGTTATAGTTATGTGACATGTGCCACACCAAATTAGTTCTAATAACTTGACATGTGGTGTGCGCCAACGATGGATGACAACTAAGTGCCGGATCCTTCACTAAGGCAAATTGTAACTGTCCTGTAACTGAGTGATTTTATCTTATTTTAAATAATGAAAAATAATTTGTAGAAAATTAGAGTTTTCTCTGTATTTTGGACATAATCAGTCTGTAAGGATTCATTTCAAACTCAAGCAATCAACCCAATATTTCATAAATCCTTTTTCAATAAAAAAGAATATCAAAATCTTTGAAGACAATCACAACCATCATAAACTGTAGTAGCTAAATGAAAAAAATGATGGTGATGGTGGTCAACAGGCGATCCAAACTCAAGCTCAACTGCTTCCTGATAAGAAAAATATTAGGAAAATACGTGAGTTTTATAACCCAATGAATGGATAAGTTTGCAAACGCATATAGTTTTTCATCTAAAATATCTTCATAAAATTTATTTATAATCAAGTGCATAAATATAACAAATCATTGAAAATCATTGAGGTAATACTCATAGCTGAACAACACTGATTATACTATTTCCAATGGATTTTTCTTTCTAAAACTAAATTCTGTAATTAAAAATGATCTACTGAAAAATAACATAAAAAATACCAATGAGCAACAACACACTTATGCAGAGTACTCTCAATGCACGTGACGTGTAACTCAAAGTTTGATCTGTAATCTAAATATCTAGTTATACGCGCGTAGAGCAAGCCCCAAAGGCTAAGTACCCCCGTATACGGCTCAAAGCCTATGTGTGTACGAAAGTGGATCCCAAAGACCTCTGTAATTCTAGTCATACACTATGGAATATATCACAACAGTGCAGAACGGGTAAATCGACCAAGACACTTTATAATGGTTTTAAAAACATTCACATAATCTTTTAGAAAGGAAACTCTACTTAATAAAATCCTTGATTTTCTTAGATATTTATTGCAACATATCATTATAATCTTTAAAAGTATATTGGAATTTAAAAAATTGCTACTTTATGAAAAATATAGTATTTCCACTCACAAATTGCAAATTGCAAATTGCTCTTGGTTCGGCTAGTAAGCGGCCCCAATTGTCTTGTCACCACCTAAAATAATAACAGTATTCTAATTACAATCTATGCACTTAAATTCCCAACCAATGACATAACCACATTTAATACTAAATTTTAACTTTTTTAACATTTACTAATTTCCCCATTTTAGCGCTTTATTCTTTTTCTTTTATTGATTTTACAATATTCTATACTATTGAAACCACCCAATTGAATCACATAATAAAACCCTAAATTTTCAGCATCTAAATATGATGAATTCAATCCACTTCATCACCCACTACTCAATTAGCATCAATTCTACTTCAAAATAATTAATTAAGACAAGATAACCTCTTAATAACACCTAATTAAACCAACCCAATGATAAATTTCGAATCCCCAATGTTTATTGATAAAACCCTAATATTAATTTCACCACTTACCTCAGATTTAATGGGGGCAAAATTAAAGAAAACGCACTTGCTACACCAAACCACGACGAATCCACATTTTATCTTCTTTTTCCCCTTATTTTTCCTTTTTTTTTGTCTGTTTCTTTTTCTTTTCTCACGTGATTGGCTTTCGCCTGGTCTTTGAATTGCAGCTCACGAAAATATGAAGAATTGGCGCTAAGGCTTGGTTGGTTGGTGTTGTTGAGAATAATCGCAAGTGCACGATATCGCCACACAAGTAGTAAAATAGACTTTGTGAGCTCGGATTATCATTCCCACGAGGACTAATTTACTCAATATCGGTTTAAACTAATTACCGCAAAAATAATAAGGGAAACAAAAGCAATAAAGATGTAAAGATTGAAGATTTGGTAATTTAACACAAATTGTAAATAACACAAAAATAAATTGAAAAATAACAAAGAGTTGTTAAATTAATGGAAAGTAAAGTTGGGAATCCCAATTTATCTTTAAATATCATATTTGATTTCTCCTCTCAATTTCTAATCTCAAACTGTGTTAGATCGAATTCATGACTTTGATTTAATTTACCTATCTCGAATTCAAATCAATCCTATTTAATTAAGTCAACTACCATATCTCTATGTATAGTTTGAATAAGCCTTAATTAAATGCATTACCGAGCATATGAATTCATAAATATCCACCTGTCATGTGGGATCACAGCAATTATAAAAGTCTATCTCTAACTCTTATGTAGTTGTTGGATTTTACTACGTGGTCTAAATGTCTAACTCATCTCTCTGTTGATTAGAATTCACAAATCAATGATTTAGTGATCAAGTAAATCATGCGTTAAACATAGTAGTAAAATCAACACGTATAATAAAAGCCAAAGAAATTAAGAGTTAAAATCAAATCCCCAATCTAAATTACATCGTTCATCCCAACGAATAAAATTAATTGCTCATGCTAAATAATAAAGAAATAAAATAAATAAAGGAGTTCATCACCGGATCTATAAAAATCGAGAATAAAGTGTTGATCTTCGATCTCCTTCGAATCCTTGCAATTATCCCAAAATGATCATGTGTTTTTCTCTCAAAACTTCCTCCCCAAAAGCTCTCCAGAAACCCACCCAAAAACTCCCTTAGTTTGTGGCTACTCTCCTCTATTTATAAGCTCAAAAAAGGTCTTGATTTCTCGCACAAAAAGCAGCCAAAACCCACCAAAAATAGAATTCTAGTTAAATAAGGAATTTCTGCATGCGCTTGGATACGACCGTATGGTCAATTAATACGGCCGTATATCTCTCTCAGGTGGTTTTGCTCGTTTTTCCAGTTCCGGTGTTACGGCCGTATTCTCCCGTAGTTACGGCCGTATCATATTTACAGTACATGTCCTTCATCTTCCACTCGTGTTTGCTTTGGTCTCCGCTTTCCATTTTTTTACACTTTTTGGTCATTTTTGCGTCTTTTCACTTCTTTTTATTGTCGTCCATCCATGTTAGTCTTTTACCTAAAAATAGACAAAATTAATCATATTAGACACTCTAAAATACTTTTAAAAAACTATCTTTCTCTACCCTAAGTTTCCAAGCCTCTAGTGTTTGAGTCTTTTCTTGACACTTCAAACTCCTATCAATCTGTATTTCCTGATTTTTCTCTTTTCTTTTTTTCCGCTTTTTTCTTATTTTTTTTATATGCAGATGAAATGCAATGCCCCAACAATAATGCTTTCTCACTGACCCATGTAGCGAGCTTTAGGTCGATGACTCCCGAACTCGTCACTCAAGGCATCAGGTAAAATACCCTTCAGACTTAATCACCCGAGTCAATGAAGTAAGAGAATGGGGCACAAATGATATAAATGCAATAATGTTCCCTCTTTTTCTTTTTTTTTTTTTAAGAGTCGGGAGATTATTAGCATAGGTCAGTGCCGGTACAGACTCACCAACCAAAAATCCTTCAACTCAAAGCAAAGACTTCAAAACATCAAATTACAGTTCATCCAACATAGAGTCACTAGTCTTACCACCCTAAAACTTGGCCTTTTAGCTAGTTCTATCCTATAATTCGGTTTGGGAGAATTGCCTAGTTCTAGTTGTTAGATATTTGATTGTAGACAATCAAGGGGAACGCAGCATCTAGATTACACCCCAACATAAATCTAAGTCACACAATGGCCATGTGCTCATATAAGATCAGTCGTGCAATAATAAAGTGACATGAATTTTTTTTTTAGAAAAGAAAAACACCGACACAATATTATGACTCATAATTAAACACACATACAACAATTTAAAATCACACGCCCAAACTTAAAACCAACATTGTCCTCAATATAAAAACCAAGATAAAAGAAGAAAAAAATTACTAAACATCCCAGCAGATTAGTTGTAGCATCAGGGGGTGTTGGGTCCTTGTGTCATGGGTTTGGGCCTTACGATCAATTTTACAAAACACACACATCATGAGAAGCAATCATTTTATTAAAAATAAACATGCACTCATACTAAGAAAAAGATAAGAAAAATAAAGTCAAGCATGCAAAGCACACACAGAGAGAAATAAAGAAAATGAAAGAAATATTGGGTTACCTCTCAATAAGTGCTTTATTTATTGTCTAAAGCTCGACTGTTGGTGTCAATAGTCATTGCGGTTTGAAACGAACTTGGGAAGCCTTTAATTGATTGATAATGCATTCCTTATTCTTTTCTAACTTTTTCCTCTTCCATTTAGGCATCCACAGTTCATGCAAATTACTTTGAGCTTTCTGATCGGACTTGTCTGGTTCAACATCCTTTTTTTTTTAATTGCCTCAAGTTCGAAACAACATCCTTTTACTTTGAACTTCTTTGTTTTCTCCTTTATGAATGTTGAATATGACTTTTTCCTAATCAATCCTGAAAATTAGCTATCATTTTTCCACATCAATTAGAGCTCATGCAGTGGCTAGGAATGGTAGTCCAAGAATGAGCGGCATTCTAATATCCTCTTCAATCTCCATTATCATAAAGTATGTGGGAAAAATAAATTTTTCCACTTTTACCATGATATCCTCTACTACACCACATGGACATTTGATTGTTCGATCTGCTAGCTACAATGTCACTGTCGTCTGTTTTGGCTCGCCTAACCCAAATTTTTTGTAGACAGACAATGGCATTAAATTTACACTGGCAACTAAATCATATAAAGATCTATCAAAATTTATATTACCAATATTGCAAGGGATCGAAAAACTCCTTGGATCCTTTAATTTTGGTAGCAGCTTATTCTGCAAAATTGCACTACATTTTTCCGTCAATGCCACAGTTTCGAACTTCTCCAATTTTCTTTTCTTTGACAGCATCTCCTTCATGAACTTCAAATACAGTGGCGTTTGAGTTAGAGCATCTGCAAATGGAATATTGATGTGTAGTTTCTTGAAAATCTCCAGAAATGTGGTAAATTGTTTGTCAAGTTTGCTCTTTTGTAGCCTCTGTAGAAATGGAATGGGTGACACGTAGGTTTTTACTGGAGTTATAGTTTTCTTCTCAATTTCCCCTTCAGCACCAATTTCAACAAATGGTTCAGCTTTCTCTCTATCTTTCTTTTGTTCTTCAATCACTGAACCGTGGGGCTCCTTCACTGGCCTCTCAACATTAATTTCAGGTAATTGTACCCCACATCTCGTTGTTATTGCCTATACATCTGTTTGTTTAGCTCGTGCTATTAGCCTCTGAGGAAATGAAATTGGCTGTATGTAGGCCTTTGGTGGAATATATGGCACGATTTCTTCTTCAGCGGACTGAACTTTGGGCTCCTCTTTCACAGTAGAGATGGCATTAGCTTGCTCTCTTAAATTCTTATCAGCGTTACTCGGGAATGTTCACGAGGTCTTTCTGCCAGTTGTAATGCCATCTACCCAATTTGCACCTCTAAATTTTTTATGGAAGCCTGGTTATTCTTAGCGTTCACTTCAATTCATTCCAACACCTTATCTGTCTTCTGCATGTACTATTAGAATATATCCCACAAACTTGGCTTGTTCTCAGGTGGAGGGTAGTTATTAGAGCTATCCCCATATCTGAGATTTAGGTGAAATTTCCACCCTGAATTATAAGTTTGAGAATAGGGGTTGAACTGCTGCCTATTATTGTCCCCCACATAGTTCACTTGCTAACTTTGAGCTCCTAGTAGCATGCATTCAGAGATGTGATGTTTCGCTCCACAATGGCCGCATACCGGACTTGACTGAATAGAATGGGCACCTTGAGTTTGCGCTCTCACTGGCAGTTCCACTTGTTTTGTTAAAGCAGCAATGTGAGCATTGGTGGATGCTAGTGGATCACTCTCATGCGTTACAGGTCCTTTCTTTAAGACCACTTTATCAGATGGGAACATGGTTTGTGTCTTAGCAATTAACTCCAATAAGTCCCATACTTGATTCACTTGTTTGTTGGTGATGGATCTGTTGGATGACGAGTCCACAATGGACTTGAACTATGGAGATAATCCAAAATAGAAGTACTGCACCTGAGTTCCTTTGTCAATCCCATGATTAGGGCATTTTCTCAGTATGCTTTTGAATCTATCCCAAGCTTCATAGAAAGTTTAACCATCGAATTGTTGGAAAGTCGAGATGTCGAGCTTCATTTTGCAACTTTGACCGATGAGAAATACTTATTACAAAATTTTCTGACCAAATTGTCCCACGTTGTGATACTAGCATCAGGCTCCGAATCTAGCCACTCCAAAGCACTGTCTTTCAAAGTGTATGGGAAAAGATGAAGTCTTATGCCATCTTCATTAATGCCCTTGAACTTAAAGTTCTGGCACATTCTCAAGAATCTTGCAAGGTGAGTGTGTGGGTTCTCATAGACGTTGTTGCGATCAATCCACACCGCAAGTGTACGGATCGTATAAGTAATAAAGTGGACTTTTAAAGTCCGGATGTGGTACCCACGAAGACTGATTTATTCCCACGTTTACTCTAACTAGCCTTAACCGAAATAAATAAGTTGAGATCAATTAATTTCCTAATCTTGCAAAAATTAAATTATTAAATTAAATTGCTAAATCTAAAATTAAAATTAAGAATTAAATTGGAACAAATTAAAAGAATGATTTTTTACGGTTTTAAATCAAATATGGGAAAACTAGCATTATGGTTTCGAATCCACTTTTCATTTAGTTATCCTCCAGTTATCAAATTGACAATGAAAGTTAGTTTTGACTATTCAATTCACAAAATTTGTTGAATAATCTTTCTCAAGTAGAATTCAACCTATTTATATGACGTGTTAACTATATCTCTATGATAACAATGTCATAAAAATGCATTACAACGCAAGAATTGCATAAAAACATCGCACAAAGCATAGGGGTATTCTCATCCCCTATCGGACTTTGTGGTTTTCAACAAAAGTCTAATCTATTCACGATTTCTCAATACAATAAATAGATCACAGATCAACTTTGGCCACAAGTTGTAAAAGAAAGCATAATTATATTGAAAACTCAAAACCGAACGTTCATCTTAGCATAAGAATTAATAAAACATCAAATTAACAATCCGGATTCAAACCAAAATCAAAGTTTCATCTCTACCCTAATGCTATGAAAAGTTTAGCCTATCATGTTATAAAAATCAGAAGAAAAACAGAAAGAGAAAGCCATCACCGAATTTACGTTGTGTTCTTGAGCTTGGATCTTCAATTATGGCTTTTTTTCTCCAACTTTTTCCTAGATGATTGCTCCAACTTTCGTTCCCCTATGTTCTCCCCCGAAATAGGTCGAGTTCTGTATTAATAGATGCAAGAAAGCCCAAGAAAACCAGGTCCAATTCAGTTTCGGAAAGTTTTCCGAAAATCTGCCCGATATAACCATGCTATCGCGCGTGCGATCGCATGGTTATAAATTTCCAAAGGCATGCGGTCGCGCGTGCGACCGCATGGTTATAACAGATTTCAACTTCTGCCATCTTCCAATTTAGTCCCCAAAGTTTAATTGCAGGGCAAGTCCTGAACTTCCAACTTTGATCAATTGAGTCCACAAGCTTTTGATTTCTTCAATTTGGCTCCCATTTGATTTTTCTTCACCTCCCCCAACTTTTATTTCTTCCAATTGAGTCCTTCCAACTTTGATTTGTGTCCCTTTTTGTCCAAAGTTGTAATATTTTCTTCAATTCCCGGTTTTCTCTAAAATAGAACCAAATATCGCTAAATTAGATGCGAAATTAATTAAAAATGAGAAAAACATATAGTTTAAGAGACCTAAATAAGTGCATAAATTGCACTTATCAAACACCCCCAAACTAGAACAATTGTTCGTCCTCGAACAATAAAACTAAACTTAAAGAAAGAAAACCAACAAAGTAGCTAATCACCAACTATGAACAGGACTCGCGGTCAAACTGTGTACCATATGCCTCAGGCAAACGAAATGATAATGAAAACTCAAGTTGGACAAACAAAACAATCACCAAAAAGAAATTCACTTACCCAAATGCTCGACTATCTAGTGTGTGTGTGCTAGTCATCGCCTAACTCAAGTGCCTGTTCAAGTATCACCACAGAATGTTCAACACAAAACCATGCCTGTACTCCCAAGTGGTTGAATATCCTCACCTCGCTCATGAATCACTCCTGATGCTTTTCTCTCAATTCCCGAGGCGTTTCTAGCTTGTGATTTCTACAAAATATATTATGCATTTTTTTTCACACAAGACGTCAAGAAGAGTGACTAAATGATGAAAAGTATTACAACTTCGACCACTTTGATCTCAAGTTTCCAAATTCCCAGCCTTTGAGCCCTTTCCTGGCACCTTTATAATTTTATTCAGTGGATTTTCCTTTTACTTGCTCCTTCACTGATAATGGCTCTCTTCGCTCACTTTGTTTTTTTTTCTTTTTTCTTTTTCCTTTTTTTTTTTTTTGTGCAATTTTTCTTTTCAGCTTTTATCCCGCAAGTAGCTCTCGCTCTATTTCCCTAGAGGTAGCCTTCTTCACCGTAGATCGTCCTCTAAACATTGGTTATGAAAAGCACCCAGATTACTCGGTGGCGACTCTCACTCTCTAGGGTAGGCAAACTTTTTCCTCAAGGTCCCTCTCATCTACTAAACCATCATCTAAATCCAAAATTCGATACTTAACATATGATAGTATCGGTATAAACTCGCCAAATTAAAAATCCTTCAACTTAAAGTGGAAGTATCAAGACTTCCAAAGAGCAATCCCTCCAACATAGAGTCACTACATCTTACCACCCCCAAACTAGACCATTTGGGCTAGTTGGATACTAAAATAGTGGTTGGGAGAACTACCGATCCTAAGTGTAACATTGGGGCTCAAAGGTAGTCCTAAAGGAACACAAAGATCTAGGTGATAAGTCAATAAGAAAGAGAGTTAAACAATGACTATGTGCTCTTTTGATTAATCGAACCTGAGATAAGTGAATAGAAAATTTGAAAATTTTCAAGTGTTGTTTCAAATCCAACTATGAGTTCATTAGAAAAATTTAGGCACCTTGTCATCATCGGTACACAACTCGACCAAAACAAAGAAAAGACAAAACAAAGACAAAACAGATTTTTTTTTTTAGCAACTGTATACGAACAAAAACCGGGTGAAAGAGTGTTAAAATGAAGAGCAAACGGGCATCCAATATATATAAAGATTTGAAGTACAGCTTCAATCTTTCCCACATAAGCATACAATACAAAAGTGCCCCCACCCAAGCAAAGAGAGTACATTGCCCCCAATGTATGCGCAATTAAGATCAAAGAGAAAAGTACAATAAGAAGCAATAAGAAAAGACAAAAGAGGCAGAAACTCCCCTACTAGATCCCGTGAGGTGGAGGGGACAACGGATCATGATGAATCCCGTATGCTGACTCTAAGCGGTCCATCCTCCTGGCTAAGATGGCATGTCCCTCCTCAATGCGCCCCATAGAAGCCTGGTGCATCAAACCGGTTGTGGCCCTCTAGGCGTGCGGTGATCTGGCCGGAGGAGGCGGTGTGTCTCGTGTCGGTCGGTTTGCCCCTTTCTGCGGTTGGCGACTGAAGTGTCCCGAGGTTGATCCGCAGCCGCTCGACCGGGTACTCCCGAGAATGCGATGGTATCTCGACTATTGAGGCGGATACTGAGATAAGGCAGGAAAGATGAGCTTGCGGCCCTTTATGCGATCCAAAGTCAACCACAAGCCGATAAATGAGGCTCCCAAGATCAATCTTCCTCCTCGGGCTAAGTGACACAACAAAGTAGCTCGATCCTCGTAAGAGTAGTAAGATGGGTGGTCGGCTCGATGTTAGTGCAGATAAAGATATACAAAGACCTCGTAATATCCGGAGATCAGCGTAGGTAAAGCCGGTAGAGCGTGGCCATGCGTCATCTGATCCATATAAAAATCGGGCCACCTCAGCAATATCCTCATCAAGTGGCACTGGCTCAACATCAGCATGTGTGAGGCCGAGTGCTGTATCAATGATCCCCGGGCTGAATGCGACCCACTGGCCTGGTACCCACGTCTCCTGATAGTGGGGCGTCCCAAGAATGTCGATCCGATCATTGAAATTGGCATAGCACTCGCAGACCAGATCATTATAGCACTGGACGGGTCAGGCTACTCGCTCCCATCCGGCTCTGGTGATGAGTTGCTCAATCACCGTAATCCGAAAGTCACCGAGGGTCACCTCCCGCTCGGTGATGTAGAAACCCTTCTTCTTGAGCAGTTTTTTTAGGGTCTGCTCTTCCTTCCTACCCCGACTACGCGGAAACTCAGTGGGAGTACTATCCTGTGCGGGGCTCTCTCTAGCCACACCCTTGCGCTTGCGCGATGATCCCTCTCCGTCATCACCGTGCCCACTGGGGTTCTTGGTACGAGGCATTGTACCTGCAATGATAAAAGTTGACAATCAGTTTCCAAATATAATGATATAGTAAGGAACACCTAGAAAAGCACCCCCAAACTAAAGAAAATTGCATAAGATAAAAGAAGTTCACATAATTGACCAAATGAATGTGGGGCCCGCAAAAACAGTGCAAAATGATGCAAAGATGGAACGGACCCGACACTACATAAAGTACATGTCTCAAGTAATCACATGGAAAAAATTGATGCAATTCTATCAAGTTTGGAATAAAAAATGAGGGTGGTGAAGTGGGTGAAGTGAGAGTGATGCAGCTCGAGCGGCGTCAAGCCATGACTCGAGTCGCGTCAGGGCAATGACTCAGGTGGCGTCAGGCCATGACTCGAGTCACGTCGGGCAGTGACTCAGGTGGCGTCAGGCCATGACTCAGGTGGCGTCGAGCGATGACTCGTGGCGTCGAGCGTTGACTCAGTGGCGTCGAGGCGTTGACTTCAGGTGGCGTCAGGCCATGACTTGAGTCACTGCACCAACTTTGCCTAGGCCAAACTCAATGTTCAGTTTGTGCAATCAATGGAAATTTCACACCAAAGTGATCTTGTAACGATGTAGAATCATGCAATGAAGTTGAAACAGATTAGGAAGCTCAAAATTTCATTGCAACATGTTATCGAACACTTGGCGTGCACGATAGTTTTTAAGAGATTTGCAACAAATTATAAGCAATGCAGCTACCAAAACATCACAGCAACACCTAAATTCATCCTCTAAACATCCTACGGCCCATACTCCTCAGCATTGTCACACAAAATCGAAAAAATAACACCACAGTAAACAACCATAATCGTTCACTTTCGACAAAGCATCCTAATCTCGATTCACAGACTGAGTATGCACAAAAACGAGCCTAGATTCGATCATTAATATAGCATACGCATCAATTAAAGCCTAAAATCAATCAAAATTTCGAATTAAACCCTAGGGGAATGCCTACTGTCGAAATCATGGTCCATTATGAGCTAAAGCTTGAAATTGTCGTACCTGAGTCTTCAAATGCCACGGAAATCACTAAATTTGATAATGAAAATGTTAAATTGAGTTCGAGCACAGTGAACCCGAGCCTAGATGTGAGAATATATGTCAAATCCTTGGAGTCTACGCGTGTTAACTAGGGTAGAGCATCAATGGTGACGTGAGATGATTAAAAACTGATTAAAGATGTGTTGATTATAAAGGGAATTCACAGGTGAAGCTTTGGGGAAGAAGAAATTAGGGTTCTTGTTCGAAAATTTGGGGAAAATTATGGTTGTTTCTGTGTTTTTAAAATCTGACTTTGGGATCCCTTTTGTACCATGTGATCGCATGCGCGATCGCATGGTAGAATGTTTTGCTGGTAGTGCATGCGGTCGCATGCGCGACCGCATGCATCCCTGCTCCAGTTTTTTTTTTTTTCAAATGAAATGTTGGGACTACTCTAAAGTGGGAAATCAAGTGAAAATTGGTTTGATAAATTTTTGTGGAGTTTTGACCCGAAAGCGAGGAAAGAAACAACTAGGAATGTGAAAATACGAACTAGCATGCAAAACTTGATTCTAAACTCAACACTAGACTTAAAACTGAAAGTAAAACTTAAGGAAACTACATGAACATGAACATCAACTAGAAATGTAAAAATGCAGCCTATATGCAAAGCTTGACTCTAATACTTAAAACGAAACTTAGAAATATCAAGAAAACTAGAATAAAGGATACGGGGGTGGGTTGCCTCCCACCAAGCGCTCTGTTTATAGTCTAAAGCCCGACTTTTGGGAGCACTTCCTCTTGACTAAGGTGGCTTCAAAGGGTCTTTTAAAACCCCCAAACTTTTTCTTGCAATTTGCTCCACTTCATAGCAGAGATGAGCCGGTTGTTGGGATCCTGGTGGTAGGACGATGCTAAATGTCACATTTTCATCCTGTACGCGCAAGCTCACCGTTCCAAGTTCCATGTCTATCAGAGCTCGGCTTGTAGCAAGGAACGGCCTTCCCAATATAAGTGGCATCCCATGTCTCGCCCATATCCACTATCAAGAAATCAACCGGGAAGATGAATTTCCCTACTTTTACAAGCACGTCTTCTAGCAAGCCGTACGGGTGCCTCAACGAGCGGTCTGCAAGCTGGAGAGTGACATAGGTGGGCTTCGGATCTCCTAAACCAAGCTTGTCAGAGATGATAGAGGCATTAAATTCACGCCGCGCCAGATCACATAGAATTGTATTAAAAATAAATTACCAATAGTACAAGGGATAGAAAAACTCCCTGGATCCTTTAGCTTTGGTGGTAATTTTTCTTGTAGGACTGCAGTACATTCCTCGGAGAGTGTTATAACATCACTATCATCCAGCTTCCTCTTCTTTATTAGCATCTCCTTCATGAATTTGAGATAGAGAGGCATTTGAGCCAGGGCTTCTGCGAAGGGAATATTGATGTGCAGTTTCTTGAAAATTTCTAGAAACTTGGAGAATTGTTGATCCAATTTGCGCTTCTGGAGCCTTTGAGGAAACGGTATAGACGACATATAAGGTTTCACTGGCACTGTTGTCTTTTCTGATGAATTTGCCACATTATTTTCAACCTGTGCCTCAACCGGTACCTTTTGCCTCTCTTCTTGCTCTATCTCCTCAATTGTCTCATCTTCTTGCCGTTTAGAAGGCCTCTTAACATGGATCTCGGGAAGTTGCACGCCACTTCTAGTAGTGATAGCCATGACTTGTTCTCCGGGGTTCACTTCAGTATTGCTGGGTAGAGTACCTTGTGGTCGGCCCGAGATACTGCTAGCCAGTTGCCCAACTTGCATTTCCAGATTACGAATAGAAGCTTGCTGATTCTGGAGTGTAGTATCGGTCTTCTTCATACACTGATCGGTGCGATCCATGTATTTCTCAGTTCTCTCCATAAATCTACCCAAAACTTCTTCAATTGAGCTTTTCTTCTCCGGTTGCTGGTAAGGAGGTCCTTGGAATCCTTCATTATTCTGATTATCTCGCCACCCAAAATTTGGGTGATTACGCCAACCTTGGTTATAAGTGTTGCTAAATGGGTTGCTAGGTTGCCGTTGACCTCCTTGAATATAGTCAACTTGAGCAGTGCGGTGAGCGATAATAGGGCACTCACTGGTACTGTGGTTAGCTCCACACTCATCGCAAGTGAGTGGTGTAGGTGCTTTTGAGCTACCTATCTTTACTATACTCTCCACCCTGTGAGCTAATGCATCAATTTTTGCGGTCAGAGCAGTGAAATTGTCGACTTCATATACTCCAGATGCTCTACCATGATTTCTTCTATCAGACGCCCACATCGCTGTACTATTTGCAATCCTTTCGAATAGCTCAAGTGCTTCAGCGATTATTTTGGTACGAAGCGATCCATTTGACGATGAATCTACCAAACTCTTACATGAAGGAAGTAGCCCCGCATAAAAATATCGCATTTGCCGGCCCATTGCTGATCCCATTATGCGGGCACTTCCTTAGCAAGCCTTTAAACCTCTCGCTAAGCTTCGTCAACGACTCCGAGTCATGTTCTTTGAAAAATAGATATCTCGTGTTTCAACTTAGCAATCTTGACCGGAGGAAAGAACTTGGTACAGAATTTTTGAGCTAGGTCGTTCCATGTGGTGATGCTTGCGATTGCCTGAGAATCAAACCATTCGAGAGCCCTATCACGCAAAGCACGGAACAACCTCGCCTAATCGCGTCATCCGATATGCCCGATATTTGAAGTGTTCACACATCTCTAAGAACCGAGACATGCGTATGAGGATTCTCATCCTGGCAATCCATAAAATTGGTGCCCATTCTGGAAGAGATGGATCACATCTGTCTTGAGCTGAAAATTGTTCTGCCCAAATGGAGGGTACACTATACTAGATTGGCTTTGGATGATCTGTGGCGTCATAAAGTCCCCAACTAGCAAGTTATCCTCGTCCACAGCCTCTTGGATACGGGCTTCACCGTTGTTGATACGTGCAATTTCATTATTAGCTGCCATCGCTTTCTTGCTTTGTTTTTTGTTTTTTTATTTTTCTCTAGCTTCTCTACGCCTTTAATGAAAGGTACGCTCGATCTCGGGGTCAAGTTCGAGAGGTAGACCGAGTTGTGCACTTCGCATAAACCTGAGAGAGAACGAGAGAAATTGTGAACGAAAAATGCAATAAAATTAAATAAAAGAAAATAAAGTTCGAATTAGTGCTAGCTAATCTAAACGGTAAAATAAATACAGTCCCCGGCAACGGCGCCAAAAACTTGTTGCGATCAATCCACACCGCAAGTGTACGGATCGTATAAGTAATAAAGTGGAATTTTAAAGTCCGGATGTCCTACCCACGAGGACTGATTTATTCCCACGTTTACTCTAACTAGCCTTAACCGAAATAAATAAGTTGAGATCAATTAATTTCCTAATCTTGCAAAAATTAAATTATTAAATTAAATTGCTAAATCTAAAATTAAAATTAAGAATTAAATTGGAACAAATTAAAAGAATGATTTTTTACGGTTTTAAATCAAATATGGGAAAACTAGCATTAAGGTTTCGAATCCACTTTTCATTTAGTTATCCTCCAAATTATCAAATTGACAATGAAAGTTAGTTTTGACTATTCAATTCACAAAATTTGTTGAATAATCTTTCTCAAGTAGAATTCAACCTATTTATATGACGTGTTAATTATATCTCTATGATAACAACGCCATAAAAATGCATTACAACGCAAGAATTGCATAAAAACATCGCACAAAGCATAGAGGTATTCTCATCCCCTATCGGACTTTGTGGTTTTCAACAAAAGTCTAATCTATTCACGATTTCTCAATACAATAAATAGATCACAGATCAACTTTGGCCACAAGTTGTAAAAGAAAGCATAATTATATTGAAAACTCAAAACCGAATGTTCATCTTAGCATAAGAATTAACAAAACATCAAATTAACAATCCGGATTCAAACCAAAATCAAAGTTTCATCTCTACCCTAATGCTATGAAAAGTTTAGCCTATCATGTTATAAAAATCAGAAGAAAAACAGAAAGAGAAAGCCATCACCGAATTTAAGTTGTGTTCTTGAGCTTGGATCTTCAATTATGGCTTTTTTTCTCCAACTTTCTCCTAGATGATTGCTCCAACTTTTGTTCCCCTCTATTCTCCCCCGAAATAGGTCGAGTTCTGTATTAATAGATGCAAGAAAGCCCAAGAAAACCAAGTCCAATTCAGTTTCGGAAAGTTTTCCGAAAATCTGCCCGATATAACCATGCTATCGCGCGTGATCGCATGGTTATAAATTTCCAAAGGCATGCGGTCACGCGTGCGACCTCATGGTTATAACAAATTTCAACTTCTGCCATCTTCCAATTTAGTCCCCAAAGTTTAATTACAGGGCAAGTCCTGAACTTCCAACTTTGATCAATTGAGTCCACAAGCTTTTGATTTCTTCAATTTGGCTCCCATTTGATTTTTCTTCACCTCCCCCAACTTTTATTTCTTCCAATTGAGTCATTCCAACTTTGATTTGTGTCCCTTTTTGTCCAAAGTTGTAATATTTTCTTCAATTCCCGGTTTTCTCTAAAATAGAACCAAATATCGCTAAATTAGATGCGAAATTAATTAAAAATGAGAAAAACATATAGTTTAAGAGGCCTAAATAAGTGCATAAATTGCACTTATCAGACGTGACCATAGAATTGAAGGATATTGCTGAACAAGTTAATCAGATCGGCTTTCAGTTGAAACTCATTCCTCCCAAACGGAGGATATATGATGCTCGATCGGGATGGGGTCGGCTGGTGGAGTCAAAATTGCGCCATCGGTAGATTTCCACCATCATCATCATCACCTTCCTCTTCTTCATCTTCTTGTTCCGCATTTCTCCGATTAATCAAAACAACTCTTCTTTGTGCTTCTTCCTCTGCCTCCACCCGGGGTGTCGCTTCCTCCTCGGCCATGCGTTCCATTACTAATTTGCGTCTGACTCTTAATGTACGTTCAATTTCTGGGTCAAATTCTTCTAAAATGCCCCATTGTGAGCGGATCATGCACCGGACGCAAATTTCTGCAAAAATTTAAATAAAAACAAGTATCAAAATTCATTTATAAATAAATACTAAAATTAAACTAAAACTAAAATTAAAAACTATGATTAATATAAACCGATATTAAATAAAAATAATCCCCCGGCAACGGTGCCAAAAACTTGTTGTTGAGAATAATCGCAAGCGCATGATATCGCCATAAAAATAGTAAAGTGGACTTTGTGAATCCGGATTATCGTTCCCACGAGAACTAATTTACTCAATATTGGTTTAAACTAATTATCGCAAAAATAATTAGTGAAACAAAAGCGATAAAGATGTAAAGATTAAAGATTTGGTAATTTAACACAAATTGTAAATAATACAAAAATAAATTGCAAAATAATAAAGAGTTGTTAAATTAATGGATAGTAAAGTTTGGAATCTCAATTTATCTTTAGATATCCTAGTTGATTTCTCCTTTCACTTTCTAATCTCAAGTTGTGTTAGATCGAATTCACAACTTTGATTTAATTTACCTCTTTCGAGTTCAAATCAATCATATTTAATTAAATCAACTATCATATCTCTATGTATAGTCTGAATAAGCCTTAATTAAATGCATTACCGAGCGTAGGAATTCATAAATATCCACCTGTCACGTGAGATCACAGCAATTATAAAAGTCTATCTCTAGTTCTTATGTAGTTGCTGGATTTTACTACGTGGTCTAAATATCTAACTCACATCTCGGTTGATTAGAATTCACAAATCAATGATTTAGTGATCAAGTAAATCATGCGTTAAACACAGTAGTAAAATCAACACGTATAATAAAAGCCCAAGAAATTAAGAGTTAAAATCAAATCCTCAATCTAAATTACATCGTTTATCCCAACGACTAAAATTAATTGTTCATGCTAAATAATAAATAAATAAAATAAATAAAGGAGTTCATCACCGGATCTAGAAAAATTGAGAACAAAGCATTGATCTTCGATCTCCTTCGAATCCTTGCAATTGTCCCAAAATGATCGTGTGTTTTTCTCTCAAAACTTCCTCCCCAAAAGCTCTTTAGAAGCCCACCCAAAAACTCCCCTAGTTTGTGGCTACTCTCCTCTATTTATAAGCTCAAAATAGGTCTTGATTTCTTACATAAGAAGTAGCCAAAGCCCACCAAAAATAAAATTCGAGTTAAATAAGGAATTTCTTCGCTTGCTTGGATACGGTCGTATGATCAATTGATACGGCTGTATATCTCTCTCGGGTATTTTTGCTCGTTTTTCCAGTTTCGGTGTTACGACCGTATTCTCTCGTAGTTACGGCCGTATCATATTTACAGTCTAGGTCCTTCATCTTCCACTCGTGTTTGCTTTGGTCCCCGCTTTCTTTTTTTTTTGCACTTTTTAGTCATTTTTGCATCTTTTCACTTCTTTTCGTTGTCGTCCATCCATGTTGGTGTTTTTACCTAAAAATAGACAAAATTAACCATATTAGACACTCTAAAATACTTCTAAAAAACTATAAAATAAACGCTAATAAAATACTTATCAGTTGGTTGGTATAACTTTTAACTTATATGGAATTTACAACTTAAGTCTTCGCCCTCATTTAAGCAATTTAAGCTGGTCCTTGAGACCTTATATTATACCACTGATCCATGAACTTCTAATTAATTCAATTAAGTTTATAAACTTTCAATAGACCAAATTAACTTCCTTTAAGACTCTGACCTTGGCCCATAATTAACGGCTTTGGCCAAGTAGCAATTGAAATTTAAATATGTAAAAATTTGGGTTGTAACATTATGTTTCTAAAGAAATTTTAAAATTTAAACTATTCTTCTATTTTTATTTTATTTTTTCCCGAGGTGGTTTTTTTTCAAATTTTCTGTAAAAACTATTATTTACCAAGTGCGCTTCACTAGAAGTTCAAATCTGCTATTTTATTTCGTGTTCAGCCCTATCAACATAACCATATACCCCACCAAGTATATTAATTTAATGAGATAAACCGTTTTGATTGGACACAACAAGTAGAGCGTTTCAATGATAATGCGAGTTTGGAAAATTAATTGACATGTCTTAGAATAGTCATTGTGCAAAATTAAGAGCGAGCATCTACAATGGATGATTTTTAGTAAGGGTGGGCAAAAGAACCATGAACCGTGGTTTAACTCAACCCAACCAATCCTAAATCGTTTTTGGTTGGTTTTGGTTTTGATTGAATTCTAAAAAAGTTTGGGTTGGTTTTAAATCATTTTACAACTTTTATAAATTGGCTTTCGGTTTAACCCAAACAACTAAAAACTAACTAAACCATTCAACCCAAAATATTACACCAATTTTACCCAAACACTACTTTATTTTTCTATTTTCTATTTATTTATTATTGTAGATATATTTTATAATTTAATTTTAATAAATTAAATTTTAATTCAAAAGTAATACTGGCAGCAAGTCGCCGACAACCAGTGGGAGGTCCCCGGCAAGTTGCCTTTTTTTTTCCTTTTTCTTTTTCATTCCATTCTTTATTTTCTCTTTTCTTTTATTTTAACTTTAGTTAAAGCCGACCCAATTCAAAATCAACCCAACAAAAAATGGTCTTTAGGCCTGGTTCCAAGCCTGAAACGTGTTGAATTGGTTTTAAATTATTTTCTAAATTAATTGATTTGATTTGGCTTGGTTTGGTTTTGCCCCAAGAGGTAAAACCAACCACCGCGCACCCTGATTTTTAGGCATTCTCAATTTGAGGAGTAAGAAAGACAACAATTTTAATTGGTTTCATATTTCTTCCAATTTTATTCCAATTTTCACTTATTTTAAGGGTTATTCTCGCAAAATGACCACAAAGTATCAATTTTATTACAATTCCAACCGCATTCTTTTTTTTAATCCTGAAACCTCCTCTAAACTTTCAGAAGTTATCACAACACTCCCCAATAATGGTTTCCACACAAATCTACCGTTAACTTGCCTTTTTTGTCGTTTAGTGCACTAAAAGATTGGGGCTGTTGTGAAATCAACCCAATAAAAAAAGGGAAAAAGAAAAAGGGAGAATATCAAGTTTTAGCAATGTGTAAATTAGTCCTCAATCTCTTTGTACATGTAACCAACAATCAATAATAAAAGTAATTGCAGTACCTATAAAAATTTTAGTAAAAATCTATCACTGTTAAAAATATACAAAATATAAGAAATATATCACTGTAAAAATATACCTATAAAATTTTCTTATATGTAAAAGAAATTTCCATCCAAGATTTAATAGTTGGTCCATTCTTAATCTCGGTAAAGTCCACCTTGTTGCAATAGAAACGAACAAGAACAAATAGGTTTTAGTTAATGTAATAAAGATACCAATTATTGTTTCACTTTACCTCTTTCAAAAAGCTCATAAACGAATAGGTACAAAATGGAAATATTCCAACCTCCCAAGTAAAGAACTGTTGCAAATAATGAAGAAACTAGTAGATTCAGATACGAAGCAGCATAAAATAAACCAAAGTTTATACCTGGATATTCGGTTTGATAGCTTGCTACTAATTCCTCATCTACTTCTGGTAAATCAAAAGGTAATCTTTCACACTCGAGCACTCAACTAGAGAAGAAATTAGAAAAACAATAAACTGTATAGGCTGACACCACAAATTCCATCCCTAAAAACCATATTTTGGCTGTGCTTCAACTGTATCAATTGTACTAAAACTATTAGATAATCATAATCGATGATAACATCACTGTTTCCATCCCTATTACAGAATTGTGCTTGAGATTTTCACCTCTACGGCTCCTCAGAGGTCGAAAATAAATCGAAGTACCCCTCAGTATTATTTATTACCATTTTTTATCACTTTTTTATCCATTCTTTTTTATTCTAAATCAATCACATCCACGTATCATATCACATCCATAAATCTCCACTATTCAACTTCACTCATTCTCTATCCTCTTTTATATTAAAAACTTTTAAAAACCATTAAAAACCAACCCCTATCACCCTAATATATTTCTAGGATGGATAGAGATTTGGGATAAATCGGTACGGGAATATTTGACCACTAGATCAAACCCTTTGAACAGTGGCACTATATATTAAACAAGATTAAATTTGATTTTTGTTATAAAAGTATAGAAACAATAGAGAGAATTTAGAGAGAATGAATTCTAAGGAATTCTCAGGAATGAATTTCATTAATAACTGAAGCCCTATTTATAGGAAAACTTCGAATGGCACAATCGTAATTACATAATTTCATCAAGGGTATAATAGTCATTCACATATAATAATTACATCTTTTACCAAATTATTCCTCATAATTCATAACCACCACATTATTCTCAATTATTCATAACACCTAATAATTATTCTTCAATTATTATTCATAACACTCCCCCTTGAATGACTATTAATACAAATGTCTTCTGGACCTGTTTGGAGAAAAACCCAGTGGGAAAAAACTTCCAAACCGATTGCAGGATAGTTTGGAGTGGTTATATACTGCTTCATCAAAACATTGCTCCCCCTGATATCTATCAGCGGCATATGAGTATTCACGTGCTGCCTCGTTAAAACCTTGTCAAGAAAACCCAGTGGGAAAAAACTTGATCGAAGGAAAAAGAGTACAGCTGCTCCGTTTGATTTCATATCTTGAGAACTGATATCTTTACTTCTGGTAAATGATTTCAATATCATCATCGTTTGGATCTAAAGCATTAGCTCCATTATAACTTGATTCAATAGATACACTGTATCAATTTCTCCTATCGTTCTCAATGTACCATGAATATGCCTCGTTAAAACCTTATTAGGAAAAACCCAGTGGGAAAAAGCCTAATGAAGGAAAAAGAGTACATTATTCATGTGAATACGCCTTTAAAGTTGCCTCATTAAAAACCTTGCTAGGAAAACCCAATGGGATAAAACCTCACTAAGGGAAAAAGAGTGCAACGCGTATTTTTATCTAAGTATCTTTATAAAGCATTTCAAAATCTTTCATACATTTGTATGAGTATCATATACATTGATTTTATACTCTTCGTTCATTTAGAGTGCATCAATTTTCTTACACAACTACAAAACATTCACCATAAACACATGTCTCCAAATACACAATTTAAAGCATATAAATTCATCGTAAAAACATGTAAACATATAAGTAAACCTTCATAACTAACTAACACTTAAAATATGTCATTTAACATTTAATACTCACTTAATAGGTTATTTCATTCCCAGGGGCTTAGTTCACCCTTTAGGGTACTCATAAACACGGGTTTAACTCATCCGATCCTTTAATTTCCTTTTGATTACTACACACACGATCGGTAATTTAACTTTCATGAGCATGCAACATATAATGACCACCATGCTTATCTTTAAACTTGAGCAATAGTCATCATCATCTCATCATCTCATAAGTTAAGGATTTCACATTCACCATTTATCATCTTCAATATATCTCAATATTTTCATTATCATTGATCATATGTAGCGCTACATTTTCATATCGTGTCGACACTTTTCAATTTCATTTCTTTCCCCATATCGACATAACTTATCGAGATATCTCATTATCAATCCTCTTGTAGGATTACACAATATAGTTATGTCTATATACTCTTCAAGAGCAGATGCCTCCGTTATTAAGACCATCTTTTATAATTTGCTTTGATATATATGTTTGGGGAAATCTCATAATATCAACGCTTCTCAAGCGTAAGCTAACTTATCAAAGCATCTTAAGCGATATATGTGATTGTTCATAGCATCTTTTATGCATCTTTGAACTTCAAGTTCATATTTTAATTGTGAGGATATAACATGATGTATTTCACATATCATTTTCAACCTTTAATACTCCCCCTCATGCTAAGAAAATTTAGAACACCAAAACTCATACAGTTGGTATGATTTTAATCATATATGTTCTCATCATTCAGCCTTAATATGGGAATATAGACCGTTTGCATTCTATTCTCGATATCGGCAATTTATTTGAGGACTTTAAATAATTTGCCATATAATATCCCACTTGTATGCGCATACTCAATCCTTCAGGGATTTATTCAAGTATTGGGATATACATTTACTAGCTTTATCATTAAATCTGGAAAATCATGCTCATACCGTGAGCAAATATTTCGTAAATTTCAAATTACGAATCATATACACATGTGACTATCTAGTGGATCCATATCATAATATCTAGTAGTCCACATGGAGGATGAGTGGGCCCATACTTCTCATCCTTTATTCCAGATATATTTGGGATTTATTCCCAATATTGGCTAGTAATGATTTCACCATTTATCGAGAACAATCATTGAAGAATTCCTTTAATTCTTCACTTGAAATATTGATTTCAATAATTATTTAAACCGGGATGGTCAGTCCGGTTTTGCAAACGAGTATTATTGAACTTCTAGTTCAGTAAATTCTTATATCGATTTCACTAGTATCTATATAGTGCTCAATATGATTTATCATAGAAATAATTCACCGACATATTCCATCATCTTTTGGTGACATTATTGTCTACTACTGTTCAAACACGGAGTTCTGACTCATACGCATCACATCCGGCTATTATTTAATTCCGAAATCGTAGCTCTTACGCTTCATATTATTTATTTAAAATCGGAGTCTTATTTCATACGCGTCATATTATTCTATAAATAAATCATCAAAATTATTGCAAAATTCATCCTAACAAGGATCTATACATTATAATGGATCATATGCTCTCAAATCTTCGAAAATACTATCCATCACTACCGATCAAAATCCTAAAAAGGATTTATCGATGTAGGCTGGAAAGATTAAGGATGCTAATGAATAAGGGTATCCCACAAGATATCCGATGCTTGATTGAAGCAAAGGTTCGATTATCTGGTGAGGTTTCAATTCCTTCTAAATACATGCCTGGTATGAGTAAAAGTAGTTTTTCAAAGAAACGGAGAGCAAAAAGATTAGGAGGATGCTACAAGTGTGCTCGGTGGACATGTGACACTCGATGTAAATCAGGTACTTGTCCGTAAATCGAGAAGATAAAATAGCATTCATTAAGGATGGATTGAGTAAGGAGCCTTTGGATGATATTCAACAGGCTCTTGAGACACATCCTAGTGGACACGCATAAGGTGAGCTAATGGCCTTATGGGCCAAATTCAAAGATCAACAAACGCGTCACAGTCTTGAAAAACTTACTTTAGAAGATCCTGTTTGTAAATTTAGTAGAAAAATTTAGCATAATGATTTTCCCATATTTATGTAAGAAAGCTCGGTGTAATAACAAAGATCAATATATTTCTTTTATTTGTAAATATCGTTTTTCAATTTTAAGATATATATTATTTTTCAATCACTGGCAGCTATATGTCATATCACTAAAAAAAATTTCTGCTTTTTTTTCTCTTTCATATTTGCCAAAAAGTAAATAGTGCACTCAATTATTGGTTTGAAAATTTTTCTTTAAATAGAGGGATTCATATATCTCTCATGTTGAAAATATAGTGCAAAAAGAGAGATAGGAGTAGAGATGGATGTGGAGATTTTAGAATCATCTCATACAAGTCAGCTTTTACCTCGCCATATTAAAACCGTATGTATTCTTGGTGGATCTAAACTGGTAGGCCATATCCAATATGTGGATATGGCAAACCGACTCGTAAAAGAGTTAGGGAGACAAGAAATCAATATACTATATGGAGGAACCAACAACAAACTTTTAGCTAGACTTATAATGGCCGCACAATCATGGGGAATAAGAGTTTCGAGTGTAATACCTTTCCATCTAGTTGGATCTAATACTCGAATTGGAGCCAGTTCTACCATGGGTCCAAAGAGGTTGGTGCTACAAGCGCAATCCATCCACAACTGCATGATGTATATGATGAATAATAGTGATGCTTTCATTGTCCTTCCAGGCGGCTACAACACACTGGAGGAAATATTCAATATAGCCTCGTTGGCACAGTGGAACTTTCATGTCAAACCAATAGGTTTGTTGAATATTAATAATTTCTTTGATGGCTTACTAGCTCTAGATCGGAGTGTAAATAATAAGTTTATCTCTCATTCAAAGAAGAAAAATACTTATTTCGCTAGTAATCGCTTGATGAACTACTCATCAAATTTCATGCATATGTTCAAGAATCTGTGGAAGCCAGTCCGTTTGGTCACGCACCAATCGTGTCAGCGAAAAAGAAATTGGATCCTTTAAATATTTCATTATGAATCCTAATGTTGATGGTGGCGAGTTACGGAGTATTTATACTTCTCGAGACGCATCCCTCATTTATGGATTCAAGATGTATATTCTTTTGCATTTCTATATTTTCGAGTGTTTAATGCCATCTTTGATATTCTCAATATGTTCCACTTCGGCTTTTGTACTTCTTCTGGAGTAATAATAATATCATATTGGCTTTATTCAAATACAGAAATCTAGTGATTATGCTTCTTCAAGAGCATTTTATTCTCATATTAATACAATCTCATATCATCGATGAGATTACTTCATATAATTTCTCCATGCGATATATTATCTTTGATTTATCAACATGGGATCTATTGAGCATTTTATTTTCATCTATTTATCCAATGGTGACTTCAAGTACCACTTACTCAATTTTCTCCATTAATATTCGGTATATATGGGGAAGTAATTTTATTCTCATCGTCTACTACTTCGAGAGTATGATTAGAATATTTGATCAACTACTTCTTCTGGAGTAGGATTTGTTATAACCAATCGTATAGTATAACCCACCACATTGGAAATATGCACACCAATCGTGTGGTATTACCCACCACATTGGAAATATACTCAAACTATAAAGTGCATAAATTTAAATTGCAGAAATTAAATTTCCTCCAATAGGTGGTCGAACCTACCTTATGGGAATTATTGCAATAAATATAAATTTACGGAATTTAAATTGCGAGAATTAAATTGCATAATGTTTAACTACTTCTTCAGGAGTAGGATCTGCTTAGTAGAAGGTATTACCCATCACTTAGCATATAAAGTGCAGAAATATATAAAACCTTCCGTTTAGTGACGGTTGAACCCATCATCAAGTAGGAGGTATTGCAGGAATTAAATTACAAAGAAATAAAGTGCGAGAATTAAATATTGAATCGCTTCTACAGAGCAAATTTGTTCTTCTAGAACAAATACTCATTACTTCTACAAGAGCACATTATCCTTTTAGAATAAGTATATTATGTAATTAAACTCTTCGAGAGTTAAAATAATATTCCGATCTTTTAACTCAAATGGACTTCAAGCCATTTTATATAATCAATTGATTTGGAATTTCTTCATGAATATTCTATCCCATTTTCACTGTCGTCAAAATTAGGTCGGTTTTACTCCTAAGGGTAAAATTGTCCATTCCAATTAAATAAAGGTAAAATTGTCAAAAATATTTTATCAATATTTCTACGATTGGAAAATTATCTCCTTTCTACTTCAATTTATCAATATCAAAATATTCAATGACTATTTTGTAACTTTTTCAAAAGTTGGTGTACTGATTTGTAAATTTTGAAAATTTGATAATAACATATTTCAAAACGAAGGTTATTACCCTATCAATGTTGGTGTCAAATCGAAGCTCGTTAAATCGAGTATAATGGAGTCGAGAAAATTTGATTTTGATAATGTGTACCACTTTATATCTCGATAAAACGAATGTTATAGTTTAATATATTATTATATTATAAAATCATATGATTTACCTTTTTCCCTTTCTCTAATTATTCCATGGATGAGATTTACTTGCAATCCATTTACGTGATCGGAAAATTCTTTGACTCCATTCTTCCAATTTTGGGATTTTGCACATCTCAAGCGGGTTGTGTAGAATGAGAAATTGTGGGAGAAGAATATGAACAAAGGGAATTTTCGATGATGTATTTGCAAAGAGAGAGTTATTTAGGATTGATGAGGATGAATTAATTCATTGGTAATAATCCAGGTTTACGTCACAGAAGATCATCTATAAGATGTAATCTGAGGCATACTTCTTTCATATTACTCAAAGGTTAGAGACTCGTCGATAACGTGTTATAAAAGTATAGAAACAATAGAGAGAATTTAGAGAGAATGAATTCTAAGGAATTCTCATGAATGAATTTCATTAATAACTGAAGCCCTATTTATAGGAAAACTTCGAATGGCACAATCGTAATTACATAATTTCATCAAGGGTATAATAGTCATTCACATATAATAATTACATCTTTTACCAAATTATTCCTCCACCAAATTATTCCTCCACCAAATTATTCCTCATAATTCATAACCACCACATTATTCTCAATTATTCATAACACCTAATAATTATTCTTCAATTATTATTCATAACAATTTTAACACTAAAGAATCACTAACTCATTATGTATGTCATGCATCTTTAGAAGTTTACAAGTGGAGTGAAAGGACGTGTAAAATTGGGAGTTCACTGTTGTCCTAATTTTTATTCATTTTATTTTTTTATCAAATAAAAAAATATACATACACAATGAAATATATTAATTAATTCAATAATATATGGTATTTTAATTGAACAGAACAAGATTTAAAAAGAAACGCAGAAAAAGAAAAAAAATTGAATAGAACAACAAAAAACAAGGATTGCAACGAAGGATTTAGATTCGACATTATTTAATTGGATTCTAATTTCTAACACAAATATATAACAATTGCAGTTAGACCAAAAATTGCATTTATTGACGATAGCAGCCTGTCAATCTACGAAAGGAATTGAACTCCGGGAAATGTACTCCAAATCGAAATATGTCTGGCAAGTACGGTATATCGTTATAGGTATGTTTTTGAAGAATTTTTAAAAGTTAGACTATTCTTCTTTTTTTTTTCCCCGAGGTACAACTATTTTTCTATTAGGTCACAAGTATCAATTTCTTTATTTTTTATAATTTTTCTGTAAAAACTAATATTAACCAAGTGCGCTTTACTAGAAGTTCAAATCTAATGTTTTATTCCGTGCTCTGTATGATTAAAATAGCCATATACCTCCATCGGGTATGTTAATTTAATGAGTTAAATTGTTTCAATTGGACGTAATGAATAGAGCATCTCAATGGTAATGTGAGTTTGGAAAATTAATTGACATGTATTAGAATAGTCATTGTCCATAATTAAAAGTATCTCCAATCAACCAATGTATGATTTTTAGTAGGGGAGGGCAAAAACACCCATGAACCGTGGTTTAACTCAACACCCAAACCATGCAAAATCGTTTTGGGTTGGTTTTGGTTTTAATTGAATTCTAAAAGAGTTTGGATTAGTTTTAAACCATTTTACAACTTTTATAATTTAATTTTAATAAATTAAATTTAAATTAATACTGGAGGCTGATCACCGACGACTTGGCAACTTGCCTTTTATTTTTTATATCATTTTTTCAATTTCATTCTTTACTTTCTCTTTTCTTTTCTTTTCTTTTAATTTTATTTAAAAGCCAATCCAAACCAAAACCAGCGCAATAAAAAATGGTTTTGGTTTAGGTTGATTCCAATCCCGAAATGGGTTGAATTGGTTTTAAACTATTTTCTAAATTAATTAATTTGGTTTGGCTTGTTTTGGTTTGGTTTGGTTTTGCCGGAAAAGAGGCGAAACCAACCAATGCCACCCCTAATTTTTAGAGAGAGAGAGACAATAATTCTTCCAATCTTTATTCCAATTTTCACTTATTTCAACCATATTTCTCTCATTGGCTATATGTTTTGGTAATTTTTTTTCATCGCTTCCCATGCTACGTCAAAAATCACAATCCATTTACACATATTCCACTATTATCTCTATCTTTATATATTAAAATAATTGGAGTGTCACGTTGGCAAAGATGCCAACGTGGCACACATTAAATATTTTTAAAAAATTAAAAAATTAATTTTGGAAATAATCCAACATTAATTAGTAGTAATTAAAAATATAATTAAAAATAAACCAATATTTAAAGTAATTATTTAATGAGAAAAAATTGGTTTTGGAAAGACTTTAAATATAACTTCATTTTTAAAAATTATAATTCAAAATATTGACTAATAAATATTTTTTCTTTATTTTCATCGTGTTAAAATTATAGGTTTTGACAGTTTTACTGGGTTACATGAATTGGACTATTCAAAAATAATGCGTATTTTTTAAAATCAAATTGGGAATAGTTAAAATTATAACTGGATTTATGTTTAATAATTTATCGATTTTTAAGTAAATAGTAATTTATTAATCTTTCTTTATATTAAAAAAACTAGAGTGTCGCGTTAGCAAAGATGCCAACGTGGCACATATTAAATATTTTTAAAAAAATTATAAAATTAGTTTGGGAAATAATCCAATATTAATTAGTAGTAATTGAAAATATAATTAAAAATAAACCAATATTTAAAACAAACATTTAATGAGAAAAAATTGGTTTTGAAAAGATTTTAAACATAACTTCATTTTTTAAATTTCTAATTCAAAATAATAAATAATAAATATTTTTTATTTAATTTTATCGTGGTAAAATTATAGATTTTGATAGTTTTGCTTAGTTACGTGAATTGGTCTATTAAAAAATGGTGAGTATTTTTTACTTTTCTTCTTTTTTAAAATCAAATAGTGAGTGGTTAAAATTATAACTGGATTTATATTGAATAATTTATTTATTTTTAAGTAAAATATTAATTTATTATCTTTATATTATTATAATTGAAGTATCACATTTGGCGGACGCCCTATTGGCGATGCAACATGACACACGGTTTCTAATTAAAAAAATTAATTGATATTTTTCATTGTTAATACGATTGATGTGATATGCTCACTAACTATATTTTTTATTCCATGCGTTTTGCCTTTTCTAAGTATATAAAATTAAAAATAAGAAGTTTTTATTTCTACAATGTACATACAGTTTACGTAAATGAAGAGAAATTAAATGAATTATGTATATGTGAAAAATTATCGGTATTACTATAAATTTAAGTTGTCTAAAATTAAGCATAATACTTTTTATACAATATAATTAAAGTTAAGTAGTAATTATAGTAAATCACTAAAAGAACGCATATAATCATAAAATTTAGAGTGCGTAATGTCTATTTCAGAAAGAAAAAAGATGTTCAATATAAATTTGATATGTACCAATGAGAAAGACACGTTTTGAGAGTCAAAGAATTTTTATATGTTTATTCACAATGATTTATTTACAATTAATTAACCTCCATGAGTATTGTTGTGCAATGCTATACACAACAATTAGAATTAAAGTTACACATTTTGAAAAACCTTTTAACTATACGATGCACGTGAATTTTTATAATTTACAATTGTTAATTTACTCTACATTTTTTGCATTGACTATAATATACAATATTATAGATTTCAATATTATTTAAAATTACGCAATCTCATTTGCATAAATTATATCAATTATGTAATTCAACATTCATATTCAATATATTTATAATATTATATTAATTATTTATTGTATATAAATTTAATTGTTCCCGTGCATCGCACTGGTGTAATACTAGTATTAAAAAAAATTGGAGTGCCAACTAGGTATTGTACCATGTTGGCAGTACCAAGTTGGCACGCATTTATTTAAACTAAAAAAAGAAAGTTTTTTTTTTGAAAACAAACATGAAATATACATTGATTATTTTGTTTTCCTTATTTAATTTATTCTACTTTTTTTATTTAGTATTTTTTCCTTATTTTATTTTTTTATGTTTATTTTAATTTTTTATATAAATTTTAATTTGGGAATTATAGATATAATTTAAAATGAATTATATACAAACATTAATGAAAATGTGATATTATAAGGTCAAAATTGTAAATTACAATGGTACTTAAATTTTTTAAAAATTAAAAATTAACTTTTTATATACATTTTAATTTTTGAAACACACACACACACACATATTTATATAATAGAAGTTTGAATGCCAATTTGGTACAATGTCACATTGGCAGTGATTTTTTGTTTAAAAAATTATTTTTATTGATTTAAAAATATTAAATAAAATTTTTTTATTTATTTTTACCATGTTAAAATGATAGTTTTAAATAACTTTTAACGGTAATGTGCATTAGGGGTTCAATGATTAGAAAATGAATTTTTTTATTTAGTTCAAATTTTAATACATTTCCACAGCCATTTTCTAGAACATATGCCGGTTAAACCCACACAGTAAATCACATATGGTTGACGACAAAAATCAAATATATTTATGATAAATCACATGTGATTTCTTTTATAAAAATATGCGTGGGAATCAAAATATTTTCATATATTTCCATTTTCTAATTCGTAGTTTTAATATTATTTTAATTCGTAATTTTAACATTATTTTAAACAGATTATAATTTTCCCGTGCATCGCACAGATGTAATACTAGTTTTATTATTATTATTATTATTGAATTTTTCATACTTCAATCCTCTTTTTCACTTTTCCCTCTCGTTTTTTACACGCTTCTTTCTCTCTCTCTCTCTCTCTCTCTCATTAAATAAAACTAGTATTACACATGTGCGATGCACGGGAATAATTAAATTTATGTACAATAAATAATTGATATCGCATTATAAATATATTGAATATGAATGTTGAATTACATAATTGATGTAATTTAGACATATGAGATTGCATAATTATAAATAATTATTGAAATCTATAATATTTTATATTATAATCAATAAAAAAATTCGGAGTAAATTAACAATTGTAAATTATAAAATTAACGTGCATCGCATAATTAAAAGGTTTTTCAAAATGGGTAACTTTAATTCTAATTGTTGTGTATACCATTGCACAACAATTATTATTTTACTTAAAAATAAATAAATTATTTAACATAAATCTAGTTATAATTTTAACCACTCACTATTTGATTTTTTTTTTAAAAAGCAAAAAAACACACTATTTTTTAATAGACCAATTCATGTAATAAAGCAAAACTATCAAAACCTACAATTTTATCACGGTAAAATTAAGTAAAAAAATATTTATTATTTAATATTTTCAATTGGAACTTTAAAAAATGTAGTTATATTTAAAGTCTTTCCAAAACCAATTTTTTCTCATTAAATATTTTCTTTAAATATTGGTTTATTTTTAATTATATTTTTAATTACTACTAATTAATGTTGGATTATTTCCAAAACTAATTTTATAATTTTTAAAAAATATTTAATGTGTACCACGTTGGCATCTTTGCGAACGTGACACTCAAGTTTTTTTAATATAAAAAAATAATTAATTACTATTTACTTAAAAATCGATAAATTACTAAACATAAATCCAGTTATAATTTTTTTTTTTGTAAATGGGGGAGGGGACCACAAGGTCGGAACTTGAGCGTCTTACCACTATGCTACGCGTTCGTTCCTAATCCAATTATAATTTTAACTACTAATAATTTGATTTTAAAAAATTAAAAAATACCAACTTTTTTTTGAATAGTCCAATTCACGTAACTAAACAGAACTATCCAAACCTATAATTTTAACCCAATGAAAATAAATAAAAAATATTTATTATTTAATATTTTGAATTAGAACTTTAAAAATGATGTTATATTTAAAATCTTTCCAAAACCAATTTTTTCTCATTCAATAATTACTTTAAATATTGGTTTATTTTTAATTATATTTTTAATTACTACTAATTAATGTAAGACTATTTCCAAAACTAATTTTATAATTTTTTTAATATGTACTATATTGACATCTTTACCAACGTGATACTCAAGTTATTTTAATATAAAGATTACCATATTCTGTGTTTCTCTCATCCACGTCATTGCAATGGAGAAGCACTATAAAGCCTTTTCTAGTGTTTGACGCATGATTAGGACTCTCTCTTGGCCATGTGCCAAATAAATAAATAACAATAATGTAAAGGAACCTTTTATGTCTAGACATTACTTGTCGTAGTCTGAGTCATCTAATTATTATAAGTTTCTAAAAAATTTTATTTTTCCTAAATTGTAAGAGTTGAAACGGTTGTACTAATTTAAAAAATAAAAAAATAAAAAAAAAAGAGTTGTGTTATAAAAGTATAGAAATAATAGAGAGAGTTTAGAGAGAATGAATTCTAAGGAATTCACAGGAATGAATTTCATTAATAACTGAAACCCTATTTATAGGGAAACTTCGAATGGCACAATCGTAATTACATAATTTCATCAGGGACATAATAGTCATTCACATCATTAAAATATATATAAATTCTTTCCTCGTGGCTCGCGAGTTCATAACACTCCTTGAATGGCTATTAATACAAATGTCTTCTAAACTTGTTTGGAGAACAAGCTAATGGGAAAAACTTTCCAAACCGGTTGTAGAAAAGTTTGGAGTGGTTGCTATCTTGCTTCATCAAAACATTCTTCACGATGTCTATTAAGCGGTATAGGAGTATTCACGTCTTCTTTTCATTAAAACTTGTCAAGAAAACCCGAGTGGGAAAAAACTTGATCGAAGGAAAAAGTCTGACTACTCTATCCGATTTCATATCTTGAGGGACGGATATCACTTACTTCACGGTAAAGATTTCAATATCATCATTATTTGAATCTAAATCATTACCTCTATTATAACTTGATCCAATAGATACACTTTGTATGATTTCTCTTATAGTCCTCAATATACCATGAATATGCCTCGTTAAAACCTTATTAGGAAAAACCCGGTGGGAAAAATCCTAATGAAGGAAAAAGAGTACATTATTCATGTGGAACTTTAATGTTGCCTCATTAAAAACCTTGCTAGGAAAAACCCAATGGGATAAAAAACCTCGGTCGAGGAAAAAGAGAATGTAACGCGTATTTTATACAAAGTATCTTTTCAAGCATTTCAAAATATTTCATGGGATTTGTATGAATATCATATACATTGGTTCATACTCTTCATTCATTTCACGTGAATGAAATTTTGGAGATGTTATACAATATCATGTTATATTTAGTGTATATATGCAATCAACACTTCGATCTCATTTTCTCACTATATCGAGATATATACCTAAATCTCTTACGGAGATTTCATAGTAGTTGAGATTGAAATTTTGCCTCATTAAAACCTTGTTTGAGAAAAACCGCGTTTTGGGACAAAAAACATCAATCAAGGAAAAGAGTACGACATATGAATTTCTCAACAATATCAATGTAGATATTTTGAGCTAGTTCGCATCTGTGATACAATAATACATTTGAAACCTCTTCAAGAGTTTCATTCTCATTTCTCATTAAACCCATACATGAACACTTTAATCATAAGGGCATATATTTCGATTATCGGCATTTTTCGATGGATTTTAATATCCTCACTATTATTGATAGTATGTAGCGCTATCTTTTCATAGTGTGTAAACACTTTCAATTTTATTTCTTTCCCCATATAAACATAACTTATCGAGATATCTCATTATCAATCCTCTTGTGAGATTACACAATATAGTTATGTCTATATACTCTTCAAGAGTATATGCTCCGTTATTAAGACCATCTTTAATAATTTGCTTGATATATATGATTGGGGAAATGTCATAATATCAACGCTTACAGCGTGCTTAACTTATCAAAGCATCTTAAGCGATATATGTGATTGTTCATAACATCTTTTATACATCTTTGAACTTGAGTTCATATTTAATTGTGAGGATATAGTATGATGCATTTCACATATCATTTCACTTTTAATACTCCCCCTCATGCTAAGAAAATTTAGAACACTAAAACTCATATATGTTCTCATCATTTTAGCCTTAATATGAGAATTTATATAGTTTGCATTCTATTCTCGATATTGGCAATTTATTGGAGGACTTTAAATATTTTGCCACATAATATCCCACTTGTATGCATACCAATCCTTCAGGATTTATTCAAGTATTGGGATATACATTTACTAGCTTTATCATTAAATACTGGAAATCATGCTCATAGTGAGCAAATATTTTAAATAGAAATTTCAAATTCACGAATCATATATACATGTGACTATCTAGTGGATCCATATCATAATATCTTAGTAGTCACATGGAGGATGAGTGAGCCCATATTTCTCATCATTTATTCCCGGGATATATTTGGGATTTATTCCCAATATTAGCTAAGTAATGATTTCATCATTTATCGAGAACAATCATTGAAGAATTCTTTTAATTCTTCACTTGAAATATTGATTTCAATAATTATTTAAAGCGGGATGGTCAGATCAGGTTACTGCAAACAAGTATTATTGAACTTTTAGTTCAATTAAATTCTTATATCGATTTCACTAGTATCTATAGTGTTCAACATGATTTATTACTTTCATCATATGTATAGCTCACCGACATATTCCATCATGTTGGTCCGGATTATTACACATCACTGCTCAAGCGTGGAATCTTAGCACATACGCTTCATGTTTCAATATCTTGTTCCAACGCGCAGACCTTACCTCATCTGGCGTTTATAAATTATCAGGGCACTTTACGATTCACCATAATAATGGTCCATATATAATAATGGATAATTTTGCTCTCAAATCTTGAAAATACTATCCATCACTACCGATCAAAAATCCTAAAAAGTTTATCGAAGTAAACTTGAAAGGTTGAGGATGCTAATGAATAAGGGCATCCCGAGGAGATGTTCGATGTTTAATTGAAGCAAAGGTTCGATTATCTGGTGAGGTTTCGATTCCTTCTAAATACATGCCCGGTATGGGTAAAAGTAGTTTTCAAAAGCGGAGAGCAAAAGATTAGGAGGATGCTACAAAGTGTGCTCAGTGGACATGTGACACTCGATGTAAATCTGTGGGATACTTGTCAGAAACCAGAGAAGATAAAATAGCATTCATTAAAGATGGATTGAGTAAAGGAGCCTTTGGATGATATTCAATGGCTCTTGAGACACATCCTGAGTGGACACGTCTGGTGAGCTAATGGCCTTATTGGCCAGAATTCAAAGATCAACAAATGCGTTGAGTCTTGAAAAACTTACTTTAGAAGATCCCGCTTGTAAATTTAGTAGAAAAATTTAGTATAATGATTTTCCCATATTTATGTAAGAAAGCTTGGTGTAATAACAAAGATCAATATATTTCTTTTATTTGTAAATATCGTTTTTTCAATTTTAAGATATATATATGTATATATATATTATTTTTCAATCAAACAGTATATGTCATGTCACTAAAATTTTTACTGCCTTTTCTCTTTCATATTTGTCAAAAAGTAAATAGTGCAATCAATTATTAGTTTGAAATTTTTCTTTAAATAAAAGGATTCGTGTCTCTCATGTTCATACGTTGAAAGTATAGTGCAAAAGAGAGATAGGGTAGAGATGGATATAGAGATTTTAAAATCATCTCATACAAGTCGACCTCTTTACCTCTTTGATTAAAACCATATGTGTTCTTGATGGCTCAGACTAGTAGGTCATATCCAATATGTGGATATAGTGAGCCAACTGTAAGGAGTTAGAAACAAAATATCAATATACTATATGGAGGGACTAATAACAAACTATTAAGGAGTCTTATGATGGCCGAATCATGAGGGGATAAGAGTGTCAGAGTGTAATACCTTTTTCATCATTGAGGCGTGTCGAATTGGAGTTAGAAATGTCATTAGTCATTTGGATTGATGCTAGAAACACAATCCATCCATGTCTGATGTACATGATGAGCAATAGTGATGCTTTTATTGTTCTTCCAGTGGCTATAACATTGGAAGAAATATTCAATATAGCGTCATTTGCAAAATTGGAACTTTCATAACAAAACCCGTAGGTTTGTTGAATATTAATTATTTCTTTGATGGTTTGCTAGCTTTTCTAGATCGAGTGTAGAATATAAATTTATTTCTTCGTGAGAAATATACTTGTTTCGCTAATACGATTCTTGATCTACTCATCAAGATTCAATCATATGTTCAAAAATGTGGAAAATTTGGCAACCCGTCAGTCATGAACCATCGGTGTCAGAGAAAAAAGAGATCCTTTGGATCTTTCATTATGAACTTGAATGTTAGGTATGTGGGATTACGGGTATTTGTACTCTCGAGACGCATCCCTCATTTATGGGTTCAATATGTATTTTCTTTTTCGCATATTTATTGCCATCTTTGATATTCTCAATATGTTCCACATTGTTTTGTACTTTTCCGGAGTAATAATAATAATATCATATTGGCTTTATTCAAATACATAAATCTTAGTGATTATGCTTCTTCAAGAGCATTTTATTCTCATATTAATACAATCTCATATCATCGATGAGATTACTTCATATAATCTTTCCATGCGATATATTTTCTTTGATTTATCAATATGGGATCTATTGAGCATTTACTTTCATCTATTTATTCAATGGTAAACCGGGTACCACTTACTCAATTTTCCCCATCAATATTCAATAGGCGTGGAAAGTGAACATTCCTTTATTAAATGCTTCTTTAAGAGCATTTCTCATCATATCACAATATACTAATCTCATAATGAGATTTTTCACCACGATATATTTTCTTTCTCTTTATCGCAATGGATTCTTTGAGCAATTTCCATTTTCATCAATACATACAACCTGTAAATTCCATCACTTGCTCAAATCCCTTCTTTAATATCAATAGAATATTCATATTGAACATATATAAATCAGTTATCCAATTGTAGGGTTTAATCAACCACATTTGTAATAAGTATTCTAAGCGTGTGGTATAACCCATCACATTGAAAATATGCATACCAATCGTGTGATATAACTCACCACATTGAAATATATGCTGAAATTTAAAGTCACGTAAATTTAAATTGCAGAAATTAAATTTCCTCCAATAGGTGGTCGAACCTACCTTATAAAGGGAATTATTGCAATAAATATAAATTACGAATTTTAAATTAGAATTAAAATAATGATTAACTACTTCTTCAGGAGTAGGATGCTTTAGTAGAAGGTATCACCCATCACTTAGCATATAAATTGCATAAATATATAAAACCTTGTTAGTGATGGTTGAACCCATCATCAGTAGGACGTGCGAGTATTTAAATTATAGTAAATAAAGTACGAGAATTAAATATTGAGCTGCTTCTACGGAGCGATTTGTTCTTCTAGAACAAATTCTCATTACTTTACTGAAGAGCTCACTTATCCTTTTTAGAATAAGTATATTATGTATTTAAACTCTTCGGAGTTAAAATAATATTCCGATCTTTAACTCAAATGGACTTGGTCGTAATTAATGGATTTAAATTTCTTCGAGAATATTCTATCCATTTTTGTTTATTGTCGTCAACGTAAAGCAAGGAGGAGGTGAAACGATCGTCTACGACCAAGCTACCAGTTCTTGGCGGCGATCTTGCTGGCAAAGTGGCGCTACACATATTTCTTTATAAAATATTAATACATACTCAGCTGCGCCAACGCTGCAGGTTGCGGCGATGCCGCTGGCAAGAATGCGTGGCATTACACATATTTCTTTATAAAATTTTAATAGTATAAGGATTAATCGTAAATATTCACAAGTCCAAGGACCCTTTGTAACTTTTTCAAAAGTTGGAGTCTTGATTTGTAAATTTTGAAAGTTTACCTTATCAATATTGGTGTCAAATCGGAGATCTCGTTAAATCAGTATAATGGAGTCGAGAAAAATTTGATTTTGATAATGTATGCTCGTTATATCTCGAGAAAACGAATGTTATAGTTTAATATATTATTATATTATAAAATAATAATATATATACCTTTCGTCATTTTCTGATTTTCCTTCTGTAGATTAGTTTTACGCATATTTACTGGATTAGGAATTAAAGACATGAAGTAGCACGGTGTGATTTGTGAGTACTTTACTGGTTTCAATTATAATTGAAGAAGATGCGTGTAGGAGAAGTTTATTAAAAAAACAATTCGTTATTTGAGAAATGTTTAATCAGGTTCGATACTGGAGGATCATCGTTAGATCTGTTGCTATGAAAGCATACTCTTCTTATTACTCGAGGCTAGAGACTAAATCGATAACGTGTTATAAAGTATAGAAATAATAGAGAGAGTTTAGAGAATGAATTAAGAATTGGAGAATGAATTTCATTAATAAGCTGAAGCCTTTATAGGAAAGCTTGAATAGCCTTGATCGTAATTACATAATTTATCATCGGGGACATAATAGTCATTCACATCATTAAAATATATATAAATTCTTTCCTCGTGGCTCGCGAGTTCATAACAAGTTGAAACGGTTTGATATGAAATAAATGTATTGATTTTTTAACTTAAAAAATAATAATAAGAGAAAAGTATGATGATGAATTAATTTTATATAGGGTAGATGGAACCACTAGAGATGATTCTTAGACTTGAACCTCTCCATTATTAATTAAACATAATACCACACCTATTATATATTTGTCTATTTAATTGCCACATAGATGAGAATGAATATTGATAATTTGAGATACTTTTAATAAACAAAAAATAAAGTAATAGATCTTGACCATTTAAAAGGATATACGCTAAAAGGATATGTTGACCATTAATGATCATATCACAAAATTGAAACTGCTGAAGTTGAAAATTGACTTCAAATTTGTAAATAGTATCAAATTGAATTTGTCATGAAAAGTAAGACAGTGATAAACATCGATACCATCAAATTTTGTTCATTTCATGGCCATATTAGCGTCTAATAAGGTTTCAATATCCACTTGTGAGCATGGACGGCGTTGTACCGTTAGCGCCAATTAATGTCTAACTGTCTAAGGAATCTTCAAAACCCAAAAGGTATGGACTTTTTCTCGCAGCAAGTAGTCGGAAGTCAACGGCCTTTTTTCTAGAAGCTTGATGCCGTCAAACTCAAGGCGGTAACAGGGAATTGGAAAATCTGAGTTTCATTATAATTTATTGAACTACTTCATTATCTATATATATATATATATATATATATATATATATATGCCCTTTTTTGAGCCATTAGGACGGGCAGTTAATCCGATATTTTTCTATTTTTTAAAGTATAAATTGGGGATCATAGGGGTAAATGGAATTTGGAATCCAAAATAAATCGGTAAGGAGGTATCTTATTACTAGACTAAGTTTCTTGGACCGATACTCTTTTATTTCCGATATATATATGTAATAATTAAGAATCACAATGTAACGTTTGTATAAAAATTATCGTTGGAAATTTGAAAATTTATGTTGAGTGCATTGATGAAAGAGGAAGCAAAATGTAAGATTAAAGTGATAATCCATCAACATGTATGCATGTGCATGTAAATTATGTGATCACATGATAATAATGTTGCACTATCGCGTAGAGCAAAGATGGAAAAAGTAGAAAACAAGTAGAAAATTGAAGAATAGGACAAACATAGAGCTAAGCGATAAATAGATGATCGGATCTCTGACATGTGTCCATTTTTAAAGAGTTCAGACCATTTCATCTGTATTGATTGAAGATATATAAATAGTAATTTACTTGTAACATTATTAGAAACAATTAAGATTCCAAATTATATTACTCCATCAATTCATCAAGTTATATATTATATTTAAATCCCGAACTTATAAGTTTATATAGCCCTTAAAATTTTTTCTTCCATTATTGAACTTAATTCAATCTTGCAAACTATTTATCACGGAGACCATTAAGCATTCAAATTATCTAGTAGTGGCAAATATGGTTTGACAGACAATAGTTACGCGATCGAGTGGCCTTTAAATTTCGTTTTTTTTTTTTCAGGAACAAACTGAACTTGAAGAATTATGAGCAATTTGGATTATGGTTTGAATAAACATTGAATAAATTCTAACATGTATTAAGTTGAGGAAATAATGCAATAGTTTGAATGAACATTGAATAAATTCTTTTGTCTTATATGGTTGGACCGGTCCATTTCTTCTACTGGATTGACTATGGAATACATACTAATACAGTAACCAGTTTTGATCTTCTATCCATGCCAGCACATTGATTGTATTTTAGTTTGATCATTTCTCCTCATTATTAGAGTCACAGTGAATAAATTATAATGGTTTTTAAAGATTTTTAATATAAAAAGGAAAGAGAATGAGTGGAGTTGAGTGTGGAGATTTTTAAATATGATGAGATATGTAAATGTGATTGATTGAAGATATAAAGAAAAAATGGATAAAAAAGTGATAAAAATGGTAAAAAGTGATAAAAAGAATTGGCTAACGGGTATTATGTTGTTTTGTACTGTTTTTCGTCTCCACGTTATTATGTTTCAACAATTGCACAATGTCACTATATTGATTTTTCATGAATTAGACGATCTTGTGCATCATTTACAGAATATCGTGTGTCACAGTTATATATTTTAAAATAACAAACTAACATATTTGAAGAGAATTAAGAAAATAAATTCAAACTAAAAAATAAATAAATAAATAAAACAGAGAGAGAGAGAGAGAGAATAACAAACTAGTAAACATTGATGCACCATCAATGATAGGCATAATTATTTTATAATGCTTATTATTTGCTTCAATAGACTTGTTTAACAAGCTTAAATTAAAGAAGGATTCCCTCTAAAGTTCATAAGGTAAAGAAGATGTGCCTTAAGTAAGCATAATAATGTCTGAGCCAAACCTTTTAATATGAGAATGCACAAATTAGAGTTTAACCGAAAGGTAAAAAAATAAGAAACAGTATATATAACTAGGAACAGATGAGCACAATGTTGTATTCATCAAGGCGTGGCGGTGGTGAGATGCTAGCGGAGGCGATCACATAGCTTTGGTCAAAATCCCTTCAAAACTCTCTACATGAGATCTGCCTTATGAAATATACCCATACGATCACACAGTTTTATATCATGCTGTCGCATGGTTATCGAATTTCCATTTGTACATTAGAACCATGCTATTGCATGGTTCAAGTCTTTTTATTTTTATTTTTTAAGTCTCTTCTACGTTTTCATTGATGAATTATTTCTAAACTTGAATGTCGATTCAATTGATTTAAACAATTCTAAGAATACAAACCTTAGAAGGCAAAATAAACGTGAAAATAATTGTTAGAGTAAAAAATGTACATAATCGGGCAAATGTTTTGAGAAAATGCCATTAAAATACAATTAAAAATAGAAAAAAAAAACACCATCTTACGAGTTAAGAAAATTACTACTCAATTTATAATTATCAACATTATTCGAAATAAAAAAAAAAATTGAAAATGATTATCAGGCCATACTATACAATCATTATGTATTTATTATTATACATTATCTTTCGCAAGAAAAGGACCACATATAACAAATGAACATGGTACGAAATAACAAGCATCGATGACCCACCCTGGACACCCAAAAATAGTCCTCATATCCTACGGTTGACATTCAATCCGAGACTGGCTCTAACATCTCCATTACAACAGCAGGTCCAGCACTTTCGTGGAAGCTCCCCGTATTCGAGACCCCCCTCCCCCTATATATACTCGTTTTCCACTCTCAAAATTCCACTCATCTGAACTCAACTTTTTTTCTTCTCTCTAATCTGAAGTCTGCTTATCTGACTTGTATAATTGTAGTTAATGGCAAATCTAGACGAAGTTTCAGCAATTGAACAAATTCGAATGCATCTTCTCGGAGATTTTTCTCCTAGAGAGCCTCCGTTTGCTGCTGCGATCGATACTTGCAGCAGAACTAGTAGCACAAATTCCTCTGTTCAATCTGGCAATTCATTTTCAATTTCAATGCCAATTTCTGATTATTTCACGAGTTGTGAGCAGAATCAATTTGATTTCAGCGACTTTTCAAGCCCTGAATCTGTAGATTTGGGGCGAAATCAACTTAATCCTCCGATTATAGATCTCACATCACCGAAGTCGAAAAATCTGGCTGAGAGGAAGCCGTCACTGCAGATCGAATTGCCGGCGAAGGCTTTCGAATGGATCGACTTCTCTGTGTCGACTCAGTCCAACGCAGTGTCCACAGTGCAAGGGAATTCCGTTGTGGAGGACAAGGCTCATTACAGAGGCGTACGGCAGAGGCCGTGGGGCAAGTTCGCGGCGGAGATCCGAGATCCGAAGCGGCGCGGCTCACGTGTCTGGCTCGGGACGTTCGACACCGCCATTGAAGCTGCCAAAGCTTATGACAGGGCGGCGTTCAAGATGAGGGGAAGTAAGGCGATTCTGAACTTTCCGCTGGAGATTCAGATGGAAGCATGGGAGTCACATGCCACCGTGGATGGAGGGAGGAAGCGGCGGAGAGAAGCGGAGGAGGTGGTGGAGGTCGAAGAAGCAAAATCGGCGAAACTTGAAACGGTAGTCAAAAATGAAATGACGGAGTGGCCGTTGACTCCGTCATGTTTGGGATCGTTTTGGGATAATGGGAATGGGACATTTAACTTTCCACTGTCATCGCCGTTATCTCCGTTTGGATGTCAACAGCTGAGAGTCATGTGACACATTGTTTGATGTGATAAGCAACGCCAAACAAGTCCGTATTATTTTCACTTTGTCTGATGTGCTGTTGTGTATATATACGGCCAGCGGACACACGAGAATGATTAGCACTCAAGGAAATTTCTTTTTCATTTTGTTAAATTGAGCGCTTGTTCTATACATAATAATGTATATTTATTCGAATGATGTGTTAGATGTATGATTACAAATTTGAAATTGTATGAATGACCAAAAATGATGAGAGAAAAAAAATTAATAAAGGTTAGTGAAAAATTAGCATGTATAGAACAAGCTCTAAGAATAGTTTTCAAGAGGAAACATTTTCTTTCCCCAGAATCTTTTTGGAAGAAATAATTGTCCATTTAGGGTGTGTTTAATTGATAAACGTGAAAAAAAATATTTAATATAAGGTGGGAAATAAAAATTATATACCCCAAAGAAATTTTTATGAAATTGGCCAAAAATATGCTTAAAGTCGTTGTATAATAGAAAGCTATTTTCTTTTCCTATTTGCAATCAAACAATCAATTTGAAAAATAATTTTCAAAATTTTATATTTTTCACGGAAAATTATAACAATCAAACACACCATTAGATTGTTACTTATAAGCAAGGTAAGAAAATGATAAACATTAAGAAATGATAGGTACATAAATCAATAGGGAATTAAAACCGGTCAAAACGTACTCCCAGCCATTATTATTTTGCAAATTGGGAATTTTTAATTCTTTTTACTAATATAATATGATCGGTGGTGCAAAACTTTTCGAGGGTGATGCATTAGGGACCCTAATTATGCTAATGTATATAACTTTCATCTATCACAAAATCCTAAAACATAGTAATTCCAAACCTAATGAGACCATAAGCCATGGTTATGCAATTTTAGACCGTATTAAAGAACAATCACTTATATTTAAAAAAATCAAAATTACCACACAGTTATTATTGACAGAATCTTGAATGACAAGAAAAAATATCCAATTAGAATTCATCTTTACTCACTGAATCATTTGATGTTGATGAAACAATCTCATATTTTCATGAGCGTTCGACCTATATAGTAGAGCACTAGTGATCTCCTCCCCATGTGGGGAGAATACTACATACCACGTGTCAGCAGATGAGTTTAACACATCAGCAGTGGAATTCAGTTCTTAATTTCTCAAATATATTCATCTGCTGACACATGACATGTGAGAAGAATAATTTCTCCCCATATAGAGATAAGATCACCAGCGTATAGTAGAGGTCTTAACCATGATTGATAAAGTGAAGATTTTTATTTTTTTATTTATATTTATATTTTTTACTGTTTTGTTAATTTGCAAATTTACAAGTATCACAAATAAATCGAACAAAATTAATAAAGCACATTATGAAAAATACAACATTTTAATTTAATATTTAAAAAGTTAGGTGTTTTTAAATTACTTCCAAAAATTAGGTGTCCATGCATGGTTTGGGTTGACGGTTCGATCACGGTTGTTATAATTGGGTCGCAGGTCAATCATATTCGTTGAATCCACTACACATGAATAAAATCAATCACATATCCAATTTTTTGAGAGCCAAAACCTTCCAGTACGTTTCGCCTAGCGTATCGACGGAACCTTATACATGAACCTTATACATACACATCGATTAAATGTGTGTAATGTTGTAATGCCTATTATAATGGGTGTGTAATGGATTCCATTATATGTGTACTGTATTTCATTATACATGTGCGATATCCATTATCATGTACATGCAATGAATTCCATTACACATGTATAGTGGCAGAATGAAGAGAGTTGGACACTTAAATAGTAAACCTTGAAAATCAAACACTCTATTTTTGTCATGACCTGGCCATCTGATTTTTTCAATTAACTTGAAAATTGAAATAACCTTTTTGTTTCTTTTAGATATGATTTTTTAATATTTGTTGTTTCTTTTAGATATGATTTTTTAATATTTGTAGAAGTGTAGAATTCCCAAATTAATAGTGGATGGTTTTAGTTTTTACCCGTCAATGGAATGTTGCAGATGTTTTCTTTCAAAAATTTATCATGTCATATGTAGCTGATTGTTTTTTATTTTATACCTTAAATTTTAAAGAAATGTTACATGTTCACCTACGCTTATATCTAATATTGACCGTCACCTAAAATTTTAGAATTGTGTGGCGTGATTTGCCAGTGTGATTGTTAGCTCACTTCATAGGAGGATTGCTCTCCTACCACGCTGTGGGCAAGGCCGTTGCACACGCCCGACGTGGTACGACGTTGGTCTGCCACGCCGGTGTTTGCATGGCTTACCTGCCCACAGCGTGGGCAGGGGAGTATAAGCACACTTCATAAAGTTTTGATACATCACAAAAATATAAAAGAAGGTATACGAATTGGTGTATAAGATATTTTTCTGATGTCTGCCAATTTTTTGTTAAAACTAGTGATGATATTGGATCGGATTAGGATTAGATTGGCCTGATTCAAATCCATCATCTCCAATCCAAATCGAAATTCAAATCCATCATTCCTCTAGGTTTCAGATTAAGAAAAAGATCCATATATCAATCCATATTGGTAGAGAACTGTGCCACGTTTGCGAAACTCGAATTGAAATGACAGAGTCACGATTGACGGTATTGAGTCGCGTTAGCTAAGACGTTGAGAGTAGTGACAACTGAGAAGAAGAGAGGGGTGATTCAATGGGAGGGAAAAGAAGAGAATTGTGTTCGTGGGAGGGAGAAAACAACACGCTTGTTGCAAAAATGGGAATGGTCGAATGTGAATATGGGATTCGGTTTTCAGTTGGGATAATTTGTATTCTTTAACTTTTATTTCTCTTTTATGTTTGATCTTTTTTCGGCGCATCTTTCATTCTTTTGTGCTTATTATTTAATTTTTGTGTCTTTTACGCATTAAAATTAAAGGGAAAAACTATATGAATTCCAAATACAAATTCATCTCGTATCGCATTCAGATCGGATATCCTTTGGATTTAGATCGGATCGGATTTTCTTGACATCACCAATTATAACAAACCATGTTTGACCTTCCATATCCGAGTCATCATTGTGGAAAATTCTTGGTACTCCAGTGGCACTTATTTCGGGACACAGAGTACTCGATACTTTTATTCGGTAATTACTACTAGTACTAATACTAGCTTACACACGAGTCACAAGTCAATTATTAATGTTACTTTCTACATGTAATTTAACATTGGCTAAATCCTAAATAATTATGGGGACCACCTTGCGGGATGTGTGTGAGTCAAAACATTGACAAACTTGCTAGTTATGACCACTATATTCTACACACTATATTAGGGCACTGACTGAATAATTTTAATTTCAAGACTAGATATAAAATATCAACTTTTACCAATATATTAATCATGGCGAATCTTAAGGACAACAAATCTTACCCAGGCCCTCCCCTGGCCCACACCTTTTACTAATCTCATGTTAATTCATGTGGGAATGGAGGAGCCTGAAATTTTAGCTTGTAAGGGCGAAAAAAAATTTCAACACAAAATATAAAAGAAAAATTTTGTTAGACTAATTTTGTGGGGGCGACAAACAGAGTTTCATGTCATATCGGAGGGGCGACCAGCACCTTTCCCCCCACCCCCAAAAAGCTCCGCCAATTGGGAGCAAAATTATGTACTACCTCGGTCCCAAAATTATAGTCATTTTCTTATCTTTACATAGATTAAGAAAAATATAATTCATGGTATTGGAAAAATATATTTTAAGATTATTTTCCTAATATGCCATCTCATTTATTAGATATTTTATTTCAACGATTCTATTTTAATGATAATAATATATATTAAATGAGGGCATAAAAGATAATTAATATTTTAACTATATCTTTAAAATGAATGTGATCTATATCTTGGGATGGACGAAAAAGAAATAGTAGACTATATTTTTGGGACGGGGGTAGTAATTTATTATTGTGACTTTTGAATTATTGATGATTGATGATGTTGTGAGAATTAATATTTGTTAATTAGCACTAATTATCTAAACTAGACATGAGGTCTTTCTGCCGTATGGTAGTGGAGCTGATTTTGAGGGAAGTCCAGACAAAGAACCATCTGCCAAGCCCAATCATGACCTTGTTTGGCAAAGAAACTTAGCGTCGGAAAAGAAAACAAGACGATTAAGTTAGTTCTCCAATTACCGAAATCTTTGACTTTCGAAACCTTTGGTCTCGAATTTCCGAAGAAATTTAGCATTAGATTAGGACCCCCTCGTCACATCCGCGAAACGGAGGCGGGATAAAAGCGTAACTCCACGGTGTCATACGTTACCCTTCTATCTTCCTCCCCCGTGATGCTCCCTGGTAAGATCTATAAATGGAGAGAGATGTGGCGTAATTAAGGGTTCGAAAATTCACTCAATCTCGAGCACGTAATATTTAATTCGCTGCACACTAAGAATCTATTATTTTTTCATGTGGTGGTGGTGGTGAAGGAGAATGTATTGAAGAGGATGACTAGTTTGTACTTATTAAAGGTTATAAATTAGTTTGTAAATATTTTTATTTAATTTAATGTGAATAATGTAAATAAAATGGTATGATTGCCTTTTTACTTAAAAATCATTATCTCGTAAGAAAATATTAGGTTGAGGACCAAAATGCCAAGAAAAAATGATAGGTCTTTAGTGCACTGCTACTTAAAATGTTGGATTTTGATAGATCGTACTAATAAACCAATTTCTTATTTGTTTCATTTTAATAATTGATCAAACATACTCCTAATAAAAACAGTTGGAAATACTTGAGAGTTGAAATATGTCTAAATTATTTTTTCTTTCTGTAAAATGGTTTTTTTTTTTTTTTTGCTTTTTATTTAGAAAATAGTTTTTTCCTTTAAGAGTGATTATTTTTATATAGAATATTTTTTTTTGTTTTGAGCTTCTTGTATTCTAATTAATTGTGTAGATTAAATGGTCAAGATATTCAAAATTATTATGTATTTTTGGTCGAACTAACATATTTGATGTCACGAAAAAGTCTAAAAAGTTGATGTCACAAAAAAGTCTAAATATTTGAGTTGTAGTTATTCTGTTGAGCTTCTTCGCATTTACTAAATTTTTTATTTTATAAGGAAAATTAATTTGTCAATATATTTCAATGTACAATTATGTATGTTTATCAGTGATCTTCTTTGAATATAATCATCGCTTATGGAAGAAAATTAATTTGTTGATGTATTTAGATGCATGTGCAACTATTTATGTTTATCAATGAGCTTCTTTTAACAAAATCATTGCATTATGTTGAAATCGAAAAAAGCTCGCTAAAATTTTAATACGAGTTAACAAGTGAGAGCAAAATCATAAAAATTTTGTCTATAAAACCATCTCAAAATATTAAACGTAGAAGTTATAACTGATTTATTGTTTTCACTTTTGCTCAATATCATAATCCCTTAAAAAAATTTTTAAGTGTTAAAACAATTATAAATTATTATTTTTACTCTTTTTTTTTCAATTTTAAATGTATTTTATATATAATACATCTTGCACTTTAATTTTATATTGTAAAAATTTCCTATAATATATATAATTTCAAACATTTCGTGCAAGGATAATATCAGTATAAATAATTTCCATGTCAACGATATTGTTCACTAAAAATTACAAATTTCAACATCATCGTTTATCATTGGCATGTATTTATGGTCATAAGTCATTTCTTTGTTGCAAGGTCGAGAGTTAGTCAAACTAACGATGAGGTATCAATAGCAATGTCTTCGTGTACGAAAATTATTTTAATCATTATATTTTTTTATTTTATTTATTGCATGGAGGACTAAGTTTGTTCACTGTTGACGTGCTTTTATTGTTTTTAAATATTCTGGGTCCAATTTGGACTCAATATTCCCATTACAAACATTAAATTATTTTGTCAAGACCCGTGGAAGACTGCAATTTCACACAATCGTATCCCTCGCATAATAAATTACCCAATTTGCACGGAAAAAAAAAATACTAATCTCTAATAATTTGGATAGTGTTCGTAGAGTAATTTGGAGTAAAATTTAATAGGGTGTTTGTATCTTTGTGCTCTATTAGTTGTTTTAGTTAAAAACATTTAAGATGTGTTGATCTCAATTCCTAATTATTTTATCCAATTAAAAATAATCCACATTATTGAAATAATATAATTAATTTTGTGTATGAATGATTCGATTTGATAAGATAAATATGAATTGAGCAGCATGTTTCTCTTGCCAAAGAAGAGACAAACCCCCAACAACCTCACCCCACCCCTGCTTTACCCCACATTCATTGGTTGGGGGGGGGTCTGCCGTGTCTATGTTGGTAGGAGAAAACTTTTGAGAAATTGAGATGGTAGATTTGGATTGAACTAACGGTAAGTGGCATTGTAAATATCTAAATGTCACGTCTATTGCATCCTACTTGACCCTCGTTGAGCCATGACAACACGGGAGCAGTCCACCGGACCAAAATCAGATTGGATCTTTCCTCGGCGTTGGGCTAGGGCAAGGAATGGTAGTATTAAAAGCCAACTAGTCCCTATTAAGGGAAAAAAAAAAATGTCAGCTAATTCTACCTTGTAAGAATACGATGACTGAGTCACTAGGTCAGCCTCCATGTTTTGTCTACATATGATTTGTAGTACGGCAGTTAATCCCTCAAATTCTATACATAGAGAGGAATGAGACTCATTGAAGTGATCGAAGAATTCACATTTATAACATATTACATTTATTAATAATGATCCAAAATCGAGACCAGATTCAGAATCAACACGGCGAGATAAAGCTCCAACGTTCGAAAAAATTTTTGGCGATACTGTTTGCCTAAAGTCAAAGTTGGAGCTTCATCTCGCCGTACTAGTTTTTAAATCGATCTCGATTTTCCCAACGAATATCATATATGATCGAAAAACACCGAGTTATGGCACCACCGACTGATGGTTTTGGATAATTGCTATTTATTTTATTACTTATTCTGCATAAGTGATGTTGTTTGCCTTAAATTCACTTATTAGACATACATAAGAACACGTATATATTTGAAAATCAAATTCAATTTCTTTATATGTTAGGATACGCAAAATCCGATGTGACCGGCCTCCATGTTCGCTGAGCTTGAGTCGTATTGAGACTAAAAATAGAATGACATTTTGGATTCTTTTGGAGCAGTCTTAGGTCAACTTTTATGAACTAAAATATAAATCATGTGAAACATACAAAAGATAAAACTTCATTGTATTCTATACTATAATCAGATCATATTTTAGGCTTGTGAATAAAGAATATGTTCCATTGAAATGATGCTTATGTTTAGTGATCAGTTTATGATTTTTTTTTATAAATAAGAAGATTTAAGTCTCAGGAGAAGTGTGCACAGAAATTTTAAACACTTGATTTTGTTTTTCTCCAGACAAAATGGAAAACACATCTTTTCACAACCTTTTTATACCAATAAAAATAAAATAATTCATGGGAAATGATAGAAGTGTTATTAATGTTTGCTATTACTAGCATTTTTTATTTCAAGTTCTATATGTTTGAAGTTTGAACTTTGAACAGATAATATAATATCGGATACAAATTCATATAGGAGAACGTGGCACTTACTGATTTGTATCAAGAGAGAGGATATGACCATGACTATGGAATCGCAGACAAAGAACGATAGTCTTGTTCTGCCGCCCACATGTGGGCATGACAAAAATATTTACACTCGGATAAATGGAGTAATGATCTCCTATCCACTGTGGGTAGGATATCCTACCCACAATGGGTAGGTGTCACTCATTGATTAATGGGAGGAGTGGCCCCACCAACCCCTCCACCAATCAAAGGAGAATATATATTCACTGTGGATAGAATATCTCACCCACAATGAGTAGGAGATCATTTTCCTGATAAATGTTCGACGTATATCCTCCCTTATGAATATTTTATTATGCCCACACCCGCAGAGTGGGCAGGAGAAAGATAGCACAAAGAACGACAATAATATATAAAGTTATTAATGAGGACTTGGTTTATTACCAAAATAGTACTTGCAATTGTACAAACGATTTACAATAAAGAAAACCAAGCCCGTATTATTTTCATTTTGTCCGATGTGGGTTGTGTATAGCCCCTGTTAGTGTATGTGTATTTATGAGTATTTATGAGTTTTAATGTGAAATAGGAGAGAGAATGAGTGGGATTGAGTGGTGGAAATTTATGTAGTACAGTGGATCCCAGAAAATATGTGGATGTAATTGGTTTGACTTTTGATGTGAATGTGTTAAAATGTGTAAAAATTTGTTAAAAGTTGAAAAAGAACGGGCTGATATTTACGGCCAGCCGATCCAAGAGAACGATTAATTAGCACTCAATGATTAGCCGCCAATTGAGAATAGTATTCAAGAAGTAACAATTTGTAATTTTTCCCAGAATCTTTTGGGAAGAAATAATTGTCCACTAACTTCTTTACTTATAAGCAAGGTAAGAAAACAATAAACATTAAGAAATTGTTAGAATGTAATGAATTTAGACGATTTGCATATATATGCGCTATGATGACACTAATAGCATATAGATGAGTGTGAAATTAAAGCGGTTCGAAATGTATCTTCAGTTATTGATATTTTATAGAATAGAAAATTTCAAATCTTTTTCTCTCTTAGAAATTGATGGTGTAAAACTCTTTGAGAATAGGACATTGGGGACCATAATTGTGCAAATATTATATATAAACGTTTCATCTATCACAAAATTCTTAAAAACTAGTTTGACATGGGCTATTTCAGGATAAAATTTTTCTTCAAATCATTTTAGGTGGAAGTAACAATCTCATATTTTTGTCAACCTTTGACCTATAATATAATCTTACAATTTTGATTCCCTCCCCATATGAGGAGGCTCTCCATGCTACGTGTCCCTCCTAATCTGGTGGAGGAGGCTCAAGAGACTGATGGGCGCTCCTCCAATCGGGAACACATGTTGTGTGAGGATCAATTCTCTGTAATCTTCAATCTTAACCTTAGTAGTTATGGCAGTTGGTAGAGTAGATACGGAAGTTGTGATAAAGTGATGATTTTTAGTTTTTATTTCTTTACTTCTGTTGTTTTGTTAATTTGCAAATATAAGGCTATTTCAAGATTGAAATTTTTATGTATATTTATATGAAATAGGAGAAAGTATGAACGAACTTGAATGGTGAAAATTTGTATAATATATGTAAGCTCTACGAGATATGTGGACTGACTCGATCAAATAAATAAATAAATAAATAAATAATATATATATATATATATATATATATATATGAAGAGACTTTTTTCCCGCATTTGCACCCTTCTTTTTTTATTATTTTTATTTTTTAATTCATCATTTTCCTTTATATTCTTTCTATCATTAAGAGGCTTTTTTTTTTTGCCCGCCTTTGCACCCTTCATTTTTTAACTTTTCTATTTTTTAATTCATCATTTTCCTTGATCTATGAGTGTTAAAAATCATATTGACTTTTATGTATTGTTTCTTTATTTTTAGACAAGCTTTTTCTAGATTTTTGAAGTATACTTGGTGCATCTTCATTGATACATTTCAAGTCATAGAATCGGTAAACAATTATTTTAAACGGTTAAATTAACGATCGTTGAGAGATATTTTATGAATTACTTGAAACGATAACTTTGATTATGATGTATTATTTTTAATTTCCTGAATAGATTTTTAGTATGTTATTAAATTATACATAATGCACTGCACCTTCGCCTTTGAGGTTACAAAATTGCCTATGCTTTTAAATGATTAAATTAAAGGGAATTGACTAGGGAAGTTAAAAATTACAATGAATCTTAAGTTTGGCTTTATTATATTATTTCTCTATTTTCGAGACAAATTTTATAATGGTTAAAAGAAAGTGTTGGTTCTAATAAAAAAGAATTATGATTCTAACTTTGTGGTCAGTTTTCATAATAAAAGAATAATTTAATATAATTAATATAGCTTTAAACATTATTAATTTAATATACGAATTATTTTAAATATATAAAGTCTTCACACAACTTACTTTTTTTCCATCAATTGATATAAATCAGTAACATTTTTTTATGAAAATTAATTATGGCGTCGACATAAGATTTAATTAATATAATTAAATAATAGTATTATTATAAATCAAAATTGTATTGATATAAATTTTTAAATTGATAAATATTTAAATTTAACTTAATTTAATATTTAAAAATAAGAAATTATTATTAAAAAATTCTACACCAACTTATATAAAATAATTATTTTATCCATATGAATAATTTTATTATTTTGCTGCCTATTTGTATAAATTATTATTTTATTTATTAAAGTTTAAATAAATTTTTAGAGATAGCAAATCCCCGTGCATCACATGGGTGTAAAACTATGATTGGCCTAAATGCTACCACATTTCATATTTTCTTTTAAATTTAATTTTAAAGTATGATTAGCAATTAGTAAGAGACATTATTAACATTAACTACGTAATATACATATTTTACTTGAGATGTAATTGCAAAAGAAACTCTTTTCTCCCTTAATTAAGGCAATACATGAATGAGAATCATTTCTCCTTAATTTGTTGCTCGAGTATTTTATCTATGTTATCATTCTTTAATTATCATACTTATCAAAGTTATCAAAATTGCCATCTATTGGACATATTTACCCGTGGAATGCACAAGTGACATAGCAAGATAAAATGAGTATTGGGTGGGAATGACGATAAGTGTTTCTAGCGGGGGCAGGAATGGGGTGGTGGAGTATGTCAAACTACACGTGCTACATTGTCCTTTCTATAACATATTTATATGTTGAATATATTTCACAATCAAATTACAAAAATCATTATTCACATATTCATTGTCAATACCATACTTTATTGTTGAGGTTTTCAAGAGAATTATAAAATGAGTTATGTGGATTGTGGTCAATTGTTATGTGGATATTTACAGAATGAATTTCTACGATATATAGGGAAACTCTACTGAAATTTTTATACAATTCTTTCATCAGTTGTATTAATTTTTAAGTTTGTTTCCCTCACAAGTACTCAGTATCACAAGTACTGGGTGAATTATTTTTGTGGTGGTATTGATATAGTATCAACGTGCATCCAAACCTGTAATTGTTGATATATTAGCTTCTCATGCAATACACAGGTAAAAAATGTTAGTTTGAAAGAAAATGTACTGAAATTAAATTAAATGAGATAAAATGAGAAGACTAATATGGACTTACAAGCATCACAAATAATTTGGTCAAAATTAACAGAGGAAATTAGAAAAAATAAGATATTTTTAATTTAATATTCTAAAAGTTAGGCGTTTTTAAATTATTTACAAAAATCAGGAATCCATACTTTGACTTGGCAATTTGTACATTGTCGTTAAATCGGGTTGGCGATTCAATCACGCGCATTGAATCCATTGCACATATGAATGAAATCTATTACACATCCATTTTAATGGACATTAAACGTGTATAATATTGTGTAACGCCTTTACACATATATAATGTCTATTACAATGGGTGTGATATGGATTTCATTACACATGCAATGAATTTCACTATGCATGTGTACTTTCCATGCCAATGGCCGTGTATTACTCGATTCGACTACACGTGTAATGAACTCGATTACACATGTTTAACAACAAAATGAACTAAACCAGACACTTAAACCTTAAACCTTAAATAGGGTGATAGGGAATAGATTATAATGATTTTTAAAGGTTTTTAATGTAAAAAATGAGAGAGAATGAGTAGATTTGAATGATTGAGATTTGTGGATGTGATGAGATATATGGATGTGATTGATTTAGGAGAGAGAAAAAAGTTGAAAAAAGTATTTAAAACACTTTTAAAAGGACTACCCCATTTTTTTCCTTTAACTCTTGAACTGGTCTTTTTTTTTTGGATATTGTCGTTAAACATTCATAGAAGTGTAAAATCCCCAAATTAATAATAGATGATTTTTAGTTTTAATTTTACCAATCAATGGAATCTTATCGATGTTTCTTTCAGATATTTTATCATGTTGTGACAATGTACAGTTGGTCATTTTTATTTTATATCCTAACTTTTTAATTAGCAATGTTACATATACACTTACTGTTATATCCATATATCCACCGTCACGTAAGATGTCAAAATTGTGTGGCATGACCTATCAATTTGATTGTTAGAGCATCTTCAATGAGTAGTGATGTTAAGGGATGATGTGGAGGAGAGAGATTGAGAAAAGATGATTAGGTGAATTGAAAAGAGAATATAGGATGTGTAATGTAAAAGAGAGGGAAAAGTGAAAAAGTAAGAGAGATGTAAAAACAAATTTAAAAATAATAATAAAATAATAATAAAGGATGTCAAGTTGAGCTTCTAGATATAGAGGTGGTATGGGAATTTATGGTGAAAAAGTGGGAAAAAGTAGGGAAAAAGTAGGGAAAGTGAGAAAAAGAGAAAAAATATGAGACCCATAATTTTTTTGTGTGTCTCTATCTCTCCGCCACTGCTTTTACCAATCTGATGTTTCATTCATGTGGGATAAGAATTATGTAATTTATTATTCACTTTTCGATCATTAATAACGTCACAATTATTTGTTTGATGGTTTAAAGAAAATATGAGGTATTTCAGCCATGTACAATCTCAATCGATCGAGCTGATTTTGAGGGAAGATTAGACAAAGAACCATCTTATAGATATTCACTCAATGGAGAAGGATGTGGGTGGTCCAATATTCACTCAATCTCGGTCACTTCCACTCCCCCTTCCTATTTTGATAGAAATGTTTATTTTTTTTTACACATATTAATAAGGCACAATTATTATAAGTGGAATATAATTTTTTTCTGCAATTTTCCTAAAAGACATCTCCATAAATAAATATACTAACAAACCACATAATAAATCGGGATATTTAAGTCGATTAAAATATAAATTAGATTCTCACTAAAAACTTATCTATAATTTGGGACAGATTAAAATGAAAAATATATCTATTAAAATGAGACAGTGGGAGTAATATTTACTATTTTTGTAGATGGATTTTGTATGTACTCGAGCATCAATGATTTTCCCCTCAACGTTGTTGTTGACTAAAAAATTAAAAATTACCAATTTTAAAATTCGCAGATATTTATGGTTTTAAGTCATTTTCTTGTGTCAAGGTCAACAATTAATTAGTCAAGTCAAGGTCGAAGACGTTGGTGCTTTCATTGTTTTTATTATACTATGGGGCTAATTCGGACTCAATAATAATCCATTACAATCATAAAATTATTAGGGCGGTTCGTCAACACCCCTGGAAGACCGCAGTTTCATAATTGTATGCCTCGCATAATAAATCACACAATTTTCAGGGAAAAAAATAATCTCTAATAATTTGATAGCGATCCTAAAGTCATCTGGAGTAAAATTTAATACTACATCCGTCCCATAAATATAGCTAATTTCTACTTTCGCAAAGATTAAGAAAAATGCAATTAATAATATTGAAAAAACAAAATTTAAGATTATTTTTTTTAATATACAATTTCATTTATTAGATATTTTATTTTAATTAATTTATTTTGATGATAACAATGTATAATAAATGAGTGCATATATGATAATTAATATTTTAATTATATCTTTCAAATGAATATGATCTACATTTTGGGATGGCCAAAAAATGAAAAGGAGAATATAGCTTTGAGACGGAGGTAGTAGGATGTTTGTATCTTTGTAGTCTATTAGTTGTTTTAACTAAAAAGATTTCAGATGTGTTAATCTCAATTTCTAACGTTCTTATCTAATCAAAACAGTTCATATTATTGAATTATTACAATGAATTTTGTGTACGAATATTTTGATTGAATAAGATAGTTAAAGAAACGGAAATTGAGATCGTAGATTTGGCTCAACTAGGGACATACAAGTATCATTGCAAGTGTTTACGAGGATGTCTAGATGCCACGTCTGCTACATCCTAACTGGTTCGAGCTGACCCACGACCGCATGGAAGCAATCCAATCTGAACCACAACCACGTTGGATCTTCCTCAGCGTTCATGACTAGGCTAGGGCAGGAAATGATACTTATTTAGTTATTAATTAACACATGTACGTAGTCAAGTAGTTAACAATACGATAACTAAGTCAACAAATTAGCTTCCATGTTTTGTCTAGATAGGATTTTGTAGTAAGGCAGCTAGCTCATCCCTCAAATTCTATAAATAAAGAAAGAATGAGACTCATTGAAGAGATCCAAGAATTCATATCTATATATAATATATTACATTTATTACTTGTTATGCGTAAGTGATTTTGCTTGCCTTAAATTCACTGACTAGACATACGTGAGCAGTGAGCACAAGTTTATATTTGTATTGAGGCTATAAATAGAATTACATTTTGGATTCTTTTGGAGTTGTCTTAGATCAATTTTTATGAACTAAAATATATTGAGGGCCCATTACATACAAAAGATAAAACTTTATTGTTGTTATGAACTCGCGAGCCACGAGGAAATAATTTATATATATTTTAATGATGTGAATGACTATTATGTTCCTGATGAAATTATGTAATTACGATTGTGCCATTCGAAGTTTCCCTATAAATAGGGCTTCAGTTATTAATGAAATTCATTCCTGTGAATTCCTTATAATTCATTCTCTCTAAATTCTCTCTATTATTTCTATACTTTTATAACACGTTATCAGCACGAGTCTCTAGCCTTGAGTAATAAGAAGGGAGTATGCTCTACGATTGCATCTTATAGATGATCTCAGATCGAAACCGATTATTACACCAAAATTATTTTGCATAAAAATATACACAGAAAAGAAATAATTCATTTATGTTTATATATTCATTTCACAACCATCGCTTCAACTCCATTTTCCTACCAAACAAGTTGACGTAAACGTAAAACGACACCACATCAGCGAAGTTCTCGACGAGGCGAGTCCATTGATACCAAAAATGACATGAAAAGATTACCATAAGGGGGAGAAAAACAAGTTCAAAGATCAGCCTTCATGAAATAATAAAATTAGTTTGCATCAAATTTTGTGGAGAAATGGAATTGTGGCTAATTTCTACGCATAAACCAAAAAGGACGAAGGTATATATACATTACTTTATTATATATATTATATTATATTATAATATATTATAATATATATTATATGAAAAGTTAAGATATATATTATATATATTATATACAAAAATTATATATGTATTATATACTAAAAGTAATATATATATAATATAATAATATATTAAACTATAGCATTCGCTTTTTCGAGATATAAGGAGCATACATTATCAAAATCAAATTTTCGACTCCATTATACTCGATTTAACGAGATCTTCGATTTGACACCAATATTAATAAGGTAAACTTTCAAAATTTACAAATCAAGACCCCAACTTTTGAAAAAGTTACAAAAGGGTCCTTGGACTTGTGAATATTTACTTATTAATGCTTATAATGTTAAAACTTTATAAAGTGATATGTGCAACACACGCACTTGCCAAGATCGCCACGCAATCGTAGCGGTTGGCAACAGCTGAGTATGTATTAATGTTTTATAAAGAAATATGTGTAGCGCCACGCACCTGCCAGGCGGCACTGCCGCCGGCAATTGGTAGCGGTTGGCAGCAGCAGATATTTCGATTTACGGCCGTTTACTTTGACGATAATTATATTTTGAAGAAATAGTTAGAACAAATTTTCTTCTATAGATATTTAAGTCTCAGACTTTATTTATTGCAATTTAAATCTTTGCAATACCTCCTACCTGATGATGGGTTCAACCATTACTAAACGGAAGATTTTATATATTTATGCAATTTATATGCTAAGTGAAGGGTAATACCTTCTACTAAGTAGACCCTACTCCCGAAGAAGTAGTTAATCATTATGCATTTTAATTCTGGCAATTTAAATTCCGTAAATTTATATTTATTGCAATAATTCCCATAAGGTAGGTTCGACCACCTATTGGAGGAAATTTAATTTCTGCAATTTAAATTTACGCACTTTAAATTTCGCATATATTTCCAATGTGGTGAGTTATATCACACGATTGGTATGCATATTTTCAATGTGATGGGTTATACCACACGTTTAGAATACTTATTACAAATGTGGTTGGATTAAACCCCACAATTGGATAACTGATTTATATATGTTCGATATGAATATTCTATTGATATTAAAGAAGGGATTTGAGCAAGTGATGCCAGAATTTACCGTTATATGTATTGATGAAATGAAATTGCTCAAAGAATCCCATTGTGATAAAAGAGAAAGAAAATATACCGTGGTGAAAAATCTCATTATGAGATTAGTATATTGTGATATGATGAGAAATGCTCTTAAAGAAGCATTTAATAAAGGAATGTTCACTTTCCACGTCTATTGAATATTGATGGAGAAAATTGAGTAAGTGGTACTGGTTACCATTGGATAAATAGATGAAAGTAAAATGCTCAATAGATCCCATGTTGATAAATCAAAGAAAATATATCGCATGGAGAGATTATATGAAGTAATCTCATCGATGATATGAGATTGTATTAATATGAGAATAAAATGCTCTTGAAGAAGCATAATCACTAAAATTTCTGTAAAGACAATATGATATTATTATTATTACTCCAGAAGAAGTACAAAACAGCCGAAGTGGAACATATTGAGAATATCAAAGATGGCAATAAACATGCGAAAAGAAAATACATATTGAACCCATAAATGAGGGATGCCTCGAGAGTATAAATACTCATTAACTGCACCCCAACATTCGGGTTCATAATGAAAGATCCAAAGGATCTCTTTTTCGCTTGACACCGATGGTCTGTGACCGATGGGTTTCAGCTTCCACAGATTTTTGAACATATGATTGAATCTTGATGAGTAGATCAGCAACTGTATTAGCAGAAACAAGTATATTTCTCACTAACGAGAAATAAATTTATGTTCTACACTCGATCTAGAAATGCTAGCAAACCATCAAAGAAATAATTAATATTCAACAAACCTATGGGTTTGTTATGAAAGTTCCACTGCAAATGACCCTATATTGAATACTTCCTCCGTGTTATAGCCAGTGGAAGAACAATAAAAGCATCACTATTGCTCATCATGTACATCAGGCAGTCGTGGATGGATTGTGTTTGTAGCATCAATCCAGCTGGACTAATGACATTTCTAACTCCAATTCGATTATTGCCTCCAATTCGATGAAAATGTATTACACTTGACACTCTTATCCCCCATGATTGTGCGGCCATCATAAGACTCCTTAATAGTTTGTTATTAGTCCCTCCATATAGTATATTGATATTTTGTTTCCCTAACTCCCTTACAAGTTGGTCTGCCATATCCACATATTAGATATGACCTACTAGTCTGGAGCCACCAAGAACACATATGGTTTTAATCTGGTGAGGTAAATGCTGACTCGTATGAGATGATTCTAAAATCTCTATATCCATCTCTACTCCTATCTCTCTTTTTGCACTATACTTTCAACGTATAAACATGAGAGACACGAATCCCTTTATTTAAAGAAAAATTTTCAAACCAATAATTGATTGTACTATTTACTTTTTGACAAATATGAAAGAGAAAAAGGCAGAAAAATTTTAGTGAAATGACGTATACCTATCGGTGATTGAAAAATAATATATATATACATATCTTAAAAATTGAAAAACAATATTTACAATCACAAGAAAAACATTGATCTTCGTTATTACACCGAACTTCCTTATATTAATATGAGAAAATTATTATACTAAATTTTTCTACTAAATTTACAAACAGGATCTTCTAAAGTAAGTTTTTCAAGACTATAACGTGATTGTTCATCTTTGAATTTGGCCCATAAGGCCATCAGCTCACCTTGTACATGTCCACTAGGATGTGTCTCAAGAGCCTGTTGAATATCATCCAAAGGCTCCTTACTCAATCCATCCTTAATGAATGCTATCTTATCTTCTCGGTTACTAGACACGCACCCCTGATTTACATCGAAGTGTCACATGTCCACCGAGCACATTTGTAGCACCCTCCTAATCTTTTTGCTCTCCGTTTCTTTGAAAAACTATTTTTACCCATATCAGGCATGTATTTAGAAGGAATCGAAACCTCACCAGATAATCGAACCTTTGCTTCAATCAACCATCGGATATCTTGTGGGATACCCTTATTCATTAGCATCCTCAACCTTTCAAGCCTACTTGATAAATCCTTTCAGATTTTGATCGGTAGTGATGGATAGTATTTTCAAGATTTGAGAGCAAATTATCCATTATTATATATGGACCATTATTATGGTGAATACCGTAAGTGCCCTGATAATTTATAAACGCCAGATGAGGTAAGGCTCGCGTTGGAACAAGATCGAAACATGAAGCGTATGTGCTAAGATTCCACGCGAACAAATGATGTGTAATAATGCTACCGAAACATGATGGAATATGTCGGTGAGCTATACATATGATGAAAGTAATAAATCATGTTGAGCACTATCTGAGATACTAGTGAAATCGATATAAGAATTTCTTGAACTAAAAGTTCAATAATATTCGCTTGCCCAGAACTGCATCGACCATCCCTGGTTTAAATAATTATTGAAATCAATATTTCAAGTGAAGAATTAAAAGAATTCTTCAATGATTGTTCTCGATAAATGATGAAATCATTACTAGCCAATATTGAAATAAATTCGAATATATCCGGAATAAAGGATGAGAAATATGGGCCCACTCATCCTCCATGTGGACTGCTAGATATTATGATATGGATCCACTAGATAGTCACATGTGTATATGATTCGTAATTTGAAATTTATTTAAATATTTGCTCACAGTATGAGCATGATTTCCAGATTTAATGATAAAGCTAGTAAATGTATATCCCAATACTTGAATAAATCCCTGAAGGATTGAGTATGCGCATACAAGTGGGATATTATGTGGCAAATTATTTAAAATCCTCCAATAAATTGCAAATATCGAGAATAGACTGCAAACTCTATAAATTCTCATATTAAGGCTGAATGATGAGAACATATATGAGTTTTAGTGTTCTAAATTTTCTTAGCATGAGAGGGAGTATTAAAGGCTGAAAATGATATGTGAAATGCATCATATTATATCCTCACAATTAAAATATGAACTTGAAGTTCAAAGATGTATAAAAGATGCTATGAACAATCACATATATCAGTTAAGATGCTTTGATAAGTTAGCACGCCAGAAGCGTTGATATTATGAGATTTCCCCAATCATATATATCGAAGCAAATTATTAAAGATGGTCTTAATAACGGAGGCATATACTCTTGAAGAGTATATAGACATAACTATATTGTGTAATCCTACAAGAGGATTGATAATGAGATATCTCGATAAGTTATGTCGATATGGGGAAAGAAATAAAATTGAAAGTGTCGACACACTATGAAAAGATAGCGCTACATACTATCAATAATAGTGAGGATATTAAAATCCATCGAAAATGTCGATGCTGAAATATATGCCCTTATGATTAAAGTGTTCATGCACGGGTTTAATGAGAAATGAGAATGAAACTCTTGAAGAGGTTTCAAATGTATTATTGTATCGCTGCATGCAACTGGCTCAAAATATCTACATTGATATTGTTGAGAAATTCATATGCTGTACTCTTTTCCTTGATTGATGTTTTTGTCCCAAAACGGGGTTTTTCTCAAACAAGGTTTTTAATGAGGCAGCCCAATCTCAACTACTATGAAATCTCCAGAAGAGATTTAGGTATATATCTCGATATAGTGAGAAAATGGGATCGAAACTGTTGATTGCATATATACACTAAATATAACATGATATTGTATAACATCTAAAATTTCATTCACGTGAAAATGAATGAAGAGTATGAACCAATGTATATGATACTCATACAAATCTATGAAATATTTTGAAATGCTTGCAGATACTTGTATAAAATACAGCGTTGCACTCTTTTTCCCTTGATCGAGGTTTTATCCCATTGGGTTTTCCTAGCAAGGTTTTTAATGAGGCAACATTAAAGGTGTATTCACATGAATAATGTACTCTTTTTCCTTCATTAGGATTTTTCCCACTGGGTTTTTCCTAATAAGGTTTTAACGAGGCATATTCATGGTATATTGAGGACGACAAGAGAAATCGACACAATGTATCTATTGGATCAAGTTATAATAGAGACAATGATTTAGATCCAAATAATGATGATATTAAAATCCTTTACCAGAAGTAAGGATATCCGTTCTCAAGATATGAAATCAGAAAGAGTAGTCAGACTTTTTCTTTCGATCAAGTTTTTCCCACGGGTTTTCTTGACAAGGTTTTAATGAGGCAAGACGTGAATACTCCTATACCGATAGACATCGTGGGAGCAATGTTTTGATGAAGCGAGTATACAACCACTCCAAGCTTTTCTACAATCAATTTGGAAGTTTTTCCCATTGGGTTTTTCTCCAAACAAGTTTAGAAGACATTTGTATTAATAGTCATTCAAGGGGGAGTGTTATGAACTCGCGAGCCACGAGGAAATAATTTATATATATTTTAATGATGTGAATGACTATTATGTCCCTGATGAAATTATGTAATTACGATTGTGCCATTCGAATTTCCCTATAAATAGGGTTTCAGTTATTAATGAAATTCATTCCTGTGAATTCCTTATAATTCATTCTCTCTAAATTCTCTCTATTATTTCTATACTTTTATAACAATTGTATGCTACACTATAATTAGATCATATTTTAAGCATATGATTAAAAAATAAGTTCCATTGAAATGATTAGTAAGTTTATAATAATGGTTTTATAACAATTTGGCCAAATTATGGAAAAAAAAAACTTTGACCGACGGCCACAGTATCGTCGGAAATTTTTCCGAATTGTTAGAACTATCCCTCGTCGTGCTAGACCTAGATCCTATCTCGCATTTCAGAACGAAGATCGTATGTGATCAGAAATTAAGCGCTCGCGCCGTAGCTATGATACGAGCTCTTGTACTAGAACATCCTCGTTATCCGATTAATATATACTGGTAATTTACACCTATGCGTTGCATGGGATGACACTTCATGATAGAGATTTGTGAATATTATCAGAAAGACGTGTGAAATCTTCAAGCTGTTGATAAAGGAACGTCGAGGATAATTAAAGGGGTGTGTAATTTAGACTCGGATTTGGCAAATTACACTCAATGCTGAGAATGGAAACGGGATTATTGGTGTGAACTGCAGCTGTGAGATTTGAAAATTAGGGCTGTGAGATTTGATAAAGGATTGTGGCGGATCTTTGAGACTTGTGCCTATCTCAGATATATCTATAATCATACATTACAAAATAGAGAAAATGAATAGGAAAATATTGGGGGAAAATGGAATTTTTAATTAATTATTTAATTCAAAACAATAAAAAAAAAGAGCGGCAAATCCTGCTTCTATTATATGTAAATAAATAAATATATAGATAGATGTGTGCATACTTTAATTTTAAACACTTCATTTTGTTTTCGGCAAGCAAAATGGAAAAAATATATATTTTTTCAAAATTCTTTTTTACTAATAAAAATAAAATCATTTATGATGGAAAATGATGGAAGTGTTTATTGTTTGCTATTACTAGCATTTTTATTTATTTATTTATTTATTTATTTATTATATTTCAAGCTTTATACGTTTGAAGTTTGAACAGATAGATTATTCAAAAAAATAAAAATAAAATAAAATAGTTTCAACAGATAATATAACATGGGATAAAAATTTGGAGAAAGTGCCACTTTATGACTTTGTATCACGAGAGAGGATATGACTATGACTATGGAGTTGCAGACAAAGAACGATATTTTGACCAAGGAAATAAAATAACAATAAAATAGTATATATAATTATCAAGGACGACTTCGTTTATTATGGACAATTAGGAGGGGACATTTTGGGTTCGGTTTTGGGTAGTACATTATTCAAAATAAAATTATAATTCCGGTTCTACGAAAAGTGAAACCGTTCGGTTCCTTTCAAACAAAATAGTCATCCAATTCCTGTTCAGGTTGGCTTTCGGTTATTTTGCAATGTATTTTTTATTACTTGAAAATCACGGGCAAAAAAAAAAAACAATTTGATTCAAGGATAAACATAACAGAAAAAAAAAAGAAAAAAAATTGAAGCTAAGCAGCTGCTTAGCTACTGATTTCTGAATAGCTTAGATGCTACTGCTATTAAGCAGCACCTGCTGCTGTTAAACAAAATAGCAGCAGTTTAACAACTTAACTGTTGTTAAATAGCAACTAAGCAGCTCCAATTAGCCACGACCCTTTTAGAGATTATGAATTTACAAAAGAAATCACAAAAGTCGATAATCAAGTGAAAGAAACAGTACTATTTCTTATTCTAAATCAGTTTCCGGTTATTACAAAGGAACCTTTCGATTTTGGTTTCCTATTTTTCAGTTCCGGTTCTTAATTTTTTTTAAAAGAATCGTTTAGTTCCAGTTCTGTCCTCTCGGTTCTAGTTTTTTGCCCAATCCTTCAAACAATAGTGATTCAAATTCAATGCTAGTTTTACTTACAAAATTAGCATTATAAATTACATGTAGTTTCATGTGTTTCTCACATGAAATAACACGAAAATCACATGAGATTTCACCGATGCTGATTTTGTAAATAAAACTAGCTCTAATTTTGGATCATTTCTATTATTACCATAATACTTGCTATTATAAATCGATTTTACAAGGCGTTGTGTTAACATTATTTTTAAAAATTAAACTTATTAACTTTATTTAAAGTTAATCTTGATTTAGTTGCCATTTCTAATTTTCCATTTTTCTTTTTAAATTGCAAGTTTGTGACATGTTCTTTTTGTTTGAATTGCCTTGAGATAAAGAGTGGCTTTATCACATAAATTAAATTGGAACTTATCTTGGATAGTTTGCATGTGATAAATACGCATGTATTGAACTATATTCAAGAATCCTACTAGGATTCAAATAAGGCCTACACGTCTAAATGATAAAATGGGTGTTCAAGTACAATGAATTCGTTGTTTGGTAAGTTGGTTTGGTAAGTTGATAGGCACGTTAAAATCTTGCGTGCAATGGTTATTTAATTTTCCTTTTTTATATTGCTGTAGCAAATTTCACTGTTTCTGGACGTTGTACATTACCCAGATATGTCTAGTACAGGCAAATACATCTGCTACATCCAAAAACATCTTGTCTGCCGAAGGGTTAATTTCACTAAATGTCATTTTAACAAATTATAAAAAATTAAGTGAAATTAGAAAAGTTTCACGCTGATCACTAAAATTTTTATATATATATTTTTATTGATCACTCTACTATAATTTTTAAATATTCGAACAATTTGTCACCATTGGTGGCACACGTGTGTGCCGCGGGTGTACTATGTGATGAATTTTTGTTTCATGGACCTAAAAAGTTACTTCAAATAAATTTATACTTTAGTTTTTACAATTTTAAGTTTATTTTTCAGTTAAAAATTAAAAAAAAATCAACTTATTTAAATAGTTTTTAGATCCATGTAGAACAAATTCGCCACAATCCTTTTACATGTGAGGTCCACATACGCAATTTTTTATTATTATTTTTATTGGGCGTGTGCAATTAATGGTAAGACATCATATAAATAAGTAGTATTTTAAAAATATAACTGAGTAATTGCATATAAAGGTATAAGTAAACTTCCATGATAGAGACTGAGATTTTTAAATTTTGTCCTCTAAATGGGTCGAATCTCAATAGGTGCATGCATGATGCAACACCTTCCAATGGAAAATTGAAGACTCAATTTTACAAACTGGGCGACAAAGGAATGTTTTAAAAATTGTGGGTTTGATTTTAAAATGTTGCCCATGCAAGCCTGATTATTTACAGTTAATTGCCAAACAGCTAATCTTCAGTTTGCTAGGATGTAAATGTTTCAAGTCACTCAAGCTCTATACATGAAATGCGTTTATAGTCTCTACCCAGTCTAGGGCATTTAAATTATATGCAGTCACAAAATAATATATGTTGATGCATACATACTGTAAAATTATCAAATCGACCATTTTATGGTGTATTGTGACGTTTAAGACATAAATGAATTTAAAGTGGATATTCGTGTTACAAAAAAATAAAATAAAATTCAATTGACTCACCAATCTAGAATTAATTTCAGAGGAAATTAAGCGAAATATGGTATTTATATTTATATTTAATATTTCAAAAATCTGATAAAATCTTCTTATTTATAAAAATCATGCATGATAACTATTTTTTTAAAATATCCAGTATGTGTGACCGTACGTTTTTTCGGGCGATCACACAGTGCAAATCTCGACATCGTCTAGATTTTGTGTCATGCAATCCGTACAATCACATGGCACGAAATCTGGGAGATACCCTGATTTAACTGTCAATCCATTACATATAATGTGTAATCATTGTGTAATAATTATATAATGTGTGTGTAGTACTATTATATAAGGTGTTAAGTGGGTCTGAAATTCCAGTGTGTAAATGTGTAATGCATTATGAAAAGTGTGTAATGAGTGTGTGAAATTGCACAAAGTATAATGGGTGCAATGAACGTGTAAAATTACACAATGAGTAATTCGAGTACCAATTTGGAAGAGATGATGTCGGCAGGAGTTCATTTTGACCATCCAACTAATCAGTATAGGTGTGCAATGGGTGTAAAATTACACAAAGTGTGTAATGCGTGTGTGAAATTACACAAAGTGTGTATTGGGTGTATGAAATTACATAAAGTGTGTAATGGGTCTATATATAATATATTACATTTATTACTTGTTATGCGTAAGTGATTTTGCTTGCCTTAAATTCACTGACTAGACATACGTGAGCAGTGAGCACAAGTTTATATTTGCATTGAGGCTATAAATAGAATTACATTTTGGATTCTTTTGGAGTTGTCTTAGATCAATTTTTATGAACTAAAATATATTGAGGGCCCATTACATACAAAAGATAAAACTTTATTGTATGCTACACTATAATTAGATCATATTTTAAGCCTATGAATAAAAAATAAGTTCCATGGAAATGATTAGTAAGTTTATAATAATGGTTTTATAACAATTTGGCCAAATTATGAAAAAAACTTTGACCGATGGCCACAGTATCGTCGGAAATTTTTCCGAATTGTTAGAACTATCCCTCGCCGTGCTAGACCTAGATCCTATCTTGCATTTCAGAACGAAGATCGTATGTGATCAGAAATTAAGCGCTCGCGCCGTAGCTACGATACGAGCTCTTGTACTAGAACATCCTCGTTATCCGATTAATATATACTAGTAATTTTCACCTATGCGTTGCATGGGATGACACTTCATGATAGAGATTTGTGAATATCATCAGAACAATTATGATCAAGTGCCCAATTGGGCACGGATTTATTGTATCCAATTAATACATGTCATTGCAGCATTGGATGTGTACTGAATAATATCAAAGTAATTATATCATATATCCAATTCTGAAATGACATGTATTAAATGAGCACAATAAGTTTGTACCAATTGGGCACTAGATCATAATTGATCATCAGAAAGACGTGTGAAATCTTCAGGCCATGGCTGTTGATAAAGGAATGTCAAAGATAATTATTATCAATTAAAGGGGTGTGTAATTTAGACTCGGATTTGGCAAATTACACTCAATGCCGAGAATGGAAACGGGATTATTGGTGTGAACTGCAGCTGTGAGATTTGAAAATTAGGGCTGTGAGATTTGATAAAGGAATGTGGCGGATGTTTGAGATTTGTGTCTATCTCATATATATCTATAATCATACATTACTAAATAGAGAAAATGAATAATTTAATTCAAAACAATTGAAAAAACGAGCGGCAAATCCTGCTTGTATTATATGTATATAGATAGATGTGTGCATAATTTAATTTTAAACACTTCATTTTGTTTTCGGCAAGCAAAATGGAAAAAATATATATTTTTTCACAATTTTTTTATACTAATAAAAATAAAATCATTCATGATGGAAAATGATGGAAGTGTTTATTGTTTGCTATTACTAGCATTTTTATTTATTTATTTATTTATTATATTTCAAGCTTTATACGTTTGAAGTTTGAACAGATAGATTATTCAAAAAAATAAAAATAAAATAAAATAGTTTCAACAGATAATATAACATGGGATAAAAATTTGGAGAAAGTGCCACTTTATGACTTTGTATCACGAGAGAGGATATGAATATGACCATGGAGTTGCAGACAAAGAACAATATTTTGACCAAGGAAATTAAAGAACAATAAAATAGTATATAAAATTATCAAGGACGACTTCGTTTATTACGGACAACTAGGAGTAGACGTTTTGAATTTGGTTTTGGGTAATACATTACCTAAAATCAAATCATAAATTCCGGTTCTATAAAAAATGAAATCGTTCGGTTTCCTTTCAAACAAAATAATCGTCCGATTCCTGTTCTGGTTGGGTTTTGGTTATTTTGCGATTTATTTTTTATTACTTAAAAATCACGAGCAAAAAAATTTTTTTGATTCAAGGATAAACATAACAAAAAAAATGAAAAAAATTATGAAGCTAAGCAAGCTGCAGCTCTTTGTTTCTGACGACTTAGTGCTTAATAGCGATTATCTTTGGCTTGTTATTAAGCATAGCTGCTTTGTTATTAAGTAAACTCGTTAAACAAAACAACAGCAGCTTAACAGCTTAATCGTTGTTAAGCAATGAACTAAGTCACGTGCAATTAGCCGCAACCCTTGTAGAGATTGTGAATTTACAAAAGAAATCACAAAAGTCGGCAATCAAGTGAAAGAAACAGTACTATTTCTTATTCTAAATCGGTTTCCGGTTATTACAAAGGAACCTTTCAATTTCAGTTCTCTATTTTTCTATTCCGGTTCTTAATTTTTTTTAAAAGAACCGTTCGGTTTCGGTTCTTTTCAGGTTCGGTTCCGATTCTATCCTCTTGGTTTCGATTTTTGCCCACTTCTTCAGACAACAGTGATTCAAATTCAATGCTAGTTTTACTTACAAAATTAGCATTATAAATTAGGTAGTTTCATGTGTTTCTCACATGAAATAACACAAAAATCACACGTGATTTCATCGATGCTGATTTTGTAAATAAAACTAGCTCTAATTTTGGATTATTTCTATTATTACCAGAATACTTGCTATTATAAATCGATTTACATGGCGTTGTGTTAACTTTATTTTTAAAAATTAAACTTATTAACTTTATTTAAAGTTAATCTTGATTTAGTTGGCATTTCTAATTTTCTATTTTTTCTTTCTAAACTGCAAGTTTATCACATGTTCTTTTTGTTTGAATTGCCTTGGGATAAAGAGTGGCTTTATCACATAAATTAAATTGGAATTTATCTTGGGTACTGTGCATGTGATAAATACGCATGTATTGAGCTATATTCAAGAATCCTACCAGGATTCAAACAAGGCCTACACGTCTAAATGATAAAATGGGTGTCCAACTACAATGAATTCATTGGTTGGTAAGTTTGTTTGGTAAATTGATTTGGTAAGTTATCTCTTTATCCTACAATATATTTTGAATATTCTTAAATGATTTGAATTATCTCTATTTGTAGGAAATTCGTGGTTATATTAAATATCTGTGCAGGCTAGGATTTTTGGTGACGTCCAAGACTGCCAAGAAGTGACTAAACGTGAATTGTTTGCACTAACCGTTCACTCCATTTTCCACCGTACATGCAAACTCCAACAATGACCTGCGCCTAATACAACTGCATGTATAGAGTTCCATCATTTCATTCATTTGGAGAATCTCCAAGAGGAGTCTGATTTACTACGAGAAGAGCCTCCACTGCTTAGAGTCTACACGGGAATGCAATTTGCATTGGAGGATTCGTGGGGAGATACAAGGAGTTGTAGATGAGTGACGGAACGTTAGCTCACATTACACGCTGAGAACGAAACCAGGGAGTTTTCTTATAGCTTTTTAGGTGTTGGTTGATTTTAACCTTACAGTGTACTTGTATGATTTAAACTCTTTTATAACTAGTAAATTGGTTTTTACCTTTAGGCGATAGGCATGTGGTTTTTCACCCGATGACTTTTTCATGTTAAAATCTTGCGTGCAATGTTTATTTGTCTTTTATATTGCTATAGCGAATTTCACTGTTTCTGGATATTGTACATTACCCAGATATATCTCACATCCAAATACATGCCAGATACATTTAACTCATCCAATAAACAGAAACTTTATGTGTTTTGACCTGTCTAATTGAACGCATCACAGATACATCTGAGGTCACTGCTAAGTAAACTTAGACAACTTAGGACTTTAATGTCGAAACCAAAGTCAGATGAGAAATGACAATGTTTTGCATGTATTTTGTCTAAAAGACATTTTATTGTCTACCGAAGGGTCAATTTCGCCTTGTTCTTTTCATGAGTTAGCGTATTTCCGTATAATTTACACACATTTTCAACTATACACATATTTTCCAATACAATACTAACCATATATTTTATACAAAAATATGCGAACTCTTTAAAAGAACAAGCTTAAATGTCATTTTAACAAATTATAAAAAATTAAGTGAAATTCGAAAAGTTTCATGCTGATCACTAAAATTTATATATGTATAATTTTTATTGATCACTCTACTATAATTTTTAAATATTCGAATAATTTGTCACCATTGATGGCACACGTGTGTGCCGTGGGTGTACTATGTGATGAATTTTGGGCATTTGAGTAATAACTATACTTATGGGAAAAATTTGTCAATTAAATCATACGCATCTCTTTTTACCATTAACTCATCTTTTACACAATAAAACCAAAATAGAATTTAAAAATCATAAATTTACAACTATGTCACTCTAATAAAATAAATATCCAAATTTATAACAATGCCACTCTAATAAAATAAACATCAAATTTACAGCAATTCTATCTAATCAAATTACAACGCAAGCAAATATAATAATTAAACAATTCATAAAAAAACAAAAAACAAACACACTTTCAAATTGCGCAAGAGTTCCTTTATGATTTAAATTACACAAAAGATCCTCCAACTATCAAAGCATACGCTTTAGGATAGAGGGCCACAAACCACCGCTGCTACCGCCACCCCCACGCCATCCCACCCCACCACCACCCCCGCATGCGCCACCCCACCCACCACTAGCACCACCACCACCACCACCACAACCCCACTACCACCATCACCACCCTGCCACTATCACCCCGCCGCCACCGCCACACCCCCGACACCGCCGCCACCACTACCCCACTACCACCACTATCCCACCCCCACCCCACCCCGCCGCCACCACCACCCCACCCCATCACCACTACCACCACCCCATCCACCACAACCACCAATCTATCGTCACCATTACCCCACCACCACTACCCCGCCGCCACCACCACTAGCCCACCCTACACCATTGCTACCGCCACCACCACCACCCACCCCGTCGCCGCCACCACCACCCTCCACGGCCACTACCACACTTTATCTCTCCAGATTACCTTGCCAAGTAATCAGATTACTACCATAAGTAATTTCGATCAACATTTAACTTATCATTTCCCGTCTCCGACTTTCTATCTCTATGCACATTCTCTCTTCAAATTACCTCGTCAGGTAATCTGATTACCACCATAAGTAATCTCAATCAATAATCAACTTCTCCGTTTATATCTCGGACTTTCTCTCTCTACATATTTTCTCTCTCCAAATTACCTTGCCAGATAATCAGATTACTACCACAAGTAATTTCGATCAACATTCAACTTCTCCATTTTTAGGATTAGAACACTAATTTTGCACATAAATCAAGAAAAAACTAGAAATAATGTGTCAACATTCAACTTCTCGCTTATTCCGTCATCCGACTTTCTCTCTACACACTTTCTCTCTCTAAAAAAAGTAAAGAATTCAACCATAAAAACAACATTATCTATCCCAATAACATTATTATCCACCCCAATAATAACACTAACTGCTTACCACCACCACCACCACCATCATTGTACCACCATCACCACCGCCACTACCACTATTCCACCACCAAACCAAGACCACCATAACCAACATTACGTACGCCGATAATACTATTACTTACTCCAATAATATTATTATCGATATTATTACGTGCGCCGGTAATCATATTACCTTCCCTTATAGCACTATATTACCTACTCCAATAATCATAACAAAAACACTAAAATGTCAATTACTTATCCTAATAATATCATTACCTACCCCGGTAATCATATTATCTACACCCAAAAATAACTTTTCTTAACAAACAACACACAACTTTTCATTTTAATTTTAACAAAAATAGATCCAAGAAAAGAACATCATCACAAAATCGTATTAAATATCTACTTCATACAACAATATACTAAAACTTGTTAATCTACACTAGAGTCGAACAAAGTTCTGCGGCATACTGCAAACTAGTGTCCGCATCTATAAAGCATCTCAAGAAATCTCATTCTTCCTTGATTGCCAACTGTCTCCAATTGTTATTCACCCTCATTTTCATCAAAATGATCTCCCAATTTTTCATCTTCCTCTGCCTCGTCTTCTACCTCTTGTTCCAAATCTTCATTGGTCACAATGAAGCCTCCCAAAGTACCATCATATTCTTCCTCATCTACATTTCTACTTCTTCCTCATCTTCTCACTCTCTTGTCCCCGACTTTCTCTCTCTGCACATACAGTCTCTCTTGATTACCACCACAAGTAATCTAGATCACCACCTCAGTAATATTATTACTTACATTGATCATAATATTACCTACCCTGGTAATTATAACAAAAAACAATAAAATTCCATAATTTTAGTCACATCCAAAACTACACCCACCAATTTGCAAGAACACTACAATTCTAACTAAGAAACTAAACCAAAATATAAGATTTACCACGATTGATTCTCTAGATTACAACCTAGTAATTTTAATTACTTGTAGTAATGTCGATTACTGTGAGTAATCTGGAGAGAAAATGTGTTGAGAGAAAGTCGGAAACATGAAGGAAGAAGATGAATGTCAATCGAGATTACTTGTGGTGGTAATCTAATTACCCGACAAGGTAATCCGGAGAGAGAATATGCATAGAGAGAGAAATTGCGGAAAGGAAGAAAGTTGAAGATGGGAAGGAAAAGTTGATTGTTGATAGGGATTACTTGTGATAGTAATCGGATTATCAAGATAAGTAATATTATTATTGGGGACGGTAATGAGATTATTGGGGGCATGTATTTGTATTATTGGGGCAGTGGTGGTGGTAGCGGTTTGGTAGGTAATACTGTTACCAGAGAAAGTAATATGATTACCAGGACATATAATAATATCGATAATAGTATTACTTTGACAAGTAATAGTATTATCGAAGGTAAGAAATGGTTGCGTGGGTGGTGGTGATGGAATGACAGTGGTGATGGTAGTCTTTGAAATGGCGGTAGTGGTGGTGGGTAAGCGGTGCGGTGGCGATGGCGATTCGCGGTGTTTTTTGGTTGGTAACACTGTTAACAAGGAATGTAATATGATTATCGTAATATGTAATAATAATATTACTGGTATAGGTGATAGTATTATCAGTGTAAGTAATGGTTGTGGTGGTTTGGTGACAGTGGCTGTGGTGGTGGTGGTGGTTTGGTAGTTGTGGTGGCGGTGGAATGGTAGTAGAGATGGTGGTGTAATGGTGGTAGCGGTGGTAATCTTGAGAGACAAAGTACATAGATAGAAAAAGTCGGAGGTGGTAAAATTATCATATCGACCATTTTATGGTGTATTGTACGTGACGTTGAAGACATAAATGAATTTAAGTGTCTATTCGCCTTGCAAATAAAAAAAATCAATTGACTCACCAATCTAGAATTAATTTGAAGAGGAAATAAAGCGAAATATGGTATTTATATTTAATGTTTCAAAAATCTGATAAAATCTTCTTATTTATAAAAATCATGCATGATAACTATTTTTTTTAAAATATCCAGTAAGTGTGACCGGTAAAGTTTTTTTTTAAATAACAAACTTAAAGTTTTATAAAATTCTAAAGAAGCCTTAATTTCAATTAAATGTCTATTAGATCAAGTCCAAAATTAGATTCTTAACAACAAAACAATTATTGAAGTTTCAAAACTTCACCTGCGATCACTCAAGTTTTTATTACTTTCATGAATGATCAATGAGGCTCTAACCATTTTAAATGAAATTTAAAAGACTAAACATGAAATTTTATATCGAAAAACTAAATTGCAAGAAAGCTCTTGTTGTCATCAACCTCGCTTGCAGCAGCGCCATCTTCTCCGATCTCTACATCTTAGATCAGTTTGTGGTTGAAGATATCTTTAATATGGTTGAAAATTTCTACTAGAGCCATTTTAATAACAACATGAAATAACCCCTTGAGCAGTTATATTCGCACCACATTAATTATTTATGACGCCACATATTTAAAATTATTTATGGTTTCCTAAGACAGGCATGAAGGGGCCCAAAGTGAGGGAGCCCAACATCCCAACAAAAAAAAAAGATAAATCACCCAAATACCCCTTTTCATCTTGTTTTAATTATGTAATTTTTATTTTGATATACATGCCACAACTGGCCGTCAATTTTCATTGCTTCTCTCTACATCATCATTAGCCAAAACATCTGAAAAGAAAATGACGAAAAAGAATAGCAATCAAAACCATTACCAATGAGTCTGTATTAAACTTCCGTCAATATATTTGGGCATTTTTCTAGCCGCCAGATATTACTTCTTTGCGAAAAATTTTCATTTTCTGTTGGCGGTGTACAAATTTCTATGCCCACACAATGACACAAAATGTTGTTTATATTTTTGCCTTTGTTCTATTGCATATAAGAGAGTATACACCATCAATGGTGGTGAAAACCTGTATTGCACCATTATATATCTCGCTATCAAAGTCATCGCTCACACTATAATTTAATGAATTTCAGTGATTCATATATGCCTTTGACAATAATAATATATACATCAATTCGGAATTAAGGCGCATCGAAACGTACTTTCAGTCATTAATATTTTACATATTCGAAAATTTCTAATCTTTGTCACCCTGAGAAATTTGTGGTGTAAAACTTTTTGAAAATGATGCATTGGGAACCCTAATTGTACTATAGGTGTTGTCAATCACAAGATTCTAAACACAATTCCAACCCTAATGGGATTATGAGTCGCAGTTATGTAATTTTTGGCCCTCTCTTAAACAATTACTTTTAGTCAAAATGATCACAAATATTGATACAATCTTGAGCCAAAAACAGGATTGAAGCTTCATTGAAAGATTTCAAGATAAAGGTTTTTCTTCTTCAAATCATTTGATGTTCGACAAACAATCTCATATTTTCATCAACGTTTGACCTATAGGAGAACCTAAGAGCGTCATCTCTAATGGGAGTGTCTACTAAGAGATATATGTACAATTTACATATATAGTTGCATCGTAATATTTTCCACTACACCAAAATAAGGAAATTGTCACACAAGGAATTTTAAAGGAATCACGGTTAAAAACCGTGACTGAAATTTTCGCTGATTGTCACAGTTATTAGTTTAGGGGTCACGGTTTTTAACCGTGACAACACGCGAGAATTATGGTCACGGTTAAAAACCGTGACCCCAATTGAGTAATTAAAAAAAAAAAGAGAAAAGGGCCTTAATTTACCCGAAGTGCAGCTAGGTCACGCAGAACTCTAAACCTCGTAACTCTCTCTGCCGTTTTCTCTCTCGCTTTCTCCACACTGGGAACCACCTGAATTGGCCGACGACGAAGGACACTGAATTGGCCAAAGCTGCTATCTTCTCCACTTTCTTTCTTGAATTATTGCAGCGCCATCTTCTCCACACTGAATTGACAAACGAGGGCAAACGACAAAAGCATGAGTAATCTTCCTTTTTTGTGCCAAATATCTCGTTTTTGTTTCTTTAAATCGGGGATAATTGATGTTTTTGATAGTTCTCAATAGTTGAACGGATTTGCTAGCTAAATGGATGGTGGAAAATAGCTTCAACCTTGAGTTTTTTATTTTCACACTTGGAGTTTGAGAGTTTAGTTTTTCAATCTTGAGTTCTATCTTGTTCATTTTTATTTAGATTGTTGTAATTTAATTGTGGAAATATGAAACTAATTAATAGTTAGGTTTAATTTAGTTTTAAGTTATGCTTGAGTTCATTCATATAGAGCTTTCTTGGGTAAATGTATATGCAAAGAAGGTGTTTGATGAAATTCCTTAATGAAGTTGGTGACCCATTGGAAAAAAACTAACAGTTGGTAACTTAGGCAGATTCTGTGCTTGATTTCAAATGTATATAACTTATTTTTTTGGATGAATTTTAGGGTGATTCAAATTTTAAAATGGCCTTTTATGAGTTAGGTATCATTTAAAATTGGTTTAACGCTATTTGCATACTCGTAGAGTTTTTTATCACACTTTTTGTGAGCTTGGTCAATGGTTCCTTAAGCAAGATGTAGTCTTTGTCTTTTCTTTTGTTTTCTTTGCTTATAGGGGCATCTTTTGGGATGTGGATTTTGTAACAGCTGCAATCTGTTTGTGCTCAAAACGATTTACTCTTGGTGATGCACTCTGAAGATCGGACAACCTGTGCTTAAACTTGGAAGACTGCAGCATGTAAGCAAATAGTACTGTAGACATTGCAGATTCATGTAGGTCAGCTTATGAAAATGTATTCTCCGTTTCTGTAATATTATTCATCTTATAGTTAGTGTTAATTAAGTTTTCATTTATTCACTTTACTAGAGCATTAAGTTTAAACTTGTGATGGTGCTATTACATCAATTGCTCCCCAACATTGAGCTATACATGTTAATCATCTTATATTTTTTCCTTGCTGTAAGCTCGGAATTTTTTGATCTTTGATAATATCTCTCTGTAGCAAGCTCTGTGCTGGTGGCAACTTCTATTGCAATCTGAAGTTAAATGGGCTTGTTTGTCTCTTAGATGATATGCGGAAGTTGTAGGAGATAGATGGTAATCCTGTTTTAGCTGTAGTTATGCTTCCTTCATCAAATCCTCTCTTGTACCAGGACTTTGAATTCCACGAGTTCAATGAAGTTTTGAAGTATTACCCTCATGGTTATCATGGAGTTGACAAAGAGGGAAGGCCAGTGTACATTGAGAGACTAGCTTATGCAAGTTACAACCATTGACCGCTATGTGAAATACCACGTGAAAGAGTTTGAGAGAAGTTTTGCTGTTAAGTTTCCCGCTTGTACAATTGCTGCCAAAAGGCACATTGATTCAAGCACTACGATTTTGGATGTTCAGGGTGTGGTATGTTATTTCGTTTCCAACTTTCATTTGTTTATTGCTTCTTTGATCCTCCTACTTTCAAACACCTTTTGTGTGAGCTTATTCTTGACCATCCATTTGTATGGCATCGGTCAGATTTTAAATTTTTCAACCACATTTTAACTACATATTCTCCCTAGTTCTTTAGAAATAACTAGACCAAGCAGGCTCTAGTAGCATTTGCGCCACATAAATCATATATCAATCGGAGTGATGACAATGTTCTATTAAGCTATACATCATCAATCTTTCTTTGTTCATTTCAGGGCTTAAAAAACTTTACAAAGGGTGCACGGGAACTCATTACACAACTTTAAAAGATTGATGGTGATAATTATCCTGAAGTAAATTTTCGATCTTTTACTTGATCAGTGCTGTTAGCTTTTGTGTGGTCTTGGAAGTAATTATTGTGTCTTCATATTGCAGACACTTCATCAAATGTTCATCATCAATGCTGGTCCAGGCTTTAGGCTACTCTGGAATACTATGAAGAGTTTCCTTGATTCCAGGACCACCACTAAGATACACGTATGTTGCTAATTCCTTCTTTTGCCATCTGGGTGCGTTATTTTTCTTGGTTGAATGACTGACTTTATCTAGATCAATCTTTTTTGTTTTCCTGAAAAATCTGGCAGGTTCTTGGAAACAAATACCAGAATAAGTTTCTTAAAGGTGATAAATTTACCTTTGAATCAAATTTTCCTTACCTGAGATTGGGCGAACTTGAAGAGAAGGTGAATACTCTTCAAGAAAAGCCGTTGGAAATGCCCCATGAAAAAGAAGAACTGTTGAATGCCGCTGTTTACCGAATAGATGCCCTTGAAGCAGAGTTAATTGCAACCAAAAAGGTACGTTCCTTATGGCGTAACGCTATCAAATGGCTGATTCTTTTGTTACTGAACTTATCTCATTTCTTAGGTCGTCAGTTATAATCGTTTGAGATTGGTGGCGCGTACAGATTTATAGTACAAACTAAAAAATAAGACGATGTGCAAAACATCTTTGCGAAGGTTGTTTGACAGATGATTGATAGGGTTTTATTGAGCAGGTTCTGCACGAGGCTCTGATGAGGCAAGAGGAATTGCTTGCTTATATAGACAGTCAAGCAGAAGCCAAGTTTCAACTAGTAATGTGGTTACAGAGGTTGAATCAAAAATCAACTCAGCAAATGTCAAGTAATGTTGGGAGAAAAAACTGTTGTTGTATATTGAAGCCCCATAATTGTTGTTATAATTGTTATCATTGATAATAATAGAGTTGGCTGCTTGTTTCAATTTGTGATGCAATTATTATTATTATTATTATTATTATTATTATTATTATTTTTTTTTTTTTTATATTTGAGAGAGCTAGGGGTCACGGTTTAAAACCGTGACCCCTAGCTCTCTTTCTTTTTTTTTTTTAATTTTTTTATTTTTTCAATATTTTAAATGGGTCACGGTTTTTTATCGTGACCGTCGGTCACGGTCAAAAACCGTGACCCCGCACCGAGGGTCACGGTTTATAACCGTGACCCCTTACCGCGTCACGTCTAAAATTGTCACGAATAAAAACCGTGACCTACCATTCGAGTCACGGTTTTTGACCGTGACAGTTCGCGGAAGCTGGTGTAGTGTTCACATTCCACATACTCAATAACGAATAGACAAACCTAGGATTGATGCATGTAAATTGTGTTCATTCGTTAGAAAACACAAACTCGCATTACAGGTTGTATGTTTCAAAATTCTTGATTTCACTTCATGGCTTCTTGTTTCTCTATTGCTGCTAACAAATTTAATTTTTTGTACCATCGACACTAAAAATCCATCGTAAGGATTCTTTTGGTCTAATTTGAGATAAAACGCAATCAAATCAATGCATTTTTTATGACATTTTGGAAATTTTGATGAAAATGAAATGTTAATATCCAAGTTTTTGGTTTTCTAAGAATTTGGAAATTCTCTTTTTTATCTAATTAATTTTTATGATGATTAATGTGACTATATTTTTCTTACTTTATATTTCTTATGCAACATCGTTGGGTGTAGTTTCACCTTATGTAATTGCTTGGGATCTTGATTAGACTAGCCAAACATGGCCTTGCAATTTAAAGTAGGAAAAAATGGAACAAAGGTTACCACGGCTATTTCTTTTGTTTCTAGAGAGAGAAAAATGAGATAAAGTTTGGGAGCCAATTCAAATTCTTCATTCCACTGCATTGTTATATTACAATACATTAATGGGCCAAACTACATTAAATGGTGGGCTTGTAAATACTAACTAAAAGTCCAATTGATAATATAAAAGTCCAACATAAAATTAAGAAAATACATTAATTAACATTCTCCCCCTTAATGTATTTTTCTTGAACTCCAAGTGCTCTTCTCAATTCTTGAAACTTTGATATTGGTAGTGCCTTTTTGAAGACATCCGCCACTTGTTCTTGAGACTTGCAATAATTGAACTCGACTTCTCCATTTTCAATTGCTTCTCGAATGAAGTGGTACTTGATTGCAATATGTCTTGTTCGGATATGGAAGCATGGATTTTTTGCCATTTCAATTGCCATTTGTTGTCACAAAACGCCGATGTAGGTTCACCTTACTTTTCTCCAATATCGTCTAAAATTCTCCTTAACCAAATCATTTGTGAAGTTGCTATAGAGGCGGCCATATACTTGGCTTCGGCGGTGGATTGAGCTACACTATCTTGCTTCTTCGATAGCCATGAAAACACACCCGAACCTAGAGAAAATACATAACCGAAGGTACTCTTCATATCATTAACACAACCTCCCCAATCACTATCACAAAAGCCTCCTAACTTCACATCAATATTCTTCTCAAATTTGATTCCAAAATTTATTGTTCCCATTATGTATTTCAACACTCTTTTCCCGACACCAAACTGCTTTTGACTTGGAGCACTCATGAATCTTGAAAGCAAACTTGCAGCACACATTATATCCGGCCTTGTAGCGGTGAGACAAAGAAAGTTCCCAATCAAACTTCTATAAAGAGTTTCATCCACTTTCTTTTCTCCATCATTCTTCATCAATTTTTCATTGCAAACAAGGGGAGTTTCCACACTTTTGCATCCAAACATTCTATTTCTCTTGTGAAATGAACACTCCACTTTCATCTTAATAAATCTTCATTCCAAGAAATTGATGCAACAAGCCCAAATCACTCATTTCATATCTTTTCATGATTTCATTCTTAAAATCTTCAATCATCTTCACATTGTTATCGGTAAACACCAAATCATCAACATAGAAAGCAACAATAAGGATATCGGTGTTACCTCAATGCTTCACATACAAGGATTGCTCGTTCTTGCTTTTAACACATCCACGTTCATGGAAATGACCATCAATTTGACTATACCATGCCCTTGGTGCTTACTTTAGCCCATACAAAGCCTTTTTTAGCTTGTACACCTTGTCTTCTTCTCTTTTTATCACAAAACCTTAGGGTTGTTTAACATAAACCTCCTCTTTTAATTCCCTATTCAAGAAAGCGGATTTGATGTCTAGTTGGTATAACAACCAACCTTTTTTAGATGCTAGAGCAATAAGTGCTCTTATGGTGTCTAGGTGAGCAAGCGGTGCAAAAGTCTCATCATAATCAATTTCAGGTTGTTGTGCATACCCCTTCACCACCAATCTTGCTTTATTTCTTTTGAACGATCCATCAACATTGTGCTTCACCTTATACAACCATTTCACACCACTAACATTTCTTTCCTTTGGTCTTTCAACTAGCTCCCAAGTCTTATTTTTCTCAATCACTTCAATTTCTTCTTTCATCGCATTCTTCCAACTCTCTTCTTTCATCGCTTCTTCAAAATTTTCGGGCTCCACCATACAAAAATTGCATTTTGCATAAACATCACTCAAGTCTCTCATTTTCTTAGGCATTGTGCTAGGTGATGATGAATTGGAACTTGAAGGACTACTAGGTGATGACTGTGAGCTTGTATCCTCTTCATTTTCACTATCTTCTTCATCTCCAATAGTTGTAGTTTGTGGCAAACAAATCGGAATGACAATATCCCTTTCAACTTATTTATTGTCCCAATTCCAAGTTGCATTCTCATCAAACATCATATGCCGGCTAATGATAACTTTCTCATCCTTCAATCTCTATAGCTTATAGCCCTTTGATTGTGAGCTATAGCCAACAAATGTGCACATATCACTTGCTTCATCAAGCGTACTTCTTTTCTCCATTGGAATTTGGGCATAGCAAAGACAACCAAACATCTTCAAGTACTTCACCGATGGCTTTCTTCCATTCCAAGTTTCAATTGGAGTTTTGTTTTCCAAGGTTTTTGCTGGACACCGACTTATCAAATACACCAAAGTATAGATAGCCTCCGCCCAAAATGATTTTGGCAACTTCTTTTCATAAAGCATGGATCTTGCCATTTGATTCTTTCTCTCCGATACTTCATTTTGTTGTGGAGTGTATCCAACCGTCAATTGCCTATGAACACCTTCATCTTCATAAAACTTATCAAATTCACGAAAAATATATTCTTTGCCATTATCACTTCTCAATACTTTGATAAAATAGCCACTTTGTTTTTCAACAAAAGTCTTAAACTTTTTGAAAATTGTAAAAGCTTCGGATTTTTGTCTCATAAAGTATACCCATGTCATTCTAGTGAAATCATTAATGAAAAGAATGAAGTACCTGTTTTGAGAGTGGGATGGCGTCTGAATCGGTCCACAAACATCTGTATACACCAATTCAAGTGGCTTCTTTCTCTCCAAGCAACTCCTTTTGGAAAGGATTGACGGTGGTGCTTCCCAATTGCACATCCTTCACAAACTTCACCATTTTCTTCAATTTTTGGAAGCCCATTGACCAAAATTTTATTCTCCAAAACTTCAAACTTTGAAAATTCAAGTGTCCAAGCCTCTTATGCCATAGCCATGAGTCATTAGTCTCCATTTTTAATGCTTTGTGATCTCTTGGATGCTTGAAGCTAATGGAAAAGTTTCTATTCTCCATTTTCAACTTGGTAATGATTTGTCTTCCATTCTTTTTGTCTCCAATAGTGTAAGTATCATTTTCAAAATGTAGAAAATATTTGTTCTCCAAGAGTTGTCCAACACTTTGGCAAATTTTGGTCCAGCTCGGGCATATACATGACATCTCCAATAATTTTAGGACCCTTTTTTGTTTCCACTCCAATGACTCATTTTCCTTTCACATCAACCAAAGCTCCATTGCCCAATTCACTTTTGAATTTGAATCCTCCATATCAACAAAAACTTTGTTATTTGAAGTCATGTGATTAGTATATCCACTATCCAACTATCAAGTTGTTTCTTGCACGTCCAGGCTACTTGAAGACGATAAGCACACATCATTTTTTGTTTGAGGTCCACTCAACGAAGCAAAGAATAAATATGACTCACTTTCCTTTTCGGTTGCACAATTTACTTGTTGAGCATTCTTATATCTACAATCTTTCATAATATGCCCAAACTTCTTACAATTATGACATTGAGGCTTCCCTTTAAACCAACAACCTTCTTCATTATAACTATTCCTCTTACAAATTTTGCACCTTGGTGTTGAATCTTCTCCACTAGATTGCCTTTCAAAATTATTTCTACCTAAGCTCTTGAGTTTCTTCCTCTTCCTCTACTACTTCTTCCCCCTCTATTCATCGATTCATCAAAATTTTCCTTTTTCTCACCACTTTTACCTCCAACATTGAGTTTAGAGTGAAATGCACTCTCAATTGACTTTTCGGAGCGTCGATTCAATCTTTGCTCAAATGATTTCAATGAACCCAGCAACCCTTTGAACTTCATCTCCGTGAAATTCTTAGTTTGTTCAATCACGGCAACCAATGGATCTAACTTTTGAGGCACACAAATTAAAACTTTGTCCACCAGTTTCGCATAGGTAATTGTGTCACCACAAGATTTCATTTGATTCACAAGCTCATTGAATCTATCGGAAAATTCTTTAACACTTTCATTGTGACCCATCTTCATATTTTCAAACACTCTTCTAAGAGATTGAAGTTTTATGGCCATTAACTTTGAATCTCCTTGATATTCCTTTTTCAAAATCTCCCAAGCCTCATTAGCTTTGTTTGCCATCATGATTCTTGAAAAGATCGAATCGGTCACCGCCCTATAAAGCATAGATAGGGTATTTGCATCTCTTTCTCTATTTTCCTTGAGTTTTTCTTCTCATTTTCCGGCAACCCATCTTCACTCTCGTGTTCTTCATAACCATTTTCAACCATATCCCACAAATCTACCGCAATAAATGAAGTTCTTATCTTTACACACCAATAACTATAATTTTGCCCATCAAATATTGGAACAAATGATTGATTTAAGTTTCCACTTGACTCACTAGTAGTTGCCATTATCTATTTCTCAAAAGCCCTCTCTTTCTTTAAACCCTAACTCCAAATAATTGATTGCAAATGAAGAAATCTTACCTCAAGGCTCTGATACCACAATGTTGGGTGTTGTTTCACCTTATGTAATTGCTTGGGATCTTGATTAGACTAGCCAAATATGGCCTTGCAATTTAAAGTAGGAGAAAATGGAACAAAGGTTACTACGACTGTTTCTTTTTGTTTCTAGAGAGAGAAAGGTTTGGGAGCCAATTCAAATTTTTCATTCCACTGCATTGTTATATTGCAATACATTATTGGGCCAAACTACATTAAATAGTGGGCTTGTAAATACTAACTAAAGGCCTAATTGATAATATAAAAGTCCAACATAAAATTAAGAAAATACATTAATTAACAAACATAAACAGATTAATCCTAAACTATCAATTAAATCAATATAAGATAATTAACTAAAATACTAGGCAAATATGCAAATTAATTAAACAATTAACAATAAACAAGTATACATGACTCATATCGTATAAAATTTATAATAATGAACAAACATTGTTACCTCAACCTTTTGTCTTTTATTAGCAAAAAACTATTGATGGAAGGAAGCAGACTTATATCTCCTATCATCATCATAATCGATAAATGGAGAAGGATGTGGTCCAATATTCACTCAATCTCCAACACTCGTAGTAATATTTACTATTTTCATAGATGGATTTTGTATGCATAATATACGTACATCAATGATTTTCCCCTCAACATTATCGTTGACAGAAAAATGTAAAAATTACCAATTTCAACTTTAGCACCATTCAGTCATTCGCAAATATTTTATAAGGCGTTTTCTTTTTTCAAGGTCGAAAACTAGTCGAGGGTAACTTTTGCCGTCTGTCCCCAAACTTTCAAATTTGAAACAATCTTATCCTCTTTCTTATTTTTTACTCTCTCATGTCTCCAAACTTTATTTAACTCTCACATTATATCCCTCACAACACTTTCCATTATCTTTTCCGTCAAATTATGTTGGCCCACAGCTTGGTGAAGGACAATTGTGATAAAATACAAAAAAAATACATTTTTATTTTTATTTTTATTTTTATTTTAAAGGCTAAATTTCACCATATGTCCCACTATTATTTTCTTTAAAATCAAACAACATGAAAAATCCTATTTCCTTTCCGAGCTAGTTTAAGAGAAAAATTTTGTGATAGGTGCAATTAGAAACGTAAGTTAATGCTTTTCTTTTGGATGACTCTCACTTTTATCTGTAACTTTTCTTTTTCTTTTGAATCACAAGATCTCCAACTTTTGAAAATAGTTGTTACACATATATACCACTATTATCTAGAGAAAAAGAGTGAAAAAAAAAATCAAAGATGAAATTGCAAATGAAGTTGAAGATTGGAAACATTTTGTATAATTTATCATTTTATTTTTCATAAAAGCAGATGGTTAAAAATGGAGCTTGTTTGACAAATTGTACATCGACAATCATTTTTCGTACACATTTATTATTATTATTATTATTGCTGTTGTTGTTGTTGTTCAAAAAACATGTTTAGTTGCAAATAGTAGAAAAGTATTAATTTTAATATTTCTTAATAAACTTATTTATTTACTATATATTCTTAAGAAAAAGAGTCACCTGGTTTTTCAGATAATTCGAAATAAAAAGAAATTGATTTTATCCAATAATTGATTAGAAACATAGTTAGAAAATTTAAAATGACATAAAACCATTTTACAGCTTCTACAGTACACGTGGAGCAAAACAATGCTAGTTTTATTTTATATACTAGTAATCGTGTGGTGCACTGACATCTCCCACTGAAAATTAATAGTGTGAAATAACTGTTATGAATAATTGAGAATAATTTGGTGGTTATGAATTATGAGGAATAATTTGGTGGAGGAATAATTTGGTAAAAGATGTAATTATTATATGTGAATGACTATTATACCCTTGATGAAATTATGTAATTACGATTGTCTTGATTCAAGTTTCCTATAAATAAGAGCAGTTATTAATGAAATTCATTCCTGAGAATTCCTTAGAATTCATTCTCTCTAAATTCTCTCTATTGTTTCTATACTTTTATAACACGTTATCAGGACGAATCTCTAGCCATTTGAGTAATATGAAGGGAGTATGCTTCTGATTCGTCTATTGATGAACCTCTCAGACGTAAACCTTAATATTAGTCAAATTAATTGTCTCTAAAACTATGCTCACAGAACAATTCTCTGGATCAAGATTCTCTCCTCTCAAAATCATCTTCATTCGAGAGATCTCCATTATTCTTCTTCCTCTTCTCTCACTACCTCCGTTCTCTTTCTTCAGCACGCAACATTCATAACTTTTCTCTCATCTCTGGTGTTTAATTATAGTTTAATAATATTATATTTTGGCTTAATGATGATTATTGCATTATGGGCAATTCAAGAATTGGCAAATGGAGGAAATACGTGCATGTTCAATTGCTTCTGCCAAAGAAAAAGGAAAAGGTATATATATATTATATTACTTTATAATATAATAATATATTAAACTATAATATTCGTTTTCTCGAGATATAAGGAGAATACGTTATCAAAATTAAATTTTCTCGATTCCATTATACTCGATTTAACGAGAGCTTCAATTTGACACTAATATTGATAAGGTAAACTTTCAAAAATTTGTAAAACAGTACCCCAATTTTTGAAAAAGTTATAAAATAGTCCTTGAACATTTTGATATTGATAAATTGAAGTAGAAAGGAGATAATTTTCAATCGTAAAACATTGATAAAATATTTTTGACAATTTTACGTTTATGCAATTGGAATGGACAATTTTACCCTTAGGTAAAACCGACCTAATTTTGACGACAAGAAAAATGGATAGAATATTCATGAAGAAATTCTAAATCCATTGATTATATAAAATGGCTTGAAATCCATTTGAGTTAAAAGATCGAAATATTAATGTATCTCCCAAGAGTTCAATTACATAATGTACTTATTCTAGAAGGATAAGTGTGCTCTTGTAAGTAATGAGTATTTGTTCTAGAAGAACAAATCTGCTCCCGTGAGAAGCAGTTTAATATTTAATTCTCGCACTTTATTTATCGCAATTTAATTATCGCAACACCTCCTACTTGATGATGGGTTCAACCGTCACTAAAGCGGAAGGTTTTATATATTTCTGCACTTTATATGCTAAGTGATGGGTAATACCTTCTACTAAGCAGATCCTACTCCTGAAGAAGTAGTTAAACATTATGCAATTTAATTCTTACTATTTAAATTCCGTAAATTTATATTTATTGCAATCATTCCCATAAGGTAGGTTCGACCACCTATTGGAGGAAATTTAATTTCTACAATTTAAATTTATGCACTTTATAGTTTGAGTATATTTCCAATGTGGTGGGTAATACCACACGATTGGTGTACATATTTCCAATGTGGTGGGTTATACTACACGATTGGTTATAATGAATCCTACTCCTGAAGAAGTAGTTGATCAAATATTCTAATCTTACTCTCGAAGAAGTGGACGATGAGAATAAAATTACTTCTCCATATATACCGAATATTAATGGAGAAAATTGAGCAAGTGGTACTTGAAATTACCATTGGATAAATAGATGAAAGTAAAATGCTCAATAGATCCCATGTTGATAAATCAAAGAAAATATATCGCATGGAGAGATTATATGAAGTAATCTCATCGATGATATGAGATTGTATTAATATGAGAATAAAATGCTCTTGAAGAAGCATAATTACTAGATATCTGTATTTGAATAAAGCCAATATGATATTATTATTATTACTCCAGAAGAAGTACAAAACAGCAGAAGTGGAACATATTAAGAATATCAAAGATGGCAACAAACACTCGAAAATATAGAAATGTAAAAAGAAAATACATATTGAATCCATAAATGAGAGATGCGTCTCGAGAGTATAAATACTCCGTAACTCTGCCATCATCAACATTAGGATTCATAATGAAATATTTAAAGGATCAATTTCTTTTTAAGCTTGACACCCGATGATGCGTGGACCAAACGGACTGAACTTCCACAGATTCTTGAACATATGCATGAAATTTGATGAGTAGTTCATCAACAGTACTAGCAGAGATAAGTATTTTTCTCGCTGATTGAGAGATAAACTTATTATTTACACTCGATCTAGAAAACGCTAGTAAGCCATCAAAGAAATTGTTAATATTCAACAAACCTATTGGTTTGACATGAAAGTTCCACTGCGCCAACGAGGCTATATTGAATATTTCCTCCAGTGTGTTGTAGCCGCCTGGAAGGACAATGAAAGCATCACTATTATTCATTATATGCATCATGCAGTTGTGGATGGATTGCGCTTGTAGCACCAACCCTGCTGGACCCATGGTAGAACTGGCTCCAATTCGAGTATTAGATCCAACTAGATGAAAAGGTATTATACTTGACACTCTTATCCCCCATAATTGTGCGGCCATCGTAAGACTCCTTAATAGTTTGTTATTAGTCCATCCATATAGTATATTGATTTCTTGTCTCCCTAACTCTTTTGCGAGTTGGTTTGCCATATCCACATATTGGATATGACCTACCAGTTTAGATCCACCAAGAATACATACGGTTTTAATCTGGCGAGGTAAAGGCTGATTTGTATGAGATGATTCTAAAATCTCCACATCCATCTCTATTTCTATCTCTCTTTTTGCATTATACTTTTAATGTATGAACATGAGAGATATATGAATAACTCTATTTAAAGAAAAATTTTCAAACCAATAATTGAGTGCACTATTTACTTTTTGACAAATATGAAAGAGAAAAAAGGCAGAAATTTTTTTTTAGTAATATGACATATAGCTGTCAGTGATTGAAAAATAATATATATATCTTAAAATTGAAAAACGATATTTACAAATAAAAGAAATATATTGATCTTTGTTATTACACCGAGCTTTCTTACATAAATATGGGAAAATCATTATGCTAAATTTTTCTACTAAATTTACAAACAGAATCTTCTAAAGTAAGTTTTTCAAGACTGTAACGTATTTGTTGATCTTTGAATTTGGCCCATAAGGCCATTAGCTCACCTTGTACGTGTCCACTATGATGTGTCTCAAGAGCCTGTTGAATATCATCCAAAGGCTCCTTAATTACTCAATCCATCCTTAATGAATGCTATTTTATCTTCTCGGTTTCTGGACAAGTACCCCACAGATTTACATCGAGTGTCACATGTCCACCGAGCACACTTGTAGCATCATCCTAATCTTTTTGCTCTCCGTTTCTTTGAAAAACTACTTTTACCCATACCAGGCATGTATTTAGAAGGAATTGAAACCTCACCAGATAATCGAACATTTGCTTCAATCAAGCATCAGATATCTTGTGGGATACCCTTATTCATTAGCATCCTTAATCTTTCCAGCCTACCTCGATAAATCTTTTTTAGGATTTTGATCGGTAGTGATGGATAGTATTTTCGAAGATTTGAGAGCATATGATCCATTATAATGTATAGACCCTTGTTAGGATGAATTTTGCAATAATTTTGATGATTTATTTATAGAATAATACGACGCGTATGAAATAAGACTCCAATTTTAAATAAATAATATGAAGCGTAAGAGCTACGATTTCGGAATTAAATAATAGCCGGATGTGATGCGTGTGAGTCAGAGTCTGTTTGAACAGTAGTAGACAATAATGTCACCAAAAGATGATGGAATATGTCGGTGAATTGTTTCTATGATAAATCATGTTGAGCACTATACAGATACTAGTGAAATCGATATAAGAATTTACTGAACTAGAAGTTCAATAATACTCGTTTGCAAAACCGGATTGACCATCCCGGTTTAAATAATTATTGAAATCAATATTTCAAGTGAAGAATTAAAGGAATTCTTCAATGATTGTTCTCGATAAATGATGAAATCATTACTAGCCAATATTGGAAATAAATCCCAAATATATCTGGAATAAAGGATGAGAAATATGGGCCCACTCATCCTCCATGTGGACTACTAGATATTATGATATGGATCCACTAGATAGTCACATGTGTATATGATTCGTAATTTGAAATTTACGAAATATTTGCTCACGGTATGAGCATGATTTCCAGATTTAATGATAAAGCTAGTAAATGTATATCTCAATGATTTGAATAAATCCCTGAAGGATTTGAGTATGCGCATACAAGTGGGATATTATATGGCAAATTATTTAAAGTCCTCAAATAAATTGCCGATATCGAGAATAGAATGCAAACGGTCTAAATTCCCATATTAAATCTGAATGATGAGAACATATATGATTAAAATCATACCAACTGTATGAGTTTTGGTGTTCTAAATTTTCTCAGCATGAGGGGGAGTATTAAAGGTTGAAAATAATATGTGAAATGCATCATGTTATATCCTCGCAATTGAAATACGAACTTGAAGTTCAAAGATGCATGAAAGGCTATGAACAATCACATACATCAGCTACGATGCTTTGATAAGTTAGCACGCCAGAAGCGTTGATATTTTCCCAATCATCTATATCAAAGCAAATTATAAAAGATGGTCTTAATAACGGAGGCATATACTCTTGAAAAGTATATAGACATAACTATATTGTGTAATCCTACAATAGGATTGATAATGAGATATCTCGATAAGTTATGTCGATATGGGGAAAGAAATGAAATTGAAAAGTGTCGACACGGTATGAAAATGTAGCGCTACATATGATCAATGATAATGAAAATATTGAGATATATTGAAGATGATAAATGGTGAATGTGAAATCCTTAATTTATGAGATGATGAGATGATGATGACTAGTGCTCAAGTTTAAAGATAAGCATGGTGGTCATTATATGTTGCATGCTCATGAAAGTTAAATTACCGATCGTGTGTAGTACCGAAAAGGAAATTAAAGGATCGGGTGAGCTAAGCCCGTGTTTATGAGTACCCTAAAGGGTGAGCTAAGCCCCTGGGAATGAAATAACATATTAAGTGAGTATTAAATGTTAAATGATATATTTTAAATGTTAGTTAGTTATGAAGGTTTACTTATATGTTTACATGTTTTTACGATGAATTTATATGCTTTAAATTGTGTGTTTGGAGACATGTGTTCATGGTGAATGTTTTGTAGTTGTGTAAGAAAAGTGATGCACTCTAAATGAACGAAGAGTATAAAACCAATATATATGATACTCATACAAATGTATGAAAGATTTTGAAATGCTTGCAGCATACTTGTATAAAATACGCGTTGCACTCTTTTTCCATTGACTGAGGTTTTATCCCATTGGGTTTTCCTAGCAAGGTTTTTAATGAGGCAACTTTAAAGGCGTATTCACATGAATAATGTACTCTTTTTCCTTCATTAGGGTTTTTCCCACTGGGTTTTTCCTAATAAGGTTTTAACGAGGCATATTCATGGTATATTGAGAACGATAGGAGAAATTGATACAGTGTATCTATTGGATCAAGTTATAATGGAGCTAATGCTTTAGATCCAAACGATGATGATATTGAAATCATTTACCAGAAGTAAAGATATCAGTTCTCAAGATATGAAATCGAACGGAGCAGCTGTACTCTTTTTCCTTCGATCAAGTTTTTTCCCACTGGGTTTTCTTGACAAGGTTTTAACGAGGCAGCACATGAATACTCCTATACCGCTGGTAGACATCAGGGGGAGCAATGTTTTGATGAAGCAGTATATAACCACTCCAAACTATCCTGCAATCGGTTTGGAAGTTTTTTCCCACTGGGTTTTTTCTCCAAACAGGTTTAGAAGACATTTGTATTAATAGTCATTCAAGGAGGAGTGTTATGAATAATTGAGAATAATTTGGTGGTTATGAATTATGAGGAATAATTTGGTGGAGGAATAATTTGGTAAAAGATGTAATTATTATATGTGAATGACTATTATACCCTTGATGAAATTATGTAATTACGATTGTGCCATTCGAAATTTTCCTATAAATAGGGCTTCAGTTATTAATGAAATTCATTCCTGAGAATTCCTTAGAATTCATTCTCTCTAAATTCTCTCTATTGTTTCTATACTTTTATAACAATAACAAATTAATAGCATTATTTTCAATTATAAAAATATCACAAATTCTAAAACACTTTTTTATGTATAAGAATTATAGTTGTATTTATGAGGTTCTCATTCTTATCAGATACCAACATTTTCAACTCATTGTGACTCGTGAATCGTGATACCGCAACATACAATTGTACATGACTAAATACAAACCTCTTTAAAAAAAACCAACATGTCATGCGAGAGCGTGATGTTTCGAAAATCACTAATATAGGAAATTCTTACAGCACGACAACTATATTTGAATTGATTTGCGCATCATTATCATCAAATATTATGATTTTCAATTTTATGATATATTTTTAATTTATTTAGTATTACAAAATGTAAATGTTTTCATGCTTACGCTCACGTACATCACACAAAAATCCTCAATGTTAACAAAAAAATTTTCAAGTTGGCTAGTTAAATTGTCAAAATAGTGCCCACTAAGTCCATATAAAAAAATACAGAGAGTTGGTACCATATAAAAATACCAATATTTTAAACCTAATCTAGTCGTCAACCCCGCTTAGGGATTTGGTCAAAGGTCAGTGGAACAATTTAGAGTCGATTCAGAAATCGACCTGGTGATTAAAATAATATTAAATAAATAAATAAAATATAAAAATATCATGAAATTTCAAAAAATAAAAGAACATAGAAAAGCCCTGGTCAACCCCAGTCCTGGGTCAGAAGAGCCAACCCCATTTTCTAGGTAAACCCTGATCTTTGATCGGTTTGACTAATTCGGGTTTTAGGTATCACTCGGCCTAGTTTCTTGGTCAAGTTGAGGGTTTTTCGATCTGATAGGCCGGGTCAGGCCAGGTTTCAAAATAAGAAAAATACAATACTTATGACATTGAATCAGAACTTCAAATAGTAACAAACATTTGTAAACAACAACGGTGTCAATTTACAACTAAATAAAATTGAGATTATAGTTTATTTAATAAATACTTAAAAAACATATAGATAAAAATAGTTATGATTCGTTACAAACCAGTTAAATGCATTAAGCGCTGCCCAACATTAGAAATAATGCAGCACGTGTGATGCATGCAATATCTTATTATTGAAAATATTTATCATGATGAAAATTGTTAGTAACATATTTTCCAATTTCCAAATTTTAAGGTCATAGATTTATTTAAAAATTAAATGTCTGATAAAAACACTATAACTACAATTTTATCTCAACATTTATTTTTTAAAAAAATACTGATGCTACTTTAACGAAACAGTTTTCTTAGATCGTGGCATAATTAACTATATCTATAATTCGTTGAAATGATAAAAAAAATTATTTTAATGAACGTAAGGTGAAATCATTATAAATTAATAATATACTGTCATCTACTTAAACAAGAACCATAATTAAGACCATACATTGTACATAAAATAAAAAATATCAAAATTTAGAAACGACATTTTAAGTCAAACATTTTTCGAACATTTTATTCTTTCAAATAGTTAAGAACTTTATCTATCAGTTAGAAAAAGTTAATCTAATTAAATCTCTGCAATGGAATTCTTTTTTAATCTCTAAAATGAAAATAAATTTAAATTATTGTTAGCATTGTAAATATTATGCCCACTTTGGATACCTACACATAATATCTACTATGTGAATGACTATTTTATACCCAAGTGTATTGTAAATTACATATTTGCCACCATTTTGTTTCTCTATAAATAGAGGGTTCATCCCCCCATTCATCAACAATAAAAAATCTCTCATTCTCCTTTCCAAATATTCATCTCATTTCTTATATAATTTCATAATCTCTTATATTATCCTCTTAAATTCAGTAATTTTATAACACGTTATCAACACGACTACTGTACCCAGAATATATACCTAACCAAACGGTAATATAACAACCTATTCCAAATAAAGGTACGTATTAGAACATAGAAATCCTTATAATTTAATTCAAGTGGTGGGATGAACCACCAAATGAAAATTACACACACACATTCTTTATAGTAGATAAATAGTTTTACCGCCATAAGGGATGGTCTAGGAGATTTTTTTGAAGAATTTATTTTTGAATTACTAAATGGTACGTTAAGCCACCGAATAGTTCAATTATTTTACAATTCAAATATTGAAATTTCCATTTTCGTTATGAGTACAACTATCACAAATTGAGTAGTTGTGTCACTTGTGTGAGTTCCTACATCTTTGTGAACCACTATTTACCACACTCAAAGGAGGCACTGCCACTTAGTAGAGGTTTAACTATGAATTCCTACTTCTTTGTATACTGTTATTTACCACACTCAAATGAGGCACTGCCACCTAGTGGATATTTAACCATTTATATAGTTTATATTAATTAAATTAATTGAAAGCAAATCTAAACTATACTATTTGTGTTACGTTTTTATGTATTTGATATGGTGCTCTACCACATGATTGAATATATATATATATATATATATATATATATATATGATAGATAAGAGAATATTTTTTTCAACATCACTATTAATCCACCCAACTTTTATTTTTTTTACACATGCTTTAATCATTACCAAACAACATGATATCAATCTACTTTTCTTATAAATCTAATAATAACCAACCATATAATGGCAATTATCTTGTTTAGTTAGTTGATATAAAAGCAATAATTTTGTCTAGTTAATTGATATTCTAACTTATTTTTATTGTTATTTTATAATAGGGCATCAAACATCACAAAATTAGAGTTTGCGGCACTCGACATTACTGGAAAGAATTATCTATCATGGATTCTTGATGCCAAAATGTATTTAAATGCAAAAGGCCTCGGGAACACAATTAAAGAGGAAAATGAAACATCTGAAAAGGATTAGGCCAATGCTATGATTTTTCTTCGTCATCACCTCGACGAAGCACTAAAAATGAATATCTTACCGTTGAAAATCCTTCAGAACTTTGGAACAATTTAAAAGAAAGATATAATCACCAAAAAACAGTTATCCTCCCCAAGGCTCGTTTCGATTGGTTACATTTAAGGTTACAAGATTTTAAATCAGTAAATGAATATAACTCCGCAATGTTCAAAATCACTTCTACATTAAAATTATGAGGAGAAACAATTGCGGAGAATGATATGTTAGAGAAAACATTCTCCACTTTTCATGTCTCAAATGTTGTCCTGCAGCAAAAATATAGGGAACGAGGTTTTAAAAAATATTCAAAGCTGATATCTTGTTTACTTGTAGCAGAACAAAATAACAAGCTGTTAATGAAAAATCATGAATCTCGTCCAACAGGATCTTTACCGCTGTCTGAAGTAAACAACGTAGCATCTACAAGCCGTGGACGAGGATACAGTGGGCGAGGATATATATATAAAAGGTTAGATTAGTTGTACTTTTGTTAAGTTGGGCCAAATTATTTAAAATAATATTTTTCTTTTTCGTTTTATGATTAATCTAAGGGTGTGTTTGATAGGATTCCAGGAAAGGGAATTCTATGAAAATGAATTCCGGGAAAACGGATTCCCACCTCTTTCTTGGATTGAGTTTTCTAGGAAAACTATTATTTTTGTGCTTTAAATACTTGTACCTGGAAAATGATTTCCAGGAAAACATTTTCCATCAAACACCAAAGTTGAAAAATGATTTCCTTGATTTGATATTTTCCTGGAAAATATTTACCGATCAAATACACCCTAAGTGTAAGAATTGATAAATAAGATAGATAAGTATTTGTAGTTTTTTTATTGAAAATTTGAAAAAAACATTAAAGTGTGTATAAAATTTGTCAAATATGAATTTTTTTACTTATTTACAACTCGAAAATAATTAAAATAATGACAAAATAAAAACGCCTTTTTACACTTAGACTTCCAAGGCTTCAGCTTGGTCTCGCTGCCTTAGACCATCTCCAATGTTCCCCAAATTTGGGATTTTACTCCATATTTGGGGCGTTTTTCCCTCTAAATCCAATGGGTGACCAAACACATCCCAAAATTGAGGTTGATAACCAGTGTAACCCCAAATTTGGGTTGCACTATTCTCCAACCCCAAATTTGGGGTTGGAATTTTATTACCAAAATGCCATTCATTTTATTCCATTATGTGATTAGTAATTTTTAATTGTCTGTTAAATTCATTTTACTTAACTAATTAAATAATTTGTTAATTAATTAATAATAACAACAACAACAATAATTAATTAACTTCTTGAACATAGATGATTAATAATAATTTTAATTTTTATGTTCAAAATAATATTTTTAATTAGATAAATTTTACTCGATTAACTATTAGTTTAAATAAAATTATAATAATTAAAGAAATAAATAGAATGTAAATATTTTTTAAGATTACAAATACTAAGAAAAAAATAAAAATTAATTCACCCCAAATTTGGGATAAACCGTTGGAATAGAAATGTGGTTTACCCTAAATTTGCGGTAAACTTGGAAATGCCCTTACCATGCATCGTGCCTGCTAGATGAATGGTGAACTAAGAGGCTTCTTCAAATATTATTATAGGGGTCTTAGTCTTAGATAAGGAGATCCAATATCTCCATGGCCTTTTATCATTATGGGTTATAGTCTCTCTGGTGGACGAGACAACCTTTTTTCCCCAAAAGCAAGTAGCTGATGTCTAGATGTGAAAAAACTGTCATAATCTCTTGAGTGATGATGTATCATATTCATGATATTGGTTAGTGTATATACGAGGCCCAATAATTGCACCAGCTTAATAGGTTACAGCCCAATTCCGAATAATGTCTCTATTACTCCATCCGTTTCACTTTGGTAAACATATGTACTTTTTCTTATTAATTAATAAGACATAATTATTATGGATGAAACTGCAAATTTTTTATACAGCCTTCTTGAAATAACATTTCCATATATAAGTATACTAGTAACAAACTATATAATAAATTGGGATATTGAAATTAAGTAAAACATAAATTAAATTCTCATTATGAAAATTTGTCAATAATTTGGGATAGATCAAAATATAAAATATACCTATTAAAATGGGACGATGGAGTATTATTCTCCAATGGATTTGATCAGTTCCCCACGTGGATACATACCTACGCTCAGGTGGGGACCTGTGGTGGCGCTACGTCACCACAAAAAATTAATTTTATTTTTTTAGTATTCACGTTGAATCAGATGAATAATATATACTCTTCCCTAAGAGCATCTCCATTATATATCTTCTACATATCCTCCATTTTTGCTTATATGGAGGAGAGATAGAGACACACAAAAAATCGGGTCCCACATTTTTTTCTCTTTTTCTCACTTTTTCTACTTTTTCCCACTTTTTCACCATAAATTCCTGTGTGCCTTCTACATCTAGAAGTTCAATTTCACATCCTCTATTATTATTTTATTATTATTTTTTAATTTGTTTCTACATCTTTGCTACTTTTTTACTTTTTCCCTCTCTTTTTCACTACAAATCGTCTATTCTCTTTGTTGGGTATTTTTGTAATACCAAATAAACCTAATACAGGCAATGATGATAAATAGACCTGTAATCTTCATAGGCATTGCTAAGGATTGAAGTAATAAAAGATCCCACAATCACAATTGAGGTGGCCCAATATTTTGGTCGGGCATTTTTGAGGAAATCAGCCCTTTGGGCTTAGTGCTCAATGTTTGGGCTTGGTGCTCAAATGGTTAGACTAAACAGAAACACGTGAGTTTTAATTTCAAATCTACTTCTCAATCTTTTTTGTTTATCTATCTATTAAGATACTCTACTGAGATTTTTAAGCTTATTCAAAATACTGTAGCTAACTTATCATATTCAACTTTTTAAATATCAGTCTTCTTTCATTAGTGGGGGCGTGATAAAAATGTGGCTTTTCTTCCCTCCTCCTTCTTCTTGGTTTTCTTTGTAAATTCTATTAATCTGAAATACTGTGTGTGTTTCGTGGAGACGCTCTTGTGATAGTGGGATCAAGTTTATCTGAGCCGGATTTTATTATCGCACATCTCTATTGAACAAATCAATAGGGAGTCTTTGATTTGTTTTTCTTTTGAGTTATTTAATTGTTTTTCAAAATTTCTTATTTATTGCCGAAATTAATTCTGTCTCTGTGACTTGTAGGTAATTTCTATCTCAACAGTTTCAATTAAAATACTACCCATCTTCTTTCTATCTCTCTCCTTTATATCATCCTTTAACGTTTTCCCCACATCCACATACAATGGAGATGCTCTACTGGTGGGGGCCAGTAGGTACCAGATCATTATTGTATTCTCCAAATTCATAGCTAACACTTAGGTTTAGGCTAGAATTCCAATGCAAAGGAATTCGTGATCCCACTATGCTGTAGCATGCCGATGTGCCTATGTGTGTGTTTCTGTGTTGTCTTCGTCAACAGACAACAGCTTTGTTTTGTAATTTACACCGGAAATTAGGGGTTTTTGTGGTTACATAAAAATTGTACTAGTACTATATTTTGTAGTGTATTATTTTAAGAGTGACGTTAAATACACCCCCAAAATTAATCATTACACCCACTTTTTCTTAGATAAAAATACACATTCTTACCATTACCATTTTACCATTTACCATTTCTCCTTTTAATGTGGGTGCTCGAAGAATCGAAGATCTTGGTCAAGAGTGGCCAAGCATCTATTTGGATACTCGACCACTATTGCCCAAGTGTGGCCCGTGGTACTCGGCCAATTTTGGCCAAGTATGGCCATGTGATGCTCGGCCATCCTTGGCCGAGTACCACAAGGCACTTTCAGTTTAGTTTTTTTTTAATTTGATTTAAATAATGTAATTAATTTATATTTAATAATCACATGTTATTATATTTGATTAATTTGTATTACAATAATTTTTTGAGTTATAATTATTATTTTTATATTCAATATCTATACTAATATATAAAAGCTAATCCACCAATGTGTGTTTTTACACATAGTTTCCCGCCTAGGAAAAAAAATTTTTATTATTTTTTTGTTAATAATAAGATTTAATAATTAATCAATTAAGGAAACAAGCATTTATAAAAAAAAAAAAAAGAAAAGGAAACACGTTTATAATTAAGGAAACACGTGTTTCCTTAATAAGCATTTATAAAAAAGGCAATACAATAATGTTTTATTATTTTTTTAAAAGCTCTGATTTTTATTATATAAGGCAAGGGATAATAACATATAAGGGTTTGAAGAAATACATTAGAATCTTATCATCAATATTAAACTTTTTTTTTACTTAAAAAAATTAATTTTTTTAAAAGCTCGGATTATTGATTAACAAAAAAATATATACGTATTTATTTGAATGTAAGGAAAACAGACTTAGCCTTTGAATAATTAATTTAATATGGATTTGTAATTTAAAAAATAATTAATTTAATTAATGCGGATTTAATGTTTTAAGTATGTTTTGAATATATAATTTATAATCTTCTAGAGATTTAACACTTAACTAATAAGATTTCATATACAATTATTTAATTTATCTATATATACAAGTTAAAATGATTGAAATTTAGTTTATCTATACTAATTGCAATGGTTGAAATCATACTTCATATCATACTATTAATAAACATAGAAGTGCCAAGTTGAATAATGTCATGTTGATAGTGCCAATGTGCTAGGCATATATTGAAAAAAGAAAAAAAATTCAAATTGATGAACAAACGTACTTTTGTAGCAAATACATAAAGGCAGCGGCTAAACACACCCTATAACTTACTCAATACATCCATAGGTAAAAATATCACCGTAACAAATGTCAAAATTATCCCCACTAATTAAGTACACCGCAATTTCAAGTTGTGGCCGAAGACCAATTGCAATGTTCAATCACGTTTAGCCAAACACACGTCATGATGGTCGGCCAAAAGTGGCCGACCATCACACTGATGTTCAGCCAAACGTGGCTAAACATCAATTGCGATGTTTGGTCACTTATATCACAATTTTAGTTATTAATTAATTATTTATTAATCATATTAATTAATTTATGATAATAATCATTATATTAAAAAAATTAGAGTGTCAACTAGGCACTGTACCATATTGGCGCGCGGTGCCAAGTTGCCACGTATGTATTTAAAACTAAAAAAAGAAAGTGTTATTTTGAAAAAAAAATTTAAATGTACATTTATTATTTTGTTTTTCTTATTTAATTTATTTTACTTTCTTTATTTAGTGTTTTTATGTACAGTTTAATTTTTTATATAAATTTTAATTTGCGAATTATAAATATAATTTAAAATGAACTATGTACAAGTATTAATGAAAATATGATATGATATTATAAAGTCAAAGTTGTAAATTACAATAATACTTGAATTATTTTAAAAAATAAAAATTAACTTTTTTATACACATTTTAATTTTATATAGATATATATATATATATAATTAATAGAAGTTGGAATGTCAACTTGGTACAGCATTACCTTGGTAGCGATTTTTTGTTTAAATAAATTTATTATATTTATTTAAAAATATTAAATAAAAAATATTTTTTATTTATTTTTACCATGTTAAAATGATAGTTTTAAATAGCTTTTACGGGTAATGTGTATTGGGGTTCAATGATCAAAAAATAAATTTTTTATTTAATTCAAATTTTAATACATTTTCACAGTCATTTTCTAGAACCTCTGCTATATGACAAGAAACCACATATGGTTTACAACAAAAATCACTCATATTTATGATAAACCACATGTGATTTCTTTTACAAAAATATATGTGGGGATCAAAATATTTTCATATATTTTCATTGTTTAATTCGTAGTTTTAACGTTATTTTAAACAGTTCATAATCTCCCCGTGCATCGCACGGGCATAATACTAGTAAATATAAAATCTATCAATATGGATAAATAACTATTACAAATAACAATAATAATTATATATAAATAATCATTATCATAAATAAATAATTAATATGATTAACACTTGATTATTATTATATATAAATAATTTTTTGCATTAATATGCAGACAATCAAGTATATTTGCTTATATTGTTAATTAATAGTAAAAGAAATTGGCAAATAACATAATAATTAAAGCTAGTGCGATGTCTCAAAACAAAGTTCATTATACAGTTTGAATATAAAAATCACAAAAAATTAAAACAACACGAATCATTGTGGTATATGTCTACTGGATTGACCTCTTGATGATCCACCCCGAGTTCTCGGACCCTAATTCTTCCATCTCTGATCACCCTAGTACTCTTCCAATGTTAGCCATTGTACCGCAAGATGTGCTTCCAATGTTAGCCCTTGTACCGCAATATATACTTCACTACAATACGAAATGATAGATTATTTATTAATAAATAACATTTGAATCACTATAAAAATACCATAAATATTTTAACCAACTGTTAAACTAACTAAATACTTTAACTAACTTTTAAACAGTCAACAAAAAAAAAATATATCGCTAATCAAATAATATTTAAAACTAACATCATGTAGCTCAATTCAGGTTAAAAATAAAAAATACCAATTAAATAAATTAATTAATTAATATAATGGGGTTCGGCCAAAGCTGGCCGACCCCCATGAAGGCGGCTCGGCCAGCATTGGCCGAAGCCCCATGATGGGATCGGCCATGGCTGGCCAACCCCCATTAATGGGGCTCAGTCGTCTTTGGCCGAGCTCACTTATGGGAACTCGCCCACCATCCGTCGAACGTTTTGGCTCTAATTCGACAAATCAATACCGTTTTCATCATTTCATAAAAAATTACACGCTCTAGCAGCAACCATTTTACATAAAATTGCTAAATTTTTTTCACATACTATTATTAAATTTTAAGAGAAGTTCTAAAATATATCACCCCAAGAATCAAATTATGTTAAATTTGGAAAAAACCATGTGAACTCACCTTTGTCCATTATTGTAGAGTGTCTTTGTTTGTGTTCTTTGTTTGGAAGAGTTTGCAAGAGCTTCTAGTTTGTTTCTAATGAACTCGTAGGTTGTAGGTGGTGATGGATGTAGAGCTTGATATACGGTGGTGGGTATAGGACAAATGGTGTATTTGATTAAATGCGGTGGAGGGTAAAGATGGAACAAAAGTCGATGTGAGGAGTAAGTTACGGAGTGATTTAAAAAAAATGTGGGTGTATAAAGTATGTGGATGTAATAAGGATTAATTATTGGCGTGCATTTAGCACGACTCTTGTTCTAATTATGATTCTAAAATTAGGGGATTATACTTATGAAAAAGGCTACGTGTGCACTAAGAAAAATTATAAAATTGTCGAACTCTTATTATTATTTACATAATGTAATGTAATATATACACTTGTGAAAAAGAAAAGGTGGGGATGAGGAAATTAAAATTAAAAATAAATAAATAATAAATAAGCGAATGGGCAGCCAACTCACACCCCCAAACCACGAGAGTTGCGAATCTAGCGGGTAGCCCACAGCTTCAAATTAGGTTAAATTTTTTCAAATTTTTTTTTAAATTTAAGTTTGGTATTACAAAAATAAGGCCAAGAGAAGATATTTGCTAAAATTAGGACGCGTGCGACCTGATTTTACATAAATACGGTATTGACCAGTTACACAGTTAAATTCTAGGTGACCCCATATTTTGTTCTAGCCAAATAGCCAATCGCCCCGCTTGTTTTTTTTTTTTTTTTTAAATAAATATTTTGTAATATAATTTTCAAATTTGAACCCATTCCACTATGTAATTAATGTTATTTAGTTTTAGTGTCCATTTTAACCTGTGACATGTTTTTCGTGTTTTTCGAAGAGTTGGATTTGACCAGTTACTTTGTCGCTGCTAATATCGTTTTTTAAAGCATTTTAGTTTGCAGTTTTTAGTTTTCGCCAATTCATTCCTTTTGTGAAAAAAAAAAAATTATTCTTTCCGTATCATGAAGATGGTCAACTATTCATTTTTCATATAGATTAAGAAATTCAATTAATACTAGTATCACGCCCGTGCGATGCACGGGAACAATTAAATTTATGTACGATAAATAATTGATATAAAATTATAAAATATGAATGTTGAATTACATAATTTATGCAATTTATGTATAGGAGATTGCATAATTGTAAAAAAAATTTAAAAGCTATAATATTATATATTATAGTCAATGCAAAAATTACTGAGTAAATTCACAATTGTAAATTATAAAAATTCACGTGCATCGCATAATTAAGAAGGTTATCAAAATGGGTAACTTTAATTCTAATTACCGTGTCTAGCATTGCACAACAATGCTCGTGAAAATTAATTAATTGTAAATGAACCATTGGAAATGAATATATAAAAATTCTTTGATTATCAAAACGTGTCTTTCTCATTGGTACATATCAAATTTATATTGAACACATTTTTTCTTTCTGAAATAGATATTACGCACTCTAAATTTTATGATTTTATGCGTTTTTTTAGTGATTAGTTGTAATTGCTACTTAATTTTAGCTATATTGCATAAGAAGTATTATGTTTAATTTTATGTAATATAAATTTGTAGTAACGCCGCTAATTTTCCTCATCTACATAATTCATTTGATTTCTTTTCATTTATATAAACTGTATATTAATTGTAGAATGAAAAAATTTTTATTTGTAATTTTATATATTTGAAAAAGGTAAAAAATATGCAATGCAAAATTCAATTAGTGAGCATAGCACATCAGAAGCATTAAAAAAAATATCATTTAATTTTTTTAATTAGAAATAGTATGTCATGTTGGCACTGCCAATAGGGTGTTCACCAAACGTCACACTTCAATTATAATTATATAAGAATTAATAAATTACTATTTTACTTAAAAATAAATAAATTATTCTACATAAATCCAGTTATAATTTTAACCATTCACTACTTGATTTTCAAAAAGAAAAGAGTAAAAAATTCTCACTATTTTTTAATAGACCAATTCACGTAACCAAACAAAATTATCAAAACCTATAATTTTATCATGATAAAATTCAATAAAAAATTATTATTTAATATTTTGAATTAGAACTTTAAAAAATGAAATTATATATAAAGTCTTTCAAAAAATAAATTTTTTCTCATTAGATGTTTGTTTTAGATATTGGTTATTTTCAATTATATTTTTAATTACTACTAATTAATGTTGGTTTATTTCCAAAACTAATTTTATAATTTTATTAAAATATTTAATGTATACCGCATTTGCATATTTGCCTAGCGGCACTTCACAAATTATAATATAAAGATTAATGGTATGATAATATATATAACAATTCAAAATATACAGATAAAGATTAATAAATTACTCTTTATTTAAAAATAAATAAATTTATTTAAAAATAAATAAATTATTCAGTGCAAATTCAATTATAATTTTAGCATGCCCTATTTTATTTAAGAATAATCTATTATTTGAATAATCCAATGCACATTACAAATCAAAACTATCTAAAACTATAACATTTTTTAATACGGAGAAAATAAAATACTTATTATTTAATGTTTTTAATTAGAAATTTGAAAAATGAAATTACATTTAAAGTTTTTCGAAAACTATTTTTTTCTCATTAAATTTTATTTATCACATTTAACGATAAATTTATGTTTCATTAAAAAATATTTATATTTAAAGAATTTTCCCTATTTAAATCTACCAATTAATATTGATTTATTTCCAAAAATAGAATTTCTTTTTTTTTTTTAACTACAAAATTAATTTTTATGTTTTTTAAAATATTAATGAGTGCCACGTTGGCATTACTGCCAACGTGGCACTCCAGTTTTTATAATATAAAGATTATATTCTTGAAAAAAGTGGAACTTAAGAACAATTTTCCTAAAAAGTTAATTTTTATTCAACTTTAATATAATTCTTATTTGTTTATAATAATGGATATTAAATAGAAGCATAAGAAAACTTTGAAAAAAAAAAACAAAGGTAAAAAGGTGGATTATAGTTTGGAAAAGATGAAAAATGAACAATGGACTTGAAGGAGTATATATTTGTACTGACCGATTGTCCAGATTTATACAAGCCGATCATCACCCATTAAAAACCCCATACCTAATCCAGGGAATTAAATTTATTTCACCTGACTTTTCTATTTTCCATCTTTAAAAGCTTATAATAATTGGGTAAAGATTCGATCCAACAGCACATATTAAAATCATCCAATTGCTATTGCTAATTCTTGATAATAAAATGTTTTTGCATTATTATATTCATAATGTAACCATCGATCCGTTGGTAATTGATATCAGGCCTTGTTCTATGTGGCATATAATTTATCCGCACGCAATTCCGTATACCTCATATTCATTTTCAACCACACACACATTTCCCAAAATAATATTAACCACACATTTTTACACGGAATACCGCGCACATTAACTTTATACCCAATCAAACAACTGAATCTTGGTACCTCCTAGAATTTAAAAAATTCTTCGATGCTCCACACGGCACTTCTTCTAGAAAAACGAGTAACAAATTATTTTATATTCAAGACTTCACTATTAAAAATAGGACTTTTAGGGGCGACAATCGTTCATATAACCTCGTGCTCTGTAAAGTAATAGCAGCCATGTACTTGTGTCTGTAGAATAAAAACAACGACGTCGCTCCTCTTACTCTACAGACACTAGAGTATAAGGACGATTGGGCAATCCCTAAACGTCCAATTTCCTGCGGTGCTTTCATTTGATTAGTTTTGTGCGTTGGAGAGAAGAATGGAGTATGCTACGGGTACACCAAGTCTACATTCACTAATTTAATATTATGTATTTTGAGATGTATTGGATCACTTTTTGGTAACAAAATAAGAAGATAAAGGTGAGAATTTTCTTTCCCTCCTATAGAAGAGATGTATACATATTCGGTGTACAAATAATTATTATATTGTAGAAAAATATACCAAAAGTCTTCCATATGAAGTAATCAAATTTGCAAATCTTTTAATTCCAACTAACCGGATGGACTTGGAACTTGGAAAAATCTCAAGTCTTTTTTAGAGTTAATTTAAAAATCTGTCTTTTTCAGAGTTTTCAATTTAAAAATCTGTCTTTTTCAGAATTTTCAATTTAACTTCATAAACAATTTTTTTTTTTTCACTGCGGTTGGTATATTTTTATTTTTTTTTATAAAATTCATTTTCAATTATACTTTTATATAACGTACTATAATTTGTAAAAGTATAAAATTACTTTTAAAAATATCATCTTTTCTCAAAAACTATACCAATGAAAAATCCTGCACTTCTAATTAGATGAATTATGAATTGTGCTATAACCACGTCCAACACTTTATTTTATATAAAGTATTGTTATTTATATGTGGTAGTGATCGATCACTGATTATATAGTATTAATTGATCGATACTTTAAATCCTATATCCGAAATAATAAATTAATTATCATTGATTAACTGATAAATCATCGACGATGGATAAATCATTATTATAAATATTATTATTATTCTTTATATTTGGTAAACAATTATTTACTCATAATTAACATTTTAGGAGAAAGTAAGCAGTTCCTATTGACTTATACCTTTCTGGTCAAACACGCCTGCAGGCCGGCTCTTTACAATTTCCACATGACTAGTTCTAACGTTTAATAAAGACATCAATTATTGTACATTTGTACCACTAAGAAACACCAGCATCTATTTCAAAAAAATAAAAAAAAATTAAAAATAAACATTAGAGCATCCTCATTGCTCACATTGTAGGTCTTGTTCTTCTTCATATTTCCATGGATTTTTTCATTTTCTTCACAATTTTCTCCTATATTTTCCTAGTCACAAAAGCTCACAAACCTAATAACAACCCATCATCTATCACCAATGACCTCATTTTACCGCGATTTCAATTTCAATATCCGGTAGCGATCAATGACGGATTGTCACCTCAATGTAGTCGTCCTGGTTTCGAGCTATTTAGTGGAGAAAACAAAATATTTATTAACTTTCCAACTTATGGACACGACCTAATCATCAAATCCATCTCTTATGACACTAGAAGACTTGACCTTATTGATCCCAAGAATTGTGTCCATGAAGTTTTCTTGAATTTGAATCTTTCTTGTACTCCATTCAGCTACTACTATGTTTTGAAAGAGTATAAATACATCAATTGCTCGTCCAAGCTTCCGACTTTCGTAGAAGTCCCATGTTTGAGTGGATTAAAACATCATGTTTACGTCGTGGCTGCGTGGTTTTCGCCTCCGGATTGGTGCACTTCTGTGAAAACTGTGGCAATCCCATTTTCTTATAGTCCTTATTTATCTGATAATAGCTTTGGACTCTCATTGACTTGGAACTTGACTCGGGATTTTCAAGATGGTGAAGGAATAGGATGCCAATCTCAAACATTGCATGGTAAGGAATCTTTCGTAGTTGCGAATAATAACCGTAACCGTTTATTTGGCTAAAATTTCGTCTTTAATTTGAATAATAGTGAAATTACTATAGATAATACTGAATAATTATTTCGAATCTATTGTTTATATTGATTTTATTTATGAGTTTAATGTTTGATATTCCTTTTCATTTATATTAGACCCTAAACGCGCGTTCAAATCACCTGACTTTGTAGCTGAACATGATAAGAATGATACATTCCCAGCATGAACTTTATTAAAGTTCAACCGCTGACGTGACGCGTCCTAGTGCTAGCACACAGCAGTAAAGAGGCCTGGTAAGTGAATCATGCTGCCACGTGACAACAAGAGACAACCGCCACATCAAGCACTGGATCTTTCCAGCACTGGGAATGTATCATTTCTGTGATTTATATATTCATAATCTCAAATATGAAATAACTAATATAAATCCCCCTTTATCACTTATGTGTGGTTATACTTTGTGCAGTGTTGGCGCCTATTGCCTTCATTATTTTCTTGGTGGTGGCGCTGTTCTATGCAAAGATTGCTCTCTACAAAATATTTGATTTTGTGAAGGAAAAGGAGAAGTTAGGTGACACAAAGATTGGCAAAGCGTTGGGAGATTATGAAGCACTTAGTCCGTTACATCATGAAACAAAGTTTTCACACGACGACCGCGTATGAATACACAAGATTAAGAAATTCGCCGTGTCATAAAATTTGTGTACGAGATTGGTATACGGTTATGTAGCTCTTCAGTATAGTGGACACTTAAAGAACTGTTCGATAATGTTAAATAAGAAAGTATAAGTCAAAATTTTATGTACACAGTTGATCCTTATTCTCATTTCACAGTAAATTGCAAGACAAGTAGACAAGTTCTCAACCTTACCAAACACTTGCATCTGTCCAAACTGTAAGTTTTCTTCAAAGTGATGAAGTTGTTTGTGAGTTGGTAATAACTTGCCCGTCTTCCTGCTGTACATCTTATCATAATCCTAATGTATTATAAAAGGATCAACAAGATTTCTAGAGATGAGTCGCTTGCTCCGTATATACAGAACCTGGATATGTACAAGAACAAATGATGATCTCCTATCCACGGTCCCCTAGTGGGTGGGCGTGAGTAGAACTTTGTGTGTTGGGGGGGTGTGGAATTAAACCGTGCACACTGGTGAGTGGGGCCGACCCACCAATGAGTGGGTGATCTTCACTAGTACAAGAACGTCGATACTTACGAGAAGACATGGATATCAACGCTTAAACTTCCAAGTTGCTTCTCATCAACAACACAACGACCATCGTCAGCTACCTTCTCGTTTGAAATCGTTTGTCGAGAATTCCAAATAAACCAAAGACCAGAAAGTCGGGTCAAAGCCACCTCACCAGCAACTTTCACTCGGTATATCAAATTCACATCAGCCCATATCGTGCTTCCCTCATTTTCTGCAAGATATCCATCGAGATCTGATTCTGTTATGACAACTACAGAGCAGTCGTCAAATGAAAGACGATCTTGCTTAGCCAACAACTGTGGACGTCTAAGGGATAAGTTTGAGCCATTAGCCTTCAAGTTGAGATGGTAGAATTCCTGGACAGCCTGCAGTTGGAATGTAGATAAATGACTACCATCAGGCATCAAGACAAACAGAACCCAAGAGAATCCAAACGAACCTCCCACTGTGCGGATGCTAAGAGGACTCTTGGTCGTATTGACTTCACATAATCATATGCAGCATCAGGTTTCATGTGTCTATACTTCACCTGCACGTGAAAATATTTTTGAAAAACAAGAACCAGCAAAGATAAATTATTACAACTAAAATAAAGATAGCTAACTTACTAGATAACAGATGACGATGGTTGTGCTGCGTCCTCGACCAGCCTTACAGTGGATGTAGGTACTTTGCCTCTGGGATGCATTTTCTTTAAAAGAACACAAAAAGATTAAGGATTGAAAGGAAAAAAAGAACACTTGAAAGTTGCAACATAATGAAGTATTTTTTGAAACCCTTGATTTGAAGGAATTATATGACCAGATAAGTTAATACCAAAAGGAAAAAAGAAACTTACCATGAATGAAATCTACAGCTCGGCATATATTGGCCACAGATGGAGCAAATAGGTAATCTCTCGTGGCAAGCACCAAATGATGGATGCCATGAGCCTAGTAAAATGTACTCATTACTTGTCGGGGAGTAAAATTTCACAATATTGGCTTAATTCTTTCTCATTCTTCAATATATTTGAATCTTTATCCTCTCTCTCTAAATTCTTCCCCTTGATCACCTCTTTCTGCGTTCTGTAATCTCATTTGGAATATAATATCAAGGGGGCTGATTTAATCTCAAGCTCATTTCCTACTTTTGAGTTATAATTGCACTGCAATTGTGATTGATTTCATGGCATTTGTTGTTCAGGGTAGAAGATTGTAACAAATTTGCATGACAACAGTACTACAGAAGGGGTGAAAATGACTAGAACTCGTAGTAAGACCTCAAGAGTACCTTCAGAAACAGGACAAGGAGATGATTTAAGTAAGTGAATCAGATCAAATTAATTACTTATAACAACCTCACAATGGTGTACACAAAACATGAAGCATTGATGGTTGAGATGAATCAGAAGAATGAGCCTCTTGTGATCACTATGATGGCCCAGCTAAGTGGCAAGAGGGAAAGAACCCAGATTCCTACTATATTGCAGTCTTTACCAGTGGGCAGAAAGAGGAAATTAGAGCCACAGTGAAGATCATCAACTCTTTGGAATTAGACAAAACCTTCGAAATGGCCCTCCAGGAAAAAACACCGACAATGCCATGAACAGACCTGCTAAAACCTTAAACTTAACCTTGGATTAAATGGACGCATTCCACCCAAAAAATCCTAGACAACGCCCTAACATTCAACCCAACACTAATCCAAGAGGCCCTTCAAAATTTAAACCATCTCACCCTCTGATTTACATGCCACAAGAAACTTGGACTATTCTTTCAATGTGATAAAGAGTACTACTATGGACATGTTTGTGAAAACAAACTACTACACTTCATACCTGAGTCTCAATGAGGAAGGAGAAGGGTCCATGACTGAATAGGTGGATAAGTGGTTGAACGCGAGATCATTGATATCTCAATCAATGCCTTGGCCGGTGGAAGAAGGCCCAGAACCATCAGGATACCAAGCCAAATTAAGAAGAGGGCTATTATGGACCATGCAAAATCAGGAATTCCAATTTAAGTTGAGTCTTGAAATTAGGGAGCCTTGACATGGTCTTAGGGGTGGATTGGTTAAACAAATTCAACCCAATTACATTTCAATTTGAGAAGAGCAGCATCTCCTTGAACCGGGGGCTGCAGGGTTGTTCCAAAGGGAAAAGTACAGATGATAGATAGAAGGGAAATCAAAAGATGGACATGGAAACAATCATATTGCATTATAGGTAATAGCTTATTTGAATGTACTAGAGAAGGAGGAAGAGGAGCTGAAGAGGTGATTCTGAAGAAAATTTGAAAAAATATTGGAGCGATTTCCCAAGGAGTCTGAAGAACCAAAGGGAATGATTTCCCTAGGTTCATAACTGCCAAATTCCCTTGAAAGAATGAGCAAAACCTCTCAGATCCCGGCCATATAGGGGTCCCCATGCCCAGAAAAATGAGGTTGAAAAAATTGTGGAGGAAACGCTACATAGTGGGACCTTCCAACACAGGTTTAGCCCTTTTGTATCCCAAGTTCTGTTGGTGAGGAAAATAGATGGATCTTGAAGGCTGTGTGTAGATTACACACAGCCCAATCAACTTGCCACCAAAATTAAGTGTTCTATGCCTTTAGCAGATGAATTACTAGATGAATTAAATGGCACAAAATGGTTCTCTAAGATAGACTTGAGAGTAGTGCATCACAAAATAAGGGTAAAGGAGGCTGACATATATAAGATAGCTTTAAAAACACAGGCACCTATAGGCTATATGAATTCAAGGTAATGCCCTTTGGGCTTACCTGTAGCGACCAAGAATTTTTGAAATTTTAAAAGTTTGTTTAACGAACTTTGGCCGCTACGACTTCTCCAAATTAACGGTCACATTACAATCTACGCGCGCTCGTCTAGCTAAATTTTAAAATCTAAGTCCATATAACTTTATGAAATTTCATACGAGCCCAATTATTTCGAACCGAATTCTCGACTGCCCAAATTTAGAAATCCTCCTTAAAATTTATCTAAAACTTATTCAAAGTTTCTTAACCCACTCGACTTATTTAGCCCAATTTAAATACTCATCTATTCACCTTAATCGGCCCATTTAAAATTTTGATCCAAGATAATGTCTCCATCCCAGCCAAAACTTGTAAATTACACACGTTTCTTTTACTCTTATTTGACATTCCATTTTACAAAACAAACAAACATAAAATCTGCTCCATCATTCAGTCAATATCCTAATCACATTAATTTCACACCCCAATTCAGACTAATTAGAACCAATTAGCAAATATTTCTCACAAACTCACGCACACAATTTTGGCAAATCTCTTCCTCTCAAAACTCACGCATTACAAAAACTCTCATCTCATTCATATCAAAACTCTTGCCTCAAGCCATTCCCACTCACAGCAATACAACATTTTTCCCCTACTCTCAAAAATATCACAGAAAACATTCAACGAGCCCAGAATTTATAGAACTTTCAACATCTGCTTTAATCTTGATCAACACAGCTGAAGGGAACCACGACCCAGTTGCTCGGTAAACCTTTCTTCAAATCATTATCATCTCTTCTCTACACATCTACACAAAGTCATGGCATATATATATACATACATATATACACGCACAAATACACGGCCACCATCACACAACAACACACACATATTCAACATACACCCCATAACCGACCAATAATCAAAGAAAATAGAGAGAGTAGAGAGAAGTAGATAGGACACTAGAGAAGGGTCGGAACCACCACATCGTCGGGAACTTCCATTCTCGACGGCGACCCCTTTTTCCCTCACATTGAATCTCTGTTGACGGGAATTAACGGTGGGTTATCAATCTCCATCGCCAAAATATCCTTCGATTTCAAGAAAATCCGGCAAATTTCACCTTTGCGCAACCCGATTCCACCCTGGTTATGTTTCTCTCGTACATATCACTCTCTCTCCCTCTCTCTGTGAAGACGTGTGTATGATTGAGGAAGAAGCCCAAGCCCAAATCTGATTTTTATTGATAAATATTTGAGCCTTAAGTCCCATAGTTCAACATTTTATTCAAGCTAGTCTAAAAGTTTCTCCCTTTGCCTAAATCAGTCCCTGAACCACCTTTATTGCACGGCAACAGTCCCAAATTGTAAACTTAAATATTTTTTTTAGAATATTAAGTTGCATAAAGGCTGAATTTTTTTATTATACATGTTTTAGGGCTGGACGAGGCGCGAAAACTAAAGGAATTATTATTTTTCGCTCCAACTCAAGAACTAAGCGAGGTAGGCTCCTATTTTCAAATTTAAAGTTTTATTTAAAGATTGTGCATAGTTATTAATTTCATGTCATGATATATGCCCAGTTGTAATCATTTTATGAGAAATTCGTGCTTTGCACCAGACAGAAAATTACGTGCTTTGCACCAGACAGTATTACGTCTTTGCCAGAAACGAGAAAATTATGTGCTTTGCAGATTGATTTTGATTGTGCTCATTGCACTTTAGATATGATTAATGTCTTTGGCTACGCGCATGAGATTATTTTGAACGAGGCTAGCCTAATTGGCGATTCACCGATTATTTTACATGAGCATGTGTATATCAATGATATGTGATTTAATTAACTTAGCGCGAACTATTGAGTATTTTAAATACTCACGTTTTATATTCCATGATTTAATCTGATTTTGAGTTGAATGACGGGCGCAAAGGCGGTGGCTCACGAAAAATAAATAAAAGAATTAAATTCATTTCCAAATTCTAGTACTTCTAATTATTATTATTTTGTTATTTATTGAGAATAATTATGGTGTAACTTGATCACAAATTTGAAAACTTTCTAGTTGTTTATTTGGAATAATATTCTTAATTTATGAAGAAATTTATGTTGCTTCCGTTATAAAATTTTAAATGTTAGTTAGAAAATGATTACGTGGCGTTCCGAGTATTTAGAACTCGGGGCGTTACATTACCAATACCCCATCTACCTTTCACTGCTTCATGAATAAAGTTTGTAAAGACTAGTTGAGGAAGTTCATACTGATTCTCTTTGATGATATATTAGTGTACAATTTAGATTTATTTATACACTATTTGCACCTTGAAATTGTCCTCCGAACATTGTAAGATCAGCAAATGTATGCTAAGAGAGTAAGTGTTGCTCAGGCCAACATAAGAGTAAATATCTCGGGCACATCATTCATAGAGTGGCATCTGCTGCCCCAAAGAAAATAGAGGTTATGAGGAACTGGCCTGCACCTGTTCCTGTTAAAAAGTTGAGAGGATTGATGGGACTGACATGGTATTACTGGAGGTTCGCAAGGAGAAATGGGGCAATTTCCAAGCCACTTACAAATGAGCATAGGTAGCCACTCTGAAAGACTCAAGCAATGTTTAGAGATGTATTTAAGGTGTATGGTGCACAACACTCCAAGAAACTGGAATAGGTGGCTCAGCCTCGCAAAATACCACTCTACACCCAGCTATTAAGCCTTGCCGTTTGGCTCGCTATGGAATCAAACCCATGAGCTTGCAAAATACAACTCTACACCCAACTATTAAGCCTCATCCTTTGGTTCTCTATGGAATCAAAACCCATCAGTTAGCTCAGGGGCCATATCAGCATTCTGATGTAGCGCCAGACCAGCAGTGGAGAAGTTATTAAGTGAAACACAAAAGAAGAATGAATTTCTAAAGAAGAACCTAGTGCAAGCTAGAGCCAGAATAAAGCATTATGCTAGGACTGAAGGAAATTTGAACTAGGGGACTGGGTCTATTTGGAGCTCTACCCATATATGCTCAACATATAATGATTAGGACAGCCAATGAAAAGCTTCTAACTAAATTTTGAGGGGAAAATCAACTCAGTATCCTACAAATTGGACTTACCAACAAGTTCTAAGGTACACCCAACGTTCATATGTCCTTGTTGAAGGAAAAAATAATTCGAAAAGAGGTGTATCTCAGAAACTTACACAGTGAAATGAACTGGTCTCAGGGGAACAAAGAACTTTGGAGGATACTGTCAAGTGGAGGAGTAAAGCATGGTCCAAACATTGTGATTCAGAGGCTCATTCTATAGCAGACCATAATATTCGATGAGGCAACATGGGAGGCTGCGTAGTCGGTAAGGTACACATTCCCGAGTTTCAACACTTAGGGACAAGGGTCTGCCAAAGGGGAGGGATAAGATAAGAATGATCGGAGGACTGGACTAAGCTAAGAGCATCTCCAATGCTAATGTCTATTTCATGCTAGTTGGCATGCAATTTTTTAGAGAGAGATAGATACATCAAAATTTGTAGGTCACACTTCTCTCTCTTTACCATCCTTATTTTCTTACTTTTCCCCACTTTTTCTTCATCGCTTACCGTGCGACCTCCACACTCCCACATCCAACTTCACATCCTCTAGTATTATTTTATTTTTATTTTTGAATTTGTCTCTACCTCCTCTTTTTTCACTTTTCCCTCTCTTTTCCCCTAAACTTCTTACTTTTTCTCTTCAATTAAAATAATCATCTTCTCTCTATCTCTCTCCTCCACATCATTCCCACTCAACATCCTTGCAATGAAGGTGCTCTAAGGAAATAGATCATGGGAGACAAGAGAAGGAAAACAAACAGGGTGACTTGGGTGCGTTCTGTTTGCCGTTTTCAACCCGTTTTCTGTTTTCTGTTTTCGAAAATGTTGAAAACACGTTCTGTTTATTATTTTCGAAAATACGTTTTCGAAATCGTTTTCAAGATTTGTATAGAAAACACGAAAACTTTTTTTAATGTTTTCGGCGTTTTCTGTGTTAAATGTTGAAAATAAGGAAAACGCGTTTTCGAATTTTAAATTTTACATTTATTACATTTTAAACAATTATAAACTAAACACATTTTCTATTTTCTCTTTTCAAAAATAATTTTTTCAAAAAATAAACCAAACGCATTTTCAATTTTCTGAAAACAGCAATTGAAAACAGAAAACACCAAAACATTTTCGAAAACGAAAACAGAAAATACAAAACAAACAGAACGCCCCCTTACAGTTCTCCAGCGGCCAGTGAAAATTAAAGCGAAAGTCTGAACATAACAGCGTTTAGGGAACAACCAACCATATTAGGGATTTAGCTTCTAACTACAGTTACTTATTTAGTCTTCTGAATACACAGTCATTTTGAGATGTGCAAAGTTGTAATAGGAAAACGCATTTTTTTTCCCTTCTTAATGCTTTTATTTTCGCTTGAATTTTGGTTACAATGACAAAGTCCGAGGAGAGAGGAGAGATGGAAATTGGCAGTAAAGAATCGTCTAATTCTTCTTGTCTACCACCTCTTTATGCGTTTATATATTATAATCTAATCGTGAATATAATATAAGGTGGGCTGATGTAATCTCAGCTTCTTTTCTAATTGTTCTTGTTATAATTTCACTGCACTTGTAATTGATTGCTGGGTTCTTGTAGTTCAGAGTATAAGATTGTAACAAAACCTTATGCAGATACACAATCATATTCTGGTTATCACAAGTATAGGTTATTAAACTACATTTACACTTATAAGATTGGTTGATTTTCAAGTCCCATACATGTCATTTTTAGCTTTGGTGTGCAAGGGTTCATTACTCAATCAAATACATCTGCCATGGTACCAGAATTTTCCAGTGAAACTGCAAGAAGAACTCACTTTATATAGAGATGGTGAAACTAAAGTCTCATATGGCTCATTCAAGGTGACAACTGCAGAAACACCAAGCTCCTTCAGCCTAAGAACATCAGATGGAAATGGGACAGCGCCTAACAATACAAACTTAACATAAAACAATGAATTAGATGGAGTCTAGGAAAAATAAGTACACAAAAACAAATATATAAAATCATAAATAGTTTATAGCAATCTTAATTCAAAAACTAAAATTTAATCAACTCACTTCTCCAATCGTAAATGCAATTGACTCGGGACCAACCCTATGTGCATTGTGAGCACAAATTATTCTTCCAACAAGCTAATACAAATGCTTCTCATTTTCTTAGCCATATATAAATAATAAAATAACAATAATTCAACATCATCAAACAAAAAGGCAGGGTGCTTTTGCTTTTGTGAACAGCCATTAAAATCAAATCATCCAACCTCATGCAACAATGTGAAAGATTAACCATGTATTCCCACTGAGGCACTAACTAGCAACTTCTGAGTTATTTAATCCTGTTTAAGGACATAAATCACAAAGGAGAACTGCAAAGTTCTGATAATGACATCAAGCTTCCTAGTGCCTGTCATCCTCAAGCAGTATTCTATAATCCGCAAAGACTCATCTGAGCACACTTCACTAACAAAATTGCAATAAAATCCACACATGCATAGTAAATACATTTCAAAACGAGATAGATTTTTAACTAACGCATGCAAATTACTGCTAGGATGTGCAATTATACCTCGTCAATCCAGTCCCACCACCGGAACTCAGCCTGAATCTTGTTCCTGAGCACATTGTAAAGCAATGTCGGGTAAAAGAGCGCTCGCGCCCCAGCTCCAACGAGAACTCTTTTCGCCTCCGCAGACACGGCGATGTCACCACCACTTTTACACAACACCTCACCAGCACTGGATGATTTTCCCTGCCCCTCGTTCTCCTTCAATTCCTCTATATACATAATTGCTTACCCTGATTCTTCAATTACAACTTTAAAATTATACGCCCAAATTTCCTAAAAGAGCGGGAAAAAAGGGAAAGGAAAGTTAATCACCAGATCAGTTTTTAATTGACAACGATGACCGCAATATATACACGCATATTAGATCGTCCAATCGTCGAATCACAATTAACACCGGGTGATGGACATGACTAGACCGCAGGCAATTAAAACTAAAAATTTTGATAAATATTCTAAGGACGAGTAATTGATCGCGTGGAGGGTTGAGAATGTGATGGCAACTCGCTTAATTTTGAGACAATTCGGAATTGATCTGAGAAATAACTCATGAACACTCATAAATACATTAGGAGCCATAGATTCTACTGAATTGGCAAATCTCGACTCTGTGTTTTTTTTAAAAAATATAAATAAATTTTGTACTCCAAACAAAAAAAAATATATATATATATATATATATATAGATAAATAAAACTAGTATACCGCTTTCTTTGGCAGTGAATTTGACAGGCGGCAGAGGAGGAGGAGATGATAAATAAGTGCGTACATCCGTACAATTGTGTGAACATTGACCTTAGTTGATCGCCTAGTTCAATTTGGGTGGCGCCTAGATTTGTAGTGGGTGATCATCCATTGGGATCACCCATTGGGATCACCCACGTTATTTTTAAAAGAGGTTTTTAGTTATTTATTTTTTATTATAATATAATTTTGACTTGTTCATCATTATATTATGTAATGGTGTTTGTAATGAATTGTATAGAATGTGTAATAGTGTATAATATATTACACAAAGTGTGTAATAAATTACATAAAAGGCAGTAATGATGTGTGATGTATTACACAGTGTTTGGAATATTGTGTAATGTATTACAAATATTGTGTAATTCTATTCTTTTAAGAAACAAACAAGTCTAGTTCGGCAATTTTTGTGTTTTAGGCAAAGAATTCGCATATGGTGACTATGTTGGATCCATAAATGTATGCTTTCGCATTTTCGACTAGCCGAATGCAACCAGCTACCTTACTGCTGCAAATATAGTTTTTTAAGCATTTAAACTTGTATTTGTTAGCTATAGACACTTCTTTCATTTTAAAAAAATTATTTGAAAAAAAAATTATTTTAGTCCGTTGGGGTGGGAGAGGCTTCGTGGGTAGGGTGGGTGGTTGGCATAGGTGCTAGCCGTTGTGTTGAAAATTTGAATAATTCAAGAAATGAATGCACTATTTACATTAAATTCTAAATTGCAAAAGAATTATGTAGCTGTTCTTTATTAATAAAATGACAAAGTAGATGTTAAATTATCAAATTATCCTTATTTTATTAAATAAAAAAATGAAATAGTCCTCGTGATTTGATGTTGTAGGTTAACCTAGTCAATAGGGACTGATTATGCCGATTTTTTGAAGATTAGAAATTGTGTTGTAAAAAAAAGGTGCGTGAACCAAAATGCAAATAGAGTAAAAGGTTGGAAAGAAACATTAGGGCAATTGGCCCTTTCTTGAAATGGGTGTATACTAAGCATTACAAAAGTGCACATTTTTTTCAATGTGCGTTATATTTTGCCAATAAATTGGAATGTCGTGTCATAAAAATGATTTAGTTATCAAATTACCTTTTATGCTCTTGACTGCTAAATATTTGTTTGACTGAGAAGCTATCTACTTTTTCAAGGAAAACTTTTGTGGGAAAGTTTATGCTAATGGCAAAAATATCCCATCCACCCTAAATTCGATGGACACTCATTCCGAATGAAACAAAAAATTCCCGATCTGCAGAGTGGCAAAACGGATTGAAGCAGATATTGATGATATACGATGCATATAGAATAGATTTGGATTACATGTGGTACTATTGAATTTGCTCCATGTTCTTTTTTTTCTCTTTTCCTAAATTGATTTTAATTTTATTATATAAAAGAGATATTCATATTACAAATCTCTTTTGTAGGATTGACATCAAAATAAAAATTTGAGAAAAAAATATAAAAAAAACTTTTATGAACACGGATTGACATCACTGGCTTGACTTGCTTCGATCCGGATCCTCTCCTATCTGATCCGCCCAAGAAACGGTGGATTTTGATACAGATTTAGATATCTTAAAAAATAAGCACATAGTATTTCCAAAATCATGCAAACTCAACTTATTTGCAAAAATCCTACAAAGTTGCTCGCCTTTCTACAGTATTCGTGCATTCGCAACAGTGCAGTGCAAATATGCAAGTTGCCCAGATTCGTGCCATATCACGGGGTGTGATGTTTCGAGCATGTTAACTTGAAATGGACATAACTTTTGCATGGCCATATGATGTTCGTAATCAGCCATGGCTCCATTTCAAAATTCTTCCGACGAGATCTAAAAGACTCATCACGCCGCCATGAGCCCTGACCTTGTTTTGGCCACTTGAAGTCGTTTAGGGCATCAAATTTGCATTTTTCTAGTTTTAGTTCTCATTTATTGTGTAATATACATTGTACAACCATTACACAAGTACACTATGTAGTTCATTACACAACCATTTCACCTCATTAAAGTATAATGCATTACACCTCATAAATTATTTTTCTTGCATGAGTTCACTTGATCAAAATCTTAATGTTATGTTAAGAAATGTTTGAAAACGCTTTAAAAAAATGTGAGAGAGATGTGGGTGAGGCTTCTACCACCGCATTCGTGCCTGCAAGTGGGTTGTGAGTAGTTGGGAGAAATCTTTAGAATACTTTAATATAACATTTTCGTGATCAAAATATGTAATTTGTAACACAATTTCCCCCAATAAATTTGGATAATTTAATTTAAGGTGTCAAACTGTTAATGGATTGCACGGGCCCGACACATTAAATTACAGGGCCCAAGCGTCGCTGGTCCAGTCAATTTGGATACAACAAATTTTGTGTTTGGAAGTTATGATGTGGGACTAATACTAAGTCAATAAGTGCTTCACCATTATATTAACATGCAATTTCAACTTAACAGAAATCATTCACATGATATTTCTTTTCTTATTGTTAATCATTACTGCTATTGATCATAATTAGAAGCATCAACAAAATAATTTAATCGACCAAAATCAATTTACATTTTAAAGCTCCTCTTTGCCACCAATAATCTTTGTAACGGCGAAAAACTACGTACCAGTTACTACTCTAGTAAGAAGATGGGTCGATTAAACAAAATACAACGAGACCCTCCCACTTGATATCATAGACCTCTAATCCGAGAAACTTAAATAACACCTAGAAGACATGACCAAGTCTCGACCGATGGTGTAGGGGCAACAAGTTCATTGCCTAGTTCGCAGGGCATCGAACGGTCTGTGTTGAATGGCCGCGGCCCACGGGTTGAACGTGATTGGACGGGACTGGACGGGACCCACATGGCACTCGGTCGAGGATGGGTGGGCTGGTGGGACCGCAACACGCTCACATGAAGGGCACATGGTTAAGGTCGTTGGAGGGGTCATTTGCATGTACAACTGAGGTGACAGTTTAAGTGCCCTCAGTTCTTGAACTTCCTTCTGTAACCTCCTGTTTTCTTCTGTCAGATTCTCACAGCATCTCTTTAAGAACTCACAGTCAACTTCAGTTTGCTTCAACTTTGTTCTGTTAAAAACAATTGCATAACTTTAGTTAGCCAATTCAATAACTATGATCAATTTGAGATCATATTGACCTAATCTCCTTCAATTTTGGGCATACTTTGATTAGATCAAATCACTTTGACCTAAGCTCATTACCTTCAACAAATGATCTCTATGTATCATATTCAACACTCTAAATCAAGTCAATCTAGCTTGCTACAAACAAAGGACTTATTATTTAGTTAATTGCGACTTTCAATTACAAGCGATCTAATACCAAAATGCACCGTCTTGATCCAGTGTCCAAATTTGGACACTTTGATGTGCCCAAATCTGATGCGGTAGCACGAACAACATGTATGTTGTCATATCAGATGTGGGCACATCAAGGTGCTCAAATTTGGGCACAGGATCAAAACAAACTGCTAAAATGCAAACACAATCTACAAGAAACATGTCATTTCAGAATCAAATCACGTCAAGATGAATACGTCATGATAATCATATCCAATATCGAGTTGACATGTATAATATCAAGATTAATATATTTTATTGAATACCCATAACAAAATTTTTCTTCGTACCAACTTTAATACTAGGAATTGACTTGTGTATTTGATCCATTCATGTCAACTTGTAAGTAACTAAAAATGAGAGCACCTCACCTTGCCCTCCTATTTTGAAACCACACTTCCACCTGCCTAGGCCTTAGGCCCAGTCTCTTAGACAAAGCCTGCTTTTGCTTCTGAAAAACAATCACCAAAAACACAAATTAAAATCATATCCATCAATTTAATCACCACTCGAGTCCAGTTATATCCAGTACTACAGTACTGTATACAGAACATGCACTTACAGGATTCAAAGTGTTGTGTTCTTTAAAGCTCTCTTCAAGAATGGCGGATTGTTCTTTAGAAAGCCTGAGTTTTTTGCGGGACCCATCGCCGTCTTCCTCGTCGCTGATGCCTCTAGAGCAATCTCTCTCCAGCTCGTGCTCGTCGCTGCCGGTGGGTTCTCGTTCACTCCGTTTCCCACTCACACTCGAGATTGTGCTGTTCGGTGAAGAAACTCCGGCCTCCTCTTCCAAGTCTGCCGCCGTCGGCAGCCGGTTCACATCGATGCCCTTCAGAAACGTCCTCGTCTCTCGATCTGCATCAAATTAACACATGGGATCTCAGATCAACAACAAAACAGGACATTTTTGTACCTTTTTTTTCTCTTTTATCCCCTTTCTATGGAGAAAAAGTAGATTAAAAGGAAACAATAAAATGATAAATTATGATCAGATCTGATAAAAGATGAAACGAGAGAGAGAGAGACACACACACACCTGAAGAAGGCCAAGAAGATGAGATCAAATTAGAAGGCATGAGATTCAGCTGGAGTGAAGTGTTGTTGTGATTATTAGAACCAGAAGAAACCCAGTTTTGTTCTGGGAAATTCAAGCTCAGACTCAAACCCAAATCTTCTTTTTCCAAATTCATCATTTTCTCACAAGAAACAAAACCCTGTTTCTTGATTTTCTTGATCTGTTCTTGTAGAGAGAGAGAGAGAGAGAGAGAGATGATTGAATTGAATTGGAGAATGGAGAATGGGATGTGGGGGGATGCAATAAAGGGTGTTATATAGGGAAAGAAAATATACAGAAAAGGGGGTGTGGAGTGGGAGTTATGATGATGGCCTTCATCAGGGCTTTTCAAATATCACAATGATAGATACTGTCTCCCCTAAACATTACTCAATTATTATTTTCACTTGACCACTTTTCTTCTCTCTCTACACATTTCTCTCTTTCACACACACAAACATATCACATTTGATTATCCTTAGTTATTACCTTTTGACTATGATTAAAAGATGGGCTGTTTTGTTCAAGTCATGCGTTATGGTTTGGACCAAAGCTGCAAAGAAACGTGCTATGGCTCTTGAAAGGGTAACTCTCATAAATTTGGGACCACTTTTGTAATAGTTGCATTTGTGTCCGTATCTATCAATCTATCTCTTATCCCCCAAATCGTCATGACAATCAGATGAAAACTATTTTTGTTTTTATCGGATTATCACATAAATTATATGTAACACAGAAGAATATTAGTTATCAATCATGTCTATGATCATGTTAAATAATGTGAGATTACAATGTCACGCAGGTTTTTTTTTTTTTTGAAATTAATGTCATGTACGATAGGTTGGTGATCATTAATTCACAATAGTTTGATATGGAATGTTTCAAGGTATTGTTCTTAATTGTTTGATTCACAAATTTTCACTTGGGACTCTAGTGTGAAAGTCAATATAATACGAGGACTGTAAATGGAATATTTTTCCTCAGTAAATTATTGGTCCGAAGTCACATCAGTTAGGCTTTGAACAACAAATGATTTATACCATGATTCATGTATCATGTGGGGCTGGTTCAACATTATTACTCAATGGAAACTCCTCCACACCCCAACCCCACCCCCCCTCGCAACCCAACCCAACCCCCACGCCCACGCAACATCACCAAAAACATCCCACGCCAATTCCTCTGTTTCAAGACCTCTTTCACGTGAGTGGCACGCGGGGGAAAATTACAAAGTTGTCACTTTCTTATCCTTACGTTCGATTTTCTTTAAAGTCGCCTTTTATCCATTTTTCAAGATTAACAAATGCTTTATCAATCTATATATTTTAATTCGAGTTAAATAAGTCTATCGAGTCAAGCACGAAAAAGGCTAACAAAGTTATGCGTCGATACGATACAATTGGAATAATATCATGTAATGATGCGATCAGACGTCAACTTCTCTGGAACTTTTCAAATTTGGATTCGAAAAATATAACTAGCAAGTAGTCCGAAAATAGAGTTTAATGCTATGCACTGTCACGTCTAATATAAAGTTGGCTTAAAAATTAGGCACCAGATATAAAGAATAATTGATGATGAGTGAAAGGTGACGATGCAAATGAACGAAGAAAATAAAGTGTAACTTATCGGAAAATCTCTTTATTTCGAAAGTCATGAGCTCGACCAAAACTTTTTTTTTATCCTTCTTATTTACTATTTCCAATAGATATTTTCATTCGTCTTCTACTTCCAATAAGTGATTTTGGCCTACTAAATTTGCAGCTTGTTTTGCTATAAAATTTTAAACCAAAAGTATTTTTCAATTATCATTTAGGCCTTGTTTGATTGGGGGTTTAGTTATTCCGCGCGGTATTCCGTGTAAAAATGTGTGGTTAATATTATTTTGGGAAATGTGTGTGGTTGAAAATGAGTATGATGTATACGGAATTGCGTGCGGATTTAGTTAACACCAAATAGAACAAGACCTTAATTTCGACTACTCATTTGATTGATATAATAAATTTTTTAATCTTTTATATCACTTTTCAATCACACATCTAAAAAAAATCTTTTTTGTTTTTAATCTAAAACGTCTATAAAACACGCCCTTGGACACCCACACACTTAGGATATGTTTGATTGGGTATAAAATTGATGTGCGCGGTATTCCGTGAAAAAATATGTGGTTAATATTATTTTGAAAAATGTATGTATGGTTGAAAATAAGTATGAGGTTATACGAAATTGCGTGCGTATAAATTTGTTGTGAAAAGAACAAGCCCTTAGTTGACCTGAGCTACAGGCTCCTCTCCTAGAAATCTTGCTATTTCTGACGGACAAAGATCCATCATAAGTTCTGACAAATTTCTTGAGTGCACTGATTGGACCAAATTTGCATGGGACCCACAACGGGCACTAGGCCACTAGCACGAGGTCGTCCTTCTTACAACCCTTGAAAGAAGTATAGGGGTCTCTACGAGTCTCAACTATGGGCAAAATTCATAATTAAGGGCTTGTTCTTTCCACTATAAATTTAATCGCACGTAATTTTGTATAATCTCATACTCATTTTCAACCACACACATATCTCCAAAAATAATATTAACCATACATTTTTACACGGAATACCGAGCACATCAACTTAACACCCAATCAAACATACCCTAAAATGTTAAAATCTATCAGAGATAGCTACGAAAATAGTCTAATAAGCATTTTTTGTAGTATTATTGGCGGTCATAGAGGCGAAATAACAATTTAACACTTTTATTATTAATGTGTTATTTTCTTTGTGCGAGTGTATCTTATATTGTTAATTTGATATGTTATTTTGTTGATGATTAATATTTTGTGAGATACTTTATTTTACAAAATAAAAATAAAATTTATGAAATTAATTTTTTTAACTATTTTCGTTCCATAAATATAATTCATTTTTATTTTAATAAAAATTAAGAAAAATAAAATTAATAGTAATGAAAAAGTAAAATTCAAGATTATTGTTTTAATATGCCATCTTATTTATTAGATATTTTGAGCTTATTCTTTTGGGTGTAAATTTTATCCGCACACAATTCCGTATAATCACATACACATTTTCAACTATACACATATTTTCCAATATAATATTAACCATATATTTTACACGGAATACGGCGCGAATAAAATTTACACCCAAAAGAACAAGTTCTTTATTTTAACTACTTTATTTTAATGATAATAATGTATATTAAATGAGGATATAAAAGAAAAATAATATTTTAATTATATCTTTAAAAGAAATGTGATATATATTTTAGGAACAGGAGAAAAAAATAATGAATTATATTTTTGGGACGGGAGTAGCAATAGTTATTATTATGAAATAAATTTGTTGTTCCGCGTTCGGAGGGTCAATGTTTGCACGAGAAGATAGAGTAGAGTGAGAGGAATGAATGGGTGGGAAAGGTCGGGTAGTGTTGCAAGGCAAAGGGTGAGACAAAGGGGAGTGGAATTCACGTGGGAACACCCTCTCAGCGTCCCAGAACTCACGTGGACCGGCATGTCTTGCTGGTAAACACGTGGTCACACATATATTTATTTGCATTTAATTAATTATTATATTATATGTGCGATATCTATCATATTATATTATATATATCACACATAGAAAAGGACAGCCCGACACCCACTCTCTCTACAATCATTTGAACTATATACTGTACTAACCCAGCCTCTCCCACGCCCGGTGTTCCACCCCTTTCGTCCAACGGTGTCCCCACCACTTGAATATACAAGAAAAGGCTTTGAAATAATAGCATATTCCCCCCCTCCCCCCCCCTCCCATTTATATGTAGATTTTTATTTTATGGGAAAATTATCAAATATGTATTTTTTATTTAGTCGATATATTATTTGAGTATTCAGAATATCTCCAACGATACTCAAGTCCATTTTGTAATTTATTTGTGCACATAGGTTCTAAAAATTCGCCATCGGTGAGATTCAGAATAAAATATTAATTTCTTGAATTTTTTTTTACCTTTTTTTATAAATCCATAATTCATTATTATTATTATTATTATTATTATTATTATTATTATTATTATTATTATTATTATTCTTGGCGAAAATAACCCAGAAAATATAGTAATTTTTCGGAAATTTCTTTAACATTAAAGATACCGGAAAAGAAAAGTAGCATTAAAAATGCGAACATTTTGATTTTAACAGATAATTAATAATAAATATAATTATTGTATCTAAATTTTATTTCTTCAGTCCCAAATTTTAATAAATTGCACAATTTTAACTTTTATTTTCTTTGAATGCTTATTTAGTCCATAATTAATTTTATTGAATTAATTTTATGCGGATTAAATAGTTTTTATCAAAAATTCAATATAATAGCATTTTTTAAGACAATACAATAGCATTTGTTCGCATTAATATCATAAGTTTCGAAAATTTTCTTTAACATTAAAGACTCACACATTTTGATTTTAAGCAACAATTAATAATAAATACAATTATTATAGCTAAATAAAATTTTATGAGAAATATGTTAATGTAAAAAACATACCGAATACAAAGAATTAATAAAATCAAATATTAAAAAAAAAGGAAAACAAACCCTCCATCCCTCGATATATTTTTTACAGTGACATATTCCTCATAAAATTTTATTTAGCTTCAAAAATTGTATTTATTATTAATTGTTACTTAAAATAAAAATGTATGTGTATCTAATGTTAAAGAAAATTTTTGAAAGTTATGATATTAATGCGAACAAATACTATTGTATTGAAATTTTTCTATAAAAATTATTTAATCCGTACCGAATTAATTTAATAAAATTAATCACGGACCAAATAAGCATTCATAGAAAAAATGAAAGTTAGAATTGTGCAATTTATTAAAATTTGGGACTGAAAAAATAAAATTTAGGTATAATAATTATATTTATTATTAATTATCTGTTAAAATCAAAATGTGTGCATTTTTAATGCTACTTTTCTTTTTAGGCATCTTTAATGCTAAAAAAATTTTAAAAGTTACGATATCTTTTGGATTATTTTCGCCAATTTTTCTAATAATAATAATAATAATAATAATGAATTATGGATTTAGAAAATAAAAAAAAGATAAAAAAGATTATAAATTCAAGAAATTAATATTTTATTTCGTATCTCACCGTCACGAGATTTTAGGACCTATGTGTGCAAATAAATTACAAAATGGAGTCAGGTATCGAGGAGAAATTTTTAATACTCAAGTGACATATCGGCCAAATAAAAAATACCTATCTTGTAGTTTTCCTTTATTTTATATTTAGATGTCACAATTATATAGGATCATTTCTATTCTTTAATAATTATATCTTGTGAAATTGGCGCAAATGATCCAGAAAAAAGTTGAGTTGAGGTGCATTTGGTTCAAAATAAAATAAAGTAGCTCAAATGGTCCAAAAAAGTCTTTTAGGTGCATTTGATCAAATTGAATGATTTTCGTCCATTATGATCGTTAGTCGAGTCAAAATATGTTATTTTGTCTTTTTCCAAGAGCATTTTAATCATTTTGCTTGAAATAAATTGCACAATAGTTCCTTACCTTTAGGGGTTATTACAATCAAATCCAAAAGTTAGAAAAATGTATACTTTAGTCCCAAATTTGAGTTAAATTGCAAAATTTTATATTTTATTTTTTATATTGATGCTTATTTAGTCCATAATTAATTTTATTAAATTAATTTGATACTGATTAAATAGTTTTTCTCGAAAATTTTCAACACATTAGTATTTGTTCGCCTTAATATCATAATATTTGAAAATTTTCTTTAGCATTAGAGACACACGAATTTTGATTTTGACTAATAGTTAATAATAAATATAATTGTTGTACCTAAATAAAATTTTATCAAGAATATATCACTACAAAAAATACCGAATATACAAAAAATTAATAAAATCAAAACAGAAAATTAAAAAATTCGTTGTAATAAGCCCGCATCTTCCTCAAAATAACTCTTTTCATCAATAAAATTTATTTCAGGAATTCTGGTTCTCAAATCCAGATGTTTCTAAAAAATTTTAAAAATTATAGAAAAAGAAAAAAAAACCCCTTCCCCACCCCCACCCCAAGAACCAGCACCAGCACTAGGCTGGTTGTGGTGGTGGTGTGAACCACCACAATAGTGGTGGTTTCGAACCACCACCGGACTCGAAACCACCACTGTTGTGGTGGTTCTTGGCGTGGGGGGTGGGGGTAGGTAAAGGCGATTTAGGTGAGATGGGGTAGGGAAGGGGTTTTTTTTTCTTTATTCTTCTTTTTATTTTTAGAAATATCTAGACTCGAGAATCGGAGCTCGTGAAATGAATTTTACTGACAAAAAAGACTTATTACGAGGAAGATGCGGGCTTATTACAACAAATTTTGTAATTTTCTTATTTGATTTTATTAATTCTTTTTATTTTCGGTATATTTTTTTACAGTGATATATTCCCAATAAAATTTTCTTTAGGTACAACAATTATATTTATTTTTAACTATTGGTCAAAATAAAAATGCGCACGTCTCTAATACTAAAGAAAATTTTCAAATATTATGATATCAAGGCGAAGAAATTCTAATGTGTTAAAATTTTCTGATAAAAAATATTTAATCAGTGTCAAATTAATTCAATAAAATTAATTATGGATCAAATAAGCATTCATAGAAAAATAAAATATAAAATCGTGCAATTTAACAAAAATTTGGGACTAAAATATACATTTTTCAAACTTTTGACCTTGATTATAATAACCCCTAAAAGTTAGGACCTGTTGTGCAGTTTATTTTAAGCCAAACGACTAAAATGCCCTGGGAAAAAGATAAAATAGCATAATTGGATTTGTCTAATGGCCATAATGGATGAAATCATCCAATTGGACCAAATGCGCATCTAAGAAACTTTTTTTGGACCATTTGAGCTCTTTTATTTTATTGGACCAAATGCACTAACCCAATTTTTTCTAGACCATTTGAACCAATTTCCCTTATATCCTGAATAAATGATATATTTTAAAGTCAATTGCTATTTTCAATAATTTTTAACCGCGTTAATCAGGGATAAAATAGAAAAAATACATGTATTATTTATCTTTTTAATGAGAGTCTTAATTCATGTGAAGAATACTAAAGGGCTATATATTTGAGACGAAGAGAATATATGTCATGGTATAACTTATAATAAATTATAAAAATATAAGTTATTTTTAAAATACCAAATATAATAATTAATTGAGATTAAATAGACCAAATTGCCAATAAAAGCAACATGTGTAGCCAAAGATTTCTAACTAAACTTCATCTTTTTCATGATCTTATATCATTGTACATCATCTTCTCCGGGCAATTCATTTTTTCTAGTTTCCATTTAAAGGCTACTAGCTGTTTCACCCGTGCGCTGCACAGGAGACAAATATTTCAAATGATAACGATATTGATAGATCTTAATAATATTAACATAAAATCTAAAAAATAATTAAAATAAAGAATGAGTTAAACAATCAACTAAAATAATTTAATTTGAAACAATTCTATAAAAATTTCGAAACAGTTTTTTTCTATATTTCGTACTAATCCATCCTGCAAATATGTAAGGAATAACTCACGAAAATCCATACAACTTAATTTACTATTCTCCATAGAATAGCAACTTAATTAGCATTTACAACCATGCTTTGCAAGGGGCGATAATTTGTAGCAGTGATTGTAATAAGATATAATATTTTACTCATTCCAAGATTAATCTACTAATATAAATCCAAAATAAAATAATCTTAAATATTATAGTTATCAAAATAACTCTACTAACATTAGTAGAGCTCGTTGTTTTTTCTTTAAAATTGTTTTACATGTTATTATACGTAATTATACATTTTGAGAAATATTAATTATACATCAGTATGATGCACGTTATTAACAATTAATATGTAAATAATGATTTTTAAGTTTTAATTATGAAATATAATCAATATAGAGATATATTATAAAAATAACAATGTAGTGAGCAATGTCTGACAGACCCTAACACCCCGTTCCTGTCATGCTGGGAAATACTTATCCTCATTCCAACACATCCTCATTTACTGGAGGGCAGCAGGGATGATATGAGAATTACAAACTTCCATTCCCCGTCCATGCTACGCTAGAAAATTCACATCCCCATCCACGCCCCATCGCAATGGTTTAATTGAAGACTTTTATTTCGACATTTTATTTCTTCAATAAATTCCTTCTAAATAGACTAAACACGTATATTAATATATTAGATATAAACTTACTAATTTAACATATTTGGCATATTAAATATTGAATGATTGGATATAACATTTAAATTAATTTGGATAAGACGAATAAATTGAAATATATATGATTAATACTTAAAATATACAATCTATTTGATGATATTTAAAAATTAAATAAAATCTCAATTTGCGAAATTCGATATAAAATAAATAATTTAAAGTAGGTAGGATTTTTAATATTTATTTTGGAGATAGAAACTTAGATAAATATTTAATATAGTCGAAAACCAGTTAAAATATTTCAATTGAGTCATATAATTCCAATAATTGATTGAGTAGATAACCAATTGTTTAGCAAGAATTCTTAAACTTATTCCCTAGCGAAAGTGACATATTGAACCAAAGAATTATTATATAATTTTTTGTTCTAGTAGTGCCAAAATAAAAAAAAATAACACTATTTGAAAACCTATTTTTAGAGCTTGTTACTTAAAAAAAGAAATGAGCAGATCCTTTGAAACACCTGTAACCATACAAAAAGAAATATTAATGTTTTACCATCAACTGTAACTCAAAAGAAATATCATAGAAAATACAAAAATATATGAAAATCAAAAGAAAAGCATATTTTGAAAAAAACATGATACTGAAAAAAGTAAATAAAGTTAATTATGGATTAATGATCAATCGACTTACTTTGCAATAAGATGTAACACCCCAATTTTAAGAATCCAAAATCATATAGGTATTAACTTAACTTTATTTTAAAATACGTAAAAAGATAAATTAATTTTGTAAGAACCTTTCTTCTCCGTAGCAATATAATTAATTTTAATAATTTTTAATTTTTTGAAATAATTATGTTTCCCCCTTTTACTAATCTAATTAATTTTGATTAATTTTCGTCCAATAAAACTCTCTCAATTTTCGTCAAATAAAAATATATCCAATTAAATCTAAAAAATATAATTAATTGTAATATAATTAATTCTTATTTTTATCTAATTATTTATAAAAATAATTTATTATTTCTAAATAATTTATTTTTTAACCGCAGTTTTAAGAATTGTATGAATCTAATTTTAAAGATATTTTATAGTTAAAAAGATATCTTACACGTCAAAAGATGTTTTTCATTTTTTAAGAAAAATCGAGTTAACCATGGTAATCTAATTAATTTTAATTATTATTTATTTTTTAATTAGTGCTATTTTTCTGTTTTTACAATAAAATTGATTAATTTTAATCCAACAAAACCATATCAATTTTCGCCATTGAAACCAAATCCAATTAAATAATAACGGCATTATTAATTTTAATTAATGGTAATAGAATTCGTTTTAATTGATTTTTATTTTAGTTAATTATTTATTAAAACAATTAATTATTTCTAAAACAACCATTTTAATATTTACACTTTTAAAAATTATATGAATCTCATTTTAAAGAAATCTTGTAATTTAAAAAATATATTACAATTTAAAAAATGTTTTTATTTTTTTAGGGAAAACTAGCATCAATTTAATGATTTTTTTTGTTTTTAAAATTAATTATATTTTCCCCTATAAGAATGTAATTAATTTGGATCAATCTTTGTCTACTGAATACATGTCTACAAAATATTAGCAATGGAATTTATTATTTTAATTAATTATTTTTTAAATAATTATAGTTAATTTTTTATTTAATTTAATTATTTCAAAAAAATTAATTATTTCCAAAATAATTTGCTTCATAGCCATAATTTTAAGCATTATATGAATCTAATTTTAAAAATATCTTATAATTGAAAAGATATCTTGAAATTTAAAAGATATATATATGATTCAATTAATTAAAAAAAATTGATGTTGCACGTTTCTTTTAATTTTCAGGTAAACATTAAACGAATTGTAATTTTTTATCCCACCAAAATTAAATCTTAGCGAAATCGCTAATTTTAATTAATTTTCATTCATTAACTAATTATTATTTTCAAAAATAATAATTTTTTAAAAATTTAATTAAAGGGTCCAAGCTAAGTTTTAAATTTTCATATTACATATTTATTTTAATTTTTATGTAAAAATTAAATGAATTGTAATTTTTTACCACATAACAATTAAATCTTATAGAAATTGGTAATTTTAATTAATTTTTATTCCTTAGCTAATTATTTATAAAAATGATTGATTGTTTCTAAAATTAATTATTGGGTCCAACCTAATTTTAAAATTTTTTAGTACAAATTCGGAATCGAAGTGGTGAGATTTTATCTCAAACTCGAGCGAACTGTCGGTAAGTTTCTTTTTATTTTTGTGTAAAACTTTAATGAATCGTAATTTTGTATCAAAAAAAAAATTGAATCTTGGTTTTAATTAATTTTTGTTTCTTAGCTAGTTATTTATAAATTAATTAATTATTTCTAAAATCAGGTAATGGGTCGGATCTTATTTTTTGATTTTAATGTTCAACCTTTATTTGAATTTTTGTGTAAAAATTTAATCAATGGTAATTTGTATGGCATAAAAATTAAATTTTAGTGGAAATCGTTAATTTTAAATAATTTTATTTTTTTAATACGAAAATTATGAAAAAACGATCAGTTAAAAACTCATTCTAATTCCTAGAATACCCTTATATTGTTCAATGCATAAACTTATAAATTGAAGATTTGAAAGAAAAAATTAACAAAAAATTGAAATTTACTGATTCAAAATAAAATTGAAATTTATCACAAATATATAATATTTATCGATTTTTTGTAATTACAAGAGAAATTGTATTTAAGTACTATATCAATATATAAATTATTATTTTGGCTAATTAAATATTTATTAGGAAAAAAATCATTTAGTATTAAACATAAAATAAAGCTAGCTTTACAATATATTTTCAGATAAACAAATTGAAGTATTATTTTTCATTTAATTTATTTTCAAGGTAAATCAAATATGGAATATAATTAAAAGTTAAAACAATTTATACATCTCATTATATTTGAATTTTACACACAAACATCGATTAAGTATCATAACAAATTATCAATTTATATTTAAGTTGGACAATAATTTATATATTTGTGGTAAATTTTAATTTTTCAAAAAATAAAAATTTATGTATTAATGGTATACTTATTTTAAAGCTCTCATCAAGTTGAGTAAAAGAGAATCACAAATTGGTTTTTATAAGTAGAAAATGAAAAAAAGAGAGAAAATGATAGAGGGAGTATTTAGATATTATGAGATTTGATAAAGTATGGTAGAAATAATAAAATAAAATCTATATAGACTAATATTAATATATTAGGGAGGAAAAAAATAAAGAAAGTTGGATATAGATTAAAATTTATTATGCTAATTTTCTTAAGCATATTTTTATATATTATTTTTAGTTTACTTTTGTATTTAATTTAATTTTACAACTAACAAAATTTTATAAATTATTATGAAAATCACTATCACGAATAAAACTTATGTGCAAAGTATAGGTAAAAATCTAGTGAATAAATAAAAATAGATCGTTATTCATATTATTTTTGTTCAACCAACTCACTCAAACATTGAAACCCTTATCTAATCAGAATCTGAAAAGAACAAAAAAATTATTATTTTTTATGCTTTAAATAGGCGAGAAAAAGGAGTAAATTGCCAAACGAACATTGTTTCTTTCTTTTTCTTTTTTTTTTTTTAAGAACGCACACAATACACGCACACAAGATACACAGACCCAACACGTCAGTTCTCAAAATCATAGTAATTTTAAGTACTGCGGAACTAGATATATACGAAGATTGAACAAAACTTATGTGTCCATGCCACTCCATCGAAACTATTTTGAGGATGAACAACATTTTAGGTCTATTGTTTTAATTTATGTTCTTTTCACTTCTTTGCCGAATTGAAAAGGTTTTAAGTTTTTACTCAAAAATAAATAAATAAATAAATATGAAGTTTTAAGTGTTTGAATTAATACATTTAACTTCGCATAGAATTTCTTTTAATTGGCGGGAACAATTGAAAATAGAATTATGGTTGCATTTTTTTGGGGGGGGTGGGGTTGGAACTAAATCCACAAATTCAAAGCCATTGTGTGGCGGGGTTGAGAATCGAATCCCGACGTATCCCCGAGATTCGGCCGGGATGTGACCACCGCAATATATTATAAGCATTTCCCATTGTACAATGTATATTTTTATTAATGTGGCAAATTGAAGAGAAATTAAGAGACAAAATTTTCAATCGTTTGAATTAAAGAAATAATGTTTATTTGTAAAATAATTCGTCGGAGATCCTATAATGAATTATGAATTTAATTTTCTTCAAAAAAAAGTTATTAATTTATTATTGTAGGTCTAATATAATATTACTTTGTTATTTTATATTTTTTTGGAAGAATATCTAATATAATTTTTTTTAAAGATCTTGCATAAGCATTTGCTCCCTCCGTATTCTAAAAAAGTATTAGAATTATGTATTATATAAATCGTGTTTTTAATTTACCCTCATTTAATGAGTAAAATTTAAAATTAATAGTTATAACTGAATATTAAATGTAATATATCAGTAAAATAGTGTAAATTTAACTTCTAAAAATAAATAAATCTATATATTTGAAACATCTAAAAAAATACACACACACACACATATATATATATGAGACGGATGGAGTAGATGGTAGCTATAATAATGCATTTTGTATTTAGTTTTTTGGGAGGTAAGGTTAATATATCCTCCTCGATTAGGTGTAATTTTCTTTTTGGATTAATAAAATTCGTACCTCAAACTTGGATTTTTGAACCTAGATAAAAAAAAAAAAAATGGTTAGGACTCTGGAGGAAATCTGCGGTGTTTGTTGTGCACGCGTGCGATGGGGAGAGTGAAAACCATCATGATTAGTTGATTGAACATAAAGGCTGGGTTGTTGTACTAGAAGTAAACCGACAAGATGTGGGGTGATGATTGCCTGTCCCCACGGGTGCGTGCTAGTTGTCCCACGTGTCCCCTCAACTCCAATAATACATCTTTTTTCGTGTCCCGACAATGCAACCCCGTCTCCGTACTAGGCTCGAATACCATGTGATTTTCACGTGAACTTAGACCCCACGATTTTGATTTTCCATTTTCCTTTTTCTAATAATTATTACTGTAGTACACGTGTCCCATAAATATAATTTATTTCTATTTTCATAAAAATTAAGAAAAATATAATTAATAATATTAAAAAAGTAAAACTTAAACTTGTTTTTCAATTATGACTTTTCATTTATTGGATATTTTATTTCTATTAATATATTTTGATGACAATAAGATACATTAAATGAGGGTATATAAGACCATTAGTATTTTAACAATGCCTTTAAAATGAATGTGGCATATATTTTGGGATGAAAGAAAAAGAATAATGGATTATATTTATGGGACGGATGTAGTATTATTAGTATTAGTATTGCCCCCTTTTCTCTTATTTTATTTTATTTTATTTTATTATTTTTTTAGAGAACTATCTCAACTTGAAAATTCAAGTATGAGATAGAGATTTTATTGATATTGCCCCTTTTCTCTTGTCCATATTACTTAATTATCTACGGTCCCCATTTTTTGAATAAAATTATCTGGGGTCCCTTAATGTCAATATTTCTCTGTTGCAACACAAATGATTAGTAAAAAGAACTTATCCTGTTTGATTAAGATTTATTTTCAATTTTTTCTTATTCTTGGTTAACGTTGAAAGTATATTATAGTTTACAACTAACTGACAACTGAGTAATTTGTCACAATCATTTATGGAAATGATACAATAATTGTTGTGGCATGAACCTTATTAATAAAGCAAGAACCATTTATAGCATTTCTCTTTTTTATTCCACTTATTTTTAACATTATATTATAGGTAAAAAGTATTTTTCCCTTTCTTTATAATTTTATTTTACTTTTTAACCATATTGTCTTGAAAATATCACTTTATTACTAAAAATATCATTGCATTCTTCTTTCAGTAAAAACTATTCCAAAAACTTAATGAAAGAAGAATAAAGTTAAATGATATTGGTGATCATAATTTGTATGCAAATTTTAACGGAACCAGCTAGTTTCTCGTTTTGATATCATATAGTACGCTGAAATTTGTCGATTTTCGTAGAAATTTCAACCCAAAAAAAAAAAAAAAAACCTAAAATTGAGTATGGTTCATTATAAGTGGAAGCTTCAGGTGCAACTTGACTTGAATAGACTTTTCCAAAACCTCCGTCGCGTCAGTGAATATGGTATGTTCAAATTATTGTATTCGATCATTTGATGGGACTTGACTTAACAACTTGCACAAGTTTGTCAATTAAAGAACATCAATTTTGTTTTCAAAAAAAAAAAAAAAAGAACATCAATTTTTAATTTTTTGGGGTGTATTTTGTATTTAAAAGTTGCTACAAATTATATTTAATATTTTTTCCCTCTCATTATTTACTATAAAAAAAATTAGGACTTAACTGCAAGCCCTATAGTCTTGTGTTTTTAAAGCAATAGTAATGATATTATATAATATCGTATTATTGCTATTACTCTATAAGCATAAAGCTATAAGAACGACAGATCTTACTATAAACTATATTTAATATACTTAAATAATTTTTCCCTCTCATTGTTAATTAAAGTTTATATATTAAGTTGACTATTTTTTTTTATAATTTATAATTTATAATTTTTTATTTTTCAAGTACACATCTATAATAACCACTTGTTATTCTACACATTTGTACATATTTTTACACATTCTTTTTAGCCGCACTCATTCTCTGTTATTTCACATTCACATATCTCGTGAAACATATTTATACTACACAAATCTTCACCATTCAATTCCACACATTCTCTCTCCTATATCACATAAAAATTTATTTTTACATACATCTTAATACCCGCTCAATTTTTTCTAACAATCCATATCAAATATTAGTTTTGATCGCCTTTCTATGTAGGGCAGAGACTCGCGCTATGTATCCCCTAATTGGAGGGGCCCTTGAGCGGGAGGAGATTGGCCTCAAGACAATTTTGGTCAAGTGGTTATGCATCAAATTCCACCCAATTTGTATGTGCATGCCCGTCTTCTCTATGAGGTCATCATTTATACTGCTACAAATGTACGAATAGTCTTCAACAATAATTGGCTGCAACTTGATTGACGTTTGCATAATTCTCTCTCTCGTGTCTGCCCAAAAATGGATTATGGGCTCCCAACTCCAGTGCAGGTTTATTCACCCTCTTAGAAGGTGAAAAATGAAGGGTCAATATTACCCTCTTTTGGGAGGGTAAATTCGGGGTATAAAAAACTTTAATTTTTTTAATTTTATATTATTTTATTTACCAGTAGTTTAAATTTAAATATAATATTAATATATAATACAATTTTAAAAAATTATTCATTTTATAGGTATGTAAGTAATTTATCAAAAATAAATAGCTTTTTAAAACAAGAAAAGTATATATCAATATTATACTCAAAATGAAGCTCTCGATGAATAAAATAATATGGAATCAAAAAGTTTGAGATTTTTTAATTTTTTGACCCCCAAAATTCACCCTCCCATAAGAGGGTAATGTTCACCTTACTTTTAGGACCGAACTCAATACCATTGATCGATTTGAATATAAATAAGGTTTTTTTTGTTTCTTTTTCTTCTCCCCATAAAGGGATGTAATTTAAATGATTTGATACCCACATAGGCATAACTTATGTATATATAAAATATATGTTAATTTTGTATTCAACAATGTCAAAATAGTTACATCATATATCAAGATGATTAATTCAATATGCGAGTAATAAGAATCCTATGAGTATGATTGCAATACCCATGTGGACATTATTGATTAGATCAGCACTGTTTAAATATTACATTAGGGTCTCGAATAGAACACAATTGCAATATTAAACTAATCAAATTTTAACATCTTTACTGTTACTCTTCGAAAGATAATTGATATTAAAAAAAGTAATTTTGGTTAGTTAATAAGCATGTTATATCTTATACCTTGTTTTTCTGTGCCCCACTGATAGAATGTGAGTAGCGATTTGATATAGTTTATTTCCAACATAGTCATTTGACAATGTAAAATAAATGCTTACAGCTATTTAATACTAAAGTGTCATATCAAACACTAATCAGTAATTAAATGATGCTGTTTATCAGTAACAATATTCATAGTACATATTTAACCCCACCATTATTTTGGGATTCAAGTGTTGTCCTACCATGAGGCTTGAAATATTATTCAACTATTCTTCCGTCCCATAAAGATAGTTCACATCTTTTTTTCACATAGATTAAGAAAACTCAATTAATATTATTGGAAATGTGCTTTTTATGAACATTTTTCTTAGTATACCCTTACACTTAATTATTATTACTTCTTATTTTGATTACAATATACATTAAATAGGGATATGTAAGAAAATAAAAATTAATTAAGAAAAATGGACTATCATTTTGGGACAGATAAAAAAAACAGTGGACTATCTTTGGCGGTGGGGAAGGGGGGATATTTTTTTTCTCGTCATTGCATGAAAAATATTTTGCTAAATTCTAATCGTAAAACTTATTCCAAAGAAAAAAAAATTCTAATAATAAAAAGTTGTAACATCTGCTACATATTAAATTGTAATCCCTCATTCTAGGAGCCATCTGGGTCTCCCAAAGAGAAAACATGAGATATTAAACAAATAACAACCGCAAAGCTGGCATTAAAGCAATGATTAAGCTTATTTAAATATTGAACACAATCCCAGGCATCCAATATTGTATACTATAAAATAAGATTTTTCAATATACAGTGGACCAATATTTGAGATTTTATAGGTTAGAGAAGAGAGTTATACACCGCATAATTTATATATGACTTTTTTTATTTAAAAAACTTATATGTTGACAATCAGATGATTTTAAAAATAATGTGATATGTAGAAAATAAAAGTAAGACACGTATTAATATTGTTAATTTGTAAGTAATAATAAAACATTGAACTTATTAAAAAAAGGTTAAAGATTTGCGATATATTTTAATAAATTCAATCCCAAATTTAGATTTTCGAGCCGAAATAATTTTTTTTTTTTTTAAAAGGTTAATGATGTACTCCCTCCGTCCCAATTATATAGGGTTCGTTGACTTTTCACACATATTAAGAATTATATGGGAAAAGTAAATAATACAAATGATTTTTCCATTTTACCCTTATTAATAAGTTAAAAGATTATTGGAACTAACAAAAGACTTTAAAGTTTTCAAATTAAATAGGGGTATCAAAGTAAAAAAATATGAAAGTTCCTATATAGTACAACATTATTCTTGGATGACACCCAACGAGTTTGATTCTGCTATCAATTTCTGTCACTTTAATTATTGCATCAATTCACATACATAATAAAATATATTAATTTATTCAAAAAAATAAAATATAGTATTAATTTAAGCTTAATTTATTTTAATCGAATAAAACAATCTAAAACATTTGCAAAAGAAGAACGTATGGACTCAAGTGTGACGAGGCACACATGCTAGAATACGTGTATCCACACGTGCACCTTCATCAAATTGACCCTTCTTTTTATGGATTTGGTCAGCGGTCAAAAGAATCATTTCATCGTGCGGTTGTTATTACTTTAAACAAAATCACGGCAATTATCTCTTTTCTTCTTACTTTCTTTTTGTCTCGGTGGTCGGTCACCCAAAAAGCTGTAACCACGCAAAAACCCATCGTGGCCGTTCATGAAAAATGAGATGATCATCATCCGTTGATCGAGAATACCCACACGTGCAGTCGTGGTGCAACTTGCGAGTGAATCCATCGCGAGGTACCAAAGGGCACTTTGTGGGCCAGCTGTATGGGCCAAAATATCTGGCCCATGTGACCGGCTTAGCTGGTATCCATGTGATTTGATTTACCGTTAAAAGAATCTTTACATCAAATTTGATCATTAAAGCAAGTTAATCAAATTGCAAGTTGAGAATAAGCTGCACGTGTGATGTTTGTACGGAGTGATTAAAATTTCAATGAATTGTTATATATACCCCTCATGAGCGCTCTATTTGCATTTAGTTGAGAGGACGACAAAGTAATTTTCACATGGAGTACAGATATAATAATTTTCAAGATGACATATACAAAATAATTAGTCAATAATATAAAACTATTGTTTAATCATTCATGATGGCTTGTAAATTATTGGCTCCACACCAAACCCAATTATTTCCTCATTTGTAATGATTATTACGAGCAATCTTAATCATAATTTCAACTATTTTAATGATTCTAGCATATAAACTTCCGCATTTCATAATTAAAATGGGCCCAAATTCAATGATATGCTTCAGATTAGTGGAAATTATTTAGATCTGAAAAATTTTAATACTGGTTCATACTAAATTTTACGAAAAATATTTACGTGCATGGGATTTCCAACCCTCACTATACTTATGCCAATTCCATTAAAATAGTCTAATTGAACAGTACTTACATCTCAGATTTAAGGCGTTACTACTCATTACTTAACTTTTTTTTTCTTTTTCGCCTCGATGATCGGGGTTTATCACTCTGTTTTTGGCGGCGTTGGGTTATTTTCAATTTCACTATTCAATTTTAGGATTTTGGGGATATTTTAGAATTTTAAAACTTTCCATTTTGCCACTAATATTTTATGGAAATTGAATGTTTGACCCTCAACTAATTGAAATTTACACTTTTTTCTTGTAGTTTTTGTATTTTATTATTATTATTATTATTATTATTATTATTATTATTATTATTTTATTTTTAATTATCTTCTTTCTTTCTTACTTACTTTCATTTTTTCTTTCTTTTTTTTCCTTTTTCAAAGAACGTTAACAAAGTATTTTTTGTTGTTCGCAATGTTTTCTTTTTGGCAAATTTACAAAAAAGGCATATGATGTTATTTTTTTATTTTTATAAATTTAAGCATCTTCCACTTGTCAATTTAAATAGAAACTAGATTTGGTGTAAATTTTAGTGCAATGGGTTCGAGATGGATTTTAAAAATGGTGTAAACTTTCGACCATTTTGGTGCAAATGGTGGAAAACTTGTGCAATGGGTTAAAATGACCTTTTTTTTTTTTTTTTTAGAAGAGGGGAAATCGAGGAGGGGGATTGTAGGGCGGGTGTAGAAATTGCCGGCGGACCGACGCGAATGCACGGATCTCAACCACTAGGCAGTTGTTCGATTCCTAATTTGAATGACCTTAACGATAAAAAGAAAAGATGTAAGCTAATCTTAATTTAAGACTCGGATGAAAAAATAAAAAATATTTTTAAATATATGGTCAAAAGTAGAGAAAAATTATAAACAAATAAATAAATAAATATATATATATATATATATATATATATATATATATATATCACATCAATTAAAAAGTTGATTGTGATTCCAAAAAGAAAGAAAGAAAAAAAAAAAGTTGATTGAAAATAAATAAATTTTAAAAACTCACCCAAACAAGCTCGACTTTCAAATGAGAAAAGCTTGAGCAGTTTCTTAAAAGTTTGGGACATTTTGCAGTTTGAAGTAGAGACCAAACAAAGAAAGGTTATTGAGGATCATTTCAGAAGAATTAAGCGGACTCAAGCTTTAACAACTCAATTGTGTCATTGCTTACTTGTATGAAACATTTTAAAATAAAAACATTTTATTATACACTCGCTCTTAATTATAACTTATTTGAATATTTTATATTTCACAATTTTTTTACAACATATATTATTTAGTACATTTTGACCATAAATTTTATGAGAATTCACCTATATATATATATTTTCCATATTAAAATATAACTGGATTTTAATAAAATTCAGAAATTTATGAAGAGTTTCAGGAAAAAAGAAATAGAAAAGAAAAGAAAAATAAAAGAAAAGAAAATGAAAAAGAAAAAAGAAAAACGTCTCGGCTAATTTTCTGTGTGTAAATCTCAGCTCATTTGCACTACTACGAATATATGCCTATGGCTAAAAGCCCACCTTATGACAACTCTTACATGCTTTTAGTGGACCCAGATGGGTTCTCACCGAATTTGGAGAAATCAAATTCTCTGTTATAAATAGTCCAAGATCTTTGCCTTCTGCCCAAACTTTGGATAGCCCATTTCCAAAGTCCAGATTTTCTGGGTTGGGCCGAAGTGTATCACCAAGGAGTGAAGGTATTCACGTATTTTTTTGGGTCATTAAGACTAATACACTTGTTTAAATATGTAATTAGATTAATAATTTAATACTCTACTTAAAATAGAACAAATTTAATTACGTTTAAAACTTCAAAACAGAACGTATTTTTCATTCTTCAATGATATGAACCTGGAATAAGCGCCTGTTAGCCAACTAATTTTTATAAATTTTTACACATTCTTTTTTACATTTGAACTAATCACGTCCACATATCTTGTGGGATTCACAAATATCCACCATTCAGCTCCACCCATTTTCTCTCCTACATCACACCAAAATTTATAAAAATTTATTTTTGCACATGCACTAACACGAGCCTAAGTTTGATTTGCATTTTTCCGTTTTATTTCATGTGACATGACAGCGTTTTTTAATCTAGATTTTCTATTAATTTATTTTTGCAAACACATTTAATATTGACTGGTATAATTAGAATTACATTTCCTTTTAAAGAATAGTTTAATTCACATCTTGTGACAAATTGTGGCTAAAATTGTGGGGAATCGGCTTAAACTCGTCCTCTACTTAAAGAGACTGAAGGCTAAGAGAGAGAGCATAAGAAAAGCTGTGAAATTTATTAATGCACACAAGAGTATATATAATTACATATCGTAGAGACCTTACAAGGAATGGACTCAATATACAAGGTAAGAATACATCATGTACAAAATAAAGATTACAACAAACAAACGAAGAAGCTTCTTGAAACCTAAGGTAGGTTCACGTGTTACCGGCCCAGTGTGTGCATGAGAGATATATGGCCCAAGAAAAAAGCTTGAAGTCCAAAAAAAAAAAAATTGTATGATAATTTACCATATTGCCCCCGAAAGTGAGGGGTCCACACCCCTATTAGGGTGTGGTAAATTGCCATATAATTTTTGTGTGGACTTCAAGCAAGGCTCATTGCCCAATACTACCAACCCTGATCTCTGTGACAAAAAGTGCCTTTGTTGCGGGCAAGCACATAACAGACAATGCTATGATTGTCTTTGAGTGCATGCATTCTCTACAGCGTCGAACAAAAGGGTCTAAAGGATTTCTCACCCTCAACCTTGATATGAGCAAGGCCTATGATCGAGTTGAGTGGCCTTTTATCTTCAAGGTTATGGAATTGATGGGCATCTCGCCGTGGTGGCAAAGACTAATCCTCCGATGTATGTCCTCATCTAGCTTCAATGTGATAGTGAATAGAGTTGCATATGGTAACTTTCAGCCTTTTTGGGGCTTCGCCAAGGATGTCCATTCTCCCCTTATTTGTTCTTACTTGTTGGGGAAGCTCTCCCCAGGCTTATTCGTAGAGCGAAACTTGAGAGTAATTTGATGGGGCTCCAATGTTCAAGCCATTCCCCGTGCATCAACCATCTCTTATTTCCGGACGATGCTCTACTTTTCCTCCGCACAAACCAGGGAAACCTACAAACATTTATGAACATCCTTAAGTATGGTTTGGTTTAGGATAGGAAGTTAGCCTTCTAGCAGCTACATTGCTATAAGAAAGGAAAGAAATTCCATGAGATAAAGGATCATTAAGTTGTCTCTTTCGTGTAAAGTATACAAATACATCGAGATTGTCTTGAGGTAGTTTGTGTTATCGCAAAAGAGTTGTATCCTATTCTCAAAAGGATCTAAAGAGATTCGACATGAAAGACTGTATACCAAGGGATATATCCACTATTAAGGAATATATGCTCATCCTCAATCGATGCCCCAAGATTGAATTTGAACCATAAAGATTACAAAAGATTCTTCACGCATTGGTGCAGAAAGTCTCATATGTACTTAAGTATGTCACATTTAGATTTAGCATTCACATTGATAATGGCAAAATTTCAAGTAACTCTAGATTGGACTTATTCAATATGGTTATGAAATATTTGTTGAGAACATATGATTATGTGCTCACTTGTTTAGAGATCATTTTTACGTTCGAAGTAATTAGGTGTCTAAAGAGCATAAGAGTGCAAACTGCATATTGCGGATTAGCTCACCAAAGGTTTATTTATCTAAGGTATTCATCAAGCACATTGTTTATACAAGTATTGTATTTAATTTGACATTGTTTTGGTTTAGTGGGAATTTGCATTTTGAGCTCTTTGGTGATTGACACACCTTTATTATTATTTTCTGCAAAATAAATTTTATGGTATTGTTGTTAATTTCTGAAATCTAGTCTTTCCAGTTGCGATTTAGCATTAAGGTTGGAAAGGTTAATTATGATCTCATAAAGAATAAAGTTGGACCAGTTGGAAATAGGCATGTGTGAGATAATATTGCATGTGATTTCCATACTACTTATCCACATTAGATCTATTTCATCGAGTATATTAGTGTGGTGATTGTCGTGGTTCAATCACAACGATTTTGTGAAAAAAGCTGCGTTAGTTCCATCGCTAGTGTATGAGATGGACCAGATTGTTTAAAGAGTAGTTTAAGATGAATAACATATAGTTGGGCATTTAAGGATTTTGTTGATATAATTATTCAATTGTAATATGTAGCCCAATTGGGAGATTGTTAGAAATTTATTTCCAATAATAATTTGTGGGCAACATATTAATATTAATTATACCAGTTGTTCAATTTAAGTGGACTAAATTAAGTGGTATAATTAAGAGAAGCCTATAGACTATAGAATTTGATGTGGGCTGAATAAGTAAAGACCAATAAGGGTCTTGTTGAGTTTTTATGGGAGACTCCAATCAGTAAAAACACCCCAGGTCATGGTTCCCAACACACCAAATTGTATATAGTTTCTCTTCTCCTCGTGTGGAAAGAAATATCAAATCCCATATTTGGAATAAGGAAATTTGGTTTAGGAAGACCATTGTACCACCATCTAATTTTGTTTTGCAATCATTTTAATCTAGAAATTTGCATTAAGTTTGATGATTGCTATAACGGGTCCAGGTATTTCTTTAATTTATAAATCTCAATAATTTGACGTGATAGATCTTGGTTATTTAATTGTTTTATGCAATTAAGGGCTTGTTTGATTCACAGTAAAATTGATGTTATTCGAATTGCGTGTCGATTTTGTGATTAAAAATGAAAAATGGTGTATTAAAAAATATAAAGTAATTATCAAATCAATATATATGTAGTTGAAAATGATGAAAGAGAAAGACTTTGGGGGCTGTATTTAATTTAGATTTGTAAGGATTTTGACAGACTTTTAAATTGAATTATTTTCATGGAATTTAATGGACTTTTACTGATTTTTGATAGGATTTCACGGATTTCCACAGAATCCATAACAAACTTCAATGAATTTGGAAGGAGTTTTATTTCAAAACTTTCATTGGATTTCTTTGGAATTTATTTGACAATATATATTTTCATTTCATAAAATAAATATTATAAAACTCATTGAGATTAGAATTTTATTATTTTTCTCATTAAATTACTATTGTTTCAAAAGCTGAAATTAGTAATAATTAATTATTGTCTATACAATATTTTTATAAAAATTAATAATTTTATAACTACAAAAATACATGATTATTACAAACAGAGATTTCACAATATTTTGATATAATTTAACTCGAAAAACTAAAAAACTATCACATGTTTAATTAGTATATCAAAATATATATCAAATTATTAAAGTAAGGAGTAGATATAAAATATTTAATTATAAATTTTAAAACTTTTTACAAACTTTTGTAAACAATTTTCTTTTTCATGAAAAGTTGAACAAAAAGAAGATAAAAATATTATAAGAATATTTTTACATCATTCTTATTGTGAAATTAAGAAAAAACCAAAAAAAAAAAGAAAAAGAAAAAGTAATGAAAGATTGGTGGTGGTGGCGGCGGTGGAGATGGCAATGCCGTTAGCGGGATAGTGTAGTGGTGGTGCGGTGGTGGCGGGATGCGGCATGGTAGCGGGTGATGGTGATGAATAAAGTCAGTCAAAATCTTAGGGGTGAGTGATAGATTTACGATCGGCAGTTATGTTGTATCTTTGTCTTAAAAGATGAATCACTAAAGGATTCTATTAAAATCTTTAAAAATCCAAGACAACTTTGAATACCTCAAAATTTCATAGGATTTTAAAAAGTCATCATTTAATACCTCATGATTTTGATGGACTTTTAAAAAGTCCACAAAAATCTATATTGAATACCCTAGTATTTTAATTGACTTTCAGAAATCTCAATTGAATACACCATAACTTTTCCAAATCCATCAAATTCTTTAAAAATCTTTAAAATTCCTTTAAAATCTCAATTGAATACACCCCCTAGTAAAGTTTGTTGTAAATCAAACAAGGCCTAAATATTAAAGAGAATTTGCAAGCAGATATCAAAGAGAATTTGACCAAATCAGCGGTGATGTTTTGCCCAAATATCAAAGAGAATTTGCAAGCAGATATATCATGCATCCTTGAGGTTGGAAATGCCACCGAAATGGTGAATTCCATAATATCTACCTCGGATTGCCCTTTCGTCCATTGTCTTCGATCCAATCGGCAATGAGAAAATTCATTGGCTCCGTCAGAATATTCTATGCTCGACTAGGACTGAAGGTGGGCTTAGTTTCCGTCATCTTGAGGCTTTCAACCAAGCCATGGTAGGAAATTCTATAGTCATCTTTCGTCTTCTGTGAGCAAGTTCTTTGAGGGCAAATATTTCTACAATGCTGATTTTTCTTCGGCTGGATGAAAAAGTGGAGCTTCATTTCTTTGGCAGAGTATTTGTTGAGGTAAAGGGAGATGGAAAATTGGTGATGGTAAATCTTTGTTCATGTTCAAGGATCCGTGGCTCCCCCGCGATTTTGCGTTACCGCCCTTTATAGCAACGATCGATTGCTCATATATAGGAGTATGGAGTTTGCGGTATTCCTATGGTTGCTATCATTCTTTAGGTATTCCTCTAAAACTGGTTTGGCAGCGGATCCTTTTCAGGTTCTGTTTTATCTCAACCTGAAGAGCTGGATTTGACAAATGATATACAGTATCTTGAGTCTTTTTGCCTCCTCATTAGGCTTAGAGGTGTCCCTTTTCTCAAAGCCTTTCAAAGTCAAAGATCCTTAATATCATATGTTAAAATTTATGTTCAAAAGATCCCGCCATGAATGCTTTCGCATTTATAGCAATCGAAAGCTTTGACGAGCTTTTCACCACTAGAAAGGTGGTCTTAAGTGTGTCCTTTGTTAAGGGTTAGATTCCCCTCCCTCACTATCCTAATGTGGCGCCTCCCATAAAAAAAAAAAAAAATGGAAATCTTGAGTTGATGATGGTTTTGTAGAAAAAAGAAAAAAGAGGAATATATATAAGAATATTGATTTCATATCAATTTATAAAGCTTACAAAAGTATCCTGCTATTAATAAACTACATCATTAGCAATGTTTTCCTTTTTTTTTTTTTTTTTTTTTTTTTAAAGATCATTAGCAATGTTCTGATGATAAAGATCGATCAACAAAATAAAGTTCTACCACTCTAAGGCTTAGTTTGGTACTCATGTTGTGTTGCTTGGAGAATCAGCTTTGTTGTGCCTGAAAGGAAAAACAATTGTTAGAAGAATCAATCAAGTGCTTGGTAAATTATTTTTTAAAAATACTGTCTATTTTAAAAACAATATTTAAGTATTTGACAAGAATAAATACATTATTGTTGTATTAATATACAATTACCTAAAAGGATAATTACTTTAACAATGTCAAAAATGGTTATTATATTATTTAATTTATATTCAATTAATTTTTAATTTAAACAAATGTATAGTTTTTTTATATTAACAATAATATACAATTTCACTATTCAATCATCCTGTTAAATTTCATAAATTAGAAAATATAAATTGAAAAATTTAATCTATTTTATATGCATCCTCAATGTACAATATTTAATTTCTCAATTTGTAGAATAATAAACAAATAATCTAAAAAGTATTTTATACATGATTATAAGAAAAATTAGATAAAGTAAAAATTTTAACATTTAAAAGCGTCGAAATTAAAATTTTGTAAATAAATATGATTGAAAAGCTAAAAGTAGAATCTAAAAGCTCTATTTTTGTTGTTTCTCAAATTCTGCTTTTAGAGGAAGCATATTCTTCTATAAGCAGCTTTTCGAAATTTACCAAACATATAAAACTACTTTAGATTCTTTCAAAATCAGAAGCAAGACTCTAACGGCAGTACCAAACTAAGCCTGACTAACATTGATGTAATTGAACAATATAAAATATTTACAAATGAACTACAAAATAACTAATAACTTTCAATCATGAGGAGTTATCACATTATCTCTAACAGGCTTCCTTTTAGGAGTTACTTTTGGATTCCCAAGCGAATATTGACTCGTTTGCAAGAATCCTCCATGGAACACATTAATAGAGTTAAGCAACTGAGTGAGAACTTAAAAGATTTGAGACACCAAGAGGGTTCCAATAGCGTAGTTTTTCAATTCTTTCATGTATATAGATTATAGATACGTATTTAGGCATACACGAATCAAGAGTGCATAAAATTTCTGCGGTGTAAAACTGTTGCGAATTTTGTAGCGAAATGCATGCAGACATGTCAAAATTTAAAAATGCTAGCTTTGCACTTTAATTTAATTTCAGTTATGAATTTGATATTTATTTAGAGTTGTCTACTTTGGGAAACAAATGCTTTTTGTTGTTGCACTTTTAGCATTTATTTTACTAAAAATTTTCTTTAATGTTATATATCAAAATCACTCTTTAATGGATAAACTCATTCATAGAATGTAGGTGGTTGTAACTAACTAAATGCATGAATTGTCACATTTGTTTTTTTTTTTTTTTTGGAAAGGTGGTGACCTTTTTTAATTGTCACTTTTTCATTATAATGTCACACTTTTTCATCGGCTTTGTGACTTTTTCCAATTGTTTTTGTTACTTCTATAGATTTTTAATATATTGTTACAGTTTTTTCAGTTGTTTTGTGACTTTATTAAAAAAGTGAAAAAATAACTTACAAAAATGACACATCAACTTGAAAGTTATACACAACACAAAAGGTTGTAGATAGAAAAGTCACAAGCAAGTTTAAAAATATTCAAAAATGTTAAAAAGATCACTAACATCTCAAAATTAATAAGTTACAAACAAGTTCAAAATATTACAAAATCACTTAAAAATGTCACAAAAACTTAAAACTGGTTCACAAAAACTTAAAACTGGTCATAAATAATTGTTTCAAAAAGGTTACAAATAGCTAAAATAAGTTTCGAAATGTTATGAAATCTATGCTACCTATAAAAGTATGGAATAGGTGGGAAACTTTTTTGAACAAAAGTGCCCTCACCCTTTTTGTTTAATTTTAGTTTTGCCTTCATAAATAATAAATTTTATTAATATCCTATAATATTGATATAATTTCTTCATTTAATAGTTTAAAATGTCCCTTGAAATTAAAAACTCTTAATTTAACTATTCACTTTAGTATTGTTTACGTATATTTTATTTATTTATTTTTCCAGTTATTTATCTCTTAAAAGGCTTTCGTAAAAAAAAGACTTAATTATTCTTTTTATCTTTTATTATGTTGAAAATTCGATTAAATTCCTTAACGGAAACCATTTATGATTGTATTGAACATACATTTTAAGTATTGTACAAGATTAATTATTTGGGTTGGCCCAAATAATTTTTTGACATATATACATCACGCTAGCTTGTTAATAAATAAATATAAATAAAACTTGTAATATTATGTTTTAGAATTCTATGTCTTTTTTATGGAGTTTGAAATGTCAATTAAATTTAATTTTATACACAAATTAAAAATATAATTATTCACTAAAGAAATATCGATTTGAGCAACGAAAATTTTGTCATTAAAATATAATTTGGGCTTATTCATCGAAAAAGGTCATTAGTAAAAGTTTCAAGACAAATACTTCCATCAAGAAAAATCACTTTTTTAATATTGATTGTAGTATAACGTGCGTCATACGTGTTATATACTGGTATTTTAAAAAGGTCACGGACCTTCTTTTTTTCAAAAAAAGAAATCACAATCAGGTTTAAAAATATCACAAAAAGTTAAAAAGTTCACTAGCAACTCAAGGAAAGCTATAAATCACTATCACTAATCACTAAGATATAAAAACGTAGATTGGTAGAAACTTTTGATTTTCTTATTTTGCCCGTACATGTTTTTTTAATCTCTTATTCATCCATAACTCAATAATTTTTTTTAAAAAAAATCTTCATTTTCTTTCTTTTCTTTTTCCCATTTTTCTTCCTTTTCTTTTGTTCTTCTGCAAAAAATTAACATCATATAATTTCAAATTGGCCACCTCGACTCGAAAGCCCACGGTGGGCCTAAAAAATTATTTGTGAAAGTTTTAGTTTTTGATGTTATATTTTTTACCAATAACCCAATCTTTAATATTTAATTCAATTAAATCCAAATTGTATTTTTTTATTTATCAATTTATTCTAACTGTCCCTCACTATTTATTTTAGCTTGATGTCCTTTTTCTTTTCAAATTAAAATTAAAATCAAAATCAAAATCAAAGTAATGTCTATACTTTTATAAAAAAATCAAACAAGTCGTAAATATATTTACATTCTAATCATGATCAATTTTATTTGTGGTAAATCAAACTTTTATTTTCATTGATATATATATATATATATATATATATATATATATATATATATATATATAATCAATCAATCACATTGTGTAAAATGAGGAAGATAAACTTTAGTTAACAATATTTTCAAGTGTTAGGCATTTAATTTAATTTCTTGAAAAGAAATGGTGATCACACTTCCTAAAATCTCAAGTATAAAGTTGGATGTTTTGTGAAAATGTTTTCGTGTTTAGAGTAGGAGTGGAGAAAAAAAAAGGGAACCGAGCAGATAAAATCGGAACCGAATCGAAAAATGAGGAACCGAAAATAGAACCGAGATCAAGTAACTTAATTTGAAACTTAAGTTCACGTATATTTTTTCCATAAATTTCTTGTCATCTAAACACTTTCATCAATAATTTAAATTTATAGATGATAAAAAAATGCTTGTAGAACATATATATCCAAAAATTAGAGCAAATAAAGTATCGTTTTCGAAAGGTTACACCCTTATTTATCACGGTGTCTTATTCCATATATACTTTTTTTAAGTTTCTAATTCAATAATTCTAAACCAATGCTCTACTTAATAATTAATTTAAACACTGTTTGGCAACCATGCATTTATAAACTCATTGGTATATAAATCGGATTATTGATTGCAATGTGCCATCATTTCATTCTATTTTTTTCTCCCAAATTTGAGAGTCAAAAACTAGATTTTGACTTTTACTTTTTAACTTTTTAGACAAACGGGTCGACAAATGAAATGATGTTGCATGACAGTTTCTAAACTATTTTAATTTAGAAATTGTTGTCAACGACATTGTAAATCGTATGCGAAGCACGTGGTAAAAACTAGTGAGTTCAAAATGTCCCAAATCCACTAAAAAATGTTACAAAACTTAAAAATGATTGCAAACCATTTTGTTAAAAATGGTTACAAGCAAGTTTTAAAACGGTGAGAAAAAAGTTGAAAGGGTCACGAATAGCTCAAACAAGTTTTCAAAAGGTCATGTCATATTTCAAAAAGGTCACAGAGTAATTAAAAGTCACAACCAGGTTTAAACATGTCACAAAAAAAATCAACAAGTTCACTAATATAAATAAGTTCAAAACGTCACAAAACCAATAAAAAAATGTTGACAAAAAATATAAATGATAGTAAACCCCCTTTTTCGCCCGGGTGGGGTTTGTTACATATAGGTTTTAAAAACGTGACAGGAGAGTGAAAGTGTCACAAATAGCTGAAAAAAGTTAAATATCTTCGGTTACCTTTTTAGGTGTGTGTCACTTTTTTAAACTGGTCTCACACTAAATGATTCATTTTGTAATAGCAGTAATTTTTTTATACTTTGTTACTCAAGATAGCAATTTCAAAATATCTTCCGTACACGACGAATATTAGTTTTTATAATAATCCTACGGCAAGACCATTTTCTCATCAACGAAAGCATTGAACTCATAGTAACATAACTATAAATTTGCAATTAGTAATTTCAAAATTATGTTCGAAAAAGTAATAAGTTTCTAACATCCAATCAATATAATTGATGTCGAGAAAACTTACAACTAGCTTACAAAAGTGACACGCACGCATGCTCAAAAAGTCACCGTGGTTAAAAAGTAAAAATCAAATTGAAAAAGTTGCAGACATGATCAGAAAGTCATAATCAATTTATTAAAAGAATTGTGAGCAGGAGTGTCACTTTTTAAACACAAAAAAAAAAAAAAAATCCCTCCTCAAGCATCATAAAACTTAGTTTTTGGTGCCATTAAATTCAAAGAATGTCTAGCTCACGTATCAAGTTTTGGAAATCAAATGCCTGTCTTAAAAACCAACACATCCAAATTAGAACCGAAGTTTTAAAAATATCGATATATAAGATTATAGAAATAAAAATGGAATGATAAAGTTAAAATGTCATCTAACTCCATCTTTCCAACAGGGTCCAAAAAGGCTATAAGACAATGAGTTTTATATAATCCTATGGCAAGACCCTTTCCCATTAGGCAAAACCTTGAACTCATAACAACATAGCTATAAATCTCCAATCAATAATTTAAAAATTTTGTTTGAAGAAGCAATAAGTTTCTAACATCAAATCAATATTATTCATGTAAAAAAAAAAACCAAAATTTAAAGAAGAAGAAGAAGATGGTAAGGATTCTACCTTAATACGGAATCTGAGTATGAACATGTGTAATTGAAACTTGGTTTCTCCAACTCCTAAAATTTAACACGATTTCTAAAAATTCTTCAAATTTTCAAAGTCGCAAATTGTCTAGTAATTTCCATGTGAAAGATTTGTGGATTGTGAAATCATAGGTTGCGATTGGTGATTACAATTTGAATGGCAAAAGGTCAAGAGATTTTAGAAGAAATAAATAACAAATTTATCATCTAATTTGCAACCTCTTTAAATTTAAGAGTCGAAAAAGTGAAAATAGTTGAAATTAATTTAAGAATAAAATGGGAATGAAAAGTTGGAAATAATTAGATTAAGGTCTAAAGAACTAAGTCGATAAGGCTCTATTCCGTTTGCCAGGAGAACAAAAATTGAGGCTCTGAGATCTAGAGGTCTAGGTCTCATGTTCGAGTCTCATCAACCGCATACCAACCATGTGTTGTGTGGCTTTAGTTGCCGCTGGTAGGACGATCTTATTCCCCGTCAGTGGGCGGCTAGTCCCACTAGTACGTAGGGTGGTAATAGTTCCCACCAATAGGGCCGCTTGTTCCAACCAGTAGAGCTACTTAGAATGCACTATGCATCAGTAGAAATTGTATCATTTCACTTGCACATTGAGTTGAAGTAACTTGTACTTTAAAAAAAATAAAAATTCTAAAGAACTAAAATCAAGTTGGATGGGGATCAAATTGCAAAACGTTGAAAGTTAGGGATTAAATTGCAGAATAAATTCTTGAAACTCTTTAACATAATTAAAATTAAACTAAAAAGGATAAAAATGAAATAAGTTTTAATTTAAGGGTCTTGAGATTTGACAGTTTTGAATTGAATTTAAAAGGGGTTAAAGTCGTAACGTGCAAAATATATGACTTGAAAGAAACAGTTTTAAAACTGAAGGGATTGAAAAATCTAATTAAAAACATTTTGGGGGCTGATTGGAGAAGTAAGGAAGTTTCTAGTTAAAATTAGCTTTTAAGAAAGTTTTGAATATAAATAAACAACTTGGAGAGATGTGGGGTTGTACCAACTTGTATGAAATTGAAATCACAGGGCCTGGGCTAAAATCCCTTTAATTAAAGTTGATTTCTCCATCTCCTCCATAATGCTCCCCGGGGGGGCCTTGGAGGAAGCAGAAGATTCGCAGTTGGATTTCTGTCGAGGAAAACTGTTGCCGACAAAAGGGAAAAGAGGGAAAAACGGAGATTCCTTAAGGGTGTGTTTGATTGGAATTGGTTTTGCGTGCAGATGCAAACGCCAAATCGCAGAAACATTTTACACTTTCATTTGTTTGATTCTGAGTTGTAAAGAAATGGTTTTATAAGGTCTGGCCGCTTTAAGACGATTCATTTCCACCAAAAACATGAAAACGTTTTCTTAAGGGGGTAGGTGGTATTTCGTTTACCACGCAAACGTTTTCCCGCTTTTCTTTTGCAACCCGTCAATCAAACACACCTTAAGTTATGAAAGCTTTCTGAAAAAAACTTAAAATTGAGTGACTGCTTTGCTTATAGAAGATATGCACACACGCTAAGTTAGATTACAAAATATTAATTAGTGTAATTGCTTAAAGGAGAATTGAACAACCATGTCAAATGTTTATAGTGACAAACTTTCTTTCGTAGATACGACAAGTAATAAGTTCTAGCCAAGTTCTAAAACTCTGTTGTGTATTTGATTAAGCTCATCATTTAATTTTGTAACAACCCTTGAAAAAGAATATAACATGGGAAGTATGCATACATAATTTACGCAAGAGAAACATACATAATTCCACCCCAGACAAATTAAGAGTACTAACCTTGACAATCCAACTCACAAAAGCCCGCGTAAATGCAAAGGCCCACACAAGAGTAGGTCCAACAAGTAGGTGAAAAATCTCGAAATATTATATTTACATCCTAAAACATCAAATATTTGATTGTGCCAACAAGACGGTAGAAATTGATTTTGCGTCTAATATCATTCCAACGACCAACTTTATTGATCTAAAAAATTTTAATTTAACATCAAAACAAACCGAACCAAACCAAACCGAGTCCTCCGGTCGAACCAACCGCTAGGAAAGTGGTATTACAAGTTTTATTTACAATATAAACATTACATACCTCTTTGATATTCCCTAGCCCTATAACCAAACAACACGATAAAACCTCCAACTCTGTACATGCTTCTACATCACCATATATACGTAGCGTGCCCTTATTCTCTCTGATCTATTCTCCTCCTTCACCACCTCTGTTTCATTCTCCCAGTCTCTCTTCAATACTCTCTCTCTATTCCCGCAATTACACACACTTATCCTTCCAGGTATAGCACACAATTTCTTAAACTGAAAGCGGACAAACGGCTGAAGCTGAGTTCATCTGACGGTGCTTCTGATGGAGACGGCGCCGATAAAGTCACAGCCATTGCACAACTTCTCTTTGCCCCAACTCAAATGGGCCCACAAGAATCCGAACTCACAGCACCACCGCTTCCGCCGCCGCGATTCCCCTGACAACCGGCAACCCGACGGTGATTCCCAATCCGAGATTCGAGTTGTTAGGACCAGGACTGAACAACTCACTACTATCCCGAAAAGCCCGATGCAAGATGGTGTAGCTTGTGCCGAGGAGGAGGAGAATTGTGGGGCGAAGGACTGGTATTTGCGGCCGAGGAAGGAGGTCAAGAAAGAAATAACAGTTGAAAACAGCAAAATCAATAGCATTAATTGTGCTGTGAAATCGAATAGGCTGAGGGGATGTGCTGAAGGAGGGCAGCAGAGTGGGGGCTTCGGTGTGGGATTCAGCTATGAGAGGAAGGAGAAGATGAAGATTTGGATTTCGTTATCGAGAGAGGAGATCGAGGAGGATGTTTACGCTTTAACTGGTTCAAAGCCTGCTCGTAGACCCAAGAAGAGATCCAAAATTGTTCAAAAACAGCTCGATGTACGTCAATTGAAACCACTCTTCTTTTTCCCCTCTTCGTTTGTGGGATTTTCAATTTATGTAAGTATTGTTTTGCAGTGTTGTTTTCCTGGATTGTATTTGGTGGGGCTTACAGCTGATGCTTACAGGGCTTATGATACTCTGGTGAGAAATTTTCCCCATTTGCAAGTGTTTTTGTGCAAATTCAGATGATAAATTTATAATCAATTTCTTGTGGGTTTAGTTTAGAATTTGAAAATTTGGGATTTCATTTCTTGCAGAGATAGATTTAATGCTGGGATGGAAGATGCAAGGATCTGGTATATTACTGAATTATGTAAAGAATGCCTGTGGTTTGGATATGTTAGAAATAGGTAGATAGCCCTTAGCAGCTCAGCTAGAATATTAATTTCTTGTTCGCAGTTTTTGAGGGCATTGAGTAGAACTTAACATGTTATTATCTCTTATTTGTCCTTCTTATGATGTAAGCGGTGACAATCGAATAGAATTGGGTTTTCTTTGTTTATGATGAAGTATATCCTAGTTAGTTGTTGCTTTTCGGTGATACGATTATCTTGTTGATTGCTTTTCATTTTGAATGAATGAATGAAAGTGAATGTTGTACTAGTTTTGCTTCATGAATCGGATCATGCTGATGAGACGGGGAATCATAGCATTGCTCAAATGACTGGGATTTTCATACTATACTAATTGAATATGTTTTTTTTTTTTTTGCGGTTTGAAGTAAGTTTGAAAATGATGGAAAGACTGAAGATTTGGAGAACAAGGAGCTGATTACCATACATTTACAGAAACGGCATGCTCGGTAAGATTGCTGTTAAAGTTGGAGTGTAGTTTCAACTTTCAATATTTGGATTCTGGAGATGAGAGTTTTTTATCCGTCTTAACTACCCTTTTTTCCCCTCCTAAAAACTTGCTAAAATTTAAGAGTTTGGATTGATGGTGGTGGGGACCACGAAATGTGTAGATAATAATGAGTGATGATGTGAGATGAAATGTGTAGATAATAATGAGTGATGATGTGAGATGTGTGGTTGATATTGATGTTTGATTTTGATTTTTAGTAGTAGATGATTTTTGGATAGGAAAAAGTAGAAACGAGCACACCCTAATTTGCAAGAATACTAGCGTTTTGTTAATAGAGAAGACTCCATTGCTTTGGGGTTTCATGTTAGACCATGCTTAAAACTTACTCTCTATAAGTGGCCTCAAATGGAGCCTTCATCTCATATTATGAGGAAGTTAAGTTCCTATTCTCCTTTTTTTGTTTCTGTTTTATGGTAGTCCCATAAAATGCTCACAGGTGAACAGATTGGTACGTGCCTCCCCATCCAAACCGCGGACTAGTGTCAAATCGCCCACTTCATGATATTTTATCATGCCCATAAATGGACACTGGAGCAAAATCGCTGTTTATGGTGTGAAGAGAGAATGGTGTGCTTGAAAACATCCAAAGTGCCAACCCAGGGGTTCTTTCAGTGTAAGCGGTGTTTGAGATCTCACCATGCTCGATTCTCGAGAGCGAAACTTCTTGGGGCCATAGGCGATCTCGATCTGTCGCTGCGCCTGGGAATAAGTGGGGATCATAAAGCGGGTGCACCCACTGATTATAAAAAAAAAAACATCCAAAGTGCCAAAATTTGTTTTGAGTTTTTGTTTCCAGAACTTTTTGACAGCTGGAAAAGTCAAGTTTCATCGCATTTGCACACTTTCTTCATTTGAATGGAATTTTCTTCTCACTGTTGCTCCTTTCTGACCATTTTCTGGGCTATTTGTCACTGGGTGCAAACTTGTGCTTCTACTTTTCTTGAGTAGATGTTTATTTTGAGCTACTAACTACCAAGATCCCCATGGCGCCATAATCTTGGTCAATGCGCGTGTTAAGAATATTTGATCAAGTTCGTCATCGAGCTTAAGGATGTCTGTTCTCTGAAAGTCTTCATTTACATAATAATCCAGTCAATTTGTTCGTGTCCAAAGCATCAGATAACTTATTTGGACATGAAAAACGGAGGATGGAAGATGATTGCACTCCCCCGGAAACCCAAGTGAAGAGGTGAGGTGTTTGAGCTCCAAATTGGTAGCAATAACTTGCAAATTTTGTTTCAATTACTTGAGAAGTGAAAATATATGTTTGACCTGAAAATTCAATGATGATATATTGAACGAAATAAAATAGGCAGGGTAGGGTCGGTTTGTAGCTTTATGCTTTTTGTTTTTAAAATTTGAGAATTTTTTTTCAATGTTTCGTGGTGGAGTGTTATTTTGTCATTATTATAGATTGATAAATTATTGTTGCGTGTATTGAAAAAATGATAATTTTTTTAATTGCACGTAAATAATATTTAATGTGTTTCTTTGATTATAATAGTATTTTTCAACACAAGTTGTGTTCTTGTGAAATTCAAATAAAATGAAAAGAATGAATGATTTGTATTTGGTGTAGGATTTAGAGCATCTTCAATTGGGATGTGTCTTATGGGTGTGTTTTTAAGAGAGATAGAGAAAAAATAATTATTTTAATCGGAGAAGAATAAAAAGATGTGTAAATAAAAAATAGAGGGAAAAGTGAAAAAAATGAGAGAGATAGAAAGAAATTTAAAAATAATAATAAAATAATAGTAAAATATGTGAAGTTAGATGTGAGGATTTGAACGTGGTATTGGAAATGATACAGAAAAAGTGGAGAAAAAGTAAGACAAATGAGTAAAAAGTGATTTTAAAAAATAAAAATTGAAAAACTATGGGCCCTATTTGAAAAAATTGCCTCACTCTCTATCTTAAATTGGACATCTAAATATGGACAACCCCATTGAGGATGTCCTTAGTATTGTTGATGAGTTGGAGTTGATTCACAACAAATTTTAATTTTTTTTTTCTCTCCTCATTTTCAATCATATACACAATTAATTTATATTTTTTAATACATTATTTCTCATTTTCAACCATTTAATTTACACACAATTCAAGTAAATAAAACTTACTCAAAATTTATTGTAAATCAAACATACCCTAAAGTAATGCTAAGGGTTGGAGATGCCCAAATAGTCCAAAATTAAAAAGGTTCTTTCAATTTTCAGTTGTAACTTTTTAACTAAGGACTTGCAGTGCATACCATAGATAATTGTTCGACTCGAAACGTAATTGCAAGTGCACAATACGGAAACAAATAGTAAAGTGGATATTTGAGTTTGGATTATCGTTCCACGAGAATTGAATTAAATATTAGAATATGTTAAACATCTACTTCATTTACACGATCGATAAATAGTTTTGAAATTGTAAACTAATTAATAACAAATTATTAATAAAAATAGTAAAACACTACTAGTAGTTTTTCAGAAGATCAAAGGGATTTGTTGAGAAATCCATATATGTCTCATCCAAATTCAACCTAAAGTTGATCGCAAAATAAATCTATATCTCCGCATCTTGGCAGCCTACAGCTAGTGATAGCAATGAATCGGATTTGGATTGGGTCGACCTAATCCAAATCCAAATCTAAATCAATCACATCAATCCAAATTCAAATCCAAATTTCTCAGATCAGTTCGGATCAAGAAAAAAATCCAAATACGATCCATATTGGTAGAGTTTTTTTTTTTCAAAATTTTAAACATCAATTGTATAATTAAATATTTGAGAATCCAAAATATATAATTTAAATATTAAGACAATCCAAACTAACAACAAAAAAACACATTGTTTTTTTATCTCTACTAGTGTTTTTAAAGTCGTTGCGAAAGAGTATCTCTATAGGTTGTTCTTTGGGCATTTTCTAATATAAATACCATGTGCATATATTAGATTAAAGTTGATCCAATTTGCACATAGATTGACTTATTTTATGGTGTGATTTTTTTAATTCAGAAAAATAGGTGGACGCGATGCGTGTATATATGTATACACGCTGAAGAAGAAGTCGAATTGGAAAAGACATATAGAAGCGGTAAAACTCATTGCCATAATTAAAAATTGATTTTTTAATTCAGAAAAATAGGTGAAAGTGGCGGGAAAATGTGCTCGTTTTATTAATATATAGATAGATAAGTTCGTCTTCATGACTTTCAACCAAAAAAAAAAACTTTATCTTCATGGAATCAGAAATCAAAACAAAAAATGCTCATGTTTGAGCTGCAGATGTCATCGTGCAATAATAAATTAAGAAATAAATATTGTATTAAATATTATCAAACTATTGTAATTGACATATATTAATGTAACCAAAATTAAATTTATCATTCCCCCATCAAGTTCTTTGACTCTTTCTCACTAAACTTAATGAAAGTATATTTTATGAAAAAAAAATTTAATTCAGATTGGATCGGACTTGATCCAATCAAATCCAAATCCGTCTCGGATTTGTCGATCCACGGTTCGTTGCATCGGTAAAAAATCGCTCTATTCAGATCGGGTATCCATCGGATCAGATTTTTCTGCCATTACTACCTCTGTCAACCGGTGGCCATGGCTGGGTTTGATCGCCAACGGTGACCATGGCTGGGTTTGATCGGGTGTTGAATGATTCAATGCCATACAACTAGTCCTCTATTTGTGTCCTTTTTTTTGGGGACTTAATTTAATCCTTCAAGAGAAAATTATTCTTGAATTAGTTTTTTTACATTAATTGATATAAAATTAATATAGATTTACAATTTACTTAATTTAAATTCCAAATAAAAAAACTTATTCATGCATTATATTTCTATATTAGCTGATTCAAATTCATTATTATTGTATGAATTGATATAAATTAATTTTTGTATTGTGTAAATTAATTATGATATTGATTTAATTTTTTTTTGGAAAACTATCTCAACCTAAAAATCCAAACTTCATATAGGGATTTTATTAATATCAAAAAATGATATTGTTTTAGATCTAAAATTGATGTACATTTACAATTTAATTAATTTAATTTTTTGAAATTAGAAAAAAAACCTTATTACCACAATATTTTTATGACTAATTTATATAAATTAATTATTTTATTGATATAAATCAATTTTATAATCAATATAGATCTAAAATCTACTTAATTTAATATCTCAAATGAATGGTTATTGCTGAATTAGTTTTCCACATTAATTGATATAATTAAATTAATTATGATATTGATATAAATAAATAATTGCAATTCATCTGGAAATAAAAATTAAAATAACTAAAATAAATGAATTATTGTAATTTATTTTGTCACTTTTTCCATGAAATTCTACAAACTCGTATTGTCAAAACTTTTGCTTATACTTCCTCACTACGTCGGAAATAGGTCTAGGCAATCAAATATAATAAAAATAGGTTAAAAATAATAAATACTCACTCAACTTTAAATATAGAAGCGATTATTCATCAAACTTTAAAATGAAAATCGTTATTAGCTGAACTTCTATACGTGATCACAATTCATCACTAATCATGTCTTCGTTTGTCAAACTAAAAAAACAAAATGCCGCCATTGTGGCAAAGAAAGCGAGCATGACACCAAAATATTTTTATTTTATTTATTGTAATTTTGAAAAATAAAAATAAGTAACAAAAATGAAAATTTGCAAAATATTTGCACCTCAATTGAATTATGTTCACAAAATATTAGAAAAAAGTTGTGATTTGAGACATAATTTGCCTACTTTATTGAAGTTTAAAAATAAAAATATGAACCAAAAAAGACTGAGAACATAAATACATAAATGAGTGAAAATTGAGGAATAAAAAAATTAACCTTGAGCCGAAAAATTCTATTGGGGTGGAACTAGGGATGGCAAACAAGCCGAGCAGCTCGGCTCATCAAAAAGAGCTCGGTTCTGCTCGTTGCCGAGCTCGGCTCGTGATCCAATTCTTGAGCTCGGGTTCGGCTCGGCTCCTGGAAGAGCCAAGCCGAACCCGAGTAGTCCACTAACGGCTCAGCTAGGCTCTTTCTTTTTTTTTTTTTTTTACAATTTCAAGTATTGAATTATTTAAGTAACTTTAGTTTTTCAGTAATTATTTAAGTAACTTAAATTAATTAACATGACTTGTCTATATTGGTTAAAAGTAAACATCTATATATGTTGGAGCTAATTTTTCCCGCTCATCAAATTTCATTTATGTTGGCTCTTTTAAATTTTTTGGAGACTATTTTACCACTCATAAAATAATACAAATATCCTTATTTCGTCATTATCCTTAAGTAACCATGATTATCCTACCATAATAATTATCTCCATTATTGTATATTTATATCTATAAGAAAATTATTTACATTCACATTTTTTGTTTATTCTTAATCTATATATATATTGTATATATTAATAAACAGAGACCGATTTTAGAGGAAAATTTTCCGCTCACATTTTAGCATTTTTTGAATTTGGTTTTCCCTCTCGCAATAGATTAATTATATTTTAAAATAAATATATAGAATATATATTAACATATAGATTAATAATCATTAACTATATATATTAGGATATGATTCTTTTCTTCCTTTTTTATCCAATATTAACATAGATTATATATTAGGAATCCGATATTCATCTTATTGTCTTTAGCTTATCATCATGTATGTATTGAAATATTTTATTTATAAATAAAGTAAGTACCATTTATAAACAGGTATACACATAAAATTTTAGCAAAAGTTAGACATAATATAATTTATTAGATATTCCGCCAAATTCTCTCCTCATTTCTTGCGAAAATTACTTTTAAAAATGATTAACTATTTTTAGAAATAATTGATTTTTATAAATAAATATCTAAGAACCAAAAAATAATTCTATACAAAATAAAATTAATTAAAATTAATAATTTTGCTAAGATTTAATTTCTATGGGATGCAAAATTACCATTCATTAAATTTTGACACAATTTTTTTTTAAAACGTAACATTAAAATTTAAAAATTACACTAGGCTCATTAATTTATTTAGAAATAAATAATAATTTTCAAAAATAATAAGCTACAAAATGAAATTTAATTATTATGAATTTCGCTAAAATTTAATTTTCTGAAGATACAAAATTATAATTCATTAAATTTTAACATCAAAAATAAAAAGAAAGGTGCAAAATGAAAATTAAAAAATTAGATAGAACCCTTTAATTAGTTTCATAAATAATTAATTATTTTTAAAAATAGAAATAGTTAAACAAATTAACATCAATTAAAATGAGCAATTTTGCAAAGATTTAAGTTTAGTGTGATAAAAGAAATATGTAACATCAATTTTTCTAATTACTTGAATACATATCTATGCCTATATCTTTATCTATATATCTTTTATATTGGAAGATATCTTTTAAACTATAAAATATCTTTAAAGCTAGAATCGTACAATTCTTAAAATTGCGGCTATTAAGCTAATTATTTTGGAAATAATTAATTATTTTTAGAAATAATTATTTTAAAAATGAAAATTATTTAAAATTATTTATATTGCACTTAATTATTATTAATTATATTACAAACATTTAATTGGACATCGTTTCAATGGACAAAATTTAATAAAAATTAATTATGTTTTTCAAAGGGGAGAAATAAAATTAATTAAAAAAAACTAATGAAAATTCATGAGATTGCTACAGCTAGCAAGACCTTGCCTGCAATGGAAATAATTTTTTTACATTGCAAAATATATTTTAAATTACGAAATATCTTTAAAATTAGATTTGTATAATTCTTAGAACTGTAGATTTAAAGCTAATTATTTTAAAAATAATTAAATCTTTTTGAGATAATTAGATAAAAATTAAAATTGATTCTGAGATGATTTAATTGGTTTCAATTTCATTAGATAGAAATTTACACAGTTTTTTGGGTGAAAATTAATAAAAATTAATTATATTGCTAAAACGGAAAAAATAGTGTTAATTTAAAAAATTATTAAAAATTAATTATATTGCAATTTGTTGGCAAGATTTCTCATAAAAAATGAAAGATATCTCTCAATATCTTTAAAATTAAATTTATATAATTCTCAAAGCTGTGGTTGTTAAACTAATTACTTTGGACATAATTAATTCATTTTAGGAATAGTTAGCTTAAGAATAAAAATTAGTTAAAATAAATTGTGCTACAGTTAATTAATTCATTCCGATGACATGATCATGATGCGGTATGGATGGGAATGAGAATTTTCTAGCGGAGGCGGTGGACGAAGAATGGGAAGTTCTCTCTTATTTCATTTTCGCTCGACTTCAATTAAATGAAGATATGGCCGAGGCAAAGATAAAGACAAGGCCGGAGTATTGGATTTGCTAAACCGTATCTACTACATTGTCATTTCTACAATATATTTATGTGTTGATTATATTTCACAATAAAATTTTAGAAATTATTATTCATATATTGATTGTTAATACCATGTATCACACAGGTGTATAGTTAATATCCCTAAATCTGTATTTGAATATAATAGAATGCAAAATAATTAAAAAAAAAACTATAAGCCTAGCAAAAGTTAATAGCGTTTTTTATTTTGGTTGTTTTAATAATTATAGCATTTATTTTAATATTATTTTATTTTGCATTCATATTATCACAATCTCTATGATAAATCGTTATCTCATTCAATACAAGGGAAACTTTCTCAAAATTTTTTATAGAATTCTTTCACTATTATATTAATTAAGTTTAGTGCTCTAACCAGTATTCAGTTTATATTTTTTAATTTTTATTTTTATACTATTAATATTTATCAAAACATTTATTTGTTATAAATTGAGAGAGCGTTATCATACAAATTTTAATATATTTTTATAAGTAAGAAATGAAAAAATGAGTCAAATTGGATGGATGTGATTTGTTTGACCAAATTTTAATGTTAAAAAGTATGAAAAAGCATGAATTTTTAAGAGCATGCAAACAAGCTCTAAGTTTTGTGCTTTTTGGTAAGTTTCTCCTTTGATGTTTGCAAGATGGATTAGTATGAAATACAGGCAAAATCCTGTCGAAATTTTTATGAAATTATTTTATTGGCTATATTAATTAAGTATATTGTTGTGGCCTATTATTTACTTTCTTATCATTGAGATCTTATGGATTGCTTAATAAGATTTGTTCGTACTTATGCTATTGTAGGTTACCATGAGTATCGATTATACATCCATTCCTTGTGCATTGTGTGATAAGAAAGCCATGAAAGAAAGACTATAACATGTTGTCCATTGTGCATTCAAGATTAATGTATTTATGAATTTTATAGTATGCTTGGCATTATTGTCCAATGTAATTTTGTGGATAATTAACGAATATTATTATTGTTGGATACGAATGTAAAATTATGCTATTCATGAAGATTTTCGAAATGTTGATCGTTACAAGTTGTACCAATATTCATAGGTTGGAATTGACCGAAATACAAACGAAACTCTGTTGTATGTTTTTTTGTTTTTTAAAAGTGAATATGTTTACTTAAATTATTTGATGTTTTAGGTTATAGTGTTATTTTTTATAATCGTTTTCAATACTGATAATTTATATATATTAATAAGAATTACGTATCAATGTACTCGGCTCCCCGTGCAGCGCACGGGTGTTACTGCTAGTTAATTAATTAAAAGTGAACATGACAAAACTAAAAAAAGTCAAAATGAAAAAAGTTTTCCAATTAAAAAAATTTAAAATGCAACACATTAAAATTTGATGAGCTCAATAGCCAATCCACAAACTTCACGAGCCGAATCCAAACTGTCCATTTCCCAATTTTTTGGCTTGGTCCAAGTCCAAGTCTTGACGAGCCGAACCCGAACTTTTGACGAGTCGAATACACAAGCTTATGAACTATCCAGCTCGTTTACCATCTCCAGGTGGAAGAAGAAGATGCTCTCATAGTTATATCGAAAAGGCTGGTGACGCATCCTTTGGCTTCTCTTAATTTTTGTTGCATTTTGATGTACGTATTCGCATGGACTATATATCCCCATTCGGCTTTCATCTTGTTTTCGCGATATATACTTAGCTTATGCCGTATATATGAAAGTATCAATATTCAGAAAAAAGAAAAGGCTTGTGAGAGCATCCACTTTGAAATGTCAAACCTCCAACTTCCCATCATCGACCTCACGTCCTCCGACCGCATCTCCACCTCGCTCTCCATTCGTCAGGTAATCACTAAATTCTCTTGCCAGCCGCGGCAGTGATTCGTCAAGCTTATTATAGGCGTTTGTTTTCCCTCACAACCGTCGCTTTTTCTTTACGAAGTATTTACACATTAAAATGTCTATGCGTTACTTTACGCTACGCTTTTTCAAGCAGTCGTTGCCTATTGTATTAATTTTTTAGGCGAGTTTAATTTGTACTAGTGTATGCTCATAGAACGAGTATCTTCGTAGGCATGCATGGAATACGGTTTCTTTTACCTTATAAATCATGGAGTGGAGGGAGATTTGTTGCATCAAGTGTTTGAAGAGCACAAAACATTTATTGCACTCCCACTTGAAGAGAAGAAGAAACTAGCTTTCAAAGGAAATAGAGGTTACACACCTCTATATGCTGAAAAGCTCAACCCTTTGTCCACCTCCAAAGGTTACCCTTTTCCTTTTGTTTTTTTCTTTTTGGAAATGTTAACAACAATGAGTTATTTGTATAGTATCGATCATGCTACAATAACATAATGGATGTCATAATTATTAATATAATAGACATTTGGTATAATCCTGTAATTTTATTCATCACAGAACTTTTGGATATGTGGTTATTAAATATGCCACCTAATATTATGGAAACTATAATGGCATCCATTATAACAGTATAGCATTTTCCGTATAATATTGTCAATTGCGACCGTGACTCACATAGAATTGTGCTCTATACTCACTCTCCATATGATCAAAATAAAAATAGGTGAATCAAAAGAAACCTTTTACATTGGGCCTCTAGAAGACACAACAAGTGGATATAACTTGAATCAATGGCCACCACAAGGTACTTGCAACTTTCTTTTGTCTAAACATCTATCTTAGTATCTACAAAAGTTATTCTTACTCGTCGATATATAGAGATTCTGCCACGTTGGAGATCTACCATGGAAGATTACCACACGCGAGTCTTGTAAGTATTATAAAATATTTATGATCTTATTTTCATTTAGTATTTGTAAAATAAGTCTTATGAAAACTAATATGCAATTTGCTACCTTAGGGATGCTGGAAAACAACTCATATCATTGCTTGCTTTGGCGCTAAAGTTGGACGAGAACTTCTTTTGTGACATTGGAGCACTAAACCAGCCAGACGCTTTTCTTGGCTTGGTACACTATCCAGGTTTAGTGTCTCATTTGAAGTAGTTAATATATTTTACGACCGAGTGCTTGTAGTAAGTAAATAACAGTAACATTAATGTTGTTATTTACTGTTTAGCTATTAAATTATTTGATCTAAAAGTTTAAACTGATTATTATAGCTTGTGGTCCTATTTACCGAAGCCGTGTTACAGGTGACTTAGGAGTTGGTGGTGAAGAAATTTACGGTGTCTCTGCTCATTCAGATTATGGCATGATAACTCTCCTCGCAACAGATGGTGTACCTGGACTTCAGGTATGTTAAATTTTTACATCCATTGTCGCAACTTCAATTTTTTTTTTCTCTCTTTCAATGTTTCACCTTTTTTAAAAAAATTTTTTTTAATAAACCCTATTATTGACAGATTTGTAGGGATAAAACTAAGGAGCCACAGGTTTGGGAAGATGTCCATCATGTCCCTGGGTTAGCTAAATGAATCAATCACATAATTAATTCGAATAATTAATGAATTATTTTTACCAAAATTGTTATATTTTCTCCCCAAAATTGTCGACTTCTGCAGGGCCTTCACTGTTAACATCGGTGACATGATGGAGAGGTGGACGAATTGCTTGTTTCGGTAATTCATCACCTCGACACTTGAATTTTTTTTTTTTTTAAATGTATGTTATTCTTGTTGCATAATAATTAATATTCATCAGTACTGGAAATAAGGTGGATCAAAGAAAGCCACTAAATTTTTCTTCATGCTGCTAATTCTCTGCGTAGGTCAACGTTGCATCGAGTAATATCAATAGGACAACCCCGATACTCGGTAATAAAATATAATCATCACCTTCTATTCATATTTGCACAATAAATTAAAGTTATGGATGATCGCCAATGATCCGTTGCACACATGTTGGCAGCTTACGCTGCCAACATGGGTGACGTGGCGCCCTGAAATCTACGTCAAGTGAGATGAATAATACATAACTATCCTCTAATGATGGGAGGCTCGTGTGGATCCCATATTTTTTTCCTCCCAAAATGGGGGTGTTGGCATGATCCGTTTCTGTATATATGATATGTTGACGAATTTATTGTGCACTTAGTAGATAGCATTCTTTCTGGGTCCGAGTCCAGATTGTGTGGTGGAATGCCTCAAGACTTGCTGCAGCGAATCACATCCTCCAAAGTATGAATTTTTTTAATTTTTTATTTTTTCAAGTTTGAAATTAATTAACAAACGTGTCAATGTCAAAGTTCTGTTCTCTTTATGTTGTAGTTAATTTTTTTCTCTGCTATGGGGTCTTTACTTCTTTATTATAGATTTGCTCCAATCCGCAGTGGGGACTACCTTGAAGAGCGAATCAAGCTTCAATTGGCTCAAAATAAAATATGAGAAAGCCTATTCTAGCATAGCAAGTGTTAATGAATCCACAATTATTTAATTTTAAAGTCGTAAGAATTTCCCTATCAATCAATGTAACAGTTTGTTTGTGTTTGTGGGAGAATACCTTTCTGGGCCTTTTGGCTAAGATCAAGTGAGAGGGAGGAGAAATTTTTTTGGATAATTGTAAATTATCCCTATTAAGTTCAAATCTTGTTGCAATTGTATTTTTAATTTTTTTCAATTTTTAGTTCAGTTATTAATTTTAACCTTCGTTAATTCATCCATAACAATAATAATTACTATATAAAAGCTTGTTCGTCTGGACATCGAAATATTTATTTACTTTTGATGATCGATTTTCAGTAATTAAATGTTAGCATATACAAATTTTGATACTAATTGCAAAGCATGCCAACATAATCTTTATATTAAAACGGTTACGAACAAATGTGTTAATTATTAAAGGATTAATTATATTTTTCAAAAAAAATAATTAATTATAAGAATATGACCAAGAAAAAATGTTGAGGACTAAGTGTAGTAAGAGAAATGTGAAGATCTATTAGTACAACTAAAATTTGATGAACTAAATAAAATTTGTGGTGTGAATATAACTAGCCGTAAATATTTAACCTAACGAAAAACAATTTATTTTAAAAAAATGTGGGATGCATTTGTTAATATTTATCATCATCATATTTTTTGTTTTAAAATTATTTTATAAAATCTAGTTTTTTCATAATAAAATTAATATTCATTAGTCTGACATTTTGTTCACCTATGACATGTCACATATATACTAATTATGAGAACTTGAGAAGTACCAAAGAACAAAATACTAAAATCTATTATTTGTTGTATTATATAATAGTTCCTATTTGGTGACTCAGCCTCTAGATTTTTTTGATGTGACTCATTACGTTAAACTGCAAATAACGGTGTATGATCAGAAATTGTAATGATACTTTGTGTGTAATGATTTTATTGTTATAATAATAAAATAATATTTTCTTTTCATTTTGTAGTTTTTATGCATAATTTGACTTACTAGTTTTACATTGATTAGAAATTTTTTTGTTACAAAGACATGCATTTTCAATGTATACTTTAAAAGTGATTGTGATTTTAACTTGCAAATGAGTCTTTTTTTTTTTTTTTTGGTTCCAATACTCTGTCGCTTAAGTAGATTGTATATTTAAGTACATTAGGCTATATCTTTATTTTTATCTTTATCTTTACTACTGCTACTATATCAAAAGTGTGAATAAGTGAAAATCTTTTGATTTTCGATTTTGCCCATAGATTTAATTTTGTTTTGTCTATCTTGCTCATTAACCTATTTATACATTTGTTTTATTAGAACAACATTAATTGTGTATAAATGGCATTAATTGTGTATAAAGGGTATTAATTTTAATCAAGAATTCAAGACCTGTAAAAAAATTAAGGAGAAAGAGAAAAAGTTTTTAGGCTTTTATAATTGATATATATTTTTAATTGTAGACGTAAATTTTACCATTTAACTTGATGCCATGCGTAATTGGAATTGGGAGACTATTTAAATATTGCATTCTTTAACCATTAATTAAGTTTTGTAAATTGCATCTAATTAATTAGATTACAAAGTATTTTATGTGCCCTTCATACCAATTGGCCGATTAAAGATTTGGATTTTCAAATTGATTGTTCACAAATTTTTAATGTTCTAATATCCATGAAATTTTGTCAATAATGATAATCATTTCGAATTTATGTGAATATCAATTCATTAACAAATTATGTAGATTCGGAAATATATTATAGGCATAACCTTTGACAAGAAAAAAAATGCATTAACATAATTTAATTGGCACATTAAATAATATTATTATTTCAAAAACATTATCCACTTCATTCATCCTTACAGACTAGTATAAATAAAGATGAAAAAGATCTGCCAATTCAATTTGAAGTATGGTATACAAAAACTTTTTTAGAATTTAGACTACTTTGGTAGTTTTTAATGACTATATTGATTCTAATATAATAATTTCTCTATATCTTCATATATATTTACATGCACTTTTCTGCCATACTGGCTGTTTCTTTTTTTGGAAATTTAGAGATATATATTTATTTTTAATTTCATTTTGGAATTTTTTAGATTTTATTTGGAATCATTTATATGATGAACATGTTTGTAATATGTGTGCATGGTAAATGATGTTTAATTAGGTGTATAAAAATGATTTTTTTTTAAAAAAAATTCAGTGGCCCTTTGACTTTTTGCTAGTAAATAAACAAGTCTTGCACTGGAAAATGTCAAATAAGTTATTGACTATTTTCAACGTTTGACATTTCATTATTAACAAATTATATAACTTCTATTTTCCCATATTTTGTTTAGTACAATGTGGGGATCGTATGTGGTTCAATATATTTAACCTAGGTTGAATATATCGATAACCGATTTACTTTGTTATAGAAAAAAGAAAAAGTTATCCTTTTGGTTGGAATCTGGGAAAATTGATTTGTGTATACTTTTTTCTTTTTTATTATAAACCTCAAATGTCTATAAATATTATATTTTGTTAAATATTGCATATTTGTTTTTTTGCATTTAGTATTGATAAGTAAATTTATTTAATGTTTGCATGTTGAATAATTATTATGAGAAATAAACCAATTTATTGCTCAAACATTTGACTTTACTTGAATGGAGGACGGTTAAGTATTGATGTGGTATAAATTGATTTGTTATTAAATGTTATATTTAGGATAGCATTTTAGATAACTAATCAATTTACTGCAACTAAGTTGCAATTACTGATGATTTGTAAGCAACTATTATAAATATATATTTTTTTATTTTTTTATTTTTTGATATTTGGAATAGTATTGTAGTATTGACTTCAAAACTTATAGAGACCAACAATTTCAGATTTTTATAAATTTTGTAATGCGATATCATACTCGGATTGCGTTGATTATATCTAAAATTTATAATCACAATTACTTCTTCTTCCTCTTTAACCAATACATAATCACAATACTTCAATTCATAATATTTAATATATTTTGGCTATAGCAAAGTCGGTGCGTCACATGGAGCATAACTAGTTTATTTCAATCATTCATTTCATAACATTCTCATATTGGAGCATCTCTAATGGTGTAATATTGATTCTTATTGATATGAAAAGTATAATGAAAATAAAGAGAAAGCATCCCCAATAATGGGTGTGAATTTAAGTGCCATTTGATTATGTGTATCAATTATTAGTTAAATAAAATAGAAAATATTAAATAGACAATATCTCACAACAGTATATATCTAAATAATGTGTTAGACATTATCACACAACCGAAGCGAGTTTCTTCCCTACTGGCATAAAAAAGGATTATGAGTATCTGAGTGTCCGTTATTCCGTCTTCATCTCACTCTCTCGCTCTCTTCCTTCTTCTCCTTCTTCTCCTCCTCCTCCACCGCCGCCCCTCCATCATTGCCAGCTTCACTCGATCCACCAGCGAAGAATGGTATATTAGTTTATTATATTCTTATGGAAAACAAAAGAAGATAAATATAATAATTATAGAATACAAAATGTTAAAATGTACCACATAAATATTTATTGTAGACATGAAATCAAAATTTTCAAAATAAACAAGCCATTCGAGATGCGTTATTACGTGACATTGTTGTAGTTCTGCTCTCTTATCCACTCGTGGGCTGTGGCCATACAAACTTATCGTTGAGTATTTTATCGTGCTGGAAGAGTACCATTCAAGCATGATTGGCTTCCAATTATTCAAAATTTTTCTACTTTTTTCAATTTTTTTCTCCCTCCTAAATCAATCACATCCATAGGCCAATGATCACCTGCCCACTAGTGGGCATGCCAACTCGCCACGTGGCGCCACATCATCCGGTGAAAATTTTTTATTTATTTTGGTATCTACATTAGATGAGATGAATAATACATAACTGCCCCCTGATGGTGGTGGGGTCCGTGTGAACCCCACGAATTTTTTTCCAACCGTGGGCATGCCCACTAGTGGGCATTGGAACTTAACTGCACATCCATATATCTCATCACATCCACAAATCTCAACCATTCAACTCCACTCATTCTCTCTCCTCCTTTACATTAAAGGCCATGGCTAAATACACCCGTTCCTTTACTTTGTGCACCCAAGTTTATTGGCTCTTTCCCATTATACCCTTTGTTAAAAAAAAAAAAAAACAAAGAAGTTCGCTCCTTATGGGAGCGAACACGATGATGTGTGTTAAGCTTCATGTGGAGTGAACACTGTGATGTGTTAAGCTCCACATGGAGCGAACACATCATGTTAACTCCATATGGAGCGAACCAATTAAAAATAATTAAAAAAAAAAGAGAATAACAGATAAAAATAAAAAATTTTGTTATTATTTTTTACAATCACGTTTGACGAATAATTTCAAAATTTTGTAAAGTTTTTTTATAACCGCTCAATTTTTTTAATGCTTAATTCAATACTAATTAGATAAAATTAATTATTGTATTATAAAAAAAATTCGAAATTCATTATCAAAGTGGTTGTAAAAAACTTTAAAAAATGAGTAATTTTACTGATTATTTATTCATGAATGTAATTTCTGCCATCATTTTTATTCAAATTTTTTACAACCACTTTGACGAGTAATATTGAAATTTCTTTTAAATTTTTTTACAACTATTTTGATGATAAATTTCAAAATTTTTATGATACAATAATTAGTTTTATTAGCGAATTATTAAAAAATTTAAATTTTTTACAACCATTTTGACGAGTAATTTCAAAATTTTTTGAAACCACTCTAATGATAAATTTCGAAATTTTTTTATCATATGGTAATTGATTTTATCCGATTAGTATTGAATATAATTATTAAAAAAATTTTGAGTGATTGAAAAAATTTAAAGAAATTTTAAAATTTATAATTTATTATTATTATTATTATTATTTTTATTTAAAATTTAATTTGGCGAACGTCTGTTTAACGGCCGGTCCCCCCACATGGGGCTCTAACGGCGTTCGCCCCGTATACGGCGAACATAATTTTTTTTTTTTCTTTTTGTGTACAAGGATATGATTGGAATTTTATAAAAATATGGGTGCATACAGAAAAATCACGAATACATTTAACACCCTATATTAAAAACCATTAAAAAAACACTCCCAATCAATAAACTTTCTTTTTATCTTTTGCAATCCAAGAATATCTACAGGTTCGTGACAGTATCCTCTTTGAAATGGCAACTCTTCAGCTTCCCATCATCGACCTCGCGTCCTCCGACCACATTTCTACCTCTCTCTCGATTCGTCAGGTAAATTATTAATTCTCTTGCCTCAGTGATTAGATGCATAATTCTGTAAAAAAATTGATGTTGCGGAGCAGGCAGAAAATATTTAGAGTTTGTAATTTGTTCTGGCTTGTTGTTTCTCGTGTGTGCTATTGGACGATGTTTAATTTACGGAGGAACAGTGTCGGCTGCTTCATGCCTGTTTCGCCGAGCTTTAAGATTCACAGTTTTAAGCTATTGAATGCAGACATTCAATTTGCGTCACAAATTCAAAACTCAATCAACAAACCCAGATACATGAATGCAGACATTAAATGTTCGAACTCAGATTTCTCGCTGATTTGTTGAATAGATGATAACCCAATTCATATTAATATTCTCAACACAGCTTAGGATCTTGCTCACTAGAATTTGTTCTTCTTGCACCTTTTAACTGCATTTCAGTAGGCCAATGTACAATAGTTCTGTCTTAGTCCATTTCCTGATTTCCCTGTCTGTAATCATGTGGAACTCATTCTCCATAGGAATCCCCTGCAACGCCCGCAGATACTTCCAATTTGAATGATATGCTGCTATTTTTAAAGTCAAACAGGATGGGATTAAATTGGTCCCATCTATCCATTCCTAGAACCATATCACTGCCTCCCGATTTCAGAACGCTTAGTTTGAATTGAAACTCCAAATTTTGCATGGTCGAAACAAGAGGGTTGCACTCAGCAGTAGTATTAACTCTTCTCTGTTGGCCACCATTACTCTCACAGGGGCAGTCAATTCCAGCTGACATATCATCCCATTGACCAAGTTCTCATCAACAAAACCGTGGCTTGTGGGTACTACCATTTTCAATCAATATAGCTATATTCCTCCTCTGGATCTACCAGCACTTTTGGTGGTTTTAGGTCTAGTACGTCTAGCCAGGGCATTAATGGAGATCTCTAGAATCTCTTCTTGCCTTTCCTTTTGATTTTGAACCTCACCGTCTCCCTGGTCTTCTATACCCTTCCCTTCCTCATCCAACACCATATATTCCAAGAGCTTATTTTTACAAACATGTCCAGGATTGTATTTTTCATCACACTTAAAGCGTAGCTCAAGGTTCCTTTTGGTCTTTCTATCTGCTGGGGATATTGTTTTGTATTTGAAGAGTGGTTTTCAGTAACGGGGTTATGGTTGGTTCTTGTCAGGGTGTTTTGTGAGTAAGCGGTCCATTTGTTCTATGTATGAGTCTTTGATATTTTGTAGGTTGTTTGATAGCATTCATGTCTGATTCTTGTCAGAGTGCTATTTCAAAAGTACCGTCAACGGTAGAGAGGCTCTTGATCTTCAGTATGGCTCTAATTTCTTCCTTGAACCTCCTGCAGAAGTAGGAATCTGGGCTATTAGGTAGGACTTGCATAGCATCAGCTTTCAGCACCTCAAACTGCTCCTTGTGTTGAGCCACACTACCGTTCTTTTTAATCTTACTGAGGAATTCTGTGGGTCCTTGTCCCACCTCTTCTGCGAATCTCGTGCATAGAGCCTTAGCAAGAGTATCCCAGCTAGCATCAGAGTTAGAGGTTATGAACCTTGGAACTAGTTATCAGCCTTCCCTTTTAATATAACTGGGTCAACCCAACTTTCAGATCTTCTTCAACCTGTTGAATCTGAAAACACTTAGTGGCCTCTATTACCCACTCTTTAGGCCCTTCTCCATCAAAGAAAAGGAAGTCCACCTTCGGTAATCTGGATTGCAATCTGTTCTCTCAAGAACTAGAGCAGAACTAGAGCCCCTACTTCTATTTCCATCCCCAGAGGGGTGAGGGGAATAGACCTTTATTAGGGTGTGAGACCACACTCTCATCCTCTATTTGTTTCTTCTTATCAGACCTTTGGCTACTCAACTGGGTAGTCATAGACACCTGTGCCTTGTATTTCTGATTCATTTCGTGGATCATCAAATGTTGTTTAGCCCCTGGTTATTGGTTACCTTGATGGGTTCACTTACTTCAACCGTTTCAGTATCAGTTTCATTTTCTGATGTCTTGTGATTTAGTTCTGGTCTCTGGTGCCATTTTCCTAGAATCAAACTGATGTGGTACCAATTTGTCACAAATTGGAAACTCAATAACCAACCCAGATCCATAAATGCTGAAATTCAATTTTCGAACTCAAATTGGTCACTGATGTGTTGAATGTATGATTACCCAGCTCATAATATTCATAAAATAAAACTTACAAAATAGAAATGGAGGTTCGAGGAGGAGAAGAGATGAATCCTAATGAAGATATAGACAGGGAGAGAGAATTGCAGACTCAACGCTAACAAAACTACCTTTCTTTTCTTCTCCCGCTGATATAATTGAAAGATATTCAGCTAAAAGACAAAAAGGGGCCGAATTATTCATGTGAGATGGATCCTGGGGGGGGATGGATCCAGAAACCATTCGTATTTCATGGAAACGTGAAATCAAAGTAGGCAACTAAGTAGTTGGAAGATGGATCTTAAGAGTGTGTTTCACTTGTTACAATTTGCACACCTATCAAAACAACGGCGTTTTGGTACGAGAAGAAAATCGCAATTGAAATCCCAAATACTCAATTGCTCTGCTTTGAACAACGTCATTTCTCTTCACATTTTGAATTCCTACCCAGGCAGTTTCCTCACGCGTCTTCCTCCCTAAAACTTACCAGATCTCTGATTGCCATCATAACAATTTGTGAATTTGATTATCTATTTAGTTGTGTTATTTCTGCTATTTGAAATCTAGATGCTATGTGATTGGATATGATGTGGTGTGTTGAGGTAAACTTTCATTCAGTTAAAAACTAACTTTTAGGTTTAGAAGTGGTGAAAACCATGACACCGTGGCTAATAACTAGTGATGATGTGAGATGTGTGATTGATAATGATGTTTGACTTGTACTAATAATATAAGTTAATTTTTAGGTAGAGAAAGTCAAAATGAAAAGCTTTGTTTTGGTAAAAGTTGGTCTATGAATAAGTGAATTTTTGGTCTGATGATTTTACTGGTGTGGCAAAGATGTTTTGTTAATAGGATCATTTGAGAGTTTATCATTTTAGTTGATATTATTTTCTAATATAATTCTTTCTCCTGAAACATATGGCATTTTGAAAAACAATTGTTCTACTCCGTAAATGTTAAAATTTCTAATCTATTTTAAAATTCTTGTGATAGGCTACGAATGAGGTATCTCTATGAATAAACTACTAATTCCAAATAAAATTTTATAGCATCCATGAAAAGAATGTATCCTAGAAAAAGCCGTAGCTCCTTTGTACCTCTAAAGAATTGGATCCGTTTCCATTCTCATGTATGCATACAAATTGCTGCAGAAGTTCTTCAATAATTATCTTCTGATTCTCACTTATATGGCTCACATTTCATTGTCTGAAATTTAAGTTTTCTTGAAAGCGTGCTCACAGCACGAGTAGCTTTGCAGGCATGCGTGAAATGCGGTTTCTTTTACCTTCTAAACCATGGTGTGGAAAGAGATTTGTTACATGAAGTATTTGAAGGAAACAAAAAATTTTTTGCACTCCCACTTGAAGAGAAGAAGAAACTAGCTCGCAAAGCAAATAGAGGTTACACCGCACTGTATGCTGAAACCCTTGACCCTTTGTCCAGCTCTAAAGGTCTCTCCATCGCTTTGTGACTTCTAATATGAATTATTTGCTATTTTGATATTGTTTTAGTAGATAGTGATGGTGCTCTTAACGAATGGTGTTTTTCGTAGATTATATCCTCATTTTAAATTAGATTGGCTGGAGATGAATGTAAATTAGACTGGTAGAGCAACAGCACCAAAATGGCCTTTTTTTCGATGCTTTCGAGTTCTTAAAGAAACGAGGAGATGAAGGACGTTAGTTATTTGTATGGAGTAATCAAATGTGATTGTGATTAATGTAGAACCGAGCTCTGCACTAACTCTCCATAACAAACTAAAATTAGGTGATTCGAAAGAAAGCTTTTACATTGGGTCTCTTGAAGACACGACAGGCGGATGCTTGAATCAATGGCCATCAGAAGGTACTTGCAACTTGCTTTTGCCTAAACATCTATCTTAGTATGTTGATAACTTGATATTTCAATCATTATTGGGATTTGTTAATTTATTAAGGAAAATGCTGTTTGTACCAACATTACCTGTAACTCTTCACACAATGCTGATGTGGCATAATTTTTTGGAAAGACTTGGATAAATGAATTTAATTTAGTTGAAACGACCATGTAAAGTTGTAATTGCAACTAATGCCAAATCATTGTGTGACCCCGTGTATTATTATGTACAAGGACAAGGATCCATTTTTTATTATTTCTTTTATTTTATTATTATTTTTTTAATGCTATATGAATTTTCCAATTTTTCTTGTTCAATGCCCATGTATCCCTTTAACCGTTTATAAATCTTTTCGATGCTCGTAATCTGAACTTATTATCTTTTTTCGGGTGTGTTTGTGGTGGAGTTGGAGGGTGGTGGGTTTCTTGGCATTTACAAATTTGTTCGTACTCGTCCACAGATATTCTGCCATGCTGGAGATCTACCATGGAAGAATACTACAAAAGAGTCCTGTAAGTCTTATAAAATATAGCAAAGCTATTTTCCTAAGTTACCAACCATTGCACTTTTGCTCCTAGAGTATCTTATTTTCATTTCTTATTTAGAACATACATCTTATGAAAACTAATATGCGATCTACTTCTGATTTGCTACCTCAGGGATGTTGGAAAAAGACTCTTATCATTAGTTGCTCTGGCGCTGAAGTTAGAGGAGAACTTCTTTTATGACATTGGGGCAATAAACCAGCCAAACGGTTTTCTTCGCTTGATACACTATCCAGGTTCAGTATCTCATTTCAAATAGTTAAATTTTTTCTACTGATTGCTTGCAGTAAGTGTTAGTGCCTCCTTTGCATTCTTCCCTCTGGAGAGTATGGAACATGTGTTGCCCGTCACCAACAGTTTTGTTTCTCCTCTTTCTTAATATTTTATTTCTGTTACTTGATTATAGCCTGCAGCACTATTTTATAAAGTCATGTTACAGGTGACTTAGGACTTGGTGATGAAGAAACGTATGGTGCCTCCGCTCATTCAGATTATGGGATGATAACTCTTCTAGCAACAGATGGTGTAGGTGGACTTCAGGCATGTTAGATTTCTACTTTCTGTATCACAGCTTCAATTTTTTTCTTTAGGTAAATGTTTCACTTTTAATATTATCTTTTTTACTCTGTTAACAGGTTTGCCGGGATAAAACTAAGGAGCCACGGGTGTGGGAAGATGTCCATCATGTCCCTGGGTTTGTTCGCATTTCTAGTTTAAAGCTGTTGTGATATCTTGATTGCCATGCTAATCACCATTTCATAATCAGGCGAAATGGATCAATCACATAATTCAACTGATGTTTCACTTTCTTGTTCACATTTCTTTTAAAGCTATAGTGATATCTTGATTGCCAAGCTAATTGCTTGTTTGTTTGAATTAATGATATGATAAATTAGTAATCCACTATATCCCTAATGTTTTATAATCCATTTTGATTAGGTTGATGTCCAAAATATCTGAGAAAAAGTCTGTATTTAAATGAAAAATGCATGTAACTCCTTGTGTCACTAAGAACTTGTTTGGGAGATGCTCTTTGGAAAATGACTTATGTGTATTTACAAAATAATTAACTTGTGGTTAAAACTGATTTTTGAAAAAATGTTACCAAACTCTAAAATGTGCTCGGCATCATAAGACAAAAGGTAGTAGTTGTTTTTGTAGAACGGTAAAAAAGGGAAAACGCTTCAAGAATTTGTTTTTCAACGTGTAAAGAAATTATTAATCATGAGTTTAAATTTCAAAGGAAGATGGGTACAAAACTATGTTTCAAATTCCATTGCTTCTTTTAGCTACACTCAGTTGTATGCGTATAAGAAGCTCAGTTTTCCAAAAATTGTTGTATTTTTTTCTCCAAAATTGTTGACCGCAGGGCCTTCATTGTTAACATTGGTGACTTGATGGAGAGGTGGACAAATTGCTTGTTTCGGTAATTCATCACCTTGACACTTTAGAAGACATTTTATTCATGTGCTATTCTTGTTACATAGTATTTATCAGTGGAATTGAGATGAATAAAAGAAACCAACTTGGCTTTTCTTCATGCTGCTATTGCCTACATAGGTCAACCTTGCACCGAGTAATGCCAACAGGAAGACAGCGATACTCGGTAATAAAATCTAATCTTCATTTCTGTTCTTATTTGTGCTAGTGCCTCAGACAGATATCGAAGATTTCATGCTCTTTGAGGATTGTGAATTAACCTCGATCTTAGAGTAAAAGTTATTTATGATGCTTGGTAGGTGGCTTTCTTTTTGGAACCAAATCCAGATTGTGTGGTAGAATGCATCAAGACTTGCTGCAGTGAATGGCATCCTCCAAGGTTTGAAATTTTTTGTTTCTTATGTTTTCAACTTTGGAATTACGAAACGGATCAATGCCAAAGTTTTGTTCTTTATATCTTCTTGCAGTTGATTGTTTTCTTTCCTTTCTTTGCTATAGAATGGCATTGATGCTTGTGGTTTGACTTCTTGCAGATTTGCTCCAATCCGCAGTGGGGACTACCTGGAAGAGCGATTCAGGATTACATATGGCTCAACATGAAATATGAGTGCGTTATTTTAGTAACTGTTAACGAATCAACAAATATTTCATTTGAAAGTCGCAGGGACTTTACCATCAACATAAGTGTAATTTATTTTAAAAAATTAATTTATTTAACGGTTTAGATCTAAAAAGAACAATATTATATTTGAACGTATATTATAATTCATATAAGAGGCTTTCATGACCCACTCTCATCCACCTACGGGCTTTGGACAGTGGGTAAGAGTGTATTCACATATATGAGGTCTTTGGTGTCCATTTTCATGCACCGAAGGTTTTGAGCCACGTAGGGAGGTGCTTAGCAGTCTATGCAATAGTACATATCTAGAGAGGATTATTCCACGATATTTATGCGAGTAACTATCTCTTATACGTTTGGTTACTTGATGACTTTTAGTTGAATTGGAAGTTGGCTATGTCCATATTATAGGGGATGCTCTTGAAGTTTTTTTATAAATCCATAAGGGACTTAAAAATTATAAACAAGTGATTTTGAACAATGAGAAAAACCAATATTGCGTTGGTGGTGGGTCTAGCATCTAATTGGTATCTGCTATCGGTACACGTTGTGTGTTGGGTCAAGTAAGATGATTTGGGGTGGATCATGTCACACATACTTGTTGCATAGGTTTATGTCATAATGAAATTGTTATTAGTAAATTCATTACCGACTCCACTTCTTTACTGCAAGAACAAAAGTTATAAATTTTGCAATTATAGTGGAATCTACCTACTGTTATGAATAATAATTGAAGTGTTATGAATAATTGAAAATAATTTGGTGGTTATGAATTATGAGGAATAATTTGGTGGAGGAATAATTTGGTAAAAGATGTAATTATTATATGTGAATGACTATTATACCCTTGATGAAATTATGTAATTACTGATTGTCATTCGAAGTTTTCATAAATAGAGCTTCAGTTATTAATGAAATTCATTCACTGAGAATTCCTTAGAATTCATTCTCTCAAATTCTCTATTGTTTACATCTTTTATATGCGTTATGTGTAGTGTCTCTAGCGTTTGAGTAATATGAAGAGTATGCTCTACAGTTGCATCTTATAGATGATCTTACCTGTATCGAAACCAGAATTATTATAAATAACCTAATCCATCTCGTCAAATACTTATCTTTCTTTTCTCTCTTATCTTTTCCCCACTTTCTCGCGTCTCTCTCTCTATCTTACCGATCATTTTCACGGAAAACATTTATGCGAGAAGAGTTGTGGGCAATTGAGGTATTAGCGAATGGAGGAAATCGTGCGTATGTTCAATTCTTCTCGCAGAAAAGGAAAAGGTATATATATTATATTACTTTTATCTTATAATAATATATTAAACTATAATATTCGTTTTCTCGAGATATAAGGAGCATACATTATCAAAATCAAATTTTCTCGACTCCATTATACTCGATTTAACGAGAAACTTCGATTTGACACCAACATTGATAGGGTAATAACTGCGTTGTTTTGAAATATGTTATTATCAAACTTTCAAAATTACAAATTACACACCAACTTTTTGAAAAAGTTACAAAATAGTCGGCAGAATATTTTGATATTGATAAATTAGTAGAAGAGATAATTTTCCAATCGTAAAACATTGATAAAATATTTTTGACAATTTTACCTTTGCGGTGGAATGGACAATTTTACCCTTAGGTAAAAGCAGCCTAATTTTGGCGACAGTGAAAAATGGATAGAATATTCATGAAGAAATTCTAAATCCATTGATTATATAAAATGGGCAAGTCGTTTGAGTTAAAGATCGAAAATATTAATGTAACTCAAGAGTTGATTACATAATGTCTTATTAAAAAGGATAAGTGTCAGTCTTGAAAGTAATGAGTATTTGTTACAGAAGAACAAATTTGCTCCGTAAAAGCGATTCAATATTTAATTCTACTTTTTATTTCATGCAATTTAATTCTTTGCAATACCTCCTACTTGATGATAGGTTCAAAGCGAGTCACTAAGCGGAAGGTTTTATATATTTACACTTTATATGCTAAGTGATGGGTATCCTTCTACTAAGCGGAATCCTACTCTTGAAGAAGTAGTTAAATATTATGCAATTTAATTCTTGCTATTTAAATTCGTAGATTTATATTTATTGCAATAATTCCCATAAGGTAGGTTCGACCACCTATTGGAGAAATTTAATTTCGGCAATTTAAATTTATGCACTTTATAGTTTGAGTATATTTCAATGTGGTGTAATACCACACGATTGGTGTGCATATTTCGATGTGGTGGGTTATACTACACGATTGGTTATAACGAATCCTACTCAGGAAAAGTAGTTGATCAAATATTCTAATCATACTCTCGAAGAAGTAGGCGATGAGAATAAAATTACTTCTTCATATATACAGAATATGAATGGAGAAAATTGAGTAAGTGGTACTTGAAGTTACCATTGGATAAATGAGCGAAAGTAAAATCTTTGAATAGATCTCATGTTGATAAATCAAAGATAATATATCGCATGGAGAAATTATATGAAGTAATCTCATCGATGATATGAGATTGTATTAATATGAGAATAAAATCTTCTTGAAGAAGCATAATCACTAGATTCTGTATTTGAATAAAGCGATATGATATTATTATTACTCAGGAAGAAGTACAAAGCTTGATAGAAGTGGAACATATTGAGAATATCAAAGATGGCATTAAACACTCGAAAATATAGAAATGCAAAAAGAATATACATCTTGAATCCATAAATGAGGATGCGTCTCAGAGTATAAATACTCATTAACTCTGCCACCATCAACATTAGGATTCATAATGAAATATTTAAAGGATCAATTTCTTTTTATTGACACTGGTGATGCATGATCGACGGACTGGACTTCCTGATTCTTGAACATATGCATGAAATTTGATGAGTAGTTCATCATGATTACTAGCGAGAAATAAGTATTTTTCTCATTGAATGAGAGATAAACTTATTATTTACACCGATCTAAGCGCTAGTAAGTCATCAAAGAAATTATTAATATTCAACAAACCTATTGGTTTGACATGAAAATTCCACTTTGTGCTGGCAGGCTATATTGAATATTTCCTCAGGTGTGTTGTAAGCGCTGGAAGGACAGTAAACATCACTATTATTCATCATATACATCATGCGGTTGTGGATGGATTAGCGCTTGTAGCCCCAACCTGCTTGGACCCATGGTAGAACTAGCTCCAATTGAGTATTAGATCGACTAGATGGAAAGGTATTACGCTTCGAAACTCTTATTCCCCATGATTGTGCGGCCATTATAAGTCTAGCTAAAAAAGTTTGTTGTTGGTTCCTCAGTATAGTATATTGATTTCTTGTCTCCTAACTCTTTTCACGAGTTGGTTTGCCATATCCACATGTTGGATATGGCCTACCATTAGATCCACCAAGAATACATACGGTTTTAATATGGCGAGGTAAAGTAGAAACTTGTATGAGATGATTCTAAAATCTCCCATCCATCTCTACTCCTATCTCTCTTTTGCACTATTTATTTTTGACAAATATGAAAGAGAAAAAGCGAAATTTTTAACTTTAGTGATATGGCGTATATAATTTATCAGTGATTGAAAAATAATATATATCTTAAAATTAGCTTGATATTTACAAATAAAAGAAATATATTGATCTTTGTTATTACACGAAGGCTTTCTTACATAAATATGGGAAAATCATTATGCTAAATTTTCTACTAAATTTACAAAGCGGATCTTCTAAAGTAAGTTTTTCCATATGCTTGGCGTTTGTTGATCTTTGAATTTGGCCCATAAGGCCATTAGCTCACCTTATGCGTGTCCGCTAGGATGTGTCTCAAGAGCGCATTGAATATCATCAAGGCTCCTTACTCAATCCATCCTTAATGAATGCTATTTTATCTTCTCGATTTACGGACAAGTCTGCATGATTTGCATCGAGTGTCACATGTCCACCAAAGCACACTTGTAGCATCCTCCTAATCTTTTTGCTCTCGTTTAACTTTGAAAAACTCACTTTTACCCATACTGGGCATGTATTTAGAAGGAATTGAAACCTCACCAGGATAATGAACCTTTGCTTCAATCAAGTATCGGATATCTTGTGGATACCATATTCATTAGCATCCTTAATCTTTCCGACTACATCGATAAATCCTTTTTAGGATTTTGATCGGTAGTGATGGATAGTATTTTCGAAGATTTGAGAGCATATGATCCATTATAATGTATAGACCCTTGTTAGGATGAATTTTGCAATAATTTTGATGATTTATTTATAGAATAATACGACGCGTGAAATAAGACTACGATTTTAAATAAAAGCGTAAGAGCTACGATTTGGAATTAAATAATAGCCAGGATGTGATGCGTGTATGGTGTAACTCAGTGTTTGAGCGATAGTAGAACAATAATGTCACCAAAGACATGATGGAATATGTCGGTGAATTGTTTCTATGATAAATCATGTTGAGCTATCTGAGATACTAGTGAAATCGATATAAGAATTTCTTGAACTAGAAGTTCAATAATACTCGTTTTGCAAGCAGTTGACCATCAGGTTTAAATAATTATTAAATCAATATTTCAAGTGAAGAATTAAAAAATTCTTCAATGATTGTTCTCGATAAATGATGAAATCATTACTAGCCAATATTAGAATAAATAAAATATATACGGAATAAAGGATGAGAAATATGGCCCATTTCATCCTCCATGTGACTACTTAGATATTATGATATGGATCACTAGATAGTCATGTGTATATGATTAAGTAATTTGAAATTTCACGAAATATTTGCTCACAGTATGAGCATGATTTTGGATTTAATGATAAAGCTAGTAAATGTATATCCCAATACTTGAATAAATCACTGAAGGATTTGGTATCTTTGTATCTAAGTGGGATATTATATGGCAAATTATTTAAAGTCTCAAATAAATTGCCGATATCGAGGAATAGAATGCAAGCAGGTCTAAATTCCCATATTAAAAATTTGAATGATGAGAACATATATGATTAAAATCATACCAGCTGTATGAGTTTTGGTGTTAAATTTTCTACATGAGGGGAGTATTAAAGGTTGAAAATAATATGTGAAATGCATCATGTTATATCCTCGAAATTAAATCTGAACTTGAAGTTCAAAGATGCATGAAAGGCTATGAACAATCACATATATCAAACTCGATGCTTTGATAAGTTATGCCTTTAGAAAGCGTTGATATTTCCCCAATCATATATATCAAAGCAAATTATAAAAAATGGTCTTAATAACGGAGGCATATACTCTTGAAGAGTATATAGACATAACTATATTGTATAATCCTACAAGAGGATTGATAATGAGATATCTCGATAAGTTATGTCGATATAGGGGAAAGAAATGAAATTGAAAAAGTGTAATGACCACGATATGAAAATGTAGCGCTACATATGATCAATGATAATGAAAATATTGAGATATATTGAAGATGATAAATGGTGAATGTGAAATCCTTAACTTATGAGATGATGAGATGATGATGACTAGTGCTCAAGTTTAAAGATAAGCATGGTGGTCATTATATATTTGCATGCTCATGAAAGTTAAATTACCGTGTGTGTGTAGTCTGAAAAGGAAATTAAAAGGATCGGATAGGCTAAAACCGGTGTTTTATGAAGTACCCTAAAGGGGTGAACTAAGCTCCTGGGAATGAAATAACCTTTATTAAGAAGTGAGTATTAAATGTTAAATGATATATTTTAAATGTTAGTTAGTTATGAAGGTTTACTTATATGTTTACATGTTTTACTATGAATTTATATGCTTTAAATTGTGTGTTTGGAGACATGTGTTCATGGTGAATGTTTTGTAGTTATTGTAAGAAAATTGATGCACTCTAAATGAGCAGAGTATAAAATCAATGTATATGATACTCATACAAAATGTATAGAAAGATTTTGAAATGCTTATGACATACTTGTATAAAATCACGTTGCACTCTTTTTCCCCTTAGTGAGGTTTTATCCGTTGGGTTTTTCCTAGCAAGGTTTTTAATGAAGCAACTTTAAAGCGTATTCACATGAATAATGTACTCTTTTTCCTTCATTAGGGTTTTCCCATTTGGGTTTTTATAATAAGGTTTTGAGGCATATTCATGGTATATTGAAGAAACGATAGGAGAAATTGATACGAGTGTATCTATTGGATCAAGTTATAATGAGCTAATGCTTTAGATCAAGCGATGATGATATTGAAATCATTTACGAGAAGTAAAGATATCGATTCTCAAGATATGAAATCAAGCGGGCGGTATGTACTCTTTCCTTGATCAAGTTTTTCCCTTTGGGTTTTCTTGACAAGGTTTTAGCGAGCGACACGTGAATACTCATATGCGATAGACATCGGGGAGCAATGTTTTGATGAAGCGTTATATAACCACTCCAAGCTATCACGCAATCGTTTTGGAAGTTTTTTCCCCACGGGTTTTTCTCCAGTCCCGAGGAAGACATTTGTATTAATAGTCGTTCAAGGGAGTGTTATGAATAATAATTGAAGTGTTATGAATAATTGAAAATAATTTGGTGGTTATGAATTATGAGGAATAATTTGGTGGAGGAATAATTTGGTGGAGGAATAATTTGGTAAAAGATGTAATTATTATATGTGAATGACTATTATACCCTTGATGAAATTATGTAATTACGATTGTGCCATTCGAAGTTTTCCTATAAATAGGGCTTCAGTTATTAATGAAATTCATTCCTGAGAATTCCTTAGAATTCATTCTCTCTAAATTCTCTCTATTGTTTCTATACTTTTATAACACCTACAAGTTTGTTTCTTTGAATCCCACGACATAGCACCTTCACCATGAGTAAATATTCTACAATTAGTTGATGCATGATCTTCTCTATTGATGATCAAACTAGCAGAGGAGAATCCTTCTAGACCAGAGGATAGCGAGGGTAATGTCTACCATGGTTTAACCATATTTCTCTAATTTTAAACCCAAACTAGGGTACTTTCTGAAATAGTTCTTATGGTCTTTTACATATTTTGAGCTTAAGAATTCAAGAAGGCCTAAGTCCAATTGAACGAACTTGGAGAGTGAGGCGAGTCTCCTCATTGCTCGGAGCTAAACCGGCCTTGTGTATAAGCGGTCTAGACGACTGTTTAGGATCCCAAAAGAAAAAGGGACCTCTGAAAAGAGTAAATAGTGTTATTTAACTTTTGATAATAGTGAATTATTTGTCATGCTTAATTAGTGCCTTCTATATATGAATTCATGGTTAACTTAAAGTTGATAAAAGCTTATCTTCAATCAAGAATACGTCTTAAAGAGGTTAAATGGATTGACAATAATGCATTGAAAATCACTTATTAGAATATATTGATGTTGATAGTTGCCTTCAGTTTCGCCGGAATTTCACACTAAACGGCCAATTGATTTGATTCTAGCTCTCTTTCTCTACTGCGGCTGCTACCCTAGTCACCGCCACCACCAGCGGCTTCATCGGCCACAGCAGTGGTGGCCCAGTTGGAGGAGTGACTGGAAAAAAACTGCAGTTCTTCTTTTGCCTCTGGTTAATTGAATGAACGTGTTTGAAGATAAAAGTTAACGGTGAAATTTGAAAAAATCTTAACAAAAGTCCTAACCGTGCAAAGAAAATTGAATTTAAGTCCCAAAATGCCAAGAAAAAAAGCATGGACCCCGAGCGAGCGGTGAAACAAAATGTTAGGTCTTTGTTGTGCCAATTAACCCTACTTTAGTTTGAAACAAAAATATAATTATAGATTATTAATATGCAAAAATTGGTTGCTAATATTATCTATTAATTGTTTGGTTTGTAATGATTTAATATTTTTTTGAAAATATATTTAATATTTTATTAATGATTGTTCAATAAATTTGTAGCCCATTCTTCTGTGTGATATTAAAAGGAGAAGAATAATAATATAATAATATTTACATTTACTTTCAAACTTAATGTGTCAAATATATATATTTTATTTGTTACATTATTTTGGATCTACCATTAATAATTCTTGAACGTCGTTTTAATATCACATACAAAGCACTTGTTAGTTATTACTCCCTTCATTCCTGTTATAAAACTATAGAAATAATAGAGAGAATTTAGAGAGAATGAATTCTAAGGAATTCACAGGAATGAATTTCATTAATAACTGAAACCCTATTTATAGGAAAATTTCAAATGGTACAATCGTAATTACATAATTTCATTAAGGACATAATAGTCATTCACATTATTAAAATATTATTTTTCCTTTCTCTCGAGGTGCACGCTTTCTCTATTATATTCATAACACTCCCCCTTGAATGACTATTAGTATAAACGTCTTCTAGACTTGTTTGGAGAAAAACCCAATGAAAAAAACTTCCAAACTGATTATAGAAGAATTTAGAATGTTCATATATTGTTTCGTCAAAACATTGCTCCCCCTGATTTCTATCAGCGGTAAATGAGTATTCATGTGCTGCCTCATTAAAACCTTGTCAAGAAAACCCAGTGGGAAAAAACTTGATCGAAGGAAAAAGAGTACAGCTACTCTATCTGATTTCATATCTTGAGGACGGATATCCTTACTTCTGGTAAAGGATTTCAATATCATCATTATTTGGATCTAAATCATTGTCTCTATTATAACTTTGATCCAATAGATACACTGTGTCGATTTCTCTTGTCGTCCTCAATATACCATGAATATGCCTCGTTAAAACCTTATTAGGAAAAACCCAGTGGGAAAAATCCTAATGAAGGAAAAAAAGTACATTATTCATGTGAATACGCCTTTAATGTTGCCTCATTAAAAACCTTGCTAGGAAAACCCAATGGATAAAACCTCACTAAGGGAAAAGAGTGCAACGCATATTTTATACAAGTATGCTGCAAGCATTTCAAAATCTTTCATAGATTTGTATGAGTATCATATACATTGGTTGATACTCTTCATTCATCTCCACGTGAATGAAATTTTAGATGTTATACAATATCACGTTATATTCAGTGCATATATGCAATCAACAACTTCGATCTCATTTTCTCACTATATCGAGATATATACCTAAATCTCTTCTGGAGATTTCATATTAGTTGAGATTGGGCTGCCTCATTAAAAACCTTGTTTGAGAAAAACCCTTTTGGGACAAAAACATCAATCAAGGAAAAGAGTACAGCATATGAATTTCTCAACAATATCAATATAGATATTTTGAGCCGTTGCATACACTGATACAATAATACATTTGAAACCTCTTCAAGAGTTTCATTCTCATTTCTCATTAAACCCGTGCATGAACACTTTAATCATAAGGGCATATATCTCAGCATCGGCATTTTCGATGGATCTTAATATCCTCACTATTATTGATAGTATGTAGCGCTATCTTTTCATACTGTGTCGACACTTTCAATCTTATTTCTTTCCCCATATCGACATAACTTATCGAGATATCTCATTATCAATCCTCTTGTAGGATTACACAATATAGTTATGTTTATATACTCTTCAAGAGCATATGCCTCCGTTATTAAGACCATCTTTTATAATTTGCTTTGATATATATGATTGGGGAACTCTTATAATATCAACATTTCTAGCAATATTAACTTATCAAAGCATCATAGCTGATATATGTGATTGTTCATAGTCTTTCATGCATCCTTGAACTTCAAGTTCATATTTCAATTATGAGGATATAGTATGATGCATTTCACATATCATTTTCAGCATTTAATATTCCCCCTCATGCTAAGAAAATTTAGAACACTAAAACTCATATATGTTCTCATCATTCAGCCTTAATATGAGAATTTATATAGTTTGCATTCTATTCTCGATATTGACAATTTATTGGAGGATTTTAAATAATTTGCCACATAATATCCCACTTGTATGCGCATACTCAATCTTTCAGGGATTTATTCAAGTATTGGGATATACATTTATTAGCTTTATCATTAAATCTGGAAATCATGCTCATCTGAGTGAGCAAATATTTAAATAAATTTCAAATTACGAATCATATACACATGTGACTATCTAGTGGATCCATATCATAATATCTAGTAGTCCACATAGAGGATGAGTGGGCCCATATTTCTCATCCTTTATATATTCCAGATATATTTGAAATTTTATTCCCAACATTGGCTAGTAATTATTTATCGAGAATAATTATTTGAAGAATTCTTTTAATTCTTCACTTGAAATATTGATTTCAATAATTATTTAAACCGGGATGGTTAGTCCGGTTTTGCAAGCGAGTATTATTGAACTTCTAGTTCAGTAAAATCTTATATCGATTTCACTAGTATCTGTATAGTGCTCAACATGATTTATCATAGAAACAATTCACCGACATATTCCATCATCTTTTGGTGACATTATTGTCTACTACTGTTCAAACACGGATTTACAGTTCATACGCATCACATCTGGTTACTGTTCAACTGCGGAGTCTTAGCTCTTACGCTTTACAGAGTCGTAACTCATACGCTTTATGTTACTATTTTAACGCGGAGTCCTATCTCATACGCGTCGTATTATTTTATAAATAGATCATTAAAATTATCGCAAAATTCATCCTAATAAGAGTCCATATCTTATAATGGATCATATGCTCTCAAATCTTCGAAAATACTATCCATCATTACCTATCAAAATTCTAAAAAGAATTTATCGAGGTAGACTCGAAAGGTTGAGGATGCTAATGAATAAGAGCATCCCAGGAGATGTTCGATATTTGATTGAAACAAAGGTTCGATTATCTGGTGAGGTTTCGATTCCTTCTAAATACATGTCTGGTATGGATAAAAGTAATTTTCAAATAAATGGAGAGCAAAAAGATTAGGAGGGTCCTACAAATGTGCTCGGTGGACATGTGACACTCAATGTAAATCTGTGGGGTACGTGTCCAGTAACCGAGAATATAAGATAGCATTCATTAAGGATGGATTGAGTAAGGAGCCTTTGGATGATATTCAACAGGCTCTTGAGACACATCCTAATGGACACGTACAATGTGAGCTGATGGCCTTATGAGCCAAATTCAAAGATCAACAAGCACTTTATAGTCTTGAAATACTTACTTTAAAAGATCCAGTTTGTAAATTTAGTATAATAATTTTCTCATATTAATGTAAGGAAGCTCGGTGTAATAACGAAGATCAATATTTTTCTTGTAATTGTAAATATTGTTTTTCAATTTTTAAGATATACATATGTATATATATATTATTTTTCCATCACCGATAGCTATATGTCATATAATTAAAATTTTTCTGCCTTTTTTCTCTTTCATATTTATCAAAAAGTAAATAGTACAATCAATTATTGGTTTGAAAATTTATCTTTAAATAGAGGGATTCGTGTCTCTCATGTTCATACGTTGAAAGTATAGTGCAAAAAGAGAGATAGGAGTAGAAATGGATATGGAGATTTTAGAATCATCTCATACAAGCCATCCTTTACCTCACCAGATTAAAACCGTATGTATTCTTGGTGGATCTAAACTGGTAGGCCATATCCAATATGTGGATATGGCAAACCAACTCGTAAAAGAGTTAGGGAGACAAAAAATCAATATACTATATGGAGGAACCAACAACAAACTTTTAACTAGACTTATAATGGCCGCACCATCATGGGGAATAAGAGTTTCGAGTGTAATACCTTTCCATCTAGTTGGATCTAATACTCGAATTGGAGCCAGTTCTACCATGGGTCCAGCGGGGTTGGTGCTACAAGCGCAATTAGGAGTGGGCGTCGGTCGGTTTGGGTCGGTTTTGGACCCAACCCAAAACCGACCACCGGTGGTCGGTTTACAAAAAAAACAAACCGAAACCGACCACCCAATCCACCAAACCGAACCAACCCAAACCACCTTGGTTTGGGTCGGTTTAGTCGGTTTTTCTGCTTTTAGATGAATCTCGCAACATGTTTTCTCTAAGTCATATTTAACAATTTAAACCACAAAATACGATGGAATTACAAAATAATTCAAAGTCCTAAAACATAAATCAATGTCCAATAACAAAAGTTAGCAAATATAAATATATAGCTCATATTACAATCCCATAACGCTAAGTCGCTAAATAAAAATTCAGATAGCCATTGCCATGTCCAACTTCCATTTGCCAAAAAGTGGAATCTTCAATTGAGTGAGACAAAAAAACTTTGATAATTAAAATCACTTGCAATGAAGAACTAAACTTTAAAGTCATGAATTGTGAAATGCCGAAGGCCCGAAGTCACAACTTTTCTGCCTTTCTTAGTTTCTTTCTCTTTTTCTGTTTTTTTTTTAAATATGGGTGGGTCGGGATTAACCGACCCGACAAAATACCAACCCACCAACCGACCCGAACCACCATCGGTTTAGCCACTTCCAACCCACCAACCGACCCGATTGCCTAAAAAACCGACCCAACCCGAACCAAGTCGGTCGGTTTGGGTTGGTTTGTCGGTTTGGTGGTTATTTTGCCCAGCCCTAAGCGCAATCCATCCACAACTGCATGATGTTTATGATGAACAATAGCGATGCTTTCATTGTCCTTCTAGGCGGCTACAACACACTGGAGGAAATATTCAATATAACATCATGGGCACAGTGGAACTTTCATACCAAACCAATAGGTTTGTTGAATATCAATTGTTTCTTTGATGGCTTACTAGCGTTTCTAGATCATGGTGTAAATAATAAGTTTATCTCTCATTCAGCGAGAAAAATACTTATTTCTGCTAGTACTGTTGATGAACTACTCATCAAATTTCATTCATATGTTCAAGAATCTGTGGAAGCTCAGGTCCGTCGGTCACAGACCACTGGTGTCAAGCGAAAAAGAAATTCGGATCCTTTAAATATCTCATTATGAACTCTGATGTTGGGGGTGGCAGAGTTACGGAGTATTTATACTCTCGAAACGCACCCTTCCTTTATGGGTTCAATATGTATTTTCTTTTCGCATTTCTATATTTTCGAGTATTTATTGCCATCTTTGATATTCTCAATATGTTCTACTTCGATTGTTTTGTACTTCTTCTGGAGTAATAATAATAATATCATATTGGCTTTATTCAAATACAGAAATCTAGTGATTATACTTCTTCAAGAACATTTTATTCTCATATTAATACAATCTCATATCATCGATGAGATTACTTCATATAATCTCTCCATGCGATATATTTTCTTTGATTTATCAACATGGGATCTATTGAGCATTTTATTTTCATCTATTTATCCAATGGTAATTTCTGATATCTCTTGCTCAATTTTCTCCATCAATATTCAAAGACATGGAAAATGAACATTTATGTATTAAATGCTTCTTAAGAGCATTTTTCATCATATCACAATATACTAATCTGGTAATGAGATTTTTCACCACGGTATATTTTCTTTCTCTTTTATCACAATGGGATTCTTTGAGCAATTTCATTTCATCAATACATACAACGGTAAATTCTGGCATCACTTGCTCAAATCCCTTCTTTAATATCAATAGAATATTCATATCGAACATATATAAATCAGTTTTCCAATCGTGGGATTTAATCCAGGCCACATTTGTAATAAGTATTCTAAACGTGTGGTATAACCCATCATATTGAAAATATGTATACCAATCGTGTGATATAACTCACCACATTGGAAATATATGCGAAATTTAAAGTGCATAAATTTAAATTGCAGAAATTAAATTTCCTCCAATAGGTGGTCGAACCTACATTATGGGAATTATTGCAATAAATATAAATTTACGGAATTTAAATTGCAAGAATTAAATTGCATAACATTTAACTACTTCTTCAGGAGTAGGGTCTGCTTAGTAGAAGGTATTACCCATCACTTAGCATATAAAGTGCAAAAATATATAAAACCTTCTAATTAGTGATGGTTGAACCCGTCATCAAGTAGGAGGTATTGCAGTATTTAAATTGCAATAAATAAAGTGTAAGAATTAAATATCTATAGAAGAAAATTTGTTCTAACTATTTCTTCAAAATATAATTATCGTCAAAGTAAACGGCCGTAAATCGAAATATCTGCTGCTGCCAACCACTACCAGTTGCCGGCGGCAGTGCCGCCTGGCAAGTGCGTGGCGCTACACATATTTCTTTATAAAACATTAATAGTATAAGGATTAATACGTAAATATTCACAAGTTCAATGACTATCTTTTAATTTTTCAAAGTTGGAATATTAATTTATAAATTTTGAAATTTTGATATATTTCAAAATGAACTGTTATATTATCAATATTGGTGTCAAATTGAAGATCTCGTTAAATCGAGTATAATGGAGTTGAGAAAATTTGATTTTGATAATGTATGCTCCTTATATCTCGATAAAACGAATGTTATAGTTTAATATATTATTATATTATAAAGTAATATAATACAATATATATATATTATATACCTTTCCGTTTTGTCACTTAAGCCTTGAAACCAGTATTCGTCGTGTTTGGCTTGGAAAATTCCACTAATTGATATTAGTATTGTGACTGCTCTGTAGGAGTTATTGGAAGTCATTGAAGCAATTTTCTCAAGAAAGGAACTCTTCTCTTCTTTGATGAATTTGTTTTGTTTAATATGGAGTATGTATTTTATAACGGAGACTGTGGTGTACTTGTCTGCTTTAGAGAAAGAATGGGGTAGAGAGATTTTATAGAAAATTGAGTATTTCAAATTGTAATAATCCAATTTCTGATACAGAAGATCATCTATAAGATGCAACTGTAGAGCATACTTCTTTCATATTACTCAAAGGGTTAGAGACTCGTGCTGATAATGTGTTATAAAACTATATAAACAATAGAGAGAATGAATTCTAAGGAATTCAGAGGAACGAATTTCATTAACAACTGAACCCCTATTTATAGGAAAATTTCAAATGGTACAATCATAATTACATAATTTCATCAAGGATATAATAGTCATTCACATTATTAAAATATTATTTTTCCTTTCTCTCGAGGTGCACGCTTTCTCTATTATATTCATAACAATTCCAAATATATAGACATTTTTTACTTTCACGAAAATTAAGACTTGCATTGGAAAAGTTAATAATACAAATATTTTTTTATTTTACTCTTATTAATGAGCTTTAAAAATTATTGACACCACCAAAAAGCGTTTAGGTCCACAAATTAAACAGGGGTATAATTATAAATCAATAGAAAATAGTCCATTGGGACATCAAAAAATGGAATAAGGGTCTATATATTTGGGACAGACGGAATAGTTTTTTAAGGGCTTATTTTATACAAAATAATATAGATTTATTCGAACGATGTGTTAGATGTGTAGGTTAAAATTAGGGAAAATGTATTAAAAAATACTTCCTCTGTCCTACAAGTATATGCTTATTTTCCTTTTTGAAATGTTTCAAATATATTATCTTGTTTCTATATTAAAAAAAAATTGTTCATTTATTAAAACAATCTTATTCAATTTTCCTAATTATAATCATTATTTTTTTAATATTATTCATTAAATAAGGATATATTAAGAAATTAATGATAAAATTTATTTTTTCAATAATTTTTCTTATTCTTCGTAAAAAAGTAAACCATCCTACTCCATCCGTCCCAATTATATAGGATTTTATTCCTTTTTTGGATGTCCCAATTATATAGAAACTTTCATATTTTTTTACTATGATACCTTTATTTAATTTGAAAACTTTAAAATCTTTTGTTAGTTCTAATAATTTTTTAACTTATTAATGAGGGCAAAATGGAAAAATCATTTGTATTCTTTACTTTTCCCCATATAATTTTTAATATGTGTGAAAAGTCAACGAGTCTTATATAATTGGGGAGGGAGTATAAAATTGAAACACATAAAATATAAAATAATTGTATATATTGTTATAAAAGTATAGAAATAATAGAGAGTTTAGAGAGAATGAATTGTAAGGAATTCACAGGAATGAATTTCATTAATAACTGAAACCCTATTTATAAGAAACTTCGAATGGCACAATCGTAATTACATAATTTCATCAGGGGCATAATAGTCATTCACATCAATAGAATAATAATATTTATTCCCTCGAGTGCCTCGTGCCTCACTTCATAACACTCCCCCTTGAATGACTATTAGTACAAATGTCTTCTAGACTTGTTTGGAGAAAAATCCAATGGGAAAAAACTTCCAAACTGATTGTAGAAAAGCTTGGAGTGGTTGTATACTGCTTCATCAAAAACATTGCTCCCCCTGATGTCTATCAGCGGTATAGGAGTATTCACGTGCTGCCTCATTAAAACCTTGTTAAGAAAATCCAGTGGGAAAAAACTTGATCGAAGGAAAAAGAGTACAGCTACTCTATCTGATTTCATATCTTGAGGACGGATATCTTTACTTCTAGTAAAGGATTTCAATATCATCATTATTTGGATCTTAAATCATTATCTCTATTATAACTTGATCAAATAGATACACTGTGTCGATTTCTCTTGTCGTCCTCAATATACCATGAATATGCCTCGTTAAAACCTTATTAGGAAAAACCCAGTGGGAAAAATCCTAATGAAGGAAAAAGAGTACATTATTCATGTGAATACGCCTTTAATATTGCCTCATTAAAAACCTTGCTAGGAAAACCCAATGGGATAAAACCTCAGTTAAGGGAAAAAGAGTGCAATGCGTATTTTATACAAGTATGCTGCAAGCATTTCAAAATCTTTCATAGATTCGTATGAGTATCATATACATTGGTTGATACTCTTCATTCATCTCCACGTGAATGAAATTTTAGATGTTATACAACATCATGTTATATTCAGTGCATATATGCAATCAACAGCTTCGATCTCATTTTCTCAATATATCGAGATATATACCTAAATCTCTTCTGGAGATTTCATATTACTTGAGATTGGGCTGCCTCATTAAAAACCTTGTTTGAGACAAACCCTTTTGGGACAAAAATATCAATCAAGGAAAAGAGTACAACATATGAATTTCGCAACAATATCAATGTAGATATTTTGAGCCGTTGCATGCACTGATACAATAATACATTTGAAACCTCTTCAAGAGTTTCATTCTTATTTCTCATTAAACCCGTGCATGAACACTTTAATCATAAGGGCATATATTTCAGCATTGGCATTTTCGATGGATTTTAATAACCTCACTATTATTGATAGTATGTAGCGCTATCTTTTCATACTGTGTCGACACTTTCAATCTTATTTCTTTCTCCATATCAACATAACTTATCGAGATATCTCATTATCAATCCTCTTGTAGGATTACACAATATAGTTATGTCTATATACTCTCCAAGAGCATATGCCTCCGTTATTAAGACCATCTTTTATAATTTGCTTTGATATATATGATTGGGGAAATCTCATAATATCAACGCTTCTGGCGTGCTAACTTATCAAAGCATCTTAACTGATATATGTGATTGTTCATAGCATCTTTTATGCATCCTTGAATTTCAAGTTCATATTTTAATTGTGAGGATATAGTATGATGCATTTCACATATCATTTTCAGCCTTTAATACTCCCCCTCATGCTAAGAAAATTTAGAACACTAAAACTCATATATGTTCTCATCATTCAGCCTTAATATGGGAATTTATATAGTTTGCATTCTATTCTCGATATTGGCAATTTATTGGAGAATTTTAAATAATTTGCCACATAATATCCCACTTGTATGCGCATACTCAATCCTTCAGGGATTTATTCAAGTATTGGGATATACATTTACTCGCTTTATCATTAAATCTGGAAATCATGCTCATACCGTGAGCAAATATTTCGTAAATTTCAAATTACGAATTATATACCCATGTGACTATCTAGTGGATCCATATTATAATATCTAGTAGTCCACATGGAGGATGAGTAGGCCCATATTTCTCATCCTTTATATATTCCAGATATATTTGGAATTTTATTCTCAACATTGGCCAGTAATTATTTATCGAGAATAATTATTTGAAGAATTCTTCTAATTCTTCACTTGAAATATTGATTTCAATAATTATTTAAACCGGGATGGTCAGTCCGGTTCTGCAAACGAGTATTATTGAACTTTTAGTTCAATAAATTCTTATATCGATTTCACTAGTATCTGTATAGTGCTCAACATGATTTATCATAGAAACAATTCACCGATATATTCCATCATCTTTTGGTGACATTATTTTCTATTTCTGTTCAAACACGGATTTACAGTTCATACGCATCACATCTGGCTACTGTTCAACTGCGGAGTCTTAGCTCTTACGCTTTACAGAGTCGTAACTCATACGCTTTATGTTACTATTTTAACGAGGAGTCGTATCTCATACGCGTCGTATTATTCTATAAATAGATCATCAAAATTATCGCAAAATTCATCCTAATAAGAGTCCATATCTTATAATGGATCATATGCTCTCAAATCTTCGAAAATACTATCCATCATTACCGATCAAAATTTTAAAAAGAATTTATCGATATAGACTCGAAAGGTTGATGATGCTAATGAATAAGGGCATCCCAGGAGATGTTCGATATTTGATTGAAGCAAAGGTTCGATTATCTGGGGAGGTTTCGATTCCTTCTAAATTCATGCCTGGTATGGGTAATTGTAGTTTTTCAAAGAAACGGGGAGCAAAAAGACTAGGAGGGTGCTACAAATGTGCTCGGTAGACATGTGACACTCGATGTAAATCTGTGGGGTATTTGTCCAGAAATCGAGAAGATAAAATAGCATTCATTAAGGATGGATTGAGTAAGGAGCCTTTGGATGATATTCAACAGGCTCTTGAGACACATCCTAGTTTGCATGTGCAAGGTGAACTGATGGCCTTATGGGCCAAATTCAAAAATCAACAAGCACTTTATAGTTTTGAAATACTTATTTTAAAATATCATGTTTGTAAATTTAGTAAAATAACTTAGTATAATGATTTTCCCATATTTGTATAAGGCAAATTTATGTAATAGAAGATCAATATTTTTCTTTTATTTGTAAATATTATTTTTCGATTTTAAACTTTTTATTTTCAATCACCGACAGATATATGTCATTTTCACTTAAATTTTTCTGCCTTTTTCTCTTTTATATTTGTCAGAAAGTAAATAGTGCAATCAATTATTGATTTGAAAATTTATCTTTAAATAGAAGGGTTCATGTATCTCTCATTCATATATTGAAAACTTTTAGTTTAAATAGAGATATGGAGACTGAGATAGCGATGGGAATTTTAGAATCATTTTATGCAAGTTAATCTTCACCTCACCTGATTAAAACTGTATGTGTTCTTGGTGGATCTAGACTGATAGGTGATATCCAATATATAGATATGGCAAGCCAACTTATAAGGGAGTTAGGGAAGCACAACATCAATATACTCTATGGCGGGACTAATACCAAACTTTTAAAAAGTCTTACAATGACCGCACAATTATGGGGAATAAAAGTGTAAAGTGTAATACCTTTTCATCTGGTTGAAGCTAGCAATCGTATTGGATCTAGTACTATCATAGGTTCAGCTGGGTTGGTGCTACAAGCGCAATCCATCCACAACTGCATGATGTATATGATGAACAATAGTGATGCTTTCATTGTTCTTCCAGGCGGCTATAACACACTGGAGGAAATATTCAATATAACATCATGGGCACAGTGGAACGTTCATACCAAACCCATAGGTTTGTTGAATATTAATTATTTCTTTGATGGTTTGCTAGCATTTCTAGATCAGGGTGTAGAACATTAATTTATTTCTCGTTCAGCGAGAAAAATACTTAATTCTGCCAATACAGTTGCTGATCTACTCATCAAGATTCAATCATATATTCAAGAGTCTGTGGAAGCCCAGGTTCGTCGGTCACAAACCATCGGTGTCAAGCAGAAAAGAGATTCAGATCCTTTGGATCTCTCATTATGAACCCTGATGTTGGGGGTGGCAGAGTTACGGAGTATTTATACTCTCGAAATGCACCCTTCCTTTATGGGTTCAATATGTATTTTCTTTTCGCATTTCTATATTTTCGAGTGTTTATTACCATCTTTGATATTCTCAATATGTTCCACTTCGACTGTTTTGTACTTCTTCTGGAGTAATAATAATAATATCATATTGACTTTATTCAAATATAGAAATCTAGTGATTATGCTTCTTCAAGGGCATTTTATTCTCATATTAATACAATCTCATATCATCGATGAGATTACTTCATATAATCTCTCCATGCGATATATTTTCTTTGATTTATCAACATGGGATCTATTGAGCATTTTACTTTCATCTATTTATCCAATGGTAACTTCAGGTACCACTTACTCAATTTTCTCCATCAATATTCAATAGACGTGCAATAATTTTCTCTTTTATCACAATGAGATTCTTTGAGCAATTTCATTTAATCAATACATACAACGGTAAATTCTGGCATCACTTGCTCAAATCCCTTCTTTAATATCAATAGAATATTCATATCGAACATATATAAATCAGTTATCCAATTGTGGGGTTTAATCCAACCACATTTGTAATAAGTATTCTAAACGTGTGGTATAACCCACCACATTGAAAATATGCATACTAATCATGTGATATAACTCACCACATTGGAAATATATGCGAAATTTAAAGTGCGTAAATTTAAATTGCAGAAATTAAATTTCCTCCAATAGGTGGTCGAACCTACCTTATGGGAATTATTGCAATAAATATAAATTTACGGAATTTAAATTGCGAGAATTAAATTGCATAACATTTAACTACTTCTTCAGGAGTAGGTTCTGCTTAGTAGAAGGTATTACCCTTCACTTAGCATATAAAGTGCATAAATATATAAAATCTTCCGTTTAGTGATGGTTGAATCCATCATCGGTAAGAAGGTATTGTAGTATTTAAATTGCAATAAATAATGTGCGAAAATTAAATATCTATAGAAGCAAATTTGTTCTAACTATTTCTTCCAAATATAATTATCGTCAAAATAAACGGCCTTAAATCGAAATATCTCACACAATCACTACGATTCTGTATTACTGGCAGTGCGTGGCGCGACATATATTTCTTTATAAAACATTAATACATACTCTCTTTGCCGCTACGATTCTTGGCTGTGGCGATGCTGGCAAGTGCGTATACACATATTTCTTTATTAAATTTTAATAGTATAAGGATTAATACGTAAATATTCACAAGTTTAATGACCATCCTTTGATTTTTCAAAGTTTTGATACTACTTTATAAATTTTGAAATTTTAATATATTTCAAAATGAACTGTTATATTATCAATATTGGTGTCAAATTGAAGATCTCGTTAAATCGAGTATAATGGAGTCAAGAAAATTTAATTTTAATAATGTATGCTCCTTATATCTCGAGAAAACGAATGTTATAGTTTAATATATTATTATATTATATATATTACTTTTTCGTATATAATACATATATAATTTTTGTATATAATATATATAATATATATATCTTAACTTTTCGTATAATATATATTATAATATAATATAATATATATAATAAAGTAATATATATATATACCTTCGTCCTTTTTGGTTTGTACGTAGAAATTAGCCACAATTCCATTTTCTCCACAAAATTTGGTCTGAAAGTAATTTTATTATTCCATGAAGGCTGATCTTTGAACTTGTTTTTCTCCATCTTATGGTAATTTTTTCATGTCATTTTTGGTATCAATGGACTCGCCTCGTCGAGAACTTCGCTGATGTGGTGTCGTTTTACTTCTACGTCAACTTGTTTGGCAGGAAAAAGGAGTTGAAGCGATGATTGTGAAATGAATATATAAACATAAATGAATTATTTCTTCTGTGTATATTTTTATGCAAAATAATTTTAGTGTAATAATCCTGGTTTACGTCTGTAGATCATCTATAAGATCAATCAGAAAGATACTCCTTCTTATTACTCAAAAAGTTAGAAACTCGTGCTGATAACGTGTTATAAAAATATAGAAATAATAGAGAGTTTAGAGATAATGAATTCACAGGAATGAATTTCATTAATAACTGAAATCCTATTTATAAAAAAACTTCGAATGACACAATCGTAATTACATAATTTCATCAGGAGCATAATAGTCATTCACATCAATAGAATAATAACATTTATTCCCTCGGGTGCCTCGTGCCTCACTTCATAACATATATAATCGAAAATAATGAAAAAAAAAATATTAATTGCCATTCGACTCATGAACATTTACAGCAACATCAAGAATATCTGAAGGTTCGTCGCAGTATCATCTTTGACTTTGAAATGGCAACTCTCCAACTTCCCATTATCGACCTCGCGTCGTTCGATCACATCTCTACCGCTCTCTCGATTCGTCAGGTAAATTATTAATTCTCTCGCCGCAGTGATTAGATGCATAATTCTGTAAAAAATTGATGTTGCGGAGCAGGCAGAAAATATTTAGAGTTTGTAATTTGTTCTAGCTTGTTGTTTCTCGTGTGTGCTATTGGACAATGTTTAAGCTATTGAACTGAATTTGTGTCACAAATTCAAAACTCGATCAACAAACCCAGATACATGAATGCAGACGTTCAATTTTCGAACTCAGAGTGCTCGCTGATTTGTTGAATAAATGATAGGCCAGTTCATACTAACATTCTCAACACAGCTTAGGATATTGCTCACTAGAATTTGCTCTTGCTGCACATTTGTTAACTGCATTTTAAGTAGGCCAGTCTACAATAGTTCTGTTTTTTAGTCCATTTCCTGATTTCCCTGTCTGTAATCATGTGGAACTCATTCTCCATCGGAATCCCCTGCAACTCCAGTGTAGATCATTCCAATTTGAATGATATGCTACTATTTTTAAAGTGGAACCGGATGGGATTAAATTGGTCCTATATATCCATTCCTAGAACCATATCAGTGCCTCCCAATTTCAGAACGCGTTGTTTGAATTGAAACTCCAAATTTTGCATGGTCCAAATAAGAGGGTTGCACTCAGCGGTACTGTTAACTCTTCTTTGTTGGCCACTGTTACTCTCACAGGAACAGTCAATTCCAGCTGACATCTCATCCCATTAACCAGGTTCTCATCAACAAAACTGTGGCTTCTGGGTACTACCATTGTCAATCAATATAACTATATGCCTCCTCCGGATCTCCCAGCAAATTTGGTGGTTTCAGGTCGAGTACTTCTAGCCAAGGCATTAATGGAGATCTCTAGAATCTCTTCTTGCCTTCCCTTTTAATTTTGAACTTCATTCCCTGCAAGACCTCTCATTCCTCATCCAACACCATATATTCCAAGAGCTTATTTTTACAAACATGTCCAGGATTGTACTTTTCATCGCACTTAAAGCATAGCTCAAGGTTCCTTTTGGTCTTTATATCTGCTGGGGATTGTGTTTTGTATTTGAAGGGTGGTTTTCAGTAACAGGGTTATGGTTGGTACTTGTCAGGGTTTTTTGTAAGTTGCCCATTTGTTCTATGTTTGAGTCTTAGGATATTTTCTAGGTTGTTTAATAGCATTCATGCCTGATTCTTGTCAGAGTGCTATTTCAGAAGTACTGTCGATGGTAGAGAGGTTCTTGATCTTCAGAATGGCTCTAATTTCCTCCTTGAATGTAGGGCTGAAGAATTTAATAAAGTAGGAATCTGGGCTATTATGTCGGACTTGCATAGCATCAGCTTTCAGCTTCTCAACCTGCTCCTTGTATTGAGCCACACTACCTTTCTTTTTAATCTTACTGAGGAATTCTGTGGGTCCTTCTGCAAATCTCATGCATGGAGCCTGCGCAAGAGTATCCCAGCAAGCATCAGAGTTAGAGGCTATGAACATTGGAACTAGTTATCAGCCTTCCCTTTTAGTATAACTAGGCGAACCAAACTTTCAGATCTTCTTCGACCTGTTGAGTCTGAAAATACTTCGTGGCCTTTATAACCCACTCTTTCAGGCCTTCTCCATCAAAGAAAAGGAAGTCCGCCATGGGTAATCTGGATTGCAAACTGTTCTCTCGAGAACTAGAGCCCCTACTTCCATTTCCGTTTCCAGAGGGGTGAGGGAATAGACATTTATTAGGGTGCGAGACTCTCATCCTCTATTTGTTTCTTCTTATCAGACCTTTGGCTACTCAATTGGGCAATCATAGGGACCTGCTCCTCGTATTTCTGGTTCATTTCGTGCATCATCGAATCTTGTTTAGCCCCTGGTTATTGGTTGCCTTGATGTGTTCACTTACTTCAACCGTTTCTGTATCAAGTTTCATTTTCTGATGTCTTGTGATGTATTTCTGTTCTCTGTTGCCATTTTCCCAGAATTGAACTGCTGTGGTACAAATTTATCCCAAATTCAAAACGCAATCAACAAACCCAGATCCATAAATGCTGAAATTCAATTTTCGAACTGAAATTGGTCACTGATGTGTTGAATATATGATTACCCAGCTCATAATATTCATAAAATAAAGCTTACAAAATAGAAATGGAGGTTCGAGGAGGAGAAGAGATGAATCCTGTCGAAGATATAGACAGGGAGAGAGAATTGCAGACTAAGCGCTACCAAAACTACCTTTTTTTTTCTCTCCTCCGGCTCATGTGATTAAAAGATATTCAGCTAAAAGACATAAAGGGACCGGATTATTCATGTGAGATGGATTCAGAAAAAGGGGAGGGGGGATAATCCAGAAACTATTCGTATATATATTTCACAGAAACGCGAAATCGAAGTAGGTGACAAAGTAGTTGGAAGATGGATCTTAAAAGTGTGTTTCACTTATTACAATTTGCACGCCTATCAAAACAACGGCGTTTTGGCACGAGAAGAAAATCCTAATTGAAATCCCTAAGTCTCAATTGCTCTGCTTTGAACAACGTCATTTTTCTTCGCATTTTGAATTCCTACTCAAGCACTTCAAATTGCTCTCTTCTTCCCTTGTTTCATCACGCGTCTTCGTCCCAAAAACTTACCAGATCGCTGGTTGCCATCATAACAATTTGTGAATTTGATTATCCATTCAGTTGTGTTATTTCTCCTATTTGAAAACTAGATGCTATGTTGCTGGATATGATCTGGTGTGTTGAGGTAAACTTTTATTTAGTTAAAAACGAACTTTTAGGTTGAAATGCGGGGAAAACCACGACACCATGGATAATAATTAGTGATGAAATGAGGTGTTTGATTGGTATTGATGTTTGACTTTGACTTTGACGTTGACTAATAATATAAGTTAATTTTTAGGTAGACAAAAGTCAAAATGAAAGGCTTTGTTGTGGTAAAGATTGGTCTATGAATAAGTGAATTTTTTGTTTGACGGTTTTACTGGCATGGCAAAGATGTTTTGTTAGTGGGATCATTTGAGGGTTTATCATTTTAGTTAATATTAAATTTCTAATATAATTCTTTCTCCTAAAAAATATGGTGTTTTGATAAACAATTGTTCTACTCCGTAAATGTATAAAATTTCTAATCTATTTGAAAATTCTTGTGATAGGCTACGAGTGAAGTATCTCCATAAGTAAACTACTAATTCCAAATAAAATTTTATAGCATCCATGAAAAGAATGTATCCTAGAAAAATCTGTAGCTCCTTTGTACCTCTAAAGAATTGGATCCATTTCTTTTCTCCGGTATGCATTCAAATTGCTGCAGAAGTTCTTCAATAATTATCTTCCGATTCTCACTTATATGGCTCATATTTCGTTGCCTGAAATTTAAGTTTTCTTGAAAGCATGCTCACAGCACAAGTGGCTTTGTAGGCATGCATGGAATGCGGTTTCTTTTACCTTATAAACCATGGTGTGGAAGGAGAGTTGTTGCATGAAGTGTTTGAAGGAAGCAAAAAATTTTTTGCACTCCCACTTGAAGAGAAGAAGAAACTACCTCGCAAAGAAAATAGAGGTTACACCCCACTGTATGCTGAAAACCTTGACCCTTTGTCCAGCTCTAAAGGTCTGTCCTTCGCTATGTGACTTCTAATATGAATTATTTGCGATTTTGATATTGTTTTAGTAGAGAGTGATGCTCTTAACTAACAGTGTTTTTCGTAGATTAGCGGCAAACCAATATATCCTCATTTTAAATTAGATTGGTTGGAGATGAATGTAAGGCCTTGTTCTATACACCTTATTTGTTGTTTACTTGAATTTCGTGTCAGAAGTGTAGTTGAGGATTGGAGAAGATGTAAGAAAAAATATAAACAAATTGTCAAATCAATATTTGAGTGGTTGAAAATGATGAGAGAGAAAAATAAATGTAAATTGATGAAATTTAATGTGTATAGAACATGGCCTAAATTAGACTGGTAGAGCAACAGCACCAAGACAGCTTCTTCTTTTTTTTTTTTTTTTTTTTTTCGGTGCTTTTGAGTTCTTAAAGAAAGGAGGTGATGAAGGACATTAGTTATTTGTATGGTGTCATCAAATGTGATTGTGATTAATGGAGAACCGAGCTCTGCACTAACTCTCGATGACAAATTAAAATTAGGTGACTCAAAAGAAACCTTTCACATTGGGTCTCTTGATGACACGACAGGCGGATACTTGAATCAATGGCCATCAGAAGGTACTTGCAACTTTCTTGTGCCTAAACATCTATCGTAGCATGTTGATAACTTGATTTTTCAATCATTATTGGGATTTGTTAATTTATTGAGGAAAATGCTGTTTGTACCAACATTACCTATAACTCTTCACACAATGCTGATGTGGCATAATGTGTGGGAAAGACTTGGGTAAATGAATTTAATTTAGTTGAAAAGACCATGTAAAAACGTAATTGCAACTAATGCCAAATCATCGTGTGACCCGCGTATTATTATGTACAAAGTGAAGGATTGATTTTTTATTATTTATTTTATTTTATTATTATTTTTTTAATGCTATATGAATTTTCAAATTTTCCATGTTCAATGCCCATGTGTCCCTTTAACCGTTTCTAAATATTTTGCGATGTTCCTAATGTAAATTTATTATCTATTTTCGGGGGTGTGTGTGGTGGAGTTGGAGGGTGGTGGGTTTCTTGACATTTACAAATTTGTTCGTGCTCGTCCACAGATATTCTGCCATGCTGGAGATCTACCATGGAAGAATACTACAAAAGAGTTCTGTAAGTGTTATAAAATATAGCAAAGCTATTTTCCTGAAGTTACTGACGATTGCATTTTTGCTCCTAGAATATCTTATTTTCATTTCTTATTTAGAACATGCGTCTTATGAAAACTAATATTCTATCTGCTACTGCTTTGCTTTGCTACTTCAGGGATGCCGGAAAAAGACTCTTGTCATTAGTTGCTCTGGCGCTGAAGTTAGAGGAGAACTTCTTTTGTGACACTGGGGCCCTAAACCAGCCAGACGGTTTTCTTCGCTTGCTGCACTATCCAGGTTTAGTATCTCATTTCAAATAGTCAAATTTTTTCTACTGATTGCTTGCAGTAAGTGTTAGCGCCTCCTTTGCATTGTTCCCTGTGGAGAGTATGGAACATGTGTTGCCCGTCACCAAACGTGTTGTTTCTCCTCCTCTCTTCATATCTTTATTTCTGCTATTTGATTGTAGCTTGTAGCTCTATTTTATAAAGTCATCTTACAGGTGACTTAAGACTTGGCGATGAAGAAACGTACGGTGCATCCGCTCATTCAGATTATGGGATGATAACTCTTCTGGCAACAGATGGTGTAGGTGGGCTTCAGGCATGTTAGATTTCTACATTCTGTATCACAGCTTCGATTTTTTTCTTTTTTGCTTTGTTTTTTTTTCCTTTAAGTAAATGTTTCACTTTTAATATTATCTTTTTTATGCTATTGACAGGTTTGCAGGGATAAAACTAAGGAGCCACGGGTGTGGGAAGATGTCCGTCATGTCCCTGGGTTTGTTCGAATTTCTAGTTTAAAGCTATTGTGATATCTTGATTGCCACGCTAATCACCATTTCATAATCAGGCTAAACGGGATCCAATCACATAATTCAACTAATGAATTTTACTTGTTTGTTTGAATTAATGATATGATAAATTAGTAATCCACCGTATCCCTCATGTTTTATAATCCATCTTGATTAGGTTGATGTCCAAAATATCTGGGAAAAAGTCTTGTATTTAAATGAAAATGCATGCAGCTCTTCTTGTGTCACTAAGAGCTTGTTTGGGGGATGCTCTTTGGAAAATGACTTACGTGTAGTTACAAAATAATTAACTTGCGGTTAAAACTGATGTTTTGAAAAAATGTTACCAAGCTCTAAAATGTGTTCGGCATCATAAGACAAAAGGTTGGACTAGTTTTTGTAGAACAGTTAAAAGGGAAAACGCTTCAAGAATTTTTTTTGTTACAAACTTGAATTTTTCTTATTGATCAATTTTGCAACATGTAAAGAAATGATTAATCATGAGTTTAAATTTCGAAGGCAGATAGGTACAAAACTATAAGGGTGATAGCCTACCCATTTTACCACTTTTTTCAATTTTTTTATCCATTTTTATCCATTCTTTCTTTTAGTCAAATTAATCATATTCACATATTTCGTTGGACCTATATGTGCTACACAAATCTTCATCATTCAACTCTATTAATTCTCTCTCCTCTTTTACATACAAATCTATAAAAAATCATAAAACAATTCAATCCTATCACCTCCTATGTTTGAACTTGCATTGCTTCTTTTAGCTACATTCAGCCCCCGCTAGGGAGTAGATTATAATGGTTTTTAAAGTTGTATTATGTAAAAGAGGAGAGAGAACGAGTGGAGTTGAGTGGTTGAAATTTGTGGATGTGATTAGATATGTGGATGCGATTGATTTAGGATAAAGAAAGAATGGATAAAAAAGTTGTAAAAAATTGTAAGAAGTTGTAAAAGTGGTTGGTGAACGGGCCCTCAGTTGTATGCAAATAAGAAGCTCAGTTTTCCGAAATTTTTATATTTTTTCTCCAAAACTGTTGACTGCAGGGCCTTCATTGTTAACATCGGTGACTTGATGGAGAGGTGGACGAATTGCTTGTTTCGGTAATTCATCACCTCGACACTTTAGAAGACATTTTATTCATGTGTTATTCTTGTTACATAGTATTTATCAGTGGAATTGAGATGAATAAAAGAAACCAACTTGGCTATTCTTCATGCTGCTATATTCTACACAGGTCAACCTTGCACCGAGTAATGCCAACAGGAAGACAGCGATACTCGGTAATAAAATCTAATCTTCATTTCTGTTCTTATTTGTGCTAGTGCCTCAGATATCGAAGAATTCATGCTCTTTGAGGATTGTGAATTAACCTCCCAGGGTAAAAGTTATGTATGATATGCTGACTAATTTATTGTGCACTTAGTAGATGGCTTTCTTTTTGGATCCAAATCCAGATTGTGTTGTAGAATGCATCAAGACTTGCTGCAGTGAATCGCATCCTCCAAGGTTTGAAATTTTTTGCCTTTTATGTTTTCAACTTGGGAATTACGAAATGGATCAATGCCATAGTTTTGTTCTTTATATCTTCTTGTGGTTTGACTTCTTACAGATTTGCTCCAATCCGCAGTGGGGACTACCTGGAAGAGCGATTTAAGCTTACATATGGCTCAGCATGAAATATGAGTACGTTAGTTTAGGAAGTCTTTACGAATCAACAAATATTTCATTTGAAAGTTGAAGGGATTTTACCGTGAATGTAAGTGTGTGTAATTTATTAAAAAAAAAAAAAAGTAATCATAATGTATGTAACGGTGTAGATGTAAAAAGAACAATATCATATTTGATTGTGTGAGTAACTCTCTCATATACATTTGCTGGCTTGAGGACTTCTAGTCAAATTGCAGGTTAGTTAAGTCCATATTCTAGGGAGGCTTTTAAATTCGTAAGGGATTAAAAATTAAACCAAGTGATTTTGAACGATGAGAAAAATCAATATTGCTTTGGTGGTGGGTCTAGCATCTAATTGGTATTTGCTTCGGTACACGTCACGATCTAGGTCAAGTAAGATGATCTTGGGCGGATGGTGTCACACATGCTAGTTGCATAGTTTCATGTCATAATGAAATTTTACTTGACCGTGAGAGCACCGCCACCACGAAACAAGAGTTACGAATTCTGCAGTTATGGTGCAATTTGCTGTACAAGTTTGTTTCTTTGAATCCCGTGAGAGCACCGCCACCATGAGTAAATATTCAGCAGTTAGTTGATGCATGATCTTCTCTATTAGCGATCAAACTAGTAGAGGAGAATCCTTCTAGAGTACAGGATATCCAGGGTAATGTATACCATATTTCTCTAATTTTGAACCCAAATTAGGGTACTAGTTTAGATAATCCTTTATAAAACAGTTCTTATGGTCTTTACATATTTTGAGCTTAAGAATTCAGAGAAGACCTAAGTTCAATTGAACGAACTTGGAGAGATGTGGGTCTCATTGCTCAGATCTAAACCGGCCCTATGCATAGGCGGTCTAGGCAACTATCTAAGGTCCCAAAAAATTGGTTAGCCCATGGACCCCTGAAAAGAGTAAACAGTCATTTAACTTTTGATAAAAAAGAATTATGTCGTGTTCAATTATTGCAGTCTAGATATGAATTCATGCTTAAATTAAAGTTGATAAAAGCCTATCTTCGATCAAGAATATCTTAAAGAGATGTTAAATGTATTCACAATAATGTATTGAAAATCATTTTTCAAAATATATTGATTGTAATAGTTGAATTATCTGATGTGTTACATCAAAATGTTCGTAGATTAAATATATAAAATGAACTTCAAGTTTTACATTATGATTACCACTACTGCTTCGGGAGTTTTTATTTAGTGCAAATTATGATCGTTCTCTATGAAATTTTTTGTGATTTTTTAATTATCATCGATAATTGAAGACCTCAATGTAGACTTTTGTCTAGGAGACTCGAATTCTCAAGGCCAGCACAAAATATTTCACTTACGTTTTGCACTAATTTTTGGCACATTTCTGAGAGCACTATCGATGGGGAAGATACGAAAAAATTCTGGTTCGGCCTGGCCGAACTTTCTTAAGTTTGGCCACACTCACAAGCCAGAATGCAGGGGGCCGGGGGGTTCCACTTCCTCTCTCACGTTATGGTTCGGCCATAACTTCCACATGACGGAACCATAACATTCCTGGGGGAAGATATTATAGTCTTGAAGTCCAAACTTCAAAGAGTGGGGGTGGGGGTGGAAATTGAGTAATTGACTTTGTCTCAAAACTTTGACCACCGTTGATGAGCTTCCCTCGCAATTACTCAACACCAATGGAACGGAACCCACGTGTCAAGTCATGCATTTCTACGAAATTTTGAGTTTCATGCAACCGCCTACCTATGACCTTTTTCTTTTTCAATTTTGGTGTGTTTTTGTTGTCACAATAGACAACCATTGAAATCTCAATTCCACAACGGATAATAATTTGATAATTATGTGTCTCGTGTGTCATGTGCTGTTAAATTAAAGTTTATAGATGTGTCTACGATTAAAATTTCACTATATATCGATATAATTTAAATTTATAGTAGAAATATATTGATTTTTATAGACGGAGGTCTATTTATGAAATTTGCTTAACTCGTCGTCTAAAATCACAAAGTACTTCTGTGACTAATTTTTGGAACTGTCAATTTTTATTTGCAACTCTGGTCCCTAAACTTTGAAGAAAAGTTCAATTAAAGACATAATCTTCAAAAAAGTACAATTGACTCCTATACAATTTTTGAAAACAAGTATAAGGAAAATTGGCAATTGCAGCTAACACATCATCTGAAAATTTTGATAAAAATTTATTAATAACATAATAACCATTTATGATCTCTCCTTATAATTTTATGAAAAGTTTATATATCTTAGCAAAGTGTGTGTTAGGGAACAATTATATGTAGCTATACATAATAATTAAAAACAAAATTATAGCATGTTTGATAAACTTAAAATAAGCTCTTTTTTAAACTTTTATTTGGTATTACATATTCTCCAGAATATTATGCATTTTTCATGAGTCATAACCTCTTTAACTTTTTAATACATAATCCACGAAAAAATCACTTTCATTATCGAAAAAGTTTAGGAGACCAGCACTTAATTGCAGAAAACACAAATATGAGAGAGAGAGAGAGAGAGAGAGAGAGAGAGAGAGATGATAAGAATTAAATAAATTATTATGCTAATGTAACATCAGCTATCATTTTCAAGTTATATATTGGACATCATGATTATATTATATACCAACGAAGTATAATATAAGCAAACATAATGTTTTTTTAAGGAAAAAATAATAAAAATAAAAACTAAAAATGGAAGCCGATCATTCCAGAGCTCTATTATGAAATTTTGATTTTGAATATTGCAGGTATATATAAATAATGAGTGTAATTCGAATGACATCATCTCAAACATAATATAAAGAGCTCGCTTGCGGTTTTACGTTAGTTAATTCTATTAGATGGGTAGCAAATATATCTACCTATTAATTATTAAATATATAAAAAGAGAAGTCAATGTTTTTATTCTCCAGCCCATTCTCCGTTTGTCTCTAATTTTCTTTATTTTATTTTATGTTATTTTATTACTTTTTTTTTAAATTGATTACAGTTACAATTCCAAAGGGTAATCTACACTTTTTTGTTGTTAGATTTTCCTTGGTTATCTCAATTACATCTTTGGGGAGCTATCTTTAACCTTTATGTTTCTTGCTTTTCAATCAACACAATTTTCTTCAAATTTTTTATGTTAGATATTTTGCTTCCAAAGATTTTAGATTTTCTTTATTTTATTTTATGCTATTTTATTAGATTTTATTATATTTTCTTTAGAAGTGGATTCCAATTACAGTTCCAAAGGGTAATGTTACATATTTTTGTATATTTTTCTCGAGTTTTTAATCAACACAATATTCTTCAATTCTTTTATGTTAGATATTTTGCTTCCAAATATTTTAGATTTTCTTTATTTTATTTTATGTTACTTCATTAGATTTTATTATATTTTCTTTAGAAGTGGATTCCAATTACAGTTTCAAAGGGTAATGTTACGTATTTTTGTATATTTTTCTCAAGTTTTTAATTTTTTTTCTCTAATCGAATTAATTAAATTTGTTCACTCAGGTTTTTTGGTTCTATTTATTTATTTATTTATTTTTTTGGTTCTTAACTAAGATATTAAGGTACAATATAATTACAGTTAACATATACATTATTATAGCTACAATTATTTATTTCACTAATATTAAAGCTAAAATATTTTTTCTCATTGATTACTTCACATATTATTATTAAATTTCGATAAGTTTTTATACTAATTTGCCAAATTTATAAATCTACACGATCTATTAAATTTTGTTCTCAACTACTTTGATAATATCAACTAAAAAAACAAAAGATAAAGTCTCTTTGATGTCCCATACGTCCATCATATCAACAAAACTTTTTTGCAACATAAATTCTTTCTCTTTTATTACTTCACACATTATCATTGAATTTCAATAAACTTTTGTAGTAATTTGCCTTATCGACACTAGTCATATCATTTAAATATTTTGGCAACATAAATTATATTCTTTTTTCTCTTTGATTACTTCACATATAATCATTGAATTTCGATACACTTCATGTACTAAATTTTCCTTATCAAAATTTCTTAACCACCAAATAATAACTCTTCACTTTGTCATATAAATATTATATAATTAAATTTTATACAAATAAATTACACCAAATGATACTTCACATATTGATTTGGGTTGACGAAAGGAAGCTTCTTTGAGTGATGAAATATGCGTGTGATGAAAACTTTTTTGTGGTGCTAATATATTCATTAATTTTTAACCATTCAACTCAAAAGGTCAACTTTGAAAACAGAAAAGTTAAAAAGGTTCAACCAAATATTTATTTATACCTTAAAAATATATTCTTTAATATTTTTATATAAATAGTTGCAGTATAAATAAATAAACAAATAAAAAATATGTAAATAAATTTATCAAATTTTATTTTATTCATGTTAGTGATTTCTGTGTATCGCACAGGGATAAACATTAATAGAACATAATACTAATTGCAAAATATTATAAACAAATAATATTGATTGAAGAAAAAAGTTGATGTAATATATTAGCAAGATATTATTATTGAAAAAGGCATGTATTTGTACCTTCTTGTTAGTAAATGTAATATTTTCATTGTAACAATTACTAACAGTTATTTTAAGTTTTCTTTGTTGAATCAAACTACAATACCCCATAATTTTTAGGGTGTGTTTGATTGGAAAATCGGAATTTGGTTGGAATGAAAATAATTTCTAGGTAAATAAATTCTAAAGAAAAAGTTTTCAAGGGAAAATAGTAGTTGTAGGTATTTGATTGTAAGTTAATAAATTATGTTATTTTCCTTATTTTTGCATTTGATTCATAATATTTTCCATGAAATTTGATAATTTTCTTTATCTTTAAGATTAAAGTAAATTGTCCATTCAAAGAAAAAGGAAAATCCAAAGTTTTCCAGGAAAAGCAAAAACCTTCTGATGGGCACGAAACACATGTGGAAAAATCCACAAGTGCACGGGTGGTGATCAAGTAATAAAGTGGATTTTTTGAGTCCGGGTTATCATACCCACTAGGATTGGTATTTGCAATCGAGTCACTTATTCTAGCATAAAAACAAAGCAATATACAAGATGGAGGAAGAGCTAACTAAACTAAGCTAAACGATAAAGGAAATAACAACATAAAACGGGAATGAATGGGGATGAACTAGGATAAAATGATAGTTGGGAGTCATGACTTCACTTAACCAAAGCCTAATCAATCATCGTCTATCACAATATATTACTCATTTTCTATGTTAGATCCGACTTTCCAAACTTAGCCAATTGCCACACTTGAGTGTCAGCCGCCCTAATCAATTGGTTAACTTACAATATCTCTATGTAGGTAATCCCAACGATTGCATTAAACATTGTGAAAGTAACTCAATGGATCACTTAGGGGTAGTAGAGTGTCTCTACCTACTCCATTATGTAACTTAGGGCATTTGCTTCCGTGGTCTAAAATGCACCGCCTCTCTCGAGGTCAACACAAATCACAAACACATATTTGATGATCAATCAAAAACATGGATAAAAGTTCAAAAGCAAACACACATGAAATGAGACAAACACAATTCTATAAACATGTAAATCAATCAAGTTAGGCTAAGGTTCATCAATCATCCCAACATTACAATAATTAACTCATAGTGAAAAGAATACAAGACATTAATACATAAAAGCACAAATGGAAAGGAAAAATGGAAAGAACAAGAAACAAACTAAGAATCTCCCTTGTAGTTCACATTCTTGGTGCTTCCATCCCCACCATCATCTCTTCTTGATTCTTCACTTTTTACTCTAAGACACAATCCCAATGCAACCCCTAAACTAAAGGAAAAGAAGACGAAATAAGAAAAGGAAGAAGAAAGAAACCAAAAAAAAAAAAAAAGAGAGAGAGAAGAGAAAGGAGGAAGAAAAGAGGAAAAATGTAAAACCCTAATCTAAGAACTAAACTAGAATTGAAAATTGCGGGTGCATTTGGTGTGTTAAAAAACCCCAAATTTGTCCTCCATTATACCCAAAAAGTCCCTCAAGAAGTGTGAGAATAAAGGAGAAAATGGAGAAACAAAATGCCATTTTCGCACCTTTTTTTGCTGTTGGGAAGGGTTACGGCCATAACCCCTTGGGTTATGGTTGTAACCTCAGAGTTATGGCCGTAATCCCCTGAGGTTGCGGCCATAATCTCGCATTAGTTGGTTTGGCCAAGTTTCTCCATGTGGAAATTGCACGCATGATCCCCAACTTTTACTTTGTTACATTTTGGTCCTCAATATTTGAATTTTTTTACAAAAAGGTCCAAATTAAATTGCATCCAAAATCCTTTAACTTTTGGAAAGTTCCAAGTTGGTCCCCAAACTTTGGAAATCTGATGCTTTTGGTCCTTTTTCTCCCTTTTGGCTTGTTCTCGTCCCAATTGAAGTATATGCCTAAAAACACAATAATTACATATAAATAAGTAGATATCCGTTTGATCTAATGATAAATTACTCATTTAAAGATATAAATAAGTGTGTACAATGCACATTTATCACCTTCCCCTCACAAAGGAAAACATTTTCTCTCAAAATAAAGAAAAGTGAGCACATGAGCCATGCCAAGGAAAACCTTTTCCAGGAAAAGTTTGTGCAATCAAACATGCCAAAAGCTGGAAAATGGTGAAAAATGCCAAGTTTTCAGAAATCTGGCCAATCAAACACTCCCTTAGTGTTGTTTGTTGATTGCCAAGAATGAAGGCCAGTAGATACTTCTTGTCTCTATCTTCTCCTCCATTCACCTGTACGCTAGGACACATTAGAGGCATTGACCACTGGGGACCTCCGTTTTAGACAGCAGGAGAGGTAGTGATCACACGCACTCCAACGATCAAGTTAGTTATCTTATAGTTGATGAGGATAATGAGGGCGTAGGTGAGGTGAAGGAGCCTGAACTGAAGCATTATGGAGACCCGACTTGGTAGAATCAGATTCTTGTGACTGAGCATGTATGTGTGAAGACTTACTTGGTTTCGAGCTCTCTCTCTCTCTTATTTATACCTAACTTGGGAGTTTTGGGGGTTGGCGAACATGGGTTTGTTCTCATGCGAGGACCAGGGTGCTCATTCGTCTCTACTGCCTCAATGGAGTTGGCAAGGTTTAATGTGGGGCCTAACTATTAGCCCCCTTAGCTACGTGGTAGTCGCCTGGGGAAATTGGCCCACTAGTAACATTCTTCTTCTTTACTCTTCACAAATAATATATTATGGGCCTATTTAGCATAATTGTTGTTAGTAAAGCTTTTAGTGGTAGAGTTTTGTTAAAACCCTTTTGATTATTTGGATATAAATTTAAAAAGTGTTTTAATGCATTAATTATGTTAAAGAAACAAAAAGGTTTCTTTTAAATATATTATTTACATCGTTTATATATATATATATATATATATATATATATATATATATATATATATCAATTACAAACTAGAGCTTTTTAGAGAATGAAATTTTAAGCTTCTCTAAAATAGTTGTATAAAGTTATTTTTTAGTCAAGCAAGTGCTTATTAAATATGCAATCAATCACATATAAATTTAACTAAAATAACTTTTATTATTTAAGAAGTGTTTTTAGCCTTTTAGAAAGCCCTTCAAATATATCATATCTAATAGGTAAATTCTATTCCAAAATGTCAAGTTTCGAATTTTTTTTAATGCAAAGTTGAATTTTAGTAATTTATTTTCATAAAAAATGTGATGATACTAAGAGCTTGTTCTATTTGGTATAATTTTTATCCGCACGCAATTCCGTATAACCATATACACATTTTCAACCACACACACATCTCTGATATTAAGCAATCATTTCTGGAATACCTGTGGATAAAATTTACACCCAAAAGATCAAGCTCTAAATTTCGAAAAATGTATCATGCACGAATTTTGAATAAATTGTCAATTAGTAGATGAAAAATCTCATCCGTCCCATTTTGATAGTGGTTTGGCTTTGCGGATTAAAATTTGAAATTAATATTTATTGGAAAGGTAAATTTCTTGTATATTTCAATATACCCTTATATTAAATATAATAACTACTTTTATTAATAACCATGTAATAAATAGGGGTAGATTAGGAAATGAAGAAATTAAATTTATCTGGAAATAAGGAAAATGTAAACATATTTTGGGACGGATGAAAAATGAAAACAAACCTATCAAAATGGGACAGAGGGAGTATGTAAAGACATAAAGCTTCATATTATTGAGAGGATAAGGTATTTAATGTGAAGGACAAAAGTTAATTACCAAAACTTAATAATGGTTGAATGAGAGTAACATTGGCATAAAATTTTTCCCCACTTCTGCCTACTTTTAATAGTGAGGTATAGACTAACGCTCCTTAAGAGTTAAAACCTATTATTCAAAAAAAAAAAAAAAAGTCAAAACCTATTTGACAAGAAAAGAAGACTTTTAAAAAGACAAAACAGAAAATTTGCCCGTTCAAGTCGTGATTGTGTGTCCCAATTAAGATAAGGCGATAATTGAGAGTTGATGGGTGAGTACGGCTCATTAAATTCGCTTCCGTGGCTCATCTCGTTTCCTCTTATTTTGGATGAAAAAAAGTTTGGTAGGCTGCACTAACTCACCAAACCATTCTTCTGGAAACAAGATTTTTTTTTTTTTGAATAGACTGGTAACAAGATTTTAGGGTGTGTTTGATACGATTCCAGGAAAAAGAATTTCCGGAAAATGAATTCCCGGAAAATCGATTTCCACTTTCGGATTTGAGCTTTTCCAGAAAATCATTATTTTTGTCTTTAAGACTCTGAAACGAATTAAAACAAATGCAATCAAACACACAAGTTAAAAAATGATTTCCTTGATTTGACATTTTCTGGGAAAATGTTTACCAATCAAACACACCCTTAGTGTATTATATTTATAGCATGCTTGACGGAAATTAATTTTTAATATCTATTTATAGTGATGATATCATAAGTTTAAAAAAAAGGAAATTCACTTTGGCGTTTTGTTGTAAAATTATTTAGTTTTTGACTCGATATTCTTTAGAAAATTTAAATATTTTCTGGAAAAAAATTGTCAAGGATTTACCTGGTTGTACCTTTTTTAATTTTTTTTTTTTAATTTGCTAACTGATTTAGATATAATTCTCTACGTATTTATTATTTATTTACATATACAATTTTTAAAATTGTATGTTGTTGGTTTAGATATAACTAATATTTTCTCCCGTGCGTTGCACGAGAAGATATATATCCAAGATGATAAAATCAAGAGATTTGTAATGGAGTGAATTCAATTAGAATCCGCTTGAGATTTTTAAAGATTTAGTTCGAATTCTAGAAGAGGAAGGAAAGATTGAGTTGCAGATTTGTGATTATCCGAAAAGTGATTTTAAAAATTCAGAAAAATGAAACTTTTGGCGAGAAAATAACCTCATATTGAGTTCGAATTTTAGAAGAGGAAGGGAAGATTGAGTTGCAGATTTGTGATTATCTCGAAGCATGATTTTACAATTAAATTTTATTTTTTTAATTCAGAAAGACGAATATTAAGAAATCGACAAAGTATATCAAGATCAAGTTATAATATGACATATCATAATTCATATCAAATTTTGAATTAAATTAGATATCTAATAAATAATTAAAAATTAAAAATTATTATAAAAAGGGGTAAAAAATTAGATTTTTTGAATTCAAATCTATCGTATCTTATCTTCTTATAATAATTAGAATCTAAATTGAATAATCATTTTCGAATGGTATGGAATTGTATTTACAGATAAATCTAATTGCATAATAATTAATGAATTTAAATTATGATTATGTTAGATTTAGGATAAATATGAATAAGTAGGGTTATATATAATCTAATGCACAGAAAACAATAAAAAGTTAAAAAAAAAAAAAGAATCTAATCTACCTAAAAAATTAAAAAAAAATGTAAATGAAAAAGAGCGAAAATGGGCGGGAACAATAGACACATTGGCTTCTATTTTTATATATTTGATTAATAGATTATTAAGGATTGGGATATTTCAATAATCTCCCTTTAACTATAGCCACTATGTTAAAATCTTATAAATTGGACAATAAGGTAATTATGATAGAGACATGTTACTTTACATGAAATTTTGACACATCTAACTATATATTTATAAAAATAAAAGCACCACCTGGGCAAAGTACCTAGGTAGTAGTGCTACATTTGGTATTATTTTTAAGGATCAATTGCTTTCATCATTTAATTTATTCTACTTTCTTTATTCGATATTTGGTTTTATTTTCCTTATTTTACTTTTTATATGTACTTTATTTTTTCGATATATTTTACTTTTTTAATTTCTTTATATCTAATGTTGCATATATTAATGAAAATGTGATAAGAGATCAAATATACAACTTACAATACCTATTAAGTTACTTATGAAAATGAGAATTAATATTTTCTGTACACATTTTAATTTTTAGATATTAAAGTTAATTATTTATTTTAATATTATTTATTTTAATAGAAGCATTTATTTTTGTTCAAATAAGTATTGTGTAAATTTTGATCTCAAATATTTTGTTATTTCTTAAAATCATTAATTACGATAAAATTTTATTGAAATATATAATATTTTATATACTTTGTTATTTTTTATTTTATATTAATATTGTTTTATAAAAATAAGCATCTTAATTATCTCGTACATCGCACAGGGGAAATACTCTATATATATATATATATATATATATATAAGCCACATAGATAAATTATCTATGTGGCAGTGCCATGTTTGATATTATTTTTAGAGATTAATTGATTTCATTATTTAATTTATTTGGTGTTATTTTCCTTATTTCATTTTTTATATATATTCTAATTTTTAAATTAATTTATATAATTTTTAAATTTTTATATATAGTGTTACATGTATTAATGAAAATGTGATAAGAGATTAAAGTTATAACTTACAATACCTATTAAATTAATTATAAAAATGAGAATTAACATTTTATATATACATTTTAATTTTTGGATATTATATTTTAATTATTTATTTTCTAATTACGTGTGTGTGTATATATATACATATATATGTTTTTTTTCCTCATTAACAAAAGTTGAGGTGTAAATTTGGAACAATGTCATGTAAGCAATAATAGTTTTTGTTTAGGAAAAAATATTTTTAAATATTTAAAAAATTGAATAAAAAATATCATTTTTATTTTTACCAATTTAAAAGAGTAGTTTTAGATAGCTTTCATAGGTAATTTGTATTAAACGGTTCAAATAATGGGTGATGTTTTTAAGACCAAATAGTGAGCAGATTTTTTTTTGAACTAAGTGAGTAGTTAAACATATAGTTAAATTTATAATGAATAATTAATTTAATCAGAAAAGAAATAGAAAGCGATAAATTTCATGCCACATTTCATCATTTTGCAAGTCATTCAAAAAAATAATTGTTACAATTATCATTTAACTATCTTTACATTTTTTGTAAAAAAATTACAACTATCAAACATTGATTTTTTTTATATTTAGTATTGCATGCATTAATGATTTTTAAAATTTTTTTCTCAACTATTTTGTATAAATTTTTTTCACTGAAAAATCAATATGCAGAGTTTCACGTATAAATACTTTATATAGAAATCTCATTATTTTATACAACACACAATCCACATTATATAAATTCTCAAAACTTAATCTTCAAATATTCGTGTTAAAAAATATCATTGTGGCTTAGCTACTTGAATGACGTTGATGATAAAAAAAATTGGCAAAATTTTTAATAGGAGCATTTGTTTTTGTTCAAATGAGTATTATTTAAATTTTGATCTCAAATATTTTGTTATTATATAAAATCATCAATTATAATAACTAATATGACATCTTTTTTATAAGATAATTGCTCATATCAAAATTTATAAACTATTATTGAAATCTATAATATTATATATGCTTTGTTATTTTTGTTTTGCATTAATGCTATTTTATATAAATAAATTATTTTAATCTGTGAAGTATATTACACAGGAGAAATACTAGTTGTAGTGTGTTTGGTTGATATGATTTTCCATGGAAAATATGAAATCTTAGAAATTATTTTTTAAATTAATTGTTTGATTGTAAAATTTTTCATGGAAATGATTTTTCACACACAACCACTTAAAATATATTTTAACCTATTTTCCATAAAAAAAATAATTTTCACTCTCTCTAGACATAATATTTTCTATACAAGATAAATATATATATAGTTGATGAGGTCGACTATGATTAGACTTGCTAAAGTTATGGCGTAGACATAGGTGCAGAAGATAAACTGCTGTAGTCTTATCCTAATTGAGATAAGTCGACAACTTTAAGAATGAGATAATCATTTTAGCGATGCATTGAGCTTACTTTTAAAATTGTTTATTAATTTTCCAGGTAAAGTGGATCACAATCACATATGATTATTGTCTCCAAAAGATATTGTGGGGTCCAATTAATTCGTAGCCGTCAATGATTGTTGACCAATCCAATTCGATTTATGATTAGTGTGCTATACTTTATTTTTAACTCGTGAAATGAAATGAAATTAGTTATATTATATTATTCAATTCGATTAACGATGTCCGTCGAATCAATAAAATTTTGTATAACGTGGGGCCCAATTCTGGTGTTGCGATTGATTTTTCCTTTTGCTTGTCACAGTGTATAATATATCCAGAAACTTTTTAGCTAGTTGGGAATGAATTTTATCTTGAGGAATATACTATGAATATATATTTTATCATCCACAAAGACGCGCCGTCATGTGTATCCCTTTTTTTTTTACAATTTTTAACAAATTTTTACATATTTTAACACATTCACATCAAAAATCAAACTAATTACATCCACATATTTTATGAGACCCACTATACTACATAAATCTCCACCACTCAATCTCACTCATTCTCTCTCTTATTTCACATTAAAACTCATAAATACACATACACTAACGGGGCATATTTTGTTTCAAATAATATTATCCGAACGTAACAATTGCACCAACAATTTACTATGTCAATTATTAATTTGAACAAGTTAAATTGTTTATTTTCTTATATTAATTTTAAAATATATTCGAAATATTTTTTATTAATTTTTGTAGTGATTTTTGACAAATCAAAATCCGTCATTGCCAATTTAAAGCATTTTTCACCTAAATTTTCCGATCTTCATTGGAAACTTGAATAAGGAGTAGACCTTCCACCCATGTTTTTTTTTTTTTTTTTGGTTGGGTGGGGGGTGGGGCGGCTGGGGTTGGGGTGGGACGGTGGGTGTTGCAGGTTTGTTTGTTTGTGTCTTTTTTTTTTCCCAAGAATTTACAAGATTTCAGAGGATTTTGGTATTTGAAGCATGTTTCGATGAGACACATTTGGAGTACAACTCAGCCACGTGCATGTAATATATACATATGGAACGATATTGTTGACCGTAGAAAATTACACTTGTAAAGTCCTTAAGTTCCTCTGTACGTTATCTGTATGCTAAGGACGTAAATCGTGAGGCAACAAAAATAATACTAGAAAAAATGGAATACTAGAAAAAATGGAACCTATAACTAATGACACTCTATCAAGTCACCTACTTGTCGGGTGACACACACATATATATATATATTACTCCCTATAGATATCGAAATTTTTTCCAATATAAATAAATTCTAGCCTGGATTGATTTTAATTAATTAGCCCATTAAATCCTTTAATAGGGGAAGAAAAAAAGAAGAGAAGGCAAATTCTAAACAAAAAGCTAGAAAATCCTCTCAAAGCCGGAGAGAGCAAACTCTCTCAAATCCCAAAAGAATAAAATCTTCTTGGAACCAAATTCAAAAGCTCAAAGCAAAGATTTGGAAAATAAAGTCTTTTCCAAATGAAAATCAAATCAAAGTAAAAAACAAATATTAGAGAACAAAATCTTCACTAATCCAAAATCAAATCAAAATTTTGGGGAATATAGCCTTCTCCAATTTAAAACTAAAAATAAGGATTAGAGAACAAAATCTTCTCTAAGCCAAGATCAAATCAAGGTTTTAGGAATCACAGTCTTTTCTGATTCGAAACCAAATTCAAAATGAAATTAAAGGTTTTGAAGAACAAAGTCTTCTTAAAAAATAAAGCAAGATTTGAAACTCAAAACAAAGGTTTGAAAAACACAGTATTTTCATATCTAAGCAAAAGTCAAAGTCAAAGCTTTATAGAACATATTATTCTACAAAGATTAAAATCAAGTCAAGTCAAATCATTGACACACGGGAATCAAGCCACATGGCCCCGATCTTCACCAGTAAATTGTGAATTAGATGATTTAACATTATTTGCAATCAAGAGATCCAGTCCACTGGTTAATTTTTTAAAATTCTCAATGTGTAGCAATTCTGTTGTATTATTTCTATTAATACAAGAGAGGAATTTGTGTTTATAGTCTCGTTCTCCTACCAACATGTTGGCACCATAAGGTGCAAATATATCATATAGCACTCATGTATTAGTCAATATGGGTGCGAGCCACCTCTTCATTCATGAGGAGGGTAACACGTGAAATTATTGACACCATAAGATACCAATATAATGGTAGGTGATCATCCACCATGAAGTGCATATCCACCATGAAGTGCGTTATGGTACTTGTATAAAAGTGAATCATCTTTTTCCAGTGACGTTGAGGAGTGCCGACAAGTGCTTCACCCATCTATGTGATGGTCTTGCTGAAGGTGTTATGTGTGCCAAGTGGTCAAGACGACATTCGTTAGTTTAGACGTAGAGCACACATACCAAATGACGAGTTCTCGTTTCACAAAACTAGTTTCTTTGAGGAAAATTGGTTGCTAATGCGCACAATAAAATGCAGTTTAACACGTGATCATATGATTATATGAATCATGTCGATTATGGTCATATTTTTTCATCATGCTAAATCATTTTATTAATTAGGATGTTTTATGTGTAGTATATTGATACAGTAAGTATAATCTACAATATATACTTACAATCTATATCTATATTTACATCGATAATTTATAATTATAATGCACAATAAGTGTAGATGTATGGAAGTCTTTTGATTTTCTATTATGCCCTTAGTTTTTCATGTTTATTATCAAGACTAACCTTCACATTTAATATATTTTCTAAGTATATAATTTACTAATGTCTTACTTTACATTTAACTTTTGCCTATTTGAATTCTTTAATTAGATGTGAATTTTGATAATGTTGTATCAAAATAAGGCTTGCTTAACCTAATATCATTTTTTTATGCTTTTTAATAAAGTTTATCATCATATAAGTTGAAAAAAATTGTGAGAAATTTGTAGTTGCATATTTGGTAAACAAGTGTTCATTTTCTTTATATATATTACAGTTATCCCCCTCGGAAAAAGGGGAAAAAGGTCTATGATACAATTATAAATTTTTGATTCTTTGTTTTACTATTATCATTTTTTTAATTTATTTTTTTGAATGGGTTAATTACGATTTTATTTATTATTACATTTTGGTATGTTTATTTTTTTAGTAGTATTGTTATATTTGTATGCGGAAAATGAAACTAAAAAGAGATTTAAAAATTAAATTGCTTTGTCTAAACAGAAATAATAATTAATTTGTGTACTTGGTTTAAAGTTATCATAACTACATTCATGGTCTAATAAATTTTGCGCTTTATTCCAAAATGACCAAACAAATTAAATTTATTTGTTCGATATCTCATTATTTTAGACAATTTACAATTAGTTGATTTTTATGGAAATGTATCAGAATTACAATATTCGAAACTTAAGCGTAGATGATTTAATAAAACAATTTATCTAAGAGCAAAACTAATGTGGAAGAATAAATATTTCTTTTTTCCCATTGCATACCAAATAGTGTAGTAATTTAAGGGCAATAAACCCAAATTTGAGGGGCTATTCTCCAAAATTAGGATCAAATTTAGAGAATAACACCTCTCAAGTTGACCTATATACTTTATAATCAACCAACAATTTAATGTTATGTCGAGAAACTTAGGCTGCGTTTTGTTTGCCATTTTCTATTTTCGAAAATATAAAAATGCATTCTATTCAATATTTTCGAAAACACATTTTCGAAAATGTTTTCAAAATTTGTAAAGAAAACTGAAAAAGTCTTTTTAACGGTTTCCAAGATTTCCTATATTAAATGTCAAAAATAGGAAAAGGGGTTTTCTAATTTTTAAACTTCATATTTGTTATATATATTTAAGTCTCAACTTTTATTTTTTGAACGTTTTGGTCCCAACCACCGCCGGCCACCACCAACCACCGCCGGCCACCACCAACCACCTCTAGAAAAAGTTAGATCACCACCTTTGGCTGTCAAACCACAGCAAGATTTGGTGGTCCAACCACCATTAATAGTGGTCAACAACCATTAATGGTGGTTGGACCACCATAAACAGGTGGTTCGACCACCAATAGTAGGCCTCGAACCATCAAGTGGTCCCGAACCACCAAGAGTTCGTGGTTCGCAATATGACAAGTCACCGACGAAGTGGTTGAAAGGGAAGAAGCATGGTGGTCAAGAACCACCAAGAGTTGGTGGTTCGCACCATCAGAAGTAGCTGGCAAACTTCGCCAGCGACTTGTTGAAGGGGAAGAAGTGGGGCGGTTGAAGATGAGGACCATTTTCAACAATTTGAAAACTTTGGGGATGTTTTGTGAATTTTATTGCATCAATTTATCATTTTTATAAATGTATAAACTAAACACATTTTCAAAAATAATTTTTCAAAATAATATACCAAACGCATTTTCAATTTTCTCAAAACAACAATTGAAAGTAAAAAACACCAAAATATTTTAAAAAATGAAAACGGAAAATAGGATGCCCCCTTAGATTTTCTCCCCTAATTTTTCCCCTATACATTATTTGAGAATAACCTTTTTCCCCCCTTAAATTTTTTCCCTTGGCTTTTTTGCCCTTAACTTTTTAACCCACACATTAGTTTTGCTCTAATACATACTAGACTAGATTTATAATTGCCAATAGGATAACTTTTATTAGATGGGTAGATTTCACATATAGTTCTCAAATTTTGCATTTTGTATCAACTTGGTCCCCATTCTTTTTTTCAACGTTTTGGATCTCTAATCTTTCATATATTCACACTTAAGGTCCTTGGTGCAGTTAACATGCCTTTATACCCCTTACTCTTTAGATAAAAGAAAAATGAAGTTTTGAAAAATAAAAATAAAAAATAAAATAATTTCTTGCCCACCCTACCTACCTAGCTTTCCATTCCCAATCCAACTGAAAATATGACAAATTCTGGCAATAAAATTTTACAGTGGGAACTCCTTTTTGTCTACCATTTTGGTCAGCAAAATGCTAATTCATTGTGATAGGGAATATTTTATAAAGATTTTTAATGGATTTTAATGTAAAAGATGAGAGAGATAATGAGTGGGGTCGAGTAGTAGAAATTTGTGGATGTGATGGGATATGTGGATGTGATTGATTTAGGATAAAAAAATGGATTAAAAAATGGTAAAAAATAGTAAAAAGTTTTAAATGGATTGGGTACTACCAATATTATGAAAATCAAATTAGATAGGCCGATTTGACTACAAAAACACGGAACCAAGCAGAAATTTTCCCAGGTCAACCTTAAAAATCGACCCTTGGACAACGGGCTGGAATCTGCCAAAAGACCAATTGAACTGGTCAAATCCGATAGAATTGGTAAAATCGGGAAAGCTTTATAGATATATTCTTTATTCCATTTTTTTGCATAAAACATATAAAATTTTCCATTTTAAAGTTATACACGATAATTATTTCCATACGTGTGTATAAATTACAAATACCCATTTTAATAGGAATTGTAACTACCCATTTTTTAGTTGTGGGTGTTTTGAGTTGTAACTACGCAAATCACGCTCATTCAAAAATAAAAATAAAAATAAAGAGAAAAAAAAAAAAAGAAACTACGCATATCACGCTTGTCTTTATCTCTATATTTTCTCTTCTTCAGCTTTTGAATCTAAATCTAAATTATATTAATAAATTTAACAAATGTGAGAATAGGTTTATTTTTAAGCATTAAGATACTCACAAGGCTGCATCTTAACTACTAAAATGATATATTTATATAAAATAATATTATAAAATAAGACAATAAATTTTGGTGTGAAATATTATCTTATAAGAAAAAATGTCAGATCAATTATCGTAATTGGTGATTTTAGGGAAAAATATAATATTTTGGAAAATTTAGATAATATATTTTTTGAACAAAGAAAAAAAACTAAATAATATGTTTTATAAGTCATACATAACTTTTCAAATACGATTAGCAATGATCTTATAGTTGGCTTACAAATACGTTTGTAAATTTTGTAAATATTGAATTGATTTTATATCATATTTAACTTTGAATTCAATATTCAACTGATTTTGTACATTAAGAAATAAAAAAAAAGGTTTTTCTCATTTACTTTTTTAAATAAATAAAAATGATTTTTTAAATAGCAAATCCCTACCAACCTAGCACTATACGAAGTTGACAAAATAATTCAAAAACTAAAAAATATATAAAAAAAATTAAACTATAATATTCAAAAATTAAAATGTATATTAAAAAAGTTAATTATCATTTTTAAAAATAATTCAATTAATATTGTAGTTTGTAACTTTGATATCATATTACACTTTCATTAATGCTTGCATTTGGTTTATTTTCAATTATATACATAATTAGAAAATTAAAATTTATATAAAAAATTAAAATAAGGAAAAAAATACTAAATAAAGAAATTAAATTAAATTAAATAATAAAAATAAAATAATAAAGTGTATATTTAATATTTGTTTCCTAAATAAGATTTTCCTTTTTTAATTTAAGTAATTAAATAAGTGCCAACTTGGCACTGCCAACATGGCGCAGTGCCTAGTTGGCACTCCTCTTATTATTATATTAAGATTTCCATGTGATGCAATGTATTTTTAGATTACTAGCTATTCGAATCATGCATTACACAGGAAAATATGTCCAGTATAAAATTATGTGGGTTAATTTTCCTAACGGTTAATTACGTTATACAAAAATAACGAAATGGTCATTGAAGCTTCAAAGTTTTACTCACCGTCACTTAAGTTCATATTAGTTTCATTGAGGGTTCAAACGATTATAAATAAAATTTAGAGGATCAAAAGTCTAATTTTATGTTAAAAACTCAAATTGTAAAGAAGCACCAGTCTTCATCGTTCCGGGCACCATCACCGTCGCCTCCTCCAACCACTAAATCAGACCACCACAATGGTGTTATCACGCTTCCTTTCCAACAGTGTTATTGTGGACGGTGTTATAATGGTCGGATTTAGCACTCGATGAAGGTGGCAGTGATGATAGCTAGAATGACGAAGGATGGTGGTTCTTAGCAATTTCATTTTTTTATATATAAAATTAAACTTTTGATCATTTAAATTTTATTTATAACGGCTTGGACCATCTATTGCCATTACTAAAAGTAATATGAACTTCAATGACTACAAGTGTAAATTTGGAATTTTAATGACCATTTTGTTATTTTTGTTTAACTTGAATGTCTGCCAGTGAAATTAAACCAAAATTGTATTGATAATAACTATGAAAAAATATAAAATAAGATAACAACAAAAGGTGTAAGATTTTCTAAAAATTTCAATAGAGTTTCCTGTGTATTTCGAAAAAAATCAATCTTGTAAATACTTAAGGCAGAATTGAACAAAATGAACGTAGCATAGTTTTAAAGTCTTCCCAAATATCACAATATCAGAAGCAATTAAAAACAATAAGATCCGTTATTATCTTTAACAGCAATGCAACACAAATAATATAAATGATCAGAATTTTGGAAATACTCAATCAATGATTGAAACCCGAAATGCACCCATACTTTCTCGAAATTACATAATCTTTTTTTAAACTTTTTTTTTTGAATGATACATTTTTTTGCAACATTACATTGAGATTGTAGAGGATGGAATTGAATTCTTGACCAAGAGTTTATGAAACCCACTTACATATCATCAAACCATACAGCTCTTGGCAATGTTAACGTTATGAAATTCATTTTTCGGACATAATAGGTGAGTAAAATTACGATCACTTTTATATACATTTTAACACAAAATAATGTCGTTGACTGCTCAAACCCACGAAAGTGTGCTTGAACCACACAATAGACACGCATTATGGGGACCACCTCAAGTTTTTCATCATCAATTATAACAAATTAATTGATATATTTTCTGAAAAAAAATTGATAATTGAGTTTTGTTGTATTTTTATTTTTTCAATAGTGTATACGATTTTTCATATTGTATAAACTTTTCAAGGGAAAGACGAGAGTTTTCTTTTTGGAGAACTTTTAAATTTGGTTGTTTTGCTGTATTTTTGTTGTTTCAATTTGATTATGTTTGAATTTATTTATTTTTTTCATATATTGGTGGAATATTTGAAGGGGAAAAATCACAAATTCTTTAAAATAAAAAATTGAAAAGTGATTTTTGTTTTTTCATATTGATGGAACACTTGGAGGAAAAAATACAAAATTATTTAAAATATAAAATTGATTTTTATTGATTTTTATTGATTTTTTTGTTCCTTTTTTTCTTCATATTTATGTAACATTTGGAGATAAAGCTTGAAAGTTCTCTTTTTGGGTCTATTTAGCTTTTATGTATTCATAATATATATATATATATATATATAGTTATATTTATTAATCGACACAAACTATTGTGACATTAATATTCGTATCAAGGCCTTGTTCTTTTCACAATTCCACAAAAAACATTTTCTTCTATTCTTTTCAACTATACACACATTTTTCAATATAATATTAACTATACATCTTATACGAAATACCATGCATATCAAATATATTCCCAAAAGAACATGGCCTATGTCTATAAAATAAAGATTTCAATTTTAACGACAAAATTGAATAATTCCAATACTAATTGAACATAGTTAGTCAAGAACATAGGGGTGATATATTCAAATAGATGGTATTTGGCCTCTTAATGCCTTCAGTATCTGATTTGCAATTGATGCTTAAACTACTACATAGACTGCAAGCAGAAAACATAGATAATAAGGGTGATTGAGAGTGTTTTTTAATGGTTTTTAATGTAAAGGAGGAGAGAAAATGAGTGGAGTTGAGTGGTTGAGATTTGTGGATGTGATGAGATATGTGGATATGATTGATTTAGGAGAGAGAAAAAAGTTGAAAAAGTGGAAAATTTTGGAAAAAAAAGATCCCAATCAGACTTAATATCCAAAATGAGATCATTCTTCCAAAAAAAAAAAAAAAGAAGTGATCTGGTCATCAGATCACTTTTCTTTTGTTTTCTTTTATTTTTTTTCAGAATGAATGTGAAACCTCAACAATCTTAGCAATTATATTATTTTTGATTCTTAGTAATCTATTAAATCTTATAAAAAATTTTAATTAATTTTCACAACGAAATCACATTAATATACGAAATCTCGGTAATCTTAGCAATTATATTATTTTTTATTCTTATCAATTTACGAAATCTTACCAGAGATTTTGATAATTTTTCACAAGGAAATCTTATCCATACTGCTAGCAACTAATAGTTGAAGTAAAATACTTATTTTTATTAAGATGATTATTTTATGTGCTTAAGAGTAAAAATGTTTTATTGATTTTGTTGTCAATTGCCAATATTAATAATCAGTGAAAATCTCATTCCAAATAAAATATTTTAATTTTTCAAAATTGTCATTGCTATTCTCTTAAATTTGCACAGTGATAATTAGGGATGGGCATCGGTTTGGTTGAGTCAGTTTTTGGGCCGACTTGATTGGAGTCGGTTTGCGATTTTGGAAACCAAAACCGAACCGACCCGACTCAGGTCGGTTACTGTACAATTTTTTTTCTTCGTTAACCCAACCATTTTTCGGATTGACAATTGTCAACCCGAAAACCAACCCGATGACAGGCCGAACCGACCTAAACCGACTCAGGTCGATTTGGATCGGTTTGGGGGGGGTAGTCAAGTTGTCTGTCTGAATGCCCACTGATAATTCTGATATGATTTTATGGTAGAGTTGACAAATCAACTTATAGACTTTCACATTATAAAGGTATTTTTTATATTAATAAAATAAGTAAGAACAATACGCTATGTGCCAAAAAGGACATTTTAATTCATTCTTTAAAAATATACGAACAAGATAAAATTCTAATATGAATGGCCACTTTACACGAAGTGACTGTTCAATTGTTGAGAAAAATTATTTTTCCATCTATTTGATTTCATTAAAAAAATAAAAATCACTATTTATAAATTTTATTTTAATATTATTGCATTTTATTTGAAAACTAATAAAAAACATGAGTCAAATTTACATTTAAAAAAAAAATTAGCATCGATTAGAAAGGACAAATTAAAATTAACGTTATAAGAATTAAAAAAATGGTAAACAAAAGTGGTAAATGATATGTATATTTATTAAATCTGACGCAGAAATAAATTCAATTTAAATTATAATATAAGGATTTTTGTAACCAATAATTATTTTTTTATTCTATTAGATAAAAATTATAGTTTGAGCAATTTATCATATTGCGAATGCAGGAAGTTAAACTAATGTGTCAAATCAAATTAGTAGTTAAAAGCGTGAAAATTCAATTGGGAAGAATATTGTTTAATAAGTAAAGGATCATGGGTTTGAATCTCACTAATATATAAATTTTTAATAAATATGGTGTTCTTGCTGGGTTGGAAACCGATTGGGCCGAGATATGTGAGCAGAGTTGAGGCTAGATGGCTGCTGATAGACTCTTTGTGCGGTGAAAATTTTGGGCCACGGTTTCGATTGCAATTTAGGCAAAAAAACCTGTAAGGCCAAAGCTTTGCTTTTCTATATAAATAAATCAATATATTATATAAATAAAATGAGGTGGTTTTCCTGCTCATTTTTTTTTTTCATAATTAAATAAATAATATTTTATTCTTTATTCCCTCATAGGATTTTTGTATTACGTTTTCTCAATTTAATTTAATTAGTGTAATGTAAGATAATATATTTGAGATAAACACAAACCTCAAACAAGGTAATCCCATAGTCTGAGATAACCCCATCAATGCCACCTATAATCTACGCTCTGATTACTTTAATCCATGTTTGATTTGAAAATTCACTTCTCCATTCCATAATTAATTTAGTGATTGAGCCCTGATTGCTGATTGAGAATCGTCACTTTCAATATGAGATTTCAATCCCCGATTATCCTAATCTACATCTGATTCGATCCATTGTTTATGCTCATATTGCCTATTAGGTTTCATCTACACATTAGCCACGTATTTTATTTATTTTTTTACTCTCCATTAGCCATCCATACAAAAGTTGTCTTCTTTTACTCTTTGTACACATGACCATGGAAATAGAAGGCTACTACGGCTCCTACGTTGAGCAATGTTAAAAGAGCAGAAGAAGGGTTAGAGCGTTGGACATCAGAGACAAGATGGGTTGTTGTCCAATGAATGTGCACTTCTATGCTCTGTCTTCAATTTTCATGAATTGTGATTTTTGGGCAATGATTCTATTACACAGGCCAATAACCTATTCAATTTGCTTTAATGATTATTTAGTATGCTCCATTTTTCTCTCTTTTCTTTTACTGTTTCTATTGTGATTCAATTGACAAATTATTTATTTTGTATTCTCAAAATGGTGGGTTCTTTAATTATGAAAATATTTGTTTATGAAGCTAAGTTTGAGTCTGTTGATTGCTTGCTTGGGCACTGTTTGGAAGGTCTGATTCAAAATCTTGGCAACTACAATTTCTCGCTGTAATACCATGATACACAGATGACCTTTATTTTCGTGGGGTGTGGATGTTATTGAACAATCACATGCATTCATGATTCCATAAGTCTTTAAAGAATGTTCGAATTTAAAGGTGCTTAGTTTCTCTGCATTTAGTAGAGTTGTATGTTATAATTCCACTTGAATCAATTCCATAACTCTAGAGGTCCAATAGATTTAAATAAATTAAATTTTGCTATCTTTAAGATGAAAAAGGAGTTCGTCAAGTTAAATACCAATGTAGTCTTAGTAAATTTTCTGCTAATCAGTCATCTTCAAGAGAAAATTAAAAAGAAGTGCCAACCAAGAAGGTAGTTGCACCTTTTCTTAATGCTTTTCTTTTACTGTTTTCTTAATTGTTATTTAGCCATTTTCTCACTAAAAATAATAAAAGATAGTGGTGTTGTAAAAATTGTTAACTCTTATTAATTAACGTAATTGGGTTGAATAAATTCAAGTTTAAAAGAGACTAAATTAAAACGAGATACTAAATGAGAAGAATCAAATTTTATAAAGGGCATCAAAACTTTTACAATAATTAAAAGTAGCAGTGTGGTGGAAAGTATTAGCTCCTAATTTTTGAGATGTAGTGTTAAATACTTATGGTCATTACCTTGGGAACAATAACAGAACTGTAAGGAAATCACATTTAGGGTTGGCCAAAAAAAAAAAAAAGAATTCACAAAACCGATCAAATTGATCAAATCAGGTAGGTACGGTACGGTATGGTTTCACTTTTCACAACTGGTTGTTTCGATTATCAGGTTGGAAAATCGAACCTGAAAAACTAATCGGTTATTAAAAAATTATACATAAAAATGAAGGTTAACCGATAAATCATCCTAAACCAAAGGGTTCGGATCGGTTTTTAAAGCTGAAAACCAACCGTTTGGTTTTTTTAAAACCGACCGCCGGTGGATCGGTGTTGGGTTGGGTCGAAAACCAAGTGATGCTCACACCTGATTATATTAGCAACGAGTGTAAAAAGAAACACATTCAACTCAATTTAGATATTTACCATGTGAATTATTATTTTCCACTTTTGTTCACATGTAAAATGCTTATTGTAATTCTTATGGAAGATAATACATTTTTTTAAACAAAAATTGTAGTGCATGTAATGAACTGGTGTTATATATAAAATCTTATTCGTTTCATGTGCATGTGTGTACCAGAGTTCTTTCGGACTTTTTCTCTCACACAGATTCTAAATTATATTTTGGATATATATCTCCCCATGCAACGCAGGGGTGAAAACACTAGTATCATATAATATACAGAATAGAATATATCAATTATTCACACTCAAATTTTAGATTGTTTAGGATGTAGTTAGCGCATAAAAAAGAAATACTATCATCATTTGCTACCATGGTATATCGATTAATTATGGCATTGATATAAATTAATTATTAGTATAGAGTAAAAATTATTAATTTAATTAAATAGTAGGGCACGGGGTGGTAAATTAACTTTATTTTCGGTGCATAACATGTGCGAATTAACTAATTTATTCCTGAACTATTGATTTGTAATAAAAATGGTGAGGAATCTAATTGAGCAAACAAATGTAGCCTTCAAAAGAATTTTCAAATTTTAGATTATTCATGTTACATTGTAACTTTCAATAAATACTGAATCAGCGAATATTTTTTTAATATTTTTGTACTAATATGTAGGGATTAAAATTCTATTGATTAAATTTAAAAAGAATTTTAACATATCTCTATTTTTGTGCACTGTTAAAGTACACAAAATTATCCATCTTCTTTTATTTTTCAAAACGGAAATGTGGCCTATATAATTGGGACAAAAAAAGTAATACTCTTGATAAAAGAAAGATTTGTTATTATTATTTAAATTGGAGTTTCAAATATTACTTTTTATTTCTTTTTAATTCGTTTTTCTATTTCCATATTTTATACTTTGTCTATTGAATATGCTTGTGCATCGTACCGTGGACAAGTTAAAAGGATAAAAAGAGGTAGGAAAAGAGGACAAATCAGTGGTCCAAAATGGCAAATTTTGTTTTGAATAGAAAAGTTTGAATTCGATTCATCTTCTTAAAGAAAAAAAAACCTAGGTGACTAAAAATTTTTTCGAGTGATCCTATATTTTCTGAGTTGTGACATGTAATCATAATAAAATCGGATTGGATTCGATTAATCCTTATATAAACAATGCTATCAAATGAACACAATCAAGATGTAAATAAATAATTAATCTCTAAATTAATTAATAATAAAATTAATCAAGTTGCTATGTATATATGTATTTTCCTTTCTAATTAAAATTTGTTTAATTTTAGGGTTTGACCATGGATAAAACTGCGGGAATATAAAACCCTAATCCAAAAGAGATAAAGAGATAGACCTTGGAGATAAGGTTTTTTAATAGATGGACATTTGTACAGTAAAAGAGCAATCAGCACCGTAGGATATACCTTTACCGCATTCGGATGCTCCCATGTGTATCTTTTTGTTTACATTTTCTGAAACTCTCACCGACCACGTAACACGTCTCGTGATGCACGTTTGGATCTTTGTCCCCAGTTTCTTGACAATTAGCTTGTTTGTCAAGTCTTTTTTCAGAGGAAGAAACGTAGGCGGCCTTGTTCTACGGATAATTTTGTCAATGGCCAGTAGAAATTATAGAAATTTTGTATAGAATGAGCGGTTAAAATTTAGAGAAGATATATTAAAAAAAATAAATAAATTATCAAATTAATATTTGAATTGTGAAAAATAATGAAAGAGAAAAATTATATTTGAGTTTTTGAATTTTATAGTCTATAGAAGAAGGCGTTGTGTTCTCTTGCCAACGATGCCAACATAAGAGCCATATCCATGCCGACGTGGTGCCACGTCAGTGTAAAAATTTTAAAATTTTTTTATAATATTTACATTAAATCAGATGAATAATACATAACTGCCTTTGAAGGTGGGAGCTTCATGCTCTACCTAATTTTTTTTTTTCCTGAGTGCAGATGTGAGATGGCCACAATGAGAATGTATCATCTCCCATAGAATAAGACCTAATATATATACAAAATAATTGTGGTCATATAGTAAATAAATAAGTATAATACTAAATAGAATCATACTTCAAGCTCATTACAATTCTCTATAATGATAATATAATAATCGTGTTATATTATTTCACAAAATTGTAATATATAATTTCAGTATAAAAAATAGTGAATCATGAAATGCACACAACATTACTCAACATGTGCTTATTGAGAGACAAAGAAGAAATGATTTTTTTTTTTTTTGAAAAAAGAAAAAGTTTGTAATCAAAGGAAATCTAGAAAATCATTTTTGTATAACATTAGTTAGTTAAACATACGAAGCATATATTTGTAAAAAGGTTGAATAACAATAGGATTATGTTTATTTAGTCAATGTGGTAACTCATCTGATCTTTGACTCCAAAGAAATTGCTGCGAATTTGCGACCTACCCTTTCCCCCGCCCCCAAGTTAGTTGTTGAATCAAATTTTATCAAAAATTTAGATTATTTGATTTGATACAATAAAAAATGAAAAAAAAAATTGCTCTTTTATATGTTCAACTATTCAACACATTATTATTTTGATAAATTTTGTTATATTTTTAATACATTTCATTTACTTCTCAACCATATTTATTTTTTAGATTCTTGCTACATTTTTTTTCCCGTAGCATATTTACAATTTATTTTTAAATAATTTCTATCAAATATATCCTATATTTTTATTTACTTTTGCTTCTTTGCCAATAATCTATAGTTATATATATAATCTCAATAGTTCACTACAAAAATTGCTAAAGAAAATTTCAAATGACTTTTTATTATTTTGAGTTTTCTAATGAAAAACCCCAAAATGTTGAAAAAAGAAAACAATCCATTTTTAATTTTGCCCTCCAACCCCCTATTTAACATCTATTATCTATTGATTTACAATTCTCAATATAATAAAAATAATATATCGCATACTTTTTATATATCTTAAAAATAAATAAAAATATAAATAAAAATGGGTATTTACATGTATCCTCATAAAATAATATATTAATCACTGATCATAACTAATTCAAAGAAAATTAAAAGATAAAAATAAAAAATTTATTTCTCTCTTTCCAAGAACGTATATTGTATATATTATAATCAACCTCAAAAAGGTGAGAAACCCGTATATTGTAATCAAACTACTTTTTAAAAGAAAAATAAAATTACACAGTAAAAGTTAGTTTTAAAAAAAAAAAAAAACCAAGAAAATTTAACAGTCAATGTATTTATTTTTACCTAAAAGTGAAATTTTTAGGCTGAGCCAAACGTGAAATTCTCATTCCGAGATAACCCTTTAAATCTCCTCATCTTGACCTACATTTATGTACGCACCTGACTCATACATCATTGTGCACATTTCATCGCATTTTCTTCTCTCTCTCTCTCTCTTCGACTTTCTTTCTCTCTCTGTATCTATATCTATATCTGTGTCCACACAGCTACAGCTTCCTTTGAGCCACATACAAACCCAAACATCAAGAACGAATCCCATATTTCCGATTATGTAAAAACCATACCATAAAGATCCGATCCGTTTTGAATTTAATCCAATTTTCTGTCCTTAATTGAGAGAAATTTTCCGATTAAGTTTGTGAGCGGGGTTTCTCTTGTCTGCAAGAATGACAAGGAGGTGTTCGCATTGCAGCCACAACGGGCACAATTCGCGGACTTGCCCTAATCGAGGTGTGAAGCTTTTTGGGGTCCGATTGACAGATGGGTCGATCCGGAAGAGTGCAAGTATGGGTAACTTGACTCACTATATGGGTGGTGGTGGAGGCGGTGGAGGTGGAAGTGGAAGTGGGACCCCTTTAAACGGCGTCACTCATGATTCCCCGGCCGACACGCCTGACCATCCCTCATCTGGCTCCGGCGTCGCCGATGGATATGCCTCGGAAGATTTTGTCGCCGGCTCATCTTCCAGTCGGGAGAGAAAGAAAGGTTTCTAATGATTTTTTTCCTAATATACATGATTGTTATCAATTGAAATTTGGATCTAACGAATTTGTTAGTCGAGTTAATTTTGGAAAAGGATAATCAGTCCAGAAAGAAAAGGATAAACACTAAGATTCGCGACTTCTAGCTTCAGTGTTTTTCAGTATCTCTATGTGCGAAATTCCTGAAGGAGGATATCTTAGCAATCCCGTTTCAGTTATCTAAACGTATAAAAAAATGATGGCTATTTGTTCATACATCACTTGTAGAGGTTGCTTGTGATGCGTGGAAGTGATTGGTTCTGTTGATATTCATGTAAAGAATTAATGGAAGAAAAGGGGGGATTTTGCTTTTTGTAAATTCCTGTTCTTGCAATAATTGCATTGGGAAGAATCCTTTTACATAAATTTCGCTCTCTTAATAGTCTCTGAGAAATTTCAAGTGTAAGGAAGAACATGATGCTGATATAGTAATTATAGCCCTGTTTTTATTTTATCTGTATACCGAAGATGGATCGAGGATTAATAGAGGAACTTGGGTGCACTTGCAATTTTAATGGATGTCTTGGCTTAAATTTCTGTTTTGTGTGATCTCTTTGGAATTTTTGTTATTAATAAGCAGACATCTTTTGTATGCAGTTGGTGGTGTGATTCTTTTGCTATATCCATACCTCTTAACATTCTTAGAATCCTTTCTTGGTATTGTATGAGTCGATGAATACATATTATGAGTATTCATCTCATTAACTTGTTCTTTTTTTTGCATTTGGTTACCTGTTTGTGCCTGTGGATCTGAAGAATTGTAACATCAATCAAACTTAGATGGCAAGTTTGGCCACTGGGATAGGATAGCTCTTTGATTGAACTAAGAGCTTGTGGAGTCTAGCTCATTCATGGGCGTGTGGTGAAGAGTGCAAAAATATTATGTTTCTAGGGTGTGTTTGATTTGAGGATGGGAAATGAATTGGAATTTCAATTCCGTAGAACACCAATGCCTATCCACCCATAGCAATTGAAAAGCCTTGATTATTTTTATTTCTAGTTATTTTTTATTATTATTTTTCTTTTTGGGGGGTGGGGGGGAGGGGGATGTTCACTTTTTGTGAGTAGATGGAATTCCAATTCCATCGAAAACGAAATTATGTTTGATTGGCCAATGGGAAATTTGGGTGGGATGGAAAATAATTCAAATCAAATGCCCTTGAATACAAATATGTGGTTGAAAATGAGTTTGAAAAAAATGTAGAGGAAAATTGCAGATAAGAGAAGGACCAAGGAAGAAAAAGATGTTAACGTGCTGATTGTGTTGGAAATTGGCAACAGCTCCTTAGGTCTCCACAGTCCCCAGCCCCCACAAAAGTCTCCCCGGTCCACACCCCTTAAAAAAAGTCCACCCCTCCCCCAAAAAAAAAAAAGAAAAAGGAAAAAAGGAAGGATAAAAAAAGAATGGTGGTTGAAACTGCTGGTCATTAGTTTTTGTTACCTTCCTTTTAACTGTTGGTGGTGAGTATTGTGCTAAACAAACTTGTAATCTTTGCTTATGCATACTTCTTGTGTTATATTTTTGTATGTTGAGACGTTTTGTATCAAAAATGGTCATTCATTTGATTTTCAGGCGTTCCATGGACCGAAGAAGAGCATAGGATGTTCCTACTTGGCTTGCAAAAGCTTGGTAAAGGCGATTGGCGCGGAATTGCTCGCAATTACGTAATAACAAGAACGCCTACACAGGTGGCTAGCCATGCCCAAAAATACTTCATCAGGCAAAGCAATATATCCAGGCGAAGAAGACGCTCCAGCCTCTTTGACATTGTGGCAGATGAAGTAAGCGTTGCTTTTCTAGCTTTTTACACCTTGTTTGACGGGGCTGCTTTGAAGGGAAAAAGTTAAATTTCTTTTTTCTTGGAAGAATGTTGTTAGAAAGCAAGTATGGTTGAAAATCAATGTAAGAAAAAGTGATTGTGAAAATAGTTTTGTCAAACAAGCACTTAATGTATATATAAAAGGAAGATGATGTGTATGAAATAGTTTTCTTATGTCATCACTTTAGCGGGTTGACTTGTTTCTATCTTGCTGTGATAAATTTGACAGTCAGCTGAAAATCCCGTGGTTTCAAGAGACTTCTTCTCAGCAGACCCTCCACAAGCCGACACACAAAATAGCACCGCATTTCCCCCTCCTCCTCCAGTGGACGAAGAATGTGAGTCAATGGAATCTGCAAACTCCAACGAAGGCGAGCCTGTGCTTCCTAAACCCGAGGGAGCCCAATATCCTTTCCCGTTTGTATATCCTGCTTATGTCGCCCCGTTCTTTCCATTGTCCATCCCGTTCTGGCCCGGTTACAACCCGGAGCCCGTAAAAGAAGAATCACATGAAGTGTTCAAGCCCACGGCTGTCCACTCAAAGGATCCAATTAACGTTGATGAGCTCGTTGGCATGTCTAAACTAAGCTTAGGAGAATCCATTGGCGACTCCGGGCCTTCTTCTTCTCTCTCTCTGAAACTAGTGGAAGGTTCTACAAGGCCATCCGCTTTCCATGCTAACCCGGGTCCGGCGGTTCAGGTATGAGCTCTAGCCACAGCCCAATTCGGGCCGTGTAGAGAATGTTTATTGGTGATGTAGGTTCACTCTGAGCCGATGAACTCTTGAGACCTCTTGTTAATAGAAGAAGATGATAGCGTTTAGGATGGCTTGGGTAAGTCGTAGTCTTATCTATTAGGTTTTAAATAAGTTTATCTGTTTATGTTGGGGAATGACTTACTCAGCTCTGAGTGTTACCTTGTAGACAGTAAGTCCTATATTGTTTGAATCTTTCTTTCTTGACATTTGCATCAGTGAAAATGGCACATTTGTAGTTTTATTTTTTTAATGTTAGTGCCTTTTTGCATGAAATAGGAGAGGGAATGAATGTAGTTGAATGGTGAAAATTTAGGTTGCATTTTGTTTGCCATTTTCAACCCGTTTTTTGTTTTCTGTTTTCGAAAATGTTGAAAACGCGTTTTGTTCGTTGTTTTCGAAAATACGTTTTCGAAATTGTTTTCAAAATTTGTATAGAAAACATGAAAACGTCTTCTTAACGTTTTCGGCGTTTTCTGTGTTAAATGTTGAAAACAAGGAAAACGCGTTTTCGGATTTTAAAGTTTACATTTATTACATTTTAAATAATTATAAACCAAACACATTTTCTATTCTCTCTTCTCAAAATTAATTTTTTCAAAACAACAAACTAAATGCATTTTCAATTTTCTGAAAACAGCAATTGAAAACGAAAACACCAAAACATTTTCGAAAACGAAAACAGAAAATACAAAATAAACAGAACGCTCTCTTATGTTTTTCGTGAAAGTCTCACGAGATATATGGATGTGATTAATTTGATCAAATTCAATTTTTTTTTAAAAAAACAAAGAATTAAAATGAAAAGATTAACAAGCTTTTAGTTTATCTAGAATTTTGGGATTGGACTTCAACTTGGTGAATGAAACAAGTTTATCATGATGAAGTCTCGGAATAAAATGAAAAGATTAACAAGCTTTTAGTTTATCTAGAATTTGGGGATTGGACTTCAACTTGGTGAATGAAACAACTTTATCATGATGAAGTCTCTGAATCCAACCGTGTGTATGTATCGGCCATGTTATATTCCCCCGTGTTGGGAGAAAAAATTTCTCCTAGCGTTGGGCTTTTTGGCCCCCCCCCCGGTTTGGGGGGTTGAGTGTGGGTGGGGGCCGCATTGGGAAAATTTTTTTCTCCCAGCGCAGGCAATATATCAGCCACGGTGTATGTATATATATAGATGGAATGCGGTATGGTTTAATTGCTCACACACAAACATGCCAAACCCAATAAAGGGAGCCACTCAAAGTATGCGAAGGTCTGGACTCATAAGTCCAAATTAACAGCCGAGTGAGGGAGCCAACTCGACGAAACAAAGGGTATGTTTGATTCACAATAAATGAAGATGGAGTTTTATTTACTCGAATTGCGTGTAGATTATGTGATATAAAATGGAAGACAGTGTATTAAAAAATATAAAATAATTATATGTGTGGTTGAAAAGAGGGGGGGGGGGAGAAATTATTTTGAAAATTTATTGTGAATCAAACAAACCCTAAAGCTCAAAAGCCCGACAAATGGAGACTAGGAGCTTGGATGAGAGCATGGCCAAGGTGTTGACCAAGATTCATCCAGTTAGGATGAGAAGCACAGTGCGAACAAATGGAAGAGGAAGTGCAAGGTCTCAAGGCATTAACTCCTTAAATCCCACGTTTTGCCATGATACCAATGGAGGCAGTTAACATGGGAGCAGAGGCGGTCCCGTAATGAGGCGACTGAGGCGGTCGCCTCAGGCCCAGCCATTCGGGAGCCCATTTTTATCCATTGTACTTGAGTCTCAATTGTGTATTAAGAGTTTTTTTTTTATGAAGGGCCCAATTTTGAATTCTTCCCAAAATTTTAAGCCCAATTTTACGAGTAATAAGAGAATAATTGAAGTATTCAATCCAAAATTTTGGGCCAATTTTTTACTTTTTAGCAATGTTTATTCAAATATTTAGGCCTATTTTGAATTAGTAGAGATCACTTTCTAATTTATTTGAGAATAGTATTAGTATTGGGTGGATTTGATCCGTTGCATTTGCATGTGTTGTTGAAATTTGTTTGACAAAAGGATTTGTTTAATTCATTTGATGTCGATTTTTAATCATTTTTATTGGTATTTATAGTAAAGCAATTATATATTGTACCTCCTAAGGATCCTTCTAAAGCTCAAAAGAGAAAAAAGAAAGTAAGGAAAGCCGCTTTAATACAAAGTCAAGTTGGAGGCCTTGACAAGTACTTTAATTTTAAGAATAGAAAAGTGGGTGAAGAGAATGTGGAAAATGTAATTAATGAACCAGCCGATGTAAATGTAAATGTAGTGGTTGAAAATTGTCAAAACTAATCAAAATGAGTTGAGAGGGAAAGATGAAGAGGAAGGAAAAGCAAAAATGTTCAAGTGTTAGCGGTAGCGCCGTAATTACGGCGCTACCACTACGTTTTCTAGCCTCGTCCGACCTTCGATTTGAAATTCGGGACCAGATCTGGATTTAGCACGACAAAACGGAGCTCCGGTAATTTTTTCAAAAATTTTGTGATATCGTTGGATGCCGTGGGGCGGTCAAAACTTTTTGGCCAAATTTAAGCCTAAATTTTTGCCAAAAGTTTGACCGAACACCACGGTGTCCAATTTTTTGCCAAAAATTTTGAAAAAATTATTGGAGCTCCGTCTCTTCATGCTGAATCCAGATCTGGTCTCGGATTTCAAAACGGAGGTCGTACGGGACCGAAAATGATCCGATAGTGCCATAATTATGGCACTACCGGTTGCACTTGAACATTTCTGGAAGGAAAAGATAAGTTACGTTTGATGCATTTTCTGAACTTTTTAGCTTAATATCATGAGTTTGACTAAAAAAATTTCGGGGGACTGCCTCCGAACCCCCAAAAACCCCTCGATTTTATGATTCAGGGGCCCTTTTACAAAATTTTGACTCAGGCCTCACAAACCACATGACCTCTGCATGGGAGAGTAAGATGCATTTGTGGGTTTTAATGGCAACATAGGGAACTCGAACGACGTGGATAACATGGCGGTTAGCTGAACAGTCATCAAAATCTTTCGAAGTATAATAATAATAATAATAATAATAATAATAATAATAATAATAATAATAATAGTTGAAACAAAACCACCTTGATTTGATGTGCATAAGTGCATGTGCCCACATGATCATCACACACATTGATGTAGGGCTGGGCATCCAAACCACGAACCGCTAACTGACCGACCAAACCGACCCGAGCCTGTCGTTCGGTTCAAATTCGTTGGAAAAAATCCAACCCAAACCGATCGTTCCAACAAAAAAAAAAAAAATAAAAAAATTTTGCGACCACTGATCGAGAACCGACCCAGTCGGTTGGTCGTTTGCCACCAATCGACCGTCGGTTGCCTTTGCTTAGGTTTTCCAAACCGATTTTTTCGGTCGGTTTGGTCGGGCCCGAACCCGACCAATCCGACCGTGCCCAAATTTCTACATTGATGGCCGTTATTTAGGAGAGTGGGTTAGGCTCTGGTACCCATTGTGTCGGGGAAAAAAAAATGTTTGGAGGTCGGGTGAGACCCCCGCCATTAGGGGGCAGTTATATTTTATTTATCTAATTTAACGTAGATTCCAAAAAAAATTTAAAAAAAATAAAAAAATTTTACTTGCCGACGCGCCACCTGGTGGCGCCACATCAACGTGGGATTTGGCTTCTGTTCCCCACAGTGGGGAACAGAGCCAATCCGTTAGGAGAGAATTCTAAAAATTAAGTTGTAATGCTAAGCTTCGAATTTAAGAAGGCATAAATTATATTGAGCAAAATAAAATCATACAAAAGAACAAAGTCGCAAAGTGGGATTTTGAGATTAATTGTTTTTTTTTTGAAAGAGTGAAATTTTGTGATTAAAAATGAATGAAAATGGTATAAAAATAAATAAAATAATTATCAAATCAATTAGAATAATTAAAAATTAAAATAAAAAGTTAGGTGATGTAATTATTAAGGGACACTAGTTGCGGCATGGTAAAACAGTGACTTGAGCGCCAAATTAAGCCGAGCGACGGAGGAGGACACGAAAACCACGTGTTATAAACGTCGGCCCCCTACTGTGAAAATCCCATTCACCGACCAGTTTTTTTGTCATAAAAATGTTAATTTTGTGCTATATTAACTAATCGCATCCCAAATAAATTGTGTTATTGGAAAGCTCAACGGTTGATTGGTTGTTAATACTACATCTATATTATTGGATATTGAATTTATAGGTAGAGATATAAATAGATCCTGATTTTTCTTGAGTTTCTCCGGTTTTTTTTTTTTTGTTTTGAGCTATTATCAAAATCTTGTAAATTGTTCACGCAATTCAAGAAACTGATGGGTTATATATAAGTGTATACACAGGGATTTTGTTTACACTTCGGGTTGATCTGTGAGAAAAATGGAGGGAGTGGATTATCTTGCGGATGAGAGGAGGAAGGCTCAGTTCGATGTCGATGCTATGAAGATTGTTTGGGCTGGCTCGCGCCACGCCTTTGAAATTTCTGATCGAATTTCGAAGCTCGTAGCCAGTGATCCTGTAAGAATTTCGGTTTCTTCTATGCTTTCCCCCTTTTTCTCTAAAAGGATTTTCGATTCTGCATCTTTTTGTTGTGCGTTGGGCTGTAACTAGTGTTAGTTAGGGTTCCCGATTCTGATTTGCGTCCCATAACAATCTGTATGAACAATTGTTGATTTGTTTTTCTTTTCCTTTCTCCAGCACAGAAAAAGAAAAAAAAGAATTGATATGTTTGATACTTATTTTTTATACTGGAGATGAGAATCCCTTCTTTTCACTAGAGATGCTGAATGACCGAAAAGTTAGCTAGTTTTATTATTATTTTTTTTATCTTTCCATTTTTCGCTAAGGATGCTGAATGACGGAGAAGTTAGTTAATTTTGATTATTTTGATCATTCCTTATCCACGTGTACAAAAAAAATATTCTTATGATTTATTGCTTTCAAGAAAGAGTAAGGGGTACTTCTGGTTTTGTGATTCTTGATGAGACATTCTGGTTTATGTGACTTGAGTTAATACTCTCACTTGGATTTTTGTCTGCATATTGGGATACAAAAATGAGGTCATTTGTTGGATTGTTCTTTGTTTGGGCCTTACTATGGAGATGCATCAAATGAATACGTAAAGAAGAAGCCACTCAATTTGTGTTACGAACTTTAGTTGAGTATGACACATTTTGGGAGGTTTTTGAGAAAATGATTTTTCTTTTTTGACTGTGTGGCTAAAATGTCAAGGAGAATGGGAAAAGTACGTTCAGAAAATAGGGAAAAATTTTCATGTCAACGAAGTTGTGGTTGAGACTCATTGTGAAGAAAAATGATTTTTTAAATCATGTCTCCCAAACAAGCTTGTCTGGTAAGTAAAACTTGTTGTGTACAATTGTTTTCATTTGAGGGTTTCAACGTGGAAGCTGGAAGGAAATTTGTGAGGCTTTGTTTGGGTATATGGATGTGGATATTTCGGGATGTACTGTGACATGGAAATACTATAAATTAATTTGGTTAGTCAAATAATTTGGCTAAAAATTTGGATTCCATGCTTTTTCAAGAAAGTAAAAGAAACATTTAACTGTTGAAGCATGAAGAGGATTTCAACTAACGCTCATATTTAATATCCATGATAAATGTTGACCCGGAAGTGATTCACAAAAACATCTAGCGGGTGTCAGTTCTTTTATTATATATTTCTTTTACTGTTACTTATCAGTTATCCCAAGGAGAAGCTTTACAATTTGGATGAAATGATTGTTTAAATTTTTTCGTTTTACCTGAGATTTTTATATGATAAGAATGTGTTATTGGTTCTAGGCTTTCCGGAAAGATGACAGGACTATGCTCCCAAGAAAAGAATTGTTTAAGAATACTCTTAGGAAGGCAACTTATGCATGGAACCAGATTATTGAACTCCGTCTATCTGGTAACTTCTAGACTTTGCTTTCGCTGTTATTACAATCCTTATATTGTAAAATGTATTTTATATATTATTTTCTTGCGTCTAACAACTTCATTATTTCAACTACTGCAGAAGAAGAGGCATCTAAGTTAAGGTTTTATGTAGATGAACCTGCCTTCACTGATCTTCATTGGGTACTTTTATCTTTGTATCTATTGCATAGTTATCAATGGTTGCAAATCGTTTTCACTTATTGAGAACTCTCTTTCAACTTAGATAACTTGAGGCAGAAAATGTTCCACTGTTTTTCTCCACATGTTGGAAGAAAGGAACTTGCTCTTATTTGCTGTGTTTAAATAGATTTGTTGACTCCATATTAAATTATAAAAAAAAAGTACTAGATATCAAATGTTTATTTTCTGTTTTCAGATTTGTGTTCTTGATTTCTGTAAGTGCTTTTGACATATGTGGCCTCCATCTGATATGAAACTGCTTCATCCTTGAGTTTCACTTACTCTTCTCTGGTTTCCAGGGAATGTTTGTGCCTGCCATAAAGGGACAGGGCACTGATGAACAGCAGCAAAAATGGTTGCCACTGGCCTATAAGATGCAAATAATTGGCTGCTATGCACAAACTGAACTTGGTCATGGCTCCAACGTTCAAGGTCTTGAAACCACTGCAACATTTGACCCTAAGACTGATGAGTTCATAGTTCACAGTCCGACTTTGACTTCAAGCAAAGTAAGTAATACGCTCCATAAGAGGTTGGTCATGTTTTGGTTTCTTGTTGAAAGCTGGGAGAAAGCTGAGAGCTTTTGTAAAGTGTGGCACAGTAAAGTTACGATTCTATGTCTTATTGATTTTCTTGAATCTGGTCCTTGTGCTCGGTTTTATTTTATCAATAGTGGTGGCCCGGTGGACTGGGTAAAGTGTCAACCCATGCTGTTGTTTATGCACGCCTGATTACAGATGGTCAAGACCATGGAGTTCATGGTAAGAATATATAGTTTTCTTGACATCGGTATCTGATTTCCTTCCTGAACTTGATAGTCAAATTGTTCGTACTCTTTAGGCTTCATAGTCCAACTACGGAGCTTGGAGGACCATACTCCTCTTCCTGGAATAACAATTGGTGACATTGGAACAAAATTTGGAAATGGCGCATACAACACCATGGACAATGGTGTGTTAAGATTTGATCATGTACGTATTCCGAGAGACCAAATGTTGATGAGGTATGTCACATTCTAGCATACTGGTTTATTTTTCATTAGTATTTTACATTTTCCAATGCAAGATAATATATGGATATTCAGAATTCCAGTTTTTGTTGACCATTGATCGGTTTTTAGATTATATTTAGATGTTTATTGATATAAACCTTTAAACTTTTTGGCTTAATTGCAAATCAGCAAATGCATTCAGGCCTGCCAAATTCTCAAATTAAGTTGGCAACTTCAGGCACTATACTAAAATAGTTGTTTTGTTTGAAAGTGAAGGTGGAATTGCATCTTTAGCAGACCCCCTTGACAACTTGCGAGCTAAAAGTATCAAATGAAAACTGAGATTTCTCATCCCTTATTTGTACAAGAGATATGAACTCCCTTATATATAAAAGAGACTGATCAAGAGGCGATGATAACATGCCTGATTTTTAGCTAAATAAACTAGGTTCTAATATCTGGTCTAGAAAAGGAACAGGTTTCTATTTATCAAACAGTTAAACAAACTGTATGTTGACTTTCCTATTTTCCTGTAATTCGCAAAGAAGAGAATACCTTGGAAAGGACATGCTTTTCAACTTTTGACTTTTATTGTTCCGGTTCAAAATATGATAATTTTTTCCATATTCATGAGCAACATGAAGTTTTTTATGGGCTTTTAGGATAGAAAACATCATGAGCAACTGCCTTTGCTAGGAAATTATGTTTGGGAATCCACGTTCCCCAAATAATAATGATAATAATAAATAAGAAATAAAAACCGTGTTGCATCTTTCTGCAAGCATTTTCTATTATTCCTCCCCACAATATAACTAACATAAACTTATTATCAATTTTGATTGAAAGGTTTTTTACTTTCAGTTAGCAAAAATTTGAAATAGTTCCATCATTACAGTGATACCCACTGTGTATTTGCACTGCCCCATTCACCATTAACTCCCACTGTGTATTTGCACTGTCCATTCACCATTAACTTACTCGTTTATTTCATATGTATGAATATCTAGGGCTCATAGTACTTCTGATTGCTGTAGGGTTTCACAGGTCACAAGGGACGGAAAATATAAGCAATCTGATGTACCACGGCAGTTGGTATATGGGACTATGGTTTTTGTGCGACAAACAATTGTCGCAGATGCTTCTTGTGCTTTATCCCGTGCTGTTTGTATTGCTACCAGGTATAGTGCTGTGCGTAGGCAGTTCGGATCACAGAATGGTGGCCCTGAAACTCAGGTATTCTGCAGTGCTTTTGACGGGTGAAAGATGAAGTTCAATTTGATAGTTTCACTGGCTAGACTGTTTTGTTTGCCATCTTTTTTCTCTGATAAGAACATTTTTAGCACAGTTGTTGCATTAAATGTATGATCATTTTGTGAAAGTCACTACCTGGTCTACGAGTCAATTCAGGGGCCATTACAAAGTCAACAAGTATCCTGTCCCACATTCTTGCCGTTACCTATTTCTTCTGCTACCTTTCTAAATTGTTAATTCTCCTCACTTTCTTAAACATACCGCAATGAATCTAGTACATGTCTTAGCTGTAACTGTTACATGTATGTTACACTTGACCAATAATTAGAGGGAACCTGTCAAATTAAATTTTTGCGTTTGATGAACTTTCTCTACATGCCCACTATTTTTCCCTTGTCATTCCACATATTTTACTCCTAAGCTTCCTGGGTGTTCTTTTTCTTTCCCCACATACATGACATTTCTGTGATGCTCACATTGCAAACATGACATTTAGAAGTTAGGGGCAACAACGGATATCAGATATGCCAGTGTAAGTTTTTTCTGTGTATATTCTACAATTAAGCATCCATCATACTTAGCAGAACTAGTATATTTAAAGATTTTGTTGTTATGCATTCTAAATAAGAGTACAAATTAACTAGAAATTTCTCTTCTTGTCAGAATTGAGTCATCTACTCAGTGAAGCTCAAAAGTTATCAGTGAACCATATAGTCTTTTCTTTAACCATTTTCATCATTGCATGTTTGCATTTTTGGCTTTTTATTGCTTTCTAAAGATCTTTTTTACCTTTTTTCTCTCCATCTTTATCATTGATGCATAACGATGGACTGATGTGTCCGTGCATTGTTGTACATGGTTTTTTAAGTCCCCTCTTCAGTTCTTCTTACATTTAGTGGGTACAAGATTTAAGCTCCATCTATGAAAATTGTAGATCATCTTCGTCCATCAATTAGTTACTTACCATAAAGAATATTAACATATAATTTTTTAATACATAACTGGACATGGATGGTTGCTCATTTCTGTGATTCAACATTCGTTGAGGGAATATGGACGACTTACTGTAGTTATGGTGATTGATAGAGTAAGTGTATGGTATGAACTGAATGCTTTAAAATCCTTCACAGTAGTTGTACATTGGATGCTCCATATATTTATGTTTTGGATATAATCATGCAATGTGTACTTATTGTGGAGTTTAATTTGAAGCAAACGCAATTATTATTCCCTGTTGGCATCACTTCTGTTTACAGGTCATTGACTACAAAACCCAGCAAAGCAGACTCTTCCCTTTGATAGCTTCTGCTTATGCCTTCAGATTTGTTGGTGAATGGCTGAAATGGCTGTACACGGATGTGACCCAGAGGCTGCAGGCCAATGACTTCTCAACATTGCCCGAGGTTCATGCATGCACTGCAGGGTTGAAGTCTCTGACTACTACTGTCACTGCTGTAAGTGATAAAAGTTTTCTTTACTGTCTCTCTCTGTCTACCAGTGTGTGTTTGCATGCAGAGGTGGGGAAGCTTCTGCATGCTTTTGGGCTTTACCATGAATTGGAGAAATTTTCTACTAGTTAAAGAAATTTTGCTTCACCCTGTACAATTTTATCTTTGGTGGAGTATAAAGATTAACTGAAAGCATGTAGTGTAAGTTTAGCATGACTCAGCTTGCGTTCGTCTTTAGAGCTCATCGCAAAAGTTTTCTATTGTGATCACCATCATCTGTGTAGCCTATGGATGTTCCACCAGAAGGTAGAAGATTTTATTTAGATATGTCAATAGTGCTTTGCTTCTATTGTTGATCAAATATGTTTTGAAGATCTTTCATTGCTTCGAGTGAGGATATATTCTTGAATTAATAGTCTCTTGGAATGCCATTTTCATGTCAAATCTCTGATTCTGCCTTTCATTCTGAGTTTACATGTTTTACCCTCTAATAATTCTAAGTGCTTTTACTGCATTACTTCTTTTGGATCTGCAAACCGTTAGTTTAAAATGTCTGATATCTAATTTTGGTATCACAATTTTTTGTTTTATAGGATGGAATTGAAGAATGTCGAAAACTCTGTGGAGGCCACGGCTACCTCTGTAGCAGTGGGCTTCCAGAATTGTTTGCAGTTTATGTTCCGGCTTGTACATATGAAGGAGACAACGTTGTGCTGCTTCTGCAGGTATGCTCTATGGACTATGATACTTGATAATCTTTGTTGACCGTAGGAAAGTTTCTCTCTCTCTCTGTCTGTGCAGATGAAAGGAGTTTCTTGTATAACAAACAGTTACAGACTAAACAGTTACTTCATAATTTTACCTCATTGTGTGTCACTTGAATGTCAAAATTTCTTTTATCATGTGCTTGATGCTAAATTGCTGGGTTCCTGTTGTAGGTTGCTAGGTTTCTCATGAAGACAGCTTCACAGCTGGGAATTGGGAAACAGCCTGTGGGGACAATAGCGTATATGGGAAGAATTGAACATCTAATGAAATGTCGTGCTGATGTACAGAAAGGTACCATTTTTGTTCTAATATATAACCGCCCATAAAAACCTTTGACTCAAATCATGCTTCACACATAAGCTACATATGCATGCAAGTTTGGTGATTTCTATTTGCCTGATATCATGCAGCTGAGGACTGGCTTAAGCCCAGTGTAGTATTGGAGGCATTTGAAGCAAGGGCTGCCAGAATGTCTGTTGCTTGTGCTCAAAATCTGAGCAAATTCGACAATCCAGAAGAAGGTACTTCCACTCGACAGCAATGAAATTTTTTACGGTCTAATTTTGCACTTGTTGAAATTTTATATATTTAGCTGTAAAATTAAAGGATCAATTTCCTTTTTTTTTTTCCTTGGTCTTCTCTACGTGCCTTAGAATTTTGATTTCTTTAAGGCTTATATTACATAAATGTCCTCTAATTCTTTGCATATTTTTCTTCTATTCAGGTTTTGCTGAGCTATCGGCTGATTTAGTTGAGGCAGCAGTCGCTCACTGCCAATTAATTGTTGTCTCAAAGTCAGCTTTCTTTTGATGCTTTTCTTTTCTTACATCATATAGGAGTTTGATATGTTAAGAAAAATTCTGTCTTGTGCAGGTTTATTGAGAAGCTGCAACAAGACATTCCTGGTAAAGGGGTGAAGAAACAGTTAGAGATTCTCTGTGGTATCTATTGCCTGTTTCTCCTTCACAAACACCAGGGTGATTTCATTGCGACCAGCTGCATCACCCCAAAGCAGGCTTCACTTGCTAACGATCAGCTCAGAGCCTTGTACTCCCAGGTTCGCCTTTTAAATTTCATTCTGGAAATTGCAACATTGGTCCCCAAAACATCGTGCCTGTGGTGACTTGGTCCCATAATTTTAGGATGCATCATTCTAGTATTTGATTTATTTCTGTTTATTAGGCTCGTCCAAATGCAATAGCTCTAGTGGATGCATTCAACTATACTGATCACTACCTGGGATCAATTCTTGGGTGTTACGATGGAAATGTGTATCCAAAACTATACGAGGCAGCATGGAAGGATCCTCTAAATGAAACAGATATACCCGATGGCTATCACGAGTATATCAGGCCTCTGCTTAAGCAACAACTCCGTCCGGCCAGACTGTAGAAAACATAATATGGTCGTGTGCTTCTTAAACCTTTGCTCTATTCTCATATATGTACGAGAAATCCCAGAAAATAATGGCCAAGGCTAGAAGATTCGGCCAAGGCTTTGTGCGTGTACTGTACTTGATGTCATAATTTATTTATAGGTTCTACCAAGTGAGACATCTATACAGATTTTTGTCATTGATGACATGTTAAATAAGGTAACTTATTTTCTTCGGGCACACAAGACTCCCTCTGTTCCGAAAAGATAGTCCTATAGTTATTTTCACACAGATTAAGAAAATGATGGTTAATTTAGCTGAAACATTAAATTTTATCTTATTTTTTTATATATATTCTTATGTATCATTTATTGTTATGCATAGGTTGTGTGGAGTAATATCAAAATATATTAATGAGGAGTACTTATGGAAATAAAAAATTAAAAGCATGTTCAATATAGAAAGTAGACTATTTTTTTTTTTGGGACGGATGAAAATAGTAACTACGCCTATCTTTGTGGGACGGATAACGTATCACAAATTCTGTTTTCCCATCATGTCGTTCTTGCATATATGAGCTTGTTCAGAAGTAAAACCGTTTTTTTTTTTTTTTTTTTTTGGTGAAAAAGACAAAAGTAGCCTTGTTGCCTATAAACATATAGTTGGCAACATGAATCATTCTCCCACTCCATCCTTCGATTGCCCGATATTAGTACCAACACTTATCTGTACATACCACGTGTAAACATCAAAATAAAACCTATACACCTTTAAATCCTATGTATTCAACGATTCATGACTCGTGTGATATCTGAATCTGGTTAAGTCTGCTATTCCATATTGAATGTAAAATAAAATGGAAGAGATCGTATCGCACCGGCTGTGCATTCCATAGAAAATGCTTCTGCAACATTTTGACATTCGTTTGCATCGTAATATATCGTCTCAAAGGGATGGCCAACAGAATATCCTTCAGCTTCGGAATATCCTTTTCAGCAACGATGACTGAAAACGCATTCCAGTCGAGCACATCATTGAACGGAGGGACAAAACCGTCAGCAATAATCACAGGGACACACTCGTAATATATAGCCTCAACGATTCTCGGGCTGTTCACTTCATACCCCATTGGGCAAACACAATATTTGCTCGACTTCATATGCTCTGGATAAGACATGTTTCTTGATACTCTACTCGGTAAAGCTCCATAGATCCTCATCATGTCCTCTTCTTTGTCACTCCAGTATTTGAAAAGCTTCGGGCGGACCCTACCGTGCATATGCCCCGCATAAAACGCAAGAATTGGGCGTTGTGAGGCTCTTTTGCCACCCACATTTCTATGAGTCCTTTTCGGGTTCTTTATAAGAGTTTCGGGCAGTGAAACGTCTTTTCCAGCTTTGAATATGCCTTCCGAGGCATCCGCATTGCATAACACTTTTATCGTGTTCGTTATAAGCTCCTCGTGCTCCTTTAAAGTATACGGTCCCTACAATCATAAATCAATTGTCAAGTCTTACCAAAAGTTAACTTCTGGTACTCCGTTAAAGTCGAACTCAACTTCAATCACACATTTCAAATCACTAATCATTTTTCTCTGCACAAAATGAAAGTTTACTCAAACATGCTAAGTATAGAGAGTTAAGAGTTAGTACGTATGTGGGCACAGAAAGGCGATAACATACCCAATCGTGGCAAGCAACTAGGAAATGATTCGTCCCACGAGTGCGATTCCAAAATGGATACTTAGACGCGATCATATTCACATAGTCCCGCAAGAAGATCGATAATGGCCTGAGATTATGTGAATTGGGGACGTAGAGAGCCGATTGTAGCTGACGTGCGCTATACGGAAGATAGAACAAGTGAGCTTTTTCAGGATCACTTGTTACAAATAGCTTGTTTTCTTCCAATAACTTCATAAACCATCCCTCTGATGCATATATTCCTATTAGATGAGGCTCATGAAATATAGGCCTATCCCCTTCTTGATAAATGTAAATCTTTAGTATGTATTCCATCCACTCATAGCTCCTAAAACACATAACACATGAAATATTGTGTTTAGTTGTGAAGTTGTCACACTATGAACTATGAAGCTTGAATCCTCCAAGTATAGTGAGATGTACCTTTTAAAAGTGGATATATTTCGGAATAGAGGAGCATAGAGTTCATCATCATCATCAGTAACAAGTGGGGCATTTTCGATCTCTCTTTTGGCGAAGGCGAGCGCCTCGTCTGGTTTCAACGACACTACATGCCTCTACACATGTTGAAACAAACATCATTAGGAGGAAAGGTAACATCAAACATTGAAATTTCCAAAATCTTTACGAAGAACCACAACGAACTTACCAAATGATCTGGTAATTTTCTAACAATGCAAGGCGGTGAAAGTGGAGTATCCGTTGTCTTTGAATGTCGTCGTCTTCTTCTTCTTCTTCTCCGTCGAGAAACTCTTTTTACTAGTGATTGATTCATGTCAGCTGAAGAACTAATTGAAGAAATTACAGGGGAATCTTGAACAGAGAGATGGTGATTTTCACTCAAACGCGGTGAAACTATTGTGGGTTGTGGTAAAATCCATTGGGTGAGTGGAAGTGAAGAAATTTGTATTACTACACTGCCTATTGTAAGAATTGCACCAATGAGAAGCATCTTTCTCCAATTGGTTCTTACAAGAACGACTACAATTAGCCGTAAAAACTTAGTCATTCAATTTTCCGTACGAGATTAAACACGATCTAAGCAGTCGAAAATATGAATCATCGATCCCATACAAGAATTTTGACATAAATCTATATAAAAAAAAATGAAATGATTATTCAACCTGAAAAAATCGAAGAAATAAAAATTTATACGTCTGTTTGTATTGTCTGAAGACGTTGCCTGGTCAGAGTTGAGCGAATGAAGCAAGAAATGAGTTTGAGGATAAAATTAATTAAGGAGAAATTTAAGGCAAAATTAAGGGGGGATGGAAACAGCTGACGTTAGCGGAGATGAAGGTAACGACTTCCTATATTTAAGTCCATTTTGTACGCAATTCAATTTTCCACATTAGCTGCTTGTGCAGGACTTGCACTGAATTGATACATCCTAACAACCCAGCTCTACATCTTAAAAAAAAAAAAAAACACCCCCAAGCTCTAAGCATATGGAAAATAAATAAATAAAAAAGCTCTAAGCATGTTTTAAAGAGAATATTAAAAAAGTAATTTTTGAATTGTGTAGTGAAAAGCAAGAGGGAATTTTACAAAACCTGAAAAAATGTCACATGAAAAACAACGTTGAATATAATAAGGGAAATTATATTATCACGACAAAATTTTTTAGTAATACTACTTTATTTTTATTTACAAATATAGATATTAACAAAAGGACCAAAATCACCATTCATTTTTCTTTAATTATTATTATGCCCACCAAAGTTTCGTTCCTTTTTCTTTCATAAAAAAAAAAAAAGTCTCTTTCCTATTCAACACCATATTACAACGTCTCTTTTTTGCTATTATTTATTAGTTTGTTTCCACATTCAATCATAGATAGATTTTTGTCGTAAATAACGTAAGAGTGGAGTTAAATGCACCCTTAATTTTGCTCAATATGCCCTCTAAACAAACCCATTCCAATTTTATTTTATTTATTTTATTGTTATTTTTTGTGTGTGTCTAGCAAGGGTGGCCAAACAGCTTGTCAACCATCTACTGGTGTTGGTGGTCACCACCATTAATGGCGGTTTCAGCCACCATCGACGAGCCCTTGTTATTTTCCTTTTTATGTGTGGATGGAAGGGGTAAAATTGAAAATGAATTTGTTTGGATGAGTGTATTGAGAAGAATTAGGGATGCATTTGACCCTGCATAATAATAATATAATGAAAATATGAATCGGTTAAAGCATTTCTATTGTAGGTTAAAAAATATCGGAGAAAGAGGAAAATTAGGGATGGCAACGGGTCGGTTCGGGGACAGTTCGGCTTGAACCGCAAATCGAACCGGTGGTCTTTAACTGTAACCATAACCATAACCGAACCGAATCGTTGGTGTTTCGGTTCGGAACCGTTTTCGAACCTTTTTTTTTAATTCTATATAATTAAATCAAGTGCATGGAGGAGGGTTTGAACTCGGGTTTCTTGATTGCAAGACGTCGCCACTAACCAACTCGACTAACTATCAACTTGTGAATATAATTGCACGATTTAGTAATTATTATGACCTTACACCTATAGCTTCGTCCATGTTAGCGGGTAAACGGTTCGGTTGGGTTTTTTTTCCCCTGAACCATAACCGATCCGCCCCGGTTCGAGTCAAGAAAATAGCAAACCATATTTGCCCCATCGACCCATCGGTTCGGTATTTTTCGCCCCGTCGTTCGGTTCGAACCACGATTTTCGATTTTTACGGTTTTTTTTTGCCATCCCTAAGGAAAATGGGGTGAAACTCCTTTTTCCAACCAAAACCCATAAAAAGAAGGTTGTGGCTAAATGCACCCAACCATTTACTTTATGCACCCATTCAAAAATAAATAAATAAATAATAAAAAGACTAATATACCCTCATTCTCGTTTCTCCTAAAAAATTTTTTGTTCACTTCACTTGGAGCGAACACCCAACTGGGTGTTCACTCCACTTGCAATGAATGCCCACATAATTTTTTTTTTTTAAAAAAAGAAAGAAAAATTACAAGTAAAAAATTTTTGTTCAAATTTTTTTCAACCACTCAATTTTTTTAAAAAAATTATATTCAACAGTAATTGGATAAAGCTAATTACTGTATCATCAAAAAAATTTCGACATTCATCGTCAAAGTGGTTACAAAATTTTAAAAATTTTCAAAATTGATCGTCAAAGTGATAATAAAAAATTTAAATTTTTTAATAATTATATTCAACACTAACCTAATAAAGCCAATTACTTTATCATTAAAAATTTTCTAAATTAATCGTCAAATGGTAACAAAAATTTTAAATTTTTAATTAATTGTATTCAACATTAGTCGAGATAAATCCAATTACTCTATCATTAAAAAAAATTCGAAATTTATTGTGAAATTGGTTGCAAAAAACTTAAAGAAATTTCGAAATTACTCGTCAAAGTGGGTGCAAAAAAATTGAACAAAAAATTATAACAAAAATTACATCCAAGAATTAAAAATTAAATAAAAATTACTCATTTTTGAAAAAAAAATTGTAACAAAAATTATATCCACGAACGAAAAATCAAATAAAAATTATTCATTTTTACTTCTTTTTTTTTTTTACTCTTGTTTGCTACATTTACAGCGAACAAGCAAAAGCCTGTTCGCTGAACACAGCGAACAAGCTAAAGCTTATTCTCTGTGTTGACAATGAACATATTAAAGAAACAAAAATTAGAAAAAAAAAAAAAAGAAAGATGACATATTGGTTTCTTTGTTTTTCTTTTTAAAAAGGGTGGGTACACTCAACAAATTGCTGAGTACATTTAGTCTAACCCTACAAAGAATAGGTTCATAGCCCTTAGGGTTATTCGGTCTCGTAGGAAAGGGGAGTAAAAACCAAAATTTAGATTTTTATATCCCAATATTAAAAATGCTCTCAGTCAAAGTTCAATTTTATTTTGTTTTATCACCGAACGGAGTGATGTTTTCTCCGCTACTTAAGGACTAAAACAAGCACTTGTCAGTGTTCCATCTTCACCCGGTCTCTTCTTCCTTCTTCCACTTTTTTCTCTGCAAATCCAACTACTTCCTCCCCTTCTTCAACCTCCTCCACGCCGTCACCTCCTTTGTCGGACTCCGTTCAGACACCACCGGAGAAAAGCAGCGGTATACTAGTTATTATTGTTATTATTATTATTATTATTTTTAATTTATGACCCAAAAGGCCAAAACACACTTTCTACTGTCACAACTGATTTTTCAATCATTGCAAAATACTGCCTCTTGCCCCCTTGTACAATACTCTTGCAATTTGAAAATAAAAAAATTAATCAACAAAGGGCTTAATTAATTAATCCCAGTGCTTGGTTCGTAAATTCATGGTGATTCACAATCTGTTGAATTACATTTGATCTCCAATTCTCCATATATTTCGTCCGCTTTATGTTGTTAATTTGGTTTAGACGACAAGGTTTTCATCTCTTTGTTCCAAGCTTCTGTTCAAGCTGAAATCAGGTGACTTTGTTTGTAATAGCATTCTGCATTTTCCACATTACTCATTACTACTTATTTAGCATTTTCTTACTGCAGTGCTAAGTACCAACTACAGGTCAAATTTGGCTTCGTAAATAATCAGCCGCCGCCCTCAACAAAAATCAAAAACCACTGCCGCCGGTCCTCTCTCTCTCCTCCGTAAAATGGCCGCCGCCGCCAACACCACCTTCGCCGCCGCGTTCTCAGAACCATCCGCTTTCAAACTAGCATCTTCCCGTCCCAATTCCTTATCCATCACATGTTTCTCCTCTCTCAAACGCACCTCCACCGCGAACTCTCCTAACTACTCCTTCAAATCCTTGAAATCGCAGATCAATCGCCGCCACCACCACCGCATCGCCACCCCTCTCCGCTCCACAGCAACCACCCCTGCCGACGCCTCCTCCGTCGCCACATTCCACGGCCTCTGCTACGTAGTGGGAGACAACATCGATACTGACCAAATTATCCCGGCCGAGTACCTCACTCTCGTCCCCTCTAATCCCGATGAGTACGAGAAGCTTGGTTCCTACGCTCTCATTGGCCTCCCATCCTCATACAAAACTCGCTTCATTGACCCTGGCGAAACCAAATCGAAATACTCCATTGTCATCGGCGGGGAGAATTTCGGCTGTGGCTCCTCCCGTGAGCATGCTCCTGTAGCCCTAGGCGCCTCAGGGGTGGCGGCTGTGGTGGCGGAGTCGTATGCTCGGATTTTCTTCAGGAATTCTGTGGCCACTGGTGAGGTTTATCCACTGGAGTCTGAAGGAAGGCTGTCTGAGGAGTGTAAGACTGGGGATGTTGTGACCATTGAGCTTGTGGAGGGTAATAGCAAGTTGATTAATCATACCAGTGGGAAGGAGTATAAGTTGAAGCCAATTGGGGATGCTGGCCCTGTCATTGAGGCTGGTGGGATCTTTGCCTATGCAAGAAAGACTGGGATGATTCCTTCTCAATAAGCAAACCTGTCATTCATGGATTCTACAGGTGAAATTTATTTGTGTCTCATTAGCTATTTTGTTGAAACCTCTGTGTTGGTGTTCTTTTTTATTTATTTATTTACTTCTTACTATTTGGTGATTATCTTTTTGATGCTAGAAGCTTTGCTTTACCCCTTTTTGTGCACATTGAATGTGGCTTATTAAATTTAGAAGGCTGTAGAAATTTACTTATGCTATTTTGGTGAATGAAAGGAGAGCAACAAACATTAAGATCACATAATTACAGTTGCTATGTTTTAGTTTGATAATTATATGAATCCAATACACTCTAGACAGGGTTTTGGTGAACTTATAATTGTAGATTAGATGGTGAAAATTGGTTGGATTGGGTAAGGAGGATGTGGCAACTGGCAAATTACCAGCATTCCTATAGGATTAGAAAGAGAAGCGGGGAAAAAGTTAATCTGGAAAAAACGAACTTGGATGCACTAGCTGCATTACAGAAGCCTATAAATTTGAAAAGAAACACCAACAAAGACTAGGAGTTACAGAAATTGAACTCTTGCGAGCGTGTAAGGAATTTTTATCTTTTCTACACTAGTTTAATTTTATCTTCTGGATATTGGAAATTGTGAGTTTTGTCTTTTCTACACTAGATTAATTTTATCTTCTGGATGTTCAAAATTGTGATTTTTGTGTTAAGAATAGGAGAAGCCAGGTTCCTTTGGTAGTAGGTAATGGGGAGCAGCCTACTCCCCAAAGGAACCTCTACTATGATTGGTACAGGACTGTGTCTTGGTTATCACTAATGTTAACATGCCATTATATTAGTGATATCAAAAAGTTGGGTTCTGTAGTTGTAAAAAATGAGACCTTAGTTGCTTCATGAAAATTACAGTACTATGACTAATACATGACCAGGTATTTCTTCTTATCAATGCTGACATGCCAATGTTTAATGATATGCATCTAATTTATACATGTTGAATATTTGGATTAGTTAGTAACCTGGTGCAAGCAACAAAACTCAAAACATGTTCTCATTAAGAACTAGGAAGAAATAAAGAAAAGGTAGAAGGTTGTGTCAATTTGTCGATGGGTTTAAATGCTAGAACGAGGAGAGGGAAATCATCCATTTAGATCCAATTACTAAGGGTATGTTTGATTGGTGATAAAGTTAATTTTCTTGATATACGTGCTAAATGTTTGGTTGAAATTTGGGGAAAGTATATTAAATAATTGAATGAGTGGTTGTAAATGATGAGAGAGAAAAAGTTGATAAAATTTATGTTGAATTATGATGAATAGAACAAGGCCTAATTCTCCTGTGTTTATTGATATAGGTCACGGACACATTTTAACCAAGCTTTCTTTCAAAAGGACCACTTTTTAAATAATTTATTAAAAAAAAAAAGGCTTATCAAACAAGCAGTTGCACTTGTTCCAAGTTAATTATAGTATGAATATTTTTGGCAAAGCTACTTTCAGAATTAGTTTTCTAACAGTCATTTCCAACCGTTTATTTTACAATCAAAAATTATTTTTCACATATGTCAATTATTCATTATCCTTTTTCCTTTCTTAACCTCATATTCGGAAAGGAAGGAAGATAGGAGGGGGCATGGCCGGTTCTCTTTTGAGGCAAGGGAGGCCCTTGCCTCAGGCGCCTAATAGATGGGGGCGTTTTTTAGTCTTTGGTCCAAATAAAAAATTTAACCATAAAGCCAAGCAGAACAATGCACTATCTGAATAAAAAATTGAGAGTAATTTTTAAAGTTGCCTTGACATATCACAAATAAATGCACAGAAGGATAAGAACTAAAAAGTTGACAAACAATATTAGTTTTTAATTTTTTTTTCTCCAAGAGCAGATCCGTGGGCATCACCGTTCCATCACCACTTTGATCTGGAACCTCAATTTTTGCTTCGATCTTTGTTTAGTCGCTTTTATGTGCTGTGGAATTCTCTTCTTGTTATAATTTAAGGTCTCATATCTCCTTTTTGTACAAATAATGACTTGCCCTTACTCATTTATTAGAGACAAATGTAACATTGTTAGCTAATGTGAATATGGCATTGTCGGTTTATATGACTATGACCTTGTTGATGTTGTGTATATTAATTAGTGAAATTGTTTTTTATCAATGTTATGATTATATATAGAAACTAACGCAAATGCTAATAAAACAAGTAATTTTTTTCAATGTTTGCATGTGCTTTAGTAGTTAGAGTTCTATTTAACAACTCATTTGCGTTGATCCACTATTGCCAAGGGTGATTAATTTATATATCGTCTCAGGCTATAAAAACCACAGGACCGGCGCTAGGAGAAGGGGGAGGGGGAAGGGGAGAAAGACAGGATCAAACAAGCAAATATCTTGCATTTGTTTCTAGGTCTAATAGAGGCCCTTGTTCGAAAAATGACATCTTGTCTATTTTACAGCTCTGGTATTGCAGCTGGCTAAAGTGCCAGGGCCAAATATATGTATTTGCTTAAATACTATCTAATAATTCACTTAGTGGATTTCATGGTGACTTACCTTTCATTCTAGTTCACTGACATATTAGTAGGTATTAAAAAAACCTATAGCACTTTAATAATTTCAATGGCCAAAATCCTTTAGAAAAATTGAACCTAGAAAATCCACATATAAAGTTTGGAAATAGATTGGAATTTCAAATTACTGATTGTATGCTATGATGATAAGGGCTGTCCGTTGTTGTCTCATATGCTTAAAGTTAATCATTTTGTTCTATTTTTCTTCTAAAAGTATGCCCATTTAACCTTTTTCTGCAGGTTTTATGTCATTGCTTAGCTAGGCAGCTCTGGGTCTATTTTCATGAGGCAATAAACTTGATGCTATGTTAAAGAGTAACGTACTTGTCTGAATTATTATTGTAATAGGATTTCTTTGTGACCATATTGTACGTTTAACGTGTTGCCTGTGTCCTAGATCACTGTGCTAAGTTCAAATTTGTCGGATCACTCATAATTTTACCAGTAATAATCTCCCGCCAAAAGGTTTGTGGGTTATCCCATGAACCCATGAGAGGGGAGATCATGATCTCATAATTTACTTGCATTAGTTCGAAAACCGTGCGAGTAAGACATTTCAGTTGGGCATCGTGACATTTCTTTTCCCATTTTGGCATTGTTCAAAATCTCCATAGTATTTGAATCGTGAATAATTCAAAAGTGATCTAGTGTCCACATGGAGAGTGGCAGAGCACTTATTGTGCCCATGGGAAACACGTCACCTAAACATTGGATGATGTTGAGATTATCACATCCAATGTTGATGTGTCATGTCTCGTGGGCACAATAGCCATGTTCTAAAGTGGACATTAGATTGGTACTTATAAATTTTAACATTTACAAGCATGTTGGCGTCTGTAAGCATTGTATCTGACGAAATTTGCGTGCAAGTCTTTTCCTCAACCCGCAAAATCTTTTCAACTTGCACTGTTGTGAACCAAAGAAGCTCTTGAAGCTCTTGCCCGGTGAAAATAGTGTTCGTTTCAGTGGAAAGAGCCTATGGCTACATCAAATGCTGTCCTTTCTTGCCAATTCTCATTGATGTTAATCATGTTACTTACTTCTATTTATGGCTTGTTAGGTATAGATAACTAAGAGCTTGGTCACTTGGGAAAGAATAGAACCTAAAAAATATTGACCAGTTCTAGGGTACGCTAAGGTAATCTCGAGTCCAAAATTCTAAAGTAGTCTCTCACTCTGTACTTGTCGGCTGTAGCATATTTTGACTCTAAATTTCAAATTTCACACTGCCGAGGGACATTTTGTACGATTGTTTTTCAAGTTAAAAAATTTTGATTATTAATTTATCTGAACAATATATTTTACCAATAATTTAATTACTACACAACATATGTAAATAATTAATTTCAACTAAATTAAATAATAACTAACTCTATTCACGTCAAGAAATTGATTCGACCAACAAAAATCAAGATATTAGTTGAACACCCAGTTATTTAATAATTAAGAACCTAAAATCTATCTTTCAAGCGAGGCGAAAAGTTCATCTTCAACCTCCCAAAAAGCAGACGCGGAAGATTTCACAATTCCGACCTTCAATTGCTCCATGCTGCAATAGAAGATTCCAGTGTCTGTCTTCCATACACAATGCTCTCACTCAGCAACGATGAAAATTGAATGCTAAAAATAGCATTGAATATTGATGAACTAGACGTGTATGCCTTCCTGAAGTTCAATTTTGCAGTCACGTTGGAGATGAAATTGGCGCTGAGCTTGGAGAAAGTAGTGTTTTGGAGTGTTTGGGTGGACAGTAATGTTCCGAGCGTGCCACACATACGACTTTTATTGGGAAAATTGAGATCAAATCTACATGATCAAGACGGTAAAGTGAATTCCAGTCAGAAATTTTTCGACGCCAAGTCTTCAAAGTCAAAGTTTTAGGAGTTTCGATTTTCCCAAAATGTCGTATGTGACTGAAAAATTATCGAGCGTACCATAATTATGGCACGATTGATGGTGTTGGAACAATTCTAGTTGGACGGGACATGATTTAACCATTTGTATATATATCACCATCAAAACTAGTCAAAACAAAGAAACGTTTTGTTAGTGATATCAAAAACAATCTCACTAATTTTTAGTTTTAACAAAATAAAAGTTTGATTTTAAGTTTTTAGGAGCCACATAAAATGGGGCTGCTGACTGTTGTAGGTGTGTTGATGCAGCGATCATTCGTCGTACAAGGCATTTCTTTGCTGGGTCCCACCCAAACGCACGAGCCCTTGTATTTTACACACAGGTTAACGGAGTCGCAAACTTGTACAGTTTGATTCCACAGCTTTTGGAATCTCGCATGTACAATTTTCTAAGACAGATATCCCTGAGTTCTAAGATAAGAGAGATGAAAATATAATTTTTTTAACCAAATTCAAACTTGAATGTAAATGAATTTGATAACATTGGCTTATGATTGCTTTCTTCAAGGCCAGCTCTTCTTTGAGTCGGACAAGGAGGTCGATTCAGGTCCAACCCATTTAGCAGTCTTTTTAATTCATTACACCTAAGACCCGGCTATGTAAATATTCCTTTTAAGATAATTTTTTTTAGAAAAAAGTTAGGCCCAAATTTTTAGACTGAGGAATGAGGGTACAAAATAGAAGACCAAAAAAAAAAAAAAAAAGAACAAGCAAAACAAGTGCCTTTTATTTTTTTTGTCTTTGTGCTATCTATGTTGGGTTAGACCGAGGTTTTTTTTTTTTTTTTTTACTTTCCATTTAGGTCTGGCATAGTTTCTTATATTCGTTTTTGCCTTATTAATGTGTGTTTAACTTATTGATTCAGTGGCTCTAGTTGAGAATTGTGTTACTATATATTAATAATATTGACTTTACGAAAATTAATATATATAAAAAAATTAAGGGATCCATTTTTTAAAGTACAACTCAATCTGCCCATTTTTTAAAATTCAACTTAAGCCTTGCGAACCACAGAACTGCCGCTGGTTTTCTTCTCAAGATACTGCCAATGTGTGAGCAATTTATTACAACATTTTAATTACATAAGACGAAGATTGAAACCATCAATGACGTCTTCTTCGACATTATTCACTCATTACTTCCTCGATTGTAACCAATCGGCCCTTCTCAATCGAGAGCTGCGCTGCAACTCCCATCGCCACAGAAACCAATCCATCCTGCAAACCTACGGCCGGAGATTGTCCCCCCCTTGCTCTTATTGCAGACAAAAATTGAACATGTTCCAAATAACTAGAACCGTGATGGAGGCCCTCATATCTGATAAGCATATATATGTTCTTAGATTCAATTAGCTGATAAGCATATATAAGATAGACTAGAATGTCAAACGTGTTGTCTGATTTACTTAAGATGAAAAAAAAAATAAAAAAGGAATTACTTACTTCACTCGATCATCGTGGGCTTTTAGAGTTTTAACACCGTCCCTTCCTTCATCTCGAATACCCCAACGAACAATGCTCTCGGGAACCAATGCCTCACCCTATAAGCAATTATAAGTAACTATCTTTAGAGGAAAGCATAGAAAATTAGCATCTCTAAAGAAGGGCATTTTTATCGACAATTTTCTAGTGTGACAATGATTACAGGCCCTATGCTATGCACAGCCAAATAACTCAAATGTTATTGTTGAAACATAAAAACATCAAATGCATGTTTAGTATACAGTATTACATAAGACATGTAAAAATATGACGGGAAAATTTACCTTCCCAATGTCTCCAACAACAGTTATTTCTTGTTCATTTCTACTCCCTTCAGCAAACATACATAAGTCGAGCATGCCCCGACAACCATTTTTGAACTCCACAATCACATAAGCATTATCAATTATATCAGGCACTTTGCCATCATAAGTTTCGTCTTTATGATTCACATCAACGGCTCCAGATGCCATTACACGAACAGGATTCGTCCCTGCAAACAACCTCATAAGGTCGAAAAAGTGGCAGCATTTCTCGACCAACGTACCCCCGGTATTACGGTTGAACCGGTTCCAATTGTTCACCTAACAAAAAGACTGGTGCCTTAGAAAACCATATCACACCAAGAAATCAAAACTACAAAAAAAAAAAAAAAAAAAAAAATGGAGCATGGTTTAAAACTACCTTAACTAGGAATGGGAACCTATGTTCCCTTATAGCCACCATCTTGACTTGTCCTAAAGCTCCACCCTTCACAACGTCTATCAGCTTAGCAACCGGTGGCATATATCTATACTCTAGCCCTACTTGTAATAGTATATCTGTTCTTCCTTTCGCCGCTTCGATCACCTGTAATCACAACTCTAATGTTAGAAAATCTTGACCGGGCGCACATTGCCACACCTTGTCTCATATGAGAGAAAAAAGCAGCCATTTACACAAACAAAATGTGCAATAGAAATGATTGCGTGCACTCCGGTGTGTCATAGTTATGGTACTCTTAAGTATTTTTGGATTATATAAGACTTTCGTTGGGAAAATCAAAACCAAATCTATAATCAGCACAGCTAGAAAAAAATTTTATGGCGATGCCGTTTGCTATCGGTCAAAAATTTTGACCGAAACTTTGACTGACGGCCAACAGCATCCTTGAAAATTTTCTAGATTGCTCGAGGTTCATCTTGTCGTGCTAATTTTGGATGGATCTGGTCTGTGTTTTCCCAACAAAGGTCATATGTGATCAGACAACACCCAAGAATATCATAACTATGGTACGTCCAAATATACTGAATCATTTCTAAAATGTTCAAACAGTGCTACTGTTATATTCTTGTTATACTGTTTGTAAAGTTGTCCATACAAGTCGTAAAACTGGTCACCCGAGAATTTCATGTGGGCCCCACCGGTTTACCTTTTTGCAATGTTCAACTGTTGTACACAAAGGTTTCTCCACCAAAACATGATGAGATCTTGGGTGGCTAAGGATGTCCATTAAGATTTGATAATGTGTCATGTTTGGACTGGAAACAACCAAAACATCACAAAGTCCACTATCCAACATCTCTTTGTGCCCTGAGAAAACCTTCACAACATTTCCAAAAACGTGTCAAAACATGAGTCTGTACACCAACAATAAATAGAGTTATTTATCAATTGTACTGACTGGATCAGCAATGCCATATCCATATTAACATAAATATTCCACAAAAAAATGAATCTTGTACAGCTTTCGTTGATAACTAAGTACGTGACAAAATTTTAATAATTGTGGCAAGAAATCAAAATTTTCTGCAACACTTTATTGTCAACAAAGTTGTACAAATGATGATTTTTTTGTACCTTAATTGGCCAATTGAATGAATCTCCAAGAATCCGGGCATCTTTTTGGGAAGGTAAATGGGGATCAGCTACGGCCGCCACAGCTACACCTTCATCCCTGAGATGATGCAGATTGAGGAGATGCTCTCTTCCCATCATCCCAACGCCGATTATTCCGTACTTCACAATATCAGCCATTGGATTGGATCAAAACAAACAGAGCAAAGTTTCTCTAATTATTATGTTATTTTTATTACACTATAATAGCGTAACGCTGCCCGTGTATGGATGATGAATGATGGACAATGGAAACGAAAATGGTATATTATAGTATATATGATTGGGACGATGGCTAGTCGTATCCGTGACCTAAATAAAGAAAATTTTGTAACGTTCTAGTTTCGTTGATGTATCTAGACAGGTTTTCCGTGTATGGGAAAGATTGTAGGATAGTGGGCCCGGGTTGGCCAGATTGGATGGTGATGTGATTTAATTAACGTTTTTGTAAATGATAATAATTAGGAAACTTTGTCATCGTCAAGTAAACGTGGACAGGATTAGGATTAAGAGTCCAATTGCCACTGTAATTCTTAATTATGGGTTTCTATATATATAACATTAATTGAATGTACTATTGTACGTAGTGTCATTGTTCATTCAATAAAGTTAAAAGATTACATTTTTGTATGGAAAAAATGTGCCACTAATTGCACAAGACGAAATCGTACAACTATTTAAAGAGATGTGAATATGTGCCATATTCATATTGATACACATGATACTTCGTTATTTTTTATTGTATTTTATGATTGTTTAAACTCTAAAATAAAAAATACCCATAAAAAATGAACAAAAAGAATTTGTTTCGGCCTTAAGAGTTCGAAAGTTCACCGAAAAATAGATACTTATTCCTTTTAGCACCCACCAAAATAGACCAGTATACAGTTTTATCGTAGCGAATTTGACCAGAGGATTTGGGAAGAACAAGAAATTGAAAAAGATATGAATAATCTGGTAGATCAATAGGAGATTTCGAAGAAATTCTGTGGTTTTCAATTTTAGTGAAGACGGGCTGTCATTTGACATTTCTATGATACAGATAAATTCCCTTCAGTTGCGATTAGACTCAAAGCACTGCAAGAAAGCACTAATTAAAATGTTTCTAAGTACCAAAATGGTTTAAAAGAATTCCAAAATCATCTCGTTAAAAAGATCCCTAACCGGAAAAAAAAAAAAAAAAAAAAAACTCTGCCCATCTATAGCCACCAAATTTACAGATTTGCAGAAAAACTCGAAAAGGACGAAGAGGTAAAGATGAGAACTCATAGACGGAACTGCATTTTGGGTTAGAGACTGGGAGGGGATGAAAGGCGAAAATGGGCCTTTAAAATGACTCAGCCCATGGTGCTCTCAATCAACGTGCCACAGATCTGAGCATCTTTGAACAACTGCAAATTAAGTCCACAACTTCTAATTGCCATGCAAGTTTGTTCCCAGACTCGAAAATGTTTTCCCGCACGAAAACATCTTAGATAGTGTCTTAAGCTGAATATTCAGCTTCATTTATTTTTACCTATAAAAGAAAAATTGGGGCAATGTTCAGGTGCTTATACATGAGCAAATGGGAGAGACGTGTCCCTCCTTGATTGTAAGGGACAGATGACGTCCATCTACCAACACGCAGGCACCTGAATGGAAGCCGACAAATTAGTTAGTAACAATGTTTTAGAAATTGGAAACAACTTCTAAACATATTTAAATGCGGCATCTTTTTGCCACAATTAGTTTGGTTGGGTTAGTCAATACGAAGTTTAACTAAATCAACAAAATCTTTTCAATCTTATCTCAAATATAATGAAACTGAATATTAACGTATGTTGTTCTATTGTTATATAACTTGGACGCTACTTAAATGTATGGCATATTGATAATTTAAAAATATGATTAATGATCCGATGTGGGCCGATGATTTATACATGGCCACCTCCGCTGATGGTGTGGGTGGATTGGGGGCACGTGTCAATCATCGGCCAACATGTGGGTATTTTAAGGTACCCATATATAGGCATTGGATCTTCGATGAGAACAATATATTAATCTTTTTATTAGTTAAAAAAAATCGTTTCATAGAAAAATCTAATAAGCCAAATGCCCTCTTTAATAACATCACAACTAGATACATGTTAAGCCTCATTAGATGAAAGTATCACAATTTTTAGTAGTTGTGACTTGCAATTAATCATCACAAAGAGTAAAGAAGCGAAGATAGATCTCCTCTTATCTATATCACCTAAAAAACCTAAATCATTGTACCCCCGAAAAATAACATCATCTTCTTTACAATTACGAAGCTTTTACCTGTATTCATCCTTCCATTCAAACATCTTACGAGCCATCTGACGGCAAGTCAATGTGTCTCACAAGATGAGAGATCTACATGCACTGAACACGATTCCATGTGCAAGATCAGGTCTTGTCGTCTTGAACATGCCATATGATGCATTACAGAGCCCATTGCACTTGAATAAGGCAAATTCCATTCTAGCAAACTCTTCTTAGTGTGAGTTTAAAAGAAATTATTTTGAGACGCGTAGTTAAAATGTACATAAAAATACAAGTGTTAAAATCTAAAAGAAAAAAATGTTGCACGTGAGATCATTTGTTGATGTTGTGAACGAGGCACCCGAGGGAAACAAATATTATTTGTTTATTGATGTGAATGACTATTATGTCCCTGATGAAATTATGTAATTACGATTGTGCCATTCGAAGTTTCCCTATAAATAGGGCTTCAGTTATTAATGAAATTCATTCCTGTGAATTCCTTAGAATTCATTCTCTCTAAACTCTCTCTATTATTTCTATACTTTTATAACACGTTATCAGCACGAGTCTCTAGCCTTGAGTAATAAGAAGGAGTATGCTTTCTACAGATCTAACGACGATCCTCTCAGATCGTAAACCGGATTAAACATTTCTCAAATAACGAATTGTTTTTAATAAACTTCTCCTACACGCATCTTCTCTTCAATTGTAATTGAAACCAGAAAGTACTCACAAATCACACCGTGTTACTTCATGTCTTTAATTCCTAATCCAGAAATATGCAGAAACGAATTCGGCAGAAGGAAAATCAGAAAAGGACGGAAAGGTATATATATTATTATTTTATAATATAATAATATATTAAACTATAACATTCGTTTTCTCGAGATATAACGAGCATACATTATCAAAATCAAATTTTCTCGACTCCATTATACTCGATTTAACGAGATCTCCGATTTGACACCAATATTGATAAGGTAAACTTTCAAAAATTTACAAATCAGTACCCCAACTTTTGAAAAAGTTACAAAAGGGTCCTTGGACTTGTGAATATTTACGTATTAATCCTTATACTATTAATATTTTATAAAGAAATATGTGTAATGCCACGCACTTGCGCCGGGCGCTTGCATGGAAACAGCTAATGTGATTGGCGGCGGTGAGTATGTATTAATATTTTATAAAGAAATATGTGTGGCATACGCACTTTTTGCCAGGCGACGCCATGGAAACAGCTGTAGCGGTTGGCAGCAGACGATCGTTCGACCTCCGGTCGTTTACTTTGACGACAATAAACAAAAATGGATAGAATATTCCCGAAGAAATTCTAAATCCATTAATTACGACCTGAAGTCCATTTGAGTTAAAAGATCGGAATATTATTTTAACTCCCGAAGAGTTTAAATACATAATATACTTATTCTAAAAGGATAAGTGAGCTCTTGTAGAAGTAATGAGAATTTGTTCTAGAAGAATAAATCTGCTCCCGTAGAAGCAGTTCAATATTTAATTCTCGTACTTTATTTATTGCAATTTAAATCTTTGCAATACCTCCTACCTGATGATGGGTTCAACCATCACTGAACAGAAGGTTTTATATATTTATGCAATTTATATGCTAAGTGATGGGTGATACCTTCTACTAAAGCAGATCCTACTCCTGAAGAAGTAATTAATCATTATGCATTTTAATTCTCGCAATTTAAATTCCGTAAATTTATATTTATTGCAATAATTCCCATAAGGTAGGTTCGACCACCTATTGGAGGAAATTTAATTTCTGCAATTTAAATTTACGCACTTTAAATTTCGCATATATTTCCAATGTGGTGAGTTATATCACACGATTGGTATGCATATTTTCAATGTGGTGGGTTATACCACACGTTTAGAATACTTATTACAAATGTGGTTGGATTAAACCCCACAATTGGATAAGCGATTTATATATGTTCAATATGAATATTCTATTGGTATTAAAGAAGGGATTTGAGCAAGTGACGCCAGAATTTACAGTTGTATGTATTGATGAAATGAAATTGCTCAAAGAATCCCATTGCGATAAAAGAGAAAGAAAATATATCGTGGTGAAAAATCTCATTATGAGATTAGTATATTGTGATATGATGAGAAATGCTCTTAAAGAAGCATTTAATAAAGGAATGTTCACTTTCCACGTCTATTGAATATTGATGGGGAAAATTGAGTAAGTGGTACCTGAAGTTACCATTGAATAAATAGATGAAAGTAAAATGCTCAATAGATCCCATGTTGATAAATCAAAGAAAATATATCGCATGGAAAGATTATATGAAGTAATCTCATCGATGATATGCGATTGTATTAATATGAGAATAAAATGCTCTTGAAGAAGCATAATCACTAAGATTTATGTATTTGAATAAAGCCAATATGATATTATTATTATTACTCCAGAAGAAGTACAAAACAGTCGAAGTGGAACATATTGAGAATATCAAAGATGGCAATAAATATGCGAAAAGAAAATACATATTGAACCCATAAATGAGGGATGCGTCTCGAGAGTACAAATACTCCGTAACTCTGCCACCCCGAACATTCGGGTTCATAATGAAAGATCCAAAGGATCTCTTTTTCTCTTGACACCGATGGTCTGTGACCGACGGGTTTCAGCTTCCACAGATTTTTGAACATATGATTGAATCTTGATGAGTAGATCAGCAACTGTATTAGCGGAAACAAGTATATTTCTCGCTGAACGAGAAATAAATTTATGTTCTACACCCTGATCTAGAAAAGCTAGCAAACCATCAAAGAAATAATTAATATTCAACAAACCTATGGGTTTGTTATGAAAGTTCCACTGTGCAAATGACGCTATATTGAATATTTCTTCCAGCGTGTTATAGCCGGCTGGAAGAACAATAAAAGCATCACTATTGCTCATCATGTACATCAGGCAGTCGTGGATGGATTGTGTTTCTAGCATCAATCCAGCTGGACTAATGACATTTCTAACTCCAATTCGATTACTGCCTCCAATTCGATGAAAAGGTATTACACTTGACACTCTTATCCCCCATGATTGTGCGGCCATCATAAGACTCCTTAATAGTTTGTTATTAGTCCCTCCATATAGTATATTGATATTTTGTTTTCCTAACTCCCTTACAAGTTGGTCGGCCATATCCACATATTGGATATGACCTACTAGTCTGGAGCCACCAAGAACACATATGGTTTTAATCTGGTGAGGTAAAGGCTGACTTGTATGAGATGATTTTAAAATCTCTATATCCATCTCTACTCCTATCTCTCTTTTTGCACTATACTTTCAACGTATGAACATGAGAGACACGAATCCTTTTATTTAAAGAAAAATTTCAAACTAATAATTGATTGCACTATTTACTTTTTGACAAATATGAAAGAGAAAAAGGCAGAAAAATTTTAGTGACATGACATATACCTGTCGGTGATTGAAAAATAATATATATATACATATATATATCTTAAAATTGAAAAACGATATTTACAAATAAAAGAAATATATTGATCTTTGTTATTACACCAAGCTTTCTTACATAAATATGGGAAAATCATTATACTAAATTTTTCTACTAAATTTACAAACAGGATCTTCTAAAGTAAGTTTTTCAAGACTGTAACGCATTTGTTGATCTTTGAATTTGGCCCATAAGGCCATTAGCTCACCTTGTACGTGTCCACTAGGATGTGTCTCAAGAGCCTGTTGAATATCATCCAAAGGCTCCTTACTCAATCCATCCTTAATGAATGCTATTTTATCTTCTCGGTTTCTGGACAAGTATCCTACAGATTTACATCGAGTGTCACATGTCCACCGAGCACACTTGTAGCATCCTCCTAATCTTTTTGCTCTCCGTTTCTTTGAAAAACTACTTTTACCCATACCAGGCATGTATTTAGAAGGAATCGAAACCTCACCAGATAATCGAACCTTTGCTTCAATTAAACATCGAACATCTCCTGGGATGCCCTTATTCATTAGCATCCTCAACCTTTCAAGCCTACTTCGATAAATCCTTTTTAGGATTTTGATCGGTAGTGATGGATAGTATTTTCGAAGATTTGAGAGCAAATTATCCATTATTATATATGGACCATTATTATGGTGAATCTTTGTAAGTGCCCTGATAATTTATAAACGCAGCGTATGAGGTAAGGCTCGCGTTGGAACGATGTCGAAACATGAAGCGTATGTGCTAAGATTCCACGCTTGAGCATTGATGTGTAATAATGCTACCGAAACATGATGGAATATGTCGGTGAGCTATACATATGATGAAAGTAATAAATCATGTTGAGCACTATACAGATACTAGTGAAATCGATATAAGAATTTACTGAACTAAAAGTTCAATAATACTTGTTTGCAGAACCGGACTGACCATCCCGGTTTAAATAATTATTGAAATCAATATTTCAAGTGAAGAATTAAAAGAATTCTTCAATGATTGTTCTCGATAAATGATGAAATCATTACTAGCCAATATTGGGAATAAATCCCAAATATATCTGGAATAAATGATGAGAAATATGGGCCCACTCATCCTCCATGTGGACTACTAGATATTATGATATGGATCCACTAGATAGTCACATGTGTATATGATTCGTAATTTGAAATTTATTTAAATATTTGCTCACAGTATGAGCATGATTTCAGTTAATGATAAAGCTAGTAAATGTATATCCCAATACTTGAATAAATCCCTGAAGGATTGAGTATGCGCATACAAGTGGGATATTATGTGGCAAAATATTTAAAGTCCTCCAATAAATTGCCAATATCGAGAATAGAATGCAAACTATATAAAATCTCATATTAAGGCTGAATGATGAGAACATATATGAGTTTTAGTGTTCTGAATTTTCTTAGCATGAGGGGGAGTATTAAAGGCTGAAAATGATATGTGAAATGCATCATACTATATCCTCACAATTAAAATATGAACTTGAAGTTCAAAGATGTATAAAAGATGCTATGAACAATCACATATATCAGTTAAGATGCTTTGATAAGTTAGCACGCCAGAAGCGTTGATATTATGAGATTTCCCCAATCATATATATCGAAGCAAATTATTAAAGATGGTCTTAATAACGGAGGCATATACTCTTGAAGAGTATATAGACATAACTATATTGTGTAATCCTACAAGAGGATTGATAATGAGATATCTCGATAAGTTATGTCGATATGGGGAAAGAAATAAAATTGAAAGTGTCGACACACTATGAAAAGATAACGCTACATACTATCAATAATAGTGAGGATATTAAAATCCATCGAAAATGCCGATGCTGAAATATATGCCCTTATGATTAAAGTGTTCATGCACGGGTTTAATGAAAAATGAGAATGAAACTCTTGAAGAGGTTTCAAATGTATTATTGTATCGATTGCATGCAACGGCTCAAAATATCTACATTGATATTGTTGAGAAATTCATATGCTGTACTCTTTTCCTTGATTGATGTTTTTGTCCCAAAACGGGGTTTTTCTCAAACAAGGTTTTTAATGAGGCAGCCCAATCTCAACTACTATGAAATCTCCAGAAGAGATTTAGGTATTTATCTCGATATAGTGAGAAAATGAGATCGAAGCTGTTGATTGCATATATGCACTGAATATAACATGATATTGTATAACATCTAAAATTTCATTCATGTGGAAATGAATGAAGAGTATGAACCAATGTATATGATACTCATACAAATCTATGAAAGATTTTGAAATGCTTGCAGCATACTTGTATAAAATATGCGTTGCACTCTTTTTCCCTTGACTGAGGTTTTATCCCACTGGGTTTTTCCTAATAAGGTTTTAACGAGGCATATTCATGGTATATTGAGGACGACAAGAGAAATCAACACAGTGTATATATTGGATCAAGTTATAATAGAGACAATGTTTTAGATCCAAACAATGATGATATTGAAATCCTTTACCAGAAGTAAGGATATCGGTCCTCAAGATATGAAATCAGATGGAGTAACTGTACTCTTTTTCCTTCGATCAAGTTTTTTCCCACTGGGTTTTCTTGGCAAGGTTTTAACGAGGCAGCCAGTTAATACTCCTATAGTCACAATTAGGGGGAGCGATTGTACTCTTTTTCCTTCGATCAGGTTTTATCCCATTGGGTTTTACTGATAAAGGTTTTAACGAGGCAACGCAATATACCCCGCTATTGATTGTAAATGAGAGTTGATGAATAATGTAATAGTGAATAGTCATTCAAGGGGGAGTGTTGTGAACGAGGCACCCGAGGGAAATAAATATTATTTGTTTATTGATGTGAATGACTATTATGTCCCTGATGAAATTATGTAATTACGATTGTGCCATTCGAAGTTTCCCTATAAATAGGGCTTCAGTTATTAATGAAATTCATTCCTGTGAATTCCTTAGAATTCATTCTCTCTAAACTCTCTCTATTATTTCTATACTTTTATAACAGTTGAAAGCGATATTGGACAAAATGAATTTGGGTTATTTACGCAAACCCACCCCCCCAAACTATCGGTTTTGTAATAAATCCAACCCCATTCTTTTTTTTGGCCCTTGCAGGACCCCAAACTTTAAATCTGTTTCACTACACCCCCCTTGGACGGAAATCATCCATTTGCACAGTTAAATGGCCATTTTTTGTCTTTTAGTGCAAGGTTAAAATAGTCATAAATATTAATTGAAAGATTGGGGGGTAATGTGAAACTGATAGTTTGAGGTTCTGTTGCGTAAATGCCAATAATGAACCAATAGTTTGCGGTCCTATTGCGAAAATATCAATAATTAATCGATAGTTTGGGGTCCTATTGCGAAAATACCAATAATTAACCGATAATTTGTGATTTTGTTACGAAAATACAAATAAATACTAAATGGCAAAAGTACCATATAGGTATTTTTTATTGGGCACTATTGCCACTTAGGTATTAAAATTTTGTTCGGCGACACTTAAGTCCTTTTTTGAATTTTTTTGACTATTTAAGTACTTTCTAGTTGCCAGAGATGAGAAATTGAATAAAATATTAATTTACTATTTCACTTTGATTAAAATATTACTTTCTGGTTTTTAATCATTTTCTTTTTTTTCTTTTCTAATTCATTAACTTATTATTATTACACAAATTTTAATAATATTGACGTGCACATTTTAATTTTAATCAGAAGCTAATAATAAACGTAAGAATTATTGTACATATATAATATTTTATTACGAATATATTGAATTAATTTGACATTAATTAAATATTTTTCACCAAAAAATTTTTATATGGTAGCATTTATTCGCACTAATATCGTAATTTTTTATGATATAAAGGCGCGCACATTTTGATATTAATCAACACTTAATAATAAATGTAATTATTATACCTACATAAAATTATATTAAAAATATATCATTGCAAAAAATACACTAAATGTAAAAAACAATAATATTAAAAAATTAAAAAACTAAAAAAAAAAAGGAAAAAACCATTGCCCTCCCACCCGACCCCCTACTCCATCGGGGAGGTTCCTCCAGGGGTTACCGGGGACCTCGCCGGTGGCTTTAATTTCCCCAGGGAACCCCCCAGTATAGTAATCGCGATTTGGGGTGTGGGCGGGTGAGGGTTTTTTCCTTTTTTTTTTTACTTTTTTAAATTTTTAAATTTTATTATTTTTTTACATTTAGTATATTTTTTACAGTAATAAATTCCTAATATAATTTTATGTAGATATAATAATTACATTTATTATTAAGTGTTGATTAATATCAAAATGTGCGCGCCTTTATATCATAAAAAATTACGATATTAGTGCGAATAAATGCTACCATATAAAAATTTTTTGGTGAAAAATATTTAATTAATGTCAAATTAATTCAATATATTCGTAATAAAATATTATATATGTACAATAATTCTTACGTTTATTATTAGCTTCTGATTAAAATTAAAATGTGCACGTCAATATTATTAAAATTTGTGTAATAATAATAAGTTAATGAATTAGAAAAGAAAAAAAAAGGAAAATGATTAAAAACCAAAAATTAATATTTTAATCAAAGTGAAATAGTAAATTTATATTTTATTCAATTTCTCATCTCTGGCAACTAGAAAGTACTTAAATAGTAAAAAAAAATTCAAAAAAGGACTTAAGTGTCGCCGAACAAAATTTTAATACCTAAGTGGCAATAGTACCCAATAAAAAATACCTATATAGTACTTTTGCCATTTAGTATTTATTTGTATTTTCGTAACAAAATCACAAACTATCGGTTAATTATTGGTATTTTCGCAATAGGACCCCAAACTATCGATTAATTATTGATATTTTCGCAATAGGATCCCAAACTATCGGCTAATTATTGGTATTTTCGCAATAGGACCCCAAACTATTGGTTCATTATTGGCATTTATGCAACAGAACCCCAAACTATCAGTTTCACATTACCCCCCAATCTTTCAATTAACATTTATGACTATTTTAACCTTACACTGAAAGACAAAAAATGGCCATTTAACTGTGCAAATGGATGATTTCCGTCCAAGGGGGTATAGTGAAACAGATTTAAAGTTTGGGCTCCTGCAAGGGCGAAAAAAAAGAATGGGGTTAGATTTATTACAAAACCGATAGTTTGGGGGGGTTTTACGTAAATAACCCAATGAATTTTGAGGTAAGTCACAATAAACAACCTCTCAACAGTACTTCAAAAAAATAATAATAATAATAATAATAATAATAATAATAGTAATAATCTAATCTAACTATCTATAAATCTAAAAGAGTCACCTAGGTAAAGTATTTAGGTGGCAGTGCCATATTTGACATTCTTTCGAAGAATTAATTGTTTTTCTTATTTATTTTATTCTACTTTCCTTATTTGGTGTTGTTTTCCTTATTTTACTATATATATATATATATATATATATATCTATTTTTACTTCTTTTATATTTACTGTTACATGTATTAATGAAAATATGATAAGAGATCAAAGTTACAACTTATAATACTTATCAAATTAATTCTAAAAATGAGAATTAACATTTTCTATACACATTTTAATTTTTGGATATTACATTTTAATTATTTATTTTTGAATTGGGATTTTGGCGCAAATAGTCCCAAAAAACTAGTCATATTGCAGATTTAGTCCCAAATAATAAAAGGTAGCGCAAATGGTCCCAAAAAAACTTTGGTGCCGCAAATGGTCCATTTGGATGGAATCATCCAGTTTAACTTAGTTAGTCAAAGTCAATTCTTTGAAAAACTTGGAGTGCTTGCGTTTGGTCCATTTCACTTGAAATAAATTGCACAAAAGGTCCTAACTTTAGATATTGTTATAATCAAGTCCAAAAGTTTGAAAAATGTATACTTTAGTCCCAAATTTAGTTAAATTGTATAATCTTTTATATTTTATTTTTTCTATGGGTGCTTATTTGGTCCATAATTAATTTTATTGAATTAAAATTAGTCCCAAATTTAGTTAAATTGTATATTGATTTATAATAAATATAATTATTGTACCTATATAAAATTATTATTATTATGAATATAAAATTATTATATTTATTATTAGCTATTGGTTAAAATAAAAATGTGCGCATCTCTAATGCTAAAGAAAATTTTCGAAAGTTGTGATACTATATTAACACGAACAAATGCTACTATGTTGAAATTTTTTGATAAAAACCATTTAATCGGTATCAAATTAATTCAATAAAATTAATTACGGACCAAATAAGTACCAATAGAAAAAATAAAATATAAAAGATTATACAATTTAACTAAATTTGGGACTAAAGTATATGTTTTTCAAACTTTTGGACTTGATTGTAACAATATCTAAAGTTAGGACCTTTTGTACAATTTATTTCAAGTGAAATGGACCAAATGCCCACCCAAGTTTTCAGCAGTTGACTTTGACTAACGGTTAAACGGACGGATTCCATCCAAATGGACCATTTGCACACCAAAATTTGTTTTGGGACCATTTGCGCTACCTTTTATTATTTGGGACTAAATATACAATATGACTAGTTTTTTGGGACTAAATATGCAATATGACTAGTTTTTTTTGTAACAATATGCAAAATGACTAGTTTTTTGGGATTATTTATTTTTGAATTATATATATATATATATCTTCTTTTTATTCACAAAGTTGAAGTGCCAATTTGGCATAATATCACGTAAGCAGTGGTTTTCTATTTAAAAAAAACTTTTTACATATTTAAATAATTGAATAAAAAACCTTTTTTTATATTTGTATCACGTTAAAATGGTAGTTTTATATGGTTTTCATGGGTAATATATATTGGGAGGTTCAAATAGTGGGTAGTTTTTTTAAGATTAAATAGTGAGTAGTTAAATATTTAAATTTATAATGAATAATTAATTAATTAGGAAAGCAACAGAAAACGATAACTTTCATATCTCATTTTATTATTTCACAAGTCGCTTAAAAAAATAATTATCAAAATTATCATTTAATCATCTCTTTATTTTCAAATTAATTCTTAAATTTTTTTATGTTTAGTATCGCACCCTTAGTTATTTTTTAATTTTTTCTCAATTATTCTAAAAAAAGTTTTGTTACCGAAAAAATAATATGCAGAGTTTCACCTATAAATACTCTGTATAAAGATCTTATCATTTTATGTAATACACAATCCACATCACATAAATTCTCCAATACTTAATATTCTAAAATTAGTATTCAAAAATATCATCGTGACATAGCTATTTGAAGAGCGTTGATAATAAAAGTTTTGGCAAGATTTTTAATAGGACTATTTATTTCTGTTTAAATGGGCATTTTCTAAATTTTGATTCCAAATATTTTGTTATTGTCTAAAATCATTAATTACAATAATTGATACAACATTTTGTTTACAAGATAATGGTTCCATCAAAATTTGTACGCCATTATTAATATCTAAAATATTATATATATTTTATTATTTTTGTTTTGTATTGTTATTATTTTATATAAATAAATCATTTTAATTGTCACATACATCGCACAAGGAAAATAGTAATAGCAATAATAACAATCTATATATTAATAAAATGAGGTCAATTTCCCGCTCAATCTTATAATTTTCATAATTAAATTCCCACTCAAACACAAACACCTAATTTTCAACCCATGCGTAATCTCCCGTTATTATCACCCTTAATCTTTTGACAGAATCACTCCTTATCCCTCCAATCCGTGTTATTATCGTGTGTGATCTTTTTAAATCTCTCATCCATATCTCTCCCATTAAATCACGCAAAATCAATGAAAAATTTATAACCAAATGGAGCCTGGTTAGTGTTCAAAAGTGATGTTTATTTTGTGTTAATTTATATATTTTGAGCCATTGATCTTAATAATAATAACGGACTAATAAATTTTTATACTATTTTCTCAGGTTGGCCACTTTTACAAAAGAAGGAATTTTAAGCATAAGGAAACATTTGACATTCACTCTAATGCTAGTTGATGGGCCCGCTCTTTTATAAATATATATATAGACACATAACATGGGCACATAATTCAGTAGCCTCTCACGTGAAGAAAAAAAAGGGACCAGTGAGCTCAAATATTACATTGACATTAATACAATTGGGCCTTGGACTAAGGAAGTGGGCTTCTTGATGCTTTGGGCTTGTTCTTGATTCCCAACACATGATAATACATATATAAATGCATAAAAAAAGGAGAGAAGTGAACAAGAGCGGCTGCGGGAAGATATATACGAAAAAGGAGAAACAAAAACAGGGAGGAAAAAGAAAACCCGGACACGCGAAGCCTAGAGAAGACTGAAATTGCTATTGGAATTTGGTGTTTCTTCTCCAAGTTTTCCTCTTAAATCATGGTTTATTCTTTCTTTTCTATGAGTAACTAATCTCCCAACTAGGGTTAGGGGAGAAACTTATATTATTTATGTAGTATTATTGATTCGTTCTAGACAAGTATTTCTATGTAATTTTAGTTATTGGATTGTTAATTTAATATTGGGTTTGTTTATTGAGATAATTGATGGTTGTTAAATAATCTAATTCATAGGTTCAATCAAGTTTTTCCTATTGTTTTATAAAAAAAAAAAACTATTCTTTTGAAGTTTTGAAGACCCTATTGATTGAGTACGATTTCAATGGAATTATTTCTTGATAGGTTGTTGCCGTATGTACAATTTATGCTTGAGATTAATTCTATAATAGATTGTTTGCGCTTATTGTGTAATAACCATTAACTAAAGTTATCTTTTCAATGTCTATTCTTAATTAAGTTTTAAGAAAATAATTGAATCAATAATATTGCATTAATAATTGACGGTGGAACCCCGACACCTTAGTGTTTCTCTCTTATTAATTTACTATAATATAAGTTAGTTTATTTCATTATTATATTCTCAATTGAATTGCTTTAATTATTTTACCTTCTTAGTTTATAGTAATTTTGCGATCTTTCTTATTGCTCCTGGTGGAACGACACTCGTACTCCGAGTTATACTACTACGCGATTCCTACACTTGGGATTAGCAAGCAATTTTTGGCGCCGTTGCCGGGGAGCAGTTCAGCAAAAGACGCAGAATTTTTGCATATTTGGTAAACTCGTTCCATCTTTACTCTCTTTAAATTAGTTTTTTTCTTTATTTATTTATATATTTATTTTAGATTTTTGTTATTATTATTATTTTGTTATTTATTTATTTATTTATTTATTTTTTATTTTTGTTTTGTTCATATACGCCATAGAGATCATTTAGGTAGATTTGTTAGGAAGCTTAAAACTGAATCTGAATACGACTCTGATTTTGAATCTGATATTTCTATAGGAAACATATTTGCTTCTAGTTCATCTATTGCATCTCGTAACATGGAGGATTTTAATAATGATTTTGCATTATATAATAACCCTCCACCACCAATGAGAACTTTACAAACATATTTGCATCCTACACGTAACACTGCACCTTCATGCATCATGTTACCGCATAACATGCCCAACTATGATTTCAAACCTAGTATGGTCCAATTACTTCCTTTATTTCATGGTCTAGAAAATGAAAATCCATACTTGCATATTAGAGCATTTGAGGACGTTGTTTGTGCATTCTACAATCAAGGTGATGGCCAAAATTTTGTGAAGCTTAAATTTTTCTCATTCTCTCTTAAAGATAACGCAAAAACTTGGTTATATTCATTGGGAGCTCGATCTATAGGCTCATGGGATGAAATGTGTGAAGCATTCTTTAATGAATATTTTCCGAATCACAAAACAATGGTTTTGAAGAAAAAGATTTCTAATTTTTCTCAATCTAAGAATGAGTCATTATATCATGCATGGAAAAGGTTCAAAGAACTATTAAGTTTGTGTCCACATCATGGTTTTGAATCGTGGCATCAAGCTAGTTACTTTTATGAGGGACTTCTCCCTAGAGATCGTCAATTTATTGAGTCTATGTGTAATGGAAATTTTATGCAAAAAGATCCTGATGAAGCTATAGAGTTTTTGAACGAAATTGCTGAAATAGCTCATCAGTGGTCCACCCCTAGTCCACTAGACAGCACAGATCGTTCCAAATCTTCTTCTACACCTTCTTCTAAAGGGATTTTTCAATTAAAAGAGGAAGATAATTGGAAAATGAAATATGAGACTTTGGTGGCCAAATTAAATAACTGTTCTATGTCTCAACCTGTTTATCAAGCCAATACGACTCAAGTATATGAATATTGTTGTGATATTGGTCATTCTAGTCACAATTGCCCGTCTTTACAGGTGTCACAAGACCCTCAGGTTGCTGCGGTTGGAAATTTTCAAAAGCCTTATTCTCCGTATTCAGAGACTTGCAACCCAGCAACGAGGTTCCACCCTAATTTTCGTTGGAGAACTGAACCACAATAACAGGTAAGTTCTCCTAACCAACCATTTTCTACACCAAATTCATTTAATCCAAAGCCCTCATTGGTAGATACTCTTCAAGCATTCATGCAAGATCAGCAAAAACAAAATCAAAGGTACGATGCCATGTTTTCTAAGTATGATTCTATGATTGGTCAATTAGTTGAGGAAAATAAAGATATTAAGAATCAAATTTCTAAATTGACTAATGCTCTTGCTGTGAATGAAAAAGGGAAATTTCCTTCCAACACTCAACCCAATCCTAAGGGAGTCAATTCATGTGACTCTATGAGCTTGTTGATTCTATTACCCTTAGAAACGGTAAAGCTATTAATAATATTCCCTTAGTTAAGAATGTAGAGAAATCTAAGAGCAATGATGTGCTTATTGAATCTAAAGAGGGTGACGTAAGTGAAAATTGTTCATTGCCTGCACCTTTTCCTAAAGCTTTACAACCTTTAGAGAAAGTGAATGATCATGCCGATATTTTGGAACTTTTTAGGCAAGTAAAAATCAATATCTCATTGTTAGATGCTATTAAACAAGTTCCATCATATGCTAAATTTTTGAAAGACATGTGTAGCATTAAAAGAAAGTATAATGTGAAGAAAACTGCATTTTTAGCTGCTCATGTAAGTTCTGTACTTCAGAATAAAATTCCTCCAAAGTATAAAGACCCCGGAAGCCCTACTTTATCTTGTGTTATCGGAGATCATTTGGTTGATCATGCTTTACTTGATTTAGGTGCTAGTGTGAATTTAATTCCATATTCAGTGTACTTGCAGCTAGGTCTTGGTGAGATTAAGCCCACAAAGCTTAAATTGCAACTCGCCGATCGTTCTATAAGAATTCCACGAGGAATAATTGAGGATGTGTTGGTTCAAGTTGACAAATTTTATTACCCTGTTGATTTCTTTATTTTAGATACCGAACCTGTTTCTGATGCTAAACATCAAATCCCTGTGATTTTAGGTCGTCCATTCTTAGCGACATGTGATGCTAATATTAGCTGCAGGAGTGGAGTGATGAGGCTCAGTTTTGGAAACATGACCATAGAAGTGAATATTTTTAATGTGGTTAAACAGCTACAAGGGGACGATAAATATGATGTGTTGATTTCATTGGGACTCTAGCGCATGATCGTTTTGCTAGAAGCACTATAGCTGATCCTTTAGAAAATTTTCTTGTGAATTCATATGATTCTAGCCAATCTGAAATTAGTCAAATCGCTGAAATTTCTGAAATTAGTGCACTTTTTGATATTTTTCAGGTACAAAACGAAGAAAGATTGACTCCTAAATTCGAGAAAATCCCACCACGTGTTGAGAACACACCGTCAAGTGTAGAAGTCCCAATCTTGGAGCTCAAACATCTACCATCAGGTCTAAAACATGCATTCTTGGGCCCCAATGACACTTTTCCTGTGATAATATCTTCTGAACTTAATCTTGAACAGGAGGGTAAATTAATCAATATTTTAAATGTTCATAAATCTGCTATTGGATGGACTCTTGCTGATATTAAGGGAATTAGTCCTCTTGTTTGCACTCATAAAATTCTTTTAGAAGATGATGCTAAACCTTCTAGGGAAGCACAACGTAGATTTAACCCCAACATGAGAGAAATTATTAAAACTGAGGTTTTAAAATTGTGTAATGCGGGAATTATATATCCTATATCTGATAGTAAGTGGGTTAGTCCAACACAGGTTGTACCGAAGAAATCTGGAGTAACTGTAATAAAAAATGATAAAAATGAGTTAGTCCCCACTAGAGTTGTTTCTAATTGGCGAATGTGCATTGATTACAAGAAACTAAACGCCGCAACTCGGAAGGATCACTTTCCTTTACCTTTTATTGATCCAATTTTAGAAAGAGTTGCTGGTCATGAGTTTTATTGTTTTTTATATGGATATTCAGGTTATTATCAAATTGAAATTTCTATGGCGGATCAGGAAAAGACTACTTTTACATGCCCTTTTGGTACTTTTGCTTTCCGTAGGATGCCATTTGGGCTATGTAATGCTCCTGCCACTTTTCAAAGGTGCATGACTAGTATTTTAGTGATATGGTGGAGCATATTCTTGAGGTGTTTATGGATGATATATCTGTGTTTGGTAATTCGTTTGATGATTGTCTGTCTAATCTAGAAAGAGTTTTAATAAGATGTCAAGAGAAAAATCTTGTTTTGAATTGGGAAAAATGTCATTTCATGGTATCCTCTGGAATTGTTCTTGGTCATATTGTTTCTTCTAAAGGGATTGAAGTAGATAAAGTTAAAATTGAATTGATAGCCAAATTACCCATTCCAAAGAGCGTAAAATATGTCAGATCTTTTCTAGGACATGCTGGATTTTACAGGAGATTTATTAAGGATTTTAGTGCTATATCTAGACCTTTGTGTAATCTTTTATCGAAAGACACCCCATTTGAATGGTCTAATGATTTTCAAGTTGCATTTGATAAATTAATTGCTCTGCTCACTTCTGCGCCTATTATGCAATCACCTGATTGGAATTTATCTTTTGAAATTATGTGTGACGCGAGTGATTATGCAATTGGGGCTGTTCTAGGGCAAAGACGAGATAAGAAACCTTATGTCATTTACTATGCAAGTAGAACTTTGAATAGTGCTCAAATGAATTATTCTACAACTGAGAAAGAAATTCTTACAGTAGTATTTGCTTTAGATAAATTTCGTGCTTATCTTGTTGGATCGCCTATTGTTGTTTACACTGACCATGCAGCACTAAAGTACCTTCTTAGTAAGAAGGACGCTAAGGCTCAACTTATAAGGTGGATCCTTCTACTCCAAGAGTTTGACATTACTATCAAGGATAAGAAAGGAGTAGAGAATGTGGTGGCAGATCATCTTTTCAGATTGGTTTTTGACGAACATCCTGATATTCGTCCCATTAACGATTCTTTCCCTGATGAGCAACTTTTTGCTATTGAGGAATTACCTTGGTTTGCTCATATTGTGAACTACCTTGTTACAGGTGAAACTCCAAGGGATTGGAATGCGCAAGATCGGAAGAAATTCTTGGTGGAGGTACGTAGTTTCTTTTGGGATGACCCGTATCCGTTTAAGTACTGCGGTGACCAAATTTATAGAAGATGTGTTCCTGATAAAGAAGTGCATGACGTGATTTCTTTTTGCCATAATAAAGCATATGGTGGTCATTTTTCTATTAAGAAAACAACCGCTAAAATTTTACAATGTGGATTTTATTGGCCTACTCTTTTCAAAGATACTAATGCATATTGTAGAGCATGTGAGCGTTGTCAAAAATTAGGGTCGATAACTCGTAGAAACATGATACCTTTGAATCCCATTTTAGTCATTGAAATATTTGATTGTTGGGGCATTGATTTTATGGGTCCGTTTCCTTCATCTTTTGGATATCTTTATATATTGGTGGGTATTGATTACGTGTCAAAATGGATAGAGGCTATTTCATGTCGGAAAAATGATCATAACACTGTTTTGAAATTCTTGAAAGAAAATATTTTCTCTAGACATGAAACTCCTCGAGCCATTATTAGTGACGGGGGTAAGCATTTTTGTAATAGGCCTTTTGAAGCTTTAATGAAAAATACGGTGTCACTCATAAAATTGCTACCCTTTATCACCCACAAACTAGTGGTCAGGTTGAACTAGCCAATCGAGAAATAAAACAGATTTTAGAAAAAACGGTGAATCCCAACCGCAAGGATTGGTCTTTACGATTGTCTGATGCTCTTTGGGCTTATCGTACAACTTTTAAAACCCCGATTGGTATGTCTCCATATAGATGAGTCTATGGAATAGCTTGTCACTTGCCTGTGGAATTGGAACACAAAGCTTATTGGGCTATAAAGGCATTCAATTTTAGTTTGGGTGATGCAGGCTCTCTGAGAAACTAACAGTTGAATGAATTGGAAGAACTTAGGAATGAGGCATATGAGAATTCTAGGATTTACAAGGAACGAATGAAAATTTTTCATGATAATAAAATTCTAAGGAAAAATTTTGAGCTTGGTCAAAAATTTCTCTTGTATAATTCTAGACTGCATTTGTTTCCTGGTAAGCTTCGTTTTAGGTGGACAAGGCCTTTTGTGGTTAAGCGAATTTTTCGTTTCGGTGCTATTGAGGTTGAGGACCCTAAGAATGGCAATGTGTTTAAGGTTAATGGACAGAGTCTTAAACCATTCTTAGAAAATTTTGTTCTAGAGGATGAGACCATTTCTCTAGAAAACCCGGTCTATCGAGATTGATGCATTGAACTTATCGTCCACATTTGTTATAAATATTTTATTTTATTCATTTTTTTATTGTTTTATTTTTATTTCTTTTTATATTATTTTGCTGTTTTAGGCAATTTTGCAGAGAAATTGCTTGGAGAACTTTTCACTATCAGGTGCTAGCTTTCCTACCCTTTCCTTTCATTTCAATCCAATTATCTTTCATCTTTCAGTACTTATCTATCACATTGAGGACAATGCTTATTTTAAGTTGGGGGAAGGGAGTTAGAAATGTGTTTAGTATTCTCTTAACAATTCGTTAATTCCGTTAGTTCTTAATTTTTTTTAATTATTCCTTTCTTTTTAAAAAAAAATTCAAAAAAAAAACAACTAGAAAATTGAAAAATTGGAAAAAATTTTGAAAAATTAATAATCTATTCTTTATTTTATTATCATTATTTTTTAATTTTCGACGGTATAGGATTTTTGCTTTCCATCAATGGTGAGAGGTGTTGGTTTATTTATAAGATGGATGGAAAATAATGATATTTGATGTTGCGAATTCAGTGGGTTGCCATGAGCTGTGAGCACTAAGTCTCTATATTTTTCCCCACAAAGCGTTTTTCATGCCATTTATAATTGAGCAACCATGTTGGTGTGCTTCAGTATTTTGGAATCTACATGAGTCGAGAAGTCATGAATAGGTGTAGACTTGTATAAACCCTTGTGAGCTTTTGAGCCTTATGATTGAAACATTATGCATCAATCACACTTATTCATGTGCGTATGATCTCATTTTTGTGTGTATACTCTAAAATTTGCTGTGAACCAGTTGAAACTTACGTCAACTTGGTAATGACTTGGAGATGACAGAGGCACTTAGGATATACCGCCATTGCCAAATTATCCTATGTCCTTTAAATTTTACCCCATAATTAACCCCTTTGAGTTAAAATAAGAGTATTCTTTCATTAAACCATGCATTCTTACTCAGAAATTTCAAACACTTTATCCTATCCAATTCTATGGAATTGGTAGAGCATTGATGAGATCTTGGTGTTGAAGGCTACTTGCTATTAATGGTTACATGTTTGAATGATTCAAGTTGGGGGGTGTTTAGTCGAATGGAGTAAAAGAAAAAAAAAGAAGAAAATGATGAAAAAAGAAGCATGAAAAAAAAACATTCAAGGAAAAAAAAGAACAAGAGTTGTGAAAAAGAGAAAAAAAATTCAAAAAAATAGAAAAAAAAGAAAGAAAGTTGAGTTTGATTCTTTGTGGTACTAGTGACGTGTTAATGAAGTGCGAGTCAAAAAAAAAATTGAGGAAGGAAGTGGATGGGAAGTTTCATGTGATTCATATCTCTTATATCTACATATGTTCTACGAATTCCTAGAATCCTTTGTTTATCCCATACACTTTCCTTCTTTCAACCTTAACCTTTAGCCCCATTACAACCCTATATAAAGACCTCTCGATTCAAGTAATATTGTCACATTGATAATTAAGACTCGGTAAACAAGCAAGCATATGGCGGCACCTTTAATGAGATCAATTGAGTGAAACACTAACCCTAACTAGTTATGAGTGATTTTATTCTGAGTGACATATCCATGGTGAGACTTGAAGTTGAGGCTTATTTGTGATTATTAGTTTATGTAGAAACCGAGGCAAGGGAGTTCACTAATATTGACTGAGCTATTATCGATGTTTATGAACTAAATTTTGTGGTGGCAAATATTTAGAAGTCTTGCTCACTCTTGTGGTTGTCTTTTGAAATTGTAACTCTCTGCCACGCGATTTTGATTATCTCTGAGTTAGTCATGGGAAGCAAATCAGTTAGAGGTTGCTTTTGGTTTCATAGATTGAGTTGGATATTTCTTGAGTCGCTTCAATTGCTAGAGACTAGCAATAAGCTAGTTGGGGGTGTGATTAGTGTTCAAAAGTGATGTTTATTTTGTGTTAATTTATATATTTTGAGCCATTGATCTTAATAATAATAACGGACTAATTAATTTTTATGCTATTTTCTCAGGTTGGCCACTTTTACAAAAGAAGGAATTTTAAGTATAAGAAAACAGTTGATATTCACTCTAATGCTAGTTGATGGGCCCACTCTTTTATACATATATATATACACACATAACATGGGCACATAATTCAGTAGCCTATCGTGTGAAGAAAAAAAGGGACCAGTGAGCTCAAATATTACATTGACATTAATACAATTGGGCCTTGGATTAAAGAAGTGGGTGTCTTGATGCTTTGGGCTTGTTCTTGATTCCCAACACATGATAATACATATATAAATGCATAAAAAAAAGGAGAGAAGTGAACAAGAGCGGCTGCGAGAAGATATATACGAAAAAGGAGAAACAAAAACAGGGAGGAAAAAGAAAAGCCGGACACGCGAAGCCTGGAGAAGACTGAAATTGCTATTGGAATTTGGTGTTTCTTCTCCAAGTTTTCCTCTTAAATCATGGTTTATTCTTTCTTTTCTATGAGTAACTAATCTCCCAACTAGGGTTAGGGGAGAAACCTAAATTATTTATGTAGTATTATTGATTCGTTCTAGACAAGTATTTTTATGCAATTTTAGTTATTGGATTGTTAATTTAATATTGGGTTTGTTTATTGAGATAATTGATGGTTGTTAAATAATCTAATTCATAGGTTCACTCAAGTTTTTCCTATTATTTTATAAAAACAATTATTCTTTCGAAGTTTTGAAGACCCTATTGATTGATCATGATTTCAATGGAATTATTTCTTGATAGGTTGTTGCCTTAGGTACAATTTATGCTTGAGATTAATTCTATAAGAGATTGTTTGCGCTTATTGTGTAATAACCATTAACTAAAGTTATCTTTTCAATGTCTATTCTTAATTAAATTTTAAGAAAATAATTGAATCAATAATATTGCATTAATAATTGACGATGGAACCCCGACATCTTAATGTTTCTCTCTCATTAATTTACTATAATATAAGTTCGTTTATTTCATTATTATATTCTCAATTGAATTGCTTTAATTATTTTACCTTCTTAGTTTATAGTAATTTTGCGATCTTTCTTATTGCTCCTGGTGGAACGACACTCGTACTCGGAGTTATATTACTAGGCGACTCCTGCACTTGGGATTAGCAAGCATGGACGAAATAATATGCTTTTATACTTTTTTGACTGAATGTGCTTCTATGTAACATCGTCATCTCCCTTAAAGATATTATATCACACATTATTTCTGATCCAATTCTTTATTTTATTATTTTATTTCTTATACTATTTACCAGAAAAAAGGAAAATATGCTATTATAATTTTTATTTTACACATTTGTACACCATTATTAATATCTAAAATATTATATATATTCTATTATTTTCGTTTTGTATTGTTATTATTTTATGTAAATAAATCATTTTAATCGTCACGTACATCGCACAAGGAAAATAGTAATAATAATAATAATAATAATAAAACATTCTCAATAAATAGCGATACAGTATTTTATTTTTTTGTTTTATTTTTCCGGGATCTAAATTATTACGACTGATGCCGGATCGTCATCGGTGTTCGATACTTCACAATTTCATTTCACTCTCTCTTTCCCTCTGCTGTATTCACATCGGTTTGAATTCGTTCTCACGCCGTGAATAAATCGAAGAACCATGCCGGTAAGTTCAAATATATCTCTCGATCCAGATCACAACTCACAATTTATGCTAGTTCTTCTCATTTGCCTAAGTTTTTTTTACGATCGAATTGGAACCTTGTTGTGCAGGAATCTGTATGTATTTCCGTCAGTTTATTCCTAAATCATGCTCAATTGAAATGCGTGTCCTTGTGCCACAATGAATTCGTATTTGCACAGGTTTAATTGTAATTTAGGGGGTTAAATAAAATTGACGAAGGTGTTTTTGATTGGGTGGTGATGCAGTTGAGGAAAGTGGTGGTGTTGGTCGAGGTGGAGCCGCCGAGCCTACTCAGGTACTTGATCGGAGCAACCATAATGATGTTGGGAGTGGTGGTGCCTGTGGGTTATATGATGTTTCGCAACAAAAGAGTTCCTTCCTCTTCATCATACTCCAAACAGACGTAGGTGTGCCTTTCTCATAATTCTATGCAAGAGTCTAAGAGAGAAAAAATAAATAAATAAATAAATAAAAGTAAAAATGAAAATGAAAAACCTCTTACTGAATGATATCCGGGAGCACTGGTAATAGTTTGCGTTGTTGACCAATATGTGTTACTTATTTCTGGAATTAGTTCTTTCAAAATAAATCAAGCTTATGTTGTGTTAGATACTGACTTTTCTGCCATTTTTTATGCTATTGAAATATATTTGAACACCAAGTTTTGGTATGTTAATTGTTACTGAGTGTTGGTATTTGGATTAGTGATATTTTTAAATGGATTGAGATTGAATGGATGATTGATTTGGTGTTACAGGAACAAGGTTTTGATATAGGAAGTATACTCAGAGGGTTCAATTCGGTTTATTAGTATGAGTTAGGAGGAAAAGGAGGATGAAGAAGACATTGAAGAATTATCAGAGTATATCTTGTAAATCTCTGAACTCACGCATTTTAGCAAAGGTTGCTGTTTTTATTTGGATTCTTGGTTGAATGGGGATATGCTTGTTATCTTTCAACCTGTTATTGTTCTCTGACTGTATTATTTGTGTTTAACCACACGGGTGCCATCGACTTTGCCTCTTCTTTGTACACCATGAACCTTACATGAAATATGTTTTGTTATGTTCTTGTTCTTTTCTTGCGAAATTATGGCTTTCATTATCTTGACCACTAAAATTGTTAGAATAACGATGAATGGGCATCATTTTTTTTTTTTTTTGGCACAATTGGAATTCTCAATTGAGTAGATTAGCAACCGGTAGATTAGTTAGTTGAATTAACGTATACATGATGACAGATGCTGATTGGAGATCCTGTAGGATCACTAGGCTGAGAATGAAATTTCTCATTGGAATCGTTCGATTTTTTGGATGATATATTTCAGAAAGTCTATGAAATAGAAGTTGGCTTTGCTTTGTGTTTCACTGAGGTCTTTATGCAACGAGAGGGGCCTCTCTGGGTTTGTTTTTCATGATTGCTAGTCTCTTGAGCTCGGTTTGTAGTGCCACAAGATGGGACCTTTTGACTTGGATCCCTTAGCTAATCTTAGACTGTGTGAGCTCTTGTTCCTTGTTCAGTGAACCAATAAGAAACAAAGAAAGAGTAATTTTGAGCTACGATACTTGTTTGCCAGTGATTGAAGCCTTATAGCTGTTTCTGGTATTTCCTTTATGGTCCTTCTGGAAGCAGAAATCCGAAAGGTTCATTTCTACATTGTTTATATAAAATTAACGTTAGTTCTACAAAAAACCGGAAGATATTGGATGTTGTTTTCACTGTGTTTTCAAAAGGAATGAGTTGAATTGATTGGAAAATTTGTTGTTGGGGGCATATTACCCTTTCTAATCTATAGACAAGTTCGCAAGTGTTGTCCCATTTATGTTTCGAATGCTGCTCAATCCGATCAAAACAAGTGATATATATAAATAAGTGTATTAATTAAGTCAATGAAGTTCGTTATTTTAGGCCTTGTTCTGTACAGCATGTTCACTAACTTTTTCTCTCTTATCATTTTCAGCTACTCATACAATTATTTTATATTTTTTAATATATTTTCTTCAATTTTCAACCATATATCTAATATGTACTTCGAGTAAATAAAATTTAATATGGAGAGAACAAGGCCTGCAATTAGATGGACAACTTAAGCAATCGAAAATCAAACGGCAGATGTGGAGGCTCAGCAGATTGAAGTCGAAAATTACTCAAAATCCGTCTCAGTGTTTGGATCACATTATGCTTCAATGATGGATGCTTTTCTTACGATTATGACACAACTTTGTAGAAATTATTTCTCAGTTTCCGTGTGTGTATATATACAGCAATGTTTAAGTGTCATCGAGCGTGCCATAACTATAGGGTATAGAATGGATTTAATCCAATTAAATCTCAAATACCTTTTTTAATTTCAAATACGTTTTTAATTTTCATTTTCAACCACTCTTTTGATTAATTTAATAGTTATTTTAATTTTTTATATAACGTTCCTTCACATTCCATTACACATTTCAACCACTAATCTCGCTCTAAAATTTAAGGGTGCGGCTAAATACACCCCAAAAAATTCTCTTTACACCCACATTCTAAATACACCCACCACTTTTTGTTAAATTCAACCCTCACTTACTCTCCACACCCCCACCCCTTTCCAATTTTATCCCCTCTCCATTTAAAACAAAAACAGTCCACACTCACACCCACACCATTTCTCTTCTCTCTTGACCAGACCACGCACCTCCACCATTCTCTCCTACGTTAGCCCAACAAGCAAGGTAAAGCTCAAACTCCAACTGCAAAACTCCATCTACAAAACTATAGCTCAAAATGAAGTTTTTTCCAAGGCAAATCAGGAGAATTCAACAGTAATAGACAAATATGAGTTAATATATATATATATTTTTTTTGCCAAATTTAGCTTCATCTTCATTTGATGCCCTTTTTGGGCAGTATATTTTAAAGTTTCCCTTGAAATTTAAGAATGAAATATAGATGAGTTGATGGAAAAGTACAAAAATAGAGTAATTTTTGGGGAAAAAAAGGTCAATGGAAGGCTCTGAAGATGTTCGACACTGGTGCGCCGAACACGCAAAAGGCCATTCCACCAAAGGCCTCCGAAATCCCATGGCGGGGTTCGGCGAACATAGGCCGAACCCCACTCATGGGAGTTCGGCCAAGCATGGCCGAATCCCATGAGCGGTGTTCGGCCAATGTTGGCCAAATCCCACTCATGGGGAATGCCATGTTTGGCTACTAAATTGCTTATAGCCTTTTTCTCTTTTTTTTTTGTTTTTGTGTTTACAAGTAATGGCTATTAATAAAAAAATTATTTATATTTAATAATAATCACATGTTACTTGTATTAATTATTTATTTATGATAATAATTATTTGATTTGTTTATATTAATAATTTTTTTTATATATTTACTATAAAAATAATAATTGTAACTTTAAAAATTATAAGAATTAATATTAATTAAACATAATAATTAATTTTTGGTTCAATTCTTGATTATATAATTAATTGGCCATTATTCGAAATGAAATTTTTTTGAGAATATTTAGAACCAATTCGCACATATTACAAAATCTTATATTTAGTTGTCTCAATGTATAATGAAAATAAACATTAATCATCTATGGCATGTTGTTTCAAAGCTATCACAAAAATTATATGAAAATTATTATATTTAATTAATATTAATTACAATAATTTTTAGAATTACAATTATTATTTTATAGTAAGTATAAATATAAAATTTATTAATATGAATAAACAACTATTATAAATAAATATTACTATTAAATATAAATAATTATTATTATAAATAATTAATTAAAATGATTAATTAATAAATAATTAATTAATAACAAATTAGTGAGAAAAAAAAGCTAATTGACATTGGGCCAAACATGGCTGGACATGATTGTCTGATGTTATCTTTGTTGATGTTCGGCCATCTATGGCCGAACATCAACAATGATGTCCTGTCACATTTGGAAAATTATTGGTCGTAAATACTATAATACAAAATAATAGTCAATTAATTACACAAATAAGAATCCAAAAAATTATTATATATAATTAATATTAATTGCAATAAATTTTAGAATTACAATTATCATAAAAAATTTTATGATAAGTATATGAATATAAAATTTATTGATATGGATAAATAATTATTATAAATAATTAATTAATATAAGTAATATGTGATTATTATTAAATATAAATAATAACATAATTATTAGCAATTACAAAAAAAAAAAAAAAAACCTAAAAGAACTTGAAAAAAAAAAGAGTTTACTGGCCAAACATGGCCAAATTATTTGGCCATGTTTTTGCCGAACATCCTTCTGGAATTGGACGTTCGGCAATCTTCGGCCGAACTTCCAATTGGACGTTCGATCAACATGGCCCCCAAGGTTTATTCATCATTTTGTTGAAGGGTAATTTTATTCCTAAATTTATCTGATTTTATGTAGGTGTGAAGAGAGGAAAATGAAATGTATTTAGCCGCACCCAAAATTTAATCTAATGTCTCATCCATTAGCTTATTCTTAAAGTTAAATAATAATAATAATAATAATAATAATAATAATAATAATATTTTTCTTACATTTATAAACCACGCCACAAAAAGTACACATTTAACAAGCCCAAAATTTTTATTTATTTATTATTAAAATTTTTGTTTGCTGATAATGTACTAACGAGTTTTAGGGCTTGTTTGCTGCACATTAAAATTGAATTTTTTGAATTGTGTATAGATTGTGTGGTTGAAAATTAGAGATAATATATTAAAAAATATAAAATAATTATCAAATCAATTTGTTTGTGGTTGAAAAAAATAAGAGAAAAAATTGATAAAATTTAATGTGTATCAAACAAGGCCTTACTTTGATTGAATGGCACCGTTCTACTTCTAAGGCTGTGTTTGATTAGCAAAAGATTTCTAGAAAAATATCAAATCAAAGAATCAATTTTCCAACTTTGTTGTTTGATTGCAAGCTGAAAAAAAAAAAGTGATTTTCCACAATACACGCTTTAAGCACTTTTTCAAGAAAATGGATTCGAGATAAGATGTTTTCTTTTCAAGGAAAACATTTTCTAAACTTCATTTTCCATCCTTACCAATCAAACACAGTTCTACCGGCTTTCTTTATTATATTATATAAATAAAATCTGTGCGTGAGTCATTTGAACGTTGTAGATTAATACTTAATCAATCGAAACATAAGACTCGCACAGCCTATATAGATTATTGGAGTAGCGGTGGCATTAGCCAGGTCGCTAATAAATTCTTCTTCTCAACACAACAAAATGATCAACAACATACATTCAGACTTGAGAACTCAAAATATATTTACGTATACCGTAGAATGAGACACTTGGTTGGTGTTCGTTTAAACTGTTGATATTTCTCAAGTGATCATGCCATGCATATTGCGGCACTTCACAAAAATCCATTTTGCTGACCATCAACACTCAAAAAACTATCACATCCATTTCTGGACACATCAGACATTGCATGATTGACGAAAGTCTGAAGGTTAGCGCTAATCGCAATAAATTAGTCTCTACCATCTACTCTTGCCACTTCCCGAGTGCTTCTCCCATTCGGATTCTGTCACCTTTCTTTACACAAAACTTAAATTCAGACGAATTACCTCCTTCAGTAGATGCTTGTGAAACTGGTGCTTGGAAAACCAGCACTACTGTTGATCCCATATTGAAACCAGCTATCTGCAACAATTCAAAACAACACAGGCGAGTCATAAATAAATTAGTCGTAATTTATGCGTACACCGTCTAATAGACTACTAAACCCCACCACCTTAGGCGAGTAAAAATAGTATTTTACCCTGTCATTTATTAGAGGGTGTATCGTATAAATTTTGGTGTATGCTCAGTATAATCCACAGAAAAATGCATTCATTACCTCATCTCCCTTTTTAAGCATTATCCCAGTGCCTTGAGGTTCATACACCCGTTCTTCTGGAGGCAAAGAACGTAGCAGTTTCTTTTGTGGCTGATTTGTCCGTAGTGTGGGTTCAATATAAAGCTGTGTTTTGCATGAAATTTTAAGAGGAAAGGGGAAATTGAAGAAAATAATTTGTGAAATTCTGAATTAATCGGGTCATGACATTGAAGTTATAAATCCATCTAACCTCAATAGAACCAATATTTGTTGCACCAATTGCAGCCAATGCTATGAAACCTTCTCGCCACTGGCCTTCCAGCACGACCTGGCCATCATGATTATTTGTTAGGACAACATCCATAGAGATACAATTCCTCATCAAAGAGGACTCAATGACAAAACAAATGCCATTTGCAGACAAAATTCCATGTCACAGATCTCAAAAGATAACCTACTTGAGGCAATTGAGGAGGGCTTAAGATTTATGAAAAGATGCTAGCCAATGAAATATGAAAATCAATTCATATATTATGATTTCTTGTCTCTAAGGTGGTTCAAGTTTAAGATTTGCAACATCAAAACATAGCCAGTAACATACTGTATGTAACAAGAGAAACAAAGTGTTTGTTTGGGGGATATATTGGAAAGGGGTAAAGAAAATGACTTTTGGAAGTGTGGTTGAAAAGTTAAAAGGAAGATTTTAAAGATACGAAAAAAGTTGTCACATAAATGAAAGGGATGGTTGAAAATGACTCTCTAATCTGCACCAAACAAGCTCTAAATGACGTGATGACATCAAGAAGGCATTCAGGAGAAGAGTGAAGTACTAATAAAGCCAAATGTAGAGGAAAACAATGCATTAATTCTTTTGGCAAGATCACTTTTGTTAGAAGTCATGATTGCAGTTGGAGTAATCTGAGTTCACCAGAAGCATGCAATTCATGAAACCAGGTAAACTCACTGGGAGGTGCATGAGATACAGAGAACTAATGTTTTCCGCTAGTGACAAGACCAGGGATTCCAAAACTACAAGGAAAACAACAAACTAAGCTATCTAGAAAAAGCAAAAAAACACAAGACGACTTCTACATTAAGGAAAATTTTTCAACACTTTTTCTATGACTAGGGTTCAAAAGATCGATATCCGTTAGTGTTCAAACTACACCAAACATGATATCTATTTAGCATGTCCTGTTTCATGGCTAAGAATATTTATTGGAGAAGATCAGACCTACTTCAGAGATGATTATATAGATCATTACATAGATGCAAAAACAAAAGGAAGATAAATTAAGAGAATGACAAAGCAAATGCTTAGCACACGTGCAGAGATCATCTCTTACAAGAGAAACAATTGCATGTAAAAACTGGCATATCGGTTGCAGAGGATTGGATCTACTTATAGGTGATACAAATACATAGAGGTAAAACAAACTGAGAATAAATGAAGAGAATGAAAAGTCGGGTGGTCGGGACTCATGTAGAGATCACTTCATTTAATAGTAATATTAATGCCTGTAGAATACATTTGAGGGAGAAGTTGAAAAAAATTACATTGAATTGAGATGGTTGTAAATATTTGGTTTCATCATATGCAGTAGTAGATGTTGTGATGAATCAAATGGAATGGTGAAAAGGGACTTCATGCAGTTGAGACATTGACCTCAAACATATCTGGAATGCGGTTTATTGTAGTTGTTGCACCGTAATGAAACTTAAATTTCAAGTGCCTCCATCGAATATTTTATGCTCTCAAGTCCTCACACATTTTAAAACATAAAAATATCATTTCAGTTGATACTTTATTCAGTCATCACAAGCATGAATATCACTAACGAGCATGTTTACAGGTGCAACTTTCGGCATCTGTGCATGCTACATTTCTAGATAATCACAACTTTACCAAAGCGTAGAAAGGTGTTAGCAGTCTGTGAGTCAAGGTTTACCCTTTCATTTTCGATGTACAAGTTTCTGATAGTTCTTGTAGCACGCTCGTTCATTGGGAAAAGATGACCTGCAAAGCAGATAGAAGGAAAAATAAGAATAAGAAAAGCCGAGACATCAGAAACCATAGTTCAACAGAAACTCAATAGATGGCAGAACAACTCAAAAATGCACGTTATTTGAATTATTGTCACTCGATTCTCAACTTCGCCTAAGATGTGACCATAATTTACATTCAGTTACAGAAAATACATTTTCTCTGCAACCCAGCATCACGAAATTAGTTACCAGCCCAGATTCCTATTCCATAGAACCACACGGAGAAATATGACTCATTGCATGCCACTAGAAGTATCAGTCCACCATGGTCCTACAGGAATAGGTTTATCTCTATCAAATTTACATGCCTTGCCAACTATTCAAAGCATGCATATTTTATGATGACTTCAGGTTTACCCACTTCAAATGACATTTCACACAACAAACAATTTATGCTTTCTCAATTAAAATGCTAAAAACACCCAAAATACCAGGACAGTACTATTTCGGAATACAATAAGAGGGTGTTAGCATCAATAATTTAATACATTTTAATGTATTTTTTTCAAATTTCAAATTTGGTCAAACGAATCACATTCATATATCTCTCAACTCATTAAATCTCCACCATCCAACTCCACTCATTCTCTCTCTTCCTACTCATAAAAATACATTAAAACTCATCCGCTAACACCCTCTAAATCTATTCATGTCTTTGACAGCCACATAATACGGTTCATAGAATTTTATGACACGTAATGTTGCTGGCGGGATTATGGTTTCACGTAACTAACTCAACTTATGGATGTAGTAATTCTTGATTTGAACTTCGTAAATCCCAGAGGAATTTTCTGGTTAAGCTAATTCTACCTACACGAACACAGGAACCAATCCAGAAATGAAATCTTAAAAATTTAAGAGACGACAAATAACTATATCAACCTCCAGGGGCAGTTATCATGAGCAAGATTGAGGAGTTATAACTTAAAATGCACAACAAAAGAATAATAGTGAAAGCATGAAACCATAAACAACAATCAACAAACAGAAAAAACAAACAAGTACTATTTACCTGTAAAATGACGACGAACAAGAACATTCCAATCAACTGGAGAGTGTATCCGATGGTAGTCACCAGGCTTCAAGTAGATAACGCAGTAAAATAGGCCTTTCATTGGGCTGCATTCAAATTAAACCAACAACTTAGGTTGCATTTCACTTAATTAATCTCTTTGGATTACAACATCAATCTTCTCCATTTCTTCATGGTAGCATCTTTTAAAAATCAAAAGTGTTTCTTGTTTCTTTTCAGCCTACAAGTTTATGCAGATGAAATTCTCAAAGCCAACAGGCAAGGTTTAACTTCTTTTACTATATAGTATCCATCAACACTCGTTCTTCTTTAAGATAATCATGGATAGGAATAAGCTGGCGACACATGCACCTGAAGATGATTGTAAGCACCCATCATTAAGTATAGTTGAATAAATAATACCTGAAAAAAATTATCCCCTCATCAACAACATAAGCTTTAGATGAAGTGGTTCACTATTTCTTTTCTGATGAGGGATTGTAAACATGGTATCAGGACAAGTAAAGGGTCTAAGTTCACGTCTTTTGTTTGAGATTTTCATGTGTCAGGTACTTTTAAATAAAAAATCAAATTCGATATGCAAGTAATTGACCACACTGCACAAAAAATTTAAGGAAACTTGTCCATCTCTAATGGTCTAATCTTCTAGATAAAGATGGTTCGTCAAATATCAATAAGAATCGCTGCAGCAAAAACATTTGAACTTTACCTTGCCATGTCTTTGACCTTAGGGGAAGCAAGAGATACTCTCCACCATGACCTTTGGGTGTCATCGCTCAAATTGTTCCCTTCCTCATCATTTTCTTCTCTTGTATCCCCAGCGGTAATCATTGGAATAAACGAGTTTGCACCAAGAAGGGAAGAAGCTGTATAAGAAAACCCTTTCACTTGCTCAATCATGGCTCCAGCTCCTCGCAATTTACCAAATCTCAAAACAGTGCCGTCTACAGGACTGACCTATGACCATAATAAAGTAAACTATGCTAAGCTCGAACTAATATTGACATTGCAGAAAAAAATAAAATGGCACATAAGATATCTCCGCAAAACTTGTCACCATATACCAGACTAGAAGGGTCAGAATGAATAGTTCTTGATCCTTCTTTCAGTGTGCGAACAAAAAATTCCTGTAGAGATGCGTATTCTTCCAGAGGCAGACCAACTTCTTCTAAGTCTATAACATAAAATCAAGAAGAGTTGAGCAAATATCATCTATGCAACAACCATGGGAAAAGGATCAACTGTTCGTTGATCATATTGACAGATATCATACTAGAGTGGAATGCTCGAGCCCATCCTTTATACACGTACGGTCTCAGCCAAACCGGTAATACCTAATAAAAAACATAAATAATTTTATTTAGCACGTTGACATAACTATAGTTTTTCTCTAAATATGCGCTAAATTTGATGTCGAAACATTTACCACACTTGTCAAGGAACCCCAGAATCTTGAAATGGACCGTAGTGGTAGCAATCTCAAGAAGCTAGCCTAGTAGTAATGAGCATGAGTTAAGTAACGCATGAATTAGGAAAATGATGTTATTTCGGATTGTTTACATGGGAAACATGGAATTACTTTAACATCAGGGTGGAACTCCAATTCAAGTCCTTTATCTCTCGCTTCTTCAATCTGATCCCAAATTAGAGAAGATACAACAATCGATAAGAACATAAATATAGAAAATATGCCTGTATTCATAAATATAATATGCTATATCAGTGATTGACTGACAATATGATAGACTAGGCAAGAAGTTCACAATCAACACTGCAACAAATGAAAGAAAAATGATGCTGTGCTTGTTTGGTACTAATTTTTATAAGTGAAGAAAATGATTTTTTAGGAAAATGTGTCATTAGAAAGTGATTGCTGACTATAAGAAGGTTATCCTTATGGGTCCCATTTAAAATGAGTTTAGAGAAAAATGATTTGTGAAGAAGTTGTGCCAAACAAGCTCAAATAATGTACGATGATAAGGCAAAGTCTAAAAAAATTCTAAAAAGAGTCTACAACATTACAACGGAAAATCTCAAGGAAAAAGTTAAAATATATGGTGCCTTCATGGATAAAGAACGACAATTTAGTGAGATGAACTTCCTAGGGACAAACACAGTATGGAGTTCCAGAATGAGTAACTGGACTATAATCATAAGGATAGAAAATAATAAGAAGATAAATATGGTTCTCATGTAAAATCATATAGACAAAGAAAAACTGGCAAAACATCCAAGCAATTCCTGTTGATGTACAACAAAGAAAGAAAGGTGACCTCAGAGTTAATCGTGTGTGCTTTATTTTAGAAAATCATAAGTTTTTACTTCTCCTGGTTTTCAAGCATGCATATACTAAACATACAGCTGAATCATTAGTAATCGTAGTCTAGAGCCTATAGGCTATAGTAAATGAAGATATGAGCTTCAACTTCAAAGGTAGGTAAAGAACATTTAGAACCACCCTTAGAAATTTCTCTTCGTCCTAATAGGAATAATAAATTATGGAGATTCAAAGAAATGGAATAAAATGTTCTACTCCCACAAATCTAATAGAGATGTTGGTTGCAGGAGAAAAAAACATAAGACTAATAAATACTTGCAGGCCTCTCTTCTCTCTCTTTCTTTACTCTGCACAATTAATACATAATGTTAAACAAATGCATCAGAGCTTTTATTCCTTCATTTGTAAAGGGGCTTATACAATCCATCTTGTGATGAGCGAAGATTCATGAAGATGGACTCCATGGAAGTTATCCAACAGTGTTTACTGATCACAAATGCTTTCTTCTACAGAACAGAATGTCGCGTAATACAGGGGACAAACCTACCTTCTTATCTTCATACATACGGCGTGCATGAAGAGCGCCAAGCATAATTATAGTGGCCAGAGTTGCACCAGGCACCAAGAGATAATTCCCTGAAAGAAATAGACAGGCTTCACTACTCTTCCAATCCTTTGCCTTCAAGAATTTTCTACATTGGTAAAGTACTATAACGGCAATGCAAGCACCTATGACGTAATGACATACTTTGTTTTCTTCATTTTTCTAATATCCCCTTCCTCCCACAAAATCAACATTCAGTAACGATTCTGCTGGACAATTAATCATTCCAAAATTCAGGCAAAGATTATCAAAGTGCAACAAATTAGATAAACATCCCAGCTATGACCGTTCATTTTGGCATAACATAAGTTCCAAGACGTAACCAGACCTTATCAAGTAAAACAAATGTGGAGACCATTTTTCTTGGTGCTTGAATCTCAATGCGCCGCGGTAGTAATAAAACAAATAATCAAGGTTAATTAAGCTATGCAGTACTCGCTCTAACTGTTTTAACGAATATATTTAGGTGGAGTGGTCAGGGGTTCCACCTTGTGAACTGCTGCCATTGCTACCGGTAGAGCCGCCGGCGAACGATCGTGCTTCAGTGTGTCGTACCTTGCGGAGGAAGGTAGCGAAATGGAGACTCTGGAGACGGTTGCGTTTATAGAGATTGTGAACGTAACTGTTGTGATTGAGAATTGGGAATCTCCGGTATGCCCTCCACTTCATCTTCTTCGGTCTGCGAGGGAGGGGTGGGGTTTGAGCAGGTTTAAACCACTTTTTTAAGGGCTCATTTGACATATAGCCTGTTCAAAGAGTTCGGGGTTTTTTTTTTTTTTGTCATTTTCGAAAATATTTGTGGTGTTTTGTGTTTTGAAATGTTGTTTTGAATTCAGATTTTTAATGGAATGAATTCAGATTTTTTTTGTCATTCAGGTTTTTTTAAGTAATAGATTTTGATGGATTTGACTAACTTTAATGGATTTCAATAGATTTCCATAAATTCTCATGGATTTTAATGGACTTTTATTTGTGAGAAAATTATGCAATTTAATGCTTTTATCTTTCAATTTTCAAAAATCCGATAGTTTCAAAATAATTACTATAATCCGGCATTGGCGGTTCGTCACTGAACCGAACTGATATGGACTAGTTGACGAGGATGTTGATCAAAAAAGTTGGTGATGCCGCCCAGAGGAAGAAGTTGCTAAGTGGTAGTTAGATTTGTGACTAAACCAGTGCAGATTTAAGGAGATTTAGCAATGAGATCTAAGGATTTGAAACCATGAGCTATGAATCTGCAATTTTCCCTTCATTTTGTGTTGCTTCTTAGTTTTTGAAGCGCCAGAGGGGGCTTCTCTGGTGAGGGTCGCCGCCATTCCTTATCGGACTTTTATCTTGGCGGCGGCAAGGTTGAAAAACCCAACAACATAATCGGATTTTTGACAACCAGGAACTTTAGTTGGAAATTTAATGGGTTCAAGGGCTCTTGTTGCAATTTTGAAAACTAACATTATTTGCATCTAGTCCCTAAAGTTATAATCATTTCCTTTGTGTATTACATATTATGCGTAATAGAATGAATTACATATTATGTGTAACTAATGCCTCTGTGTAATTATTCATTAATCATTAGTTACACTTGAAGTGTAAGGTATATAATTTTCCTTTTTGACTCAAATGAATTAAAGAGAGTGAATTACAAATGAATTGCAATGAATGTGTAATAGTATAGTAATGTATTACACACTTGTTACACAAAGTGTGTAATAGCACCCTGTCTAAAAATATAGGATTTTTGCAATTTCCCATGAATGTTTGTGTGTAATATCTAATTAATTACACTTTACCTGATTTATGAAATTTTAAATATAAAATAGTATATTATCGTAAAAATCCCTTTATTTGTTAGACTTTTATAGACTTTCATGGATTTCTATGGACTTCTAATGACTTTTATTTTTCTCAAAAAAATCTAACAATATAATAATTCTAGAGAAACTCTAGTAATAATTTTTTAATTACATTTGGTCATTTATAATACTTCATTTTCTACACGTAAAAAAAAATTAATTGTAAATAACACAACTTTCTCAATCTCTCGGTTTCCATAATAAATTTTTTCGTGTATTTTCAATTAATTACGAACACATTCAACTAAACAAAGTACAATAATCATCGCATAACTTACCTCTATAATCCACTAAAAGTTATAATTAAATAAATAAATACTCAAACGATAGTCTTTTTCATCTCTGAAAAATTTAAAATTGACTAATCAATATGTTCTATGTCATTCCACATCTCAGTAGCTATAGCAGTTCGCCACTGATTAGCATTCTCCCTTTGTTGTTCTTGACTCTCAAAAAATAATTCTGCATTATCCTCTTCATCATCTAACTCCTCATCTTCTGGATCAACTGGAAATTCATCCGAGCGACACTCATTACGAAGAAAATTGTGCAATCCTGCACAAGCCAGCACTAGTTCTGCTTGTGTTTTATATGGAAATGGAGGAGTTATTTTGAAAACTGTAAACCTTGGTTTGAAAATTCCAAATATTCGTTCAATCACGTTTCTCAACGAAGCATGTCGAAGATTGAATAACTCCTTGGCATTTTCAGGGTCACGACCTTGACCAACAAAATCTTGAAGATGGTAGCGAACGCCTCGAAATGGAGCTAAAAATTGGCATCGATTTGGAAATTCACAGTCCACCAAGAAAAATTTGCCTAATAACACACACATATCAAACAAAGAATACGCTACTAGTATCATCATTTAAACATATATAGAGGTATTTAGCAATAAAAAAAATACCTTGTGGCACTTTCAATTCGTTTCTTCTTAATAAAGCATCATTCAACACTTTAGAATCATGTACTGATCCTTCCCACCCACTAAGCACATAAATGAATTTCAAGTCAAAATCACAAGCAGCCAAAACATTTTGTGAAATTGTTCCATGACGATTACGATAGCTGTTTGTATCACGTCCAACTACCATCGCTGGGATATGTGTACCGTCAATAGCTCCAACACAATCCTAAAACAATAAAATAATAAAAAACAATGATAATAATACAAAATCAATATCAAAATAACCAAGATAGTAGCAATAATAAAAAAAATTACATCATCACTTACTTTAAAGTAGGGATAATCTTGTAATTTCTCTTATTTTCTCCGGCGCTGTGGATCCTGGCTTTACCATCATATCTACTGCAAGTTTGTTTAATACCTTCAAAATCTTATTGAAATTTTGACTGGCCGTAAAATGTGATCGAGCAAATGGCTCTCGAACTACAGAATATCTAGAGTTTTGACCAACAACGCGTAAAAATGCTGCAAGCATCTCTTCAACACAAATAAATCTTATATCTTGTAGGAGCGTTTTTTCCCTGATAATGTCGCATAGTTTAACAAATATATTGGGATACATTCTATAAAGTCCCCTAAACTCTTCTGGATCGTCATTTAATATCTTATGTATATAATTGTATCCACTTGAAGTTTTTGGTCACCTATTTAAGGTACGATGGACACTCTCACAACTCATGTTAACTATAAGCTCATGTAGCATTGAGATAATTACTTGAATTGCCAACATTATACACTTCATAGTCTCATAAAGTTCTTTTTCCTCTTCTATCTCTTCATTCTCTATTTCAAGCACATTGATGTTAGACATTATAAAATAGAGCCACCTGAAAAACAAATACATTTCCATTAGCTTAATGCATACAATTATAGTCCCAAATTAAAATTATTGGCACCATAATACACTTTACTCATAGTTATCAATTTAAAAATAAAAGTACTGCATCCACTACTTATTCAAAAGTCAAAAATTCAAAACCAACTAATACGAATCTCCAATAATAAAATTCAATAGGTGCATAAATTCAGAAAGTTAAAAAAATGCTAGCTAGACATAAAAATCCAATGACCACCTAAAAAAAGAAATTAACTCCGACGACTTTGACATTAAAAAATCAAAAGAATCCATTACTAATCCTCCTCCATTAGATCGATCCTTCCATCAATTTAGTGGATATCCATTCAGAACGTTGTTCCTGTGTCATTCTCATGAACGCAGACCTCAGTGTTCTAGTATTAAGTAAGTCAAGTAGCTTGAAACGTGTACGGTTATCCAAATTGGGGATCTCCATAATCATGTCCTAACAATTATCTTTTCCATCAATTGAATCAATAGTATGATTGAGCTTGTCAATAGTATAGCCGATCTTATCTACGAGTCCTGATTGAGTAATAGTCTCCGATGATTTTGATTTTGCTTCATAGTTGGTTCTATTTCACTTCTTAGTTGCTGGAAGCACATTTGGGACAATAGGCTAAGAGGGCAATGGTGGATAGAGCGCTCAAGAGGTGAAGTTTCATTTAGTGCATCACTTTGTGTGAACGCCCCAATACCAGAATCATAGGTGAAGTTATCCAATGAACTACTTCCTTTTGTTTCTTCTACCTCGGAAGTTCTGGCGTCTGTATCATTTTCGTCCCCTACTGCGATTGCGTGTCTCCCTGTAGCTGTTCCATTTCCAATTACAAATTTCAAATCTTCATAGTCAGCAAAAGTGTCCGTGCGATAAGATGAATTCCCATTTGACTAGTAAATGAAAAAATAAATTAAAATTAACAACAGAAAATCATACATAACTTGTGCTAAAATTTATATTTTATTTTTTACGAATGAAGTTTACCTTAATGTATTCATCCCAAACTTTATCACTTGCAGTGAATTTCTTAGTGTTAGAATCTCATCCAAATCCAGAGCTATGACGTAGTAGCTTAAGGTACTCATTGTACCGATTCTTAAACCATTTGAGGCGACTTTGATATTGGGGGAAAGTCTTTTCACACCTAAGCTTTTCATTAAGAGCGGGAAGTATCTTGCTTACCACAGTTAACTTGCTAAATGAGCCATTACTATCACGCCATCCACGAGCGGCTGCATCAACTAGAAGGTTTAACAACTCGTTGCTCTCTTCTACCATCCATACTTTATATTTTCCTTGTTTTGAATCTCCCATTTCCTTATTTTTATCCATTCCTAAAGCTAATGCAATCCCATAACTCGTATTATATGATTTGTATACGTTAGATTTTAAACAAAAAAGGACACTACATTCTTTATCTCTCCTAACATTGCACAAGATTAATTTGAACAAATTCTTGTGTTAAGATAAAATAAACACATGACTATGACATATTTTGAAGTATTATGCATAGTGATTAGCAGTTTACTTGTCTCATTTAATCCCTCGCTTCTCTTATTAGAAGGGGCAGCGGTTAGCAATTTATAGATCTTCCCAAAATAGTATAGAGCTCTTCACGGGGAAGTCACAGTATCAGTAATATGACTTATCAAGATTACCAATGATATCAACTTTATTGGGTTGGTAACATGGATTGGATTCACATGGACCTAGCATGTCCAATAATATGAGCAACACCAAAAAATTCAAGGAACAAAGACAAAGCAATTAGCATGAATAAATAGAAGAACAAAATCCTCATCTTCTTGCCTCGTCAACTATGAAGTATGCCCAATGTGCACTTCAGAACCAAAGTCAAACATCAAAGCAATGTTAAAATGTATTTAAGGAATTCTTTTATATATAAAGTCCAAATATTATTAATCACAATGAATGAACAAGTCCATATATAAACTAATAAGTCATTCTACATATATTAAAGTTTTATGACAAGAGATTTGTAGTTTATATAATCTGCTTATTATAAAATTTCCAACAGTTGTGCACTCGAATGCATGGTTGGCCATGACTTATAGGTTGCCTATATATATACACAGAGTGCCATGCATACATAGAGTAGGATGGTTTAGAGCTCTTGATAGGCAAGGCATAGTCTTTGCTACTGTATTTACAATTTGTTATTCAAGTAAACAAAATATTTATATTTATTTTGAACCATTACATTATTTGAAGAATAGGAAGAATCTGAATGATAAGGGATCCTCTAAGGTGGTTTTTTTTTTCAAATACTTTATGCTGCCAAAATACAAATTAAAAAAGTTTGAGACTAGGATGTAAGCATCAAAAGATTAATCATTCAAAAGGTGTGATGAAAGATGTGGACAAAATAAGAGCACAAAGAAATAGAATTGAGGTGGATGCTTATGTTATAGTCCAACCGCAACTTACCCAAGTCTAATTGTTGTCAATTTTTCTTTATAATTTATTTATTTATTATTGTAAAATTTGACATCACATAGCTGACAGCATCCCAAAAAAAAGCTGTGACACATGCACACCAGTACAAAACTTTATCGTACGCAATCACAAACACAAAATCAACTTATTCAAATCTAGCATCTATGGATGGCATGGTAGTTTCTTGGCTCTCAAAAGCAAACGGCCCCACCATTTGGTTGTTTCAATTAATAACACAAATTCAACTAAAAGCAAATATTTGGCTATTAATTACACAAAGCAAGCCAGAAATTCACAAAAGTTCTCTTTTGTTCACAAACTTCACCTGTGCAAGAAATATTGGCAACTTTGGTGTAATATATATATATATATATACACACACACACAAAATAACTCATAAATTTGAATCAATTACAACAGGGATCTATATAATTCAAAAAAATTCTTTCAAAAAGGATGAGGGATAAAACTTTATCGTTTGAATCAATTGAGTTCCTTGAATTCACAAATACAAATAAAAGAGAAGGAAAAAAAATAGGAAAAAGAAGCAAGACCTGTGAACACGAGTACTTTTTGCAAAAGACGATGGATGTTTCTCTCTCCGTTGAAATTTCTAGGGTGGACAAGAGAGAATGGTAGGATTTGGCTATTTATAATTTTCACTACACAGTCCATCAAAGTCTATGAATTATAGATTTCCATCAAAGTCTCACAAATATTGAATACCTCTAGATTTGGTAGAATTCTAAAAAGTGAAAATTGAATACCACGTGATTTTAAAGGACTTTTTAAGAGTCCATCAAAATCTATATTAAATACCTCAAGATTTTAAAAGATTTTTAAAATTCTATATTGAATACACCTAAACTTTTAAAATCCATCAAAATCTATTAAATTCCATTAAAATCTGAATTAAATACACCCCTCTAAAAATACGTTTGGTTTTTTATTTGAATAATGCTAGTGGGAAGTTCTCGCTGACACCCTCCATGACACCGCCCTCTATTGTTGACCTGGGTTGACAAAACAAAATAAAGAAAGAAAAGAAAGAAAAGAGGGATCGAACAAAATAGAAAAAAGAGGGATCTCGTCCATGACTTCAAATCCCTAATTTCCTTTTCAGCTCAGCTCAAATTTCTTCATCTCCGTTGCAGTCCGATCTTCAACCTCGAATAAACATATCCGACCAGCCATTGCCGCAATCCAACCAAGGAACAATGCAGTCCGACCAAGCAACAATGCAGTCCGACCAGGAGCCAATGTCCGACCAGAGCAGCCATTGCAGTCCGACCACCAGCAATCACAGTTCGAGCAGTAGCCAATGCAGCCAACACACGGTATTTTGAAATCCACCAGCATACTTCAATCCTCGGAATAGGTTGCTGTTTTTTATGAATATGTATGCTAGTTGTTTGAGAAGGTATTTTTGTGATTAAATAAGTTGCTGTTTTTTATTCTATGTATGCTAGTTGTTTGAGAAGATATTTTTGTGATTCAAGTTTGATTAACAACTCAATCTTTGATATACTTATTCAATCTTCGATCTATTTTGTTAAGAATATTGGGGAGTTTTTTTATTTATTTATTTTTAATATTGGGGAGTTATAATCCAGAGTTTGTTGTTTTGGGAAGTTTGAATGAGGCAAGAAATTTTGCATTCATATTGTAAAATTACTCTATTAAAATTCTAGAACTTTACTATCTTGTTAACTTTTATCTATATATATTCTAACAATTATAGTTATGCTAACATGGATTTCCAATGCAAAAGCTTATGTAAGTGGTGACCCTAATGGTTATGTAAAAGCTTTTCTATTTGGTTTTCTTAAAAATAGCTTATGTAAGTGGTGACCCTAATGGTTTCCAATGCAATTGTGTGTACAGGTTTTGAGGTTTGTGACCCTAATGGTTCAGTGATGTGTACAACTATAAGTGGCGAGGTTGATACATTAAATATAGAAGGGGCTGAAGTCGGTGGAGAAATTGGTCTTGCATCGAACTATAATTTAGAAACAGAACCAGTGGTTGGAATGAAATTTGAGACTGTTGATGAGCTGTACGAATTTTACAGAAGTTACGGTCAACGCGTGGGCTTTCCTATTAGGAAAAGATCTTCGAACAAGGGAAAAAATACCGGCATTTTAAGAAATGTGACACTTGTGTGTGCTAAAGAAAGTAGTAGAAAAAGTTGTTCTAAAGATTCATTGAAGCCTCGGCCGACAATGAAAAGTGGTTGTAAAGCGAAACTTACAGCGGTTATTGATGCACGTGGCATATGGCGAGTCAACACAGTGTTTCTTAATCACAATCATGACAAAAGTCCTACAAAATCAAGGTTGTACAAATGCAATCGTGTGTTGAATGTGAGTGCTAAAAGGCAACTCGTGATAAATGATGTAGCCGGTATTCCAATGCATAAGAGTTTTCAATCAAATGTTGTAGAGGCTGGTGGACATGATAATATGACATTTACTGAGAAGGACTGTCGAAACTATGTCGAAGAGATGCGGAGGTTACGTTTTGGCGAGGGAGATGCCGCCACAATATTGACTTATTTTACAAAAATGCAATCCAAATGCCCGGGGTTTTATTTTAGCATTGAGGTTGACTGCGAAGATAGGTTGAAAAATGTGTTTTGGGCCGACAGTAGGTGTAGGCTTGCATATAAAGAATTTGGGGACGTTATCACATTTGATACCACATATTTGAAAAATAAGTATGACATGCCCTTCGCCCCATTTGTTGGTGTAAATAATCATGGAGAGACGACGTTGCTTGGTTGTGGTTTAATTTGTAGTGAGGATGCTGATAACTTTAAATGGCTGTTTAGAACATGGCTCGAATGCATGGACGATTAGGCTCCGACGGGGATCATTACCGACCAAGATAAGGCTATGAAGATTGCGATTGAGGAGGTGTTCCCTAACACAAAGCACAGATGGTGTTTGTGGCACATAATGAAAAAGATACCTGAAAAATTTGGATACCACATTGAGAAGGAAAGTGTTATGCAAACAATGAAAGTGGTCGTTCATGACTCGCAAACTCCAGAGGAATTCGAATGCGGTTGGGGTAGTATACTTGACAAATATTCCCTACGCGACAATGACTGGCTTGCTAGCTTGTACGTTGAGAAACAACGGTGGGCCTATATTTTTTGAAGTGTAGTTTCTGGGCTAGGATGTCCACAACCCAACGGAGTGAGAGTGTAAATGCATTCTTTAATGGTTACGTCAATTCGAAGACCTCTTTGAAGATGTTTATTGAGCAGTACGAACGAGCACTTAGGAACAAGGTGGAGAAAGAATTTCAATCAGACTTTAAATCCTACTCTCAAATGGTCCCATGCGTTACTATATTTGAAATAGAGGAGCAATTTCAATCAGTTTATACTTTGAGAAAGTTTAGGGAATTTCATGATGAGTTAACTGGAAAGTTGTATTGTGAGATCATCTCCACCCATGAATTGCAAGAGGGCACAAAATACGTGGTGGAAGAAGAGTTCAAAGTTAACAACATACGCAAACAAAGGAAGGTTACTGTTTTGTTGAAGAAAGAGGATTGCGATATAGCTTGCTCTTGCCAACTATTTGAGTTTCGTGGTATTATTTGCGACATTGCTGCTACCGTTTTAATTAAAAATAGTGTCAAATCAATCCCTGACAGGTATTACGATTGTACTTTCTATTTATAATGCTATGTACTATTCTTGAAGAACTATTACATTGTTAAACACTTAAGAAGCAACCGGATTGGATAACCCTTTTTCTTTCTTTAGTTATTTGAAATTTTACGGCTTTATAGATGCATTATATTATTCTTCATTCAATGTCATATTAGGTCTACGAATAATTTTGATATAGAAAACCTCTACTACATGCTTGGTTCTAATTGTAGGTACATTCTGAGAAGATGGAGAAAAGATGTTGTTAGACTTTACAAGAATGCAAAAATCAATTACGATGGTTTACAGAGCACTCCCGAGCAGGTTAGGTATGAAGATCTTTGCCGTGATTTCTCGAATGTTGCAGCTGTGGCAGCAGAAGAGGATGAGAGTTATCGCAAGATGAAAGAGTGGATTGCAGCTCAACCATCTCATGTCACAATTTCAAGAGTAAAACCAAGTTGTGGAAGCAATTTTCTTCCAAGTAGAAATAGTGCTAACATAGGTTCTAATTGCATTGAAGTGGAGCAACATACTTCAGTTACTCGTGTCTTGGATCCAAAGTGCTCAAAGAGAAAGGGTGCTCCTCCAAAGAATCATAAGCTAGGGCCACTAGAAAAGAAAGCAAAGAAGAGTAAGGTATTTTCATCGTATTTCATTTAAATTGCAAAAAAATTTAGTCTATAAATATAACTTGCTAATTCAGCAATATGACACTAATTTATTCGTACAGCCATGTTTAAAACCTACTGAACAAATGGCCGCTGCACCGAGCACAAACCCAATTGGGCAAGCATTCATACAGCCATCGGCGGAGATGCAGCAATATCCACTCTTTAATCCCGGATATTTTTCGCATCAATTAATGCTATGCCCAAATTTTAATTATTAACATCTCCAACAATTTGCAACTAGCTTTTGACAATATAATAATTTACATTAATTCTTGAGGGTGCTCATTACCAACAATGGGTTCCAACTGGAGTTATGAATTTAGTGCCTATCTTTCCAACGGATCAACAAAACATTGGACCACTGAAATTTGTGCCAAATTATTCGATAGATCAATATAACCATGATACAAGTGGAACACAAGGCGCTGTAGACAAGTGATAACGCTGTGTATTATATGCCTTGTGGATTTTTTTTCCAAAGCATGCCGTTGTGTATGCCTACTATGTGTCGTATTCTACTGTGTGTCGTATTCATTACTTTGTATGTTATTGTGTGGGACCATATCGTATATTGGATATATTCTATAAGTGTATTTGATAACTATTTTTAATGAATTTTGGTTCTACAAATGAAGATCTGAAGCAGTAAATACCCCTAACAAATTGCAACAGCCATTCCAGCCAACAAAGCTGCTACTTAACACAACAACTAACACAGCTGCTGCCAAGCAGCAGCAATTAGTGCTGCCTCTTGGCAGTAGTTAATGCTGCTGCTGCAAAGCAGCAGCAGTTAGCTGCTGCTAAAAAGCAGCAACCAACGGCTGCAACAAGGCCCAAGCAATGGATTTGTAATAACAAATTGAAACATTACGATGCAAGGTAGAATGGAATCTAAAAGTTACACAACATATTACTATTTGAAACATTACTAGCCGATGAAATCTAAAAGTTACACAACAAATTACTGCGAAACACTAACTACTTGAAAATAACACGAATACCACATCATTTTATAATTCACACCACTTAATACAACATCAAAATAAAAAAAGCCAGCAACAATACTACCAAAATAACTACAATTGGAAACATATTTGAGGTCGATCCCAATTGAATACTATCAGTCTTCAACCTTGCAACTTCTTCCTTTAAAGATCTAACTTCCTCTTTGTAAGCTCTTATCTCATTTTCATAAGATTCAACCAATGATGCATTTACTGCTCCTTTACTCCTCAATATAACTAAATCATCTACCATTAGGGGGACCAATCTTCGAGACATATATCCGGGTCAATCCAATGAAAAAAATTACAACCACTGTTCCTTCTTCTAGCACATCTAGCAAATCGTCTTACTTTGTTGGCCTCTGTCATCAAAGTGAAAATTTGCACATTTCTGCCACAATCACAGTAAAGAAACACTTTCCTTAATGCAATTTGGTTCCATTGCCTAATACACGGAAAACTATTCATACCCGCGCCTTGTCTTGCCTACATTAAAACATAAAAATTAAAAGAAAAAAAATTCTTTTAAAAAATCGAATTTGAATTTATATGAAGCAAAAGTAGATAGAGGTTAGAATTGAGGCAAAACCTGTGAAGAATACGAAGATGACGAGCCCTCCATTTTACATACTCTGAGAAAGCAAAAATAATCTATAAAGTCACCAGAAAAGAATACATTCAGGACAAGACTAATGTGAACTAATATCCCATCAAACTGTACAATATATTTGAGCATAATATGCAAATAAAACATCTCAATTTTTTCACATTTTAAGATGAAACTCAAAGAATATAGTTAATTAAAGCACGTCACGAAAATGAAACCTTTCAAAGTGAAAATTTTCTTTTCAAATCATGCTACACAGCCTGAAATATGTAAATTACATAACTAAGAGCATGATTGGATAACCAAAAAATTAGCAACTCTTCAGACTCAAACATGCTACACAACACACGAAATTAGGCAATTCCATTGGGAAATTGAATTAATTATAAGCAGCAAGAGGTCGTTTCAAACTCATTGGGGACTTTAATTAGTTAATTAAGTATGTCTTTATTTTTCCGTAAACGCCGTCGTTTCAAGATGTGCGAATTTGCCTTCTTCCTCAACCTCCACTTCCAAATTCTCTCTTTTAAACCTCATTTCTTGTAATTTCAACTGGATTTGGACGTTTTATGATCAAATAAAACTGATATTTGTTGAACCCATAACAAAATATTTCTTTCTAAGAGCATGAAACTCAAAACTCAACTAGCAGTGCTCAACTACTAAAGTCCTAAATTTGGCACAATGCTCGACTAATAAATTCGCACATTGCTTATTTAAAAAAAAATTCGCATATTGCTCCACTACTCTTTTACTTATGGGATTCTTCACAGAGCAACAAACTAAAATAGGATTCAAAAGAAAAAAAAGAAAAAGGAACAGATGGCAAAAATTGCAAGCAATTTGAATACCTAATATGGACGAACTGTGCAACGAACGAGAGGGAAAGATAGCAAGGCGACTGTGCAACGAGCAAATTTTCGGTAGCTGCCTAACAAATTTCCAATGGTCCCCTTCAAGGACTGCAATGGCGTTGGTAAATTCGAAATTCTTAATTTTTACTGGTCCGTTTCCGATCTCTCTTCCTGGAAATGCCCTTCAAAAATTCAAAAAGCACAGAATCAAGGTTGAAGATCGGACTGCAACGGAGAGGAAGAAATTTGAGCTGAGCTGAAAAGGAAATTAGGGATTTGAAGTCATGGACGAGATCCCTCTTTTTTCTATTTTGTCCGATCCCTCTTTTCTTTCTTTTCTTTCCTCTTTTCTTTCTTTATTTTGATTTGTCAACCCAGGTCAACAATAGTGGGCGGTGTCATGGAGGGGGTCAATGAGAACGTCCCACTAGCATTATTCTTTTTATTTTGAAAAAGTATTTTTGAAAAGAGAAAATTGAAAACCGTGTTTCATTTATAATTTTTATAAAATGATAAGTAACTATGAGAAAATTACGAAAAGATCCTACAACAACATGAGAAAATTACGAAAAGATCCTACAACTTTTCAATTTGTTAAAAAAGTTCACATCTTCAACATTCTACTACCCCATCCCCCTCTTCTTCCACATCTATCGCCGGCTAGTGGTTATTTACCAATGTGATTTCGACCACTTGCAAAGGTCGAAACCACCATTAATTAATGGTGGTTGTGGTGGTTTCAACCACCAGTAATGGTGATTCCACCATAAGATCTGGTGGTTTTACTGTTGGATTTAGTCGTTTGACCCCCAAATTTTATTTTCGAATGGCAGTAGATGATGGTTGATAGTGGTCGAGGACTAATGTATACAAAAATTAAAAATTATAACTTAAATGTAACTAATGTAAAGTTTAAAATTCGAAAATGCGTTTTCCTTATTTTCGACAATTAACGTAGAAAATGCTGAAAAGGTTAAAAGTTATTTTCTAATTTTCTTTACAAATCTTGAAAACGTTTTCAAAAATAAATTTTTAGAAAAAATAATATAGAACATGTTTTCAGCATTTTAGAAAATATAAAACGGCCCGAAAATAGCAAATAGAGCACACCCTTATTTTTGTGGATAATTCTTTTCAAGACAAAATTACAAAAAATACAAGAAATATTTTTTTTTATTTTAATCAAGAAAAAATAAATGTTAGACATTCAAAGGCGTAGGGACTAAATGCACCCCTGTTTTTTCTTAATACGCCCACTTTTTACACCTACTTTTTCCCCTATCTAAATTTTACCCTCAACCCAAAAAAAAAAAAAAAAAATTGTCTTGTTTCAGCCAGCATTGGCTAAACAACCTTCCGAAAAAAAAATTTATCGGGTCATTTCCGAAAATAACTTCTTTTGCTGTCATTTCCTTTCGACAACAAATGTTGTTGGATATAGCAGCCAAAGAAAGGGTGGCAAAAAAGGCGCGTGTGTGTGTTTATGGACGGTATAGTCATTTTACTTGAGATTTTAAAAGGTCGTTGTTTTTAGAAATTTTGGGGCATGTATTTAGCCACACCCCATACAAAAATGTAACAACTTTTCATATTCTCATATTTATTATTAAGACTCATATCCACTGTTAGTCAACCCCTTTTACCACTTTTTTATCCTTTTTACCCTAAATTAATTAGACTCACCTATCTCATCACATCCACAAATCTCCACCATTCAACTCCACTCATTCTCTCTCCTTTTTTACATTAAAAACTTTTAAAAACAATTATAATTTATTCCCTATCACCACTCTCCAAAATGCTCTTATATTTTTCTTCCCACCCATACACCACCACGGGTCATAAACCTGAAGCTGATTCTGATTAGCCATTTTTATTTCTATGATAAAATAAGAACCAAGAAGGTAGAGGTCGATGATGGTTCTGCAACACATTTCGAGTTTCGAGGATGTTAAAATCTGATTGTTGCAGATTTTGATTAGCATTTTTTACTTCGGTAGATTAGCCCTGGTTTTGGAATAGATTTCGATTTTTCATAATTTGATTTCGATTTCAACAACCTTGGTTGCAGATTTCAATTAGCGAACCCTAGTTCTGTGTAAGAGTCAATTGCAACCAAATTGAATCTCTCATCATTTTTTACTCATTTTTTTATTCCTCTTTTTTTTTTCATTTTCTCTGATTTCTTTTTTTTTAGGGAAATAATTTCATTCATGATTCACCCTCGTAACATGGGGGGAGAGAAACAGTGGCATACAGTCAAACCAATGATTATCGACATATGACAATAGAGCAAATTATGCGAAAACATGCGCCAAAGTATTTTCAGACCGGGGTACATACATACAAGTACAACACTTGACCTCACCAAGTAGAAGTAAAATATCACCCTCGTAACATGGGGGGAGAGAAACAGTGGCATACAGTCAAACCAATGATTATCGACATACGACAATAGAGCAAATGATGCGAAAACATGCGCCAAAGTATTTTCAGACCGGGGTACATACATACAAGTACAACACTTGACCTCACCAAGTAGAAGTAAAATATCACGAAAAATAGGCTCAAGAGTGGCATTGGACTCCGGCTCGCAGATTCTATAAACGACTTAGGTGGCATCAATGCGCACTTCGTAGAGAAAGAGTCGTCTATCTCGAGCAAGGGACAAACCATATTGAACCGCCATCGCCTCCGCCGCTTCCACCCCATATCCACCAGCAAAGGCTCGAGCAAACGCAAAGATAATAGTCCCCTCATCCCGGAGCAGTCCACCCATAGCGACCTTCCCATCTTTAATAGTAGCATCACAATATAAAATATAGCTATTGAAGCAACCCCCTATACCATTCCATTGCAAAGGTTTCCTACAAGGGATCGTACCAAGTCACTTTCCAGCTGCTTTGCTACCTCTGCTTTAAACGCAGAAATCTGGTCATGAATTGCCTCACCTACAGCCCTCCAATCATGAGAAATCTACTGGTGAAATCCTCTATTTCTCTCATACCAAATAGCCCACAAAGTCCAGGCAATTTCTTCCCGAATTTGCACGTCTATTCGTCCAAAAATAAGAAGAATAGTCTGCCTAATGTCATCAGTTATAAATGGTTTAGTTACGTCCCACAAGCCCAACCATTTCCATAGCTGAATAACCCAGTTACACGACCAAAAGACGTGCCGTGTTGATTCTACCACCCCACAACGAAAGCAAGAGAAATCCCCATACATATAATGGTTAAAGAGATTATCACGGGGTTGGAATACCACCATTAAGTAAACGCCATAAAAAGATACATACCTTAGGCAATATGTTAAGGCGCCAAATGATGTCCCACCACTTAATATCTCCATTAGAGCAGCTCGGCGTCTCTAGTCTTTGTTCAGCCTTTAACAGATTATAGCCACTTTTCACTGAGTATCGCCCATTAGTAGTGTAGTGCCAAATTTGGCATCACACGTGTGATTGACACTAAGAGGAACTGTTAAGATAAGATCAGCATCAATTGGACTAAAAACATGGTAGACAAACTCCTCATTCCACTGTCCCTGATAATTGAGCAAGTCTTTTACCCACCAAACATTTTCTGCCATAGGGGATATTGGCCGAAACATAGTAGGGAATGGGATCCAGGGATCAAAGAACACACGGATATTCTCCCCCAACCCAACACACCACCATATACCCATCCGAATCACTTCCCTACCCCATATAAGACTCCTCCAAATGTAAGAGGAGTTAGGCTTAAGACTTGCAGATAAAATGTCACCTCTTAGAAAATAGTTAGCACGAAGTACTTGCCCCGCCAATGATTCTGGGTACTCTATAATTCTCCAAACTTGCTTAGCAATAAGGGACTGGTTAAACAAGGAAAAATCACGGAAACCAAGGGCCCCCACATACTTCGAGGTGCTAAGAGACTCCCATTTAATCCAAGCCACGTTCTTCTTTGAATTTTCCTTACCCTACCAAAAGTGGCATGCTAAACTATGTAGGTGTCGACAAATGGACGAGGGCATTCTAAACAAACTCATAAGATAGGCTGGAATTGCTTGCATCACTGACTTAATAAGGACCTCTCGACCAGCCATGAAGTACAATTTATTTCACCAGCTACAGATCTTTTTCCATACTCTCTCGCAGATAAAATCAAAGGTACGCCTCCGGTTACGTCCCACCATCGAAGTAAACCCGTAGTAGGCATCGTGAAAACAGGCATAATGGGCTCCGAGAACATCACAAATATGCATTCTAACCACCATCGGAGTGTTCAGACTAAACGCCAAATATGTCTTCTCCAAGTTGACGAGCTGGCCACTAGTACGTCCATATATCCTCAAAATAGACAAAAGATGCTCAATATTAGATATGGTTGCCTTTGAAAATATAAGAGAATCATCCGCAAAAAATAAATGGCTAACCTTTTAGGCCTTGGCGACCACACTGGAGGCCCTCCAACTGTCGTCTCTCATCTGCTAAACGAATAGCCCCCGATAGCCCCCGAGAAAGCCTCCGTACAAAGAATAAACAAGTACGGGGATAGAGAGCAGCCTTGACATACCCTCTTGAGGGCGTGACATACCCTACATGAGCATCATTGATTCGAAATGTAAAAGAGGCCGCGGAAATACAATAAAAAATCAATGAAATCCACCACTCCGGGAACTTCATTTTGCGCATGACCGCACAAAGAAATTGCCACTCCACTCTATCATACGCTTTAGACATATCCAATTTGAGAGCCATGGATCCTACATGCCCCTGCCTTTTAAGAGATAGAGAATGTAGCAATTCAAAAGCTATGATAGCATTGTCAGTAATAAGTCTACCTGGAATGAACGCACTTTGAGTTTCAGCTACTAGAGTATGTATAACTCGTTTCAGATGGTTGGCCAACACCTTAGAGATAATTTTATACAGAGTGTTACATAAACTAATTGGGCGATAATATGTTAGGGACTCCAGGTTCTTCTTTTTCAGGACCAAAATAAGCACCGTTTGATTCAAATTGTGGACTGAATCACCACCATTAAGAATATTAAGACATGCTACTGTCACATCGCTTTTCACCATCTCTCAATGCTTTTGGAAGAAGATAGCATGGAATCCGTCAATACCCGGGGCTTTATAAGGCCCTAAGCTAGCCAAAGCCACATGAATCTCCTCCGCATCGAAGTCACGACTTAGAAACTGGATGTCCTCTTCTGATAAGATAGCCCAAATACCCGAAATGCCAGCATCCAATTCTTCTAACGAAGGTTTTCCAAACAAGAAGAGGCCAGAAAAGTACTGCTTAATATGACTAACAATATCCTCCGGGTGAGATAACCATCGATTTTACCCGTCGCGCAACCGCTGGATCGAATTATGCTGATGTCGACTATTCGCCTTAGCATGGAAAAGCCGTGTGTTGCGGTCGCCCCCTTAACCAATCCACTCGAGCCCTTTGCCGCCAGAAATCCTCTTCCCTTATCTATAAATGACCAATCTCTCTCTCCAACTTCTTAATTTCCACCATATTCCACTTAGCTCCATTTTGGTAAAGAGATTCCAGTCGATCCTCAAACTGTCTAAGCTGATCTTGCCAACCCCGAAATCTCCTTCTACTCCATCGGCTTTAGACCTCGGCAACAATTTGCTAGTCGATGCTCAACCTCAAAAATAGGATTCCCAGTTACCCACTCTCAAACTTTAGCACTCCCTAACCACCTCTGAGTAATCCTCTTCTCGAAGTCAAAATAGCTCAAAACGAAATGGGCGCCTAGGTGGGAAAGTTCTGTCCCGGATTTTGTTATCATCTAGCCTCAAGAGAATCAATTGATGATCTGAACTCATGAAGCCTAGGTGGTTCACAATGGACCTAGGAAACATAGATCTCCAACATGTATTACTCAAGAATCTATGAAGACCGGCATGTATGAATACATTTCCTTCACGTTTATTAGTCCACATAAAGACCGACCCATGAAAACTAATCTCCGAGAGCTCACAATCTAAAACCACATTCCGGAAATCCACCATGGCCCCCGACGGGCTAGATTTGCTACCGTCATGCTCATCTATTGTCAAGGTCTCATTAAATCCCCTCCGCATAACCAAGGAAGGTTCCACTGCTGATGGAGTTGCCTAAGCAATTCCCAAGAATATTGCCTATTAGATAAGCGGTGGTGGCCATAAAACCCCGTAAACCTCCATCGGTTCCCATCTGGATCACCCACAATGGTGTCAATGTGACCTATCGAAAAGAATTTCACCTCTACCTTCCATCCCTCCTTCCAGAGTAGTATCAACCCCCCGCTTTGTCCTACACAATCAACCACAAAATCATCCCTCATATCCCATCAGTACACGTAATTGAGCTGCCCTAGTGCCAAAGAGTCTAGTCTCAACAGAAAAACTAGACCCGGGGAATGAGTCCGGAGTATTCTCCGGAGGTCAACAATCGTGCGGGGGTTCCCCAAACCCCACACGTTCCAGCATATGAGACTCATGGCTCTTGGCGAGCTTGCATAGCAGGACTAGCAGCTATAGTATTATTCTCAAAAGCCTCTCGGCTAATAAGATTATCAATACCAGTAGACCCTTTCATCCGCTTAGGATATGAGCCCCCATCTATACAAGATAAATCCAGTCTCCGGTTAGTTGACTTTGCAGGAGATGAAGTTGGGGGATATAGCCTGTGACTACGTATTGGTGGGGAAGAAAGCAGTACATCTTTGGGTTTGGCTAGTAATCCATGTACAACCGGGCTTCTATGTTTTCCACCCATAGCCCATTTCTTCTTTGCATTAACCTTGTTGACAAAATGTCTGCCCTAGCCCCAACAGGTTCATTACTTACTGTAAATTCCATCTACTCAGCCATTTCTCCTTCGTTGTGATTTTGGTAGCTTCAGCCTCCACAACTATAGGTTCAATCAGCATTAAAGCCTTCTCAACGGCGTATGGCTTATCCGGATGATCCATTGTAGACCCCCTCGTATCCACATTCATAACAGTCAAACCAGAGGGAATCCCAGCATCGTCCAATGCCTGCGAAGTGACAGCATCAACCTTCGGTTCAGAAGCAACTGGCACTACCGATTGGGAAGAAGCACTGTTATAGTCTAAACCAGCTTTGTGTTTATTAAAAGTATGTCTACTAGATCAACTGGGACTTTTTGAAGAGGTAGATCGCGGTGGAGATTTCTTCAGTGATAGAGGGACCTTTAACCAGTCGTTGTATTTTCGCTCACCCCCTACTACCCTACACTCATAATGTTGAATACCAACTCGGCCACAGATAGCACAAAATTCAAGAAGTTTCTCATACTGTAATGGAAGTGTGAACTCTTTCCTCTTCGACTCTACATACAATCTCACACAACGTCTTAGAGGCTTGTCTACATCAATTTTAACCCTCATACGTGGAACCACACCCTCTACATCTACAGCCAATAAATCCCCTATTTGTTCTCCTACTGTCTTCAAAATAGCCTCCGTCATACACATTAAATAAAGGTTGAGAACATGAATCCAAAATGGGACCATGTTGAATTGCATACGGTCAAATTCACCCGCCCCAGATGGCATAGCCAGTGAAATAATCTGCTTGTTAAAGAGCCATGGGCCACCATTCAGAATCCTCAATCTATCAGCATCATTATCAAACGTAAAAATGAAGGTATTGGCCGAACCTTTGATGTCCATACAAAATGGCTTCTCTATTTTCCAAATAAATCACAAGACATTCTCTAGCCCCTCTCAATTCACTGATTTTCTACCAATCACCTTACCGACTAGTGATCGCTCCATTAATAGTAGTCCTTCAACAGACTCCTGCGGCCCAACGATAATCGGTGATGCTTCATCGTCTTCCAATTGCAATTTGTCACAAAGTTTCAAAATATCAGTTGGATCCATATCAATACCAGTCGCGGGACAGGAAGTAGAGATGAAAAATGGAGAAACGTCGAAAGACGCCCCAGAAACTGCCACGAAGACCGTGCCGTAAGAAACCCTAAGTCTCACGTCTCAGAGAGAGAAGAAAGACAGGTAATATTAATTGCCCCATGGTTGCCCATTTTCTCTGATTTCTAGGTGATTGGATTTACAAAAACATTTGGTAAACTTGATCGAAAGTTTCTTGAGTGTATAGATTGTTCACATTTTGAATATGCAACAATTCCCCGCCCTTTTCCCCCTCTTTCTTGAATATGTTCATCACAATAGTTATATTAATGACCGAACAATGGTTGGCCAGTTGTTGGTTAACGTAGCCACCAGACCTACTGAAGGTAAAGCATCACCTATCAAGTAGAAGAGAGAATAAGTCCAGCATGTAGATTCATCATATTGGGTTTCTGTTGTTTCTTTTACTTGCTGGATGTATGGCAAATGAGTAATTTTGGAAAAGGAGATGGTTATGCAATGCAGATAAATTGCTAGCCAATGGACTTTAATGCAGTTTCTAGATTTTGAACCATATCACAGTTATTCCCCAAATTCAGAGAAAAAGTTTTTGAGCCTCTAGTGGTAGTGGACAGTGGCGGAACTAGAAATTTGGTTTGGGAGGGGGTGGTAAAGCGAGAAATTTTACTTGGCCCACCGAATTTTCACAATGTAAAATTAATTTATAATATAATTAATATCAAAACTCATTTCATGTTCTCATAAATTCATTATAATGCGACAAATTTTATTGGGCCCGATCGATTTCTCGCTACATAAAATTCATATATAATAGAATTTATGTATAAAGTCATTACATATTCTCGTAAGGTCATTGTAGATTAGTATAATTTATTTGTTAAAGAGAGTTGAGTTAATAAATTGAGTGGAAAGTAAAATTAAGTTTAGGAATTCGACATGTTTAATTTCGTTAGTAATCTATACTAATATATAAAAGCTAATCCACCAATGTGTGTTTTTACACATAGTTTCCCGCCTAGGAAAAAATTTTTTTATTATTTTTTTGTTAATAATAAGATTTAATAATTAATCAATTAAGGAAACAGGCATTTATAAAAAAAAAAAAAAAAGAAAAGGAAACACGTTTATAATTAAGGAAACACGTGTTTCCTTAATAAGCATTTATAAAAAAAGGCAATGCAATAAAGTTTTATTATTTTTTTAAAAGCTCTGCTTTTTATTATATAAGGCAAGGGATAATAACATATAAGGGTTTGAAGAAATACATTAGAATCTTATCATCAATATTAAACTTTTTTTTTACTTAAAAAAATTAATTTTTTTAAAAGCTCGGATTATTGATTAACAAAAAAAATATATACGTATTTCTTTGAATGTAAGGAAAACAAACTTAGCCTTTGAATAATTAATTTAATATGGATTTGTAATTTAAAAAATAATTAATTTAATTAATGGATTTAATGTTTTAAGTATGTTTTGAATATATAATTTATAATCTTCTAGAGATTTAACACTTAACTAATAAGATTTCATATACAATTATTTAATTTATCTATATATACAAGTTAAAATGATTGAAATTTAGTTTATCTATACTAATTGCAATGGTTGAAATCATACTTCATATCATACTATTAATAAAAATAGAAGTGCCCAGTTGAATAGTGTCATGTTGATAGTGCCAATGTGCTAGGCATATATTGAAAAAATAAAAAAAATTCAAATTGATGAACAAACGTACATTTGTAGCAAATACATAAAGGCAACGGCTAAACACACCCTATAACTTACTCAATACATCCACAGGTCAAAATATCACCGTAACAAATGTCAAAATTATCCCCACTAATTAAGTACACCGCAATTTCAAGTTGTGGCCGAAGACCAATTGCAATGTTCAATCACGTTTAGCCAAACACACGTCATGATGGTCGGCCAAAAGTGGTCGACCATCACACGTGATGTTCAGCCAAACGTGGCTAAACATCAATTGCGATGTTTGGTCACTTATATCACAATTTTAGTTATTAATTAATTATTTATTAATCATATTAATTAATTTATGATAATAATCTTTATATTAAAAAAATTGGAGTGTCAACTAGGCACTGTACCATGTTGACGCGCAGTGCCAAGTTGCCACGTATGTATTTAAAACTAAAAAAAGAAAGTGTCATTTTGAAAAAAAAATTAAATGTACATTTATTATTTTGTTTTTCTTATTTAATTTATTTTACTTTCTTTATTTAGTGTTTTTTCCTTATTTTATTTTTTATGTACAGTTTAATTTTTTATATAAATTTTAATTTGCGAATTATAAATATAATTTAAAATGAACTATGTACAAGTATTAATGAAAATATGATATGATATTATAAAGTCAAAGTTGTAAATTACAATGATACTTGAATTATTTTAAAAAATAAAAATTAACTTTTTTATATACATTTTAATTTTTGATATATATATATATATATATATATATATATATATATATAATTAATAGAAGTTGGAATGTATAATTAATAGAAGTTGGAATGTCAACTTGGTACAGCATTACCTTGGTAGCGATTTTTTGTTTAAATAAATTTATTTTGTTGATTTAAAAATATTAAATAAAAAATATTTTTTATTTATTTTTACCATGTTAAAATGATAGTTTTAAATAGCTTTTACGGGTAATGTGTATTGGGGTTCAATGATCAAAAAATAATTTTTTTATTTAATTCAAATTTTAATACATTTTCACAGTCATTTTCTAGAACCTCTGCCGGTTATACCCGCACAGTAAACCACATATGGTTTACAACAAAAATCACTCATATTTATGATAAACCACATGTGATTTCTTTTACAAAAATATACGTGGGGATCAAAATATTTTCATATATTTTCATTGTTTAATTCGTAGTTTTAACGTTCTTTTAAACAGTTCATAATCTCCCCGTGCATCGCATGGGCATAATACTAGTTGAATGAAAAAGATAAACTTTAATTTTGTATGACGTAAAGTCTCGTAATTATTAAAAGTAAATTATATAAAAGAAGAGATAAAAAATTTATACTAGTATATTGCTGCTTCTTTGTGGTGGATCCGACCTTCGGCCGGCGAAGGAGGAGAAATTTTTTAGCAATGTTGAAGTAGGCAGGGATGAAGAAAAGAGGCGGAGCTTGAGCGATGTTATCCCTTTTTTGTGGTAGCTTCGAAGGCAGGATGATGGACGTCAAGACATATGCCAATCTCTTTTTGGGCCAGTAGGGGAGAAAATCTCCCTCTAGTTGGTAATAAAATAAAAGAAAACACAAAAAAGAAAGGAAAAAACATAAAAATGAAGTGGGGAAAGCGAAGGAGGGATATACAAAATCAAATTGGAGAAAATGAAGGAGTGGGGAGTTGAACCCTGAACTTCGCTAAAAAGGTGAATGACTTCAACACTCTACAACTCTACAAACTCATTTGTGTTGTATTACGTACTACATGTAGATATATAATTTCTCAAACTGCATTTACATACAATTGGGCTAGGTTAGGGGTTGGCCCGGGGCTACAACCCAATCCAACCCCCTAGCTCTGCCTATGGTAGTGGGTTGTGGAGGATTGAAGATGAAGGTATAAATGTCGTTTGCAATGAATTTTTTGTCATTTTTGTAATTTTGTAATTTTTTTCTAATTTTATAATTACTATATTTTTTTTCATATGTCTACAATTTGCTCTATTTTCAATTAGTCATCATTATATTAATTTGATAAATTTTTAATATTTTTAAAAATATTTTCCTTCATTATATTAATTTGATAAATTTTTAATATTTTTAAAAATATTTTCCTTTGTACATAATTGTATGACAAAACTACATTTGCAATTAGGTTTTCTCTTAATATATACTGGAAAAATGGCACCACTAGCAAGTAATAATTTACTAGAATGCCATTTTCTAACTGTAGAAACTGATTGCAAGGTTTTCAAATAACTAATTGAAGAAAAAAAATATCAGAGAAGCTGGACATAAGGACAAACAACCATTTTTCTCTTCTTCTTCTTCTACTTTTTTTTTTTTTTACTCTCTTCTTCTTCTTATTCTAATTAATTCTCTTTTAATTCGAATTTAATGACCAAATTAAACAAATTCATATATATCGTGATACTTACATGTACTATATAAATCTCTATCATTTAACTCCACACAATCTCTCTTCTCTTTCACATAAAAATACCTAAAAATATGAATGTTGACAGGCATTAGAAAACCTCTTTATAGTCGATGACGATGCACAAAAGAATGCAACAAATAATCTAAATTACTTATGTAGTAACATTTTCATGTTCGTGGACTAAAATACCCTCGATTACATAGTACCCCTAAAAAACATCCTTAGAGCATCTCCATCGCAATTGTCAATTGGTAATTCCACGTGGTAAAGAGATAGATACACAAGAAAAAAAATTATGAGTTCCACATTTTCTTCTCTTTTTCTCACTTTCTCCCCACTTTTTTCACATTTTCGATAAATTCTCATGCCATTTCTACATTCTAACATCCACATTCACATCGTCCACTGTTATTTTATCATTATTTTTGAATTTATTTTTAAATTTCTCGTGTTTTTTCACTTTTTTCTTTCTTTTTTATTACACATCCTCTATTTTTTTCAATTAAAATAAGAGTGATTATATTACCACTATAAAAATTAATCCTTACACCACAAACTTAAATAAATTTTTGAATTACAAATACAGACATAAGTAAAAAAAAACTCAATAACCTTATTTCTTTGACCTAATTTGTTTGTACACTACAATCTCTCAAAAGTCATTTCGTCTTCTCCCATTTCCTTATTCTTCTCTCTTTTTGTATCCAAATCAATGAAATCATCTTGTTGAATTGATCTTTGTAAAATAATTCTATGCAATTTTTTGGAAAGTCGTTCATCACAGACATAATGGAATTCAAAGTTCAAATAATTGAATGATTTTTGTGTTTACCATATACATGATTTTAGGGCAAACAAATGCCTATGGTATTGTGCTTATAAATTTTTGAGATTAGAGATTTTATTATGAATAATTATTCTTAACAAACCTTAAATCTGCAATGATGCTGGAAAAACAAAAGTCGCTCATATGTGCTCGTTGTTATGAGCAATCTCAAACACCCCCCCCCCCCAAAAGAGATCGAGATCGAAAGAGAGAGATTCATGGTTGATTGCTTGCGCTCGTGTTTGGCTTTTCTTTTTCTTCTTTTTTTTTTCCTTTGTTGCTTTTGCCGTGCCGACTTTGTTTTCCTCGGTTCCTCGTGTTTTGTTTTTTTGTTTTTTTTTTTCTTTTTTTTTTTAGTTATCAGTTTTCTTGTTTCTCAGATTGAAGAACTTAAGCACTAAAAGGCAAGAGCATCTCCAATGTAATGTCTCTTCCCAAAATTCAATTTTTAGAGAGATACATTTACATAAATTTTGAGTGGATCCCTTAATTTTTTAATTTTAAAATTTTCTTAATCACTTTTCTCTCTTTTTACTCACTTTTTCTTCCTCGTTTCCGATGTGATGTTTAAATTCAAACATCCAACTTCACATCTTCCACTACTCCTTTATTATTATTTTTGAATATCTTTCTACCTCTCTCCTCTTTTATACTTTTCTCTCTTTGTTTATCTACACATCTTCCCACTCTTCTACAATTAAAATAACGGTCATGCTAAAAGGACATAGAGAATTATATAAAGAATAACATAATTAGGTAAAATAATTATATCACTCTTACTCTTTCTTATAGAATATTACACAATCATTAAGGATAAAATAAGATTTTCACCTTTAATATGTCACCTATTATGGCAAGCATTATGTATGTTTAGCATTATCCTTAAAATAATATTTTTCTCTCTATCTCTCTCTTAAACACACATTCCCGTTAGACACCTCCATTAGAGATGCCCTAATAATGGAGATTCGTGGGTTGTGCCGCGCCGCGTCGTGCCGGGGGGGTTGGGTGGGGGGTGTCGGTCGTTGGTTGACGGGTGAAACGATAACAAGTAAAAGGGATGAGAAATGAACGTCACATATTTAGAATTTATCGTATTTATTAGTTTATAGGTTATTTTTGTAAATTGTTTGGAGTGCATTTATAAAAAAGAAAAATTAAATGTGGTGTAATTATATTATGGTGTGAAAAATAAATTTTGTAGTGATAATATAATTACCCTTAAAATTATTATCTTTTATGTATCTCCCTCTTCCACACCATCCTCCCAATTCACATTTCCAATGGAGATGCTCTCACTCATAACCCAATATGTCAATGTCACTCACTATGAACAACTATTGATATCCGATTTCATGCACGTGTTAAACTGTTAAAGGGATTTCCAAAAAAAAAAAAAATGGGGACAAATAAAAGAAGAAGAACCTTTGATCATCAGTAATCCTCTTCCTCCTTCATCCAAAACTGCCGCAAAGAAGTTGTAGATAAGATAGACTCTGATACCGTATTTCCATGTTGCAAGGTCAATTTATTAAGAGATGTAGCCCTATCCTTTATATATTGGTTCTTTTTTTTTTAATCAAAAATATTATATTATTAATCAACATTAGCATTACATATTAAAGAAAGAGAGTTTGTAAGACAATTCAGAATATCAAAGAAGGTGGCAGAGCAAGCATGAAAACAAGTCTCCCGAACTAAAGCATGAGCTACAACGTTTGCTTGTCTCTGTATATGACAAAACGAGTAGTCTTACCTATCGTGAAGGAGTTCCTTGCATTGTTCGATGATGAGTGCTTGAAATTATTTTTGAATTTGTGGTTGAGAAGGAAACAAAGGGTTTCGTAAGGGAAAAAAAAGAGTTGTCAAACAAATGAAATGAGTTGTTGATGTTAAATGAGATTCACTTACCTTGTAATTTTGGCATTAGTGCATGAATTCACACAAGTTCTTCAATAAATACATCAATTATTCGGTGTCTAGTTATAGAGGGTGTTAGCACCCATTTGAAAATGCATTTTAATGCATTTATTTCAAATTTCAAATTTGGTCAAACAAATCACATCCATATATCTTCTCACTCATTAAATCTCCACCATCTAACTCTACTTATTCTCTCTCTTCCTACTCATAAAAATACATTAAAACTCATTCGCTAACACCCTCATATACTCTGATATTTGTAGACTTGTCCATAGGACACCATAAGTAGGGGGCCTACTTGTAGCATATTGATGCAAGTGAGAAGAAACAAAGAAAATAGTATATAGAGAACTCGATAAAAATTATCAATAAAATTACAAATTTTCTTCACCACTTTATTTCTGCACCGACAAGTAACAATTGAAAATAATGTTTGAGAAAAATACTTTTTCAAAAGTTGTAACAAGTTTTCACTTTGATTTTCAGCATTCTAATAAGACTAAAAATTGAAAACACAAAAGAATGTATCCTAATTTTTCCAAAGTGGACAAACTTTAGTTGCCAAGAATGCAAAGAATATGAGGGTGATAGTTTTGAAATATTACTATTTTTTTTTACTTTTTCATCCATTTTTATCCATTCTTTCTTTTAGTCAAATCAATCACATCCACATATCCTGTGGGACCTACATGTACTATACAAATTTTTACCATTCAACTCTACTTATTCTTTCTCCTCTTTTACATAAAAATCTATATAAAAAAAAAGAAAAAAACCATAAAAAATTCAATCCTATCACCCCCATAACCTGAATGTCGTGCAAACCAGTTCAAAATTCATTAATATTTGTCACACACGCCAAGTCTAACATAATTTCTAATTCTACTGACAGAATTGTGCATACAATGTCTAAGATTACTGTTTTTGAGTTACAATAACAAGTAAGAATCACTTAAAAGAAAACAACAGAAAATATGTGCTCCACAGTCCACAAGCTATTAATTAAGTTCTCTTGTTAATAATCAACATGCTCAGAGTTTGCTCAGTTCCTAGCTTGAATTTAACTTGTTCTCTGAAGAAGTCTTTGAATTCCATCAACCCATTTCTTTTTATGAATTTTATTTTGGCACTTGAATTCCATAATGCCTTGTGCAGTTTTCACCCCAAAGTACAGTTCCATATTCCCTTCTTTTATGAATGAACATGTTGCACCCTCATCAATGACTTCATATACAATACCTGTTTAACCAAGGTTACATATTAGAGATGGAGTCAGCCATGGAAGAATTAATAGTACTGTGAAGTATCGATGATTCAGTACCCTCATTTATATTTTTCATGTACGTACTTGCAAAGAGATTTGGGTGATTCAGTATCATTGACCGTAAAATTTACATATATATATTTTTTTCGATTCTTATATTAATGACGAAAGAGATAACAACAATTCTAGAAGACAAGGCTTTCAAAAGAGGTAAATTTTGACTTGTGCTTGCTACTTTGCTTAAAGAATCTTTAGAAACATCATCAAAGTTTGAGACCTTACTTTTATTCTTCTTGGAAAAAGCCCCTCCAACATGTTTACTCTTCAATCTGATTATAACCTGCAAAACAATTCATTTTTAGACATCTCTCTAACGTTACTCATATGTCTCTCTACCTAGACTTTTATGATGTATATATGTTGTATACCTCATATTTCTTGTTGATGTAGACGGTGACATGTCTCCATCGCAACACTCCTAACAAACAAAACAAGCAATTATACTACAATTTTTACACGTTAAGGAATCGAATTAGGTAAAATTTTAGGTAAAGTGAGAATGTGGACCAAATTACCCCTTGAATGCAGGGGGAGGATAATTTGGCCCACTTTCTCACTTTACCTAAAACTTTACCTAACCATATTCCTACCCATTTACAAGTCCATTATATGCACGCCTTATATGCAATGTTAGTTGTACCTTTTCGTGAGTCTTGTAACAAGTCACCAACACATTGAGGATCCTCCTCTTCGATTTCACTTAGAGAACTTGCACAAGAATGAGCATCTACTACTATGTCTTTTCTACACGGACTTATAATCGCACTCTTCTTCGCTTCTTTTGGCAATCTTGCTTTTAGAGCAGCTTCCCCTCTCAAAGCTATTATTATTCAATTTAAAAATCAATCATATATCGAGTAACACTATTTAACACTATATATTACTGTTTAGTATCTACCTACGTGTCATCTGAGCATCATTTGTTTTATAAATCCAAAATTTAGATGATCTCGTACAAATTTCTTGCTTTCTTTCTTTTTATTTTTTTTTAGTTTTTAATAATATATACGTGTTTGTTAGTTGTTAGAGACTTAAAGATAAGAAGCCACATACCAGTAGCTGCAGCTGCTGTCAAAGTTACTAGATCACTGGCTCTACGAACATCTACAGCCGATCTAACAACAGCGGCTAAGTGATCTTGGCTGGCTCCAGCAGATTCACCCATCTCGATGCAGTATGAAGCCATAAGCTCCGTGGCTGAAGCCATGGCTTGGCTCATTTTCGAGCCCGAATTTTCTGTTGCAGTGACAGTAGCCAAAGCTGCTGCTAGTCCAGCAACAGAGAGAAGTGTGTGCATACGCGCATTTTCCATGCGCGCTTTCTCTTTCCTTTTCAATATGTTGCTATTGCTGGATTCCTTGTGGTTAAACAATCTCCCGATTGCCCCCTTTTTTCGACTATGAATTTGAGCGTCGATCTTGTACGGCTGAAATGAATCGCCAACTTATCAGAGACAAATTTGGATGAACGGATGAATATTAGCAATCTAGATAGATAACATCAATATACGATGTTTATCAACAACGTTAATTGTATTAGTGATTATGTGGCAGTATCACTATGATATCGATCGTCTCATGTTCTTGTGTCCATGTTCTAGTGTGTTGTGGGCCCACAACACCAATTGATATTAAAATGTCACGTGACTTCTGATCCGTTTAAATAAGTAACTTACCATGTGTTGTATTATTATGGGCTCAGGAATCATACTCGGATTCTTGAATGTTGGTGGCATTGGGCTTTAGCAAGAGCTCTTGATATTTCGTCGAAAGAAAGACTCCAAGATCTCGACAGAAAATCCATTGGCTCCTTTGGTGTTTCTGGTTGAAGAACTGAAGGTAAATTTGAGTCTCTTTTTCTTCATTATCATTATGAAAACGATAATGAATTTTGTCCATTTGATCACTCTATATAGTTAGAGTAACTTGGCTCGATCGACTATTTGTCTTGAAACCTTCGACTCGTCGTTCACCTTTTACACGAAAAGAAAAAATTGAGATTGGGAATTGATTTTTAAAGCCCAACAAATGACATAAACTTGTACAATAATTGCTGGGTGTCACACACTAGATAACGTTCATCGACTCTATACAGTACCATGTGCATAACATAAAGTACACGCTAGTTTTGGGATATATCGAACGAGTATTAGATAAGATCTTGTGATGTAAAAGAGGCTTACCTCCGATAATCCGATGACTCCAATAGCAAGAGCAAGTACTAAGAGCTACTCTAGACACTTAATTGGATTTGAGTGTGTGGACACTGTTATATATATGTAGGAGAGTTGGGGACTCGACACAACAAAGAGAGACATCATTAGAGACACCAAAAAAAGGCATAATGTCTCGTGCTTACCATAAATTCTGCCCTCCATTCCTGGATAAAATGTTATTATACGACCAAGTTGATTAGAAATTAAGAATTAATTTACCGTTTTATCCTCTTCACATCCAATTCTTGTTTAGTTATTTTGTGGGATGGGATGGGATGGTTCAAAGGGAAGAAAGTGACCTGAAATTATGTTGTTTCGTGGTTTGACCAAAAATATAGGAAAAGACATTGTCCTGATTAAAAGGAGGAATTGTCTCTTTACAGCCATGCAGGTATGCTTAATCTAAAAGCCTAGAATAGGTAATTATGTAGTGGGCCACACGCATGTAGAGATAAAGAGGTGTGTTTATAATTTAATGCAAAAATTAAAATATATATATATATATAAATAAATAAATAGGGACCCTTGTTTAATTGAGACGAAGGGTGGGGTCGCGTGGGGTGGGGTGGGGAGGGGAGTTTGGGGGGGTCGGTTTATTGGTGTGTGGTTCGAGAAAGGTGGATTTGGGGACCGCTCTCATTCTTAAACCTTAGATTTTGTTTTGGTCGAGGAGGGGCATGTGATGCATAAAGTGCACCCATGCACGTGCAATTTTAGTCTACATAACTAAGTGTCCGTTCTTTTACAATTTTTAACAAATTTTTACACATTTTAACACATTTACATCAAAAATCAAACCAATTACATCCACATATTTTCTGGGACCCACTGTACTACATAAATTTCCACCACTCAATCCCACTCATTATCTCTCCTATTTCACATCAAAACTCATAAATACTCATAAATACACATACACTAACACCTTGTAAATTTTATAGAGTTTGTTCCTTGTCCATTGCTAAATTTACTGAGGGCTCGATTTTATTTGATAGAAATAGATTGAGTATTATGTAACCAATTTTAGCAGTAAAATTTTTGCTGCTCATACCAATCAAAATGTCTTGTGAAAAAGAAAAAAAAATACCAATCAAAATGCGTCATGAGTAAATAATACAATTACCATATCTTACCAATTAACATTGATACACTTATGTCAATGAATGAAGTGATTATGATTTCAATATGTTACCTGTTAAAGATTTTTAACACATTTTTTTAAATAGAAGATTTTTAACACATAATAGTTTCAGATTACAGCCATCTAAATTGAGATCAAAACTTCTAAATCATACAATAATTATCACTCATTGAGTAGCATAAATCTTACAATTAAACCCTCATAATTTCAACATGCCTAATGATTCTTCTCATTCTTATTAGTGGCTATAGTCTTGTAAATATTGTCACAAGTGCCTTCAATTACCAACTAACAGGACTTCAACAAAAATAATTGATTGAGAAAAAATTATGAATTTATTATTTTGATTATGAAAGTTAAACTTCAATTTACGTTTTTGAAATCGTTACATGTTAGTCCTAAAAGGTTTTTTCTTCTTTTTTTTTTTCCGTTTTCTTCTTTAACTTTCCCATACGAGGTAGAATGTACAACCATTTTTTACCACTGCACAAATTAAAAGGATTTTGCTATTGAGATGTCAAATCTCAATCATGGAAGGACTGGAGATTAGTGTAACACCCACATCGCTTGGGCATAAGATAGCAGTTCAGTTTATAAGTTAAGATACCCTTCCAACTAGGCATGAGGCCTTTTCGGGTAAACCCAAGAACAAAACCGTGCGGTCTAGGTTCAAGACAGATAATATTATACCAAAGTGGATAGGGTCAGTAGCGGAACGAATCCAAATCCGTATAGTCCTCCCGAGACACAACAGGACAGATTCAGGTGGACCATGATGGGGTCTGATCGTTATAAATAGTATCCGAGCTACGACCCAACCGAAAGTGTAGTCAATGAGGACGTTCGGCCCCCTTAGGAGAGGTGGTTGTAACACCCACAATTTCACATCGCTTGGGCGTAAGAGAGCAGTCTAGTTTATAAGTTAAGAGACCCTTCCAATTAGGCATGAGGCCTTTTCGGGTAAGTCCAAAAATAAAACCGTGCGGGTTATGCCCAAGGCGAATAATATCATGACAAAGTGGATTGGGGTCAGTAGCAGATCGAATCCAAATCCGTATGGTCCTCCCGAGGCACAACAGGCCAAATTCAGGTGGACCATGACGGTCAGGTCGTTACAATTAGAGCTTGACAGACATATGTACAAGTAGAGCTATAATGAGTAAACGTTATTTTGATTGTCAATGAGAACATAACTTCTGTATCTCACTATAGTACTTTGAAGAATATAAACGAAGGTATGGACGTTTTGAGCTTTTGTATTGAACGAATGCTAGTCAAAACACATTAACCTATTTTGACCAATCAAATATTTTAACCACTGAGATGATGTCCCATTTTTTTTTTTTTTTTGGAATAAAGATGATGTCTCATGTTAATCTATAATTGAAGTTAGAATTTAAAATATTACAAATAGTTACCAATATAGTGTTGCATATAATTTATTTGTAGGAGCAGATAGCGATAGATTTCTATTATTTCTAGTATCATAGTTCTACTCGACTTGTAAATCAATTTTCCAGTATATCTATAATCTATATCTACAATCCCTCCTTTAAAAGTGCCGATAAGTTGCAAAACATTTGCTTCCCAAATTAGCCTTCCAAATCCCAACTATTTACAAGTGATGCTGGACATTCCTAATTCTCAATTGCACGCCTTGTCATCTGTGTCGAGTTTCATCTTCCCCCATCGTTACTCCTTCGCACGTAATCTATCTCTCCACCGCGAAATTCCCCCAGCGCACGCTTGAGTTTCAAAGATGAAGGGATTCGTTCAATTAATTTCTCAGCTAGGCATCGTCCAGTATTTATTTTCAAATTTGTGGCTACCCAGCTGTGTTGCTGTACGTCTGCAGGCATTTTTGTGTGGGATAACACAAATTGAAGACGAGGTGAGCAGAATTTCCTTTGTGTTTCTGAGTGGATTGAGGTTTGGAATTGATAATTTATTCAGATTATTACGCGTTATGCTCTGCGTATATTTTCTCTTATGCTGAAGAAAGCTCTATAGGTTTGTTTTGGTAGGGATTTTCTTAACATGTATGGCGTGGTTGATTCAATTGAAATTGGGGTTGAATTTTCGCCAAAAAAAAATCTCATCTGAGAATTGATATTTTCTTCCATATTCTATCTAATTAGAATGATTCTGCTCGACATCAGCTTTGTAAATTGATTGAATTGTTTTTTAGGTATCAATTTGATGTAAATCGCCAAGGGCTTTGCAATGGAGATTTATCTACCATATATTATCATTTTTGAGTTCCGCTATTCTAAAATTGAAATAGTCTCAATTTGATGTAAGTCTCCAAGGGCTTTGCAATGGAGATTTATCTAGCATAGATAGAAGTATGTTGAAGTAAAGTGTACAATACGTGTGTTAAATCATTGTTTTCCATTTAAATTATTTTTATGTGGCTTTTTCGGATTTGATGAATGTACATTCCTTAAATAGATTTTTGTTCGTTTACCACACCTAATTAATGGACGGAGGTAGGTATCAAGAACGAAGTTCAAAAGAGATTGTCAGCCAAATGATCCTGCATGTTGGGCCTTTGGATGGTAAGGCTTTGTTGGGTGCAAAGTGCTTCAACTAAGAAGTCTTTTTTTTGCATTCATTTTGTAGCATGTTCTTAAGGTTAATTTATCCCGACTGTTATGGTTTTGTTCGTATTTTGTGGATTTTTCAAACTTCAATTTTGATACTATAATTTCGTCTTGCACTTTTACATCTGATTTTGTTTCGTTTGAAACTTTGAATTATTACTTAGTTTTATAAAGTGCATAATATAATAGTAATAAATAAACAAAGAGTTTTAAAAAAAAGGTTACTACCTAGTGCTTAAGTCCAACATAACCTCTCTTTCTTTGATTCATAAGTCGAATAATCAATTACCTTAAGCACGGCAACATCAGCTTCAACAACACATGTATCATTAACAAGATACAAAGAAGTGAAACCCCAATCACTCTCCATTTAAATGAATTGATGCTATGTGTTTGTAGGATCACAATAATAGAGTGAATAATCCACAACACTAAGGGTGTGTTTGATTGCAAAGCCAGAAAATGGTTAGAAGGAAAACGTTTTCCGGGTAAATGAATTCCGGGAAAAGGTTTTATAGGGAAATGGTAATTGTAGGTGTTTGATTGAGTTAATTTCAAAGTTGGAAAATGATGTTATTTTCCTTATTTTTGAGGTTTTTTTTAATAAAATTTGATCATTTTCCTTATCTTTATAGTTAAAATAAATTGTCTATTAAAAAAAAAAGAAAAAAAAGTGCCAAACTTTTCCCGGAAAACAAAAACCACCTCCACCCCAAGGAAAACGTTTTTCTCCAAAACAAGGAAAAGAACGGAAATCGAGAAAAAGTTGGAAAACGTTTTCCAGGAAAAAAAGTGCAATCAAACGGCCAAGGATGGAAAAAAAAGCCGGAAAATGAGTTTTCCTGGAAAAAATTGGTTGAATCAAACACACCCTAATTTCATGTTACAACTATGGTAAATTGTTGATGTGTGTTCTGTACAATTTATATAAAAAGAAGAAAAGGGTTATCATTTCATGCACATTATCATCATCCAATGAAAATGTGTCATACTTTAGTTAAGATTGTCGATTTCAAATTTCTACTTAGAATTACTCATTAGATGATAATTATGAGTCGATTAGATAATAATTATGAGACTTCTAAACTATTTTGTTTGTTATTGTTTTGAATATTTATCAAATTTATACAAGTCATTCAAAATTTCTTGTGTTTTAAGGTAATTTTTCAAACTTCCTCTGTTTATGGGATTGCTATTTTGAAGATATATTGTGAGTTAAAATTGGGACCTTGTTCTTTGCCTAAACTAAGATTGTTAAGATTACACAGCATTTATGGTAAATTAACTCTTTTGAAGGAACAAAAGTGTCAGACTTAATCTTCATGGTAAATGAGGACTGAATAGTTGTTCAAATTTTATAAATTATTTGACCATTTTATTTATTTATTTTTAGTTCTTAGTTAATATAATTTTGGGGACAATTGTAAAATCCTCCACTGGGTCGTCAATAGTTTCCAAGCCTAGGGCTCCTAATTTTGTATGTCATACATTGTTAGTCAAATGTGATTTATAAAGGATAGATTTATTATTTGCAGTTACCATGTCGGTCGAGGAGACATCTCACATCATTATGAAAGATCTTGAGTTGGTCAAGAAGGAATGGACAGTAAAAGCACAAGTGATTTAAGACTATTGCTTCATGTTCTTATATGGCTTGAGGAGATGGCCCAAGAACTCGTTGTGGTTCTAGGAAAGTTGAAGAATGCTGGGATTGAATACAATTGGCTTGAGGAGCATATATTTGAAGGCAATATTTATAGTTGGAGACACTTGCTTGAGCTTGTACACATATTGAGTGACATTTGTTTTAGTGAGGAGTATTTAGGAGGACTCATTACTTGGCATCCAAAGATTCTCTCCGAGAGACCAGGACACTTAACCTATTCTTTGATTGGGTTCTTATTGAATTTTGGATGCACAGGGAATGAGTTAAGCACTGAATTTTTGCAGCTTCCCAAGATATCAGCAGAAACGTTTGCTACTAATTTGTTGCATTGCTATCATGTTTCTTGTTCAAATAGAAATCAATGTTGAAGATATTGGGAGGATTGTTCATTCTGATCCTATACCGCTGGATTTTTGTTATGTCAAGAAAGTTAATAGTTCACTACTTGGTCATTCATTTCGTACAATAAGTTGCTCACTAATAATCCATTGTCCATTGTTATGTTACCTTATCCAGGATACTACTTTCCTTGCCGTTATTCCTTATTTATTTTTTTGCACCATATTTTGAGATGCTTTCTGCAAACTTCATTCTAATGTATATATATATTATATATCTTTATCTTTCGTAATACGAACATATAATAGTTTCGGAATAATGTTCAAAAACCACGTGCAAAGCACGTGTTTCCAACTAGTATATCTAAAAATGGGGGATGCATTGGAAACTTTTGAAATTCCATTTTTACCCTCACATTTACCATTATATTTCCTACTCTATCCCTAACCCTTTAATAAATTAATTAATTTACCAAAGCTAGGGTTTAACCTCACGCTATTTCAATAGAAACACATCCCGACTTTTCAATCGCTAACGGAAGAAGCGAATGTTGCTAACCTCTCGCCGTTTCAATCAATTGCTGGGGAAACACCTCCCGACTTTTCAATTGTCGAATGCTACATATGCCTCTCCCCGTTTCAATTGCTGAACATGGCAAAAGCAAATCCTAAATCTCCACCCCAAGTTGTAAGAAATTTTTTCTTTTTCCTTTTTTATTTCTTTGTTGTTTGTTTTTATCTTTTGTGATTTGATTTTCATTTGACGAGTTTTTTTACATTTGTTAATACTTGTTGGTAAATATACTTTTCATATATTTAGCAACGAGTAACTTCTCCGTGCAATGCACGACGGCAGCACTAGTCTATTAAAAGAGACAGTGAGTTATCCTTAATTTTATGAATTATTTTTTAGGTAATTAATAATACTAATTAATTATTATTACCTTTCCATTTCATAATCTTAAGTAACAATAATTATTCCGCAAGTAATCGTATTTAGCTTGTTTGGCTTTCCATTTTTTTTTATCTTAACTAGTATTTCCCTCCGTGCGTTACACGGGATGAATAAGATAGTTATATTTATATAAAACAATATTATAAAATAAGATAATAAATTATTATGAATATATAACAAAAATAACGAAACATGTGTAATATAATATAATATAATATATATATATATATATATATATATATATACATATATTTCAACAACGGTTTACAAATTTTAGTGTTAAATATAAGAAAACAATATCATATCAATTGTAATAATCGATGGTTTTAGGTAAGAATATAATATTTGAAAAGAAAATTTAGATAAGATACTTATTTGAGAAAAGAAATCAACATAAATAACACATTTGTGATCATGCATAACTGTTCAAAAGTATTTCAAATACTATTAACAATGATCTTATGATCAGCCTACACATACATATATAAATTTTATGATAATTGATTTTGTACGACATTCAACTCGAATTGAATAAAAAAATACAGTTAGTTGATTTCATTCTCATTAACATGGCAACTTTAAAAAAGAGGATTTTTTATTTAATTTTTTAAATATGTGAAAATATTTTTTTCCTAAAACAGATTATCGCTGCCAACATCGCACTATTCTAAGTTGATACTTCAAATTTATAATTACTTCGAAAATTAAAATGTTGTGAAATAACTAAAATGTAATATCCAAAAATTAAAATCTATATATTAATAAAATGAGATCATTTTCCCGCTCAAACTATCAATTTTTAGAATTAAAAAATTAATTACAAAATTTCATTTCTCATCCAATCCCTATATATTTATTTTTTAAGATTAAATGGTATATTTTGAGATAAGTCCAAATCTTTTATCAAAGAAATCTTACATGGGCCTTTCCTTCTCATATTTATCACTAACAGTTCACACACGTCTTTCCTTATCAACACCAATGAATGCGTCTCAAATCTTACTGTTGGAATTTGGTATCTTCACAACTCCATTCCTAATTCCTCAATAAATCCAAAAAATCCGAAAATTAACACATCTCAAATCCGTTCGCATCATTAATCCGAAAATTGAGTTAATCAAATCTTCATAAATCAGCGTCAATTAAGACAATTGGGTATAAATTTTCCCGTACAACGCGCGGGTGAAAACACTAATATAAATAAAAATGATAATTCTCATTTTCAGACTTAATTTTATAGGTATTGTAAGTGGTAACTTTTATTTATTATCACATTTATATTAATGGATGCAACACTAAATATAAAAGAATTAAAAATGTATAAATTAATTCGAACATAACAAGATAAAATACATATAAAAATTATATATATAAAATAAAATAAGGAAAATGACACCACATAAGGAAAGCAGTATAAATTAAATAAGAAAAGCAATTAATCCCTAAAAGTTAATGCCAAATATGGCATTGTCACCTAGGCGTTTTGCCTATATGGCACTCCTCTTATTATAATATTATATACTAGCACTGCACCCGTGCCATGCACGAGTTCAGTATAATTTACTCATAATATCGTTAAAATTATTTATTAGATAATAGAAATGAATAAATATGGACTCTGTCCCAAATTTGAACTCTATAAATATTACAAATTTTGAAATGCTTGTTTGAAAATAGCATTCATCGTCTAATCAGTTGGCTTTTCATGTTTTTCATATATAATAACCTTCAATTTTTCAATCTACACAATTTGTAACTTTGAATATTGCCACTTATAAATACCGGCTTTTTCAACAAAAGGACCACCTGCGAAAGTAATTACCCTAAACTTTTGTTGATAGTCATATCATATAACACAATGAATAGGAATTGTCGTATCTGAACCTGAAAGGTAATTTGGTATCAAATGGAGTCAAATGCATTTTTGGAATAACTTTTTAATGTGCATTGGCACCCGACAAAATTTAGGTCACAGCAACATTTTTTAACACGTATTTTTTAATATTATTAAGTTTTGGATAGTTTATGCGATGCAGATCATATATCATGTGAAAATGATGAAATTTCTATACAATGTATTTATAAGTGAAACTCTACGTATTGATTTTTCGGTAATGGTTTTGTAGAATAATTGAAAATTTTGCTATTGTCCGATTTTCCTTTAATTAAATATATGCGTGTATTTAATAAGTATTTTAGTAATTGGCTCATGTCAGTATATTTTATCTCTGAGTAGTTGCAGAAACTAACATTAAAGAATTTAATTTTTTTTTCAAAAACCCCTTAAATTTCAGCTGATGCAAACTCATTAATTCATGCCCAATCTGTAAAAATTACATTTATTCAAATTTTTTTCATAGTTATATAATAATAATAGTTTGATTTTCCTCTTTTATGTATTTCATATTCGAGAATATTTAATGCGGCTTTATTTTCAATAAATCCATTAATTATATATTATGATTTTCCTAAATTATACATTCTTAAACGAAAATTATAATTAATGCATTTTCCAAAAATTATTATTTTTATTTTCTTTAGCATATGTGTGCCACATTGGCAATGTCCAACGTGGCTCTTTTAATATTAGTAGTTAGATTTTATATAAAATTAATTATTTAATTAAAAAATTAAAGAATATATAAAGAAGTTAATTCTCATTTTAACAATTAATTTAATTGGTATTGTAAGTTGTAACATTGGCCTATTATCACATTTTCATTTATTCATATAAGGCTAAATATAAAAAATAAAAAATTAATTTTTGAAAATTGTAATTTTTGGCAAAAAAAAAGAATGAAGAGATGATTAAATAATAATTTTTAATAATTATTTTTTAAAATTGAAAAACCACCGCCAATCGCGGGACTATGTAAAGTTAGCACTTCAACTTTTTTTAATAAGAAATCTAGATATACTATAAGGTATAACTTTGATCTCTTATCACATTTTCATTAATGCATGTAATACAAATATAAAAAAATATATAAATTAATCAAAAATTAGAATACAGATAAAAAAATGAGGAAACAATACTAAATAAGAAAAGTAGGATAAATTAAATAATGAAAATAATTAATTACTAAAAAAAAGTCAAATATGGCATTGCCACCTTGACACTTTGCCTAGGTGACACTTCAAGTTTTATTATTATTATATTAGGATTTTAGGATAAGATATAAGATATAAGATGCATGTATTTATCTTGAAGTAATTAATAATAATGATTAATAATTACTGCATGGGCTAATTAAAAAATTGTCTCTTCTTTTGCCTAAGTTTTTTTTCCTCAAAAAAAAAAAAAAAAAAAGTAACTGACTTCTGCCAAGTTCGCCTCCAGTGTGCACCAATTTCGGCCAAATCATTAATGATATTAGTAACTGACTTGATAATAGCCATTGTTATGGTCTTTAGTTCATGTTTAGTGCGGTTTTTGTTTTTCCACAGCAACCAAAAAACAATAAGCACTACTACAAAAAGAAGCTTAGGTGACGGTTGTTTTAGATTTATGGTGGCGATTTTTTAATCGCCACCCAAAACGGCGACACCCAAAGTAATTGAAAGGGTGGCGGTTGAAAAAACGCCACCCAAAAAAGACTTAGGGTGGCGGTTGTTTTATTTTAACAACCGCCACCCTTTCTACCTTTTTTTAAAAAAAAAAAAACTACTTAGGGTGGCGGTTCTAGTGCAAAACCCCCACCCAAAATCTTTTTTTTTTTTTCACGATGAAAACACAGACTTATATGACGAAATAATTTTTATTCAAAACCAATCGCCTTTAATTACAACAAAATGAACAATCTAAGAGCAAAAACACAAAATTATAAGATAAAAAATTAAAAATTGCGTTTTGAGGCCTTAGACGACCTCAGATCAGCCTGAAATATGGGGTCACGGCAATAGCAGAAGTGTCATAAATCTTGTCGCGACGATTCCAGAATGGTGTAGTGGGTTGAAAACGGACATCGTATGCAAAAGTTATGGCCATTTAAAGTTTGCATACTCAAAAACTCGAAAAAAAATTATATTAACTATTACAAGAAAATACACGAAATTGGGACTAAAAGACAGAAGAAGCTTACCTTGTTTAAAATGTGCCATCAATTTGTGAAGAAATTGCACTTAAATCTGATTTGAAGTCGTGATCGTGAATATTGCAAGAAATTGCGAAAAAATTTCGAAAAAAGAAGGAAAGAAGCGGGAATATGGCTATCTGGTGAGTTGGTGAAATATTTAAAGAAAAATGGTGGCGGTTGTAACAAAAAATAACCACCCAAAAGTATTTTTAATAATAAAAAAATAAAAAAATAGGTGGCTATTGTGTGTACAACCGCCACCCTAAGTGTTTTACTTTTTTTTTTTAATTCTTTGACTTAGGGTGGTGGTTGTGTGTACAACCGCCACCCTAAATGTTTTATTATATTATTTTTTTTAATTCTTTGACTTAGGGTCGCGGTTGTGTGTACAACCGCCACCCTAAGTGTTTTATTATTATTTTTTTAAAATCTTTCCAAAATAAATTTTTTTCATTAAATATTTATTTTAAATATTGATTTATTTTCAATTATGTTTTTAATTACTCCCAATTAATGTTAATTTATTTTCAAAATTAATTTTATAATTTTCTTAAAATGTTTAATGTGTGCTATATATTGACATTTTTGGTACTTTATAAATTATATAATAATATAAAGATATTTTACACTTTAACTACAAATTTAAAAGTTATTTTATATAAAATAAAATAAAATAAAATTGAATTGAAGGAAAAATAAGTACTAAACCCTCGCGTGTATCGAGCCCTCGTAAGTTTGAATTCAAAAACGGAAAACCCTAATCCATCGCTTTCAGTTCTTCCGTGTATCTGCCCCCTGCGTTCCCCTTATCTCCTCGAGTTGAAGTGCGCACTTTCCATTTACTTCAGCCATAAAAAAATCCTCAAAAACCCTAAACCTCTCATCATCGATCCTTTCTTTCGATTGCCACGAAGAAAAAAGAGGAAAAAATTACAAGAAACCAAGACAGCGAGTCCCAATAAAAGCAATGGCCAAGAAGAAACTGTCCCAATCCCAACAAGAGAAAACCCATCGGAAGCAAGAGGATTTTGTTGCCATGGAGAATGATGAGGCTTCAGTGAAGTTAGAGAGACTCAAATCTCTGAATCAGAGGCTTCTTCGGGAGGCAGTGGAGCGCCGCCAGGAGGTGAACTCGCTCGCGAGATCAAAAAGGTCTCTGGAGTCCGAGTTGACTCAGTCCAACTCAGCGATGGAGGCGTTGCGTCTGGAGTTGGCTCAGGTGTGTGAGAGAGTTGTGCATTTGGAACTGGAGAGGAATGTCGTGTCTGTGTTTGTTGCGTTGCAGGTGAACCACCAGGCTGAGGTGGTTGAGCAGAAAATGAAAGAATTGGAGAGTAAAATAGATGATTTTTCGATTGAGACTGAAGAAAATGAACGCAGAATCGGATTGTTGAACGAGAAATTGAATGATAGGGACGCAGAACTTGAATCTGAGAGGGAGAGTTCGGGGAGGATTACTGGAGAGAGGAATGAAATGAAGGCTGAACTTGATATCCAAATCAAGGAGGCCAATGGGTTGAGGACGAATTTTATTGAACTGGAAAAAGGAAAAAAACAAATCGAGGAACAGATAGGAAAATTACAAGTTGAATACAGTCATCTCAATGAAGAAAAACAAGAGATGGAGAGGAAATTTGAAGTTCTAATGAATGATAAAAATTCAGTTGAGAAGAATTTAGCTGAGTCTAACAAGTTGATTGAGAAATTGAGGGAAGAAATTGTGGATGTCACCAAGGAAACACAGAGAGTTGAAGAGGAGAAGAAACTAGAAATGGATAAAGTAAGTGAGATGGAGATTGTGGTGAATGGGTTGAGCGATAAGGTGATGAGCATGCGAACTGAGGAGGAAAGGTTGCGTTCTTATGTAGCAGAGTTGGAGAAGAAATGTAATGAAGGTGAGGCGAGGGAAAAGGATATGGGAAGAGAGATTGGAGAATTGATGGAGGACAAGAAGCTAAATGAGAAGATTTGTGAGGGATTAATTGAAGACAAGAATCTTGTTGAGAAGAATATGAATGATGCATTGAACAAGTTACATGAGCGTAGTTGGAAAGTTGATGATTTGGTTAATGAAAAAATCAAATTGGTGATTGCAAAAGATGGGCTTGCAAGCAAAGTTGATTCTTTGCAAAATGAAGTGGTTGAGTCCCGACGCATTGTTTTATACCTGGAACAGGTGGCTAGAGATAAGATAGCACAAATCGAGAACTTAGAATCTGAAATAAGTAGTTATGAAAACAAGATTGAGCAGATTCAAGGTGAGAGGGATGATGTTAGAAAGTTATTGGATGAAGAGAAGCAAAATGTTACAGGATTGAAGGAGACGATGGAAGAAATGGAGAGACAAATTGAAGAAAGTGAGAATGTCATTGGAGGATTGAAGGCTGAGAATCTCAAAATACTTGGAGAAAAGAAAGAAGTGGAAAGCCAACGCGACTTCTTGCAGAAGGAGATTGCCTCTCTCAAAAAATCACTTGATGAGGGAAAGAGTGAACTTGATGCTATGCAAGGTAAAGTGGAATTGGCCAATGCTAATTCAAAGGTAGTGATGAATCTGTTGAGGGACGCGGCAGCTTTTTGTTCGAAGGATGAAAGGGATGATGTTGAAACTGATTTGCTTGATGGGAAACAGATTAATGGTGAAGAAATGAATACTCATGCGGTTGAGCCGGAGATTATCAAGAATGCGTTTATGAATAAAGAAAGTAAAGTCGAAAATTTGAAGAGACAACTTGAACTCCTGCAGATTTCAGTAGCCGAAGCACATAAAAAGAAGAATTTTTGGACGGTATTGTCCTCAGTTACCACACTTTTGGCGGCTGTTTCTCTTGCATTCGTTGCTCATGGGCGTTGAGAATGTTAAGTAGGTTTCTCTTACTGATATCTTTTAACAAATTTTGGTGCTAAAACTAATGGCATTGTGATGCTATTTTTTTCCTATGACTGAGTACTCAACTTTCCTTTCAGTAATAAGTGTCGTGGCGCTGATATAGTATCATGACTACTATGACATGAAACTTCTATGACTTTTGATGGAAACACATGAAATGTAACTCACATTTTCGATGTAGCAACTTTATGCAGTGCAGATTTATGCATCAATATGAAATGTCTATTATTTTGAATTTTTTGCTTTCTTGTTTACAATTTGGAGGATGTACTTTCTTGATGCTGATGGGAAAGATGCACTGTGTTTAACACTTTCTTGGCATGATAGAAGTTAGCTATCAACCGTCTAATATTTACAAAGCGCCGATGTGATTGGATTGATGGATATATAGCCCATGTTAGCTAACACGTTTGGATTTGAAATAGAGTTTGAATGTAGCCCATTGAATTGTTGGTCTAATGCCAAACCCATTTTGGGAACCTAGTTTCTCTATCTCAAAAGCTTAGGCCTTATTCTTTTCATCACAAATTTTATCAACTTTTTCTCTTTCATCATTTACAACTACTCATCCAATTATTTAATATATTTTCTTCAAATTTCAACTACACATCCACCACGTAAATAAAAAAAAAATTTAATTTTATCACCAATCAAACATATTCTTAGGGTGTGTTTGATTGCAAAGCCGGAAAATGGTTGGAAGGAAAACGTTTTCGGGGTAAATGAATTCCGGAAAAAGATTTTCCGGGGAAAATGATAGTGGTAGGTGTTTGATTGGATTAATTTGAAAGTTGGAAAATAGTGATGTTTTCCTTATTTTGGTGCTTTTTTTTCATAAAATTTAATCATTTTCCTTATCTTTATAATTAAAGCAAATTATCCATAAAAAAAACCAAAAAAAGAGGTAAACTTTTCTCGGAAAACAAAAATCACATTCCCCCCAAGGAAAACGTTTTCCTCCAAAATAAGGAAAAGTGCGGATTTCGAGAAAAATTGGAAAATATTTTTCGGGAAAAAAATGGCAATCAAACAGCCAACCAAGGAAAAAAAAGTTGGAAATTTTCCTGGAAAAAAAGACATGAATCAAACACACCCTTAAGGTTTGTTCGTTTCAGGAATTGGGTGTTCCAACCGCAACATTTGACCAAATTATACATTTTGATTGGAGGGTGTGTTGCCAATTATGAAAAAAAAATGTGCCCGCTCGATGATATTCCTAAGATTATACTGAAACGAACATGGCTTTAGTGTGATTGTTCTTTTTTTGTGACTGTTCTTTTTTAACTTTCTTTTTGTTTATTCATAGTGAAGATTGTTCAATGATTGATTTTGGGTTTTTTATTTTTTATTTATTTATATTTTTTATGTGAACGGGAATCAATTGTAGTTCTGGGTTCTTTTCTTTCTTTGTGAAAGAACTAAACATTCAAGAGATCTTAGCGACTTGGTTTCTTTAGAAGTTTTTGAAAGTTTGATTTAGTTCGGTAAAATATTTTACAGTTTTCATTTTAGAGCTATGTTGATTTTTGAGACTATGTTCAGACGTCTATGTTTGCAGGCTTTGACCTGATATTCAAAAGAAAAATCAAATTTAAATCAGAGTTCAGGGGTCTCTCTCTTTTGCCATCCCCACTCTCTTTTGCAATCCTTTCTAGGTTTGGTTGTTATGACAGAAACTATATTTATTGGAGGCCTAAAATTGGTTTGATCTATACTTTCAATTTGAAAATTTTTGGGCGAAAATCATTGATTGGGTAAGGCATCTAATAAAATGACATTGGTCCATTCCCGAAATGAATCTAGTACTATATTTTCTTGACAAAGCTCGGATAAACACGATAACAATAATATTCTCATGGTTTCTAAGTGCGGTATTGTGTTCCCTCAGCTGGGGCTCTCTCCCTTGAGTCTACGTCTAGGATTTCATGCAACAACCCTAGAATTTGAGAGCTTTGCTATTATTTATTTATTTTTATTTTTTAATGACATAGTTAGGACCAGGGGCGGATTTACAGTGGGGGCAGCGAGGGCAACTGCCCCCACTGCAAATCTGAAATTTTTTTTTTCCAGATTATATGTTTTATGAAATTTGCTTTGATAAGAGAAGATATAAAAAACATTTTCCTAACAAAACACATGGAATTCATCTACTCCAGCGGTAAGCTTTTGAAAACTCCTTCTATAGGTCATAGGTTCAACTCTCACATTGGCACACACATAGCATATTTTACTTTTTTTTATTATAAAATTATTTAATTAGTATCTAACTTTCATCATCTTTAATAAATTAGTCTTAAAATTTTAGAAAACTATTTTTTCAATCTCTAACTTTAGCTAAGATCAATAAAATTGCATGTTTCTTTCGCTTAATGATAATAATAAATAATTAATTTCAATTATTAAAAATCTTAAAACAACTTCAAAATGTGAGAAAAAATCCCCTACCATTATGTTTGCTTTTGAACCCCCGAGAAAGGGCTACCAACCCTGTGCGTTAATATGTATATTCTTCAGAAAATTTTTTTGCCCCCACTTGACATAAATCCTAGCTCCGGCCCTGGTTAGGACTGAGGAGAGATTTTAGTTCGGTAGAAAATCCGTAAGGTTTCTTATATTAATGATATGTGGCATTTGGTATAGTTTCTGAATCTGCATGTATAGTTAAAAAGTTAGAAAATTGGTTCAAATGATCAAAAAAAGTTGAAGTTATTGTGAGATTAATTTGAAATAAAAAAGTCAGCATGTTTGGTTTTTTTTGGATGGATTCTGTCCACTTTGCCCTTAGTTACTTGAATTTTGGCTATTTTGTACTCTTACTAAGGGGCATCTTGGTCATTCCAATTAGGGTAAAGAACTTGTAATTGTAATTGAGTACAAAGTTTGAAATATATATAAATTAGTCCAAAACTTTAGTGAAATTGCATAATTTGACTATTTCTTTTTTTTTTAATGTTTATTTGGTTTATAATTAATTTTATCAAATTAATTTGATGCTAATTAAATAACTTTCATCAAAAATTTAAACACCGTAATATTTATTCACGTTAATATCCTAACTTTTCAAAAAAAAAAATTAGCGTTAAAGATGCTCATATTTTGATTTTAACCAACAGTTAACAATAAATATAATTATTATTATATTTTCATAAAATTTTAGTAGAAATACATCAATATAAAAAATAATAAAATAAAAAATAAAACTAAACCCAACCCCCACCCCAAACCCCTCTCCCCAACCCATCCCACCGCTATTGTCGCCTATTTTCGGCAACATTTTGCAACTTCCGACAGCCACTGAAAATAGGGGAGAGGGGGGTGGGGTGGGAGTGTGTGGTGGGGGTTTGGGGTGGGTGTTAGGGTTTGTTTTCCTTTTTTTTTGGGCGCATTTATCGCGGCGCGCCAAAGTTTATTTTATTTCCTTATTCGGTTTTAAAATTACAAATTAATGTAGAAGTGGTAAGTAAGGGTCGAACCCAAGAGGAAGGGTGCTTAATCTAGTTGATGTTATCAATTAATATAGAAAAATGGAGGTTTTGTGATATTTGAATAAAAATAGAAAATCGAACGTCAAAATAAAAGATTGAAATAAAACAATTGTACAAAATATCTAGTTTTCGAGTTCGGTTGTGTCAACAACTTATATTTATCTTTCCCATGCAACGTGTTACTATTCATTCTTCAATTTATCAACTCTCAATTAACCAAGAAGCTCTGATTAACGAATTCTTCCTTAAGTGTATTAAATTAAAGTGAGTTGTTTAACTTAACATCTAGATATTGGATAACCCTAAACAAATTCTTAGGATTCAATGCAAAGCTAGTGTAAATGAACGAGAAGAATGAGTTGAATTAGATGAATAATTTTACAAACTCGAATTAATACATCTAAGTTGATTTGTTAATAAATATGCACGATATTCATTTGCTACTTTGGATTGGAATCTAGTGATAATTACGGATCAAAAGTTCCAATCCTAGCAAGTAACTTGAATTTAAAGATTGATTGATTCAATTGGCCAAAGTAAATGCAATAATCAAATAAACTCAAAAACGGGTTTACAAGCATAACAAATTGAAGTAGAGGAATAGATAAAACGTTACTAAAGAGTTAGAAAAGATAATCACATGTTAGTTGAACACAACGTCCCCCTCGAACTAGATAGAAAAGTCTAACTACTCATATTTATGGGTTTCATACTTTTTAGCGAGTGTTCGCTTTGTATCACCACCAGTATATGATAGATTATACGCAAAATATAGAAAACAAGTAAATAAATGTTAAGAAATAAATAGAGAAATAAAAGGGAAAAGAGAAACTTATCGAAGAAATGATCCGCTAATCATATTCACAGCCGAAGTATCGTTGATCGATTGAAACCTTTATTTCTTCCTCCGAAATATGAAAAACTAAGATCTTTCAAGCTAAAACAAAGAACAAATGAAGAAGAGAATTTTATTGAAAAGAAAGTTGGAGAGAACTACTAGCTAATTCTCTTCCACTAAGTTGTGCATTTCCTTCCTTACAAATGCCTCTATTTATAGGCAAAATTTCACAAGAAAACATAATAAAAAATTGTACAACTACTCCATTATGATTCCACTAATTGGTAACCACCAAATCATGATCTTAAATTGCTCCATTAGTTCAAATATTGTATCATTGTATAGGTAAGCATCTTGGCTGAATTGTGCAATTGGAATTTCCTTTTTTTGATATTTTAATAGAAAGTTATGAATTTTCTACCAAAACATGGCCCAAGAAATCCTCCATTCACATTACTCTCGGTTTTGTCCATTTTTGACCATGATATGATCCGAATCATTTGAAGAGGTCAACAGCAAAGTTGTAGCCCTCTGAGTGTCCTTTCCAACAATATAAAGTGCAGGTCAATCCGAATTTTGTAGCAAAAGTTATGGTCAAATTACTGGACTGCAGCAGTAAATTCGAGCTGCTGATTTTTTACGCTTTGTCCTTTCTCTTCAAATGGCCATAACTTTCACTAGGAAACTCCGATTTGGGATCCGACAAAAATGTGGAAATCCTATTTTGATATTCTTTGATATTGGCACAAGAAAAATTGTAAAAACAACTTTTCATAAAATTGCATCGGAGGCCCTCCATCTTTGAATTTGCTTGCATTTCGGTCCCAAGTTCCGTTTTCGTTCCGTTTTTATCTATTTTGGCTCATTTTGATTTCTTGTGACTCTAAACATACAATAAAAGGAAAACACATAAAAATAAACATGTAATACTAATAAAACACACAAATACGTAAAATAGAAGAGTTATTTAAGTGCTTTTCGAGCACTTATCATTTTTCATATAAAATTTTTTGTATTTTATTTTATTATTTTTTTACATTCGGTATATTTTTATAGTGATATATTCCAACTAAAATTTTATGGAGATATAATAATTACATTTATTGTTAACTATGGGTTAAAATCAAACTACAGCTGTCTTTAATGCTAAAGAAATTTTTGAAAGGTTATGATATTAATCCAAACAAATACTATTGTATTGAATATTTTCGGTGAAAACTATTTAATTAGTATTAAATTTGTCTTATAAAATTAATTATCGACCAAATAGATATATAAAAAAAGGTCAAATTATTCAATTTAACTAAAGTTATAGACTAATTTATACATATTTCAAACTTTTGTATTCAATTGCAATTACAAGTTCTTTAAGCTAATTGGAATAACCAAGATGACCCTTAGAAAGATGACAGAATAGCTAAAATTCAAGTGACCAGTGTTAGAAGTGGATGGAATCTATCCAAAAGGACCAAACACACATCTAACTTTTTTTTGGACCAATGACGCTAGTAACCTTAATTTTTTTGGATTATTTGTACCAAATTTCCTTAAAAAGTTAAATGCTTGATATCTTGATTGCTTCATTACAAAATTTAATCCAATATATAATGATAGAAATTAATGAAAACATCAAGTAAGATGATAAAATCTCGACTACAATTTGAAAGAAATCGTATGTACAAAATAAAAATAAAAAATTTTAAAAAGAACCTAAACTTAAAGTTGTAGTAAAAGGGTAACGAAACGAGAAGTAATAAACCTAATGAATATTGGTTTCTATATTGTAACACGTGAACCTTTTTTTCGTCTCCGTTAAATGCCATCCATTAGCGTGGAGGCGTGGTACATTGGTTTGCCTTGAAAGTTTAGGCTGCGTTCTGTTTGCCATTTTCTGGTAGTTTTCTATTTTTTATTTTTGAAAATACAATGTTTTCGAAAACGCAGTTTCAAAATATTTTCAAGATTTGTAAAGAAAACTAGAAAATGTCTTTTTGATATTTTTAGCGTTTCCTAAATTAAATGTCGAAAACAAAGAAAATGTATTTTTGGATTTTAAACTTTATATTTGTTATATTTAAGTCTTAATTTTTGCTTTTTGAACATTTTGGTCCCAACCACCGCCGGCGACCACTAACCACCACCGAAAAAAGTCAGACCAGTGCCAGATCCAATGGTTTGATCGTGAACCACCTGCTAGTGGTGCTAACCACCAAGAGTTGGTGGTGGTGGTTTGCACCACCATAAGTCGTCGGCGAACTTCACTGGCTATTGGTTTAAGGGAAAGAAATGGGGTGGGTGGGTGTTGAGGTTGAAGGTGAGGACCATTTTCAGAAATTTGAAAAGTTTGGGATTTTTTGGTGAATTTTATTGCATCAATTTATCATTTTTCTAAATATATAAATGGAACACGTTTCCTATTTTTCTATTCAAAAATAATTTTTCGAAATAATATACCAAACGCGTTTTCAATTTTCTCAAAACAATAACTGAAAATAGAAATACCAAAATATTTTTAAAAATGTAAAAAGAAAACAAAACACAAAAGGAATGCCCCCATAGTAGTCCAATGAGATTCCCATCCCTCACAAGTTTAGTTGTAGTGGTAGGTATGAAATTGGGTTGTTTAATTAGTTTTAGGCCATCTCCAATGCGTAGTGAATTGTACCCCCATGTGCAGAAGAAAGAAGGTAAAGAGAGATAGGAAGAGAGAGTGTAGGTGGGTCCCGATTTTTGCACATGTGGATTTTGTTTTCCCTTTTTCATCACTTTTCTATCAATTATTATTCCACATTTTCTCCACTTTTCATACATAAAATCTTGTATCACGTTTAGATATAGACGCCCGTCTAGAATTCGTCCACCACTATTTTATTATTATTTTTGAATTTATTTCTACCCTATCTTCTTTTTCACTTTTTCCTCTCTTTTTTCCTACACTTCTTTCTATTTACTTGTAAATAAAATAATTTCTCTCTTCCTATCTCTCTCTACATTCTCTCTTCTGCGCATGGCGATGCAAGTCACTACGCATTGGAGATGGCCTTAGGGCTTGTTTTATAGAAGATGTTATTAATTTATCTTGATTTACTCAAACGACGTGTTAGATGTGTGGTTTAAAATGTGAGAAATTTATTAAAAAATATAAAGTAATTATATGAGTGGTTGCAAATGATGAGAGAATACAAATTAATGGAAGTTAGTAAAAAAAGATGGTGTATAGAACAAGCCCTAAATTTTCACTAACTTCCATTATTTTTTTTCTCTCTCATCATTTTCAATCATTTATACAATTACTTTATATTTTTAATATATTTTTTTCAATTTTCAACCACACATTTAATATATCATTCGAGTAAATCAATATTATTTTGTATAGAAGAAGCCCTTAATGACAAATTAATGGAACCATGATTTATATTTTGTTGTCATTGCAAATTGAAGACCTATTTTAAAAAACTTGGCATTTCAAAACATAGTTTCTAACTTTCGCTACAAAAACAAGACTTCTGTTATGTGGCTGTCAAATTTCTCTTAAAGGCTATGTACGATGCACATGACTTAATCCACAAAGTGAAATAGTTGGTTTTCTTCTTCTTTATTCTGAATTTCACAAATGCAACCTCATCTACTTTCTTCAAATCAAATAGCATATCATTGGGCATATGCCATAAGGTGTGAGCATATGGTGTCTCACCGTGGAACACTATCAAGAACAACACTTTGCTTTCTCAAATCCCCCATTCTAAAGGCTTCGAGTTTCCAAGGAAGCCTAGTTTCTCCTTTGTACAATGACACCACTCCACATTTCCATGCACATGTTTCTAATTCTATAGTATGTATAGTGTGCTTTCTTAAAATCAGAAAGCAAACGTTGTTGGAGTGTCTTGCTTTTTGTTGGGTTCACTCCATTCACCCGATCTAAAATCTTCTGAGGCCCGAAGTAGCCCAAAAAACTACATTCGATTTTATTTCTGTGTGACTTATTTTATTTATAGAATTTATTGGATTAATCTATAACGTGGATTCATGGTAGAGAACGTAATGGAAATAAATCTGTTTTCAAAGATTAATAATAAGTATCCATTAATGTGTTGGAAAAATGTTGTAGACAAAGAATTGAGGATGGACGAAGTATCCATTAATGTGTGGAAAGAATTTTTGTTAAAAGAGAATTAAAACTTTAAATTGTAGACACAAGAAATGCCCGGAATGAAAATCTATTAGTTCATGAATAATTTACATGGGGAGGGCAAAATGGAATATTGAACTACTCAAGAATTTATTTAATGATAGAGATGTTGTAGCAATTAAAAGAAGGGTTGTGCTATTTACACCCCACCATTTTCGAAACACACCCTATCATCTTCCACCTTCTCAAAATACCTTTCCAACTTAAAAAAAAAAAAAAAAAAAAACAAAGGAAACAAAGGAGAAGTTAGTAGCTGGTGCTGCAAGGCTGCAATTTATGGCAACATTGAGGGGGGGAGAACCCCCTCTGGTTTGCTAAAAAATTACAGCAAAAAAGAGAATTTTGCCGCAAAAAAATGGGGGCCATTTTCCGGCAGCAATTGCTGCTAGTCTCACTAGACTTTATTTTTTTATTTTTTATTTTTATTCGGCCAACCATCTTTAGCGATGTTTGGCAGTAGAACAGCTTGCAAGTTGTTAGCGATGGATGACCGAACAATTTAAAAAAAAAATGAAATTGGGAGTGTATTTTTTGAAAGGTGGGTATTTTTGGGATGTGTTAAACAAAGAATGGGGTGTGAATAGTCCCACCCTTGAAAGAATCCCACATAGTATTTTACCTCCACTAGACATAAGAAGTTGGCACTTCGGCAAGGATGGGCTTATTCGGCAAAAGAGTGGCTATGGACTGCATTAACATGGAAATTCAATTTCAAGTAGCTGGTGAATGAATCAAAGCCCCCGTTCTTCTACAACTTTTAACAAATTTTTACACATTTTAACACATTTACATCAAAAGTCAAACCAATTACATCCACATATTTTCTGGGACCCACTGTACTACATAAATCTCCACCACTCAATCCCACTCATTCTCTCTCATATTTCACATCAAAACTCATAAATCCTCATAAATACACATACACTAACAAGGTGAAAGTTTGGACGCCACTTGTCCCACCAAAAGTACAAGTATTTATTTGCGAGCAAGTATTTCAGTGCAAGTTATTGTATGTCAATACCTTCGCTGATGCTATGAATTGACAATCCACTGATTCTTCATGGTCAACGGAGTTGAACTTTATCACTTGGGCATGCACAAATATAATTTGTGATAAAAAATTAAAACCACATAACAAATTTTTTTTTAATGTTCATTATTACTTGCAAATGTCATTATTCTTTCAAAAATTAGTAAGATTGTTACAATTAAATCATTGTAATCCTCAATAAACTATGATATATTCCTTATTTAGAGAAATCCATGAACTACTAAAATCTCTTTAATGTTGCCTATAATCTTCATTTTAGATTATCAAAAAACACTATCAAATTTATGAAACAATAATAGACTTATGATTGTGAGGGGTAAATTTAGTGAATGGTCATTGAACTTTCAAGATGTAACTAATTACTCACTAAACTTTGAAATGTAACTAAATACTCACTGAACTTTACTTAACGTCATTTATCGATCACTCGTTAACTTAATATTTACTCTCTTAGCATATTGCACCAATTTGAATGACGGTATCACGCGTGTGATCAATTAGATCAGCTGTTGGTATAAAAAACTCACTCAAATATGATGAAAAACTATATAAATAATAAAAAAATGCGACACAAGTATTAGTTCAGACGGTGGCATTTTTTATAGTTTATTTAGTTTTTCTCTGATTTACGTTCCAGTAGATGAATTTATTTTGCCAACAATTAGTCTAACTATCGCTCCGAAGAATGTCATTAGTCACATGCACATAATTCTTAAATATATTTAAATATTGAGTTAAAGAGTAATTATTAGTTGATATTAAGTAAAGTTCAGTGAGTATTCGGTTACATTTCAAAGTTCAGTGAGTAATTAGTGATATCTTGAAAGCTTGGTGACCATTCATTAAATTTACCCTGATTGTGAGTGCGAGGGAATAGCCAATTTAGGAATTGTGATTGTGAATTGCTTCTCTTGTGCATGTGAGCTGCTGGATAGAAAAGTCCAATAATTAAAAAGAAATTTTGACATAAACCAAAAAATAAAAAGTAAAAAAATAAAAGTTTCCCACAAAATGGGTTATTCCCGATAATACCTCTCCCTCCGCCATTATTCATGGTTTGACTTAATAACTGTTCAAGTTCGTAAGACCTTGCTCCAACAAGGTAAAAATAATTATGTTGCTTTTTGTTTGAAGACAAGCAAATGAGGCTGCTCTTGGCCTAGCTATGGCATTTCATTTTCATGCTACTACTTCCATTTGGCATGAGACTCGTCCATTTTTAAGAGGTGCAATCTTGTATGATAAATTCCGTTGTTTCTTAATTAAATTTTGTATTAAAAGGGGAATTAAATCATGTACAACCATCTAAAGCCCTATTCACAAGCAATATTGATAAACATTATTATTAGTAAATAGTATATCAAATGGTAAATTGCAGTAAGTGTCACCAACATTGTATCCATTTGCACTTTCGTTTCCATCCTTTAAATTTGGATTAGGAGACCCCTACTCTTTGGAAAACTGGCATCATCCATCCAAATGGATGAATTTTATCAATAAGTTGTAAGGCTCCATTTGGCAAAATCGGACCTATTGTAATGAAATTAAATTTCATAGTTACATCATGTGAGGGTACACAGGGAGTGCAATAATGTTCTTCTCTCCATATAGGAAATAGTTGTTATCCCCATATGCTATGTATCAACAATTGAGCATCTTTACAAAATAAAAACGGGATCTCACTGTTGATATATTAAGTTCAATTTACTCACATAGCAGTGCATGATGTGTATGCATAATAACAAAAAAGTCATGTAAACTTTAATTTGAAATTTTTTGTTTATGCACAAGTTTCATTTTTCTGTACATATATGTATGTTACTTCTTTGCTATCCTATGCGAAAGTTGAGGTCACAGGTATATTTTCCACCTATGGGCCATGGAGAGTTATTTTTGAAAAAGTAGATTCATTTTGTTAAGTACAAGACAGAGCAATAAGAATTGTAAATGTTAGTGATTTTACAATTTTCAAAAAAGTCTGTTAGGAGAAATTATAAATGGAAGAAATGTATTTTTATTAATGATTAAAAACCCCAGCAATCGAAGTGGATTGACGATATACTTGATTAAAATTCATTTGATTTATGACAATCTTTCTAAATTTTTTGGTAAAATATTTGTTGCAATCTCATTTAAGTGATGTCTAAGTGTAAAATTTGATTTGCCCATTGTCACACTCTAATTCTTTGATGCATGTACTTTGCCTAACCTATAACCAAACTCACTTAAATTTAAATTTTAACCTTATTATTTCTTTATGTTTTATGCCAATAGTTATAAATAGTTAGGGTAAATAGCGCCAGAAGGACCCGACTTTTGAATTCGCTGCGAACTAAGGACCTATCGTTTTTTTCTTGGCAATTCAGTACCCGAACTTGATATTTGCTGCGCCGTTGGGACTTCCATCAGTTTCCCACCGTTAAACTACCCCATGTGCGCCGCATATGCCATTTTTCAATGCCAAGATGGTCCGAAACTTTGGATTTTGTTACAATCAAGTCCCAAATATTTAAAAATATATATTTGAGCTCCAAATTTAATTAAATTGTACAATTTTACATTTTATTATTTTGTGGGTGCTTATTTGGCCAGTAGTTAATTTTATTGAATTAATTTGATACTGATTAAATAGTTTTTATCAAAAAAATTCAACACAATAATATTTGTTCGAATATATATATATATAACTAATATCACCAGCTTCCAAAATCTGCTTTAGCATTAGAGAAGCCCACATTTTGATTTTAACATACAGTATATTTAAAATATAATATAAAATTTTATTAAGGATATAATAATATATTACTGTAAAAAAAATATCGAATACAAAGAATTAATCAAATCAAATAAAAAAATACAAAAAAAGGAAAAATAATTCAAAATATTTCTTTAGCATTATAGACGCGCACATTTTGATTTTAAACAACAATTATTATACCTACATAAAATTTTATTAGTAATATATTACAGTAAAAAAAATATTTCGAACACGAAGAATTAACCAAATCGAATAAATTTTATCAAAAATTAAAAAAATAAATAACAACCCACCCACCACCGACCCCACCCCACCCCACCCCAACCCCTCCCCTCCCCTTCCCCAACACCACCACCGCACTACTGGTGGTGGTAGTGGTGGTTCGAACCACCGGCACTTGCTGGTGGTTCGAAACCACCAGCATATCACCACCAGATCTGCAATCATTAATAAAAGTATTTTTATTAATGATTAAAAACCACAGCAATCGAAGTGGATTGACGATATACTTGATTAAAAATTAATTTGATTTATGACAATCTTTCTAAATTTTTTGGTAAAATATTTGTTGCAGTCTCATTTAAGCGATGTCTAAATGTAAAATTTGATTTGCTCCTTGTCACACTTTAATTCTTTTATGCATGTACTTTGCCTAACCTGTAACCAAACTCGCTTAAATTTAAAATTTGACTTTATTATTTCTTTATGTTTTATGGCAATAGTTATAAATAGTTATTAAGTAAGGTGAAAATGGTATGTCATTAGAATGTTTAAAAATGCACTCAATTTAAATGTTTGTTTGATACAAATTATTAAAAAAAATTTAATATGCAATTGAAAAATAAATAAAATATTAAAAGATTATTAAATTAATATAATGAATGATTGAAGATAACAATCAACAAAAAAGATTTATTTATTTTTTTAAATCAAAGAAGTTGAAGATGGAGGAAAGTTTTTTTTTTTTTGGTTTTTTTTTTTTGTGGGGGTGTTGTCCTACGTGGAGGAAAGTAAATGCTCCTCTTTGTCAGCAAAAATTATGATGACTAGGGATGCGGTGATCTTCATAATCTCACCGCCCTGTGATCGGAAAAAACCCTCTTTGCGCTTGGAGAAGTTCGAACAAACCCATTGGCTCCTTTTCCCCTCCAGCCATTTGGAACACGCCACGTCATGAATTTCAATCAGATTTTCCATCCCTTTCCGAAAATACCCCCGCAACCCCTTTTCAAAAACTTCATCGCGTTCGAACATATCTCCTCTCAGATGTGCACCCAGCACACTTTCTTTCCTCGCTTTACATGAGCACCCCGCCCCTCACACACTTTCTTTCTTTCTTTATATCTATCTGTTTTTCTCTGTGTATGTATATGCAGTGAGAGTATATACCTAACTGTACGTGTATCACGCTGTTGTGGTGTTATTCTTTGGTTAAACGACGACGTCTTGTAGCTAGGGTTTTTGTACTGAGGACTAGGGTTATGGAGGAACTAGTGGACGTACGACAAGGACGAAGTTGAGAGATCAACGGCGTGGATTTCGTCTCTGGATGGAGGGAGGTAGCGTCTCTAGACTTAGTTATGGTACTCTTCATTTCCTTCAGTCACTCGTCTACGAGCATGCGTTTGTAAATGCATGACTCAAGTTACGAACTTGGGCCCTTTTTAATTTGCAAACGCTTTCTAGTGCATTTTGCGTATTACTCTACTGGTTTGTAATTCTGAATGGCATACATCTAGTTTAGAAGGCTGATTTCACACTGTAGTTAAGAGGTGTTTTTTTTTTTAATTGATTTCTGTAACTGCAGTATACCAAACTATTTCAGCTTTGATTCTCCGTCGCTGTTTTCCCTAATTTTTTGTTCTATCTGCTCTTAATTTGAACGGGGCTCTGAATTTAAAATTTTAGCCTTCTTCGTAATTTGTTGTCAAAATGGTGAATTGTGGTTGAGAATACACATGCTCCCTGTGCTAGAACGAGATGTAGATTTATGCAGCATTTGTGTTGCCATTTTGTATAGGAAAAAATTGTGTGCATTTTAGTTGTTCTGCTAAGATGGGGTTCAGCCTTAGTAAATTAGGTTTTAGTTGTTTAAAGATTACTCTTTAAAAGATCTTTTGAGCCTTCTGTTGAGTTAGGGGTTCCATAGTATCGTTGATTTTTTTGGTATAGAATAACTACATATCTGAGCTATGATTGTCTTTGAGTTGTATCTTGGAGGTTGGTGTAGATCCGTTTTATATTCGGTTGTGTGCAGGTTTTTGGTTTTCAATGTGGAATGATATAGGTTTGAAAATCATGACGCATCTTTAAATTTTAGGTTCTTTTGCTCTGTTTTTCTTTTTCTACCGGACCAAAACAGAACCACAAAAAAAAAAAAGAGAAAAGAAAAGAAAAGAAACAGGAAAGAAAAGAAAATAAACAGGAAATGAAGAGTTGCTTGTATTCATTTTTCAATGTGTTTGGTGAGAATCACTGTTTTGCGACATCTATCACATTTGTAGGAGCTGCTTAGTTTTGGTGTAGTATAATGTACATGGTACAGTTAACTCTGGAAGTTTTACCTGTAAAGATGTTAGGAAGATGGGATTGACTATGTGAGATCACAACTTTTATTTGTCAACTAAATTGTGCTATATATACATGAGCCTATTTCTAGATCTTCTTCCTAATGTGATGTTCAAACAATATAATTAGCCTCAAACATATGCAGAGGGGGGGACATGGAAAGAATTATGCCTGAATTTTAATTATCGAAAAAGATTCTGGATGGAAGCACAGGCTGTAGTGCATCTTTTCTGTGTGGTTGTGCTATGATAAATGTGATTTACTAGAGCTGAGCATGAGGTTATGGTGACAGCCAAAACTAACCTCTAGACATAGTAAGAAAATTTATTGGGATGCAATGAAGGAATTGTTTCAATTGGAATTGGTAACTTTCAATGGAGACTGTAGTGATGACATTCTACTTGTGGGGGCTTTTGCTCATGAATTGCTTAATTTTAAGGGGATTCTTGGATTATTTGGATGTAGAATGGTTTCTTTTGAAAAGTGTACATAAATGCTTAATAATTTTGCACAGATCATCATTTACCTTGTTGAGATCGTATCATGGTAAGGTAGGCCATGGAATCTATGTATACAAGGAAACTTTTTTGCTTAATTTTGATTTTTTGCTTTCTTGCTGGTTATTACCCTCTAGGGATAGACAGATGGATTATAATGACAATGACTATGAAGGCCAGAATAATCTTCATTTAGGTGGTGAAGAGAGCTCCAAAGTATCTTCTGTTTTGTGTTCATATCCCCTTCCTAAGTTTGACTTTGATGATAGTCTCCAGGGGCATTTAAGATTTGACAGTTTGGTTGAGAACGAAGTTTTTCTTGGCATTGCAAGTCAAGAAGACAATCAGTGGATTGAGGATTTTTCTCGGGGTAACTGTGGGATTGAATTCCGCTCCACTGCAGCAGAACCTTGTACTTTGCCAAGGCATATCAATGTCTGGTCCGAGGCAACATCATCTGAATCAGTGGAGATGTTATTGAAGGCAGTTGGGCAGGAGGAGATGGTCCCAGGTGAAGTTACAGCAGAGGAAACAGATCCAGGTGATCAATCTTGTGGCATGATGGAGCAAAGGGAAACTAATTTCAATCAGGCTGGTGATATTGATGATAGCAAGGATCTGAATCCAACATCAACACTAGGTGAACTTCATGAAGTTGTTTCTGGGTTGAATCAGAGTGTAGAAGCCCAAGGTGTTCAAAAGGAAAGTAACTTGCCAACTGAAGAGAAAAAAGATGCTGTTGATGGTAGTGTAGATGCTAATACTGCAAGTGGTAGTTTAGGTGAGACTAGGGAAAAATTACAGAATGAGTCAGAGATCAGCCATGATAGGCAAGGGGAACCTAGTTCTCATGTTAATGAAACTTCGATCGACAAGATTCAAGAAAATTTATCTACTCATGGAGTGCAAAGCAGTGCAGATTGCTCTTTGCATAAGATAACTGTGAGTTATGAGGAGTTGAACGATCCAGATAAGTTTCGTGTTATTGGAACTGTAAATTTGAGTGGTTTAGATGAAGATATTTCTAGGAGAGACGAGGAAGATGAGAAAACGTTAAACACAGATCATAAAACATTGAGTGGGCGTGATGCTCAAAGTGTTAACTCAATATTGGGTTCTGCTTCTGGGATGGCATCGAAGGACGAATATACTGGAGAGCATGCAGTTGAAACCAGCATCACCGAAATTGGTGGAACATCCAGTGCATCCGAGAAGGTACGCCCTTTGTTGCCGACATCAGGACAGTGCAAGGATGATATGGTTGAGCCTGCAGATGGTAGCAAATTTGTTGCTGTGGCCCTCTCTGATGTCACAGGGATTAAACAGCAGATTTCTGGTGAAAATAAGTTGGTTGAAGGGTTATCAGCTTCCATTCAAGCAGAGGGCACTATTGAGCATGCCCCAGGAGGTGGAAACCCTCATGCCTTTGAAATCTGCTCCCGTTCTGAGCTGATAATAGGTTCTGCTATTCCGCCACATGGACAGTGTTCTGTTGATAATGAAGATATTCATCATGGAACTGGCAACCTTCTTAGAGCTTCACCTACCACTTTCAGGGACAATCCTTCTGCATCGGATACTGAAGCCCTCTTTAGTCCCCCAACCAGTCTTGCTGATCTGACAGTTACATCAGTTGCTGGTGGACGTGTAAGGGAAGCTCCAACACTTGATAATCTCAAAGATGCCAATAATGTTGCTGGGATGCATACAGGGAATGATGAGGATCACGATGGCTCATCTCTTCTGTCTGTATCCATGCAAATCAATAGGGAAACCAATCCTCCTATGCAAACAGATCCTCTCAAATGCGATCTAGATCGTTCTGAGTGTTGGAAAGGAGAAGATAAGTTGCATTTTATTGGTAATGATATGCTTTCTAATGACAATGGGAAGGAGGTAGGATCCGCTGTTCCAGGTGAGGGAGCTGAAGAAACTGCTGCCTCGATTTCTGGCTCAGAATCCAAAAGCTATGATGAGGATTATCCTGGTATGTATATTGAAGTGATAGGTTGTTCCTTTTTATTTTTTTAATTATTATTATTATTTTTGTTTTTAAATATCTCGATATCATGCAGTTTTGAATCTTTAGTCTACAGGATCATCATCATTTTCTGATCCTGGTGATTCTTTTAACTGCCTTGCAGGAGTGAACACTGAAGTGCAAGATACAAATTTTGCATCGCAGGTTGGACCGTTACAGAGAGATGAGGATGAAGAAACGGAATTGATAGCCTCTGAAGCACAAAGGATGTCAGTTTTGGTGAGATGCTCAGAAATTGAACATACACTAGCCCCTGTTTCTGAATCTCAAAAGGCTGCACCTTGTGACCCTGCTGTGGATAAGACAGTTGATCATTTTGTTCCTGTAATGAAGACTGCTGATGGTGCATCCCACGACAAGACAAATCAGGAGAGATCTGAGAGTTTGGAGGCACATCCTGTCCGTGGAACCATTGCACAAGAAGGAGATGGTTTTAAGTTGGCACCGGTTGAAAAACAAAAGGATGAAGATATTGAAAGAAACCGTGGAGCAACTTCTTTGATGAAACCAGGTGATTAATACTTGCTTTTAGATGTTCTGGGTCAGGTAGGCATTTTAAAATGTGTGCGTGTTTTTAAATTTGTTATTATATAATATAGATCCATTCTCGTACACCTGGATTTTCTATTTGTCATGTTTTGTCTCTTCCAATGACCCAGGGATGTGGAAAGGGGGAAATACTTCTTCTAACTAAAATTGTTGCTTATTTTTAATGCTGTAGAATTTATACTTGTTTCCCCCAGTTTACTTCTGTAGTTATAAGGATTTTCTCAAGAGAGAGGTTCTTTTTCCCTCTCTTCTTATTTTATTTTTATTTTTATTTTTAATTTTAAATGCATGTCTATGAATGTATTCATTTTCGTAGAATGGGAGTTGATTTTGGAGATCTTGAAAGATTCAAATCTTTTATCCCTCCTTTTCAAATGTTCAATTAGGGGATTGTATCCAATTGAAACTTTTAATGACTTTTAAATATTTAAAGACCACTTTCATTTCATGGGTGATGATTGCCTGTTTTCAATGGAAAGATGGTTGAGGATCATGTTTTGACTAGTTCTTCTATATGTCCCATGTATATACACCAAAGTTGGTGTGTACCGTACCAATTATTTTATTGTGGAGTTTTTGGTCAGAACCTTGTCTTAATTGTGTGTTTTAGGCAGTTCAGTGGTACCAGATGCCACATATATGAAACAGTGTGAGCATGCTAATCTCTTCTACCTGCGGAAGTCTGAACTACAGAACCCTTGTCTCTGCAAGCGAGGACCTAGAGTCCCCAACCTTAATATTGCTTGGTATACAGAACTAGTAAACATACTGCAGTGTCATTGACGTTATCATGCCTTGAAGTTTATGCTTTGAAAACTTTGTAACTGTCAATGGGCAGCTGTTTAGCTCTGAAATATGAGTACTCATTGTAGGTTAACGTGGCACTAAACTTCTTGAAGATTTAGTCGTGACGTGAGAATTCCAATTTGAAGTAATGAATGACTAGGTCAGCAAGGGTAGGTTAATTGTTGTCGAAATTGTTTAATGTAGAAGAAGATCGTATCATATTTTATCTTCTGAATTTGCAGCATGTGTTTGTATTGTGTTTTTGTAGTTATGAAATACTTGTACGTGGTCAAATATGTTGTGTGTTATTTGCACGAAATCAATTTTGTGGTGCTTCTTTGTGAGTGAGCGTTTTCAATTTCTCGTTTTTCTTTATTTTTTCTTTGCTCTCTCTTTCTCCCCTGATATATCTTTAATCATTCCGTAGGCATGACTGCAGTTACAGGTGGTGCTACAAAAAATGATCAATCTAACCAGGTTAGTGGCGTTAGTTGCCCTGGGCATGATCAAAGTGAAATAAATGAAAGGGAGAGCGTTAAAGTTTCATCGTCTGAGAACGTGCAGAAACCTGGAGGCAAAACACCTGCTCTTCCAGTGTCACAAGATGTATCTGGTGAAGAGGGGACCTTTTCTTTTGATGTAGGACCACTTGCATGTGCATCTAAGGGAGACAATAATTCAAAATCATTTCCCGCAATGCAGGCTCAGAAAATATCTCCGGTATTCCTTCTTTCTGCAATGGTTTGAGAAGTTCTTGATATTGCATAACTTTGTTTTTCTCACATTGCTGATTCTTTTGCAATGATCTGTCCAAATATCTACTGAAGTCTCTGGAGGGATCACTTTCGACATCTAACACCAGTCAAGTAGATGCTAAGGCAGTGCCTGAAATTCCCCATGGAAATTCAGCAGCACCTGGAGGTAGATCTGCTGGAGGCCATAAAGGTAAATCTGAGCGTAAAGCAAGGCGTGATAGTGGTAAATCCTCAAAAGAAAGTGGAAAAAAGGGAGTAAAGGAAACAGTACCACTGAAACAGAATGATAGGGGAGATAAGTCACAGGTGTCTTTGAGCCCATCTGTTACCAGTCAGCTCATGCAATTTGAAATTGGAACTGTCGAACGCAGTGCTACAAGGCCAAGTGGGGTTGTCTCTGTCCCTACCTCCTACTTGCCAGATCTAAACACTTCCGCTTCTCCATCCTCTCTCATTCACCAGCCATTTACCGATTTACAGCAAGTGCAACTTCGAGCTCAGATCTTTGTTTATGGATCCCTTATGTGAGTTTTTGTTTTCATATTTTCATTTTCATGTTTTAGTCGGTTGTTGATACAAGCACCCTTTTGTGATATCATTATATACCGATTCACATGACTATACAATCTGAAGTCTTGATTTTCTTCTCTAAAGACACTGACTAAAGTATTGTTGTATACACATGGAAGATTAGTAATGGAAGGTTGTGATTGCGTCTAAATCTTTTATTTGTAGTGTCAGTTCTCGCAAAAATCTTCACTTATGCTGTTGTTCATTTACTTTTGTTGGTTTGGCTATGTTTTTTATGGTGGTGGTTGCAGACAAGGAGCAGCACCTGATGAGGCTTGTATGGTGTCGGCTTTCGGTATGTGTGTTTCATCTGCTTCTGTTGAATCTATCTTAATACATGAATCCCTTCCAAGGCAATATCTTTACTTCACATTATAATGACAGATGGAGGTAGAAGCATCTGGGAGCCTTGTTGGCGTACTTGTGTAGAAAGGGTTCATAGTCAAAAAACTCAGGGAAATATTTCTGAAACACCTGTGCAATCTCGTTCAGGTACCTCAACACTTGAGTCTTGTGTAGTAACAAGCATGTTGTACAAATGGGTAATTGTTTAGAATTTTGCATCGCAGGTGCTAAAGCTTCAGAGCAAGTCAGTAAACATGGTTTGGCTCAAAGTAATGTCAATACCCCATCTGCTAGTCGAGCTAGCAGTAAGGTTTCCATTTTACCTTCAGTTAATCCAATGATTCCTCTTTCATCACCGCTCTGGAACATATCTACCCCATCAAGTGAAGGTCTGCCATCAAGCAGTGTGGGCAGATCTGCTATTTTTGATTACCAGGCTGTTTCTCCATTGCATCCTTATCAAACTCCACCCATTCGGAACTTTGTTTCGCCTACCACCTCATGGCCATCGCAAGCTCCATTTCCCGGTCAATGGGTTGCTTCTTCCCAAAGTTCTGCATTTGATATTGGTAGTACTAAGTATTCTGCATTTCCTGTTACCGAAACAGTAAAATTGACGCCAATTAAAGAATTATCCATGCCTATTTCTTCTGGTGGAAAGAATACATCTCCCATCCCGGTTTCTCTTTCTGGGGCTGCCAGCACTTTTGGAGCGGCTTTTTCCCTGGTTGACACAAAAAAGGCATCAATATCATCAGGCCATAATTCTGCTGATACAAAAACTCGAAAGAGGAAAAAGACTTCTGGTTCTGAGGATCCTGTACAGAGTTCTGCCCCAGCTACTCAGAGGGATGCAGTTTCTGCAACTGTATTAAATAGTCAGTCATCAAAGCAGGCTCCTGTAGTCGTGGATCTTAACCCGTTCTCTCTTCTTGCTCGAAGTCAGATAGAACCAGTGTCTGCTCCCGTTGTCAGTAGTCATTATTGTACATCTGTAACTGTAACAACGCCTTCTACTTTCATACCAAAAAGCACTTCTGATAAAGTTTATGCTGCACCATCTCCGGCAATTTCTAGTGATAACCCAAATAAGGGGAGGTAAATATGGAGAAAAGGGTGATAAATCTGGAGGATTGTAATAAGGTTGAGGAGGCAAAGCTTCAAGCAGAGGCGGCTGCTGCAAATGCTGTTGCTGCCATTGATCACTGCCAAGGCATGTGGGACCAGTTGGACAAACTAAAGAATGCTGGCTTGACTTCTGACGCTGAGGCTGTGTTAGCTTCTGCTTCTGTTACAATAGCTGCTGCTGCTGCTGTTGCAAAGGCTGCAGCTGCAGCTGCTAAGATTGCTTCAAAAGCTGCAGAGCAAGCTAAACAAATGGCTGATGACACAGTGACGAAGTGTGCAACTGCTAGTAATATCAGAAGCAATACCGTTTCTCTTCCCATGTTTGTGAACAGTCTGGGCAATGCAACTCCTGCATCCATTTTGAAGGGTAGGGATGGAAATGGTTGTTCCAGTTCAATCATATCTGCGGCAAGGGAAGCTGCCAGGAAAAAGGTTGAAGTTGCTTCAGTTGCCACAAAGCATGCTGAAAATGTAGATGCAATTGTCAAGGCTGCCGAGTTGGCAGCTGAAGCGGTATCCCAAGCAGGAAAAGTTGCAGCTATGGGCGATCCTTTGTCTTTGATTGAATTAGCAGAAGCTGGTCCAGATGGTTATTGGAAACTCTTGGATGGATGTTCTTTGCTGGTCCCTGAGAAAAATGACATGAATAGAAATGATTCTAACAACAATAATGTGAACCAGCATGAGAGACCTGACAACGAGACCATTCAGAGGGCATTAACCAGAAATATGAATGATGATCAATTAATGGCAGAAGATAGTTTGATTGCCTTTGTCAAGTACCGGGAGAATAATTCAAAAGCTCAAAAGGACCGTCGAGCTTTTGACTCTGCTAATACCATTGGCATTGCTTCTGAATCAGATATTGAATCAAGATCCAAGTCTCCCATTCATGATCCAAATGGGATTACAGTAACAATTAGAGAAGGTTGCTCTGTTGAGGTCTGTCATTCTCTGCGTGCATTCTTGAGTTTTCATTTTTGACCGTGAGTGTAATTCATCATCATCGTCATCATCATCATCATTATTATTATCTTTTTTCTGTTTTGTGATTGGATGCGTTTTGTATGTTGCTATCCTTTTCATTTGTGGAATCAACTGCTTGGCATTACAGGTTCTTAAAGAACATGGTGATTTAAATAAAGCTTGGTTCCCAGCAAAGGTTTTGAGTTTGAAGGATGGGGAAGCCTTAGTTCAATACAGCAAACTTCAAACTGATGAAGGTGGGTGACAGACTAGTCTATAGGTACTTCTGTACGGAAAGATAGACCTAAGCTGCTGAACTTCAGTTAATTTTTGCCTACTGGAGGGGAATGCCAACTAAGATCTCTCTTTAGGCACTTTGGAACTAATTCTTTCCGGTAAACTGATAAGATGATGTCCTAGTGTGAAAATTTGATGAGTTTGCAGGGGAAAAATGAAGATACACCTATACTAGCGAACAGTTAATTTATGGAAACCAGCGTTTTAGCATGTCTGCCAACTAAGCTCCTGTCAGGCACTGCGGAACTGATTCTTTATGCTAAACTGATAAAATAATGCCAAATGTGAAAAACTGATCAGCCTGGAGAAAAAACTATAAAATAAAAATCTACTTGTTTACTTAGAAAACAAACAAACATGGTAACGAAAATAGACCCCCCAACCAGGAGGGTATGTCTTATATCTGTAAAACATAATATGCTCTCTTAGCTCGTGTTAGTGTATGTATAAAAATAGATTTTTATGAATTTTTATATGATATAAGAGAGTGAATGAGTGGAGTTGAATGGTGGAGATTTGTGTAGTACAGGTAGGTCCCACGAGATATGTGGATATGAAATAGGAGAGATAATGAGTAGAGTTAAAAAGAATATGTAACAATGTGTAGAATAACGGGTGCTTAGTAGTTGGAGGTGCACTTCAAACTAACATGAGTTTGGTTTGCTTTCCTAGTTGTACATCCACCTTATTATTCTATTTTCTTATGTTATCTGCAATGTTTCTGATAGTGACCCTGTTTTTAGGGTCAGAACTGCTGAAGGAGTGGATTCCACTTGCAGCTGAAGGTGGTAACGCACCGATAATACGTGTTCCTCATCCTATGTCTTCTGTGCAACTCGAAGGGACAAGGAAGAGAAGCAGAGCAGCTGTCCGGGATTATGCTTGGTCTGTTGGAGATCGGGTTGATGCATGGATGCAAGATCGGTAATCAGATGGATCTTTTGCTTTTTCCCCTCAAATATCTCAATGATATATACTATTTCAAACTTATTTTGTTCCTGGATAAATGCTTAAATAATTGTTTTTTTTGAGAATTTATACTTGTACAATTAAGCATTATGTTTTGTGATGCTAAACTGTTAAAGTGTCTCAATTACAATTATGAGTATGTTTGGTAAAGATTTTTGAGAAAATTACTTTTCAATGTGTGGTTAAAAAGGTACATGGAATTTGAAAGTGAGATTAGAAAATAGAAGGAAATTGTAGCATCAATAAAATTTTGGCGGAGAATGATTTTGGAGAATGATTTTGAAGATTGATTTCATGGAAAAGCTCTTTCAAACATCTTCTACGTATGTAATGGTCGGGAACATCAAGAACATCAAGATCTGTTGTACTTACACTAACAACAAACGTAAATAATTTATGTTTTTAGCCACAGAAAAACTTTTGTATGGGGGATTATATCTTTATATAAATGATTTGCATAAGTAATTGAATTATATGATTATTATTTATTTATTTATTTATTTATTTCTCCTGCTTGAGGGCCTACTTCGCTCATGTATCTCACCTCATCTTTCACGTGTGTCAGCTGGTACGAAGGTGTCATTACAGAGAAAAATGAAAAAGATCAAACCAGTTTAAGTGTCCATCTCTCAGGTACCTTTTGATCATTGCTACCGGAAAATTCTCAAGCTACTTTTGTGTTGCTTTGCGAAAAGAAAAGCTTGGTTATGGTTGTAGGTCAAGGAGAGAGCTCTGTTGTCAAAGCATGGAATCTCAGGCCAACTCTAATATGGCGTGATGGCCAGTGGATTGAATGGTCCAGATCAAGGCAGGAGTTCTCTAACCAGGTGCTATATTTGCTCCTTTTTAAAATGTTAAGCATCTCCTGTCACTAAAGTTACCTACCTACTTATTTATACATCCAATTTTCAGGGAGATACGCCTCACGAGAAAAGGTTAAAGCGAGGAAACACTGCTGTTGAATCAAAAGGAAAGAGAAAGGTGTCAGAAGACATTGAATCTGTGGAAACCGCAGCTCAAGAAGAACCAAGATTGCTTCCGTTATCTGCTACTGATAAAGTTTTTAGTGTTGGAACTAATGGAGAAGAGAATAAGCCAGACACAACTAGAACTATGAGATCTGGTTTGCAAAAAGATCGATCGAGGGTTATATTTGGTGTACCTAAACCTGGAAAGAAGAAGAAGTTCATGGACGTTAGTAAGCATTATGTTTCAGATAAGAGCACCAAGACTAACGTCCCCAGCGATTCTGTGAAATTATCTAATTATTTAATGCCTCAAGGATCAGGATCCCGTGGGTGGAGAAATAATTCCAAACTTGATTCAAAGGAAAAACAAGCATCTGAGTATAAATCCAGAGTTCTCAATTCCAGAAAACCGCCTATTCCAAGTAGAATGGTATCTCGCAGGATGACTCAACCAACTCAAAAGATGAGAATGAATCAGGTGAGCAACATCTTAATTCTTAGTGCATTTGTGTCATTTTTTTAATGTCATTAAACTTGCACCTGAAGGACCTCTTATATTTTCTTCCCAAGCTTCCTCCCAAGAGACGACTCAGAAGAGAGCACCAGCAGCAGGTACTAAGTCTGACCGGCCTAGCAAGGGACGACTTGTTCCTGCTGGTAGAAAGCCAGCAAATAATGATGCTCATGACGATTCTGTTTCTGAAGTAGTTGAACCCCGTCGATCAAACCGCCGAATTCAACCAACATCTAGGGTAAGTCAATCTTTATTTAATATGTTTTGTTAGAACTCTAGATCCCCGTACCCACGTATGGGCACGTTAAAATGTCGACACGCTGATATGGCAGCTTGTAAGTGGTCTACATGAGCATGTGGGCCACACTGTGCACGAATTGTAAACTGCCACATTAGCGTGTGAGCATTTTGACATGCCCACATGTGGGTAGGGGATCAATAGTGGTTCTGTTTCCTTGTGTTGGATAGATAGAAAGAGACCGTTCTGATTCTGACTGTTTCCAGAGTTTCTTCATCTGACACTGGTTGTGATTGCAGCTATTGGAAGGACTGCAAAGCTCGCTAATTATCTCAAAGGTTCCATCTTCTTCCCAAGACAAGACTCACAGAACCTATAGCAAGGGCACATCTAGAAGGTAATAACTAATAACAACCTCTTATCGCGGAGGTCAAGTTTCTCAAATATTTTGTGTAGGATCATGAAGTTGATAGCTAGTGGAATCATGACAGGGAATAAAAACTCATGGATGACATGAAGTGATCTCTTTTGTAGCCGTTGGATTGTCGACTGCATGTGTTTTCTGTTTAATTGTTATAGAAGTTCAAATGTGGGGATGGAATCCATTCTCAGTTCCTTGTGTGGTGCTGCTGTAGAATTTTAGGTACTAGATGTTTATATCGATTTAGCTGCTTACAGAATCAAAACATTTGTGTTCTTGTTTCACTTGGGATAGGCTGTACATGAAAACTTCGAATTTAGTTTTGCAGGAAGCATTGCAGGACAGTATTAATTGGTAATCCTTGATTAAGACTTTGAAATTCCAGTTGCGTAATGTTTGTTCTTGCTTTAATTATCTTAAGTTAGATGTAAAGGGCTTGAAGAATATGCCAGGGAGAACGCAGGTGTACTATATTTCATCTTCTTATCTAGCTATTGGAGCGAAATTTCGTAGCGTTTGCTTCCACACGCTCTTTTCTCATCGTTGAATTCTACAGTTTGCCCGCTCGAAGTTTTCCACCACGGCGTGTTTGGCCTTTGCTATCCGCCTATTTATGGACCTCAGACAATAATGGGATAATCTCTACAACCGGATGTAATCGAAAACTTCTAGAATTTGCTTTGTTAAACACGTTCTAATTGCTGGAGAATATTAGGAAAAAGGGAAAAAATGGGGGAAGTATTATGCTTGAGGATAATGGCAACAAGCGTAAGCCATGGCAACCAGTCGAGCTCGGCTCGTGAGCTGGACTTTATAGCATAAGCTCGGCGTGGCTCCACCTCTATGTAGACACACACACAAACGATCTCTTCTCTAAGGTGGAGAGGAGTCATTATTTCCATCTGTTAATATATCGGTATGTGGATTAATCAAGTTAGATTTTACTATTGGTGTGTTAGTTTTCATTTGTTGATACATTAGCAGTGGGAAGAATAACTCCTCCCCATATATGCAGAACAACGTTACACATAATTCCAAAAATTTGAGCAATAGCAAAAAATTACTTAAAAGTATTTACATCTATACGCACATCTGAAATCGTTGACGTTCAATGTTGAAATTCTGCATGTGATCAATTATTTTGTGTTGACAAGAGAAACCAAAGAAATTTTTACTATGGTCACACATAAAAATTGATTTAAAAAAAACTTAAAAGTTAATACAATCGAAAGAAACCCAAAAACTCTGAACTTTTGTGAGTCGAACTGTTTGACTTGCAAAAGTGCGAGATGTAAGCAATGAACCAACTTGGTTCCTCAAAATTTCGACTTAGACTGATAGCCCACTTAAAGCAGTCACGAGCTTGAGGCTAACCGAGCTCATCGAGCCGGCTCAACCAATGACAATCTCTGCTCAAGCCCGCCTAGATTTCGTGTTGAAATTTTCAGTCCCTCGAAACCCTAAACCCTAGTCCCTAGTTCTCGTTTAACACTCCTCAGGTACCCGAGACATCAGGTTTTCGTTCATCTTTCTTCATCACCCATAGTCTCGGAGCCACCTTCAGCAATCAACAATGGCTTCCAGATGCAGCCGAATAATCAATAGAGGTTCCATTTCAACCTTGAGATCCGCCTTGAAGAAATCAAATTCTTCTACTTCTCTTCCCAGGACCTCCACTACGTCGTTTCCGAAATCATCTATCCCTTCTAAGTCAGCCCCTTCAATCTGGAGGTATCTTCCCCCCGCAATCAATATTGCGTTATTCATGCTTTCTGTTGTATAGTTGATTTTACGTTATGTATGGATTTCGTTAGGTGTCCAGTCGAGCTGGGTTGCGTGGCGTCAATGCTGCCTTTGCATAGTGCTGTTGCTACGGCCAGGATGACGTCATGCCTGAGCTCAGCGTCGAGGAGTTGCAGGGCTCTTTCTCAGGGTACACTCTGCTGCACTTCTCCAGATCTCTAGTATGTGCCTTTATGATGTTACTTGTGAATTCAATTTCTCTGCATCAAATTGTGTTTCCATTTTCAGTTCTTCGGAAGTATAAATGTCGAGCTGTTGAACTCTTTGATGATTTTGAAGATTGCAAAATGATTTCTACCAGCTTTAAAAACAACGAGGCTTACTAAATTTCATTCTAAGTTCATAAATTACCATTTTGTTATGCTGGACGACAATTTCCTCTCAAGAAAAAGAGTATCTTGCTCTTAAGTATGTGCTAAATTATGTCACTACTTATGAATTATGATACCATCATCTATCTACTTTAAATTCACATCCATGGCCTGCTGATTCTTCTTTGCTTTGAACCTGATAATTTGATCTGCTTGTGAAACTAATCCAAAGTAACTTATTACCCTTCTGTGTTTGTTTGGTTCTTGAAAGGCCTGGTTATTGTGGAACTTGTGGAACTCAGTGAGAGGACCTTTCGTTTGTTAGGTATTCAATAGGACCTCAGCAGAGACATTCTTGTCATAAGTTTCAAAATGTGTGTAGGTTGAGAAAAAGAGAGATTAGCAATTTTAGGATGACCAGAAATCACTTGTGAACTTCTAGAAGATTAGAACCCCTGCAGTGGAGTAGGAGACTATTATGTGGTACAATAAAAGTTAAATGATTTCAGATTTCCTCAATGTGATATTGAAGTTTGAGTAAGCTGGTCTAAAAACATGCCATTGACTTCAATTTCTTAATTGCTTTGTTATTTTATCTATGGAGTCGTTACCCTATCTCCTAATCAGTGTCCTCAATTAACAATTTAGGCACATGTTTTAGGGTAAAAGGCATTGAAGCTATCTGACTAGAATATTTGGTTGCTGCAGGCACATGAGTTTCCAAATGCTTGAAAGAAATACCAGAATTTTACAAGGTCTCTATAATTATTCAGTGTGTTGTGCTCATGTATGAAAAGCTTTGTTAAAATCTTATGAAACCTAGTTTTGTATTCGTATTTTTTATGGTAACAGAGGACAATTACTATGATTGCTCGTCTTTCTTTCTATATATCAAAGAATGTTTTTGTTGCCATGAATAATTGCTGGCTTTTGGTGGATTGTTGAAACTTCTGCAGTCATCTTATTTAATTCTTATCTTGGATATTAGATATATACCTCACATTTATACTTTGACGTATCTGATGGGTGCTTTTGTAATTGTAGATTGGTTTGTGAATGGGCATGTTGTAGTTTCTTACTCTGCAAATAACAATTCTGCACACAGCTGAAAATTTTAGGCATCGCTTAGTCAAAATCAGTTAACTGTCAAACTTGTCTCTACTCGTTTTCTGCAATTTTGCAAAGATTATTTGAAGGAGTCCTTGTGAAAAAGTATATATACATATTTTATGCAACGCATCAAAATCCTTTTAGTGGCCTGGTCTGTAATAGTCCATCTAGGAAGAGAGAGAAGTGAGGCAATAGCATAAGCTTCAATAGCATGTGTCAATCTCGTATCAACATGTTGTACTTGTGCATAATGCATTAGTTTGATTAGTCTAGTGATGAGCAGTTCTCCTTTTCCCCAGATGAAATTGATGGAACGTGAAACATTTTTAACAAGGTGGGCTCCATCATCTGCATCGAAGTTAGTTCAAGAATATTTACTCTCCTTTTCCACTATTGCTACTACACATCTTGAGATGAATCAACTATCAACCAGCCTGAACTAGTCTCTTCTTTGATCTCTATTGACTACTTTAGCTGTTTGTAGAATGACTTGGAAGGAAAAGTGAAATGAATTGAGTTCTGATATTTTCTGAATCATCGATTATTTGTTTGTAATTAATTTTTTGAATTATTAATGGATAATTTGATTTCTGTTAAGTGGGTGTTCTTGCTTGTATTGTTTTTCTGATCTGGATTTTTTTTTGTTTGTTGAATTAGAGCTAGGCCTGTCAGTTCCAAGGTGATTTTGTTTGCAGACTGTGAAGAGAGTTAGCTTCATATGAATGGAAAATGGGAGGTTCTATTTGTTCCAGCATATACCTTCAATTTCTTAAACTTTGCTTGGAGTTTCCAAAGCAGTAGAGTTTAGTTTGATAATTGTATTGTATTAATAATAAATCTCATTTAAATTGCTGGAAATATCCTGGGATCTGTTTATCTAAGATTTTTGTCTTAGTTTAAATCAAAATTTTATTTCAGCAAATCCTTGGAAATTTGACCTTTGTTGATCTGCATATGCATATCAACATTACGAATTTAGCTTGATGAAAGCAACAAATGAATAATATTGCATGGTGAGTCATGAGACTCATGAGTGTGACAAGTTAGACATTATCTTGAGAAATGATGTTCCAATAGGCCAACGCCCAATATAAATGTTCTACTACCGGGGCTGGTATTGTTTAAGGAATTCGCAACTAGTATGGCAGCCTACGTGATTTTATATAAAAATCAAAGCTGTGAGTGGTATACCGCGTGGTTTTATATAAAAATGAAAGCTGCAAGCTTTCTCATTTGATACCCTCGCGAGTACCAGATCAGGATTGCTAAAGATAAACCTCCCAAATGAACAAAATTATGTATGAGTTATGTCAATTTCCATTTGCATCATGTGATGGAGATGGGTGAAAAGTTTCAATTTGGATCCAGCTGAACCCAGCTTCTTTCTTCACTTTTCTCTTCTTCATCAACTCTCTGATTCCACCAACATATTCCCACTTTCCGTAATTCGCATAACTATTCGACATCATAACATACGCAAAATCCCTGTCACCTTCCAATTCTATAACCTTCTTCGCCGCCTTCTCAGCCACCTCTATGTTCCCACAAGAAACACACGCCCCAAGCAATGCCCTCCAAGCCGATCCACAAGATTCAAATCCAAGTTCATAAATCATCTTTACTGCACTGTACACTTCACCTTCTTGTCCCATGAGCTTGATCATGCAAGAACAATGCTCAGCCATTGGATCAATCCTATGATCTTTGATCATAGAATCAAAGTACTTGTTTGCAATGTTCAAGGGAATGTTACAATGCCAACAAGCTGATAAAACATTGAGAAAAGTAATTTCATCTGGATGTAAATATTTTTCCTTTTTTAGCTGCTCAAATAGCTGAATCACCTTGTTGGAATCACCGTTGTGAGCATATCCAGAGATCATAGCATTCCAAGTGACTAAATTCTTTCTATGCATTGATTGAAACTGTTTTTCACCTTCCTTTATTTGCCCACACTTGAAGTACATATCAACCAGAGCACTCCCAACAACAACATGCTCATTCAAACCGCACTTCAAAGCACAGCAATGTATCACACTACCCCATGTAATAGCTGGTGCACTTGCTATCCCACTCAAAATACTTGAAAATGTGAACTCATCCATATCAATTCCACTCACGTGCATTTTTCTGAACAATTTGAGAGCTTCTCTTGATCTACTTCTGTTCACATATCCAGTTATTATCGAATTCCAAGAAGATGAATTTGGATTTGGCATTGTGGATAAAATCCTACTTGCTTCTTCTATCTCCCCAAACTGTGCAATGCCACTGACAAGCTCGTTGTATGAGATTGTATCTCGGTTGGGCATGAGGTTGAAAACTCTAAATGCGTGCTCAAGTTTCCCATTTCTCACATTTGCAGCTAAAATTGAGTTCCATGAGATATCATCCTTATCAACCATATCATCGAAAATAAACATAGCATCTGCAGGGAAACCACATTTTCCATACACATCAATCAAGCAATTGGAAACAACAACACTACATTCTACACCAAGTTTCAAAATCTTAGAATGTATAGATTTTGCAACCCGCACTAACCTCAGCTGCCCACAAGCCGATAAAGCAGATGTCAATGAATACGAATCTGCCCAAACACCTGATTTTTCCATCTGAACAAACAAAGTCAATGCTTTTCTGAACTGCCCGGAACGGACATATCCGGAAATTACCGAATTCCAAACAACCACATTAGGCTCAGGAATTTCAACAAACACATTGTGGGCATCATTTAATTCCTCAGACATGACATAAAAATGGATCAAAGCTGATGATACGAAGGCATCAGAATCAAACCCAGATTTCAAAATGTGGGAATGTAGCTGTTGGCCGTGTGAAAACCGACCAGTATTGGTACAAGCACGGGTCAAATGAACCAGAGTAAATGCATTAGGCTTCGAGCCAGAACTGTGCAATAGAGAAGCTTCTGTCAACACTCTTTCTGAACTTACAACACCTTGATCAAGGGGTCGAATTAAACGAAAATTTCTGCTGACATGCTTTGGAAAACTGTGATGAGTAGATGAAGCCTTTGAGCATAGCTTTTCCAACATGAATTCTGCTGTAGCATTTGTTGAGTAGCTTTTTTACACTTGGCTTCGATTTCTTTTGTAACCCTTCAGTGAAGACATGATTTAGGAGCTGCACTTCAATTTGTTTAAATAAGTTCCCCTCAACATTTTTTCGTTTTTCTTCAAATAAATGTAATAAGTGAAAATATTAACTGTGGTATTCTCAAATCAATAAAATATTGTCACTTGTATTAAAAATATAGAATTGACTCACTATTTGGATTTTTGGGTCATGATCCGTTACCAATAGTAGGCATCGTAACGGTATCCACAATGGGCCGGATTAATGACACATGTCCCCAACTGTGGGCCCTCCACCATCAGGGAACACGTGTCACTAATTCGGTCCATTTTGGGTACCGTAATGGCGCCCACTATGGGGCAACGGATCAAATCCATTGGATTTCTATGCAAGTATAATAGTTTTATTTTAATTATTTTGCAATACTGAATCCAATACTCTTGAATCGCTAGAATTTTATTCGCCGTACAGTAAGAGACTTTCAATAAATTTGTTAAGATTTCTAATACTTCAAATTCTAACAATGTGGAATGCTTATTCCAGATTCATTCTTCCGAAAGTTCTCTCTCAAAGAACTCATTGTTATCTACACGTTTAAGAAATGAAATGTCACAAAATGAAAATGAAAATTAAAATTAACAAGAATGCAATAAATACTAATTTATAATTGTATAATAATCGTATAAAAAGTACATATACTTTTACGAGGATATCGTGTATCAACTTCATTACATTGCAAAAGCCACAAAAGAAATATAATCATAATTGCATATGATGGGAAAAAAAAAAAACAGTATTAATGTTACAAATTCATGTTAAAGAAATTGTCCCTTTAATGTATGTGTAGTATCATATTTGTTAGTATATATCTGTAGTAGAAGCAATTCCCACCTGTAACCAATTGGAAGACACTCCATCCAAATTCTTATCTCTTAAATCACAAAGCCTGATCTCAGTGTTGGTTCTTTGGATTTTGTGTTGGCTTTGATTTGTAATGCTGTTGAGAACTTCCCCTTTACCCCATTGTTGTAGATGCAATCTTGTTGAATCTTCATTTGTACTAGTTTTGTTATCCGCCGGGACATTGTCAAGTAGACAAGGAGGCAAGTTGAGGTCAAGCTGGGTCGGGTTCGGGTTGGGATTGGGATTGGGATTAGGAGTAGGTTTCTTGTAGAGCTGTCGACTATTATCGTAGTGAAGATCGTGGAAATTCGGTATAAAAGCATTGTCTACAGAAGTTGTGGTAAGCCAGTGACACCTTTTGTGTCCTCCTAATGCTTGTCCAGACGAGAATACCCGACGACATACTGAGCATTCGTGTGCTTTAGATCTCTTCTTCGAGTATGAATCACGGGATTCTAATGTCAACACATCGTCGTCTTCTGCATCTACGATTGAATCTTGTTCGATAATATTGTTGTTGGGGTTGTCCAATTTTGCAGCAAAACAACCTTTTACCTTCTTGTGACTCGCTCTATGTCCCCCTAATGCTTGATGGGAATTGAAGATTTTCTTACAAGATTTGCATTGGAACATACCTTTGATCTCCACTTGTTTAGCCTTTACAACTATTTCCTCTTTATTAGACAAGGCACAAGATTTGTTAGACAACATGACCAAGCAATTGGCTAGATCTTCTTCTTCACTTGATGCCGAATATCGACCGCGATCATCAAATTTATCGTTCATCTTGATCAACCCCATCGACTTATTCTTGTCTCCATCTTCATCAATTACTTGATAACCCACAAAACGATTCGTCTTGGCTCGAAGATAGTATGGATGCTTGTAATTACCTTCGGAAAGCTTATTCTTGGAGTTTTCTTGATCTTCGCGATTATTTGTCTCTCCCTTAATGTGGGCTCTTGCGTGTCTCTCACTCCTTTCTTGCTTCTCCTCTTCACCGCCATTGACATTCTCCACCATTTCCATGTATGCTCTTAACTAGGCTTCTATAGATAGTTAAACCTTTTGTATGGATCGAAGTTACACGCCAAAGAAAAATAGGAAAAAGACTTGTTTTTGAGTGATGAGTGGTTTGAAGCATGCAAGAGATGGGGTGGGTAGGAGTTGTTATATATAGTGATGATAGAGTAGTGAGTAAATTTGGGGTTGTATTTTGTGAAAAGGGAGTGGGAGGAAGTCCTAGTTTTTAGTTGAATTTAGTTGCTTGTGGATGAGAGGGATAGACTGAGAGAGAAGAGAATTAGTTAAAGAGCAAGGGAGGGGAGTGAGAGTTAAGTGTGTGACAAGTGGAAGGCATGTTTAAGTGGTGGAGAGATTATTTCTAAGCATTGTGGTTGTAGTCAAGCCTCTCAACTTCACTCGTTTACACATGCCTCAAATATAAAAATAATTGTATCTATGTGTTTGGTATATTTATATATTTTGTGTGGTGTGGGGATGGATGGTCATATAACAACCATGTTGGAGAACCATTTATAATGAATTTTAATAGTTTTTAATATAAAAGAAGAGATAGAATAAGTGGAGTTGAGTTGTGGAAATTTATAAATGTGATGATATATGTGGATGTGATTGATTTAGGGAAAAGAAAGAATGTATAAAAAATTGAAAAAACTGGAATAAATATTTTAAAAAGGTACCCTAACATGGGCAATATATAAACTACAGTTTTGCTCTCTTATACACTACAAGTGTGTAGGAAACCATGACACTCCTTAAAAATTCAGTAGTACTGAGTTTCCACCATTGTATAGAAAGAAGATTATCGTTATTCATTTCACTTATCGTAAATTTTAAAAAAATAAAAAATAATAATAATAAAAATTGATGACGTGGCACCCGGTGTCATGGAGTGTGCACACTCTCCTACACACTAGTGTGTAGAAGAGCACCAGCGATATAAACTAATAAAAGTACGAACAATATATTTTAACTCAATATAGGCTGAACTATAAATAAAATATTTGCAATATTACACTTTTAAAGAGCAAAAAAAATTACGAATCATATTACTAAGATCTCATATAATGCGGTGCAGCAACTACTAATACTTGATTCGGGCACGTGTCAAAACTTACTGATCCGGATGGAGAACCTCGGGTCATGGACTGATTGCTTCGACCGTCAGGGATCGACTTGTGGTTTCTCCTTTGGCTGACCTTGGCTTGCCCGCAATGGTTGTTGCTCGACCCCTTCTCCATTCCCACGTGTCGTCATGTTGTATCAACTTGAGAAATTTTATAAATAATTTAAAGAATTTTAGATTAAATAATAATTATATTACATACTAATAAATTGTAAAATGCAGAAAATAGTAATATGAACGAAAGTTATAAAGTCTCAAGTATTATAATAATATTATTAACCAAGTTATAAAGTTGACATTTTCATTTTGAGCTTGAGCCAAAATGTAAATTATTAGCAAGACATATTTGGAACACAGCTCCTTGAAATTAATGACTCCAGTTGGCTAGTCTACTGCATGTCCAAAAGAATTTTAAAAATCACCCTTAAAATTTTCCTTTTTGACATTATGTTTTAAATTTTCTTTTAAAAATTTTTTTTTGAAATTATTTGTGTCTATTATGTTTTGTATTTAAATTTTCCATTTTACGTTAAAAATTTTATTGTGATAAATGATAGCTCCCCCGACCTCTGATCCTGACTCCGTCCCTGATTTTCTTAACCATGCAAGACTATCATGTTTCCTTGAGTGTTGAAGTTCATTATATTGACTTATCTTGTTTGTAAGTTATCATGCTTCCTCAAGTGTAGAGATTCATTATACATATTGACTTATCTTGTTTGTAGGTTATCTTTCTAGGGAAAATTTTCACAAGGATTCAGTATTTGTCATACAAGGGAACAAGGAAAGAAATATGCTAGCCATGAAACTAGGGCCACTTAACTTTGTGGAACTGTCACAGGGCATGAAGTGGGGCGAAATCGAGTCCTTAAATATTGCATTTCAAACAGTTATTAGTAAAAACCAAAGAGATCTCAAGGAATCATCAAAACAGAAGAAAGTTGTTTCTCTCTTGTTTTTCCTATGTAACAACCTGGATTTTTGAGTCTAATGAAATGCTTCAATAGAAAGACAAAACTGAGGGTATCGACGTATAATTAACCTCATCTAGTATCTGATTTTTTGTGTTGCGTCATTTTCCCCTTTTCTACCGTACGGATTTTTCTCGCTGAACCCATTCCGACTGCCTTCCACCTTTTTCGGCTTCTTTCTGAATTTGTGCGCATTACTGTCTATGTTCAGATTTACTTTCGGAGGAGACGAAAAACAGAATGAAGTAGCCACATCCTGCAACACATGAAATAAAAAATATATAGCAAAATTTCACATTTCCATACTGCAGACGTGTTGCAGTGATTAAAGATAGAAAAGGTAACATTTACTTTCAATACAAGTAGCCTTTATACATTATAAAACCAGATATCTAAAAGATGGTGTGCTCTTACTAAAAAGTAGCTAAAAGATATTTAAGAATATGCTTATAGAGATACATACCTGCACGTTGAGTCGGTGAACATTAAAGATGTCTTTCATAGAGTGGGAGTTGTAAGCTTGCATGTAAGACCTGTAGGCGTCTTTAGCAGATTTATTCAAGTAATAATTGTTCGAAACCAGCTTTTCCTGCAATAACAAATATTTACTCATTTCACGATCACTTTATTTGAGAAAAAAGATATAAATAAAACCAAAACAGTTTAACAAGAAATTACCAGGTGAGATTGAACATTCACAAGCTTCTTATCATCAAATTCATATTCTTTCAAAGGCACTTTTGCCTCCTGAAACCGAAACCAACAATTTTTCAGACAAAAGAAAAATGCTGAACCACCTTGTTATTGAAAACTAATTTTTCCAATTATCGAAAAAATTACTAGTAAAAACTAAGGTTACCAGGTGAAAATGTTAATCTACCTTGAGGTACCGAAGGAAAAGTAACTCTTCTGGAATAAGGAAAAGCAAGGCATTCCCTTTTGCACCTTCACCACGTGCTGTTCGACCAACTCTGTGGATATATTCCTGAAAGTAATAATTACATAAAACAACATTTAGGAGAATTCAAACATCATAAATCATGATATCAATTGGAAGGACATTCACACCTTCGGTTCATCCGGAGGGTCATACTGTACAATCCAATCCTACAAGGAAAAACATCGGGATCAATGGCTCTCAACATCTCTCTTTTTTTTTTTTTTTGTGGTGTTGTGAAGGGAGGTACTTTTCTGTCATGAAGGTTAAAAAGAAAAAGCATACCACAGCAGGGATATCAAGACCACGTGCAGCCACATCGGTGCACAACAAGATACCCTTCTCGGCTTTGCAAAATTCAAAAAGGTGTTGGTTCCGTTTCTGTTGCTTTTGCTTTCCATGGATATCAAGACACTCCATCTGAATGTATCTAAGAAGCTCCGCATGAAATTTGACTGAATTGCATGACGAGAAGAAGACCATCACTTTCTTTGACGGATTCCTCTTTAAGAAGGAATACAAAAGAAGAAATCTTTGGCAACTGGAGACAACACAGTAGCCTTGCTGCAACCCTTCGTTGGTGACCTATATATATACTGACATTTAATAAAAATGAAACACAAAGATTCCGGCTTCAAATAAAGGAAAAATCAGTCAATCAGTTTACCCGCTTTCTTCCTTCATCCACATCTATGTAGACAGGAGTCTTTTGAAAAGATAAGCGCGCAAGATCCTCAACCTGAAATAGAAGACATATTTTATTCTTTAAGTCCTCTAAAATAGAGGTGGTTGTTTTAGCACGTGTTAGAGTCTATGGAAAAATGGATTTTTATGAATTTTGATATAATATAGGGGAGAAAATAAGTGGAGTTGAATGGTAGCGATTTGTGTAGTACAAGTAAGTCCCATGAGATATGTGGATGTAAAATATGAGAAGGAATGAGTGGAGTTGAAAAGAATGTATAAAAATTTGTAAAAGTGAATCGGCTAACACGCGCTTAGTAAGCTAAACAAGTTGAAAATAAAAACATCGAACACATTTTGGTCTTTATTCATTCATTCTCTTCATTCGTTCTCTTCATTCGTTATTTTCCAAAATCAACAGGAAATATACTTTTCCCTCTCAATAAATAGAAGGTATTCCATATAATCAGCATAAAAAAACATCAGGCTTGTATTCGTACCTTCTTAGTCTGTGTAGCAGAGAAGAGGGCAGTTTGCCGCTTCTGCACAGTAAGTAACGTCTCAATTAATTCAGAAGCAAGGAAAATGGCTAGCATTATTCATTTCAGAATAGATACACTTAATGGAAATTCAACACAATATTTCCATTATTCAGCAAGTAGATAAGACACATAATTCCATGAGTCTCAAGGGAATGTAAATAGTTAAGAGCAATAGCAGCAAAAGATGGCTTCACTAAAGGCTAATCAATCATGTGTGCAGTGGATGCAATAAATGAGACAACATGTACAAATAATTAATTGACTGAAACAAGGGAATAATTAGCCTTTTTGACTGGACATCATGTACAAAATGCAACTTACTAATAGTTTTTTGGACATCCTAGTAGGTACTCAAGTACTACAGAAATTGAAGATCTCACTTGTAAAAAGGTTGAGGAACTCATGCAAAATTCCCCAATTTATTAAATGGGAAAATTTAATTTGTAGGTTAAATGATTTGACTTGAATTTATTAAATACTACAGATCACCACATCAATAATAGCACCATGATCAACCACATCTAATGTAACCAAAACATAACATAATACAAAATGCGTCCTGTGAGAGAGAGAGAGAGAGAGAGGGTGGCAATGAGATTTTGCATAACTTGGAAAACCAAAAGCAAAAATTTAACTACAATCAAGCTTCATGATATTAATTATAGCTGCAAGTACCTTTGGTAAAATTCTAACAATCTGCTTCATTTCTTCTTCAAAATTTGCTTCCAAAATCCTATCAGCTTCATCAATCACGAGGCACTGCAAGTCCAAAGATAAGTTTTAAAATCAAAGAACTTCTAAACAAGCAATGGGAAGGAGGCAAAAGGTGTAGCTTCCGAATGGTCTAGAGCTTCTTTAGTTTCGATCTTTCAAAATTCAATATTTTCAAAAATTACTTTCAACCACACATTTCTATTCATGTGCCAAATTTTTTGTACTTCTTTATCTTTCCCGTACCTTCTAACCACACATTCAAAAATCGTTTTTCAAAGCACCTCTCAAACAAAAAGTTAAATGTTGTATGATACATATCCTCAAGCACGAACTAACCGCTGCTGCTTCATTAATCATGTTTAGAGTTCTCAAGTCAAAGAGAAGAAATCTTCTCATCCGCCATAATGTTCATTATAAAAGAAGATGCTGTTTTGTATACCTTTGCTTTTTCCAATCATATATATTACTTTCTCAACTGTCATACATGAAAAAGCAAAAATGAGCAAATAAAGCCATCCCAAAGCAGATTACTTAAACCAAATTCTTTGTTAAACCATTGTATTTTATTTAATATTAACGCCTTTCTTCCACCTCTATGATTTTCAATCCTACAAATCCCCACTGGCTAAGCAAATTTCCACTGCCTGAAGCAAAAGTGCAGATTAAGTGTAGTTTTCCCATCAGAATCATTCTCCAAAAAGTTAATACTAATTTCAGTCATTGGTACTCCTTGCTAATTGATTCTAGTGAAAGGAGCCATTCTAGCTGTAGAGAAAGAACCATACGGTACTACTTCAAAAGCGTCTCGTCAGAGAATAATAATGAAGTTTTGACATTAGAACACCCAAAAACAAATGAAATGAAATTGCTTCACACTACAATAACCACAATAGACGTGATAACAATGGCTGTGAGGAAAACTCAGATTTAAAAGTAGTTACTCATCTTTTGTGAAACTTGGTTAACGATAATCGAAATATCGCCAACAACATGTATATCAATCATACCATTAAGCTTTTATATATGAAGCCTTTAGTATTCTGAAGATGGTCAAGAAGACGACCGGGTGTTGCTACTAAAAGATTTACTCCTTTGACAATTCGCTCAGCCTCTGCTCTTCTTGTAGCACCACCAATTGCTAGCCCAAGTGTCTGCGAGTGATTCTTGAGAAGGTCTTTTGCCACAGCATGTGTCTGTTTCATCAAGTTGGAAAATAGTTGAACAGCTTCAACAATGCCATTATATCTCTATAAGAGCATTTCTAATGTGCGGGTGTAAAATACACCCCATAACTACAAATAGTGTAGAGGGGGAAGAGGAACATAGTTAAATTTGGTGTTGAAAAACCTAAACCTCTGTTAGGTTTTCCCACCTTTGAAGGAATGATCTCATTGGTGGAAAATGGTTTTCCCCATGTACAATATATTTAAATCTAAATTTTTTCCCTTATACATTAGATGACAATAGGTTTTCCCCCTTAGTTTATCCCTTTAGGTTTTTTCCCTTTGGCTTTTTTGCCCTAACATTAGAAATGCTCTAATTGAATGATGTGAAGATTGCAAAATTGAGACCTCTATGTATATATCTGATAAATCCAGTGTACAGCCAAATTCTTATCATACATCCCATTTCTTATTTTCTCTTCTTTACTATATTTCTACATCATGTTCTGTATCAGAGTCCTTATCTGCAACGAGATATGTTTATAATAGCTACGAAAATAATGTTAAACATACATCTTAATTCTTATATTATATACCTGTATTGCCAATTCCCTGGTCGGGCAAATGACTAGAACGCCAGTCCCATTGCGAGGCTTGAATTTAGCTTGATACAACAACTCCACAGCTGGTACTAGAAAGGCAAGGGTTTTTCCAGAACCTGTCCTTGCAGCTCCAAGAACATCTTCACCTCCCATCATTGGTGGAATTGCACGTGCTTGAATCTTCAAACACAGAAAATCCATTTTCGGAATATAAATCCTTTCTGCTATTTTAATGTTAATCCAATAAGAAGTAGGACTCTTGGCAAAATATGTAACATAAAGCCTTTCTAGCTTATTTTTGAAGAACTAAAGAGGCGAATCTTAGACACTATAGACAAGAATGAAACTGATAATAGATATGATTAACCAAGAAGTAAATTAAACCAAATAAATATAGATTATATAGAAACATTAGCTAGGGTAACAACTAGTTCTCATCATTTTACCTCTGTCATGTACTTAAAACCAATGTCCTTGATGGCATTCATGGTGGGTTCGGATAAACCGAGCGAATCAAATGCCTCCGTACTCATAATTCCAAACCCAGTTCGTACAGTCATCTCTCTCTTCGCTTCCTCTTCTTCTCCAGCTACTTCCTCTTTTTGCTCCCTCTTCAATTTTTTCTTCCTTTTCTGCTTCTTTTCTCCATCTAATTCTTCTTTCTTTTCTACAGTTTCTTCCCCTTCATCATTGTCTCCGTGGTTCAAGTACTTCTTTTCAGCTTCTTCGGGTTCTGAGTTTTCCGTTTGGAATTTTTTCTGTTTCTTTTTGTCTCTGTTTCTTTTGCGCTTCTTCTTCACCGAATCCATATCTTCGCTGTTTCGAATTTTGTCAATTCCCCCCATTGTTGTCGAAGCCGCTGAGGTTCCAGCAGAAGAGCAGCGGAGGCAAAGTCCCGAAAGGGTTCGGTTCAAGCGTTTGGGGTTCCTCTTCCTCTGGACTGTTAAACCTACCGTTTCTCAACAGCGGGGCTGAAGTGTACCGATACATTGGGCCGAACCGGTCCATTAATTGTTCCAGAGTGCGAGTGCGAAGCCTACGTTGGTTTAGCCCATCTGTGTTTACATTTTTCTACCAGCGGATCGACTTTTACTCTGAGCACAAATCAAACATTAAGGCCTTGTTTGATTGGGGGTTTAGTTGTTCCGCACGGTATTCCGTGTAAAAATATATAGTTAATATTATTTTGGAAAATGTGTGTGTGGTTGAAAATGAGTATGAGGTATACGGAATTGCGTGCGAATTTGGTTAACACCAAATAGAACAAGGCCTAATATTAACAACATATATCATCCCGACCAAATGGAAGTTTTATCTCCCAATGGACAAAAAAAAAGATGTCCGTCTTGTTGTTTATCATTCCATGATTCCGTCTTCACTGCTTATTCTCTTCTTCTTCTCCATTCTCTTGAAAATCTCCACCAATCTTTTGGTCGGAACCATCGTTGGAACAGTATGCTGGTACTATTACTCATTATCATGCATATATGTCTTCTAGTTTTCATCACTATTAGTTTACAAAGTTAGTTTTTATGTGGAAAAGAAGTTTACTTCAACACAATTTTAAAACCTTTTCTACTTAAAAATCACCTACTACAATTTGGTCAGAGTCAAACATCAATATCAACACTATCAAAGCTAAAAATTTAAAATTTAGTAAAATAAAGTTTACCCAAATATAATATTAGGCATAGACTAGTGATTCGGGGACAATTAGACCATGTAAGGCCTAATGTTTTTAGAGATATTAGCAAGGTTGTCATGAATTTTTTATATAAATACTAGATTAACAGGAAAAAATTACATTTGCAATACTAATAACAATTAATTGAAAAGGACTAGAATACCCCTCAAGGAAAATAGACCAAGACAGCTTACGAGTCCTATGATTTGACCAAAGGTTTTCACATCAGTGTTGTGCCTTCTTCTCCAACCCATTCTTGTATGCCTCTCTTCCAAATTGGTGTGATAAAAAAAAAAAGCTTACACCAGCGATTTGTCATTGTTTTTCGGCGAGAGAACTGAAGGTTACTTGAAGATAGAGTTGTTCTCTTATACCCAGTAACTTGTTATGAAGGTTAGCAGGCAAAACTCCGTTCACGATGACAAGCCCGTAAGTTCGCTCAAAAACTTATATTTTCCTTTTTCTAACCTTAAAAAACATGAATAGAGTATTCAACGTGATATCATTGTATCATTAAAAAACATGAAGCATCATCAAAATCGATCAACGTAGTCAACGCGAATTAAAAACAAATTGTATCATTTCACAGTAACACATAGTAGGTGATATCATTGTACTGTGACTTATGATTTCACTAATCACAATTTGATTTCCTCGTAATGAATCATCAAGTGAGTTTCTTCTATACGATCTCGTCTATCGTGAAATAAATTCGTTACAATATATTCATTTTATTTTATGACAACCCTTTATTACAATGCATCATTTGTAGTAATGTTCAAAGGATCATCGTAAATATGGAATACTCTAAAATTTTAATCGATAATAATGTCATTCAAGGGATTATCCAATGCTCGTAAAGCCATTAAAAACAAAACATATATAATATACAATATCAATATCGCCATTAACATGTCCAATTTCTAGCGTACATACTGAACTAAAATTTTGTCTTCCACAATTTGAGTATTACAGGCTCTAAAATGGCATTTATTTCAAAAATCATTTAATTTAATGCTCAAAAAAATTTGATTGCAATACTTATATATTGAATGGCCACGAATGATCCGGACTTCATTAGCTACAACTACTGTAATAAATTGCTTTCATTTATAGGACCATTTCGAGCAATAAAAACCGATTCAGCAAGAATTTATTTCAACTACAAAAGTCAAGAAACAATGAAGTGGGTAAGGTTGTGTTTGGGTAAAGCCATGCGGATAAAAAAAGGGTTACGTTTGGCGCCAACAAAATGGAGGGAACAAGAGGGAGAATGAATTTGTTCACCCTTCTTTTGGAGGGTGAACGTTACCCTCCTTGTGGAGGGTCAAAAATAAAAGTAATAGTTCAATGAATATGAAATTTTTTGGTTCCGTATTATTCTACTCGATGAGATTTTTCATATGAGTACAATCTTGATATATAAATTTTGAATACATTAAAAGCTACTTATTTGACACAAAAATAAGCTGATTATCACTAAAATAAATAATTTTTAATGTAATCAAAATTTATATATCAACATTATACTCATATTAAAGATCTCGTCGAGTAGAAAATACGGAGCGAAAAAATTTCATATTTATTGAACCACTATTTTTATTTTTGACTCTCCATAAGGAGGATAATGTTGAACAAATTCATTCTCAATAAGAGGAATTGCTTGGGTCTTCACGTGTTCATTTAATGCAAGAACGGTGGGATATGACATGCATTAAAACCTTGTACTCATTCATGTGCATTAAAAATGCCGACAAATGCACATGGGCAAGGATAATTTGGGCATGCTACAATTTTATTTGTTAGTCTTGCAAATTGAAAAATTATTGGATCTTCTTGCAATTGCAAGTCTAAACTTGCATATATTTGCTAATGCCCCATGTTTTTATTTTGGAGAAACCCCTGAAGAAATTAGGTTAAACCATGCTTTGCATTTACAATTTTAAAAAATAAGGTAAAATTAACAAAATTTTGAGAATCAAGTATTTTCGGGACTTGATTCGTGCGTATTAGGTGCTCACGATCATGTAGATATATATGTTATGCGCGATTGCCTAATTGAAATATGGGTTTTCACCCAGATTTCTACCATGTGATCGAATAGGGTAAAATCATGCGGTTGCATAGCTTTGTTAATTTTCTTTATAGCTTTTTTAATTTTTATTTATACATAGAGGGTGTAATGCATTACAAGAGAGTGTAATGAATTACATGTGTGTAATGCGTTGCAACAATGTGCAACGATTTACAAGTGACATGTAATGAATTACACGTGAATAATCCATTACATAGAGGGTGTACTTGATTACAAGAATATGTAATTACTGTGTTAATAAATTACATAGGGTGTGTAATTCCTGAGTTCCATTTTCAAAAAAAAAAAAAAGAAAGTTGCACCATGCGATCACACATAATCGTACTATGCGATCGCATGACAAAAAATTGGGCATCGCACAATTTTGTTCTATGCGATTGTGTAGAGTTGTACTATATAATTAGGAGCTTGATTTTTATTATTAAGTTCATTTCACCTTATTTTTTGAATTTTGCATATTCCATTCATGTATAAGTGTAAAGATCACAAAATAAGTTGTAGAGTAGTAAAATTAGACAATTCCAAGCATGCGAGCGTGCGATCACATATGTAATTTGGGCTTTTGTCCATTTTTGGCCTATATGATTGCCGAGACTTTGTCTAGGGGAAAACACAAACCATCTCCTAGACTGATGTGGACATCCTCTCTCTCTCTCTCCTCTCTCTAACTGTATAAACCCGCTTGTGACTTTCTAAACATGTTTGTTGAAGAAATCTAGATGAAGAATAATTGTGAGAGGTAAAATTTGCAGATGAAGATTAGAGATAAACAATGGAGAAGATATGGAAACTCTGATTCAATATTAGGAATGACTTCTTAAAATACAATGCAATGACAACTGGTCTATATCAACCACCCCTAAGGACCAAAAGGGAAAAGTACTAATAATAGGAGGACTAAAGCTAAAATATCAATATTCTTTACATCCCCCCCTCAAGTTGGAAGTTATATGAAAATATAACTCCAACTTGAAAGCTACAACTAAAGGAAAAAAACATATACGAAAGCATGTAAATTTTGTAGTCGTCCCTTGAAGCTTAGCTGTCCCAATGGAAGCACCAATCAACTCTCGAGATAGAGGATAAACTGCATGGGCTGGATACCATGCTTTCCAAGAACTGGAGCCATCCACTGCCAGTAGAGTCAATCAAACAGCTACAATCAGCTGCAAAAGCCATTTTGGCTTCAATCGTCGGTATTAAGCTACAATCAGCTTCAATCAAAAAAGACAGCTTCTATCAACTACCAAAGCCATTTTGGTTTCATTTCATCATTCAGGTCAGCTACCGTAAGCCGAAAAAATCCAATAAAATTAGCTAACATGCTAACAGACCCATCTCCGGGCCAAAGTCATTATCAAAGCACAATTCGTGCCAAAGTCGTAATCAAAGCACAATCCGTGCCTTCATCTTCCATAAATTGAACGTCACATCCTTGCAACGCCAATCAATCCGTCACCCTTTGGCAACGCCAATCAATCAATTAAAACCGGTAATTAACCAATTGCTAAAAAAAGATCACCATTTTCTTTGGGCGGAGACCCTGTGAACTAATCAAAGATCACACCAATCTGTGTCAATTTTAATTCTTCTTCATTTGTTGGCCCCAATCAGCCAACAAGGCCATCAAGGGCCATAATCAACATGTAAAATCAGCTACCTCCAGCTGATTACGCCATCCATGGCTACATGATTTTAGTTAAAACAGCTATATCCAGCTGAAAAAGGCGTCCATGACCTCAAATTTCGGTAGAAATACAGCCTCAACCAGCTGCCAAGGCCATTTATGGCCACAAATCATCAACACAATCAGCCATCAATTGCTGCACCAATCAGAAAAAAAAATAGCTACAAAGCTGTACAAATAATCCAAGTAGTCGACCACACTTCCAATTACCAACCATATTCAGTCACCGAGACTCATCAACATATTCATCCCAATGGATTCCTTTCTTTAAACACAAGCATTGCATTATTCAACCTTGTCCAATTTCCATCAACTTCATTCTTGTCCAATTTTCACTAATATCAATTCTGTGCTCCATTCAAGACCAAAACACACAATAATAACAACACATGATATATGTTGAATCCAAAACATCATAAATCAATTCAAAATTTTCAATGTTAGCAGAACTCAGAAATTGGATGAACAACTATTTTCCTTAGTTTCTAAACCACCTTCAATTCCATGATTTCCATCCTAATCATCAATTATCTAATTGAAGCAAACGGAGCTCTAGTGTAGAGGACGTATTGATTACCATCAAATAGCCTCCATCTCCCCAATCTATCAACAATCAGACTTCATCAACCTAGAATTTTACCAGTTATATGAACTGCCTTTTATGTGTCAATGGTGTTCTTCCTCAACCTCCAGAAATTCAATTCCATCGTTGAGACTCAAAGGAGTAGTACCCAACACAAATCTACGAGAAGCATCAACGAGTTTGGCTAGGCACTTTTAACGAAGAAGAAGACTCCTCCAGAGCATATAACGTCGCAGTGCAGCAATTCCGAGGCAGCGACGCCGTCAGCAACTTCAAATCGTCGTCTTAGACAGCCGATCGAGAAATCAAAATGAACAATACGAGATCTAGATTTACCAAATTCCTAACCCCCAAATCAATACCTCATAATCAACTAAGATCCTCTCGATCAGAAGAGATCCAAATCCAGATAGTTGCTCAATCGAACCTCCGACCGATTTGTTAAGATCCAGAGTGACAAACACATTATCAAACGCAAAAGCTGTGCTGCAACTAGAATTCTAGGGCAAAACTATAGAGAAAATTTAGACGAGTTTACAATTTCTAGAGAATCAATTCTCTCGGATAAACAGAAACGAGAACAGAGAAGACACCTTTTGATGAATTTTTTTTTTATATTCCTTTTTTTTCATGAAGAAATCGAGAACTGAGATTATTGTTGAAGATAAATTTTGAAGAAGAATTGAGATGAAAAACTGAAATTGGGCTTCAATTTCAATGGAACCGAAAAATTTGATGAACATCTAGAAATAAAAGTTTTGTTTTATTTTTCTGATTTTTTTTTTTTTGGAATAGAATCGAGAAAAACTACACTAGATCTGGACTACACCATCTGAAAATGGAGGCATGATGTTTGAATTTATACCTGCTCTGATACCATGAAGAAATCTAGATGAAGAATAATTGTGAGAGGTAAAATTTGCAGATGAAGATTAGAGATAAACAATGGAGAAGATATGGAAACTCTTATTCAATATTAGGAATGACTTCTTCAAATACAATGCAATGACAACTGGTTTATATCAACCACCCCTAAGGACCAAAAGGGAAAAGTACTAATAATAGGAGGACTAAAGCTAAAATATCAATATTCTTTACATTTGTGTTGTTTTTGTGACTTTTTAGACCCACTTGTAACTTTTTAAAATTCATTATGACTTTTCTAAACCCCTATGACTCTTTCTAGAACTTGCTTGAGATTTTTTTAATACTATTAGTGATTTCTAAAATATATGAGTGATTTTTTTTATAATTCGTGTGAGACCTTTTTTCTGTGGTGATTTTATGACCTTTTTCGTATGGTTTTTTTAGAACCTGAGCCTGTGACTCTTTTAAACCCATTTGTGACCTTTTTGAATTAAAAAATAAAATAAAATAAAAAAGAAAAAAAGTCAAACGGCAAACTTTACCATCACCCGGGATTCCCGTGAACTATCGCTCAGGTTTAACAACGTATTGTTCTTTTAATTTCTTTTCTTTATGGTGTTTTTGTTGCAAATTTAAATCTATAGCAGGGTAGTTTTGTCATTTGTGAATATCCTTTTTCTGAGTTCCTGCAGTATACTTGATACGAATTTCACCAAAGATTGCAAAATTATATTTGAAAATTTCGTAACTATGGATAACTAGAACTGAGATCAACAAAGTAGTAAAAGATAAATATTTGTGAAACGCGCGTTTGCCTACAAATGGTTCTCTAGAAATATTGATTTATAACAAAGGGTATCATTTGCAATCAAAGATATTTGTGAGGGAAGACCTTAGAAACAAAGCATAGGGTGAAGTGTTGAGTACACCAATTTTAGAAAGAAAAATACAATTCTACCCTTCTAAATGCACTTTCTTCAAAAAAAAAAATTTCCCGGAGGCTATTCGGCCTGATGAGACCAGCCTCATCAGGCCGAACACAATTTTTAAAAAGAAAGAAAGAAAGAAAGAAAGAAGGGGTGTGTTTGGAAAGAACCTCGTCTCACCATCATTCATCAATTTATTGATGGAAGTTGCACCAATTCTTCTTCTCCCGCGTGGAAGTCGCACCAATTCTTCTTCTCCTACACGTCTTCCTCTTCTTCCTTTCTTTCTTTCTTTTTTCTCCCCATTTTCTTCTTCTTCAATTCCTTTCTTTATCTTTATCTTTTTTTTTTGCGGTGTTCAACCTGTGCAGGCCGAACACCACATAAAAAGAAAGGGTAAATTTGGAATAAATTTAACAGGATAAGTAAAATACAGTAAACTACCACATTGGTATTTCAAATAACACAATCTTGCTATATTGATATTTAAAATAGCATCGGCGGCACTAAAGCATTTAAAATGGTACATTCAAGCACATCCACCCCTTTTCCACACCTCCTGCCAAACACTAAATAATATTTTCTCGAATTTTCTTGATTTTTTTCCTTCCAGTCCCCAAATTTCATACCCTAACCCCTTCTCGTATCTCTCTCCCTTCTTACTACTGCTAAGGCAACTAGCAACTGCTAACTGCTTAGCAGTAAGTAGCTTAGCAGTAGCTGGCAGTAGGTTGCTAAGCCGCTTGCTATATTTTGCAAATTGTTTACTAGCAGACTGCAAACTGCTTAGCGTTTGCAGCAAGTTACTGCTACTGCTAAGTAGTTTCCAACTTAGTAGCAATAAGAAAAGAAGCATGTTACTATATATATATATTTGCTCATGCTTTGTAACTAAAAAAGGCACAAACAAAAAAAAACAAAGAAAGAAAAGCTCCAATGAAATGATAAGCTAATTACATTTCACAGGTATGGTCATCACAAAAAAAGGAAAAGCTCCAATGAAATGAGAAGCTAATTAAATTTCATATTCTCTTAGTTACCTTACCTGCCCTACCCAAAGAATCGTTGGTGTGTCATGGGCGGATTTACAGGGGGCACTGGGGACAGTTGCCCCCACTGTAAATTTGAAAATTTTCCTTGATAATTGTAGATTTTATGAGATGTACTCTCATAAGATAGTGTATATATATATATATATATATTAATGTTTTCCATAAAGAGTGAGTAAAGCTCAAGTGGTCTAGCAGTACAGTTACTTTTTACCCCACAATAGGGCATGGGTTCAACTCTCCAAGGCTCCAACATTACATATTTTTTTGTTTTCATCACAAAATTGTTCAGTTAATTCTTAACCTTTACTATCTATACCAAATTAGTTTTAATACAATGTTTTCAATCTCCCACTTTTATCGAAGATGAATAAAATTACATATTTCGTTCACTTAATAATAATAAAAAAATTAAAAAAGAAACGAAATAACTTCAAAATGTGATGGAAAAAAATCTTGTGTCAGCGTGTTTGCCTTTGAGCCCCCAAGAAACGAGCCTAACAATTGTGTACATTAATATCTACCGTTTTCAAAAAAAATTTTGCCCCCACTTAATACAAATCCTGGCTCCGCCCCTGTGGTGTGTGCTTGAGGGAAAGAGAGAGGAACGGGTTAGGGCATGAAATTTGGGGGCTGCATTGATGTTAAGGAAAATGGAAAGAAAAAGAATTAAGAAAATTCAAGAAAATATTATTTTAATCAGTGTTTGGCCGGTGGTGTGGAGTGGGGATGGATGTGCGTGAATGTGCTATTTTAAATGCTTTAGTGTCGCCGGCGTTACTTTAAATATCAATATGGTAAAAGGGTATTATTTTAAATACCAATGTGGTAGTTTACCGAAGTAAAATATGTGGATGCATTTAGTCTCACCCCAAAGCGTATTTGCCAGGGGAAAACTTTAAGGGTGTGTTTGATTGCAAACCCGGAAAATTGTTGAAAAGAAAACGTTTTCCAGGTAAATGAATTTCGGGAAATTTTTTTTTAGGGAAAATAGTAGTTGTAGGTGTTTGATTGGATTAATTTGAAAGGTAGAAAATGATATTGTTTTCCTTGTTTTTGTGTTTTTTTCTAAGAAATTTGATCATTTTTCTTATCTTTATGGTTAAAGTAAATTATCCATTAAAAAAAAAAAAGAGTCAAACTTTTCGCGGAAAACAAAAAGCACATCTCCCCCAAGAAAAACGTTTTCCTCCAAAATAAAAAAAAGAACGGAAATCGAAAAAGCTGAAAAATCTTATCCAAGAAAAAAAGTGCAATCAAACAGCCAAGTAAGGAAAAAAAGGCTATCAAAGGAGTTTTCCTAAAAAAAAAAAGTTGAATCAAACACACCCTAACATATAATTTCAAAATTTTGTCCCCATTGGCTTTTCCCCAAGAATTGTATTTGTTTGCAAAATATTTATAGGTTCAAACATCAACTCACAAATTTGAAATTTTGTGTGGCTTATTACATTTCCTTTCGCAATTTAGCTTATAAAGTCACCTATATGGCTATATGTATATTTGGTATTTCTCCACAAATAAAGGCCTTTCTCCACAAAAATCTTTTGTAGGGAAAGGTAAAAAATCTTGTAGTGAGGATAGGTCAAAAAGTTGATGAAGGATGAGTGAAATATCCAACAAAGGTGATAGAAGATCAAAATATATCTCCCTACAAGCTTTGCAACTGCATGGTTCAATTCAGGGACGATCACTTAAGAGAAATGACGAAAAAGCATAAAACAGGCAAAAAGTTGAGAGGTAGAGTCATAGTTAAAATCAAATGATCACTTAGTAATTTTGATCCAAGAGATCGCTTGAAACATTTTTTGTTGAGCAAATTGTACCAGACGATTGCTTGGTACTTCAACCAAGCGATCCGAAGAGATTGCTTGGTTCAAAATTACATCACTGCAGATTTTCGAACTAGCATGATTGTTGATGATTTGATCTGACTATTAATGTTAAATACTTTGTATCATTTTGTATACATTGGTTGGAAGTTTGTAAATCGAGACTATATATTTTACTTGTAACACTACAACAAAAAATCAGAGATCACGAATTGTATGTATATTATTTCATTAATTCATTAAATTCGATTGTGTTTTAGTTCTTGGAAGATAAACTTTGAGTTGCTTAAAACTTTTCTTTCATTAATTTATAGGCTCGATTGAAATCCTAAATACCATTTTCTGTATAGCCCATTAAACACTCAAAATAATTAGTGGTGACAAATATTGTTTGAGGACAACGATTAGCTGATCCAGCCTCTTTCTTCCTCTTTGGATTTTACTTTGATTCTTCTCCATAGCCTCTTTCTTGTTACTTAGATCTTTTGTTGTTTGATCCCTCCTCCACTTTGTTGTGTTCAACATCCAAAATACCGTTTTCCTGGAATTTCAAAGGGAACTACGATCTATCTTCAAAACTTCATTGCTAATTAACAACATTTTAACTCTATATCTAACCACCATTTCATTCACAAAAAATGCCACTCCACCACCACAACTTCACAAACGAAAACAACCAAACAAGATCAGAAAAGAACCACTAATGAAATCAAATAATTTCCCGCAAAAAAAAGAAAAAAGAAAAAAAAGAGAGAATTAAGGATGAGGAGGAGAATCAAAAATCTATATATTTTCCGCCATGCAGTTACATGTATTTTTTAATAAAAGTATAAAAAATGCTATATATTGCTGGGATTAATCTTGTCTTGCTAGAATTAATCTAAGTGTCCATACAATTTTTTGTGACACCTACCACGCCCTAATAGGGGTGTGGACAAAATCAATATATTGTTCCCCAGAAAGGGGGCACTCTAATTAGGGTGTGGTAGATGTCTAAAAAAAATGTATCGACATCTAGCATGACTTATATTGCCAAAAAATAATTAGACGAGGTCATACCATCATATATAGCAACTAATTATCACGTTAAAAATCAACAAGTAGCATTGAATGGGCTTGAAAAATGATTTTATTTTTTCTTTTTTTTTGGTTATCTTCATTTGAAGATCTATGCAGAAAATTAGAAAAAAGTGACATCCAATCAAAAAAAAAAAAAAAGGAAATTCTTATATCTTTTTTTTTTAATTAGAAATTCTTACATCTCAAAATTGAATATTTGGTTCAAAGCGCTAGCATTGAAATGTCACGCAAACTGTCCTCGCCGGAGTCATCGCGGGACTGTGCATGTCTGACTTGGTTCAACCTTCCGCAGATTAACCGGAGAGCCCTTTCCCACCGCGCACCGCCATTTGCACCACCATCAACAAGTTGGTTGTTCATGATTATCTCCCTCACCCGAAAGAAGAAGAGTGTTAGATCATGCAAAATATCTGTGCAAACTTCACTAAGTGGTCGAATGCTGAAGAAAAATTTAAGCACAAAAGGCCATAACAAGGCGATAGTCGCTGGAATTAGGCTGTGAGAGGCGGCGCCGAGGCTGAGCTTTGCTAGAATCACCACTTGTAACCCCATGTTTTTTAGTACAAATGCGGACCGTGGGAAGAGTTCATTAGAGGGACGTTTGGAAAGCGACTTCTGCGGTCCTTATATTCTACCGATTTCTGCGGTCCTTATATTCGACCGATTTCTGCGGTCCTTATATTCTACTCTATTTTATTTTATTTTGTTTTTTTAAGGTAATTACATCTGCCATGCATGTATTCAGTAAATTAACATAAAGTAAAATGTGAAATAATAAAAAGACAGAGAATTTATTCCATAGATGTAGATGTAATGTGTACTTCAACCTTGTCCATAAGTTTGATACCTTACGTTAATCATAAGAGTAGCATCAATGTTACACCCTCAATTGGATCCAACTTGGCATGATTTTAGAAGATAAAGATACATATAACAAAAAATGGGCCCGCTACTTTCTATTTATTAATCTACATTTGTCTACTTTTTTCCCACACTTTTTTCATCATTTCATTTGCAATGTTTAAAATTCACATTCAACTTAACATCTTTCACTATTATTTTATCATTATTTTTAAATTTATTTCTCTCTCCCTTCTCTTTCCACTTTTCACTCTCTTTTTTTTCTACACATCTTTCTATTCATTAACAAGTAAAATAATTATTTTTTCTCTATCTTGTTCCTCCACATTATCTCCCCAATTCACAGCCCTTTGGAGATGCTTAGACCATCTCCAATGCAGGAATGAATTGTCCTGGCCGTGCAGTAGAAAGAGAGAGGAGAGAGAAAGGAACAAAAGATTATTTTATTTTAAAAGTGAATGGAAGGAAGTGTAGGAAAAAAAGGAAAAGTAAAAAAGAAGAGAAAGGAAGAGATAAATTCAAAAATAATAATAAAATAGTAGTTGAATAATTTTAGACGGACGTCTATATTTGGACGTGGTAAGGGAATCAATGAAGAAAAAGTTCAGAAAAAGTAGGATAATTGATAGAAAAGTGATTAAAAAAACAAAAAATTAAAAAAAGTGGGCCCTCAATTTTTTTCCCACTTCCTATCTCTCTCTACTCTCTCACTCCACTGTAGCGTCTGACAAAGGAGGGCAATTCATGCCCACATTGGAGATGATGTGGAGTAGAGAGAGGTAGAGAAAAAAATGATCATTTTAATTGTAGGTGAATAGAAAGAGGAGTATGAAAAAAATGAGAAGCGAAAAATAAAAAGATGAAAGATATAGAAATAAATTCAATAATAATAATAATAAAATAATAGTAGAATAATTCTAAATGAGCGTTTAGAAATATATGTGGCATGGGTATCTATAAAAAATGGAAAAAAAAATAAAATAATTGAAATAAAAGTGATTAAAAATTTTAAAACTAAAAAACGTGGGCCTACTATGTTTCCCTCTTCCTATCTCTCTCTACTGCACTCCTTTGGCAATTAACATCGGCCAATGCAATCTCCAATGCAATCCTCCATTCCATCCTACTAGTTGGCATGCCATTTTTCCAGAGAGAGATAGATACATGAAAAATTGTAGGTCCCACTTCTCTCTCTTTACTTGTCTTATTTTCTCATTTTTTCCTTTTTTTTTCATGGCTTCCCATGCTACTTCCACATTTCTACATCCAACTTTACACTTTCTATTATTATTTTATTATTATTTTTAAATTTATTTCTACCCCTCTCCATTTTTTCCTACACATCTTAAAGCTTTTTATCTTGAGTTAAAATAATTTTCTCTCTCTATATCTCTCTTCCACATCATCCTTAATATCTAATTTTGCAATAGAGATGCTCTTTAGGAATAAAATTAAATATAATTATTAGATTCTTTCCAATCCTCTACAGCCTCGTTGTTTATAATTTATATCTATATATATATAAAAGCAGCCTTTTTTCCCTCCAAAACACATTCCTAATTTTTCCCGCCTATTGAATTTGCCTAATATAAACTTCTATCTATATATAGAATAATTTTTATATATAGAAAATGAGGTTTTTTTCTTATTATATTTTTTATTGTCGTAAATCCATTTTCCCGCTTAAAATAAACTCTCTTTTTATTTTTTCTTTCCTAATCCATATCCAACTCTCTTTTATTTTTTTCCCTAATATATTAATATTAATGTATAGAGATTTTATTTAATTATTTCTACCCTACTTTACCCCATCTCATAATATCTAAATATTCTCTCTATCATTTCCTCTCTATTTTTTTATTTTTTACGTATAAAACATAATAATTTGTGATTCTATTTTCTTTCGAAACATTGAAAGCTTTAAAACAAGTATACTATCAATATATAAATTTTTATTTTTTAAAAAAAATTAAAATTTACCCCAAGTATATAAATTAGTACCCAACTTAAATATAAATTGATATTAATATAGATTAATGATTACTGATGTAATAAGATTAAAAAATTTTGATAATTTGTTATGACACTTAATTAATGTTTGTGCGTAAAATTCAAATATAATAAGATATTTCATTATTTTGCACTTTAACATCCAAACTTCAATAACAAATTACAAATTTAATTTGTTACCTCATTAGCTTTTGTTATTATTAGTTATAATTTAGTTTATTGGGAAACGTATTATATATTTTTCTTCAAATATTACAAATTTCAATTTTTTTCTATTTTTTCTATCAAATCTTCAATTAATATATATTTATGTGCCGAACAATATAAGGGTGTTCCGAGAATTGAAATGAATTTTTAACTGATTGTTTTTTCATAATTTTGGTATTTAAAAAATAAAATTATTTAAAATTAACAGTTTTTACTAAGATTTAATTTTTATGCCATAAAAAATTACCATTGATTAAATTTTTGCATAAAAATTCAAATAAAGGTTTAACATTAAAATTAAAAAATAAGATTAGAAATAATTAATTATTTTTGTAAATAATTAACTAAGAAAAAAAAATAATTAAAATTAACAATCCTACTAAGATTTAATTTTTTTACACTACAAAATTACGATTCATTAAATTTTTACACAAAAATTTTAAAAAAAAACTTACCAGCACCTGGCTCAAGTTTGAGACAAAATTCACTACTATGATCCCAAATGGGTACTAAAAAATTTAAAAACTAGGTTGGACCCAATAATTAATTTTAAAAACAATCAATTGTTTCTATAAATAATAAGCTAAAGAATAAAAGTTAATTAAAATTAGCGATTTCTATAAAATTTAATTTTTTGTGTGATGAAAAATTACAATTTATTAAATTTTTACATAAAAATTAAAATAAATATGTAACATGAAAATTAAAAACTTAGCTTGGACCTTTTATTAATTTTAGAAAGAATTTATTATTTTTAAAAATAATAATTAGCTAATGAATGAAAATTAATTAAAATTAGTGATTTCACTAAAATTTAATTTTGATGGGATAAAAAATTACAATTTATTTAATTTTTAAATAAAATATTAAAATAAATGTATAAGATCAATTTATTGAATATATATTTATATCTTTTAAATTTCAAGATATCTTTTCAACTGTAAGATATTTTTTAAATTGGATTCATATAATTCTTAAAATTATGGCTATCAAGCCAATTTGGAACTAATTATTTCTGAGAAATAATTAAATTAATTACAAAAATTAACTATGATTATTTAAACTATTATTAATTAAAATAATAAATTCTATTGCCAATATTTAGCTAGACATGGGTTTAGTGGGCAAAGATTGATAAAAATTAATTACATTGTTAAAAGGAAAAATATAATTAATTTAAAAACTAAGAAATCATTAAATTCTTTGAGGTTTTCCTAAAAATGAAAAACAAAACCTTTAAATTGTAATATATCTTTTAAATTACAAGATTTCTTCAAAATTAAATTCATACAAGTCTTAAAAGTGATGGTATTAAAATAGTTATTTTATAAATAATTAATTCCTTTCATAAATAATTAGCTAAAAATAATAATTAGTTAAAATGAATTCTATTACAATTAATTAAAATTAATACTATTACAATTAATTAAAATTAATACTACTGTTAAGATTTAATTGGACTTGGTTTTCCTAGGCGAAAATAGACATGGTTTCGTTGGACGAAAATTAATAAAAATTAATTATATTTCCAAAACAGAAAAATGACATTAATTAAAAAATAAATAACGATTAAAATTAATTCAACTGCCATTGTAGACTGAATTTTTCCTAATTTTCCTAAAATAGAAACATAACTTTATCTCAAAAAATGAAAAATAATTAAAATTAATTACATTGCTACATGAAAGAAAAATATGCTTATGAAATTAATTTATCTTTTTATGTATTTTAACATAAAGTTAAGTTAACACCTATAAGATTTTTTATTCTTAGAATTGGGGTATTACATCTTATTGTAAAGTAAGTCGGCCGATATTAAAATGACTATCATAGAAATAATGAATTCTTTTCATAAATAATTAGCTAAAAATAAAAATTAATTAAAAATAATTATATTACGATTAATTAAAATTAATAATATTGTTACAATTTAATTGGATTTGGTTTCAATAGGCAAAAATTGACACAATTTCGTTGGAAAAAAATTAATCAAAATTAATTATATTGCTAAAACAGAAATATAACATTAATGAAAAGATAAATAATAATTATAATTAGTTACATTTCTATGGTTAGCTAGATTTTCCCTAAAAAATGAAAGACATCTTTTTACATGCAAGATATCTTTTTAATTGTAAAATATCTTTAAAATTATATTCATACAATTCTTAAAATTACGGTTAAAATACTAATTATTTAGAAATAATAAATTATTTCTATAAAGAATTAGCTAAAAACAAGATTTTATTAGAATTAATTATACTACAATTAATTACAATTAATTATATTTCTCAGATTTTATTGGATATATTTTCATTGGATAAAAATTGAGATAGTTTTATTAGACAAAAATTAATCAAAATTAATTAAATTGATAAAAATGGGGAAATATAATTATTTCAAAAAATGAAAAATAATTAAAATTAATTAGATTGTTACCGGAAAGAAAAATGTGCTTATGAAATTAATTTACCTCTTTATGCATTTTAAAATAAAGTTAAGTTAACGCCTATAAAATTTCGGATTATTACAATTGGGGTATTATATCTTATTGTAAAATAATTCGAGTGATTATTAGTCCCTAATTAACTTTATTTACTTTTTCAATATCATTTTTTTTGAAAATATGCTTTTTTTATTCTCATATGTTTTTGTATTTTCTATCATATTTCTTTTGAGTTACAGTTGACGACAAATACTAATTGTTTTGTATAATTACGGGTGTTTCAAAGGATCTGCTCCATTTTTTTCTTTTTTTAAGTAACAAGCTCCAAAAATAGGTATTCAAATAGCAATGATTTTTTATTTTGATGCACTCGAACCAACAATTATATAATAATTTTTGGTTCAATATATCGCTTTCGCTGGGGAATAAATCTAAGAATTCTTATTAAACAATTGGCTATCACCTCAATCAATTATTGAAATTATAAGACTCAATTAGAATATTTTAATTGGCTTTCAACTATATTAAATATTTATCTAAATTTCTGTCTCCTAAATAAATATTAAGAATCCTACTTACTTTAATTATTTATTTTATTATTTTATATTGAATTTTCCCTGTTGATGTTTTATTTTATTTTTAAGTATAATCAGTTAGATTGTATATTTTATGTATTAATCACATATATTTCAATTTATTTGTCTTATCCAAATTAATTTAAATGTTATATCAAATCATTCAATATTTAATATGTCGAATATGTTAAATTAGTAAGTTTATACCTAATATGTTAATATATGTGTTTAATATATTTAGAATGTATTTATTAAAGAAATAAAATGTCGAAACAAAAGTTTTGGATTAAACTATCACGATGGCGCATTGACACGGATGAGAATTTTCTGGCGGGGCGGGGCGGGAGACGGCATGGAAGTTTGTAATTCTTATATAATCTGCTCAACCCAGTACATGAGGATGGGTCGGAACGAGAATAAGTTGTTTCAGTGAGCGATAATTTAGGGTATGTCAACTGCCATCGACTACATTGTTGTTTTTAATTATAATATATCTTTATACTGATTATATTTCATAATTAAAATTTTAAAATCATTATTTACATATTAATTATTAATAACATACATCATACTGATGTATAATAATTAATATCTCTCAAAATTTATAATTGCATATAATAAAATGTAAAATAATTTTAAAGAAAAAATTATGAGCTCTAAGAATGTTGGTAGAGTTATTTTAGTATGGTTATTTTAATAACTATAACATTTAATGTCATTTTATTTTGGGTTTACATAAGTAGATTAATCTTCTGATGGCAAAATGTAATCTATTATGACAATTCCTTGTCACGATTATCATCCCATGCAAAGCACGTGTGTAAATGTTAATTAAGTTACTATTATATGGAGAATAGTAAATAAAGTTGTGTGGATTTTCGTGAGTTGCTCCTTGAATATTTGTAAAATGGATTAGTATGAAATATAGGGAAATTCTATCGAAATTTTTATGGAATTGTTTCAAGTTAAATTCTTTAAGTTTATTGTTGTAACTCATTCTTTTTTAATTATTTTTTTAAATTTTATGTTAATATTATTAACATCTATCAATAACGTTATTAGTTGAAAATTTTATCCCCCGTGGAACGCACTGTTGAAACAGCTAGTATAAAGAATAAATTCGTTTTCAAATAATCCAGAATTTGAAAAGTAAAGATGGATGGAGGTCAATTTTGTGTACATAGGTACGTTAAATAGATAACTTTGGTAATGGTTATTGAAAATTTAATGTAACTATAAAACATTCACTGAAATTCCAAAATTTTCATATTAGTGACTCCCATTTATTTATACCTTCATCATTGGCATATTTTCCCCCCCAAAAAACAAAAAAAAGATGGATAGTTTATATATCACTGCTGAATGCACGTATATGTCATTTAAAAATTTAGACAAATTTATGTTAAAGGTTCAACAGAAAGTTTCCGGAACCATCGATGGTTCCGGATCTTACAGAACGCTCGAATCATTTTGGTGGCCCATTTGATATCCGTTTTGAAATCCGGAACCAGATCTAGAATCAAAGACGAGGGGAGTTCAGGGAATTTTCAATTTTTCCGGCGACTCAGTGGCCATGACCTTGATCAAAGTTTTGATAATATTTTTTACCCAAAAATATTGTTAAAACTTTGACCGGGGGTTAGGCGGCTACGGAGTCGTCGGGAAAAATTCAAAAAATTCATGAAACTCCCATCACTGTGCTGATTCTAAATCTGGTTTCGGATTTCAAAACGGATATCAAATGGGCCACCAAAATGACTCGAGCGTTCCTTAATTAAAAACCGCTCGGTGGTTTTTAATTAGAAGCGGTTTTTAATTAGAATAATCAATTTCACTTGTGTTATAAAAGAATAGAAACAATAGAGAGAATTTAGAGAGAATGAATTCTAAGGAATTCTCAGGAATGAATTTCATTAATAACCGAAGCCCTATTTATAGGAAAACTTCGAATGACACAATCGTAATTACATAATTTCATCAAGGGTATAATAGTCATTCACATATAATAATTACACCTTTTACCAAATTATTCCTCCACCAAATTATTCCTCCACCAAATTATTCCTCATAATTCATAACCACCAAATTATTCTCAATTATTCATAACACTTCAATTATTATTCATAACACTCCCCCTTGAATGACTATTAATACAAATGTCTTCTGGACCTGTTTAGAGAAAAACCCAGGTGGGAAAAAACTTCCAAACCGATTGCGGGATAGCTTGGAGTGGTTATATCTTTGCTTCATCAAAACATTGCTCCCCCGATGTCTATCGGCGCATATAGTATTCACGTCTTTGCCTCGTTAAAAACCTTGTCAAGAAAACCCAGTGGGAAAAAACTTGATCGAAGGAAAAAGAGATACCAATTTGCTCAGTTCGATTTCATATCTTGAGAATCGATATCTTTACCGTGATATCTTTACTTACGGTAAATGATTTCAATATCATCATCGTTTGGATCTAAAGCATTAGCTCCATTATAACTTGATCCAATAGATACATCAGATCAATTTCTCCTATCGTTCTCAATATACCATGAATATGCCTCGTTAAAACCTTATTAGGAAAAACCCATGGGAAAAATCCTAATGAAGGAAAAAGAGTACATTATTCATGTGAATACGCCTTTAAAGTTGCCTCATTAAAAACCTTGCTAGGAAAACCCAATGGGATAAAACCTCACTAAGGGAAAAGAGTGCAACGCTGTATTTTATACAATTATCTTTGCAAGCATTTCAAAATCTTTCATACATTTGTATGAGTATCATATACATTGGTTTTATACTCTTCTGTTCATTTAGAGTGCATCAATTTTCGTACACAACTACAAAACATTCACCATGAACACATGTCTCCAAACACACAATTTAAAGCATATAAATTCATCGTAAAAACATGTAAACATATAAGTAAACCTTCATAACTAATTAACACTTAAAATATATCATTTAACATTTAATACTCACTTAATAGGTTACTTCATTCCCAGGGGCTTAGCTCACCCTTTAGGGTACTCATAAACACGGGTTTAGCTCACCCGATCATTTAATTTCCTTTTCGCTACTACACACACGATCGGTAATTTAACTTTCATGAGCATGCAACATATAATGACCACCATGCTTATCTTTAAACTTGAGCATTAGTCATCATCATCTCATCATCTCATAAGTTAAAGATTTCACATTCAGCATTTATCATCTTCAATATATCTCAATATTTTCATTATCATTGATCATATGTAGCGCTACATTTTCATATCGTGTCGACACTTTTCAATTTCATTTCTTTCCCCATATCGACATAACTTATCGAGATATCTCATTATCAATCCTCTTGTAGGATTACACAATATAGTTATGTCTATATACTCTTCAAGAGTATATGCCTCAGATTATTAAGACTATCTTTTATAATTTGCTTTGATATAGATGATTGGGAAATATCAACGCTTACGGCATGCTAACTTATCAAAGCATCGTGAGTGATATATGTGATTGTTCATAGCCTTTCATGCATCTTTGAACTTCAAGTTCAGTATTTCAATTTCGAGGATATAACATGATGCATTTCACATATTTTTTCAACCTTTAATACTCCTCATCTTTGAGAAAATTTAGAACACCAAAACTCATACAGTTGGTATGATTTTAATCATATATGTTCTCATCATTCAAATTTAATATGCGAATTTAGACCGCTTGCATTCTATTCTCGATATCGTAATTTATTTGAGGACTTTAAATAATTTGCCATATAATATCCCACTTGTATGCGCATACTCAAATCCTTCAGGATTTATTCAAGTATTAGGATATACATTTACTAAATTTATCATTAAATCTGAAAATCATGCTCATACTAGTGAGCAAATATTTCAGAAATTTCAAATTACTTAATCATATACACATGTGACTATCTAGTGGATCCATATCATAATATCTAGTAGTCCACATGGAGGATGAGTGGGCCCATATTTCTCATCCTTTATTCCAGATATATTTGAGATTTATTTCAATATTGGTAGTAATGATTTCATCATTTATCGAGAACAATCATTGAAGAATTCTTTTAATTCTTCACTTGAAATATTGATTTCAATAATTATTTAAACCGGGATGGTCATCAGGTTTTGCAAAGAGTATTATTGAACTTCTAGTTCAATAAATTCTTATATCGATTTCACTAAGTATCAGTATAGTGCTCAACATGATTTATCATAGAAATAATTCACCGACATATTCCATCATCTTTTGGTGACATTATTGTCTACCACTATTCAAACACTGAGTTACTTCATACGCATCACATCCTGCTCTTGTTCAACTACGGGTTTTAGCTCTTACGCTCATATTATTTATTTAAAATCGAGTCTTATTTCATACGCGTCGTATTATTCTATAAATAAATCATCAAAATTATTGCAAAATTCATCCTAACAAGGGTCTATACATTATAATGGATCATATGCTCTCAAATCTTGAAAATACTATCCATCACTACTGATCAAAATCCTAAAAAGGATTTATCGATGTAAATTTGGAAAGATTAAGGATGCTAATGAATAAGGGTATCCCACAAGATATCGGATGCTTGATTGAAGTAAAGGTTCGATTATCTGGTGAGGTTTCAATTCCTTCTAAATACATGTCCGTATGGGTAAAAGTAGTTTTTCAAAGAAACTGAGAGCAAAAGATTAGGAGGATGCTACAAGTGTGCTCATTAGACATGTGACACTCGATGTAAATCGTGCAGTACTTATCCGTAAATCGAGAAGATAAAATAGCATTCATTAAAGATGGATTGAGTAAGGAGCCTTTGGATGATATTCAACGAGTTCTTGAGACACATCCTAGTGGACACGTCTGAGGTGAGCTAATGGCCTTATGGGCCAAATTCAAAGATCAACAAACGCGTTACTGATCTTGAAAAACTTACTTTAGAAGATCCTGTTTGTAAATTTAGTAGAAAATTTTAGTATAATGATTTTCCCATATTTATGTAAGAAAACTTACGGTGTAATAACAAAGATCAATATATTTCTTTTATTTGTAAATATCGTTTTCAATTTTAAGATATATATTATTTTTCAATCATTGTGATTATATGTCATATCACTAAAAATTTATGTCTTTTCTCTTTCATATTTGTCAAAAAGTAAATAGTGCACTCAATTATTGGTTTGAAAATTTTTCTTTAAATAGAGGATTCATATATCTATCATTCATTCGTTGAAAGAGAAAAATAGAGGTGGAGATGGAGATGGAGATATCGTAATCATCTCATGTAAGTCAATCTTTACCTCGCCAGGTAAAAACTATATGTGTTCTTGGTGGCTCCAGACTAGTAGGTCATATCCAATATGTGGATATGGCGGACCAACTTGTAAGGGAGTTAGGAAACAAAATATCAATATATTATATGGAGGGACTAATAACAAACTATTAAGGAGTCTTACGATGGCCGCAATTATGGGGATAAGAGTGTCAAGTATAATACCTTTTCATCGAATTGGAAGCGATGTCAATTGGAGTTAGAAATGTCATTAGTCCAACCGGATTGATGCTACAAACACAATCCATCCATGACCGCCGATGTACATGATGAGCAATAGTGATGCTTTTATTGTTCTTCCAGGCGGTATAACATCGCCTGGAGGAAATATTCAATATAGCGTCGTTTGCACAAGGGATTTTCATACCAAACCCATAGGTTTGTTAAATATTAATTATTTCTTCGATGGTTTGCTAGCATTTCTATATCGAGTGTAGAACATAAATTTATTTCTCGTTCAAATGAGAAATATACTTGTTCTCGCTTAATACGATTCTTGATCTACTCAAGCAAGATTCAATCATATGTTCAAAAATCATGAAACTGAAACCCATCACCACAGATCATCGGTGTCAAGCGAAAAAGAGATCCTTTGGATCTTTCATTATGAACAGAATGTTGGGTGGCGAGAGTTACGAGTATTTATACTCTCGAGACGCATCCCTCATTTATGGGTTCAATATATATTTTCTTTTCATATTTCTATATTTTCGAGTGTTTATTGCCATCTTTGATATTCTCAATATGTTCCACTTCGGCTGTTTTGTACTTCTTCTGGAGTAATAATAATAATATCATATTGGTTTTATTCAAATACAGATATCTAGTGATTTTGCTTCTTCAAGAGCATTTTATTCTCATATTAATACAATCTCATATCATCGATGAGATTACTTCATATAAGCTTTCGATGCGATATATTTTCTTTGATTTATCAACATGAGATCTATTGAGCATTTTACTTTCATCTATTTATCCAATGGTAACTTCAAGTACCACTTGCTCAATTTTCTCCATTCATATTCGGTATATATGGAGAAGTAATTTTATTCTCATCGTCTACTTTTTCGAGAGTATGATTAGAATATTTGATCAACTACTTCTTCTGGAGTAGGATTCGTAATAACCAATCGTGTAGTATAACCCACCACATTGGAAATATGCACACCAATCGTGTGGTATTACCCACCACATTGGAAATATATGCAAAATCTAAAGTGCGTAAATTTAAATTGCAGAAATTAAATTTCTTCCAATAGGTGGTCGAACCTACCTTATGGGAATTATTACAATAAATATAAATTTACGGAATTTAAATAGCAAGAATTAAATTGCATAATATTTAACTACTTCTTCAGGAGTAGGATCTGCTTAGTAGAAGGTATTACCCATCACTTAGCATATAAAGTACGTAAATATATAAAACCTTCCGCTTTAGTGACGGTTGAACCCATCATCAGTAGGAAGTATTGCAAGAATTAAATTGCGATAAATAAAATGCGAGAATTAAATATTGAATCGCTTCTACGGAGCAAATTTGTTCTTCTAACAAATACTCATTATTTCTACAAGAAAGACACTTATCCTTTTAGAATAAAGTCATTATGTAATTGAACTCTTCTAGAGTTAAAATAATATTCCGATCTTTTAACTCAAATGGAACTTCAAGCCATTTTATATAATCAATGGATTTAGAATTTCTTCATGAATATTCTATCCATTTTCACTATCGTCAAATTAGGTCGGTTTTACCCTAAGGGTAAAATTGTCCATTCCAATTCGTAAAGGTAAAATTGTCAAAAATATTTTATCAATGTTTTACGATTGGAAAATTATCTCCTTTCTACTTGATTTATCAATATCAAAATATTCAAGGACTATTTTATAACTTTTTCAAAAGTTAGTGTCTTGATTGTAAATTTTGAAAATTTGATAATAACATATTTGAAAGCGAGTTATTACCCTTATCGATATTGGTGTCGAATCGAAGCTCTCGTTAAATCGAGTATAATGGAGTCGAGAAAATTTGATTTTGATAATGTATGCTCCTTATATCTCGATAAAATGAATGTTATAGTTTAATATATTATTATATTATAAAATAATATTACCTTCTCTCTTTCTTTCAAAATACTCTGCACTTGATTGATTTTCACGTTCTTGATCCCATCCTGGAAATTAGTATGGAGACATAGATAGGTATAGTAATCCCTTTTCTAAGGCAATTGACAATTAATCTGACTGAAAATTCTTCCGATGATGAAACCTATCTTTATTGGCACAGTGATATATTTGCAGATCTGAAAATATGTGGAGGAAGAGAAAGGCAAGAGAGAGAAGTGATGAAATTTATTATCTGACTAATATTAAGATTTACGTCTGAGAGGTTAAATGATAGATCTGTTGTAGAAAGCATACTTCCTTCATATTACTCGAATGATTAGAGGCTCGTCTTGATAACGTGTTATAAAGAATAAAGCAATAGAGAGAATTTAGAGAGAATGAATTCTAAGGAATCTCGTGAATGAATTTCATTAATAGAAAGCGCTGTTATAGGAAAACTTGAATTCGATAAATAATTCGTAATTTAAATCGAGGGTATAATAGTCATTCACATATAATAATTACACCTTTTATCAAATTATTCCTCCACCAAATTATTCCTCATAATTCATAACCACCAAATTATTCTCAATTATTCATAACACTTCAATTATTATTCATAACAACTTGAATATTGTAGTGATTAGGACATAATTGCGATCATGTAAAGTGAAATGTTTCCATCACTATTATCTTGCTTCACACAAATTTGACATTCAACATTGTGTCAAATATTACTGTATCAATCCTTGTGTCGACCTGAGGTTAATCATAAAACTAACCCTTGATAATTTTAGGTACGTTCTAGTATACTGCACATGCATGTGATATATGCAGTATGGGGACATGCGACGTCCTACGGGTGACATGGGCGAGGGTCGAATAATGTTACAAGACAAAACAGTGGGACCTAAAATTTGGTGTAGGAAGTTTCCTCGAGTCTTCGTGCAAATTGAAGTTTTTCGAATCTTTGTCATCCAATAATGTTAATCATTTAATTGACAAGAGGAGGAAAGAGTCCGATCAACATTGGCCATCACAATAATTAAAACATAGAGTGAAATGAACGTACAAGATTTTATTGACTATATTATATTTGTGTATGTATATATATATATATATATATATATATATTGAATGTCCAAATCAGAAAATTTAATTATGTAACAGGGTGTGAAACATATTATAAGAGCAATATAGCTATCACCACAAGAAATTGAATTTTTAGGGGTGGCATGTCACCCTTATAACCTTGTGTCTGTGGACCTTTCTGGATGAGGTATTATATCGTCCTTAAAGATCTATATATACGAGGTTTTATAAACTTATAATGGTGGCAAACCGCCTCTAAAAGTTTTATTTCTTATAGTGTATCGACATTATTCCACCAGAAGATTAGTTTTGAAATATTGGGGATCGTAAGTAAAATTTGATATTCGAAACGTATTTTTTTCTGTGAGTTTGATGACCCTAAATTTTTGTATTAATTAAAAAATAAATAAATTAGAGGCCCTAAGTCGCCTAGCTCGCCTAGCTAGTATCAGATTGAGCTTTGATCTACAAATATTAAACAAAATTTACAAATTCCATTAAAATTGAAGAAATTTTAAAAAGTTGTAAATGCAGTCAACAGCCCGTACTCGTTGTCTGCACGTAATATTCGAAAAATAGTAATTTAGTTTCTTTTGGGGGTTAAGCTATGGGACAACGGAAGTCATCGCAGTCTATGTGAATGGAAGATTGAAAACAAAATATAATTAATCCAACGAAAACGATACGATAAGGTATGTAGGATTAAAATCTTGCCAAGTACAATCGAGACTAGGCATGATTCTATTTATGAGTCATGACCCTAAATAGACGTATATATTCAGTGCATTGCACGTAAAATATGTATCTTCAATAATTTTACTTGTTTAGTAGTTAGGGTGATAAAAAAATTTTTAATCCATTTTTAATTATTTTTATTAAATTTAAATTTGATTAAACTAATCACATTTATATATCTCATTAAACCTATATATACTACATAAATTTCTATCATCGAACTCCATTCACTCTCAACCCTTTTTCACAAGAAAATTCATTAGAAAAAGTCAATCCTAACATGGGCCTAATCTAAATTGAAAACAACACTTTCAAACAGCACAAAAGTTAAATCCGATCCAAACCAGCTTCCAACCCCCAATCACAACCATACAACCATATAATAATTCCATATCTGTATGTAGGGGTGGAGGGAGGTGTAACCGTGTATGCATGTGAAGGCACGTACACGTGATTGGTTGAGATTTTTTGTTTTTCCCCAAAATGGATAAGATCATGATTTTGCAAAAGTGACCAATTCGTTTATTCCTCAATTTTAGATTATTTTGCCTTCTTTTGAAAAAGTTAGTATTTATATATATATATATATATATAAATAGCATTTTTCCCGCCTAAATACATTCTCAATTTTTTCCGCTTATTAAATTTGTCTAATATAATCTTTTATTTATATATAGAATAATTTATATATATATAGAAAATGATAATTTTTTCTTCTTATATTTTTTTGTTTTAAATCCGTCTTCCCATTTTAAAAAAACTCTCTTTTTATTTTTTTATTTTTATTTTCTAATCCATATCCAACTTTCTTTATTTTTCCCCTCCATAATATATTATTATTAATGTATATTTATATATATATATATATATATATATATATATATATATATATATATATATATAAAAATAGCATTTTCCCGCCTAAATGCATTCTCAATTTTTCCCGCCTATTAAATTTGTCTAATATAATCTTTTATTTTATATAGAATAATTTATATATATATAGAAAATGATAATTTTTTCTTATTATATTTTATTTGTCTTAAATCACTCTTCCCATTTTAAAAAAACTCTCTTTTTATTTTTTAATTTTTATTTTCTAATCCATATCCAACTTTCTTTATTTTTCCCCTCCATAATATATTAATATTAATGTATATAGATTTTATTTCATTAGTTCTACAATACTTTATTCAATCTCATAACATCTAAATACCCTCTCTATCATTTTCTCTCTTTTTTTTTCATTTTCTACATATAAAAAAATTTGTGATTCTATTTTACTCAACTTGATGAGAGCTTTAAAATAAGCATACTATTAATGTATAAATTTTTATTTTTTGAAAAATTAAAATTTACCACAAATATATAAATTAGTGTCCAACCTAAATATAAATTGATAATTTTAAAGACACTTAATTGATGTTTGTGCGTAAAATTCAAATATTATGAGATGTATAAATTGTTTTAACTTTTAATTCTATTCAATGTTTGATTTACTTTGAAAATAAATTAAATGAAAAATAATATTTCAATTTGTTTATCTCGAAAATATATGGTAAAGTTAGCTTTATTTTATGTTTAAAACTAAATAATTTTTTTCCTAATAAATATTTAATTTGCCAAAATAATAATTTATATATTGATATAGTATTTAAGTACAATTTTTCGTGTAATTACACAAAATCGACAAATATTATATATTTGTGATAATTTTCAATTTTATTTTGAATCAGTAAATTTCAATTTTTTTCTTTCAAATCTTCAATTTATAAGTTTATGTGTTGAACAATATAAGGGTATTCTAGGAATTAGAATGAATTTTTGACTGATCATTTTTTCATAATTTTCATATTTAAAAAAATAAAATTATTTAAAATTAACAATTTCCACTAAGATTTATTTTTTATGCTATACAAAATTACCATTGATTAAATTTTTACACAAAAATTCAAATAAAGGTTTAACATTAAAATCAAAAAATAAGATTAGACCCATTACTTAATTTTAGAAATAATTAATTAGTTTATAAATAACTATTTAAGAAATAAAAATTAATTAAAACAAAGATTCAATTTTTTTGCGATACAAAATTACGATTCATTAAAGTTTTATACAAAAATAAAAAGAATCTTACGGGCTGTTGGCCCGAGTTTGAGATAAAATCAATTAAATACGCATCGGGTAACTAGTGTATACATATAAATACGCATCGGGTCCACCTATTTTTCTGAATTAAAAAAATTAATTTTTAATTATGGTAACTAGTTTCACACGCTCTAAGTGCAGCCTTGTAGTAAATCTTAGTATAAATAATAAAGAAAAGAAAAGGATGGAAAAAAAATCAAAATAAGAGAGATAAAATATGAATGGAAAAATGAAGTGGGAAATGGATGATAGGGGATCCGATCCCATGCCTCGAGTAAAGAAAAAGCAAATTTCTACCAGATGACTCAAAAACTACTTTGTTCACTTAAGTGAAACTAGGCCTTTAACTAAGATTTCGAAAATACATTTAGAAACATTTTGGGCCAAGTTGTGGATAGGTTTGGATTGTAGCGTAGTCCAGCTCTCTATACCTAAAGATGTGACATAGAAGCTCCCTATACCATTGAGCCTAATACCTTCATATACGGCTGGTGGCGGAGCCATGAAATTTTGTTTGTGTAGACACAAATGAGTAGCAAGAATAAGAATAATTAAGATAATATAATAGTCGTATATTGTCCTTACATGTAACCATCCATCACTTGCATTTTGATATTCGGTGTGAATGAATCGATAACTAATAATCATCTTTTTTACTCTTAAAGTCTAATTTTGTTGATATTGATACGATAAAATTTACATTTCAAAATTCTATATTTATTTAACCTAAAAAATTTAAATACTTGAGGAGACATTATGTTGTAATGCCAAAACATTGTCAATTTAAAAATAGAAGTTCTAAATACTAACAGAATTTAATTAAATTGCTTTGAAAGTTAATAAAATTTATTATTTAATTGTAATTAAACAAGAATGTGAAAAACTGTCAGGATCAAATTGAATTATATTGATATATTATTTATTAGGGTTTAAAAAAAGTAAGTTCAAAAGCAAAAATTAATCATTAAGGATTAAATTGAATTAAATAAAAAGGTTGAAAATGCTATATAGGACGTAATTAGACAAAGCTTGAAGCTTCAGTCTTTCATTAAAAATTAAATTTTTTTTTAAAAGATTAAAAATTAAAAATTAAAAGTTAAAGTGTTATTTTTTGACCTTTGGACTTTCAAACTTTTGTATGGATGGTATATTCATAATTCAATTTAACTTTTTAGCTCGTATTTAAGTTTACGAAAAAAATATTTGATTCAAGATCTATATTTCCCATTCTTTAATTGAAAAAATACTTACTTTTTCAAAAGAAGGCAAAATATTCTAAAATTGAGGAATAAACGGATTGGTCACTTTTGCAAAATCATGATTTTATCCATTTTGGGGAAAAACAAAAAATCTCAACCAATCACGTGTACGTGCCTACACATGCTGACATTCATAGCTTCCGAGTCAAGTGGTAGAAATTTGCCTTTTTTGTACTCGAGGCATGGGATCGAATCCCCTATCGTCCATTTCCCACTTTATTTTTCCATTCATATCTTATCTCTCTTATTTTGATTTTTTTCCATCATTTTCCTTTCTTTATTATTTAGGGTATGTTCTTTATGGTTTAAAGTTGGTGTAGATTAAAGTTTGACTAAATGTGTGGTTAAGAATTGGAGATGAAGTATTAAAAAATATAAATTAATTGTCAAATCAATGAATGAATGGTTGAAAAATGATGAGAGAGAAAAACTAAATTTAAATTGACCAAATTTAAGTTGAAAAGAACATACCCTTATATTTTGTTTTCCGTTCCTCATTTATTTTTTGTTTCCTTTTTCTTTTCTTTTCTTTTATATAATTTACTTTTCATTAGTTATTGAATGAGTTTTTGTACTACGAAATGACAATTTTATATTTCGTACTCAACTATTAAGTACGTTAAATACTCTCATTACTTTTTCTATCTTTTATTAAAAAAAAAAACTCAATTTTTATGTCCTTGAATTTGTTGTCATAATTTTTTTGCAAAAGCATATCGGGAAAGTTAGTTATGAGTCATAATTGTTCTTATTGTTTTGGTTTTAACCCATTTGTGTATCATATTTTGCATTTCGTGTACTCTTTTTAGGGTTAGTGATTTGATTTTTGATTTTTATTTTTTTGATTCGTTTGTAACTTGTTTTTTTGGTAACAAATTAAAAAATTTATTTTATTTTTTATATTATTAGTGTTCTATCTTTTCACATTAATAATTATTGTTGATGTTTATTCTCGACAAATCTAAAAAGGAATTTGTAACACGAGAAAATGCAATGAATTTACATATATAAATATATTGTAGATGACTTTTATAGTCATAGGAAATCAGTGCATGGGACCCATTTTTGTAGGAGTACGTTGTATTACGATTGATTTTTCACAAATAAAATCTTATAATATAATATAATAATATTATAATAAGAGAAGTGCCAACTAGACACTGTGCCATGTTGGCACTCATTTACTTAAAATTAAAAAAGAAAAATCTCATTTTGGTAACAATTATTAAATGCACACTTTATTAATTTGTTTTCATTATTTAATTTATTTAATTTTATTTATTTAGTATTTTTTCCTTATTTTTTAATATAAATTTTAATATTTTTTAATTATGTACATAATTGAAAATGAATCAAATGCAAGCACAATGAAAATATGATATGATGTCAAAGTTACAAATTACAATAATAATTGAATTATTTTTAAAAATGAGAATTCACTTTTTTATATACATTATAATTTTTGAATATTGTATTTTAATTTTTTTTATATATTTTTTAGTTTTTGAATTACAGTGCCAATTTGATACAGTGCCAGGTTGGCTTTCTATTTAAAAAAAAAAACTATTTTTATTTATTTAAAAACATTATTTAAGAAAAACTTTTTTGAAGTACTTTATCACGCTAAAATGGTAATTTTAGATAATTTTACTGGTAATGTGCATTGGGAGTTTAATAATTGGAAAGTGAGTTTTAACTTCAATTGGCGCTTCTATTTGAACATTAGACTTTCTAAATATATTACTTTATAATATTTTTAAATATCCAATTTTGATAACATCTATTATTAATCAGTACCAATTTTATAAACATATGGTTTTTAAAAATGTTTTTCAAATTTCAAATTATTTAGGTATGTTTTTAAAGTTTCAATTTTGACATTCATATCTATTTAAATCCTATGCATATTATGATTTCGTTTTTTATTTGGTCATATAATTTAAAAACTTTTACAAATTCTTCACAAAATTATTTTTAAGGATAAAATTCCCGTACAACGTATTGGGGAAATTCGAGTTTATTAATTATTACATAAGTAAAATGTATTGCATTATATGTTTCTCAAAAAAATTTATCCTATTTTGCCTCCCATAAGCTTGTTTCCCGACTGCACCCTTGGAGAAGAGCCGCCCGCCATTGATGAAATGATGGTTGTAAGCTTGTTTCCCGACTACACCCCTGGAGAAGAGCCGCCCGCCATTGATGAAATGATGGTTTTCATCGATTAAATTAAGCCCGTCACCTTCGCAATATGTTGACACTGGAGTCACCACCGGTTTAAAAAACAATGGACCACGTATCCGAGGTTCCCAAAATACACGGATCTTCACGCCACTCCCAATATGCCACCGAAGTCCCATTCTAAAGCCACGGCCCCCACAAGAAACCCTTTCATAGAGAAACCTCATTCTGTTTTCCCACTGCCCCCAAAACGCCACAATACGCGTACTTGCATGTAAGTATTTGCGCAGCCACGACAAGGGGTTCTCCATCAGCGGCAAACTCATTTGTCGATAAGAGCTTCATCAAATAAGACCACATCCCGGAACCCTAGACCACAAATGCTTTTCGACGTGCTCGAAATATCCCAGCTAACCCATGAGATGCAAGCCTATTATGGGTCCCACTAGAACCTGGAGATATAAGAGCATCTCCAATCCAAATGTTCCATTTGAATGTCTACATTAAGAGAGTTGTAGACACAAAAAAATTGAGTGGGTTCCGTATTTTTTCATTTTCCATTTTCTTTAATCACTTTTATATCATTTATCCCACTTTTTTCTCACTTTTTCTATCTCGTTTCTTGAGCCATATCCAAAATCAAACATCAACTTACACATCTTTCACTGCTATTTTATTATTATGTTTGAATTTATTTCTATCTCTCTTCTTTTTTCACTTTTCCTTTTTTTTCCCTCTACACTCCTCTCAGATCTAACCCCGTTCTCCTACTCATTTTTACACATTTTTACACACAAATCTCGTGGGACCTGCCTGTACTACACAAATCTCCACCATCCAATTCCACTTTTTCTCTCTCCTATATCACATCAAAACACATAAAAACGCATAAAAACACATACCCTAACACGAGGAGACTATTTCACTCCAATTAAAATAATCATCATATCTCTATCTCTCTCTTAAATTTCACATTTTGGACATGGACATTGCATTGGAGATGCCCTAACTCGCCAAATCTCGCAACACAATGTGAAAGGGACACAAAACAAACTCACAATTTATACAAAGATCATAAAACAAGGCTTCAACTGCTCTTCTTAACAATGACAACCTATTAAATAATGGCTCTCCAATTTGCAGATGCAAAATAAACACTCTCCCCTTGCCTCAAGTGAATACAAAATTGTCATTTTACTATGTGCAATCCCATTGGCACACAAGGTTGCATGAGCTGAAAATAAATTACACCAAAACATCCAAATATCTAAAAGTCGAGCCCCTGATGAAAAAAATAAAGAAAATCTCCTTGAGTCATGAGAAACCGTACGTTACCGCCAGTTCACCACTTGAAGGATCAAAAGCTGCTTTAATCTCCGTTGATGAACAATCGCCTCCTTTAACCTCTATCGGCTTACTTAAAAGCTTAACTCCTTGCTTCCAGTAACGGTGTTCTGCAAAACCCAGAATACTGTTAACAATTTGCAGACCACAATTTCATGAAGAAAAATGATAGACCATGTTTGGTTAAGCTTAAAAGTTGAAATCCTCAGAACAACACAAACCTGGTCCTGTCTGTAGCACGATATTGTCCTCTTTGTCCATCACCCAATCAATCCAAAGCACAAATCCATGGCATATCCCAGATCCTTTAAATGAAACCTGTAAATATATGAATTTCTTCATTCGTTAGGTCCCCCAAGCTCGGTTTGGTGTATCAGAAAAGACACCCAATATAATACCTGAGCTTTCCCAGAACATGGACCAATCGGTTTTAAGAAATTGAACTCCATGATAGTAATTACGTTACTAAGTTTCTGAAATGAATATTATAAATAATGTCAGTACAAAAATAATAATGCCACAGTGGACAGTACATGTAAAATTTTCTACCTTTCTCTTCCCACATCGCCAAACAAAAAAAGGCAGACAAGGACTCTCTTCTCCCAACGGTAAATCTCCACATGCACCCAATGTAGTATTGACGACTGAATGGTCAAATCCCTCAATTTCTTTCAGGCAACAACGGCTTCGCCAGAGATCCTAAAGAACATGTATACATCTGTTTTTCAGTGTGTTCAGGTAAAGTTTTATTTTTCCAAAAACTAACTCTATAGGTTGTTCAGTTCAATGGAGGTCCCACGAGATGTGTGGATAATAACGGGTAGTTGCTTGAGATGTACAGTTAATATTGAAATTTAACTTCGACTGAGTGGTAAAAGATGATTTTACTTACAGGAAGGTACATTGCACAAGCCCTTAATATTCCTTTACAAGGCATTACTAGCGCGTCTTCTGATAGAAAGGATTCAAGTGAAGTTCTTTCCTTCCTAGACATCACATAAGAGGAGAAAAACATGAACTTTCAAGTTAGGAATAAAATATCTTGTTTGAACACGTATGCATGTGTGTGTGTGTGTAGATAAAATACTTACCAAAACCTCAGATTTTGCCAGGGAAGCATACTTTCATTTCCATAATAGAATGGCTCCGCAATGAGTAAGTCAACCTGCAGACTAAAACGAGTTATTTGCTGCATTCTAAGGCCAACCACCATAAGCTTTAAGACCATGTTTGGTGAAGTTTTAAAAGCATTACTTACTTGGAAGTAAGTATCGTTTAATTTCTAAAAATTGAATTTTTCATCATTGTTCTGTTTACCTTTTCATCATTCGGACTCAACTGCAAGTTCCTCATCTTTGTAACTTGTATGCAGTCCATGTTATAACCATTTGTAGCAGCAACTGCTTGCAAATACTGTGGGCCCTTCTCTTGGATTCCTGGAAACAATGATATCACACGTGAAGCTTTGCCAAGACGAGCAACAGCAATTGTTAAGAAAAGGCTATCATCTGCAATTAGACACAATGGATGAAGTTTCTGCTCCATCTGCAAACGAATACTTACAAAATAAACTGGCGAAGAAAACTTGAGACAACAAAATATAAGCACAAATTTTAAGGTCTTACAGCTCTCTCAACGGCTTTCAATATTGAACATCGCCAACTATTATCACCATATACAGCAATTCTTTCTGGTGATAGAAAGATCTTAAGATCTTGACTGCATAAGTCATGATGTTCAACCTCTTCATTCTGAGATGAAGTCTTCACTTCATAGGAGATTGTTGTTTCAGTATGAAAAGCACTCAAATTAACCTCTTCGTCTTTAGTTACCAATATGCCTTTCTTCGGGGTGAACCAAACAGTTTGTTTCCAATGGTCACACCAGCTGTCAGCACCTAAAAATACATTCAAATAAATGCAAGAAAAAGTTACAATTTTGAGACAAAAAACCCACTAAAATGCTTTAGAGACACATTGGATGCAAGAGAGCAAGAAATAGACACAGAGCCTCGACTCACAAATGGAGGAAGATCCCATCTTTCCGACATCAGACAGGCTACCAATCCATGTGGGCCCCGTGGAATAACAGATCGTCCCTTCACTGTCTAGCTGAAGTGACCACCTGAGGGTAAAAACGGAAACAAGTACTTTCATGACCATCAGAAAGAATGTGTAAGAAATTAAAAATTCTGAAATGAATTATATACCATGAGATGATAGCGTGTACAGTACCATCATTAGTAGCCTTTACATGCAGCTCGGTTTCCTTAAAACTGTCTGGCCGTTTCCAAAACTCAAAATCAAAAACTTTGAATGGTTCTGAGAGCTGAATGAAGTAATAAATTGTGTAAAATAAATAATTACTTTACAAACAAAGGAGGTTTTTTTTCTTTTTTTTTGCTTATATTAATATAAATGTTATCAGTACCAGTCTGATTTCTTCTACAATTGAATCACAGTGCATTGGATATTGTTGTTCTTTGATGCATAAAATAGAATCCTTGCCACTCGGAACAAGATGAATGCCATCTGATATTTTTGCCTCTCTATTAGCCAAATCATGCAGCTCCCACAAGTAGGTGCATTCTACCAGCTGAAACAACATTGGTGAAGAAAAGAAATTAGAATAGTCAACTAGTTAAGTGAAAATAATGGGAAATAGTTTTGACTATTGGCGAATCAATCAGCATACATCTTTTGTAATCAAAGTTATAACAGAAATTATTAGAAATTTCCTTGAATTCTGTTTAACATGTAACCAAGCTCTGCTTCATGCTTGGTAACTTAATCAACCATGGGCCACATGTTAGAGAAATACAATTTACCAGTATACTATAAGAAATGCAGTAATTCGTTACTGCACGTGTTTAGCCTACACATTTTTACAAATTTTTATACATTTTTATACATTCTTTGTGAAATTTGAATTTGGTCAAACTAATCACATCCACATATCTCGTGGGACCTACATGTATTATACAAATCTCCACCATTCAACTCCTCTTATTCTCTTTCCTATTACACATCAAAATCCATAAAAATTAATACCCTAACATACGCAAAGACAATGAAGGATATTATGATAAAGTGTGCAACATCCACTTATCCAGCGTTGACACAAATAACATTGTCACAAATCATAAAAGGTTTCATAAAATCACCTGGCCATAAGTCGTTGCTCGATAAGGCACCGTTTGAGGATTTTCCACCAATAGCTTGTCATGAGCATGTTGTAAAGTCGGAATTAACCCTTCTCCAAGCAACTCCGAGTCTAAGATCTCACTAACCTACAATTTTATAATACAAAAATTATTGATCATGCGAAATTACATTACTGTCATTGAACCATAAAATTTGATTCTTACAAGGACATTAGCACGTGAAGGGATATCGAAGCCAACTTCAAGTTCATCCGACCTCTTATTAATAATTCTTATCTTCTTTTCCATGCCATTAGCTCGTAGAACCTTTCGAGCCAATTTCACCATTGGAAGATACGACTCACATGCAGTCACCATCCCCTTTAAAGCAGAGCTTTCCTCTGAATCACAATGGCTCATTGCGCGAGCTGCAATCATTGATAAAAAGCCAGTTCCAGCACTGTACAATTAAGTTTGATAGCTCATTAGAACATATTACTTATACTTATTCTACACCATGCTAACATTTGAATAATATATTTGACTCGTTTGCAAAGCTTAGAATTGATTAAAGTTTCTAGTTTTCATTTTCAATCACTCACAATCCTCTAAAAAGTATAATCACCTAGCAGTTATCTTGGCATCACTACAAGCTCCCAAGGAGTATTTAGCTTATAACTATCAATTCCAATCTCTTTTCAGTTGTTCCAAAGATATTGATAAGCCCTAGATTAACCTTCAGAAATTGGGAAACAGCCTTCGATCAACTCAAGTTATACTAATAGAATCAATAAGAAACTGATTGAATGAAAATCAAGTAATTTATGAGTACCCAATATCGAGAACGTGGCAGGGTTTTGTAATGGTCTTCTCAATTGCTCGGCGGAACGCTTTGTTTCGCGGGGTGTCGTTAAGCATGTCGAGATACGACGTCGCAGCGAGGAGGGGCTCCTGGGTAGTTTCGCTTTCTTCTTCTTCGATGACTACCCATTCCGAGTTGCCGGTGAGCGGGTCGAGTTTAAGCTGGAACATTCGCTGAGCCGACCCGGATGAGGTCATGGTTCCAGCGGCGGCGGCGGCGGGCGTGGTGGTTCTGGGGTCGAGGAGAGTGTGTGAAAAGCGGACTCTTACGGTGGGAAAACGGCGAAAGCGGGAGAATATCAATTTGCAGACTAGGAAAGCGGGAGACATGGACAGTGCCCGCTTGGAGTTGTTACGTCAACGAGACATAGGCAATTCTGCATTTGTACTTGGAGCTTGTTCGTTCGAAAACCCAACTATGTTGTACTTAAAAATTGAGATCTTTGTTTGTCCGATAGCTCATAAATGGTTCAAACAAAGAGGGTGTCAACAGCTTCTGCAAGAATTAGCTCCAAATTTGGTGCAAATTTTACCCGGGTTCAGCGAAAGGGACGCCCAAACATACTTCTACACCCCTTAGAGTATCTCCATTGCAATACGATGTTAAAGGATAATGCGAATGAGAGAGATAAAAGAGAAGATGATTATTTTAATTGAAAAGAAAATAGAGGATGTATAGTGAAAAAGAGGGGGGAAAGTAAAAAAGTAAGAAAGATGTAGAAATAAATTCAAAAATAATAATAAAATAATGGTAGAGGATGTGAAGTTGGATATGAAAATATAGAAGGGGCACCAGAATTTATGCACAAAGAGTGGAGAAAAGTGATATAAATGAAAGAAAAGTGATTTTAAAAAAATAGAAAAATGTAAAAAAAGTGGGATCTACAATAAATTTTGAGTCTTTCTCTCTCATGCTTAACATTAGAGGTGGACTCATGCAATGGAGATACTTTAAATAGCTCATTTTCTCCCTGCAAAATCGGACCCCACTATTTTCTAAAACAATGGGCGTGAAATTGATTATTTAACAAGTGCATTGAATTCATTCTTTAACACAACAAATTTCTTCTAATTGAATTAATTCTTTAACTATTTCTCCTATTCAGAATGGATTCACGAGTTCTATGTAGGTTTCTCTAAATACCTTAACTAATCCATTCAAGAAAAAAAACCCTTCAGTAATTATTTAGATTTCTCTAGATGAATTTCTATGTTTGCATTGGTTAAGATTTCTAATGATTCGTTTTTTGGGTGGTATAACATAATTAACACTTTTATTGCTTATTTTCTTTATAAAAAAAATCACTTTTATTGCTTAGATTATTATAATACACACCACTGAGACGATGTTACATTTACAACTAATATAGGCATAATATTTGAGAAACAAGTCGTCTGCATCATATTAGACAATTCATCATTTTTATACATATGTGCTTCTACTACATAATTCCACATAATAGATAATTCAAAATACTAGCCGCAAAAGTGCATGTAAGCTTTTTCACATGCATATAATTCAACATTCAATTAGAATAGTTGCGTTGCGAGAAATAATCAAAGTAGTTGTAGTTGGTACTTCCGACTTCGTTATGTCCCTCATCATAGGTGTCATCACACGAGAATGGAGGGTGGTATGCATCCTCATCATAACTTCCAGTGTAAAAACGTCCCTCAAGTTGAGTGTCATCCTCAGCGCATGGTGGTTCGTATGCCTCATCAACTAGGGCCATACAAATGTCGAAGACAAAATTAGATGGCTTAAAGTATGTGTATTCAAGTAATGAAATGTTCATACCTCCATGGTGGATTGGGACAAGTTCGTCTATCATGTCCGACGCAACGACAATTACCACATTCTCTATTATTATAGGCGATGGCCTTTTTCTTAGATGATTTGAGACGTTTAACACTACCTTTTGTCCTCACTCCCTTCGGATCCAATATGACAAGGCCTTCATCTTGACTCCTACTCCTACCAATGTTCGTTCCTATTCTCCCTCCATCATCAATCTCTTCCACCTCTATTTTTAACCCTCGAATTTTATCCAATACAAAGTTACTCCTAGCTAGAGTAAGCGATGCTCTATCAACCAATCCGCTCACTTCATGTGTCAAAATCCCATGTCGAGATACAAATGATTGGTTGTCCACGAACTCTACTATCTATTCAAACACAGGTGAAGCCTTAGCATTTTTTGTCCAATGATGCAAAATATATTGCTCTGGCAACCATTGGACTTGTTTTTTTCTCATCAAAGATAATATGTGTCGACAAGGAATTCCTTCAAATTCAAACATCTCTGGCAGCTACAAGTCATGAAATTTGTCGCCGTGAAATCTGTCATTTGTCTTTGACGATCAGAACATACACACATGTAAACTTTTAGTTCATCATTGCTTGAGACTCTTCTACATATGTATGCAATACTATCATACAACTCCTCTTGAAACTTCAAAAATACTGACTTCGTGTATATCCTGGCCATTTGAGTCTCCATTGTCCAACCTGAAGTGGTTCGAGGAACCATTTATATCCACATGATTAACATATTGCTCCTCGTGTCGTTGGTGATCTAGAGCCATATTGAAATGAGGAATAAAATCCATCAACGAGTTCTTCCTTATGACATATCTCTTGAAGAACGCATGGTTGTACTCTATCCATTGGCTAGTAGACATCCCCGTAGTAAAGATGTGTTTCACATAGGCAGGTACCCATCGATGGCGGAGTTCGTACATGGTGCACAACCATTCATTACGTCCCAATGATGTTGAATTCATTAGCTCTACCCACCTATGCTCAAACTCATCTCTGCTCTCCGAATTATTAATAATGTCAACAAGTTGATCATGTTGCTCTCGGAATAGAGATGTACCCAATTTCTCAGAGAATTTGTTTGGAATATACGATTGACAGAGTCAATGTAAAGTGTCTGGAAATACATTCGAAACAGCATCTGTAATAGCTTGATCCTAATCTGTGATTATAACCTTAGGCATTCTTTCAGTCGACATTGCCTTGACAAACTTACTGAATAACCAACGAAATGATCCTATCTTTTCATCACTCAATAGGCCACACCCGAAAACATTAGTTTGTCGATGATGATTTACGCCAACAAAAGCAGCAAGAACCATAGAGTACTTGTTAGTATTGTATGTGGTGTCAAAAACTACGACATCACCGAAATGTGCGTACGAGGTCTTGCTTTCGCAATCAGTCCAAAAAGCATCTTTTGAGAACACCCTCCTCGTCTTCATCATAGGCATAATAGAAGTTTTCATCTCGAGTTTTCTCTCTGTTAAGATAGTATATCACAGATGTTGCATCATGACCAAGTATCTCTTTGCGCAAATTTCTCTCGTGGTTTCTTAAGTCCGTTGGTAGGAAACCTACAGATGACGGACCTTCGGCTTCTACTTCCATGACTCGGACTTGCTGACAAGTTGGAATATTTGCTTGTGAGAGCTGATAGGCCAGTGCCTTTTGGGCTGGCGTCATAGTATGATTTGTCTTCAAAAAGTGAACCTTTGACGGAGTTGTGAGTGGGTGGTTATGCACCTCAACAAGTTTACTAACAACCCACAAGCCCCCTTCTTCCATCTTTGAAATTGTCATACATGCTAAACAACCACAATGTGTATGCCCTCGTTTCCGCTCCCAAGATCGTTCCAAAGCATGTTTTTTAATTTTTTTTGTAGGTGTCATCCGTTTTTCCCTCTTTAAAGCATGTAAATAATTTCCAAACCACTTCACCAGTTTTACCATTTCTTATGTGGTTTTCAATTCGCACGCTAAATCCACCTTCTCGTGCATACTGACTATAGAATTTGTGAGCTTCATCGATTGACTGAAACACTTGACCAACTTTTGGAATAACCCCTATAGTAACTTGTGGAATAAATGATTTGTCATCTCCTTCGAATTCCATTCCTACAACCAACAATTACTGCATGTGTTAATTGTGATACTTATTATTCAAAAAAAGTATGATATTATTCTTAACTAATTAGACTTCTCTTCAAAGACTTCCTTGTTTCTTGACAAAATTTTGTGGGGAAAATCAGGACCGGAGCACTTGCAAAAAATTAAAATAAAATTATATGGTTGTCATCATAATTTTGTGTAATGAACCCAAGGTCAGAAACCCTAAACCCTAAATAATACTAATACTTTAATGACTATTGTACGAGACAAAGTATTTTAGGTTAACAACTACTTGAAAGAAAAATGTAAAATAGCTAGTTTTCTTATGTTCTAGTTTCGTTCATATTTTTTTCAAAAAAATATATATGTATATATATTTATTCGAATGTGCTAGTTGCGTTTTAGTTATGAACACGAAATTTATTTAAGCTAACACCACATGAAAATTAATACATTACTTCCAAATTATTTGGTCCTACAAAACGGTTAAGATATCCAAAAAAGATTGGCCATAAAATTTTACTAGGTAATACATTTTACTACATGAAATTCATAAAAAATAATAAAATCTTGGAGAAATTATTAAAACATACTAGTAGCATTTTGAATTATAAACGTACCACCAAATTCATACTAACACCGCATCAAATGAAATAGATTGAAATCGATTACTCACCTTGAAATTATCGAGTCTAGTAGAATTTATTTGTACCGACGGAAGCCAACTTCATGTTTAAATAAAGCCACTCTACATGCATTTATATTTTCCAACCCTTTTATTAAATTGCATGCATTTATTTTCCCAACTTCCGTATATTTCTTGCGTGTGATATAATATATGAAAAATAAAATCTCACATTGAATATTCACTTATTATGCAAGGACCGTAGGAGAAAATCGGATTATAGTATAGGAAAATCAACTTTATGCCCATTGTTTGGGAAGATAGTGGGGTCCAATTTTGCAGGGCGAAAATGGGCTGTTTAGATTTTTTGCACCAGTAAATAGTGGTTTTTCCCCTTGGAATGGGGCCTACTGCCACCATGGAAGAGACCTAAGCAATTGGGAGATCATTATCCTCCCCGCATGTGGATGGAATTGAGAGTGCCTACACCCCATTTCAGAAATTATCTTCCTATTCGGTTCTTATTCCTTTTCTTTCTTTTTTTTCCCTTCTCTCTTTCCTACTCTAAACACACCGACAAAATCGGGAAAAAAAGAAAAAAAAAAATCATCTGTCATTAATGGCTGCCAAGAAAGGCTTGACAAAGGAAGAAGAAGAAGCGAAAAAAAATTCAGCTGCCATTAACGACTGCCAAGAAAAGCTTGACCAAGGGAGAAGAATGGGGGAAAAACCAAAAAAAATTGCAGCGTATTTTGTGAAGTTTCGACTCGAATGGGTATATCGGTTGAAATTCAAGGCTGAATTTCGACCCTTTAGGGCCGAAACACCATCTTTCTTTCTTTCTTTCTTTCGTTTCGTTCGTCCCTTCCTTTTCTTCCTTAATGGCAGCCAAGGCTTCTTCGTGTGGCATTAATGGCAGATCGTTTGTTTTTTTTTTCCTTCTTTCGGTTGGGGAGTAAAGAGAAGAAAATAGGAAAAGAATTGAATTGATATTGAAGTTGAATTGCAGTACTTCACTTCCTTTTTCCACAATTCAAATGAATACAAGATTGAGCACTATTTATATAAACCAAATGACTAACTATTCTTAATAAAATCAGGAGCAAATATGATATTTTCAAGATTCAAAGTGTTGAATTTATCTCTTCTGTTGGATCACTATCTTGGTTTAAATTTGTATTTCTTCAAACTGTTTTATCCCCCAACTTCTCTCCACTGATATAGGAATTATTGTTAGAGTCTCCAACCATATCACTCCAGAGTTTTTGAATGTCCTTATCACTCAACTGACTCAAACAATAACTGTTGTTTTTACAAGATTGTGTTATGCTAATATCCACCCGCATACCATGTCGGGGGCGAAGGTAGAGTTTGGCTCGAAAATAAGCGAGAGCAGCTTTAGACATAGGTTTCGTAAAGATGTCGGCAACCTAATTTTTAATGGAGATATATTGAGTGATAAGCAGCCCAAGAGCAACTCGTTCGCGCACAAAATGGTAATCCAACTCGATGTGTTTACTCCGAGCATGAAACACAAGGTTAACTGTCATATAAAGAGCAATGAGATTGTCACAATAAAGTCTAGGAGGAGATGCTAGTGGAATGCCTAAATCTTTGAGAAGGAAGGTGAGCCAAGTAAGTTCTGCAGACGTGTTGGCCATGGCCCTATACTTTGTTTCAGTGCTAGACCGGGAGATGGTGTGTTGCTTTTTCGAATGCCAGGAGATGAGATTTCTTCCAAGAAAGGTGCAATAGCCAGTAGTTGAACATCTTGTAGTGCGACAACCTGCCCAATCTGCATCAGAATAGGCACACAAATCCAGTGGACTATTGGAAGAGAAATGTAATCCCATATCAATTATGCCTTTGACATATCGCAGAATGCATTGAACTAACTTAAAGTGGGCAACAGTAGGAGCATGCATGAATTGAGACTTTTAGTTCACACAATAAGAGAGGTCTGGTCGTGTGAGTGTTAAGTATTGTAGAGCGCCAACAAGTCCTCAAAAGTGACTTGGATCATCCAAAGGGGTGTAGGTGAAAAGAACGTGGTCTTTGCTTCAAGCGGTATTCTCATGCGTTTACAATCTAGCATAGCAGAACGCTCAAGTACGGTAAGAGCATAATGTGATTGGGACAAGTGTAGGCCATCGGTTGTTGGTGAGATCTCGATGCCAAGAAATTGATGGACTGGTCCCAAGTCTTTCATTGCGAACTCTTTGCTCAGAATTTGAAGGAATGTTGTAACAAGCGGGGGTGAAGATCTTGTAAGAAGAATGTCATCGACATAAAGTAGCAATATTAACGACCCTTGATCAGAATGAAATATAAATAATGATGGATCACATAAACTACAAATAAAACCATATTTAAGAAGAAAAGAACTAAATCCATCAAACCAAGCACGACGTGCTTGTTTCAAGCCATAGAGGGCGCGATGAAGCTTGCACACATATGTAGGGTGTTGAGGATCTGCCATGCCGGGAGGTTGGTGCATATATATTTCTTCCGAGATGTGGCTATGTAAAAAGGTATTTTTTACATCAAGTTGGCGAATTAGCCAGTGGTTAACAAGAGATATAGCAATGAGCATTCTAATAGTTCCAGGTTTGATGACGGGAGAGAAAGTTTCGGTGTAGTCAACCCCATCAATTTGATGATACCCTTTTGCGGCAACTCGAGCTTTGAGACGATCTAGAGTCCCGTCAGAGTTACGTTTAGCTTGAAAACCCATATAGAACCGATGACATGCATTTTAGGGGTGCGAGGGACTAGTATCCATGTGTGATTATGATGTGGAGCGACAAGTTCTTCTTTCATAGATTCCCTCCAATCAGGATGAGCCAATGCTAATAGGATGTTAGACGACTCACAAGGAATATTGGTAGATGTAATAATGGTTAAGGCATATTTAGGATTGGGTTTAACAATACCAACTTGAGATTGAGTGACCATAGTGCGTGGAATTGGTGCTTGTGGAGGTTGTGTTCGTGGAAGTGGTGGACGAGACTCAATTATACATTGTGCAGGTGGTGTGGATTGAGGGGAATTGTGGTGTGTTAAAGAGGACGACTGTGGGTCAGAAACTGGAGTTTAGGTGGGAAGTTCGTACGACGATGCAGAGCCTTCGAAAGATGAATTTATATTATGGGAGATCGGGGAAGGAGCTTCAGATGCATTTATTGAAGGCGCAGCTAACCGAAGAGTAGATGTATGCACCGATACAAGAGGTAAGGAACTTAAGCACGGTGGTTCAGATATTGGTAGAGAGGTACCTGGACACGGAATAGAGTTAGTATGAGGTAACCAAGAATCAAATATGCTAATGACATGTGGTGCAGTAGATGAGGCAATATGAGTAGGAACAGTTTTATACGGAAAACACATCTCATCAAACACAACATGCCGCGAAATAAAAAATTTCCGACTTGAGGGGTGAAAACACTTATATCCTTTATATGTATCACAATAGCCTACAAAAACGCAAGGAATTGTCTTAGGGTCAAACTTATTATGATGTGTATCCCAAGTGTAAGGAAAACATTTAGAGCAAAAAACACGAAGTGAAGAATAAACAGGGTGTGTTCCATGCAATTTAAAATATGGAGTTTCAAAATAAAGAGTAGATGTAGGCAAGCGATTAATAAGATAGACAGCAATAGTAAAAGCTTATACCCATAGAAACAAAGGTGCACCGCAATGAAACAACATAGTCATACCCAATTCTCGGATAATTCTATGCCTTCTTTCAACCATACCTGTTTGTTCAGGAGTATAAAGACATGATACCTGATGAGTATTGCCTGTGGATAGAAAGTGAGAGGATAATCTTGAGTTAACAAACTCTCCTCCTCCATCTGAATTAAATTTTTTTTTTGAATTGTCTGTCTATATTGTTCAAAGTTCAAGAAAGTATTAAAAAATCAGATTTGTACTTTAATGGAATAATCCAAGTATACTTGGAAAAATAATCAACAAAACATACATAAAATCTAAATTTTCCAATGGATAAAATAGGGGCAGGTCCCTACAAATTACAATGAATTTTCTCAAAAATACTAGAACTAGAATGTTCAGATAAACGAAAAGATAATTTGCTAAGTTTTCCTAACTGACAACTATCACATAGGCGTTCAATCTTCGTAGGTCCAAGAACATCAATTAGCCATTTATTTTCTAATAATTGTAAATATGAAAACTGTGGATGTCCTAAACGTCGGTCCCAAACTTCAGTTGAGCCTGACTTGAATCAATGCGAAAAATGCAATTCTGGTGAAGTGGGTAGAACATAGAGGTCACCCCTGCGTCTCCCTGTTATTACTGGTTGGCCTGTCTCTCGTTTCTTAACATAAAAACCAACATCAGAAAACTCACAATCGATAGGAAATTGAGTAGTTAATTGACTAATGGAAAGTAGATTTTTTGTTAAGTTAGGCACCAAAAGCACATTATTAAGAGGTGAAGTTGCATTGTTTTGCTTAATATGGGACTCACTTATACCAGTAATTGGTAATGAAGAGCCATCTCCAATAAGAATAGAATCAGTACCAAAAATTTTCCTGATATTAGTTAATATACCTGGCTTACCTATCATGTGATTGGAGGCTCCCGTGTCTGATATCTACTCTGTTTCAGCAATGGTGTTGTCGAATGTAAGTGCTGCAAGGGCTTGTGGGATTTCATCATGTTGTGTAGGCCTTTTTGGTACCCACCGGCAAATTTTGGTAATATGTCCCATAACTCCACAATATTGACACTTCTCTCCACGATACATATCTCTTTCAGATTGAGTTATCTGACGTTCACCTGGTGGTGCAGGACATCGTTGTTGATTGGTAGAGGTAATGATGTCTGAGTTACTTCCATTGTAATCTCGACATTGTTGGGCTTGAAATCCACGTCCACTAGATGTCAATCTTTGTGTGTTGTCACTGTATCCTGAAGGTGACTTTCGTTGTTTCCCATAGAACGTAACTTGAAATCCACGTCCACTAGATGTCAATCTTTGTGTGTTGTCACTGTAACTTGATGGGTGAATTGAGAAGCTGACCCATTGAGGCGACTAGAGAACCAGCTGCATCACTGATCAAGATTTTGAAGTTGTGATATCAACTCAGAATCAGACGGCCTTGGTGGTTTCAACATGGCAGTTGTAAAAGTTTCATATTAAGGTCCAAGGCTAGTGAGAAAACAAAAGATTTTTCCCTTGTCAGGGACAGACTTCCCAATGGTTGCAAGATTGTCACATAAGCCTTTGAAGATACGTATATGTTCTCCTATAGTTTTGTCGTCTTCTTTGCGAAGATATGTCAATTGTTGTTGTAAAGTGAATTCACGTTCTTGTGAATCTTGTGCATATGCATTTTTTAATACTCCCCATACTGCAAATGTTGTGTCTAAACAATGACTAGCCTAAGAGCTTCTTCCGAGAGTGTTCCAACGATCCACCCACGGAGAAGACGATCAGACGTTCAGCAAGCAATGAATTCATCTGTCAATTTTGGTGCAGAATCTGCTGCATTTGGTATTGTGTATTTTGGAGGTGCTAGGTCTTCATTGTTGAGATGACTAATAAGTTCTTGACTTTCTGTGAGAGCCAAAGCTTGTTCACGCCATAATGGGTAATTGGATGAAGTGAGTTTGAGTGTGATAAAGTTTCCAACATTTAGAGATAGTGAAGTCATGATAAGAGAATTGTGTTGTCCAACCTAGTTCTGATACCAAGAAGAAAATAGGAAAAGAATTGAATTGATATTGAAGTTGAATTGCAGTACTTCACTTCCTTTTTCCACAATTCAAAGGAATACAAGATTGAGCACTATTTATACAAACCAAATGACTAACTAATATTAATAAAATCAGGAACAAATCTGATATTTTCAAGATTCAAAGTGCTGAATTTATCTTTTCTGTTGGATCACCATCTTGGTTTGAATTTGTATTTCTTGAAACTGTTTTATCCCCCAACTTCTCTCCGTTGATTTAGGAATTATTGTTAGAGTCTTCAACTATATCACTCTAGAGTTTTTGAATGTCCTTATCACTCCACTGACTCAAACAATAATTGTTGTTGTTGCAAGATTGTGTTATGCTCATATAAAGAAGGAAGAGATAAGGAAAAAAAATGAAGGAGGTTAAATTGGTAATTATTGATTTTTGTTTTAGAAAGGAGGTGTAGGAGTGACTTTGGGGGTGTGTTTAGCTACACCCTTTTACCCCATATTTGGGGGAGGCACTATTTATACCCTTTTTTTTCTGATGCTAGAGTTATGTTGCCAACTGCCCATATTGATATTGTGCCATTTCGTGTGCCACATTATCGTTAAATTTTTTTTAAAATTATTATTTTTAATATTTACGTTAAGTTAGATAAATAATACATAACTGCACATTGAGAGTGGCAACCCAGTAGAACCCACATGAATTCTTTTTTGGGGACTATGGGCACCATAAGGTGCCCACAGTGGGCATCATAATATTACCCCTTTTTCTAAAGACACCCGATCATATAGTGCCCACAGTGAGCATCATAATATTACCCATTTTTCTAAATACACCCCATCATCTTTTATCTTTCCAAAATATCCTCTCAATTTATTTAAAAACAAAAAAAAAGGAAGAGAAGAAGGAAGAAGAAGGTAGAGCCTTTCTGGCACCATTTTCTGAAGCGGCAAGATTTGTCCGAAAATTACAAAGACTATTCAAAGAGGTTGTTGCAATTTCCTGACAAAGAATGGCTATCAAAATTGCAAAGATTTGGGAGGGTCTACTCCACTTTTTGGAATTGCTACTGGAAATGGCAGTAAAACTCGACGACATTTTTTTTGTTATGTCCGGCCAACTATGGTCGAACAGCTTTGAAGCTATCAACTCGGCCATGGTTGGGTCGGACATCATATATATTTTTTTAATTACGAAATTGAGAGGATATTTCAGAGAATATATGTGGGTATTTTTGGGATGTGTTTGGAAAATAATGGGTGTGAATAGTCATTTCCTATTTTCTGGGGGAAGGGTGCAATTAAATGCACCCCCAATTTTGCTCAATACACCCAAACAAAATTCATTCCAAATTTGGTATTTTTTTCTTTATTTATTTATTGATTTCTTTTTCTGCCGAACAGCCTTGGAACAAAAAAAAAAAAAAAAGAAAACTGCCATATTTGTTACACAAAATGGCAGCAACGCTACTTCTGCTTCTTTCATTTTTTTTAGCTGAAAGAGTAAAATTAAAATGGAGATTATTGGGTAAGTGTGTTGAACAAAATTGGGGGTGCATTTAGCCCTACCCAGGGGCAAACTCTTTTTTCTTTTCAATTTCACCCAAAAAATTGTGATACACTCAATTTTTTTCTATTATTTGTAATTTAAAAAATATTTGCATATTCACTATCTAATAGCTTCTAGATGGCTTCTCAATTCTTAAAAGCAAACGACATGTCATTTTCAAATTGAGGTCTTGTTCTTTTCACAATTTTATATATATAAAAAAACTTTTCTCTCTTTTCTTCTTAACAACACATATATTTTTTAACATAATATCAACCATATACTCCCTCCGTCCCACTAAGATAGGCATCCACCATTTTTCACACATATTAAGCAAACATCTTAAATGTTATTGGAATTATAAGATATTCATATATTCTTCCAATTTTACCCCTATATTGAATGGTCAAAAAGTAGTGTGAACATGTTTAAATATCTTGGGAGATGAAATATCTATCTTGATGTTTAGTATTCCAATTATCTTAAATAGGGGTATTTTAGTACATGGAAAATAAATTATACATTTAATAAGGAAATTGGACTATAATTTGGGACGGACAAAATATGAATACTTGCCTATCTTAGTGGGACGGAGGGAGTATTTTACACAGAATACCGTACATATCAAATTTGTTCCCAAAAGAACAAGGCTTGAATAAGCATTATGCATTAAAAATCCTGTTCCAAAAATTGATCACTAGGGTGATGTCTATTGACAAAAAGAATGTAGACAATGTGAGGATGGATTGAGATTGTATCTTTTCAATTTATTCCATTTTCCGGTAAGCAAAAGGAAGAAAATATTGGACAAAATTTTATTTTTTCTCCCCAAATAATTTAAAGTATAGTTAGTGATTATTATATTTTAATTTAAAAATAAGAGACATGTGAAATATATTAGTTGTATAGGGAGAGTAGTAACTAGAAAGAACCGTATATTCTTTAAAATTATGTCACTTGGATTGTATAATAGTCTATTCCATTGCCACATAGATGAAAATAGATATTAACTACTGGAGATGCTCTAATAATAATTAACTAGTATCACGCCCGTGCGATGCACGGGAACAATTAAATTTATGGACGATAAATAATTGATATAAAATTATAAATACGAATGTTGAATTACATAATTTATGTAATTTGTACATAAGAGATTGCATAATTGTAAAAAATTATTAAAATCTATAATATTGTATATTATACTCAATACAAAAATTGCGGAGTAAATTCACAATTGTAAATTTTAAAAATTCACGTGCATCGCATAATTAAGAAGTTTATCAAAACGTGTAACTTTAATTCTAATTATCGTGCCTAGCATTGCACAACAATGCTTGTGAAGATTAATTAATTGTAAATGAACCATTGGGAATGAATATATAAAAATTCTTCGATTATCAAAACGTATCTTTTTCGTTGGTACATATGAAATTGATATTACACACTCTAAATTTTATGATTTTATGCATTCTTTTAGTGATTAGCTGTAATTGCTACTTAATTTTAGCTCTATTGTATAAGAAGTATTATACTTAATTTTATGTAACTTAAATTTGTAGTAACACCGACAATTTTCCTCATCTATATAATTCATTTGATTTCTTTTCAATTACATAAACTGTATGTTAATTGTAGAATTAAAAACTTTTTATTTGTAATTTTATATACTTAGAAAAGGCAAAAAATATGCAATGCAAAATTCAGTTAGTGAGCATATCACATCAGAAGCATTAAAAACAAAAATATTATTTAATTTTTTTAATTAGAAATAAGTATGTCATATTAAGATCGCCAATAGGGTGTTCACCAAATGTGACACCTCAATTATAATAATATAAGGATTAATAAATTACTATTTTACTTAAAAATAAATAAATTATTCTACATAAATCTAGTTATAATTTTAACTACTCACTATTTGATTTTCAAAAAGAAAAATATAAAAAATTCTTACTATTTTTTAATAGACCAATTCACATAACCAAGCAAAAATATCAAAACCTACAATTTTATCAAGATAAAATAAAATAAAATATAAAAAATTATTATTTAATATTTTGAATTATAACTTTAAAAAAATGAAATTATATATAAAGTCTTTCCAACATAAATTTTTTTTCATTAGATGTTTGTTTTAGATATTGGTTATTTTTAGTTATATTTTTAATTACTACTAATTAATGTTGGTTTATTTCCAAAACTAATTTTATAATTTTCTTAAAATATTTAATATATGCCACATTTGCATCTTTGCCGACGTGGCACTTCACAAATTATAATATAAAGATTAATGGTATGATAATATAACAATTCAAAATATAAAGATAAAGATTAATAAATTACTCTTTATTTAAAAATAATAAATTATTCAATGCAAATTCAATTATAATTTTAGCATGCCCTATGTTATTTAAGAATAATCCACTATTTGAATAATCCATTGCACATTACAATTAAAATTATCTAAAACTATAACATTTTTTTTAATGCGGTGAAAATAAAATACTTATTATTTAATGTTTTTAATTAAAAATTTGAAAAATGAAATTACATTTAAATTTTTTCGAAAACTATTTTTTTCTTATTAAATTTTATTTACCACATTTAATGATAAATTTATGTTTCATTAAAAAATAATTATATTTAAAGAGTTTTCCCTATTTATATCTACCAATTAATATTGGTTTATTTCCAAAAATAGAATTTCCTTTTTTTAACTACAAAATTGATTTTTATGTTTTTTTTAATATTAATGAGTGCCACGTTGGCACTACTGCCAATGTGGCACTCCAGTTTTTATAATATAAAGATAATAATACTTAACAACTTCTAATAATAATAATAATAATAATAATAATAATAATAATAATAATAATAATAATAATTCCTCATATAGGCTTATTTTCCTTTTTTAGTCGCTTCAAAATACAAATCACTTTCTTTATTGATATGTATTCAATTTTTTTTTAATTTTCTAAGATGCGATTATTTAATGCAAATTCTTATAAATGAAAATGAAAACGTCATGTTTTAGTATAGTGATATAATAGGAAAAATACAAGTAAAATTTATTTTTTAAGATAATTAATTATAATTTTTTTAATCTATATATCTATATATATATATAAAAGCAACCTTTTTTCCTCCAAAATACATTCCTAATTTTTCCCGCCTATTGAATTTGCCTAATATAAATTTCTATCAATATATAGAATAATTTATATATATAGAAAATGAGGCTTTTTTCTTATTATATTTTTTTATTGTCGTAAATCCGTTTTCCCGCTTAAAATAAACTCTCTTTTTATTTTTTCTTTCCTAATCCATATCCAACTCTCTTTTATTTTTTTTCCTAATATATTAATATTAATATTAATGTATAGAGATTTTATTTAATTATTTCTACCCTACTTTACCCCATCTCATAATATCTAAATATTCTCTCTATCATTTCCTCTCTTTTTTTTTATTTTCTACGTATAAAACATAATAATTTGTGATTCTATTTTGCTCGACTTGATGAGAGCTTTAAAACAAGTACACTAATCAATATATAAATTTTTATTTAAAAAATTACCCCAAATATATAAATTAGTACCCAACTTAAATATAAATTGATATTAATATAGATTAATGACTACTGGTGTAATAAGATTAAAAATTTTTGATAATTTATTACTACACTTAATTGATATTTGTGCGTAAAATTCAAATATAATAAGGCATTTCATTATTTTGCACTTTAACATCAAAACTTCAATAACAAATTACAAATTACAAATTTAATTTGTTACCTCATTAGCTTCTGTTATTATTAGTTGTAATTTAGTTTATTGGGAAAAATATTACATATTTTTGTTTCAAATATTGCAAATTTCAATTTTTTTTCTATTTTTTCGATCAAATCTTCAATTAATATATATTTATGTGTCGAACAATATAAGGGTGTTCCGGGAATTGGAATGAATTTTTAACTGATTGTTTTTTCATAATTTTGGTATTTAAAAAATAACATTATTTAAAATTAACAGTTTTTACTAAGATTTAATTTTTATGCCATAAAAAATTACCATTTGATTAAATTTTTGCATAAAAATTCAAATAAAGGTTTAACAATAAAATTAAAAAATAAGATCAGAAATAATTAATTATTTTTGCAAATAATCAAATAACAAACAAAAAATAATTAAAATTGACAATTTACTAAGATTCAATTTTTTTACACTACAAAATTACGATTCATTAAAGTTTTACACAAAAATAAAAAAAAACTTACCAGCAGCTGGCTCAAGTTTGAGACAAAATTCACTACTATGATCCCCAATGGGTACTAAAAAATTTAAAAATTAGGTTGGACCCAATAACTAATTTTAGAAACAATCAATTATTTTTATAAATAATAAGCTAAAGAATAAAAGTTAATTAAAATTAGCGATTTCTATAAAATTTAATTTTTTGTGTGATGAAAAATTACAATTTATTAAATTTTCACATAAAAATTAAAATAAATATGTAACATGAAAATTAAAAACTTAGCTTGGAACTTTTATTAATTTTAGAAAGAATTTATTATTTTTAAAAATAATAATTAGCTAATGAATAAAAATTAATTAAAATTAGTGATTTCACTAAAATTTAATTTTGATGGGATAAAAAAATTACAATTTATTTAATTTTAAAATAAAATATTAAAATAAATGTATCAGATCAATTTATTGAATATATATTTATATCTTTTAAATTCCAAGATATCTTTTGAATTGTAAGATATTTTTTAAATTGGATTCATATAATTCTTATTATTATGGCTATCAAGCCAATTATTTTGGAACTAATTATTTCTTAGAAATAATCAAAATAAATACAAAAATTAACTATGATTATTAAACTATTATTAATTAAAACAATAAATTCTATTGCCAATATTTAGCTAGACATGGGTTTAGTGGGGCAAAGATTGATAAAAATTAATTACATTGTTAAAAGGAAAAATATAATTAAATTGTAATATAGCTTTTAAATTGTAATAATTGGGGGGTTTTCCTAAAAAATGAAAAAAAAACCTTTAAATTTTAATATATCTTTTAAATTATAAGATTTCTTCAAAATTAAATTCATACAATTCTTAAAAGTGATGATATTAAAATAGTTATTTTATCAATAATTAATTCCTTTCGTAAATAATTAGCTAAATATAATAATTAGTTAAAATGAATTCTATTACAATTAATTAAAATTAATACTATTACAATTAATTAAAATTAATACTACTGTTAAGATTTAATTGGGCTTGGTTTTAGTAGGCGAAAATTGACATGGTTTCGTTGGACGAAAATTAATAAAAATTAATTATATTTCCAAAATAAAAAAATGACATTAATTAAAAAATAAATAACGATTAAAATTAATTAGACTGCCACTGTAGACTAGATTTTTCCTAATTTTCCTAAAATAGAAACATAACTTTATTTCAAAAAATGAAAAATAATTAAAATTAATTACATTGCTACATGAAAGAAAAATATGCTTATGAAATTAATTTATCTTTTTATGTATTTTAACATAAAGTTAAGTTAATACCTATAAGATTTTTTATTCTTATAATTGGGGTATTACATCTTATTGTAAAGTAAGTCGGCCGATATTAAAATGATTATCGCAGAAATAATGAATTATTTTCATAAATAATTAGCTAAAAATAAAAATTAATTAAAAATAATTGTATTACAATTAATTAAAATTAATAATATTGTTACAATTTAATTGGATTTGGTTTCAATTGGCAACAATTGACACAATTTCGTTAGAAAAAAATTAATCAAAATTAATTATATTGCTAAAACAGAAATATAACATTAATGAAAAGATAAATAATAATTATAATTAGTTATATTTCCATGGTTGGCTAGATTTTCCCTAAAAAATGAAAGACGTCTTTTTACATACAAGATATCTTTTCAATTGTAAAATATCTTTAAAATTATATTCATACAATTCTTAAAATTGCGGTTAAAATACTAATTATTTAGAAATAATAAATTATTTCTATAAAGAATTAGCTAAAAACAAGATTTTATTAGAATTAATTATACTACAATTAATTACAATTAATTATGTTTCTCAGATTTTATTGGATATATTTTCATTGGATAAAAATTGAGATAGTTTTATTAGACAAAAATTAATCAAAATTAATTAAATTGCTAAAAATGGGGAAACGTAATTATTTCAAAAAATGAAAAATAATTAAAATTAATTAGATTGCTACCGGAAAGAAAAATGTGCTTACGAAATTAATTTACCTTTTTATGTATTTTAAAATAAAGTTAAGTTCTCGCCTATAAGATTTCGGATTCTTACAATTGGGGTATTATATCTTATTGTAAAGTAATTCGAGTGATTATTAGTCCCTAATTAACTTTATTTACTTTTTCAGTATCATTTTTTTTCAGAAACAGTATCATTTGTTTTGAAAATATGCTTTTTTTATTCTCGTATATTTTTGTATTTTCTATGATATTTCTTTTGAGTTACAGTTGACGACAAAATACTAATATTTTTTTTCAAAGGATCTACTCTATGATATTTTTGTTACAGTCCCTAATATTCTATGATTTTCTATGATATTTTTGTTACAGTTGATGTATTTTCTATGATATTTCTACAATTTTTTTACAGTTGAGTTACAGTCCCTAATATTTTTGTATTTATTTCAAGGGTGTTTCAAAGGATCTACTCTATTTTTTTTCTTTTTTTAAGTAACAAGCTCCAAAAATAGGTATTCAAATAGTAATGATTTTTTATTTTGATACTACTCGAACTAATAATTATATAATAATTTATGGTTCAATATATCACTTTCGCTGGGAAATAAATCTAAGAATTCTTATTAAACAATTGGCTAGCACCTCAATCAATTACTGAAATTATAACACTCAATTAGAATATTTTAATTGGCTTTCAACTATATTAAATATTTATCTAAATTTCTCTCTCCTAAATAAATATTAAGAATCCTACTTACTTTAATTATTTATTTTATACTGAATTTTCCCTGTTGATGTTTTATTTTATTTTTAAGTATAATCAGTTAGATTGTATATTTTAAGTATTAATCACATATATTTCAATTTATTTGTCTTATCCAAATTAATTTAAATGTTATATCAAATAATTCAATATTTAATATGTCCAATATGTTAAATTAGTAAGTTTATACCTAATATGTTAATATATGTGTTTAATATATTTAGAATGCATTTATTAAAGAAATAAAATGTCGAAACAAAAGTTTTGTATTAAACTATCACGATGGCACATTGACACGGATGAGAATTTTCTAGCGGGGCGGGGACTTGGACGGGGACGGGGCATGGAAGTTTGTAATTCTTATATCATCTGCGTTCAGCCCAGAGTAAATGAGGATGGGTCGGAACGAGGATAAGTGTTTCCCAGCGTGGCAAGAACATTTTAGGGTATGTCGGACTGTACTGACTGCATTGTTGTTTTTATAATATATCTTTATACTGATTATATTTCATAATTAAAATTTAAAAATCATTATTTACATATTAATTATTAATAACATACATCACACTGATGTATAATAATTAATATCTCTCAAAATTTATAATTGCATATAATAAAATGTAAAATAATTTTAAAGAAAAAATTATGAGCTCTACGAATGTTAGTAGAGTTATTTTAGTATGGTTATTTTAATAACTATAACATTTAATGTCATTTTATTTTGGGTTTACATAAGTAGATTAATCTTACAATGAGCAAAATGTAATCTATTATGACAATTACTGCCACGAATTATCATCTCATACAAAGCACGGGTGTAAATGCTAATTAAGTTACTATTCTATGGAAAATAGTAAATTAAGTTGTGTGGATTTTCATGAGTTGCTCCTTGCATATTTGTACGATGGATTAGTATGAAATATATGGAAAATTCTATCGAAATTTTTATAGAATTGTTTCAAGTTAAATTCTTTAAGTTTATTGTTGTAACTCATTCTTTATTTTAATTATTTTTTTAGATTTTATGTTAATATTATTAACATCTATCAATAACGTTATTAGTTGAAAATTTTATCCCCCGTGCAACGCACGGTGAAACAGCTAGTATGTATAAAAGTCAAACTAAGCCTATTGGGGATGGAGGGAGTACTTAATTGTATTTATCGTTCTTTGATGTGCGGGAAGTGTATAATTAATGGTATTTGCTACCATTTTTCTTTTTTATTTCTCTCTCTCCCCCCTCAATTGCAATGGTCAACACTTTTCTATAGTAGGAAAATAGAACATGTAAGAGCAATCTTAGGGTGTGTTTGATTGCAAACCTAAAAAATAGTTGGACGGAAAATATTTTTCGGGTAAATAAATTAGGAAAAATTGTCTTTTGAGGAAAATAGTAATTGTACGTATTTGATTAAATTAATTTAAAAGTTGAAAAATGATATTGTTTTCCTTGTTTTTGTATTTTTTTATGAAATTTGATCATTTTCCTTATCTTTATAGTTAAAGTAAATTGTCCATTTAAAAAAAATAAAAAAAGGGCCAAACTTTTCCCAGAAAATAAAAACCACATCTCTCCAAGAAAAACATTTTCCTTCAAAACAAGGAAAAGAACGGAAATCGAAAAAAATTGAAAAACTTTTTCCAGGAAAAAAGTGCAATCAAACAGGCAAGGGTGGAAAAAATGCTAAAAAATGAGTTTTCCTATAAAAAAATTGAATCAAACACACCCTTAGTATTGGAGGTAGAAACCTAACTATAATCTCAAATAATCACAGGGGAAAAAAGATCCATTTTTTAATGCATTTTGGGGAAAAAACTTAAAGGGGCCAAATTTGGTCGTCCTTTAGGTTTTCCCCGCTCAATTTTCTTCTTTTCCCTACGTTTTTCACCCCCAACACTAATAAGATTGCTCTAATGACATAATTGGGTGTATAAAATGTGCATATCTTTGTAACTTTTTCTAGTATAAATAAATATGAATATGTTAAAATAAATTTTAAAGCTTGGGAAACAGAGAGAACATATATATATAATTTTTAATGCAATTTTCTTCCATTGTTTAAGGTAAGTCATCTTCTTTCTCTGAATCCATTTTAATCATGATCGAATTTCACCACCCACAAGTGGTATATTACTAATATAATTTTTGTATTTTATTATTGCCTTCATAATTATTTGTTTAGTGCATACGTGGTAGACTAGTGCCGGGGCTAATAAAGATAGATTTATTCGAGATGGGTTGTGTTTCACCGATCATTGCAAAATTGTGGTGGGTAAAGTCAAAAGTGATGCACAGCGTGTCATATTCTTGCGTAACTCCATCCCAACCATCATGGACGAAGCTAGAGGTGAGCCCGGCTGTACTCTAGCTCGGTGCTTGTAAATGATAACTAATGAATTGTGTAGGCGTGGACTGAAGGCATTGTTAGCTGAGTTGGCTAAGTGAGTGAGCTTGCAACCAATAAGCTAAGGTTCGAATCCTCTTACTGCGCTTTTCTCCTTCTTTTGGTTTACACACACTCTCTCTTCCTCCCCCATTGTTTTTTCTTATTACCATTTGATTTGATAGATCTTAGCACAGCAAAGGGAGTTGTCAATATCTTGATTGCGGCTATGGGGAAATGGAGCCGCTTCCTGAAGGGATTAAATTATTGTTTCGAGTGATCTAAAAAAATAGTTTTAATTTTTTTTATGATGATTTAAACTCAATTGATTATGATTTTGAAAAATAATATGGCATAATAAATTTCACTTTTAATTAATGAATAATATCAACTAATGACTCTTTGTATTTGCCATATATAAATTTTATTACACTATCATTTTTGAAATTGAACTCAATTTAATAGCTAGTTAAACTTCTTCTTAACATCAACAATGCATTATACGAAATAAAAGCAATTTCGTAAACCAAATCAATCAAATCAACAAGTGGCAAAGTAATCAAATCAAAATTTTATTTCATATTAGTTTGCTTCTATATTGCAAAACCAATCTTGTGAATCGTAATAAATTTTATATATAAACTTTATAGGAAAAAAATTTCGGGGCCAGCCCCCAAGAAGAGCCCCTACTATCTTTCCCTTATTCAGCTCGGTGTGACAAGAATTTCTGGCTTCGTCCCTGCCAACCATGCATGTTTCATGTTGTAGAAATCGAGTAGCTGATAGTCTAGCTGCCTTTGCGGCTTCTTCGAGATGTAATATGGTTTCGACGGTTTGCTTGCCCCTCTTTATCTCTCATTGCGGAGAGCGGGCTGATTAGTAAAATCACAGCCCTTCCTTAACCAAAAAAAAAAATAAAAAAATTGTAGTACCAAGTGGCAAGTTCCAATGCACCCTTTTCTAGCTTGGACACAAGAATTTGGGGTGGATCCCACGTTGTTACAATTTTTATTTTTTGATCAGTTTTCTTACTTTTTTCTTCCTAAATTATCGTGCCACCTCTATATTTTTACATCTAATTTCACATCCTTTACTACTATTTTATTATTATTTTTAAATTTATTTATACCCCTTTCCTCATTTTCACATTTCCCTCTCTTTCATCTTCTTTCTATCCTTCCTCCACGTCATTTCCCCGCTACACATTGGCAATGAAGATGCTCACTCAAAATTCAAAAGGATGTGGCTAAATGCACCTCCAATTTTGTTGAATACAACCCCTAAGAAATCCATTCCAATTTTATTTTATTTTTGTGTTCGGCCAGTGCTGACCAACCACAGTGGCTAAACACCATTTGGGGCTGTTCAACCACTGTAGGCAGAACAGCCTTGGAACATAATTTTTTTACCAACATGTTTGTTGTCAATTTTGACGGCAATTATGGCCGGAAATGGTAGCCACAAAAGAGGGGAGAACCTCCCCTCTTTTTATTCTAAAGTTGCCGACTACTTCTATTATTATTTTTGGTAACATTTGTAGTCAGAAATAGTAGCAAACTTATTATTATTAATTTTTTTTGAAGGAGGAAAATGGGAGTGAAATTTGTTTGCGGCGTGCTTAGGAAAAATGGACGCGCATTTAGGCCCACCAAATTCAAAAAGGTACTCCTATAAAATATGAATTCGAGCGAGTGAATGGTGGTTCTCTTCCACGGATTGTTGCTTTTACAAATCAATTAAATATTTACGCCCAGACGAAGTCCAACGATCCCTTTGCAAATTGAAAATGTCATCGGGTCGCTTTCGTCTGCTCTTTCCTTCATTGACACTATCAGTCTACGCCCTCCGAAATAGATATAAAAAGCAGAAAATTCGTTTTCTCGTCAAATTTTTTTGTTTAGCGTTGTTATTGACACTGTAGATTGATTTTTGAGAAAGAATGAGCACTGAAGAACTTCTTAAAATCGAGCCTCGAGAGCTCGGTTTCCAATGTGAGTTTCAAATTGATCTCAATTTATTTATTTGTTCATTCGATTTGGGGTTTTGATCGATTGCTCTGTTTTTGGGTATTTCTGGTTTGAAGTTGAGCCGGGTAAGCAATTATCTTGCTCACTCTGGTTGTTAAATAAGACCCAGAATCGTGTTGCTTTCAAGGTAATTACATTTGTTTTGCGTTTTCAATATATGTTTGTGAATATTGTGGTTGAATTTGATTCTTTTTCCCCTTAAAATTTTAGGTTAAGACTACTAATCCTAGAAAGTATTGTGTTCGACCTAATGCTGGAATTGTTCTCCCAGGATCAAAGTTACAAATCACAGGTGTTCATTGCATTATTATAATATCCTCTTGTTATTGTGTGACTTATTGCATCAATTATAATTTATATGCAAATTGAACTTTGCATCAGAATTGAAATCATTACAAGCTCCTCAAATGGAGTATGAAATCCCTCTGATCTCCCATTAAACCTACTGCTTCAGATAATATGATATGATCCATTCTTCAACTCATATTTTCCAAAAAGATAATATTTTACTTTTGAGATTGTGCATTTTGCAGTGACAATGAGCGGCCAGAGGGAGGCTCCTCCCGGCATGCAATGTAAGGATAAGTTTATGATTCAAAGTGCAGTTGCAACCATCGATGATGTTATAAGATTGGTAATCACAAAGCTGGCCTGTTATCCATTTTTAGCCTGTCAAATTTATTTTAGGGCCTGTTTGAGAATATCCACAGGTTTGAACTTTCACTTTCATGCTACTATTACTCAACTTGGTCAGATTTTAAATGCTGTCATTTTGCATTTTGAAAGACATGTTGAGGGACTACCTAAAATGGCTTTTTGCGTTTCTCTAGCCAATAGTTTTAGTGTAGATTCTCCAAATTCTGTATGAATTTTAATTAACAAAAGTGTTCTTCAGACGATCACATCTGAAAGCACTGTTGCAGACAGCAGCACAGATTTGCCTTTATATCATAAGGAACTCGTCATTTGAAATAGAAGCTAAATGAACTCGAATGCCATAGCAGCTATTTGTGATCCATGAAATTGGCATGTTTATTTGCAGTTCGACAATAAAGCAATTTGTATTCAAGAGTGCAAAATGGCTGTGGTTTACCATTCCCCTCACCAAGTCCCATCATCAGCTCCCAGTGAATCAGTAAGTTCGTATTTGATTGCTGACAATTCCAGGTGGTTTTTCCTGGACTTCAGATGTTCTATTATCATTGCTCTTCATGCATTCTTCAGCAATTATAGCTCTTGATAGTTCTATTATGTATTTATTTCAATTATCTAACTCTACGTTCTTGAACGTGCATGTGCATTTATGCATTGCTGTGAGATTAGTTGGATTGGTTCTTTGCTCTGGTTCTTGTATCTGATCCATGAATATAAGCTATTAAGTATGAATTCTTCAACAATATCAGCAGTTGTTAAATTACGTAAAAAATTGAGAACAGAAGATGTCCCTGTGGCATCATTTTAGGTGAAAGTTTACAACAAATATGGATGTGAGAGAAGGAGATGAAACTCAATCGGTTCTTCATATACATTGAGATGATTAGATTTCTCACATCTATATGATAAATTATTAAGTAAATTACCCAGAGGCCCTCAACGACACTAAGGGTATGTTTGATAGAGATTATTGAAAAAAAGGATATTTAGATGTGTGGTTGATAAGTAAAGAAAATGTAATTTTTTGAAACAAGTAAAGAAAATATATTAGAAAATATTAAAAGTTGCAAATCAATGTAACGAGTTGTTGAAAATGAAGGAAAAGTGATTTTTCGGTTAAATTGTATCAAACACGCCCTAGTAATTGTGTTCAAACAAAATGTTTTAAAACACTTACCAAACACGCCGTAACTATTACATCCTCTATTTCTGATAGATAATAACTATAATAATTGTTTTGATTCTACCATTCTCTCTTATTCTACATTTGAAATTCTATCTGCATCATGCTTAACTGACTTTCGTGCTCATTCCTTAAGATACTTTCTATATTTTAATTTGGAAATGAGCGCTGCTTTAAGTCAAAGAAATCTTTTCATTACTCCAATAAAGCTATGAGATACAACTGCGAACAGCTTGTCTCTTTACACATAGCTGGCAAGTGCACATATGCACATAACAAAGTAATTTAATAAAGCGAGACGCAATGCAATAAATAGTGTAGTTTGGTATCGCTAGTTTCTAGGAGATTTTGATTTTCTCTGAGAATGTATAGTTCAAAAATGAAAAGTAAGGAAAGTTAATAGTCTTGTATAATGTGTGGTTGAAATGAATAGGGGAGCACTAGAAGAGAATTTAGCATGACCAAACAAGAACTTAAATTTGTTTTTTATTTTTATTTTTTCATTTGCAATCCAGTTTTGAGATGTTACGAAGTAAAATCCCACCCCCCATCCCCCTCCCCCAAAAGCTGAATCTCGTGCCACATTTTGGTGCTATTTATTGAATCACTTGATTTACCGATATTTTGAATATTTGAAATTTTGAGTACTTCTCATAATATAAAAGTGCAAAAATGTTAATGTTGAGGTTCAGAGAGTTCTTGTGCACCCCCCCTTTCCAGTACTGCTTTTGTTCAATTTGTTAATGTTAATTTTCGTGTTAAAAAGTGCAAAGGTATGATCCAGAGGTAATCACTTTGCGTAAAACCTGGAGGAAGAAATTTTTTTTTTTTACTTTCTTTAAGATATAAACAGTATCTGGGCAATTGTAATATTTGTCTAATTTATGACTGCGATTTACATTTGGTTTATGAGCAATATAGTTTATGACAGTATGTATATCTAAACAAGTTACAAAAAACATGATTCTAGAAATTTGAATATTTAATGTTGAATCCGCATAATCTAGAATGGCAGATAGGATGTTTTGAAAGTAGTTTATAAGCGAGTTTATTTGGTGAGTGTTTATAAACTAGGTAAATGAATGGTGAAGAAGAGGTTTACGCAAATGTATATAGATAAATGGGTTTCTAATTTATAAATGTACTAACAAATAAAGTCTGGATGTAATGGTCGCTCAATTATTAGCTCTACAGTAATTCAATAAAGGTTAGTAAAAAAGAAAAATGCAATAAATGAAATAATCAAGTCCAGTGCCTGTTTGGTATTTGCTAGTTTTTGGAAGATTTCTAGTTTTTGGGGATGTGTGGTTAAGTAGCCGTTGAAAAGTGTGAAATCCTAGAATACTATAGGAGGTGTGATTGAAAATGAATACGGAAGAACAAAAGAGGAATTAGCACGATGAAACAAGTGATTAATAAATTCCATGTTATATTGCAGCTAACTAAATCATTTGATGTTATGTTAACATTGAGATTTCACAGCTGCTATATCCATTACACGAGCAATATTGTTTGGTATACGACTATATGCATGTTTAAACAAGCTGACAGCAAACTTGACTCTTGAAATGAGAATACTAAAAGAAATAATAATAAAAAATTACATCCTTAATGTTCCCAAAGTTTTAGCCCAGCAGCGGTTTAGTACAATTATTTCTCCCTTATGCAGAATTTTCGTTTATTGTCTGAGGTGATACGTTGAATGTCTTTTTGTGTTCAACAAAAGTGTAACTAGAATTGGAGATTTTATTTTCTATCTGAATGTATTTCCAATTTGAACCACGATGGTAAAATTATTTCCCTTGTCTCTTTTTTATGCTATTCAGGAAAACTTTTTTTTTTTTTTGACACTTCCATACTTGCATTCAGCCTTGGATTTTAAGTTACTCTTTTCTCTGTTCTGACTTGTAACATAACAAAGACAACAACAAGGAAGCTTCTCCATGTAAATCGGTCAGAACTCCAATTTCCCTGTAAGCTGATTGAAGCTTTTGACTATGTTCTCCAGAGTTTTTATTTTTCTCAAGCAACTTTTTCTGTATCTCACATAACTTGGTTCTATCAGTTGAACTGAATAAACAGCTCTCTTGTTCGTTTCAATTATCAAATATGACTGAGAATCATGTTGCTTTCAAGGTAAGATTCTATTACCAGTACAGAGATTCAGTTATTCAATTCCAGTGCAAATCATTACTTCAGTATGTTGCCTATGGTTTTCCTTTTGGCATGTTTCAACATATTTCGTTATTCTTATTCAGGTCAAGACAACGAGCCCGAATAAGTATAGTGTTATACCAAACATGGGACTTGTTTTGCCTAAATCAACTTGTAGTATCACAGGTAGTTATGCAATCACTTCACAGTTTCTTATGCCTAGCATAGTAGTTTTCTTTATTGCACAGGGGGAAAGCATATAATAGAATCGACTTTGAATAATTTACTCCTTGCATTGTGATTGCTGAATTATGAGTCTGCCGAGGCCCGAAAAATTCAGGGCCATTTCAGTATCCTTTTAAATTTTCTGACCAAGAACTTATCGTATAAAATTAACTTTCTTCATAGTTTAATCCTGATAAATTTCAAGCTCTTCATTTCATCCTTTTTTTTTTTTTTTTTGCTATATGTAGTGAAAATGCAAGCACAGAACAGGGTTCCTCCTGACATGAAATGCAACGATAAGTTCCTAATACAGAGCACAGTTGCAAATTCTTCTACAACAGCAAACGACCTTACAGTAGACATGGTAGTTGGAGGACTGATTGAATCTATGTGTATATTTTATTATCAGCCCTCCGTTATCCCCTTCGAGTGTCCCAATTGCAGTTCCTCATTCAAATATAAGAAAGCTAGAAGTGGATTTATGATTTGCAGGCGTTTATCATGATGATTTCATAGTATGAACTGAAGTTCTTTTTCTTATTCTTATAGTTCCATAATTCTGAAGAGTGCAAACTTAAAGTGGCATACATGTTCCAATCCCATCGACCGTCACCAAATTCAACGAAATCAGAAGAACGGTTCTCACGGAATCTATCGGCTTTCAGAGGAAGAAACTCGAATGCTCCCAAGGTAGTTGCTCTTATACCATCTTCACTGTCTTCATGTCCTACTTCATCTAGTTGGTATTTACACTTCTAATATGCCAACCACTTAGTAGCAATAATTGGGATTCAATAATTGTTTGATGGAACTGGTATGTTAATCTCACAATTTTCTTTGCAAATTATATTAACCATGAAACTTCGTCCTGGATACGTCTAGTAAACTCATCTGTTACCAAAGAAAATTGATTAAGACTTAAGACAGTGGCAAGACATTTTGTATTAGTAAGTGCCACTACTCATTAATGTGACAAGTCCAGTGTTCATCTATCTTTAGTAACAATGATATTTCTGAAAAGGTTATCGCTCTTTAGCACCCACCACGACACTTTCCTGGGCAAATAATGAAATTGAATATTTATCTAGTCTTACTGAACTGACTGGTTAGTAATGATAAGCAGTCAGGTTGTCATTTGCTTTTGTAGTTCAATAACTCATGCTTTGATGTCACAAATATGCTCCTAGTAGTAGATCAAGTAAACTGAACTAATTTTGTGAACAACAGATTTAGGACTAATTTCTGAGCACTTGGCTTAATTTTCTCTATATTAATAGAAACTTTTTAACATTAATTGCATTTCATGCTTGTGAGATGGATTGATAGTGTATGGTCTCCCTATAGTATTTCACGGTTTGATATTTAAATCTCATAATGATCAATTTTTTTTCACCGGATTATGGATTTGTTGTTCTCTTTGGGAATATGGTGATGATATGCTTCCAACTTCTCTATGTGTGTAGGTTGTGCCGGGGCATGAGAGAGATGAAAATAATGGTCGCGATGTAATCTTGGGCTTAATCACCATTGGCTTGTTTGGCATAGTTGTCTGGTACATCATCAAAATGGCGATTCCAATGATCGGGTATTCATCTTTGGTTATAAAGACTCACTCATCACAATACCTTACACGATAAAAGAATGCTTTGTTGACTTTAATGCCACATTTTCTTAATTGTATCGTCATTTTGATTTGACTACTTATTTGAGCTAATGAGGTGACGGGTCAGTTGTGTTATACGCTTTAGTCGCCAACTAATGCTCCTATTCACTTCAGCCATCTCTATATTGAGTTTGGAAAAATCCAACTGACCTAGGAAGCAATGACATGAACATGAGTGTTGGACGGGACAACTCATTGGATATCCTAGAAACCAAATTCTTGATTGTCAACTCTTGTTATGTGAATTTGAAAGAATCTTCTTGATGAAACAAAGTTGATATTGTGTTCATGGCGTTCTGAGTTTCATTTGTTCAAACTAGTTGAGTCCTCGGTCTTTTGCTTTTGTAGCAAATGGGCCCCCAAAAAGTAGTGCTGTCCATTGGAACCTGTTTAAATTGTAGCAAATGAATCCTCAATCTTTTGTTTAATTTGGAACCTGTTTTTCATTGCATCTGTCTCTGTTTATGTAGGGGTGCTGTAATTTTTATGACGATGCTGTTGATAAAGATGGTAAACAAGATGGTGGCAGATTCCATTGAAGATTGGGTTCTAAAGGCTCTCATTTACGTATTCCACCATCGTCTTTTTGGACGAATTAAGAAATGGATCCCAATGACCAAAGTGGAGAGTGACCAAAGTGGAGAGTGATCACGGCGGGACTGCACTCTGCAGACAAGTCCCCGATGGACCATAAAACCATCGTTTTGTGCGCGTGTACTTTTCAACTTTTTATGTCATACAGTTAAACCGTAACAAAAACGGAAGGAAAATGTTAAATAAGTAACAAAATAGTTGACACGATTTTAAGTGATATCTGTAATAGTCATTGATTCAAAAGTGATATGATGAACAGAACAAGAAGATAATGTCAAGTGTCTACTATGTCAATTACTATAAAATATGTTACGTTGTTATAGCATAATCCAAAATGAAATGTGAATATGCAAATTAGAGGAAAGTTATTTTTGTTCTCTCAAGAGAGCACTTCAATATTTTAATTTTTATGCGAATGCTTGATGTTATTGAGTTGGAGATAATAATTTAATAAGATGATGTAAAGGTTGTGCCATTTTGGTATAAAGGTTACTCTAAGACCATGGTTGATGTAGATGTTTTGAGAAGTAATTAGACAAGGTGTGGCTAAAAGTAGATTCTAAAAAGACAAACATGTGAAAGATATATGGCATATGACGTTGAAATGAGCGTAAAAAAATAATTTTTGAAAAAATGATTTTTGTGAAAATGAATTTCAAGCAAACGCTTAAATTTCACAAAGACTAGGTTTGAATTCCTTGTTTTTGCCATTTCTACTAATTTCATGTTAACTCGGACCAACTTTCAAACTAGAACGAACATTCGTCGTGCTGATTATTATGTGCAAAAATTGGGGACTTGTATAGATATATTAAAAGATGGCATTATTATTATTACTATTATTATTATTATTATTATTATTATTATTATTATTATGGAGTCTTCGTTAGGCATCACCGAGACTGCAAAAAAGGAGTTTTGCAATTTGGTTGGAGATGTTCTTAGACCCTGTTTGATGTATAATTTTTAAGAAGGAATTATATAATGTGTAGTTAAAAAATAGATTAACAAAAGTTATACAAACGCATAAAATATATATGGAGTAATAAATGTTTGAAATTGATTGCGAAAGTTTTGAAAAAGGATCGCTTAAGCTATTTGAAACGATACTTTTTGTAAAAATGAATTTCAAGCAAACACTTAGATTCAAACAGTGTGTTGAAGAAACTAATTCCAAAATTTGTTTTCAATTAATATCGCCTGAATTCCTTGTTTTGTGCCACGTCTAATTATCACTTCATTTTGCGTAAAAGGGTGTCCAATGTCCGTAGCATAGAATTTAATGGATTTTAAAAATTTATATAATTCAAAGTGTTTAATTTGGAATTCTATGGTTTCTATACAAATCCAATGTAGTCCTCAGTTGGAATTCTGTAGATTCTATAAAAATCCTGTATTTTCAATTGCTTATGGATTCTGATGAATTTTATTAAATGGTTGAATCGTATGAATTTCTATGGATTTTAAACTTAAAAGTATACTAACCATTTTCTTTCCAAAAGCTGATCTCCTACCCTCGGATTGCTATGGATTTCATGAATTTTCTTCTTCTTTTTTTTTCCGAAAAATCATGTAATTTTTAAACTTAAATAACCAATGAAAATTTATAATCATAAATTGAGAAAAATCCATTTTTCATTATCACTATAATTTCAAAACAATCATATCAAATTCAACTTTCGCAAAATAACAAAGTGGCCAAAATACAAAATAATAAATTATCACGATGACACCTAGTTATTTATTCTTCATTGTTCTAATTTTTGAAAAATCGTATTGCATTTAATATATGCACAAGAAATTTTGATGGATTAAATGAGAATTATTATAATATAATATTAGCAAGTTCGAAATAATTTCATTATTATTAGTAAAGTTCAAATTGATGGAAACGTGTAATTCTAATTCCTTCATCACTCAATTTTTTGAAAACCACATCATATTCAACCTATGCAAAATAAATGACCAAATCTGAAATGTGCTATTAGCATAATACTAGCAAGTCGACATATAATTTCATAAATTTATATTTGCAAAAAAAAATTAGAAACATATTTTATGATCGTTGTTTGTTTATTTATTTTTTAAATAATCTTTGTCTATTTAGTTAAAAAACTATGTATCAGTTTTTTTAAAAAATTTATTTAACAAAGACAAGTTCAACTATGTATCAGTTTTTTTTTTTTTTTTTAATTTATCAGTTATAGAGTTCATTTTTTAATGACATAATTTAAATATTTTTACTTGTTATTTTTTGATGATCAGGTAAGAACCCATGTGATCTAATGACATTCAGATCGACTCTCCAGACCATGGATTATCCTTTTGTAATTTGTAATTGTGATTAAAAAAAAAGTCAGAAGCGGGGTAATTTTATTTTTATTTTTTACTTTTAAATCAAGGGCAAGTTCAACTTTCAAATAATAATAGTAAAAGAAAAAGTTATCCAAGATTTGAATTTAGAAATAAACACAATACTAGTAAATTTTTAAATATTTTTACAATAAATAGATGATTTACCTGAACAAAAAAAAAAAAAAGGTAGATTATGTATTATTTTCCAATAAATGTTTTTGTGTTATTTTATTGTATGCCGAATTTGTATCATGAATTATAGGGACTATAACAATAAACTCAATTGACCGTACATGGAACAATATGATATTCTAAAATCCATTAATTTCATATTGAAAACACCATTTAAAATTCAATAAATTCTTTAAAATATATTGAATTTGTGATACAGAATTCCATTAGAACTTACAAATTCTGTAAAGTTCTATTAAAATCTATTTGTGAGAATCCATAAATCCTAAGAAATCAGGGTATATAATTCCATGTTGAGAACAGTATCCTCTAAAAGTTTGAAAGATGAAATTTGAACTAGTCAGAACTTTCCCATTGCAAATATCGACCATATAAATGTTTATTCATATTACAATAACTCAGTCAAATTGTATTTGGTTGGTTTCAACTTAGAAGCTACAATTGGTAAAAGTTTGAAGTAGTTTATGGCAATTTAATAATATGAATTTGATTACTTGCAAGCAACCTATACAGTTTGCAACTTCCATGCTAATGCTTCTCCATCCCCAAATTCATTCTCCCACGACATTTAATTTGGAACACACACTTCAAAAATTAGATAAAGAAGAAAATAATACAATCGTAACACCATTTTCTTTTTCTTCTTCTTTCATTTTTTTAAAAAAGAATGAATGGTGATATGATTCTTGATTTCGAGCTTCCGGTGCCTAGTTTCCCAAGTAAGTTTTAAGTCTCATCTACTTTTTTATAGTCCATTTGTTTCTTAAATTTATTTACATTTGATTTTGGAGTTTAATAAACTGTTATGTTTCTCAAATTTTACTTGTTTTCCGTTTATTTATTTTGGGTCATTTGAAGTTGAGATGAGGAGGGTTAGAACTCAAGCTTCTTGTACGATCCGGCTATCTAATAGAACTCAAGATCATGTTGCTTTTATGGTAAGAGCGTTTTCGATGAAGTTTAAATTTAACTTAAAAGCTTGTTAGATGGTTAAACCGTATTTGTAATTGCACATTTCTCTTCTTAAAATCTTCTCCAAAAAATTAAATTTTCAAAAAAAAAAAAAAAAAAACTTCTATAGAGTTACTTCTATGTAAAGTTCCATCAATTTCCAAACCTCTAGTTATTGAAGGAGGACTACATTTTAACAACTATTATGTAGTTCATGTTGCTCTTCCAAAGTCTTGAGAATTTTAAGCATAATAGTTACTTTCTCTGCAAAAGCTGGCATTATTTATTTATTTATTGTGTTTAAGGGTGAGGATATCCTCAAAGTGGGTCGTTACAAATTTACCCAAATATTGTAATCATTGATGTGTGTCTATTTTGATTGAATGTGATTGCTTTCAGGTTATAACTTCTAATCCCTTAAATTATGGATGTCAACCCAGTCTTGGAATTATTCCGCCCACATCGACACAAGATCTCACAGGTGGTCATTCAAGCATGATCTCATGCTCCTGGGATTGCCGTAGAGGGTATTTTCTGGCCATATACGATTTCCATTGGAAAATTTGAAACCAGATCTAGAATCAGCACCGCGAAAGGGACCTCCAACAATTTTGAAAATTTTCCGATGACACCGTGGCTGCTGGTCAAAGTTTTTGGCCATAAATTTTCGGCGACAGCGTGGCCACCGGTGGCGCCCATGTTGATTCTATATCTGGTCTCAGATTTTTCAACGGAGATCGTATGTGGTTGGAAAACACTCCGGGAGTGTAGTACCGTAACTACGACACTCTCGGGAGCAATAAAAAATTTTCGTGTGGTCATTACATCGGTACTAAGTCGAGGTGTGCTTAATATATGTTGCCCATAGTCTGTGTAGCAACTTCCCATATATACGGTGATATGTTGTCACGTGAGTCATAGACACCATGGATTGTACCAACTATGGCCATTATAATGGCTCTATTGTCTTGAGTTTATTTTTGAGACGATCAGTGGATCGAAGAATAATAAAATTATTCTATAATAACATTTTATGCTTATATTTTTTGTGTTTTGCAGTGACAATGAGAGGCTTTGAAGATGCTCCTACCAACATCCACAGTCATCAGGACATGTTTCTAGTTCGTAGTTTAGTTGTGAGTTCTAACATGACCATAGAAGACATCGAAATACTGGTAACATGCACAATCGTGCTTAAAATTATTAATTTATTATTTATGTCAAATAGAGGAAAACAAACTGATATTTGGATTCATGAATTGGCATGTTTGGTTTGTAGTTTGATGAGGTAGGAGATCTTAGTCAGAATGGCCTACTGAGGGCGGATTACATATTCTCACCCCATCTTCCATCCTCACTTCCCAATGGATTGGTACATTTTTTCTTCGTTCATAAGTACTTATTTGGTTCAATTCCTCATGTACTAACATTTGAGTTCTGATTTGTAACGTTTAATAAAAAAAAAAAGGGAAAAAAGGAAAGAAAAAAGTGTGACTTTGGACATGTAAAGTGATTAAAATGCTGTGAAATTTAGGGCTTGTTCTATACACAATATTTTTTATTTATTTGAACAACGTGTTAGATGTATGGTTGAAAATTGGGAATAATGTATTAAAAAATATAAAGTAATTATATGAGTGATTGAAAATGATGAGAGAGAAGAAGTTAATGGAAATTTATTACGATGTAACAGGCCCTTATAGAATTGTAGCAGCTGAAAACAATTTTGAAAATGAAAATGAAATTAGCTCTGACATCATAATGGGGGTCATTTAACAGAAGTTTTTAAAAATGATTCTTCTTTTACATTTATTTGCTACAACCCACATTATGATGATATTTATTCCATTCAATTGATCTGATATACTTCGAGATATATATTGTTGCGCACTCCAATGTAAGCTGTGGCACATCAACCAAGTTAGAGTACCACAAAAATTGAAATGCGGCATAGTGTGTGCTCCAAAATACACAAAATCGGGTTTAATAATTTGAATCACACATTTTCTTATAAAAAATACTTTTTTTTTTTTTAGTTAAAAGCCTCTCGTTGAAAGGTGAGGCTAAATGCACCCTCCACATTTGCTGAGTACATCCACTTTAGAAGAAAAAAACAATTCTACCCTTCTAAAGGCACCTTTCTTTTTTAAAACTCCCCGAAGGCCGTTCGACTTGATGAGGAAGAACAGTCTTCGGGGAAGAAAGAAAGAAAGAAAGAAAGAAAGAAAGAAGGGGTGTGTTTGGAATGAACATCGTCTCACCATCATTCCTCAATTCATTGAACCTCTTCGATGCGTCTTCCTCTTTTTCCTTTCTTTTTCTTCTTCCTCTCTTTATCCTTTTTTTTGGTGGTGTTTGGCCTGCACAGGCCAAACACCAAAAAAAAAAAAAAAAAAAAAAAAAAAAGAAAGGTAAACTTGGAATAAATTTGATGGGAGTGTATTAACTAAAATATGTGGGTGCATTTAGCCTCGTCCTTGGTCAAATAAAGTTCATTACCAATGGTGATTATTTATTTAAAAAGAAAAAACTTTTTCTCCTGTGCAGATACGAGGAGTCATCGTCGCCTTGCTTGCCATAATTTTATGGTACCTCGTGAAAAAGATTTTTTCGCTAATCGGGTATTTGTTAAATCTTTTTAATCACTAGGCACATCTATATAATATATAAAAACAGAAGTGATTTTGGTGTTTTTCCCGCCTAAAATTCCTCTTCACAAGTCCCAATATTCTCTTTACACATATCTCTCTTTTCATTTTTTTAATATTTAGTGGCTATTGGATTCTACGTTTATAAGAAAGCTGTAGTATTTTTGACGAGACTAATTGCTTCCTTTGGTCACAACGCTACCATTAAGCGTATTAACGTTGGTGCGTGGCAGGATCAATTCCCTTTCCCCTAATTACAGATTATTTTTTTTTGTTTTTCCATTTTTTTCTTTTTTGGGCATTTTCTTTTCCTTTTTTCTCTCTCTTTCTTTATCTTTTCCTTTCTTTTTAGTGGAAGAATCCCACATCGAAAATTTATAAAATGATATAGGATTTCTTATCTATAAAAAGGAGATTAAATTTTTATTACGATAATAATTTGGGCTGAGCAATCAGGCTCATACATCTGCAAGATAAAAGTTTTTCTAAAATATATTTCAATATTATTTTATTTTTATATTTATTTTTCTTTTTTACCATTTCTTTTTAAATGGGATGATTTGAGTCTTAATAATCGGGCATATATATAAAAAGTATTAAAAAGTTTTGTAAAAATATTTCAATATAATTTTATTATTTTATTTTCATTTTTCATTTTTTTCTTTTTCTTTATCTTTTCCTTTCTTTTTAAGTGGAGAAGTTAATCCCACATCGAAAATTTATGAAATGATATAAGATTTCTTATCTATAAAAGGAGGTTAAATCTTATTACAACAATGATTTGGGCTGTCAGAATCGGGCTCATACATGCAAGTATTAAAATTTGTTCTAAAATATATTTCAATATTATTTTATTTTATATATTTATATTTATTTTTCTTTTTTTTTACCCTTTCTTTCTAAACGGATGATTTGGGTTTTATAATCTAGCATATATATAGAAGTATTAAAAAGTTTTGTAAAATATTTCAATATTATTTTATTATTTTATTTTCATTTATCTTTTTATTTTCTTTTTGTCCATTTATGGGTTTTTTTTAAAAATCGATTTCTTATTATTTTCTCTTTTCTTTCTTTTTAAGTGGGAGAAAAGTACCATATCAAAAGTTAATTAAAATAATGAGGGATTTCTTATCTATAAAAGGAGGTTAAGTTCCTTAATGTGGCAATGATTTGGGCCTTAATAATTGGGTCTATATATACAATGTATTAAAAAGTTTTTGAAAAAGTTTTAAATTTTATTTTTATTTTATTTATTATTATTATTATTATTATTATTTCTTGTTCATTTTCCATTTTCTTTCTAAGGGGAAGAGTCCCTACACCAAAAGTTGATAAAAGGAGAATAAAAACTATCATATTATTATTACAACATTGAATCAACGGTTTGTGGGAAATTTTCTTAAAGCATATTTTATCTTCACATTTAAGTTATAGTATCAAAATTAAATTATTAATACATTTTGTTGGAGAATTACCAACTTAGTTTCTTTTAAAATATTTTTTTGCTTCTCTAAAATTAAATTATTATTTGTGTTGCATTTATTTAAAAAAATAATATATTATATACATTTATGAGCACATGCTCTTCGTTACTAACAATTACTTAAATTTATTGATGATTTAAAAAAAAAAACTGCTATTTTCTTGGTTTTCTTTTTCCTTTCTTACTTCCTAAGTGGACGAAGAGTTACACATTGAAAGTTTAATAAAATGATGAGAGGTTGGGTGCCTTTATGTGACAATGATTTTGGCATTAGTAATCGGGTCTATATATAAGTACTAAAAAAATTGATAATATTTTGATATTATTTTATTTTTATTTTTTTCCTTTTATTCGTTTCTTTAAATTGTATTTTTCTTAATTATTTTTAAAAGCGGTCATATGAATCACGTACATCAAAACTCGAAGATGGAATATTTTGGCTTATAAAGATTGAGTTTTATTTATTCAGTGGAGTAATCATTGGCCTAGTGATTGAGAACATATTTATGTAAATCAATCATTGGGGATTAGCAATTAGTTTTGGTGATAATTTGTAATAAGATAATGCGATTAAATTAATTTTATTTCATGATTAAGAAAAATACGTCTTTAGACAGTAAGAGATTCCCGTGCATCGCACGGGTAATAGACTAGTTTTATAACAAAAATGATAAAGATATATAGTACATTCTGCTCATATATTTTGTCCATCTCCAGGAGCTCAATAACTTTTATCGCGGTGCTGGTAGTGAAGATCATAAGCCAATCTCTGTCCGATTCCATTAAAGATTGGATTTTGACTTCTATACGTGACATTTTCTTAGATCCTCTTTATAGGAGACTACATAGTTTTTTGTATGGACCAAACAGACACAGGCCACGATGAGATCATATATTTTCGTTCCCTAGTGATGTTTCCTTTTAGTGTACAGCGTGCGAAAAAACCTTTCCTATTTTTTTAGTTAAAGATGTCAACGAGCTGAATTGAGCCAAATTTAAACTCAACGTTTGGCTCAGCCCAACTTATAAGTTAGTGAGCTATTTCAGAATTCGAGTTGAATCGAGCCCATCTCACTTTATAAAAAATAAGGCGCAGCTAAACTTGCATTCGATCCTGAATAAGCTGAGCCAAACTCAGGGTTTGGTTTTCTTATTATTATTATTATTATTATTATTATTATTATTATTATTTTGGTTAAAAAATTTGAAGAATGTATGAAAATAGGTTTCACCACCCACATTTACAAACAAACCATTAATATTCAATTTTCGAAACTTTTAACGTGGACGATTGTTTTATGTAAAGAAATAAGTGAAATTTATACTATGATTAAACATAAAGACCAAAAAAATATTACCAAACTTATTGCTGAAAGTGATAAACAAAATACACTCTTATAAATTGAACTGCCTTGCAAAAGTGTGAACCATTGCAAATGTGCGCTGGTGCTCTACTACACACTAGTGTGTAAGAGAGAGTATACACTCCATGATGTGGCCACGAATTTTTGAAGGGGAGTGTGGATGACTTCTCCTACACACTAGTGTGTAGAAGAACAAAACTGTACAAACGCGTGTTGGATTTCCAAGTCCACTAGCGAAGCTTCACAAGCAGAGCCAACTCCATTTTTAAATTAACAAGCCACAAGTAACTTATCGAACCAGCGTATGAATTAACATCATACTCTGATCTATATCACAATCAATATTAACATGACCACTTATATCTATCTACTCAAAATTTTCTTGAATCACAAGAAAGAGTGCAAGGAAGGAGAATTGAATCCTAAACCTAGGAATATTAAACTGATCAAAATTCTACCAAACTATATAGATCTTGACATAGAATCAAAATAAAGTAATCACAAATAAAACAGCACATTAGACTGAGTAACGATCAGAAAACAGCACATTATTGTTACTACCTACGTACTTCCTTTTTTTTTTTTTTTTTGAAAACGTACTACCTCTACATACTTGACCACACTCAAAAAACTCAAAAGTCCCTCTTATACTACTCCTATTTACACCCACACTTCAACTGATATTAACTTGAAACACATCCTTCCTTTCCTCCTCCTTCACTTTAGGCACAACAACCTTCAAAACCCCATTCTTCATCTCAGCTTTAATTCCATCCAATTTATACAAATTCGCCGGTAAATCGATTCTGCTAGAGTATCTCCTCCCATATTCTTCTTCCCCCGATTCTCTTTCCCCTTCCCCTTTGATCACCAGCGTGTTCTGCTCCACCGACACCTTCACCTGATCCTTATCCAGCCCAGGCATGTCCACTCGAAAGTAGAGGGCATCGTCTTCTTCTCGCACATCCCATCCTCTTCTCAAACCGGCGCCGGTTTTTCCCCCTCCCCGGCCGCTTAGGGCAAACGGATCGTCCATGAATCGGTCCATCATGTTCAGTACTTGGCTCAAACTCCTCGTCGGGAAGAACGGATCGATCGCATCTGCACAGGAACAAGCAATTTTGTCAGCCAATATTTTCACGTGAATCGTGTACAAATCAAGACAATTGATGGAATTAGGCAAACGGAGAAATTATTATCTTCGGGGAATTAGGAGCAAACAATTTTGCAAATCGAAACAATTAGGGGAATTAGATAAACAGAGGGAAAAATTACTATCTTACCGGGGAACAAATTTTGGAAATCGTCACCGCGGCGAGAGAGGGAACGGTCGCGGCGGCGGTCGACGTCGACTCTCCGATCATCGTCGTCGTAAGTAGTCATTTCGGTGTTTGTGCTGTAGAAGCGGGCAGTAGAGGGAGCCGCCGCGGAACAGAGACGTGCTAAGTTGAGGAGACGGTTGAAGACGGCGGCGCCGCCGAAAGCTCGCCTTAGAGCTAGCGCAGATGCCATTGGTGAACGCGATAGATACAGATGGTTTGCTTTGATCTTATCTCGGATCTTGCTTTTTCTGAGTGATGATTAATAGGGTTACTAGGGGGCTTTTATATATGGAGGTTATAGGGAAGTTTAAAATGGAAGAATGAGATCACTGTAGAAAGTTCGCAAGAATGGAGAAGTTTCTAGACAAATCAGGATTGCATTCAATCTTCGATATGGACGAAGCTTGGATATCAAGGCAAAAGATTGAGTGTGTGCTGTAAAAAAGTTGGTTCGACTAAAAACATTCTTTCCAAAAAAAATATATATATATATATATATATATATATATTATATAAAATTAAAAAATTAACTAAATAATAATTTTTTTTTAAAAAAAGGAGCACATATTTCGCTTACACCCTGTAGCAGCAACTTGCCTAGCAGTTAAGAATCATTTTGAGCACATATACGTAGGGTAATAATTTCCTCCCCTAGTGGGAAGGATATACCTATTAAAATTTAAAATCATGCAACTAAGGTTATGTTTGAATGAGTTTATTAAAAATATAAAAATAGTATGTGTGACGAGAAATAAAGAAGAGATAAAATTCAAAAAAGAAAAAAGAATTAATGGCCGAAAAATTATGAGAGAAAAATTAATTAATTTCAATTGTATCACACAAGCTCACAAGCACTAAGAGCTTGTGTAGCAGCCTCCATGATTCTCCCAGCATATCTTCTCCACACACGAGCGCTGATTGTGGCCCCGTCAGAGAGAGTGTGTTCTCTATCTTTGAGGAGCCTACCATAGGCTCCCAGCAGCAAGGATTCTTAAGGGCCCAACGCTCGGAGAAAATCTTTCTCCAGCGAGGAAAAATAATTCTCCCCGGGCGCGCCCCCCTACACTCAAGGGGGCTTGTGAGTAGGAAGAAAATGTTGGAAACGGCTGGGAGCTTTTTTTGCAGGGAACATATCTTTGTGTGTGTAACAGCACTGCAATTTATATAAATTCGCCAATTTTTTCTGTAATTATTATTTTCAACCATTCTTTTAATAAATTTTTAAAATAAATTTACTCCTTTTATGTAATCATTAGTTCCAGCATTGGAACTAGAAAAGAGGTGCCAAGATCAATGACTTCATTCTCCAAGTGCCACAATCGTGTCGGATAACTTTTGCCACCTAGCAGCGCACCAGATAAAATCAATGTTCAGAAAACCGAACCGGTCAGTGAACCGGAGAAGCCAACGGTTCAAGGGTCAAACGGTCGAACCAAGTCGAATCGGGATCGAACCGTTTTTAATTAAAAAATATAAAAAAAAAATTAAAACTAATAAATTTATAAAAATAATTTTAAAAAATTAGAAAAACCGGTTTAACCGGTTGAACCGGTTGAACCGGTCGGTTGACCGGTTTTTGACCGGTTTTTCCAAAAGCGGGTTTTCACAATAACCGGACCGGTTTCCGGACCGGTTCGCGGTTGAACCGGTCGAACCGGCCGGTTCGATCCGGTTTCCTAAACATTGGATAAAATAGGAAAAGAAAGATCATGGAAACCATAGACCAAGTACACATCAGATTAACATTGATCTCATTGGACAGAGTTTTCATTGAAACAGGTTATTGTGTGTCTCAACTTTGGATGCAATCAGTTCGATACCATATATATATATATATATATATATAAAGAGACTTTTTTTCCCGTCTTTGCACCATTCTTTTTTTAACTTTTTGATTTTTTTATTCATTATATTTTTCTCTATATTCCTCCATATATGCTTTCTGTCATTAATTTGCATCCTTTCTTTTTTAACTTTTTTATTTTTAACTCATCATTTTCCTCTATATTCCTCTATATTATTTTATCATTAATTCTTTGTACTACTAAGTTCAAGAACACACTCTTTTAAATTATTAACGGAAATTTTTGCATTAATAATTTGTTAATTTCTATTTCATAATTTTAAATCTTTTTAAACTTCACAAAGTTTAACATTGTACAATTTAATCCTAAATCTTTTTAAACTTCACAATTTTAACTTTCAATTTAGTCCTAAATTTTTTATTTCACAATTTCAACATTATTTTTGGAAGATTGGTGGAAATGATCCATAAATTATACGGTTGCTGTGAAATTGATACGAAATAAAAAAAAGTAGCGTGATATTAATTTCATCAAATTAATTAATTTGATACTAATTCGTTGGGTCAACAATTAATTTTATCCAATTTATTTGACATTGATTAAATAATTTTTATTGGCCATTTTCAACATAGTAGAATTTGATCACATTAATATCATAATTTTTCAAACAAATTATTTATAATTAAACACATGTACATTTTGATTTCAACCAACAGTTACTAATAAATGTAATCTACAAAATTTCAGTAGGAATATATCACTATAAAAAATAATTAAATAGAATTAAAACAAACTTAAAAAAATAATAAAAAATAAACAAAAATCCCAACCTCGCACCAACCACATGAAACCCACTTCTAACCAAATCCAACAACACCTACCCCACCAGCGATAATCCAGGTAGCTTTTCCCTTACTTTGTTACCTACAGGCGAAGTCGTCGGCATGCGACAACCGATTGATTGTGCCATTACCTGGTACAACCAGCTAATTGCTGATAGGACAACTAGCTGATTGCTGATCAGCAAATCCGAAGGAAAGCCCATCAAAAGGGAAACCCCTCGAGCTGCTGGTATAACAATCAATCTCAAGCTCACAGGCTTTCCCCTGGTTGCTCGGTGACTAAATCGCCATCATGTTTAGGGTTTTTAATTTTTAATTTTAATTTTTGTTAGCTTATTTTATTATTTCTTTATATTCGGTATAGGTTGTGCAACGATAAATTTCTCCTAAAATTTTATAGAGATAAAATAATTATATTTATTATTAACTGTTAGTTAAAATTGAAATATACACATCTCGAATGCTAAGGAAAAGTTTTAGAAATTAGATATTAATATGAAGAAATGTTATTCTATTGAAAATTATCGATAAAAATTATTTAATAGGTGTTAAATAAATTCAATATAATTAGTTGCAGACCAAATAAAGTTAGTATCAATTAATTAATTCAACGAAATTCATACAGCACTACCCTTTTTTTTTTATTTCGTGCCAATTTCTTAGCAATCACAAAATTTATGGACCATCTCCACCAAAATTTCAAAAAAATGTTGAAATTGTAAACGAAAAAAAAATTTAGGACTAATGTTGAACAAGATTTAGAGCTAATTTGTACATTAATGTTAAAATTTGTGAAGTTCAAAAAGATTTAAAATTATGAAATAAAATATTGTTTCAAGTTTTACCCCCAAACTTTAGTGCAGAAAATGACAAAAAAGTTAATTTAACACTGAATGGGGGTCAAGTGACACTTAATCTAAAAAGTGAGGGGGTTCCACATTGAAAAAGGGTATGTCATTGCAATTGTTACAAACTCGAAATATTTGGGGATTTTATGAAAATAACCTTTAATTATTTTTACAAATAATTAGCGAAGAAATAAAAAATAATTAAAATTATGAAGTTCGTTAGGATTTAATTTCGGTGTGATATAAAATTTAAATTATTTAATTTTTACGTAAAAATTGAAAGAAACGTTTAACATTAAAATTAACAAAAAAAAAAAGATTGGACCCTTTAATTAATTTTAGATATAATTAATTATATTTAAAATAAAATTAATTAAAAAATAAAGATTAAGTAAACCTAAAAATTCCTGTTAAAATTTAATTTTTGTGTGATAAAATATTAAATAAAAAATTAATCAAAATTAATTATATTGCTAAATAGTAAATAAATACCTAAATTATTGGATATTTACATGATGAAATTGTCCGAAATACAAGTGAAACTCTATCAAAATTCTTACAAATTTTGAATATGTGTTACCTAAATCGTGTAATGTTCTAGATTGTGGTGACTTTTTTGTAATCATTTTTAATACTATTAATGTTATTCTATTTATATTTATGGAAATCATGTATCAATAGATATGTCTCCCCCTGCCGCGCACAGGGGTTACTGCTAGCAGTCAAAGTATCCAATTAAACGATCACAATGGAATGTTGGCGAGAATGAGAATTTTGAAATAGGACGGGGACAAGGAATAGGAATCTCCATCATGTTGCAATTCTTATATCATCTTTAGTTGGCCTCGATTAAATGAGGATGCTATGGGGGCGAGGATAAGTGTTTCCAAGTGAGGACAAGAACAGGGTATTAGAGTCTATACTCGCTACATTATCATTTATATAATATATCTGTATGTTAATTATATTTCATAATTAGATTTTAAAAATTTATTATTGACATATTCATTATCAGTATCATGCATCGCACGGGGGTATAATTAATATCTCTCGAAATTTATAGTTGTATATAATAGAACATAGAATGATGTTAAAGAAAAAATCATTGGCTCTACCGAAAGTTTAGATGAGCTGGGACTACGGTAAGTAGGCTTGCTTCATTATTGGAAATTTCACCATCAAGAGCGAGTTAGATTGATTATGTCTGACTTTTGATACTATATCTTCATATTTTTACAAATTTGTCATATAAGGCCATGAGCATTTGGGTATATTTGAAGTTCGATACAAGAATATATGTTATTATCGTATTACGATGCATTTGACAATTAACATGAAGTTGATATTCTTGAGGAAAATTAGCGTTGAGATTTAGATTTAACTGACTCAATTCTGACATCGATGGTGTTGTTTTTATATTGTGTTTGTTGTTGAGGAGAATTGTAAATCAAATTTTTGGTTGTTGTATATTTGTTCTTTGCATATTTTACAAGAACGATTTGTAAGATATATAAGGGAAACTCTGCTGAATTTTTTATAAAATTCTCTCATCATTTGTATTAATTTAGAAATTTTATGTGCCCACGAGTACTCAATTTATTATCTTGGTGGTGATATTAATATAGCATTAATGTATATCCAATCTTGAAATTGTTGATACATTAGCCTCCCGTGCACGGGTGAAAAAAGCTAGTTTACATTTAGGTCTTGTTCTATTTGGTGTTAACCAAATCCGCACGCAATTCCGTATACCTCATACTCATTTTCAACCACACACACATTTCCCAAAATAATATTAACCACTCATTTTTACACGGAATACCGCGCGGAACAACTAAACCCCCAATCAAACAAAGCCTTAATATCAAAGTGAAATGTGTCTCCTAAGCACAATAAACTCATGTTCGCAATCAACATTAGATCTGGTGGTACAATCCAAGTCATTAACACGAAAGATCATAGATGTAAATATGTATCAATTTTTGGGATCAAGGGGATGGCCTAGGAGTCAGGGGCTCAACCCCAAGGAAGGTCCCGAATTCAAATCTCATCCACGCCTCATTGTCACCCGACTAAAAAAAGGGAAAAAAATTATCAATTTTTACATTCTCACTAAATACTAGTCTCACAAGAAGTCTGATTTTGCTGACAAAAGTATTTCTCACACTTTTGCCAGTCATTGGCATTGCTCCCACAAGGCAGGCACCACAGAAAGTCCCAAAAAGCCCAAACATTATGTTGAAAGAGAAAGCAAGGTATTCACAGTAATACATATTTTACGTCTACAGAATAGCAAGTCATAAGAGGAGCATAGAGCGTCAAATCCATCAGTCTTGTCTTCGGTACATCTCTATGCCTAAGAGCACGAGAATGGAATGTTACCGATAACCATCATGAGCCCTCAAGCACCACTTGCACTGCTGTTGGACATTGCTTACAAATATCACCCTTGTGTTGCACATAAGAAACAGCATGCTATAGGAGAACCAAAGATAAAGCAGTGCCTAAAGGTTGATGAGGGTAAAAGCTGGCATTTTGACCACAAACTGATCCACCAACTCCAATCTATTGCCCCAGTTGCCACTCTACTAAATGAACCTTTTCATTCATATCAATGACTAGGGACACTGTGAAAGCAGAAAATGAAGTTTAATGAAATTTCATACCAAAGGCATTTCATATCAAATGAATCATTTCATTCATATCAAAGAAAACTCGATCATACAACAATGAAAATCAATTTCACTTCTCTTCTACATGTCTCGAAGTCTTGCTCAGGTCAGCTCCTTATTAGTTGAATACAGTAAAGGAGTGAAGATGGTTTCTATATCCCACTTCCTCATCTCTTTGGTGCTAATAAAGGCAGAAGAAAAGCCAAATATTTCCTAAAAACTAGCACAGCAGAACCATCCCAATAGCAGACCATAGGGTTAAATTGTAAGAGCAAGAGGGGACATATCATCAACTTGCATCAATTTCAAACAGACCATGTAGATAAAACATCAACAAATAAAGCCGCACAGATAGCAGAACAATGAGAATCCAATTACAGAAAAAGAAATCCCTTCCTTGCGTGCGAAGTCTCAAAACCACTTAAACCACTCTATATAGAGACTTTAGAGCTTGTCAGCTTGTTCTTTCCACAATTTTACAACAAAAATTTTTTCTCTCCTCTTTTCAACCACACACGCATTCTCCAATACGTTATTAACCACACATTTTGTACGAAATATCGTACACAGCAAACTACTTCCCAACCGAACAAGCTCTAACATTACATTAAGATGATGAAACTCACAAAACTCCACCTTCATATAAAAGAGCATTCACATTCCATTTACATAGAGCCACAACAAAGAGGCAATGATATTAACTATCTTAGCCAAACGTTATAGAGTGTGCAAGATTTGTATTCAGTTATTTTCCATAACAATATCGAAACAATGCAAAGTTCAATATCAAACTACCTCATCTCCTCCTCGAAGAAAACCGGCCATCTTTTCTTGATTTCTCCATTATCAAAGCCCTTTCCCTTTCTTTTTCCTTTCTTTCTCTCTTCAACCTCTCCTCCCTTAGCTCCTCCACAGTCTTCTTTCCCCCACTCTTTTTATTTATCTTTGTTTTATCATCATCATCATAATATTCCTCATCACCATTTTCCTCATCGACACTACCAGTTCCTCGCTTTTCCATATACCAAGGCAATTTCACTCCTTTTCCAGCAACCCCATAACCCAACTTATACTTTTCATCCTCGGGTCCCACGGCCCTCACAGACTCCTGCTTCTTCATCTTCTTATTAGCATTGTAATCGCTAAATTTCCCCTTCTTCTCATCTCTTTTCACATCTTCGATTTTAATTGGATCGAAAATCTTGATCCCTTCGAACAAATTAATGTGCTTGGAGTCGGACTGAGATTTGGGGGTTTCGGCAGAGGATACAGTTGCGGTTGCCGCTGATGGCTCTGGGGCTTCGGCTGGGCTTGATAAGCCACGAGCTTGGCGAAGTTTCACGAGGCGAGATTCAGAATCACGTTTGCGGTCTTGATCACGCTTCAGCTGCTCCTCCTTGGCGGCGGCTTCCTCGTCTCGCTTGACTTTCTCTCGATTATCGTAATTGTAAACATTCCAACGCTTCTGCGGGAGAATGTTTAGACCGCCATGGCCTCCCATGATGATGATGTATTCTGCAGATTAGATGGAAACGAGTTACAAGACCCCCTAATTGGGAACCCTTGAGAAACAAACCCTAATTGAAATTTTATGAAGAAAGGAGAACGAGGTGTCTTGGGGAAGAAGGATAATTAATTCGAAAATGGGGTTAAAATAAAGAATAACTGATTCGGCCTTGCACTTTTGTCACGTGTCTCGAATCCAACCTTGAAGGCTTGAAGTGCAAAATATTTCAAATTGAATAAATAAATTGCGTAATACATCCTCAATTAAATTAAATTAGCGGATTTGTTTTGATCCCAAAATTTCCACAGTGGGGATCTGAACATTACTAATTAAGATCTTGTTCTATCTAAAATAATTTTTATTCCACACTCTTCTCTCTTCCATTTTCAATCACATACACACTTTTTAATACAATATTAACCACACATTTTATACGGAATACCGCTCGGATAACTTTTATCCCCAATCAAACAACCCTTAAATTAGTCAATGAGCTAGGCTATTAGGTGGATAGAGATCATTTGATAAATGTTAATGAATTGATGGCAAATTGTAGTTTGCATACTATTTTAATTTAATAATTTTAAATATTATTAAAATATTATTTAACAAAATAATAATACTAGTATACCTTTGAGGTGGATCGAGTGAAGACGGTGGTGGCAGTGGAGGAGGAGGAGACGGCAATGGAGGAGGAGGAGGAGGACGAAGGTTGAGGGAGGGTGGAGGAGAGGAAGAGGAAGAGAACGAGAGAGGGCAGAGAGTGATGGAGCAAGAGCGAGGCACGGAGTGAGAGAGGGAGAGTTTTGAAGATGGGATAACTGACATATCAGACACTCATCTTCCTTTTTCGGTTTAGTGGGAGAGAAAAATTCGCTTCCCTCGTGATAATAATAATAAATTAATATATGGACACTTGGTTTGTGTTTGAGTGTACTTCTAATATCTATATTCGATCCATATTTTTTTGGATTTTACTCCCAAAAATTGTATCCGATTTGCCAATCAATCGGTTCGGATTTTTAATCTATTTGGATTGGGTACCTGCGATTTTGAAAAGGTTGTGAGCTGTGTGCACTAATAGAAAGTTGGGGACCACAGTCTAGCACGTATTAGTATATGTGTAAGAATAAATTTTTATAAATTTTGATGTGATATTGGATAAATAATAACTCAAGATTTGTGTAGCATGAAAGCCCCACGAGATATATAATTTGAAAAAATATATAAAAAATTTATTAAAACACATTCACTAACACGCTCAGAGTTAAAGATTGACAATTATTTACATAATTTACCCTGATTAAGAAAATTTGGGGGTGGGTGGGTGGGTGAAGTGCAAGGCTGCAACTTGCAAGCAGCAGCTACCCGCGTGAAAGTTGGGAGCTGTGTGTGGCAAAACCGCAAAGAAGGCTGGGGATCTAAGTGCCAATAAATCGAAAGATTGAGGACCATTGACATAATTTACCACGAGTAAAACTGCGAAAACAGCGACTCGCCTGAAGTTGGATAGTTTAATTCGAGAAGGTTTCCATCGCTGCGACTGCGAAAAGGAATCGGAAAATGGCAGGAAGACTTAGCCACGTTGCATCACGAATCATGGGCGGAAACGGTGTCGCTGCACGGTCTGTCGCTGCCTCTCTCCGCCAACGCTCCGGCATGGGCTTACCGGTCGGCAAACACATCGTTCCTGACAAACCCGTATCACTCTCTCCTTAACCCCAAACACAATTATTTATGCTACTTATATATATGTATAATCACTCAATTGACATTCAATGTTAATTTTTGGGGATTAACCCTAATGGGAAGAATCTATGTTTCAGATATTTATGTATATAATGTTTTTATTATAGCTTCCAGTGAACGACGAGCTTGTTTGGGATAATGGGTCTGCATTTCCAGAGCCCTGTATAGATCGCATTGCTGATACCGTTGGGAAGGTCAGATTTCAAGTGCTGATGGGACTTTAGTTTTTTATCATTTGGGTTTGTATATTGTATTGAGTGTTTCTGTTGGATTGTTGGTAATTGAAATTTACTTATGCTAATAGTATGAGGCACTGGCTTGGTTGTGTGGAGGGCTGGGATTTTTTGCGTCTCTTGGCCTCTTAGCTGTTTGGAATGACAAGGCTTCCAAAATCCCATTTGTAAGTCTCAAATCTTGATCTATATTTTGAATCTTGTTTCTACTCTGATTTAATTTTTAGGACTTTAATGTTTATGTCTAACACCTTGGCATACTTAGAGAAACTTGTGATCTTTTATTAAAGATTGGCTTATTAATTACGTATTTAGTCAAGTGTTGGTATTTTCTTATTGTGGTATCAATTTCTTGTGGTGGCTTTCTCTCAGTTATTTAATTGAATTGTTTTAAATTTGAATGGATGTTAGTATGAGGTTATACATGTCTTTTCTTTTTCATCATGCCTGATTTTGCACTTAATGATGTTGATGAAAAGCAAAGTGAATACTGATTACTAGTGGTTATGCTGAACTTCAATCACCAGAGTTTCAATTTCTGATTGTTTGACTTCTGGAATTAAAATAGCAAGTGCTGTGCCTATCAAATATACAAAGTACGTGACCAGATATAAAGGAATAAACGTTTCTTTTCAATCCCTCATTCTTTTGTGGCTTTGGCATACTCTTTTTTTTTTTGATAAGTGAGGATAAGTGAGGGTATCGTGGACCCCACCCTCCACTAATCTCCACGAGATCCCGGCGCTCGACTTGGAGACTCTCCCGTGGCCCAAAGAGGCATTGTTTTTACGCTAGAGGGAATCGAACCTGAGACCGTGCCCCTAACTACATAATTCCCCTAATCACATAATTCCAAGTTAGCCCTTACAGCTGCGCCAACCCCTTAGGGTTGTGGCTTTGGCATACTCCTGAATTTCACGTGATTACCTGCAGATATTCTCTTATGAAAACCGGATCATTGTTAATTCTAAATTTGGTCCCTGATGGATGAATGTAATGTTACTCATTGTTTTCTTTCCCTTATTGCCTCTTCTCCCTTCAAACATCATGCAGACCGCGTTGAGCTGTCTATATCTCCAATGTCATGTGTCCTAATAACTTAGTGATAATCTGTCATTTGTGCCCCAACGTCAAACCTCTGTTTCTTATTTTTAATAATCACCTTGCCAACAAGTCAATGATCATGCTTTGAAACTATAATCGTTGTTCTATTAGTTTTAGAGTATCATAGAAATTATTGAAAAAATGATTTTTAGATGTGCGGTTGAGAACTAAAGAAAATGTTTTAAAAATGTGAAAAATTGTCAAACCGTTGTAACATGTGGTAACAAAAGTTGTATAGGACAAGCCCTTAATAGAGTTTCATAAGATCTGGTTATCTACTGTTTATGCTTTGTGATGGTTTGGTGAATCTTTTTGTCTTGTAAAAGCCACATCAAATTTCATTAGATTCATAACTTTATCCACTTTTTAACAATATGGTTATGGAACCCACTAGACTTACTTTTAGGTTAGAAACATTGCACAGCCCCTAAGCAAATATAAATAAACTGAGTTTCAAATTTGAGATATGCAAGAATCACTGCTGCTACGTAAATTTCAGACTAAAAGTTGTTTCCACAGATGTCTGGGAATATCAAGTAAGATTTGTTTTGGCCGTTTATGGCTGGTTAATATTTCATTATATTCTTGCCCTGCAGGGCCTACGCTAGTTTAACTCCAATGAGAAGTGAAAACTGTACTGTTTGCTTCTTTTAATTTTTCGTCATTGGAATTTGTTTTATAATGGTTAGAATCATTGAATATTCTTAAAAAATGTGAAACCTAAGGGAAGATGTTCTCATTTTCAGGGGCAACTAATAGGTTTTTCTCTTAACTTCTGAGGAATATTAGTTGCTGCTGATTGTTATTCTCAATGACCTTGGAGTTGGTTATTTGAATCTCTGACAATTTCATCAGTTATGGAGGTGGTTCTCCTCAATGGTCCAAGGAATTGTAATCTTTTGCAACAACCTCATGCCACGTTTATTCTGGTCCACTTCTCATTTCCCTAACCTGAGACCAAATCATTTTCGTGAAATGTCAAATGAGAATATTTTTCCAGCAAGACCTGGCCTGACTATTTAAGATGCCTTTTCTTAATTTATCTCCAATGTTTCATATTGATCGAGTTGTATACAGCATTGTTTCATATTTCATCCATATTCATTTGAACATCCTCATTTTTGCTTATTCATACAGAGAATTTTCCCTGTGCTGACCTAAAACTTAATGCCATATCACCATGTATGATACTTTGTTTAATAGATGTGTGTAGAAATTCCCTTTCTAACTTGGTTGTTGTTTTTTAATAGAACACTAGTATGATTGGAAAGCATGATTTGAGATTAACAGGTGCATCTGGACTTTCTCATCTATTCATGTTGATGAAGTTTCGAACTGAAAAATCATTTCCATGCAAAAGGTAGTTTATCTTGGAAAATGCACTTTCAGGTCTGTTCAACAAGCAATAGTGCAAATGAAAAACTGCAGTTTGCAGGTGCTCCCTTCCCAAATTTGTTTCCCAATGGAGGGAAATCCTACTTATTGTAACACCCTCAAATGTCACCTACAGTACAAGTCTGTTCATTGTGACGAACATAAGGACTCAAATTTTCATGGTGAACATGGGTGAATGTTATTATGTTAAGATAAGCAATAATGTTAATATCATGTCAAAGTTCTGACATTCTAGTTCACCCATGCAAAGTTCAGATCCAGTTTGTGTAAAAATATTTTTAATCTTAGACTTAGGGTATGTTTGGTAGAGATTATATGAAAAGTGATTTTTAAATGTGGTTGAGAAGAAAAGGACTTAAAAATATTAAATAGTTATGAAATCAACATCATGAGTGGTTGGAAATGATGGTAGAGAAAAATTGTTTTTTGTCATAAATTGTGTGTCAAACAAGCTCTTTGTTAATCTGAGTATCTGTGTTTGTTATCAAATCATTTCCTCATGCAAATTAATGAGTCAGGTTACATTCTGCAGATTGTTATTCAATATTTTTCTTGATTTTACTGATTATAATAAGATGCTTGATCTACCTCTTGATGGAATTAATTTTTGAGGAAAGATTCCAATTTCTTTTGATGGCTTGAAAATGTAAAGCATGGGCACAGCTGGGGCCTGGTGGTTACTTGAATCTATAGTATTCGGTACATGTACCCCCTTTCCTTTTGAAGTACTATGTAGTACTGTTGTAAAACAGAAAGTGTCACTAGGTTGAACCATAGGTGAGGGCATGGCATGGAAAATGAATTTTCTTATTTTATTTTAGTTTTTAATCTATGAAATATAGAATAAAAAAAATAAAATAACAGAAAAAATAAAAAACCACACCTACATGAGACTAGGGGAAATGCTTCTTGGTCAAACATCATAGTTCACAACTTAATTGCACAACTTTGGCCAAAGTGAGGTGTGGAGGACTTGTATATGAACTCCGTTTAGAACACTTTTCTTCAGTTACTCGTTAAGGTCCTCAAATGGATATGCAATGCGAACCAATGAATAGAATATATGTGCCATTAATCCTTTGTTACATGGGTATTTGCTTGGCTAGTCTAGGGAATTGAGGAGGGAAGAGGAATCAAACATCGGTCTCGGATTTTGCTTGGATGAACTGATAATAGTCCCGCAACAGTGAATGTGAAAGTGTAAGGCTACTATGACGAATATTAAGAGCTTGTTTGCTACAAATTATTAAAAGAAAAAAGGGATCAGTTTTTCAACTATTCTTTTCAACCACTTAGTTGGCTGGTTTGACAACTTTTGATTTTTTTACCACTTTTCTTCACTCCTCAGCCGCACATCCAAAAATCATGTTTTCTATATTCTCTATCGAAAATATATTGAGTGTATGTTTGGGAGAGATCATTGATTTTTGATTGTGTGGTTGAAAAGTAGAGATGAGTTTTAAAAATATGGAAAAGTTGTCACCTCAATGATATAACTTGTCGAAAAAAAGGATTTTTAAGGAAGTTGTGGCAACCAAGCTCTATGGGTGTGTTTGATTGTATGTTGGAAAATGTTTTCCAAGGAATACAAATTCTAGGAAAAGGTTTTCCTACCTATTCACTAGATTCAATTTTCCAAGAATTTGAGGTAAAATATGCATTGTTGGATTGTACCTAGAAAATGTTTTCTAGGAAAAGTTTTGCCATCAAACACAAAACATGGAAAATGTTTTCTTTGATTTGATTTGACATTTTCTAGGAAAATTGAGATGAACCAAACACACCCTAATTGTTCTTGTGGTTCTTCAGTATTGCAAAGTACAATGTGCAGAGGCATGAGAAAAGTTGAGCATAAGATTTAATTGAACAAAACGTATTCTATGATGAAAGCCCAAGACAGAACCATGGTGAGTGCTACAGGAGAAAAGCATTTCTATTTGATATATCAATATTATTGCCAATATGCACGAGGAGCAAAATTAGTTGTGGCAGTAGTGTAGAGTCTCTTGTGACTTATTTCTTGCATCAAGCTTGTCTGGCAGGTGACTTGTTGCATCGTGATCTATAAATGAGCTTAAAAGACATATGCGATCTGATGTCCTTGGTTTATGTTACTTGCTGATGACATAGGATAACGCTTGAAAGTTGATAAAGTGTGTGTTAGAACCATGAATGCATACTTTGGAATCTAAAGACTTTACGCTAATTATAACTAAAATGGATGCATGAAAGATGATGAACTGTAAGTTACAACCTTGAATGCATACATCGGGGTCTGAAGACTACAGGCCTAGTAGAACTAACATGAAACTACATCTCTTTTAGTCTTTGTCAGAAATAAAGGAAGATAATGGAGTTACTGTGAAATTCACTCTGCCCCTATTAGGGAGTTCTTGAGGTAATTAGGTTTGACTCTGATAAGGAAAGAGTTTAAGAGTGTGCAATGCATCAGAATTTGATTGGATGAAACGCAGAAATGTTACCGGAGTTATAAGTGATTGAGAAAATACCTTAAGGTAAAAGTTAAGCATTGCATTGTGGTATTAGATTATTAATTATTTTGCTTTATGGTACTTAGTTTTTGGTCATCAACATCCAAACGATGAAAGCAATAGAGACCAGGATGCTATCTTAGCAGTCATACAAGAATGTATCAAGAAAGCAATAGAGACAAGGATGCTATCTTAGTGGTCATACAAGAATGTAGCAAGAAATGCGAACCACTAAATGGATTTTTACACACTTAGTAGATATTGTACTTGTCAACTAATTTATGCATTATCTTCATTGCAAAATGTTATTTCTTCCATTGATATGCTATTTTTCTTGTCTTACCAGACACCCAAGGTCTACCCATATGACAACCTAAGAGTAGAGCTCGGCGGAGAACCCTAGGTTTCTGTATTCAGCTGGCGGCTTGTGCTTGTCTTATTATGTACTCAGCCTTTCTAAATCCTCGATGTAAGAAATAACCAAGGTCTGTGTCAACTTTCTCAGCGAATAGCTAAAACAATGTTCATTCAAGTGATGAATTTCGGTTTGTATTGTACTTGTTACTGTTTTCCTGTCTAAATGGTGCAAATTACAGCACGTGCTGCCTTTTTCTATCGTTTGTATTGGATTTGATCACTCTCCTGGTGAAGCTTGAATCTTTCTACTTGTGGTGAAAAGCATTTACTCATTAGAATTTCTGCTTACATTCTCTATTTGAGCTTTTATTGGAGCTTGAGGCAGATGTTTTCCTTAGCTCTGATCCGAAATGAAAAGTAGGATTTACATTCTCACACAATTTTGTGATTTCTTAAAGCTCTTTACTTGGCCCGTTTGGGTAATCTTAAAAGCTCACGTATATATTAAATAAGTTTTATGAATGGAGAAATTTATTGTTCAAATTGTAGAGTTATTTTCACAGCAAGGAGAAGGAAAATCACGCGGAGATGGAAAAAGAGGGTATTAATTTTCATGTAGTGAGGAATAAGTCAGGAAGATATATGAGTTGTATTGATTGAAGTAACTGAAATTCTTGTAAAAGGATCCAATGAACACTATGAATAGGGGTCCTCCCTCTCCATTTGTGACAAGCCAAAAAGTTAAAGCCATCTAATCAAGTTAGAATCAAATAAACTAAGTTCTACTCCCCAGATCTCTCTTCAAATCACTCCCCAAATTATTCTATTCCTAAAAATGTGATGTGTGAATACATCTGAGCATAGGTACTTTCTACATTTGGTAGACATATAGTTTCTAGCATTGGTAGTGTTGAAAGTTAAGGCCTTGTTCTTTTCATGAGTTTGCGTATTTCTGTGCAATTTATACACATTTTCAATCACATACATATTTTTCAATATAATACTAACCACATATTTTTACACGGAAATGCGTGAACCCTTCAAAAGAACAAGCCTTAAAACTGCTATCATCATGTTAATTTCTCTCATCAAGTTTCTCAATCAATTACATGACAAACAGATGATGTTGTGTCGATGTATTCGGACTCACACGAGTGTGTAACAATTGATTGCCTCTTTGAACTCCAAATAAAAGTGGTATTTCCCACGAAAAACATAGTCAGTGTGCATGTAGGTGATCATAGGTTACTCTGTGTGTTGATTGTAATTAACCAGACCAATACGATAAAGAATATCTGGTCGTGTGCATGTCAAATGCCACAAGTTTCTTTAAAAATTAATTCCACAATCAATTGGTGTGTTAATCGATCGGCTCGCAATCTACATGTGGATCAGACTTCTTAAGGTCTTCTCTTGCATAGCCCTATGCCCCTATTGAGAAATAAAGATGTATTTTGCAAGACATCAAGCAAAGATTGGTCATATGGAATTCTTTCGTCATGCTTCTTTGAATTCCTTGAACCTTCTTGAATTATTTTCGGTAAAGATCAAACCATCAATATATAAGCATACAATCAACATAACTATTTTATTTACCCTGGTAAAAATCTTTTCTAGCTATGTTGTTCAATTATATTTTTTTAAGCCGATTCGAATTTATCAAAATTTAAATAATTATTATTATGCCATAATAATAATGGTAAAAATAAAATTTTGTTTTCAATTTTATTAACATATATTGCTAAAAGTAATCTTTAAGTGTATTTTTATTTAACTATCATTAGTTTTTCATTAATAATTATCAATACGAAGGAACAACAACTATTAGTCTATTAATATGCAACATTATATAATTCAAATTAATGATTACGGATTGACTTTGATCTATTGTTTCCAATTGAGAAAACATATCTTTTATACGTTGTTGGTCGAATTAAAAAATACTTTAAGCCGAACCGATTTTATTAAAAAACTAAAAATATTTAAAAATAATTATTATGTCATAAAAAGGTAAAAATTATATATATTTCTTTTCCTATAAATAAAAGTACTCATTGGCTGTAGTTTTATTTAATTTCCATTAATTTTAACTAGTGGTAATTATCAATAAGGAGAAATGGGAACTATAAATTGTCCGGGACATGGTGCGACGAGTTGAACTAAGGTTTGTTATTTTGCTGCATATAAATTAGAAATTCATTTATTAAATTTTAAAATAAAATTTTAGAGATTGCAAATACGATATATCACACGTGGAGTATAACTAGTTATTATTAACAAGCCCACTCCCAAATAACAATTAACTCGGTCAAACCAAATAACTAGTTACAATTAACAAGCTCAACACCCAAATAACAATTAACTGGGCCAAACAAAAAAAAAACTGGGCCAAACAAAATTCAGCAATAAACATATACTTTCTGTCCCAATTATATAGATCTTTATTCCTTGTTGGGATATCCCAAATATATAAGCTATTTTGTATTCATTTACTTTGATACCCATATTTAACTTACACGCTTTAAAGTCTTTTTATAGTTTCAATAATTTTTTAATTTATTAATAAGGGTAAAATGGGAAAAAGATTTGTATTATTTGCTTTTCCAATATAAGTCTTTATCAGTGTTAAAAGTCAAAGAGGCCTATATATATAACTGGAACAGAGGGAGTATTATCTTTAAATCCTTGGATATATCTTCGCATAATACATTTCTTTAGGTTTGAAATTAGAAAAATACGTCATTCCCACGAGATTGCGTGTGCAATCGTGTGTTGTGTAGATTTTGACGGGCCGATTGCCGAGGCAAATTTTTGCTATTCGTCACTTAAGAAAAAGTGATAGACGCATTTTAAAAGTTACAAACGTGTTTTGAAAACCACAACGGATTTAACAAAAGTCGCAAATGGGGTTTAAGAAAGTCACACATAAAAAGTGACAAAAAATATTTCAAAACAATACATACACGATGACAAAATGGTGACAAATGAACCAAAAAGCCACACACAAGAAAGTCATATGCTAACTCATATATAAAAACATATATAGTCTTACCGATATGCCAAAGTAGATCTACGCGATTGCCCAAAACGAACTTGGATGGCGCTTATGTTGAGCATTGGGAGATTGGCCAAACAAAATATATAATCTTGACACAAAGTTCTACGTGGGGCGATCGCCGAGGCATAATCTCGGCAATCGCCCAAGTACCGGTGAAAAAGAAGTTTGAGGAATGTAGGAAGTGTTAGCATGTCAAAAAAAATGCATTTTAATGCATTTTTTTCAAATTTCAAATTTGGTCAAACAAATCACATCCATCTATCTCTCCCATCATTAAATCTCCACCATCCAACTCCACTCATTCTCTCTCTTCCTACTCATAAAAATACATTAAAACTCATCCGCTAACACCCTGGTATTTTCGGTCGATAGCAAGGAAAGGGATTCCTTGGGTTGGCCCACCCCGCTACTGGAATTGCTGGCAATATTCTTGTCCCGTTGGGCCTATTGACATTCTTTGATATATATATGTGTCTTGTCACGTATATACTCTCAATCTGCAGTGCCAATGGATTCGATCTAATTGATGTAGTAGCACATGATCGATGTAGATCTATATGTTGATGTACTCATCTCATGCATGTTACATATTTCAGTTATATATATATATATATTACCCTGCCTGTTGTTAACTTGTTGGCGTCACGCCATAAGACGCCAACACTCCCATTTTTGGGCGGAAGATAGGGGCCGAAAAGCCCCACCATCGTGACAAGCATGTATTATTCATCTCATTTAATATAGATTCCAAAAAAAAAATTAAAAAAAAATTGGGCGGTGACGTGGTGCCCTGTGAGGGCGCCACGTCACCCTTGTTGGCAACTTATGTTGTCAACAAGTTGGTAGGTGATCATTCACCTACGTAATGATAAATCCAAGAAAAATCCTCAATATGGCAACACATGAATATTTCCATTTGTTCAAATTAAAGTGGAGAACACAAAACAATTTACAAGCATGATCATGTGCTTCGATAAAGAGGGGTGAAACAAAAACATGCATGTCTTTCGTCTTTTCCGATATATGAATATAATTAAGTTTACACCATGTGAGAAGAGATGGGGAAGACGTGTGCAGAGATTGGAATATGTAATGGAATTAACTGTAGTTCATGATATTGAAGATGTTGATTGATGTGATAATTTTATGTTGTACGTTCCGCATGATACCTTGTTGCTAGGTCATTTAGGTGCTACCGTGCTAGACGGTGAACAAGTGGATTAGCAGAGGCGGAGTTAAGAAATTATTTCAGTGTGGGTGCATGGTAATGTTATGTAATTTTCAAATAATAGGGACATTATATTGATGGTATGAATCGGGTAGTTCCAATATTGTTTTTAATCTAACTTAAAATATAAAATTTTACGTGAAGTGAATTTTCTCTAACTAATTTATTTTTCATATTTGAAAATTAAATAATCTAACAATTATAACAATTTCACATCTATACGATCCATAGGTAGACTTCGCAAAATGGCTAGCAAGCCGTTCTGGCTCGCGACCTCGGCGAGCCCGAGCACGAACACAAAAGGCACAAGCCGCTTGGCTCGAGCTCCCTTGGCTCGCAAGCTCGAGCAAGCGGGTTGTGTTTTACACGAGCCGAGCTCGAACACGGCTTAGGCGAGCCGAGCCATTTTACCAAGTCTATCCATAGGAGTAAAGCTGTGTAAGTTGATTGAAAAATAAAATATTTAACACATAATTCTCATTTGTACTTAGTTAATTGAGCATGTATATTAAATTTGTGTTTCACGTATTATATAATTAAGTATATACTAATAAGCAATATGTATACTGTTACATTGTAACAATAAATTTTTTACAATCTAAATTACATATGAATAAATTAAAGTCATTAAATAATTGTTTTATGTCACAAATACTTGTATAATTAAGTAGAGTACTAATCAAGTTAAAATGTAATACCATGTGAAGAAACATACGCTTGCAATTTGAAAAAAAAAAAAAAACACAATAAAACATAGGTAATAGTTCAATGATAATGTATGTGCATTAATATAGAAACAAAATTACATATTCTCGTTGAAAGGATAGTCGGTGAGGAAGACCTGTTAACTGATATTTGCCCGGGTTGTCTTTAGCCGTGAAAGCGGATATATTTCTTTTATCCCATCTCCCTAGTCCCTAGAATGGGAAAAGCTAATACAGTAAATATTAAATTATATATCTTCGTTTTAAAAAGCTGAAAATTGACGTTTTGTCTCTTGGTCCATAAGAACCAATTCCAAGTTATGAGATTGTTGTAAAGTAGGGTATCATTGGTAAACCAAATAAGTTAGCTTATAATTTATTCAGGAGTTTATAAATTTTTATTAATTAAATAAGCTCTATTTAGTTGAATAAACTTATTTGAAAAGCCTTTTTATTAGCTTTTCAAATAAATAAATGCATTTTTCGTTTTTTTCCATTTTTTACTCCTATAATTTTTGAGAAATATATTTTAAATATATTCTTTTGTGTAATTTTCTATTTATGAGCCAACTTATCAATTATTTTACAAAATGTTTTTATTTATATTACCTAACTTATCAGCTATCAGCGATAATGTATAATCTATCAACTCTCAATTAGCTTATCAACTATAAACTAATTTATCAGTTATAAATTAACTTATCAGTTAATTTTATCAAACATACCCTTAGGGTGTGTTTGATTGCATGGAATTGGGTGGAAAAGAAAAATATTTTTCATGAAAATTTTCCCATTTTGTGTTTCATACAAAGATAGAAATTGAATTTAAATTCCATAGTACAAGCATTTTAAACTTACTGTTTGCTAATTCTATGGAAAATGATTTCCTTGGGGATGGGATAATTTTTATTTTCCATGTTACATGGAAACAATTTCTTTTCTATATTTTCCAATCAACCACACCCTTACTTTTGTTAGGCACGAATGATCCGGTTGGTCGTTGTTTCGGCACTTTCCATCAGTTTTAAATTTAATTTAATTAAATATAAATGGGTCAAAATACGATATTTCTTGTATTTACGTTTTTGTTTTATGTATTATAAATATTTTATGTATATCTTTATTTCTCAATATAATTTCTATATCATATCTATCTATCATTACAAGAAATTGAGTTTTTAGGGTTGGACTGTGGCCCTTGTAGGTTCATTTCTGTAGACCATTAGAGATGATATAACAGTATATCGTCTCTAAAGATCTATAGGCATGAACCTATAAGGATCATGAGCTGCACCTAAATGCTCAATTCTTTATAGTGTAAAAATTATTATAGATGCAGCGAAAAATTATTCGTGGGGAAAAAATTTTTAGTTGACCTATTCAAATCAAAATTTGTGGGAAGTAATGCTCACACGTTCGTTGTAGTGGGTTTGGAAGATAAAATTTTTTTTATTCAATTTGTAATTTGATTACACATGGCAATAAGAATTATTATTTTATGGTCTCCCAAATATAAATATAATCCAGCATGACACCTGGTAATACATATCCTAAATCCACTAATACAGAAGTTCAAACTGTCCGAAAATTACTATACAAAATTAAGTCAGGTATCACATCTATTTTATAATATATATATATAGATTTTAAACTTAAATTTGGTCACACCATTCACATTCATGTATTTATATGTATTACATAAATCTCCACGATTCAAATCCACTCACTCTTTCTTTTATTTCATATAAAAATACATAAAAATGCGAATGCTAATGCATGTGCACCACATCTATATTTGTCTAAATATATTTAAAAATTATATAAATTAATAACATTAAAAATAAATAAATCAAAAGTTGATATAACATTAATAAATACTCCTTCAATCCCATCCACCTTTGGAGATATTTTCTCTTAATTTTTATTCTATTAGCTACATCATTGCAAATCCACATTATACCATCGAAGATGCTTTTACTTAGATGAAGGTGGAAGCAAGACATGACCGTACTTAAGTTAGTTGTTAATACATGTATCTACCTAATTAGTACAAGGATGTAATTAGTCATCTCCCTATTCCTAGAAATAAAAGGGAATTGAGGTTCTTTGGAGATCCAAAATTCCCATTTGGAAAGAGAGAGTGTTTGCTACTATATATATTGCATGCATGAATTGCATATCTAACATTTACCTCTGAAACACGCATGGACATGAGTTTCTATTTGACAATCGGATCAACTTCGTTGCTGGTTAATTAGAACGGTGATGCTACAGGGACATAAAGAATTACATAAAGAGTAACATAATCAGGTGAAATGATTGTGTTACCCTTACTTTTTTGTACAATATTAAATAATCATTAAGGGTAAAATAAGACATTCTCCTTGGATATGTTACCTATTATGGTAATCATTATGGACGTCTAGCTTTATCCTAATTCGAAATCCGAAATTTGACAAAAAAGCTAATCATGTTTCCCAAAAAAAAAAAAAAAAAATAAATAAATAAATCTCTAGATGCACCAAGTTGAAAGAGTGAGAGCATTGAATAATGCATGGGAGTGGGAGACTTCTCTCCCAGCACTAGACGATAGAAAAATTAACAACTCAAATCAGAAAATCCCAAATTGTTTAGTGCACTAAAGCTTATCTTCCAATTAGGCTGAAATTTTGCAAAACCAGCTAAGTATTTGTCATCTATGCCATTAAAAATTTTTTAAAATGATTGAGTTTGTCCTCTTCTTCACAATGGTGAGCTTGACCCACGTCCCTTGACCACCGCCTCCATCCATCCCGAGTGGTGGCGACCCACCATCAAAGGGCAAGTGCCCTAAAGACACTCTGAAGCTAGGAGTGTGTGCCAACTTGCTAAACGGCTTGGTTAATGTAGTCATTGGAAAACCTCCAAAAACTCCATGCTGTACCCTTATCGAAGGGCTAGCCGATCTCGAGGCGGCAATTTGCCTTTGCACTGCAATTAAAGCCAATGTTTTGGGGATCAACCTTAATGTTCCAGTGTCCCTCAGCTTGTTGCTCAACTACTGTGGCAAGAATGTTCCATCTGGCTTCCAATGCGCATAAATAATTCAGACCATATTATCTTTCGATTTCAAAAGTATTGAGTTCTTTTCTTTCTATATGATCAGTCAATTGTAAGGTTTTCTTGTATTCCATTGATTAAAATTTAGAAGGTTTTATCATTTATGACCTTCCATCAATCTTCATTGTATCCTCTTTGTTTCAGAAAACTGTTATGCAATAAAGTATAAATTTGAGAAACTTAATGTTTCATTAAATATTTAAATTTTATCATCTTTATTTTACACAATATATCTGTTGATTAGATTCATATATAAAATTTTGAACCGGAAGGCAATTTTCATTTCATTTCATTTCATCCAAAATATAATCACGGCTAAAATCAGGTGGCGATATGCGAAATCATATATAGATACATGATTGACAAAGTCAAAAGGTGATAACGAGTGAGATACCCCGTTAGCACTTCTACCAACATGCACACATTGCGGGTTTGCCAACACGCACCTAAGGTCGTCGATCTTCCACAAGAGTGCTCCCTCCGCTCTACAATCTGACTCAATGGAAGAGATGGAGACTCCCTCGTCCACCGCTAGCAGAAGCCCCTGCAGGATTGCCATGCACTCACCCTATGATGCACGGAAACTCCTACTAGGCAAGCGTTTCGTGTCGATCGAAACGTTTCAGAAGTCGAAACTTGTCGGAAACTCTCCGGAAACGTTTTGGAAACTTAAGTTATTCGTGATGGGTAATGATCTAGTGCTAGTAGTGCTCGCACTAGCACTAGATCATTACCCGTTTGGTGATAAGTACAAATTAATAATTTTACATATAACTTTTAAGGCCTATAGAAAATTATTAGCTCAAAACTAGTTCTCATTAAATTTTGAATTGAAACCTTATTGTATATTTTTAACTTGGTTATATTGATATAAAGTTAAAATTTTTCGACTTCGTGCCTATTAGTTGAAAAATGAAGAGACTTTTTAAAAAATAAAAAAATAAATGAGTTAGTTGAATATAATAATTTTTTTGGGGTTTACCTCTTTTTTTTGAAAACTAAGGTACAATTTTATTAATAAGAAAGAAATTTGCAGCATGAGAGGGGATGCAATGAGCCTCACCTCTATATTTATTACAGTTTTCAATTATTATTATATATAAAAATGCAAGATAATTGAAGATAATGATTAATAAATTAAAATTAATTTTCAAGTAACAAACAAATTAACGCGGACAAAAACTTAGTCATGCTTTATGCCTTTTGACCAATGCATTGCTTATTTAAAAAGTTTAGTGCCACGGATTTACTAGTTTTGATCATATTTATTTGTTTGGGGCCTATATATAGTATTTCAATTCAAGTCCACATGTTTGAAACACAATGGTTTCAGCTCAATGCACGATGAATGATTAATCCCAACAAATCACAGCTAAACCAGCTAGTTGGGGTTGTGAATATTCCAATTTTCACATCCAATCAGTACCCCACATGGATCTTCAACATTTGTCTAATTAATTTCTATTGTAAAAAATAACAACAGGCCCAAGTTTCTTTTGCTATAAATACCCATTAGCCAACTTCACATTTCCAATATCACAAGCCAAAACACACTCTTCTACACAAATTGCATGTGAGTGTATGTGTGTGTGTTTTTCCTCGAAAGATAATATGGGTTCCAAAATTGTTTCATCAACTGCCCTTCTCCTCCTCTTCAACATCCTCTTCTTCACAATGGTGAGCTCGACCCACGTCCCTTGCCCGCCGCCACCATCCACCCCGAGTGGTGGCAATGGCAATGGCAACCCCCCATCAAAGGGCAAGTGCCCTAAAGACACACTGAAGCTAGGAGTGTGTGCCAACTTGCTAAATGGCTTGGTTAACGTAGTCATCGGAAAACCTCCGAAAACTCCATGCTGTACCCTTATCGAAGGGCTAGCCGATCTCGAGGCGGCAATTTGCCTTTGCACTGCAATTAAAGCCAATGTTTTGGGGATTAACCTTAATGTTCCAATTTCCCTCAGCTTGTTGCTCAACTACTGTGGCAAGAAGGTCCCATCTGGCTTCCAGTGCGCTTAAATAATCCAGACCAACTTATTATCTTTCCATTTCACAAGTCTTTAAGTTCTTTTCTTTATTTAGTACTTCAACCCAATTTGATTCAGCTTGAATTTAATTGTTACATCAGTCAATTGTATTAAGTTTTTGTTTTTTTGGTGTTCCATTGGTTAAGTTAGAAGGGTTCATTACCTTCCAAAAATCGTCATGGTTGAAGGTAGGTGAAAGCCACCACCTTTGACCAAGAAGAAAGAAAAAAAAAAAAGAGGAATGGTCAAAAATTGTGAGCCACCAACCCCATCTCCACCGCCTCTCTATTTCTATAAATTGGCAAATGAATTCTCATTCTTTGCATCCCATTCTTGAATTACAAGCCTCATGTAATCCCTTGTAGTGAGTTACAAATCCTTTGTAATCTCAACAATTAGAGATAAAGAGAGAGAGGTTTAGAGAACTAGAGAGAAAACAAGGTGAGATTTCTCCTAAGTAATTGCTCTTTCCTTTATCGAGAGAGAGTGTTTTCTCCTATTATAAGAGAGAGGTTATCGCCAATTGTACTCTCCTTATATTAGAGAGTAGTTGTTGTAATCCTTTTGTCGAGCAGTGAAATCCTTTTCACCGCTTGCCCGTGGTTTTTACCCTCAATTAATTTGGGGGTTTTCCACGTAAAATCTCAGGTGTTTTTCATTTTTCTCATTTCTATTTCAGCTGTAATTGTGTCCGAGTTCCACAACCGATCCTAACAAGTGGTATCGTGAGCTTTGGTTGTGATTTTTCATTAAATTCTTAGTATGCTCGTGGGTTGCAAAGATAGACCGATCTTCCACATCGTAAACGATTTTTGAGAAAATCACTAGATCTATAAACTTAGTTCTGTATAAGATCGATCCATTAGTGGAAAAGAGGCACCTATAAAAATGGCGTTAAATATGAAATAGAGAAATTAATGGAAATAATTTCTCATTGTGGAAATGAGAATAAAAGCAAGATTGAGAAAAGATAATCGCCATGCAATTGGAGAAAGGCCCGACGATATCAACTGATGATAAATGGAGCGAGATGGATGGCAATGCTATTGCTAATCTACATCTAGCACCACTGACTGAGTATTGTCAAGTGTAGCGGAGAAAAGATCGCAAAGAGATTTGGGATACTCACAAAAATTGTACGAGGCCAAATCACTACACAACAAGATCTTCTTGAAGAGGAAGTTATACACCCTTCTGATGATGGAGTCAATTTCTTGATGCATCACATCAACACCCCGAACACTCTATTTTCACACTACAACAATGGGGCATAATTTAGAGATCGTGAACGTGCCAAATTTACTTCGTGAGTCTCACCCGATTCGTGATGATCAACTCATCATCAATTTGACCAACAATTTGGAGATATTAGTCTTGATTTATATTGGTACAAGGCTCTTGAAGAAGAAAGTCAAGAAAATAAAGAAGACGTAATTGGGAGCTCACAAGCAGTTTCCAGCTCTAACGTGACGAGGTAGATCAACGGAACGTGGCCCCAAAGGGGGAGTCAAAATCGAGTAGATCAAAGTCGAGAAGTAAGAAAAATGTCAAGTGTCATCACCGTGGCAAGAAGGGGCACTACAAAGGGAGTGTTGGCGCTCAAGAAGATTGAGGAAGCAAAGGAAAACGCCCGAGACATTAAATGCTCGTGGTTGTGTAGCTTAATACATCTGATGAGGGCGATATATTATACAAAAGCAAATGACACTTGTTGAAGGCGTAAGAAGGTTCACCGACGTGTGGCTTTTGGATTCGTAGCTACATGGCATATGACCCCTAGGAGAGAATGGTTCCACCAATATGAACCTATCTCAGAGGATCTGTGTTTATGGGCAAACCCATCATGCCTTGGAGATTATCGGGCTATTGGTACCATCAAATTGGGTGATGTATGATGGCAGGACCGTCGCACTCATCCAGGAGGTACGACATGTGAAAGGTTCAAGAAAATCTATTGTCACCGGGACAATTAGATAGTATCGGGTGTAGTACCCATGTTCGAGATGGGATCATGAAGATTGTTAAAGGCGCCGCTTTGTGGTGATGAAAGCAGAAAAGATAGCAAAGAAGAAATCACATGCTTAAAGGCTAAACACAACAAGAAGGAGAAGCGCCAATCAGCGACGGTGAATTCGGGAGAAGACGTGATTTACGATGTGGCACCGTAAACTTGGCCACATGTCCGAACGAGGTTTGAAAATTCTCTCGAAGAAAGCTTTTCCAGGGCTCAAAAAGGCATCTTTACCATTTTGTGAGCATTGTGTTACTAGTAAGCAAAGACAGATTGAAATTCAAATAGCTCAACCGCTAGAAGTAAAGCTATACTTGAGTTGGTTCACTCGACGCTTGCAAGCACCTGCTGTGTCCCTAGAGGTGCGTATACTTTGTATCATTTATTGACGACATTACCCAGAGATGTTGGTGTATCCAATTAGAAAGAAGTCGATGTTTGAAGTTTTCAAAATCTTCAAAGCGCTGGTTGAACTTGAATCTCGAAAAAGATCAAGTGTTTGAGGACAGACAATAACGGAGGAGAATATATCGTGATGAATTTGATAACTTCAGAACAAGAAGGTATCAAAAGGCAATTTACGGTGGCACACACTCCACAACAAAATGGAGTAGCAGAGCGGATGAATGTAACCTTGTTAGAAAGGACAAGAGCGATGTTGAAAACCGCAGGCTGGCCAAATCGCTTTGGGTCAAGTACCAAGACCGCTCGTTATGTGATTAATCGGTCACCATCAACCGCAATTGATCTAAAGACTCTATGGAGATGTGGACTCCGGGAAGCCACCGATTATTCTCGCTGCCACGCTTGGAAGTTCACAGATGCTATGTACAACGCCCAAGAAACATCGGTTGATCCGAAATCCAGAAATGCATTTTCTTGGGGTATGTCGATGGTGTTAAGGGGGTATCTGTCAGGATCCTAACGCCCATAAGGTTATAATCAAGCAGGACGCTAGTATTTCTTGGTGGAAGATAAGGTGCAAAGTGATGATAGCATTTCAAAGGAGAAACCAGAGACTCATCAGAGTTCAAGTTGAAGATCAACTAGAACAAGAAGTTCTAGATTCTTCCTGCAAAGCATTTTGTTACCGAAGAACAAGAGCAAGTTGAGTTTGACTCACGTTAGACGGCCAACTCGAGAGAAGAGGACCAGCTGGTACTCGATTATATTATGGAGGGGTAACATTGCATATTGTCTACTAACAGAGGATGGGGAGCCATCAACTTTCATGGAGGCTATAAAGAGTCAAGATGTTTCTCTCGTGGATGACAAAGAATGCAAGAAGAAATGGAAGCTCTTCATAAAAATAAACTTGGGATCTTGTTCCATCGCCACATGGAAGGAAAGCCATCGGAAATAAATGGGTCTACAAGATCAAACGAGATGGCAATGACCAAGTGGAGCGGTATCGTGCGATTGGTGGTGAAAGGATTTGCTCAGAAAGAAGGTATTGATTTCAATCGAATATTTTCCTCGTTCGATCGACAACAGCTCGAGTGGTTCTGCGATGTGTGCTACATTTGATTTGTATTTGGAGGCAATGGATGTGAAAACCGATTTCTTCATGGAGAACTTGAAGAAGAAATTTTTATGCTCCAATCCAGATGGTTTCAAGAAAAAGGAAAGAGAACTTGGTTTGTAGGTTGAACAAATCTCTATACCTGCCTCAAACAAAGGAGATGTTGGTATAAGAGATTTGATTCCTTCATCACGAGCCTTGGATACAAGATTGAGTGCATCCTTGTGTCTATAACAAGAGATTTTGGTGATGGTGATTTCATTATTCTACATGTTGTATGTTGACTACATGTTGGTAGCAGCCCCAACAAAGATCATATTATAGAATTGAAGGCCCAATTGGCTAGGAGTTTGAAATGAAGGACTTGGGACCAAGAAACAAGATTCTAGGGATGCAAATTTACCGAGACGTAAATAATAGGAAGATTTGGCTTTCTCAAAAGAATTATTTGAAGAAAATCTTGCGACGCTTCAATATGCAAGATTGTAAGTCAATCTCTACCCTCTTCTTATTAATTTCAAGTTATCCTCAAGTATGAGTCCTAGCAAGAAGCGGAGAGGATGGAGATGTCTCGAGTGCCGTATGCATCGCAGGGTAGTTTAATGTTCGCTATGGTTTGTACCTGCACTGCATATTGCACAAGCAGGGGAGCGTTAGTTTCGGCACATGGCGAATCCTCGGTAGAGAGCATTGAATACTGGGTGGAAGAGGATCCCGAGATATATCAAGGGTACCTCGATGTCGTGATTATGTTATGGAGGATCGATTTTATTGTCAAAGGCTATGTTGATTCGGACACGCAGGATCTTCATAAAGCAAATCCACCACAAAGTTATGTGTTTACTCTTGGCCGAGGAGCAAAGCTGAGTCGTTTCGAAACCGCAAATATCGTGGCTACGCCAACGACAGAGGCGTATCACGTGCGCCTACACAAGCCAAGAAAGAGGCAATATGGTTGCAAATGTTATTGGAAGAGCTTGGGCACAAACATGAGAAGATTACTCTATTTTGTGATGTCGAGCGCTTTGCATTTGGCAAAGAATCCAAAGATTTCATTCAAGGACTAAACACATTCGGTTCAAGATCACTTTGTTCGTGAGAAGGTGGAAGAAGGAAGTGTGGATATTCGTAAAATCCATACGAAAAGACAACCTAGCTGGATATGTTTACAAACAGTCAACAATGACAAGTTTGTATTGTGTCGATCCTCTATTGGCCTAGCGAGACGTGAGCAAGATGAATATGGCAAGGGTAGAAAGGGTAAAAGGATTGGTACAAAAGGTGACTTTCAGTGGGAGAACGAAGGTAGCGAAAGCCACCACCTTGACCAAGAAGAAAGAAAAAAAAAAGAGGAATGGTCAAAAATTGTGAGCCCACCAACCCCATCTCCACCGCCTCTATTTCTATAAATTGGCAAATGAATTCTCATTCTTGCATCCCATTCTTGAATTACAAGCCTCATGTAATCCCTTGTAGTGAGTTACAATCCTTTGTAATCTCAACAATTGTAGATAAAGAGAGAGAGGTTTAGAGAACTAGAGAGAAAACAAGGCATGTGAGATTTCTCCTAGTAATTCAAGGTTCTTCCTTTATCAAGAGAGAGTGTTTTTCCTATTATGCTATAAGAGAGGTTATCGCCAATTGTACTCTCCTTATATTGCAGAGAAGTTGTTGTAATCCTTTGTCGATAGTGAAATCCTTTCTACCGCTTGCCGTGGTTTTACTCGAATTAATTTGGGGTTTTCCACGTAAAATCTGGTGTTTTTCATTTTTCTCATTTCTATTTCAGGCTTGTAATTGTGTCGAGTTCCACAACCGATCCTAACAATGGTATCCTCTGCTTTTCAAACAATTGGATTTGTTATGCAATAAAAGTGAAATGTTCGCCGTTTTTGTCCTTTCTAAAATTTGGTAAGATCCTCTTTATTCATTTTATATGTTGCTCGAACCCCATTTGAACAAACTGATATATATATATATATATATATAGAGAGAGAGAGAGAGAGAGAGAGAGAGAGAGAGAGAGAGAGAGAGAGAGAGAGAGAGAGAGAGAGAGAGAGAGAGAGAGAGAGAGAGAGAGAGAGAGAGAGAGAGAGAGAGAGAGAGAGAGAGAGAGAGAGAGGTAAATCAAAGAATGTTGGCAACTTGGCATCAGGATCATGAACGTTAACAAGAATATTAATTAGAGCAGTTTGAAAGATAGAAAAATACAAATCGAAAAATTGAATGTCATGTTGACGAAAACAATATATAGTGAAATGATGATGATATTCAATTTTGGTTCATTTATTGCGTTAGTATCACTATCACTACTAATCCTCACTAATTTTTATCTAAAAGTACATATCTTATCTATATTCTATCTATTTCTATATCATGTATGTGTTCAAGCATCGGCGTAAGTTTTGTATTACAAAACCAGCGCTGAAGTGCCAATAAGAGCGCTTGTTAGTTTGCAATAATCGTCCTCCAAATTTATTTCCTTTTTCATTTGTGGAATTGGGCATAAGAGCATCTCCATTGGGGATGCAAATTGGGGAGGTGTTATGGAGGAGAGAGATAAATAGAAGATGATTATTTTAATTGAAAAGAGAATAGAGGATGTGTAGGGAAAAAGAGAGAAAAGTAAAAAAGCAGGAGAGATATAGAAATAAATTCAAAAATAATAATAAAATAATAGTAGAGGATGTGAATATGGATGTGGATGTGAAAATGTAGAAGGAGCGACGAAAATCTATAATGAAAAAGTGGGAAAAAGTAACGAAAGTAAGAAAAATAGAAGAAAATGTGGGGCCCACATTTTGTGTGTGTGTTTCTCTCGCGTCTGCGTAAGATTGCTCAATTGAGGTTGCAATGGAGATGCTCTAAACTCCCTGTTTGCCACATTGGATGCCACATGAACTTGGTGTTTGCTAGTTTTTGATAAGTTCATGTCCCTATATTCTATCTATATTTAAAAGTGTCTTAGAACTCATATATATGTTTAGATGATTTTACCATTGCCATGTTTTAGAAACTCCATATTTTTCGAAAATTTTAATAATGATTGATTTTACAATTTTTTTTACTTTTTTTTAAGATTTCACAGTTCTATGTCACGAGTGCTATTTAAACTTTTACATTTTCAAAAATTACTTTTTGTAAAATAAAAACTATAGAGCATTTTTGTGAATAAATACAAAAGAAAGAAAGTTAGATGACAGATACGATTTATCATAAAATTTAGATGACAGATACGATTTATCATATCTCTTATACGTTATTATATTATTATATGATGCATCATTCAATGTTTGACAGATAATCCCATTATGTTCTTCAAGCCATAATAAAATTGGTAATTTTCGCATTTAGTCATAATGTTTGACACACTCCAAATGTTTGATTCACACTCTTTTCCTCTTCAATATATTTTTCTTGATTTCCAACATTTACAAATATGTATAAGAATACACTTATCAACAACATAGGCAACAAGATTTTTATTTTTTAATATATTATTATGTCTCTAAGAAAATCAAAAGTTACAAAATTACCCGATTACTGATTATAAAATTACAAATAGCTCTTTGTTTTTTTTTTTTTTTTTTTTTTTTTTTTAAATTATTGTAAGAAAACGGTGATGCGTGTTGAACGGTGCGATGTCAATGGGAGCAATGTGGCCCACTAGCTGTTGAATAACACATTGTAGCTTGAGAAAGTCCATGGTTATAGAAAAAAAAATTAGTTGTACAAACAAAATGTACGAATAATTATACAATGGCGATATGCATGCTATACCCATATTATTTATAGGCCTTCTCATACATTTGTTTGTATTCGCCCCGTTTCACACGTATAAGCTACTTTTTTTTTGGTATTCTCGGATATATAATTCTCTTTTTATATTTAACTAGTGTTTCTACCCGTGCATGGCACGGGGAGACATATATTTAAGATATAATTTAATTAGAATTCGTAGGTGTATTTTGTATTATGCAAACTTTTTTTTAAAAAAAACAGTGATACTATAGCGAAAAAGCGTACTGATTAATAGAGAGGTTTTCGTGAAGATGGATACGTAATGTAATTCAGAAAATAGATAAATATCAAGATTATTATTCTTTGCGTGGGAACATGATTTTTTTCTTAATTATTTAATTCAGAAAATATGTAGAATGAGCGGGAAAATGTGGTGGTATATATATATATATATATATATATATATATATATAGATAGTATTTTTATATTCATTTACTATTATATTCTACCTATATTTTTGAAAATATAAAATCTTTAATAACTTGTATTAATTTAAATAAGGGCATTATAGGAAGTTACTTGTAAAATTTACTTTTCTAATGCTATTTTTAATCCTTGTAAAGAAAATAAAATGGGCTATATATGTGGGACGGAGGGAGTACTATTTAAGCAACATGGATGTTTATTTGTCTACTGGGCACAATTTACATATAATTTCATGCTTATGAAGTCCAGCATTGTTTGTTTAATAATAAACACAATGATTAGAGTCACGGGATTTGTTGTGTAGTTATTTCATTATTTGCGGCCTATATTTAATTTACTTTTTTTTAATCGATGTTTAACTTAATTTAAAATTCACATGTTCACATGTTTAATTGGAGTGATTAGATCATAATCCACGAAAAATTACAAGTTTACAACTTGATTGCTTATTGTTTATTGCTTTTGCACATTCGTTTTCTATTTAATATATAACAAAATCTGAAATTGATTTTCTTAATGGACATATGTAATGCAAAATCATCGGATGGGAAATGATTAAAACAAATATATTTCAATATCCTTGTAAGCATGAAAATAAGATATAACAATTATTAGTGTTCTCAAAAAAGTAAAACGTGAGTAAAAAGATCAAGCTCCAAGAATAAGCAGTGTAAGCATATGATGTGTGAAGTAAAAGAGCTAAAAACCGTATAATATGCAAAATGGTAATGTCAAATTTCTAATTTAATCATCTTTTAATTGATCCAGGTTGAAATGAACTTTTAATTTAGAACAAGACAATTACTACTATATATACATGTGGCAGTCTCTCAATTTGACACTAATCTCTATAAAGTTAACCATCTGGGTTAGTCTTAAAGTTCAAAAGAACTAGAGATTGTTATTTTTGATCTTCTCATATACCTCTATTTAATATATCTTGTAATCAATAAACAAGAAAAATTAAAGATGAATAATAATTAAGTGTAATGGTAAATTAGGAAAAATATTCTTAAATTACATTTTTCCAAGAATATTAGATGAGTTTCTTAATTTATGTGAAAATAAGAAATGGACTATCTTTGTTAGACGGATGAAGTACAATTTTTGTGAGGATTTTCTGGAAAACTGGGCGAAACTATGTGCTCATACAATTTTGACTTATATATTGCTTTCAAGAATTTCACTACATTGGGTTTGTTTCATTCACATTTGGTGAGATTAAGAAGGGTGTTCTCAATATAGAATTTATTGAATTTTAGAAATCCATACAATTTTAGGTATTTTCAATTTAGAATTATATAGATACTATACAAATCTAGTTCTCAATTTGAAATTGTTGATTCCATAAAAATTGACATTCTCAATTGTTTATGGTTCTAATGAATTTTATTAAATGGTGGAATTCTATGGATTCTGAGGAGGGCATACTTAAAATAGAATTTAATAGATTGTAGAAATACATACAATCTAGGTGTTCTCAATTTAGAATTATGTGGATTCTATACAAATCAAGTGTTCTCAGTGTGGAATTCTATTGATTCCATAAAAAATCCGGCATTTTCAATTGGTTATCGATTCTAATGGATTTTATTAAATGATGGAATTTTGTGGATTCTAAACTTTTTAGAAACATTTAGGACTAATTTATACATATTAAAAAGTTTTGTATTCAATTAAATTGTTTCATATTTTATTTGAATTTAAGGTAATGGAAATATCATTATTTTATGCTTAAAGGTTCTTATTGTGCAATCAAAATTGAAAATAAGTACTTCAACGCCAAGAATTTCAAAATGGATCCTCAAAATTTTGGTGCCAATTGTGCCAATTAGCGCTAATTTAACGGAGGATGGAAGAATGTGAGCAAAATAAAAACTGAAGTTAAACAGCAGTTACCACAGTTATAGTCAAAGATCAAAGAATTCAACAAGTCAACGATAAAAATGATACTTTAATATAGCAACCAAATGAAGATTCGTGGAAATGATTTCATGCATGTGGACATAAACAGTAATTTATTATGCTGTGGGCATGCATGTCATATCATAATTTGATGATATTATGGTGATTTAGTTATGTCTAAGTGATCAAATTTAGGGTTTGCTTTGATACAAATCAAATTGAATTTATTTATTTTTTTATTATTTTTAATCACTTATATATTGATTTAATAATTTTTTTAATATTTTTTTAATACTTCTCCATTTTCGATAAAAAAATGTAAAGCTTAATTTTTCAATCATCCACATCAAACATAACCAATGTCTAGATAATATGTTGTAGTATTTTGGCACCATATATACATGCTAAATGTTAAAAGAGTATGCGTACATGCATGTACAAGTTGTTAAGAATTGAGGTATACATGCACAGCGGAAAATAAATACCTTCAATTCTTAGAGCCCTGATTAAAATTGTACTTAGATAGAATTTGTAATAAGAAAAATAGATTTTGATGAATGTCGTCAATTCCGAAATGTTTATTGACTATGGATATAACGCTAGAAAAATAATTAGACGAAATATTGTGAAATCTCCATTATGTTGTGCTTTCAAAAAACCAACAAAATATTGACAGAAAATGCTCTATTAATAGGTTCCAGGTAAAGTCCAATCCTAATTAGGGACGAAAATTTTGTCCACCGAATTCAAGATTTGCGGGTGTTCCTCCCTAATGGGACGGATCGGCCCTAATTAGTTGGGTAATAGGGGTGGATCTGGGGATGATTTTACAACCCATGAATATTCAAGGGGTGGGTCAGGGTCGGCATGCAATTGTTCGCGTTCGCGAACCCAATCCTAGTGCCTACAGATGTATTTATATTTTTTAAATTAATAAAAGTTAATATAAAGTAAAATATTTGGACATTTGCTAAAGCAAGATTTGTCAATTCGCGGATCTAAGGGCTGGCCCACCTTGCCCCAACTAGCCTCTAGAACCCCGCATCTAGCTAGGATGGATCGGGTCAACTCTATAGATCCCAGGTCTTAGCCAGCCCGCCCCGAATCTGACCCAATATTGCCATTCCTAATCTAATAACATCGGGATAATCAAATCCTAATAGAATTAGACTTTCACAAATTATTGGCCTAATGGTATATTCATATTAGAATTTAAGTTCACAAGTGGTTTCACTCAATTAATCGAATTAATTAAACCGATCCATTCTATACACCCCAACCTAAACAATTAGACTTTATACATTAATTTCAACAATCTCCCACTTGGACAAGAATAGCTAGTTTTTAAACATAGGCTATGATAATCAAGCTCCACCATGGGCAAGATTACAATGAAATGTGAACACCAACTTGAAATATTGACACTTCTAAATAATAAAATAAGTATTAGTGGTAGATTATTATGATTTTTCCTTTAAGACGGAAAAATTGACTACTCAAGTGATAATACATAAACTTCCAAATTTGTAGTCCTCGGAGCTTATCTTCAAAGTGGCAAAGCCAGCTATATTGTTATATTTCTCTAAATTTCACATGCAATCAGCCCACATGGATCCTCAATATTTTCCTCTATTTTAATTTTGGACAAAGGCGTTTTTCCCTTATGAATAGCCTTGGCCAATGCTTCACATTTCCAGTATCACAAGCTAAATTATATTGTGCGTGTGTTTGTTATCCCTTCAAGCTGACTTCAAAGTTTGTTTCTTCAACTGCTCTTCTCCTCCTCTTCAACCTCATCTTCTTCACAATGGTGAGCTCGACCCACGTCCCTTACCTACCTCTTCCATCCACCCCAAGTGGTGGCAACCGCCCCAAGCCCAACCCACCATCAAAGGCAAAGTGCCCTAAAGACACTCAGAGGCTAGGAGTGTGCCAACTTGCTTATCGCTTGGTTAACGTAGTCATTGGAAAACCTCCAAAAACTCTGAAAATTCTAAATTGTTTAAATTCTGAATAAAGTGATTCGGATGCAACTGAACCGTGTTTTGTGATCTAGATGCATCTAGCAGATAGTTATTGTTTTATACTTAGACAGATCCGTGAATTCGCAATAACCAGATTAATCTGTTAACCCCGATTTATGATAGACATGTCTGGACAAATGGCAAAAATTGTAAAATAGTAAATAAGTAACAAAACATTGGATTTTAACGTGGAAAACCCAATTGAGTCAAAAACCACGTGCTCGTTGCCTACGAGCAAAAACCTATCCATTAGATCAAATCAGTTTAAATTTTTACAAGAATAACCAAAGGAAAATTTACACATAAATATTGCAACACCTAACAAATTAACTAGAAAAACTCCATATTCTCCTTTCTTAGCGTGTAATAAGAGCTGACGTCCCGTCACTCATCAATGCCTTGTAACAACGATCCCACAATAGATCTGCACTCCATGCACTACACCTAAGAATTTGTCATGCAATAAATTTTCAAGGCGTCACGGTTTTAAACCGTGACCAAATTTCTCGCTGATTGTCACGATTTTTAATCGTGACGAGTTTTTTTTACCAGATTGTCACGGTTTAAAATCGTGACAATCTGCGAGCCAATTGTCACGGTTTAAAACTGTGACAATCGGCGAAAACATAAAAATAAAATAAAAAACTGTGAATTCGGGAACCACAGCTCCAAAACTCCAAAACGTAGAACACAACCAGCAGCGACCAAAAAATCGAGATCCCCAAATTGGTTACCCTAAATTCACTATCAAATACCGAAAATCACTCTCAATATCGAAAATCACTCTCAATAAACGTTTTGGCTCAAGTTTGCTCTCAATATTGTCTTCAATTTCGAGGTAATTACTTGTAGTGAACTTCATGGAGGAAGCTCAAATGTGTTCTTGATGATTTATTTGTTTATTGACATATATTTATTTTGAATTCTTTTATGCTTTAGCTTTTGAATTCTCTTATGCTTTGGGAAAGGAATGCAAATTTGGCATTAGAAATGGTTTTGTATGAATTCTTTATAGCTATACATATATTTATATTTTCACTCCTTGATGGTTAATGAATTTTTGGCAATAATGTTTATAGAATAGGTTTGGTTGAAAAAGAAATTTGCTATGAGATGCTTGGTTGTGAAAAGTTGTTTTTGAAGGGAACAAGTATATCTTGTTACTATACATTGTTAAAATGTAGAGAATAAACCTAGGGAAAATACAAAAATCTATCTCTAATATGGTGTAGTGTTGGTTGCCTATCAATATCAATTATATTATTTTATTTTGAGAAAGTGTGACTAAAATACGGTTTGTCAGAAGTAGTACATACTCAATGCTCAAAGTACTAATTAAAATTTTTGTGAAGACACGCGGAGTAAAGTACATTACACTAAAACATTTTTTAGGGTAAATTAGGCACTAATAGAAAACTAATTAGATTATGCACGATTAATTAAGAGTGAAAAAAATTAAAGAAAAATTATTCGGGAGACATTGTTAAAACTTGTTATGGCATAATACATTATTAAAAGTGACTTTGTTAGAATTAGAAAAGTGAAAAAAACATAAAAAATACATGATTAATTAACTTTAGTCGAAAATTAGCACTTAATGTTTGTTCTCTCTTTTTTTTGTTCATATTTCTCTTCATCTTTTTCTCATCATTTTTGTTCTCTTATTTTCCGGTTGATGGAGAAGGTCAAATGGGCATTTGAGTGAAAATAATCAAGTCACTTTATAAGAAAGTGGACGGAATATCATTGAACTTTAAGGTAGTGCTCATTCATTTATCTAAGTTTTCTAAATTCATGTATACGGTGTATTTTCAATTAATATATATGTGATTTTTTCCATTTCTGAACACAATATAATTTGCCAAAGTACATATGGTACAAGGTTCATTCCTTGTTATTTATATTTTGTTCAGGCATTGGAAGATTGTAAACCTCATATCTAAATTACAACTCTTCACCGAAAAGTTTATTCTTTCCTTTACAAGGTAAGACTTCAAATTTTGAAAATAGTATCATTTTATTGATGCTATTTGGTTATGCAAATGTGTACTACTCATTAATATAGTTAAAATTTTTTTTGTCTCCTTATTTATTTATTTTTCAAATATTTTATGTTATTTGTATGTCATTGCACTTATCATCGAGTTTAGACCGCCCGGTTGAAGATTTAGTTTATAATTCACAAACTTCCAAATAGTTGGATAGTTTGAGATTTATATGCTAATCTTTGAATTGTCCCTTTATTGGACAGTTTGTCATTGATTTGTGATTTATACGAGTTCTGCTATCAAAATATATTATGCAGTCAGTATAATATTGTGTGTAAAGGTTTTGATACTGTCTCCTTGTTATTCTCCGGATGTACACTACAAATCATTAGATTGTACACTTTGGAGAATACGGGGAGATGCTGTCAAAATTTATTACATATGACTATATAATATATCTTGATAGCTTAACGGACATAAATCGCAAATCAATGACGAATGGGTTAGGGCCCCTACCGATTAGCCTTGGAGTGATAAGGTGTACTAGGATATTATAAATACATATGTTTTTATGTGACAAAAGATATTCTATATATTGTTTTGTTGGAATTGCTTATAATATAATCAAGGCTATCTCCTCCAAGTATTTTTTATATGAAAACGTCATATCTAGTGTACTTGGCACATTAACTTGTCAATTATTTGAAGCTCTTCCGATGGATTTACCACTTTCTGAAGAATGGATGACCGTGCTTCCAAGAACTAGTCATGTCTATGTACAAGGTGTTAGGGAATTTATTAAGTTTGCACAAAGTAAGATCTATGGTGATATTATACATTGTCCTTGCACCCATTGCCGGAACAGTAAACGATTTCCCGTTGAAGATGTTGAGTTTCACTTGATCAAATGGGGTATGGAAGATAGCTATAGGATTTGGGTCTACCATGGAGAAAATGGTGGTTCTAGATCAGCCGACGACAAGAGAAAATATAAATGTGGACGAGTCCCATTCGGCACTTCCTATGTTGGATGACTTGATTGATGATGCTTTCGGCATTCATCAATTTGAATGTAATGAAAGTATGGGTTTCGACAGTAGGCAAGAAATGCATGCCGATGTTTATGAAGATCAAGAGTATATTCGTTTAAAACTAGATGCTTCGAAACCTTTGTATCCCAATTGCAATAAGGATCACACTATTTTGTTTGCAATGATTGGTTTGCAGAATGTGAAAAGTCAGTTTGGTTTATCTGGAAATAGTGTGACTCCGATACTACTATGGATGAAGGAATTGCTCCTCGCAGATCATTTGTTTCCCACAAGTTATCCATCTATGAAGAGTAGCTTACGAGGATTAGGGATGAATTATAAGTTAATTCATGCTTGTAAGTATGATTGCATTTTGTATCAGAAAGAGTACGAATTTGAGGACAAATGTCTAGTATGCAGTGAACCACGTTTTGTCGTGAAAAGGGATCCAAATAAAAAGGGTTTACGAATGCACAAAGAATCGCATAAAGTTTTGAAATACTTTCCCTTAGGGCCGAGGTTGAAGCGACTTTACACCGTGCCGTGGATATCAAAGGCTATGACTTGGCATGCACGAGCAGAGTGGGGGGCAATCTCATGAGACATCCTATTGACTCTACTATTTGGAAAACTGCTGATGTTGCATACCCAGAATTTGCTAATGAATTTCGCAATGTCCGGCTTGGATTAGCCACTGATGGTTTCAATCCATTTGGTAATATAAGTACTAATCAAAGTGTAGCTGATTTGTACTTAAATGAATAAACGTCTCTACATTACAATTTAATAACTTATCTGATTTGTCTATGTCTGATATGTTTATAGAATGTTTGGATAAATTTTTAATTTATGAAAATTTAAATTTTTTGGTTCACTAGGGGATGGTTCCATGTATAAAATGTATGGATAATAGTATATAACATATTGATATTTGATCTTAAAATAATAGTAAATGATAGAGAGAAAGGGGGGGGGGGGGGGGGACTTAAACCAATATGACTTTCATTGCCAGAAATAGGACCTTTAGGGGATCCTTTCGCCCCTGTAGCTTTGTGTTTGTAGAGCAATAAATGTAACTTTAGAATAATAACAACATACTCTACAAATACAAGACTACAGAGGTGATATGTATGCCGCCCCTAAAGATCCAGTTTCTTGTAGTGTTTGTTAATATCTTTTTCCATATAGTGAGTCAATGAATCTTTGATTGCCTGACTTACATAAGGAAGAAATCCACACCATTTGATCTAGTGGCGGAGCCAGACTGGTCCATTTGGATATGCACAGAAGAAAATTTTCAAATAAAGGCCGAGAGCCCAAGACATTCACGCCATCTCTTTTGATGTTCACACCACTTTTTATTTGCAAACATAATCCTTAATTTTAGGCCATTATTACTAAATTTATTTTTAACTTTTTTCTTCTCTCATTCTTTTTAATAACTATCAATTAATTAATATAACTAGTCTAAAAATTTTGTTATCAAGTGAAGAAAAAAATTATTTTCCCTTCATATTGAAAAATAGGTTAAAAAAAATAAATATGAAACTTTAAATCAATATTTTTCTTCAATTAAAAGTAAATCTCTAAAATATTTAAATAGGAATCATCTTAGAGATCAAATATGTTGATTCCAAAGACATTAAAACTAGAAATGTAAAGAAAAAGATTTAAAATATAATTAAAAAACTAAATAAAGATTTAAGTAGTGTTAATAAAATAAAAAAGTGTTGCATATATAAAATACGTTGTGTGTATATAACCACCCATTATTAAAATCAATTTAACCGAAAATGAAAAAAATAATAAAAATAAATATATAAAAATAAAAATAAAATTTCACGAAAATGGGGTACTCCCCATCCCTCCGCCAATGATTTGATCCTTATCATTTGCTGCTTTCAACTGTCATATATTTATCATCTGTTTCTACATAACGGGCTAGCCACGTGTATGGTTTTCAAGAAGAGTGAAACAAAAATGAAGATAAATTAAGGTGCTACCTCTTTTACAATATTAATAAGTCAATAATAGATACTAGAAGAGAAATGGTGTAGAGGCCTCTGATTGAGTATTGGGCTTAAAAATGATAACATTTTCTCTTGCACAAACAAGTTTAATTCCATCACTAATTACTCGGTTTAAAGATATATAATTATATAATTCATAGAGATGATTTGTACACAAAATTTGATACATATATACTTAGTATAAATCAATTTTTTTTTTTTATATATATCACATTATTTTCAACATCAATGACCACAAGGCTGCCACATCCGTTTCATCATGAAAGAGAAAGAAAGTTAATAACATTGTCGAATATCATATATTTTCAAACTTTGCTAAAAATACAAATGAAGGGTACCAATAAGCTAGCTTACAAATTAAATAGTATGTGCTAAAAATCCATAATTTCGCACACCACATTACTTAAAAAAATCAACGACCATAAAATTAACTATTATATCAATGTTTATATAACTATTTGTACAAGTCGCGTTTTTACTATATTACCTGATGACAACCTCTACACACGCACGATATGACACAGAAAACATTGGACGTGTTACATATCATACTTCTTTATGGACAAAATTACAAAAAGGTTCTTTACATATACCAACTTGAAGGTTTACAACGTTGAATAATCAACAAATTAAATATGTATGGGCTTTATTGTTTCTTCTATATTTTTCGATTAATCAGATATACAAAAAAAAAAAAAAAAAAAAAAGTGACAACTGCCGAGAATGAAGAAAATTCAATATTTTTCTCTTATAATATATAAGCTTATCTTGCTAGCTGCCAAAGCCAGTAAATTATGTTTCTTGCATTATCTTCAATAGTTTCTTTTAAGTAATTATTTTATTTTTCTGTTTTTCTTTCATCTAAAGGTACTACTCTCAATCCACTTCACATTTCGCGATTATCATAGGCCGAGCAAAGTCATAGATATTACCAGAATACATGTGTTGTCTGATTCTATTTTTTCACACATTATATTATTTAGTCCAGAGTCAGTGTAATGTTAGTTGAAGTGTACTACCTATTTATGGACATATTTTTGCTATGAGGAAATTAGGCAATGAGCCTCCGAAACTGTAGATTTCTATTTGTAAAATTCTAGTTCGTTTAGGAAAATACCTGTACATATTCATAGGTCTTGTAACCATCAAATATATCAATGTTAAATATTACATACACAAAGAAGAGACAGAATCTCGGTCTTCCAAAAAAAAAAAAAAGATAGAGAGAGAGAGAGAGAGCAAGCCAAGGGCAGTGGCATGGTCTGAATTATGGAACTTCTTTTTGTTCCATTCGCACGTGAATTATTGCACTCAACAAATTTTACGAGTCACGGGCTGCACTGTGTGCTATAAAGAAAATTTATAAAGATTCATACAAAATAATTCTCATGGCCCGCCATTGATTTGATCTTTTCGAGCAACTTAAATTTTTTTTCCTTTCTTTGAACATGTTACAATCTGCATATCATAGTACAAACGCTTACAAATACAATCCAACTGAAACACATTGCGCAATGAAACATCTTATTAGGAATTTAGGATGGTATAATTAACCCTCTACTGGGGCACTATATCTCCATAATGGGGCCTTGTAACCCTTCTAAATAGATGTAGTAAAATTTCCCAACTTCATACAGAATAAAATCTGAGACCTCTCAGTCTTGGCCTTAGATCCTTTGCTTTAGCCTCTTAATCTAGCAAGCCAAAGCCTCATTAGCTTTCGAGCAAGTTAATTAGTTCAGGTAAACTTTTATTTAGATAGAAACTAGTTCTTTAGGTTGAAATAGTTGTAAGACTCACAAGATGTAAGAATAATAATGATTAATGACATGAAATGTGCAATTGATATTGAGATATTATTTTCGTTTGTACGGAGAAGAAATAATTTTTAGGTAGAAAACAACTAAAATAAAAAGACAATAGGAGATAATTTTTCAATTTGAGTGAATAACTTTGTTTATAGTTTAAGTTTTGAAATGATGTGCGTTGCAAATGGTTAATTTGATGGAAAATTATTCTCCTTCCTCGTGGAGAGGATAAAACATACCTCACATCAAATGGGATGATAATTAATGTGGCACTATCACATCAATATTGTATGTTGTTAAAAATAATGGTGTGACAGTTCATCACTAGTGATTAGCGAGTTTAAGGACATGCTTTATCCTTCTTAATAGGAAAATGACAATGTAACATTAAGGGTATGTTTGGCAGAATAAGTTGACAAGCTAACTGATAGCTGATAAATTATCTTATAGCTAATAAGCCAATTGAGAGCTTATATTTTATAGTTGATAGTTGATAACTGAAAAGCTATTTGATTTAAATATTAGTGTTTGGCAAAATTAGCTGAAAAATTATGTCGGAAATACAAAATGACCGAAAATGAAATATTTATAATAATAACATTTCTTTTTTTACAAAAATAAAATGGTAAAAATGGAAAAAAAATAAAAAAGCTGGTGAGCTTATTTGAAAAGCTAGTAAAAAAACTTTTCAAATAAATTCTAACTTTTCAAATACGCCATTCGAACCAAACAAGGTTTATTTGAATAGAAAGAGTTTATGAGCTCTCCAAATAAGTTATAAGTTAGCTTATTGTGCTTACCAAACATATCCTAAGACTTTGATTTGATGATTCTCAATGTGCAATTATTTTTGAATATCTAAAAACAAAGTATTAGGAAAAATTGAAATTTACACTACAAAAGAAATTGATGGGGCTTATATATTTTAAAAGGAAGATACACGAAGTGAAACTGTGAAATTGAATACGTTTAAATACTTTCTATAGGTTTAGTTATTTTTATTTTTATTTTTTACAGGTTTAGTTATGATTACTCAAATTTAACTATGAATTAATGTATAATAATAATAATAATAATAATAATAATAATAATAATAATAATAATAATAATAATAATAATAATGAATTAATGCAGAGCGGGGATTTTTCTTCTGGAAGTAAATTGCTAATCAATTTTACACTTAAAAATTCAATTTATTTTTTTTCTTGAAGAGCCGAGGAAATTAGTCCGGACAAGTTACTAATTTTTATCACCTCTAACTATCCAATATTATTATTGAAATTGAAATTTTGAATACATAATGTTGCAAGATACATAAATAATGTCCATCATAATATTGTCAATATTATTTAACTCATTCATTGTTTTTTTCTATTATTATTATTATTATTATTATTATTATTATTATTATTATTATTATTATTATTATTATTATTATTATTATTATATATAAAATACGTGTAATATTGGAAGCATCACTATTACTTTTTGAATTATATGATAAGACCTTAATATATTGTTATGGCAACAACTAACAAGAGAGATATATGTGTACGGTTTTCAATAAGATTGAATTCATTAAATGAAATAAAGAGATGAAGGCACTGCCTTATTGATAATATATAAGTGAATAACACCAGAATGAAATGATATAGAGGCTTCTGACAAATTAACAAAATGGATGCAGTTTTGTTGCTTTTAATGTTGGAGATGATGTAATGTGTAAGAAAAATATATTTAATTAAGCCAAGTGTTTATATGTAAAACTTTTTATAATTTATACAAATCATTGTACAAATAGTGATTGTGTCTTTAAAGCAACTTCTCTGTCATGTGAAACGAAGTTGTTTGCAGGGAGAAATGTAGTCATTCTGAAGTATAGTACTCAATATATATATGATTTTTCGATATGTAATTGAGAAGTGAAACAAAATGTATGAAACGAGATTTAAAAAAATGTTAATTTAGTGCAATGAGTAATTGAAAATAATAAAAGAGAAAAATAATACTATCTCCGTCCCAAAATTATAACCCTTTTCTTATCTTCAACAGATTAAGAAAAATGCAATTAATGGTATTGGAAAAGTACAATTCAAGATTATTTTTCTAATATACCCTCTCATTTATTAGATGTTTTATTTCAACTACTCTATTTTGATGATAACAATATATATTAAATGAGAATATAAAAGACAAGTAATATTTTAACTATATCTTTAAAAAAATGCCTATATTTTGGGACGAACGAAAAAGAAATAATGAACTATATTTTTGGGACGGATGTAATTTTATATAAAGTTGTGTTGGCCTTTATTAATTATGCTATATTACCAAACAGATTGTATCTCTGGCGTACACACGTCACAACTCAATATGACAAACAAAACATTGGCCATGTTACCATGCATGACCCTCATGGACAAAAAAAAAAAAAAAAAAATTCTTTGCACCAACTTTCAAATTTATGTAACGTTGAAATTTGAATAATAAACAACTATTTATGGGCCATACCTAAGTCTTTCTTCTATATTTTTTCTCCATCAGGTATATAGAAAAAAAAAATGACGATTTCCAAGAGCGCAGAAAATTCAATATTTTTTATCTTATAATTTATAAACTTATCTTGCTAAGCCACTAAATTATCTTAAATATTTTCTTTCAAATAAATATTTTACTTTTGTTTTTTCTTTCATATGAAAATACTCCTCTCAATCCACTTCACATTTCATGAATACTAGTATGAAAAAGCCTGCTTTGCACGCAGTACCATAACAATCTCATACAATGTTATTTACAAAAATGCATCAATATATTCTTTTCATTTCCCAGAGCGAAAATAAATTTCGAAAGTTTGTATATTAGATCCAAGCTTGTCACACGAATATAATTTTACCATACAATATTCATAATCCTTAATGAATAGATATACGCACTACAAGAAATTTGACTTTTAGGGGCGACCTGTCGTCTCTATAACTTCGTTCTTATAGATAATTAGGGAAAACATAAAGACTATTATGGGCAACATAATATTATGTCGCATCTAATAATCTACATGGACGAAACTATAGGGACGACCTGTCGTCCCTAAAGGCCCAGTTTTTAGTAGTGACATTGGTCGAGTAGTATTCAATTAAGACGTTTATTAATTCTAAAAAATCACGGGGCATATTCATTCTTAAATTTTTAGGAGCCTTTTCAAAGTTTATAATAGACGTGCATGGTATTAAATAAGAATGGAGCGTTAAAATTCTTTACGTATTGATCTTTGGATGTGTTACTTATAATGATATGACCGGAAATTTTAGGGGAGACTATTCTTAAATTTTAAGGAGCCTTTTCAAAGTTCATAACACACGTGGTACGGTGGTATTAAATAAGAATAGACTTTTAAAATCCTTTAGGAATTGATTTTTGGATGCGTTATTTATAATGATATGATGTAGACATGCTACATTTACATATATAAAGAGTCATGGTACATGTGTGTTTATTATTAGTGACGTGATAGTTTATACAACATGATGTGGCTAAATTCTATGAAATTATCAATGAGCATCACGCTTTCAAATTTTACCACATCATCTATCACATTAATATATGTAAATCATTATATCAATGATAATATAAAGGTAGCTAGCTTTCTCCCTAATTTAACTTAACGATAAAAAAAAGAAGGTCGTTGACATAATACTGTGTAAAAATCCGATAGAGTGAAATAAAAGTGATAAAACTTTCTTTAAGTTTTTACATGTTGTAATTGTGTTACCTATTTGGTCAATCATTGCTTTCAAGTAAAATTATTTGTAGAATCATTTTGAGAGAATTGGAGAAAAAGGAATTGTAGCGGCCGAGAATTTATCATGAATAAAGTATTACTTTAAATATTTTTCTAATGCATGTTGCTATGACTTCAACTAAAAATTTAATAAAATATGCTCATCTAGCCGTTTCAAATTTGAAGCCCATAATGATCTAGTTAATTTTTTAAAATAGTCCAAGAATCCAACCCTAAAACTTACTTTCTATTTAATTTTTATTTTATTCCTTTGGTTTGAATTTGAAATATTATTTCATTGAACTTCTAGAATTTAGCTTTCAGTTAAATTCCTTACAACTTCCAGCATTTTACAATTTAGTCCCCAGTCAATTTTATTTTGATCATTTTGTTTCTATCTTAATCCTAACCTAATTATTTCCACACTCGTTTTGCCATTAAATTCAATTTCAAAAATTTTCAATTTTCCAACTCTTAACCCAAAATAAATTATTATTTAACTCAAATATATTTTAACCGAAGATTTACCCCATTGCTATTTAAGTCAATCAAAATGAGTCCAATTTTGGTGTCAATTTGATCATTTTTCTGCAATTTAATTTGTTTCCACGACCAAAAAGGGCAGATAATTATTCAATCTAAATAAATAGCATTATTCATAGTTTATGCTTTGTAATGACATGGCTATTACAAATGGTTTGATGATTGTCGATGTCATTATACCCGAACTAGTATTATCTTATCATTTCACAAGTAGCTAAGTCATAAGGACATTTTTGAACACGGATTTTTGAATATTGAGTTTTGGAGAATTTACGCGATGTGAATTGTGTACTATATGAAATGATAAGATATCTAATTATCTATACAAAGTATTTATAGGTAAAACTTTGCACATTGATTTTTCGATAACAAAAATTTTTGCAGAATAATTGAGAAAAAATTAAAGAAATCAATATGCATGCAATACTAAACGTAAACTAATAATAATTTTTTATGCTTTTAATTTTTTTTTTGACAAAAATGAAGAGATGATTATAATTTTAATAATTATTTTTCTAAGTGGCTTGCAAAATGACGAAATGAGGCATGAAATTTATTGTTTTCTATTTCTTTTATAATTAATTAATTGTTCATTATAAATTTAATTATTTAACTATTCATTATTTGATCTTAAAAAAACTATCCACTGTTTGAACTGCTCAATATTCATTACCCATAAAAACTATCAAAAACTACTCTTTTAAAATGGTAAAAGTAAAGAGGTTTTTTTTTTAATCTAGTTTTTAATATGTCAAACGTTTTGTTTTTCTAAAATGGAAAATCTTATCACATTTTTATTAATGCCTGCAACGCTAAATATAAAAAATTCAAAAATTATATAAATTAATTAAAAATTTTTGAATTAGAATATATATAAATAAAATATAATATGTATAAAAATTAAAATAAGGAAAATAATATCAAATAAGGAAAGTCGAATGAATTCAATAATGAAACCAATTAATCACTAAAATTCAATAGAGACAAACGTGGCACTGCCACCTAGGCAAAGTGTCTATGTGGCTCTTTTCATTCCTATTATAAAAGCATGAAAAAAATTTTCACTATTCATTACGAAGATGCAAAAACGACGTCGTTTCCTCCATGAATACGTCAAAACGACATCGTTTTAATGCTGCACTCAATTAATTGACCCGATTTAATTCTCGCGGATCGGACCTGGCCCGTCTCCAATTCGAGCAGGCCTTTTCTCTCGTTTCCCCTTCAGATCACTCAGTATCTGTTTCTCTCTCTAAAACCTTCGACAACTCGACGCATGTTTTGCTCTTCGATTCATGTTTCGTGCTCATCTTCCATACTTCTACGACCGGCGATTACCCCAATTACCAGTTCAATTCTCTGCGTAAGTGTTCGTTCTGTAGATTTTCAACCTACTTTCCCCTCCCTCTAAATTGTAGGGTTTCAAGGGAAAAATGGGGGTTGACAAAAAAGCAGAAATTGGAACTCATTGGTTATGGACGGTTATGGCCATTTATTCAAGAAATCATCTCTTTGCCGTATTTTTCTGGTTAGTTTTTTCAATTTATTGTCTTTAATTCTTTGATTTAAAAAAAAATTGTCTTCAAATGTTCTGCAAATGTGTTTTTTTCCCTTTTTTTTGGGATTCATTAATTTATGGAATTTGGGGGATTAATTTTTGTGTTTATTGACAATGATTTTAACGCAAAAGGTATACGAGGAAATTACGGCCAACTTGTTCATCAGAGCCTGCAATCCTTTGTATTTAGATAGTTTTGGGAACTAATTTCCACGGATCTTGAAGTGAGTTCTTGATTTTTGTCAATTTCTATATATTCTTAAATGTGAAGTAAAAAATCTTAAATGGGTCACTGAATTTATGCTTTATTTTGTTGCAGATATTTAGATGTGTATATACTACTATATAGATTTATCCATGGATAATTTGCAGTGGTGGAGTACTAACCCTTGATCTCTGCCATTGAAGTCCATCTGAGCAGATCGTTGATACCCTTTGGAATCTCTGTTTGGATCCATTAGGATTCCCTTTCAATCCCTTATTCGTATTCTTACGTTTTCCCTAAATTTCGCTTGAATGAATTGTTTCCTTATTATTTATATTTGTTGAAATTTATCCTAAAAACGTTAAATAGGTGCTTTCCTTGCTTTTTACATATTTTTTCTGGTTCACAGCTGCCCCAGATTCACCTGTTACAATTATTGGATACAATTGCTTACAAGTGTTTCCCCTAAAATTAGGTATTCCATTACATTTTGTTCATGTGTTTCACTTATTTTCTATTATATTTGTTGCAAATTGCTAGATGAAACTTAAATCTGTCTTTTCCCTTTTAATTAGAATTGATTTCCAATTATTAGTATTAATAGGGTAGTTTCGGTTATTACAATTTCTTACAAAGGTTTCATATGTGCTTGTCGTCATTTTGCCTTTGTAAAATCAAGACTAATTTGCTGTGCTTCATTGAAATTTAATTCATTTAACTTTTTTCCGCTGTGACAAATTGTAGTTACTGCCTTCCACATCATATCACCTCTTAAAATTCAACTTGTAAACTGACATTTCGCAAAGAGTTATAAAATGATGAATTTAGGGTGTGTTTGATTGCGCAAAAGTTTTCCTGGAAAACGAGTTTTCCAGCCATTTTTTCCAGCTTTGGGTGTTTGATTGGTTTTTTTTTTCCAGGCAAACGTTTTCCAGGTACAAGCGTTTAAAGCACAAAAATCATAGTTTTCTTGGAAAACTCAATCCAAGGAAAATGTAGGAATCCGTTTTTCAGGAAAACGTTTTCCCGGAATTCCCTTTCCCGGAATCCTATCAAACACACCCTTAGCTCAATTGTGGGGATGAATAAAAGATATCAACAAATAATAGCCATCCAGTTCGATCAATATTAGGAGGTATGCCAGTATATGTGTATATAAATTTTAGAACTTTAGTACACATGTTACTATAATGAACTACTCTCAATTGTGATTAATATATAAAATTAACCAGTTTTTTTTTTCTAATGTTGCAAAGGTATCCTCTTGGACACATCATAGAACTTTAGCTAATAAATAGAACCATGTTGTCAATTGGGACTCTCTTTTATACTCATACTCTACATGCACTTCTCATATTTGGATTCTTCAATCTTCAATGAATTTTGGGCTAGAGCAGCTGGAATGTTTGGTGTTTTAGATAATTTCTTATTTTGCTTAGACCCATTTGGTTCCCTTTGAACCATTGTATCGAGCAGTAACTAGGTCGATGTTACTTTCCTAGCCTATTTTTTTTTCTGGTGGATGTCTTGTCCACTTGCGTTTTTTAACCTTTTGACATTTCTCTGGCAATAAAATATTTAGTTTCATATTAAAAAAATGATTTTTTCAGATCGATTGGGTGAAATATACATAAAAGTAAAACCTCAAGATTTTATACTTTGTTTTCTTGTGTCATGTATAGTAGCCTTAATCCTTTTAGGAAAATAATGAATTCAAATTAACTGGTTATTCCTTGTATGCATTTTAGATATACTTTAGTTGAAATTAGTTCCACTTGTTTTGTTTTGTTTTTTCACACACACTATTGGCCGCATCGGCAATCTTTGTCTCTACAACGTGGTCTCCACAAAGTAGAAATCAAATGTAAGTAGAAATCAAATGTGAACCGCATCACGTGGGTTCTGTTTTACAATGGGGATTTGTTTGAGTAATAGAATCAAAGCTGGAAACAGCCCATCTCATACGGGTAAATATTTTTTGGGAGTTTTTGTTAATTTGTGCTGTAAAAGTATATTTGCTATTCTTCATTTGGATTTGTGATATTATTATCATATGGTTCAAATCTTGCATTTTATTTCAGGTGCACCATGCTTCACAAGTCAATATTTCCCTTTTCATCTCCATTATACGCTAGCTTATACAAAATAAATGTAACGTGCATTGCACGTTCGTACAACCCTAGTGTTTCATATATAGTTAGATATTGACAATCAGATAATTAAGGAGTTGGGAATTTTTTTTGTTTTTTCTTTTACAAGTTCCCACTCAACTTTACACTTAGAAGTTATGAATTTATCTTTTTCTTGAGGAACCGAGGAAATTAATCCTCAGAAGTTACTAATTTTATCACCTCTGTAATATAATTATGCAAGTTATTTTATTTTATTTTATTTTATTTTTTGAAAGAATTATGCAATGTTTATGTATATGTAAAATATCAAGATGCACACAAATATTGTCCATCATAATATATTCATCATCTTATTTGTTTATTTATTATTTGTGTGTGCCTAAGCAATTGATAGGAGCAATCAAAACTCAAGAAAAATGCTTTTTATTATTTTAAAAAAAAATCATTTTCAACTGCGTATGAAACAATCTATATATATAATCTTGAACAGAATATAATTTTTGTCACAATAAATTGCAATGGCTCTATCATGATTACAATATAGGTCTTGATAAATTTTATTCGACCCAAAAGCTCGATTGGCACATGATGTTGCAATTACAAACTTCACTTCAGCTGATGATAAAGTGACAATTGCTTGTTTCTTTGAAGACCAAGAAACAGCTCTTGTGCCAAGCTTGAAAAGATGTTAAGAAGGGCTCTTCAGATCATCTAAATCTCCAGCATTAAACCAAAAAACTGTTCATGAAAATAGGTGATGGATTTCATGTTGCAAATATATGTTCCCCGTTATTTCACCTTGATTTCCAAAATACCAAGATAACTAGCAATATAGGGCTTGTTCTATACACAATAAAACAACACTAACTTCTATTAACTTTTTCACTCTCATCATTTTCAATCATTCATATAATTACTTTATATTTTTTAATATATTTTTCTCAATTTTTAACCACACATTTAACACGTTGTTCAACTAAATCACAAATATTATCCACAGAACAAGCCCTTAATCTCACTCATTAGCACTACAAAGAGCTTCAAGTTAGTAATGGAAGTCCATTACCCACTCGGGATTAAGGTGCCACGTAAGACAATCATGTGAAATTAAATTTGTGTGGTCAAAATCACAAATTAAATTTCCAGCCTATTCTTTTTCCTTTTTCTAATTAATTAATTTATTATACTATTTTTTCTCAAAATAATATTATCACAAAACTATTGATATAATCTTCAGATTTTGAATTATTTAAATTTTCGAAAATATATTTACTCAAATTATAAGATAACATTATCACAAAAATATTCTTATAACTAGTTGTTAAAGCAATATAAATATAACACCATCAATAATAGTCAACAACAACATACAAGACAAAAAATGGAAACATCTTTGTGTTTTGACAAAAAAGATGTATGCACTAAAATATAAGTCACATCCATAATTGTTACATAGAATATAAAAATTTGTGTTATTATACAATTGAATTGTACTAAGACAATAAATAAATTCTTAGATAAACGGAACATCTCTAATATTACTTTTACACAAACATTGACGCTTTAGCATGAGAAACCTACAAAAATATTAAAAATAATATCATATTTCAGATGTAATCAATGAAACTCACTAAAAGTGTATTTTCGACCACTAAATACGTTGAGTTACATTTTCAAAGCACAGTGCCACTCATTCATAAATGCTATATATAATCAATTTGTATATCTCCACCAAATTTATAATAGGGATATTATACCTGGATAAATATAAGAGCACAAACACAAAAATATACAAATACAATCATTCACTTCACATATCAAATCACGAATGACATAAAGGGTTTGTGTAAGAAATCAAATAAAGTGAACAACGTACCTGATGCGATTAATAAGTTTGAAATTATAAGTTTAAACACTTCTTTATAGACGACATTTATGGTCGTAGTAGTTGGACAACCATCATCATCATATATCACAAACTCTAAACCCTTCTTATGCGTCACCCTCGAGACTGCAACACACCCTTCTTATTCAAACCCTAGCTATTTCACCCGTGTGTTGTGTAGGGGACAAATTTTTCAACGTCTATTTTTTTCCATGTAAATTGATTGAATATTGTATTATCGGAAGAATTAGAATATGAGAACAACTTATAATCAACTAAAAGCCAATTCTCAAAAAAAAAAAAAATCAACTAAAAGCTTATTTCTCTACCTTGTGGTTTGATTCATACTTTAAAATTTAATAACTCTATGTGAATTGGAAAAATAAAAATAATAAAATATAATGTAATTTATCTCATTCCAAATCGGACCATTACAAAAATGATGGTGTAAGTACTCATAAGATAATTAAAATTTTAAATCTAATATTTGATAATTTAACTCAATAAATACGTACATTTAGTTTTAAATCTCTACTTTCCTTTTTTTTCCATATGTATTCATTCCACAATTCATTATGATACAATTAGAATAACAACTCAATTCATACTGTTAACTTTTTTACTTCAATGTTGTGTAACTAATAACAATGATTGATGATTGAGGTGTCAATTAGATTAATGAGGCACTAATTTACTAAGTTAACATGTGAATATTTTGGCACAAAAAATAAATGTTTCACAGAAAAAAAAATTAAAAGTGAGAAGAAAGTACAGCCAATTAACCAATCACCTTATCAATTTAAAAAATTGTGTCAATTCAACCAAAAGGTATAAAAAAATTAATGATACAAAAAAAACTATTAGTATGAAGAAATAATAATTATTTTAACAATTTACCGCAAATAATGCATCAAAGAGGGTCAATTCATATTTTAATTTATTTTACTCTTGTAAATAGTAATAATTGCATTACAAATTAATTTACTGCAAAAAATTAGAAAGTTTATTAGACTTTTGCAATTGTGACGAATTGTGTGAATTAAAAATTTTAATCAACCATACAAAAGAAGTGTAATTAATTTTCACAATGAACATATTGGCATAAAAAGTAAATGGTCTAAGGCAAAAAAATTAACAGTGTGAAGAAAGTCCATGGATTTATCTTAACAGTTTAAAATATTGTGTTTGACTCGTACTGATGGTTTAAAAAATGATAATACAAAAAATAGGAAAAAATTGTTGTTCTTGTAAGAACTATAATCGCTTTCTTCACACGTAAAGTTAAGCTCTAATTTTGATCGAATCTGGGCTTGTCCACTATCAAATACATTTTCCATAGCTCCATTTGGACAAAACAATAAAGGATCCAAGAAAAAAATTAATAGTGTGAAGAAAGTACAATCGATCCACAAATTTACTTTTAGTATTTAAAAAATCATGTTGTCTCATCCTAGTGGTATAAAAATTAATTTTTTTAAAAAAATAAAATAATTTACTAGTGTGAGGAAAGAAATAATTGTCTCAGCAACTATTTCAACAATTTGCCAAAAACAATCCATCGAATTGGGTCAATTAATATTTTAATTTATTTTATACTTGTAACAGTAATAGTTACATTACAAATTAATCTACTGAAAAAAATTATAAAGTATATTAGAATTTTACAATTGCAATGAGTGATGTGAACTAAAAATGTTAGTCAACTGTGCAAAAGAAGTATGATTCACAATAAACATATTGGCATAAAAACCAAATGATGCAAGGAAAAAAATTAATAGTGTGAGGAAAGTACAATCAATCCACGGACTTACCTTAACAATTCAAAATATTGTATTGATTCTTATTAATGGTTTAAAAAATTGATCATATAAAAAATAAAAAAAGAAAAAACTTTAATAGTCCCAAGAAACTATATACAATTGTTTTTTCACAATATAAGTAAGTCCAACACTCTTTTGATTGAAATTCTCTTTCACTATTGAAAGCATTTTCCATGTTGGCGAAAAAAATAAATGATCCAAGAGGAAAATTTAATCGTGTGAAGAAAGTACGATCAATCTATGAATTTATCTTTAATATTTTAAAAATTGTGTCGTCTCAACCTAATGGTATAAGAAATTAATGAGGAACAAAAGAGAGAAAATAATTTATTACTGTGAAGGAAAAATAATTTTTGCAACAACTTACCGGAAGTACTCCATCTCATTGTGTTGATTCATATTTTAATTCATTTTATACTTGTACAATGGTTGGGTTACAAATTAATGTACTGGAAAAAATTATAAATTATATTGAATTTTTGAAATTGTAACGAATTATGTAAACTAAAAATATTAATCAACCACACAAAATAAGTATAGAAGTATAATTAATTTTCACGATAACCATATTGGTATAAAAACTAAATGATCCAAGGAAAAAAATTAATAGTGTGAAGAAAGTACGATAAATCTACGGATTAACCTTAATAATTTAAAATATTATATCGACTTGTATTAAGGACTTAAAAATCGATCATATATAACTTTTATAGTGTGAAAAAACTACAATTATTTCTTTATAGTAAGTGAGTTCAACACTCTTTTAATTGAAACTCTCTTCTACTATTGAAAAGTATTTTCAATATGGGAACAACAAATAATGATATTCGATATAAACTGTTGAAATACAATAATAAAACTCGTTCTCAAAACTGATTGACTACCAATCAAATCTAAGGGTGTGTTTGATAGATTAAGGAAAGGGAATTGAAAACGTTTTTCATGAAAACTGATTCCTACCTTTTCCTTTGGATCGAAGTTTTAAAAACTATAATTTTCGCGCTTAAACGCTAGACTTCTTGTCACGCGGAAAATGTTTTCCTGGAAAAAAACAACCAATCAAACACCCAAAGTTGGAAAAAATGGCTGGAGAACTCGTTTTCCAGGAAAACTTTTGTGCAATCAAACACACCCTAATAACAAAACCATCCAAGCTAATCATAAATCCGTTTAAAAAATATAAATTGTTGAAATGCAATATTGAAACCCATTTTTCGTTAATTATTTCCCCTGAATGATATCTGCAAATTAAAAGATATAGATATAGATTCAATTAATTAAAAATATTGGATTAATGATACAACTAATGATTAATTAAAAAAATTAATGTTACATGTTTCTTTTAGTTTTTGTGTACAAATTTGATGAATTGTAATTTTTTATCACACCAAAATGAAACCGTAAAAACTTGCTAACTTTAATTAATTTTCATTTTTAGCTAATTTTATTTTTTAAAATAATTAATTATTCCTAAAATTAAGTAGAGGGACCAATCCAATCATGTTACAAATTCCTTTTAATTTTTATGTACAATTTTAATGACTTTTTATTTTGTATCACATAGAAATTAAATCTTAGCGCAATTACTAATTTAGATTAATTTCCATTCCTTAGGTTATTATTTATAAAAATAATTAATTATTTAAAAAATTAATTAGTGTATTGAATCAAATTTTTAAATTTTAATGTTATACTTTTCTTTTAATTTTGTGTAAAAGATTTAATGAATACTAATTTTTGTATCACAGAATAATCAAATATTAATGAAATTGTTAATCTTAATTAATTTTATTTTCTTAAAAATTAATTTTCATTTCATAGTTAATTATTTATAAATAGTCTCTTATTCTAGATACAGATATAAATCTTCAGATTAAGATTAAAAAATATAATAAAATAATAATTATCAATACTTGTGTAAGGAAACAAAATTTAGATTAATATTTTACATTTAATATAAATAATAATTTATTAATTTTTTTTAGGATTGATTATGAATTAATAAAAAAGGAAAAAATCAAAAGAACAAAAACTTACAGAAGATAAGTTTAAATCAGTAGAGATTTGAAAAAGTTTAATTTTGAGTATGAACATTTTCTTATTTTGGTGAGGATAAGATTTAATATAGATAATGAATAGTTTATTTGATTATTGGAGATTAATTATTAATTATTAAAAAAGAAAAAGGTTAAAAGACAAAAAAGGACTTTATTTTAGGTGGGATTCTATATATATAGATTTTTAGATTTTCATTATTATACACTTTTTTATTAAGTTCACCTTTTGAAAATATAATTTATTTATTTGTTATATTATGCTAAATTTATTTATTTATTATATTATTTTTCCACGAGATAAGATTATCACAAAAATATTGATATAATCCTAAGATTTTGATTTATTAAAAGTCTCAAAAATATATTTATTCAAATTATGAGATAATACTATTACAAAAATATTTCTATAATTTTTAGATTTTCATTATTATACACGTTTTTTATGTTGTTCTATTTTTTTAAGATATAATTTATTTACTCTATTATGTTATATATATTTTTTATTATATTATTTTTTCCACAAGATAAGATTATCCAAAAAATGTTGATATAATCTTCAAATTTTGATTTATTCAAATTTTTGCAAATATATTTATTCAAATTATGAGATGAGAGAGAACTATCACAAAAATATTCTTGTAATCTTTAGATTTTCATTTTTATCCACAGTTTTGATTTAGTTCATTTTTTGAAAATTTAATTAATTAATTTATTATATTATTTTTTTCACAAGATAAGATTATCAAAAAAATACTGATATAATCTTCAAATTTTCATTTATTTAAATTTTTGAAAATATATTTATTCAAATTTTTAGGTAACATTAGGACAAAAATATTCCGATAATCTTTACATTTTCATTTTTATAAACATTTCTCATTTAGTTCCATTTTTTGAAAATATAATTTATTTATGGGATTTTGGCGCAAATAGTCCTCTAAAAATGTCGCCATCATGTAGATTTAATCTCTGCAGAATAATAAATAGAAGCCTAAATGAGTCCCAGAAAAACTTTGGTGTAAATTGGTCTAGTTGGATAATCCTAAAATCATTTAACAATTAGTCAGCCAAGTCAATTCTTTGAAAAACTTTCGCTACAAGATTTTATTTCATTTTAATAAATAAATTGCACATAAAAATGTCTCTAACTTTAGATATTGTTACAATCAAGTCCAAAAGTTTGAAAAATGTATACTTTTGAAGTCCCAAATTTAAGTTAAATTGTATAATCTTTTATATTTTCTTTTTTCTATGGGTGCTATTATCCGTAATTATAGTAGTCATTCATTGAATTAAAATTAGTCCCAAATTTGGTCCCAAATTTAGTTAAATTGTATAATGATTTATAATAAATATAATTATTGTACTTATATAAAATTATTATTATGAATATAAAATTATTATATTTATTATTAACATTATTGTTAAAATCAAAATGTGCATCTCTAATGCTAAAGAAAATTTTCCAAAGTTGTGATACTATATTAATACAAAAAAATGGTACTTTGTGTTGAAATTTTTGATAAAATCAATTTGATTGGTATCAAATTAATTCAATAAAATTAATTACGGACCAAATAAGCACCCATAGAAAAAAATAAGGGTCTATGGGTGCTTATTTGGTCCGTAATTAATTTTAATTAATTAATTTGATACCGATTAAATGGTTTTTATCAAAAAATTTCAACACGGTAGCATTTATTCGTATTAATATAGTATCACAACTTTCGAAAATTTTCTTTAGCATTAGAGATGCGCACATTTTGATTTTAACCAATAGCTAATAATAAATATAATAATTTTATATTCATAATAATAATTTTATATAGGTACAATAATTATATTTATTATAAATTATTATACAATTTAACTAAATTTGTGACTAAATTTGGGACTAATTTTAATTCAATAAAATTAATTACCGATCAAATAAGCACCCATAGAAAAAATAAAATATAAAAGATTAGACAATTTAACTAAATTTGGGACTAAAGTATACATTTTTCAAACTTTTGGACTTGATTGTAACAATATATAAAGTTAGGACCTTTTGTGCAATTTATTTCAAATGAAATGGACCAAATACGCACCCAAGTTTTCAACAGTTGACTTTGACTAACGGTTAAACGGACGGATTCCATCCAAATGGACCATTTGCGCACCAAAGTTTTTTTTTTTTTGGGACCATTTGCGCTACCTTTTATTATTTGGGACTAAATCTGCAATATGGCTAGTTTTTTGGGACTATTTGCCCCAAAATTCCTTTATTTATTATATTATATTTTATCTACACCCCTTTTTCTCTCAATCTTCAGATAAGATTATCACAAAAATAATTCAATTCACATTCCATTATAAGATAAGATTATCACAAGAATATATATAGTCTTCTGATTTTCACTTAGTTCAAATTTTCGAAAATATATTTCTTCAAATTGTGAGATAATAACATTATCGCAAAAATATTGCTATAATCTTCGCTTTTTCATTTTTATGCATGTTTTTGATTTATTTCAAATTTTCGAAAATGTATTTTTTTATAAACATTTTTTATTCTTACTAGTAAATTTTTATCGCTCTTTTTGTTAAATGATTGTCTTGGACATGGAGATGATGTATTGATTTTCATTTTTGAAATTAGAGGTGGGCGTTCCAATTTGTTACTATGAAATATAGATCACTCTGCCGGGCTTTGCAATGAACGAGGTTAGTCATAATGAAACTTGGATCCTATGTCATAGAGGCCATCTAATATCGGACTACCTCTTAGGTTTCAACAAAGACAATTTCGTTTGACGGTGTCGTCCACTATGACAATTAGTAAAAATCATGGTCAGTCGCTCTTGAAGGTCGGCATGTTCTTGACAGAGCCTGTATTTACTCATGGCCAACTATACATTGTAATATCAAGAGTTACGAGTCGTGAGAGATTGAAGATGTTGATATGTGATAAAGATAGAAGACCAACAAACACAACAACCAACATTGTATATAAAGAAGTCTTTAAAAATTTATAATAATTTGTATTAAAATAATAAGATTGAATTAGTTTTCTATTGTAGCGTTAATTTATATTAACTTAAGTCATGTGTTTGGTAATTAAATAAATTGCTCATTACCATAAATAAATTCTCATGCATCGCACGGGTAATACACTAGTATATTCTTAATTTTATGACCAATTCAAAGGTAGACTTCAATGAAATCAAGACGATCTTGTGAAATAAGTTATTTAACTTTATTTATCGATCATGAATAGGAAATTTTGAATTGAATTTTGAATCAAATCTTTAGTTTGATAGATAAACACTCAATTTATAATCTATATATTAATAAAACCAGCACATTTTCCCGCCATTTTCACATATTTTTCTGAATTAAAAAATCAATTTTTAATTATGACAACAAATTTTACCGCTTCTACATGCCTTTTCCAACTCAATTTCTTCTTCAGCGTGTATACATATATACACGCACATGGTCCACCTATTTTTCTGAATTAAAAAAATCACACTGTTAAAATAAGCCGATCTATGTACAAGTTGGATCAACTTTAATCTAATACATGCACCTGGTATTTATATTAGAAAAAATGACCAGTAAAAACCTAAGATATAAACGTGAGATGAAAAGGCACAATGTTTTCACGTAGCATGACTTTGGTAATTAACGACAAAACATGAATTGCCGGATTTTTTTCCTCTGAATATTATATTAATGGTCTTAAAAAGGATGCTACAGATATCCTCAAATTGACAATGTTGATTCACACGATATTATGGTTTAGTTGGTCAGAAAATTACATCGGATTCTTCTTTGTCTTGTGTTAATTGACTATGCTTTGTTTTAATTTTTGATTCGGTTTGCAGGTCGTGGATGAAACATTAGGCATAACTTCAAAATACATAATGGTTAGATTACTAAATGAAGTGAAGGGGTATGAAAGAAACCCAATTGTTTGCTGTAAAAAACTGTTATAGAAATTATTAGACATGCTGTGGTCGGTCAAGTGTATCTATGATTATTTAATTGTTATAAAATTTGATGTCATTTATATATTCTGTAATTGGGTTGTGTGGCGGAGAATAATGGATTTTATCGGTCTTAGAATGTTATTGAATATAAGATGTTTCAACACAATATAAAATTATGTGATTTTTTTTTTTTTTTGTTTTTAGTCCTGCTATTTACTATAACAGGATGTATTTGTGTAAAATATAGGCGAAAATCTACTAAAAATTTTAGAAATTCTTTTGCACTTATCCCCTTATGTTGATTCTAATTTATTACATGTGTATATGTTTCCCCGTGCGACGCACGAGTAGAAACACTAATGTCTAATAACTCGCGGACAAAAATGTATGCTCATAATTAATTTATCAAAACAAATTAATAACAATACTATTTCATTTAATTTCAAAACATGTCACACGGACATAATAAATTTACGTAGGGTTTGTTTCATACACATTGAATTTAATTTACCTTTTTCGCATCATTGTCAACCAAATATTTGACAATATCTTTTTGTATTTTCAATAATACATCTCCTTCAAAACTACACATTTAAAATTTAATTTTTCATCAATATCCATATCAACCATGCCATGATCAATTATCGGGTGTGAAATTAAATCTAAAGACAAATTATCATGACCCTAACCCATTAAGAAAAATTAGAGAAATTAGGCGAAATATGGTGTTTAAATTTTAAATTACAAAGTAGACAGAATGAAGTTATTTGTAAAAATGGGGTACAACCTTATTTTACGTAAATCCAGTATTGAGTGATTGCTCATATTTGTTTTGGGGGATCGAACAATTCAATTTTGGGCGACGCTTAGATTTTGTGCTAGACAATTACGCAATACAAATCTGGGCAATTGCCCAGCTTAAATTTTCCCCTAAATTTGAACACATTGCACATAGTGTGTAATGGATTATACAATGTGTGTAGTATTTGTCCAATGTATTATATAGAGTAAATAATACATTATATAAAGTGTAATGGGTTACACAGAATGTGTAATTGTTGTGTAATGCATTGCACACCATGTGTAATGCATTATATAGAGCATGTAATTATTGAGATTAGGTTTTCAGTGTTTTGGGCATAGGAATAGAATATGGTGTCTATTTTCGGCAAGCAATATATATATATATATTCTTTATGCATTTTTGGACGAGTCGGATTCAACCAATAGTTTTGCCTTTAGGAATTTTGATTTGAATAATACTCTATCTCAAACTTAGATTTTCGAGTTGAGATAGTTCTTTGGAAAAAAATAATTGCGTTTATTTGTTATTGGCAATTCTTTTCTTTTTGGAAAAATAAAATAAAATAAAATTTGGGCTAGCTACGCGAGTGATGTCCAGATTTCTTCTGGATGATCGTCCAGATTTATAATGGGAGATCATCCAATACAGTTGTACACTTATATAATTTTTTCAATTATGTCTATTTGATCGGAATTTTATAATTCCCATCTTTAAAGGTCCGTAAGTGCCCGGATAACATGTGACATGAATCGAGGTCCAACCCATCGCAAAGTATTGTTGAAATTTAGCCCATGTGCCTGGAAAACATATTTCAAGCCATGAATCAAAAGCGTTGTATTGTGCTTAAATTGCATGCAGACAAATCAAGAAAAAGTGCACAAATTATTGTATTGAACTAACTACAATGAATGTTAAACATTATATACCACAAAGAAGAGACAGATTTAGGTAAGGAATCTTGTCTAGGAAAAAAAAAGTAGTGACAGGTTATGAATTATGAAACTTCTTTTTTCTTTTTTTTTTCTCCATTTGCACTTGAATATACATTGCATTTAACAAATTCTAATAGTCACGGGTTGTACTGTGCAAGCTATAAAGAAAACCTCAACAAGATTCTTCCAAATCCTCATGGCCTACAATTGATTTGATCTTTTTTTTTTTTTTTTTTGGCAAGTTCGTTTCTGCAACCAAAAGGGCAAATAATTGTTCAATCTTATTCGTAGTTTATGTTTTGAAATTACGTGCTGTTACAAATGGTTTGACAATTGTCGATGTCATTATTTTCGAAAATTTAACATGTAAATTTTCGAAGAAACAGATGAATTTACATTACTGAGAAATTGACACGCCATACATACACATATGTTTTAAAGATGCACTAACGGAAATTTAATATACCTTTTTATAGGTTTAGTTGTAATTTCTCAAATTTGACAAGCAGATAATGCAGAGGTGGGATGAAAATGGCAAAAGCGCATTAGTTAAAAAACTATGAATCCATATTTTCCTTTTCTTTTCTTTTCTTATATATATATATATATATATATATATATATATATATATATATATATAAAGGAAGACAAGGTTATAGACTTCATCTTTTCATGAATGACATGGTTTGAATATTTTTACTTTTTATTATTTTTTTGATGATCAAATAAGAACCCTAATATATTTGATTTTGTTGCATTCGAATTCAAGTGGGCTTTCTATGCCCTTGATTATCCTTTATTTCAAGAATTCATATTTGTGTTTCTTTACATGTACAAAAATTTATCAAATTCAATTGAGGATATGTGGAACGTGAAATTCTAACGTCAGTCGAACTTCATATTGAGAAAATTATTTAGATTCAAAAAATTCTCCTAAAATCAATTGAAATCTATTCAATTTTGGGACATAAAATTTGAATGTTTCTGTTGCATTTTTTCAAAATCTATGAAATTCACGAGAATCCGTAAATCTTAAAAAATCCATGCCATGATAAGGACACCCGTAAAGTTGTTATGCTTTTAGGTCGACATTAATTATTTTTGCTTGACTATTTTAGATTATTCATTCAAATAGGGATTATAGTTTGTTGGTTCCTATATAAACAAGGACAAATGGACAATGTAAATGTTTCTCTCAGTTATTGATAAATTTGATGAATTTCGACTCTCATTCTTCGTGTAGTTCAAGTCACTGGCGGAGCTTTGGGGGGGGGGGGGGTAGGGGGTGGTGGTCGTCCCCCAACACGACTCGAAACTTTATTTGTCACCCCCGCGAAATTGTTCTAAAAAACACTTTTCTTTTATATTTTGTGTTGAATTTTTTTTTTTTGGCCCCCACGAACTAAAATTTCTGACTCCGCCAATATTTTAAGTGTTTTATTCTTTGCAAAGTTTTGGTTTGGATTCGTTGTTTCATGAATCATTTTTACTCCCAAAAAAATAAAAATAAAAATAAAAATACATGTTATGAAGCATTGGAGCAATGGACTGCTCTTCCACTCATGAGGTAAAAATTTGAAGCAGATCAGCCAATATGTAAGTTGCAAGAGAGGTTTCTTCTTTCTTTTTTTTTCTTTTTTTTCTTTTTTTTAATAATTTAGAAGCTAATTAGCTCTATTAGAAGTTTTTCTATAAATCTTAAGATTATTAGAATAATCAATATGCATCTTTACAAAACTTGATCACATACCGCAATAAAATAAGTTTACTGTTACAATATTGTGATTGCAAGAGAAGAGTGTGATTTTTCTTTGAAGATAACAGTGTGTGTATATTATATAATATGAAATAGAATGAATCATGGATACATGTTGGACAAATACAAATTACAAGCTCTAAGAGCAGCCACTTAATTAAAATGCCTGCCTGAAATAAGGAAACACTCACACTCACACTCACACTCACACTCAACAACAACAACAACAATATTCTCTTTCTTTCTTTACTTATTATTATTATTATTTGCTGAAAAGGGAACCAGAAGTTACTATAAAATCACAAGAATGCAATAATCTTTTAGCAAAAACTCCGCTCTGAGAAATCAAGAAGCCAAAAACTAGGTTGCTTAAGCACATATGAAACCCGATGGAACGTTCTTTGAGCAGACATTAAGAAGCAAGCTAAGAGAAAGAGGAATATTAAGGTTAATGCCCAAGACATTAGCTTTAATGGCGGTGCAAAGGCAAACCGCAGCCTCGAGGTCGGCGAGGCCTTGGATGAGGGTGCAGCATGGGGTTTTCGGTGGAGTCCCAATGGTAACACCAATTAATCCACCAAGAAGATTAGCACAAACCCCTAATTTTAGGGCATCCCTAGGGCATGTGCCCCTTCCTGGGCCCGGGCGGGGATTCGGGTTGGGTACGGGCCTTGGGTTTCGGCCAGGGCAAGTGCCACATGCACTGGTGAGAGTGAAGAAGACAAGATTGAGGACAAGAAAGAGAACAACTGATGTTTTACTATTGGAAGCCATTTCACAAAAACCCTAATCCTTCACAAACTGAAGCAGGTGATGATTTTGTAGGGCTTTGGAATGGATGCTTTATTTGGTCTTATGGAATGATGGGTTTATATAGGGCAGATTTTTCGAAGGTGATGTTAGGATATTTGATAAATTAATGTGAACGTAATGCGGGATTTAGCTGGCAAGAGGTAAACTTTTGGATGCTTGTGATCAAACAGGAGATGCAAATTGCCATGTTCTTGTCTCAAGTCTAAATCTGTGGAATTATCAAACATATCATGATGTGGAATAAATTAATAAACTACATATTATGACTTTTAATAATTTGACTTTGACAGAGAGTTTTACTTTATCGGTTTCCCATACTGATTGGTTAAATTGTTGATTAATGCTCAAAGAGCACTTCTGGATCAACGAATAATTGATCAATGGAATTCAAGTGGAATATAAAATACAACCCCTCTTTCTTAGATGAAATTTTTGATTAAGAGATTATCCAATTGAAGTGAATTTCACGGCGAAACTCCAATTGATCTTTTCATCTCGACAGCTGATAGTTTTTTAGTTTGTGTTTATTTTATAGTTTTTATAAGTATTTAGAGTGTTTTAGTGCGTTTAATTTTATCTATTTTAGGTGAAAAACTAATGTGAATGGACGATATTGAAAAGAATTGAAAAAAAGTAAAAAGGACTAAAAAGTATAAAAAAAAATAGAAAGTGGGGACCAAAGTGGACGGGAATGAAAGATGGAGGACCTCAACTGCAAATTCCATTCGACCGCAACTCTAAGAACATACGGCAGTAACACTGATCAAAACAGCTTGCAGAATTTCAACAGGAAGCTCGATATGGGCGTATGAGGATATCGATACGGCCATACCACCTAAAACCCAAATTTCCTTGTTTAACTAAGATTTGTTATGAATAATAATTGAAGTGTTATGAATAATTGAGAATAATTTGGTGGTTATGAATTATGAGGAATAATTTGGTGGAGGAATAATTTGGTAAAAGGTGTAATTATTATATGTGAATGACTATTATACCCTTGATGAAATTATGTAATTACGATTGTGCCATTCGAAGTTTTCCTATAAATAGGGCTTCGGTTATTAATGAAATTCATTCCTGAGAATTCCTTCGAATTCATTCTCTCTAAATTCTCTCTATTGTTTTCATACTTTTATAACACGTTATCAGCACGAGTCTCTAACCCTTTGAGTAATATGAAAGAAGTATGCTCTACAGTTGCATCTTATAGATGATCTTACAGATCGTAACTGGATTATTACCAATGAATTAATTCATCCTCATCAATCCTAAATAACTCTCTCTTTACAAATACATCATTGAAAATTCCCTTTTGTTCATATTCCTCTCCCACAATTCCTCATTTTACACAACCTGCTTGGAGATGTCTGAAATCCCAAAATTGGAAGAATGGAGTCCAAAGAATTTTCCGATCACGTAAATAGATTGCAAGTAAATCTCATCCATGGAATAATAATTAGAGAAAGGGAAAAAGGTAAATCATATGATTTTATAATATAATAATATATTAAACTATAACATTCGTTTTATCGAGATATAAGGAGCATACATTATCAAAATCAAATTTTCTCGACTCCATTATACTCGATTTAACGAGAGCTTCGATTTGACACCAACATTGATAGGGTAATTACTCGTTTTGAAATATGTTATTATCAAACTTTCAAAATTTACAAATCAATACACTAACTTTTGAAAAAGTTACAAAATAATCCTTGAATATTTTGATATTGATAAATTGAAGTAGAAATGAGATAATTTTCCAATCGTAAAACATTGATAAAATATTTTTGACAATTTTACCTTTACGAATTGGAATGGACAATTTTACCCTTAGGGTAAAACCGACCTAATTTTGACGACAGTGAAAAATGGATAGAATATTTATGAAGAAATTCTAAATCCATTGATTATATAAAATGGCTTGAAGTCCATTTGAGTTAAAAGATCGGAATATTATTTTAACTCCCGAAGAGTTCAATTACATAATGTACTTATTCTAGAAGGATAAGTGTACTCTTGTAGAAGTAATGAGTATTTGTTCTAAAAGAACAAATTTGCTCCCGTAGAAGCAGTTCAATATTTAATTCTCGCACTTTATTTACTGCAATTTAATTACTGCAATACCTCCTACTTGATGATGGGTTCAACCGTCACTAAACGGAAGGTTTTATATATTTCTGCACTTTATATGCTAAGTGATGGGTAATACCTTCTACTAAGCAGATCCTACTCCTGAAGAAGTAGTTAAATATTATGCAATTTAATTCTTGCTATTTAAATTCGTAAATTTATATTTATTGCAATAATTCCCATAAGGTAGGTTCGACCACCTATTGGAGGAAATTTAATTTCTGCAATTTAAATTTATGCACTTTATAGTTTGAGTATATTTCCAATGTGGTGGGTAATACCACACGATTGGTGTGCATATTTCTAATGTGGTGGGTAATACTACACGATTGGTTATAACGAATCCTACTCTAGAAGAAGTAGTTGATCAAATATTCTAATCATACTCTCGAAGTAGTAGACGATGAGAATAAAATTACTTCCCCATATATACCGAATATTAATGGAGAAAATTGAGTAAGTGGTACTTGAAGTCACCATTGGATAAATAGATGAAAATCAAATGCTCAATAGATCCCATGTTGATAAATCAAAGATAATATATCGCATGGAGAAATTATATGAAGTAATCTCATCGATGATATGAGATTGTATTAATATGAGAATAAAATGCTCTTGAAGAAGCATAATCACTAGATTTACGTATTTGAATAAAGCCAATATGATATTATTATTACTCCGTAAGAAGTACAAAACAATAAGTGGAACATATTGAGAATATCAAAAGATGGCATTAAACACTGAAAATATAGAAATGCAAAAGAATATACATAGAATCCATAAATGAGGGATGCGTCTCGAGAGTATAAATACTCCGTAACTCGCCACCATCAACATTAAGATTCATAATGAAATATTTAAAGGATCCGAATTTCTTTTTCGCTGACACCGTGGTCCGTGATCGACGGACCTGGCTTCCACAGATTCTTGAACATATGCATGAAATTTGATGAGTAGTTCATCAACAAGACTAGCGAGAAATAAGTATTTTTCTCATTGAATGAGAGATAAACTTATTATTTACACCGATCTAGAAACGCTAGTAAGCCATCAAAGAAATTATTAATATTCAACAAACCTATTGGTTTGACATGAAAATTCCACTGCCAACGAGGCTATATTGAATATTTCCTCCAAAGGTGTTGTAGCGCTTGGAAGGACAATGAAAGCATCACTATTATTCATCATATACATCATGCGCTTGTGGATGGATTGCGCTTGTAGCCCCAACCTCTTTGGACCCATGGTAGAACTAGCTCCAATTCGAGTATTAGATCCAACTAGATGGAAAGGTATTACGCTCAAAACTCTTATTCCCATGATTGTGCGGCCATTATAAGCCTAGCTAAAAGTTTGTTGTTGGTTCCTCCAGTATAGTATATTGATTTCTTGTCTCCCTAACTCTTTTACGAGTTGGTTTGCCATATCCACATATTGGATATGGCCTACCAGTTAGATCCACCAAGAATACATACGGTTTTAATATGGCGAGGTAAAGTCGACTTGTATGAGATGATTCTAAAATCTCCACATCCATCTCTACTCCTATCTCTCTTTTTGCACTATATTTTCAACATGAGAGATATATGAATCCTCTATTTAAAGAAAAATTTTAAAACCAATAATTGAGTGCACTATTTACTTTTTGACAAATATGAAAGAGAAAAAGCGTAAATTTTTCTTTAGTGATATGACATATAGTCACAAGTGATTGAAAAATAATATATATCTTAAAATTGAAAACGATATTTACAAATAAAAGAAATATATTGATCTTTGTTATTACACCGAGCTTTCTTACATAAATATGGGAAAATCATTATGCTAAATTTTTCTACTAAATTTACTAATAGGATCTTCTAAAGTAAGTTTTTCAAGACTGTAACGCTTGTTGATCTTTGAATTTGGCCCATAAGGCCATTAGCTCACCTTGTACGTGTCCACTAGGATGTGTCTCAAGAGCCTGTTGAATATCATCCAAAGGCTCCTTACTCAATCCATCCTTAATGAATGCTATTTTATCTTCTCGATTTACGGACAAGTACCCCTGATTTACATCGAGTGTCACATGTCCACCGAGCACATTTGTAGCATCCTCCTAATCTTTTGCTCTCCGCTTCTTTGAAAACTACTTTTACCCATACCAGGCATGTATTTAGAAGGAATTGAAACCTCACCAGATAATCGAACCTTTGCTTCAATCAAGCATCGGATATCTTGTGGGATACCCTTATTCATTAGCATCCTTAATCTTTCCAGCCTACATCGATAAATGCTTTTTAGGATTTTGATCGGTAGTGATGGATAGTATTTTCGAAGATTTGAGAGCATATGATCCATTATAATGTATAGACCCTTGTTAGGATGAATTTTGTAATAATTTTGATGATTTATTTATAGAATAATACAACGCGTATGAAATAAGACTCCGATTTTAAATAAATAATATGAAGCGTAAGAGCTACGATTTCGAAATTAAATAATAGTCGGATGTGATGCGTATGAGTTGTAACTCCGTGTTTGAATAGTGGTAGACAATAATGTCACTAAAAGATGATGGAATATGTCGGTGAATTGTTTCTATGATAAATCATATTGAGCACTATACAGATACTAGTGAAATCGATATAAGAATTTCTTGAACTAGAAGTTCAATAATACTCGTTTGCAAAACCGGACTGACCATCCCGGTTTAAATAATTATTGAAATCAATATTTCAAGTGAAGAATTAAAAGAATTCTTCAATGATTGTTCTCGATAAATGATGAAATCATTACTAGCCAATATTGGAAATAAATCTCAAATATATCTGGAATAAAGGATGAGAAATATGGGCCCACTCATCCTCCATGTGGACTACTAGATATTGTGATATGGATCCACTAGATAGTCACATGTGTATATGATTCGTAATTTGAAATTTACGAAATATTTGCTCACGGTATGAGCATGATTTTCAAATTTAATGATAAAGCTAGTAAATGTATATCCCAATACTTGAATAAATCCCTGAAGGATTGAGTATGCGCATACAAGTGGGATATTATATGGCAAATTATTTAAAGTTCTCAAATAAATTGGCCGATATCGAGAATAGAATGCAAACGGTCTAAATTCCCATATTAAGGTTGAATGATGAGAATATATATGATTAAAATCATACCAACTGTATAAGTTTTGGTGTTCTAAATTTTCTCAGCATGAGGGGGAGTATTAAAGGTTGAAAATAATATGTGAAATGCATCATGTTATATCCTCGAAATTGAAATACGAACTTGAAGTTCAAAGATGCATGAAAGGCTATGAACAATCACATATATCAGCTACGATGCTTTGATAAGTTAGCACGCTAGAAGCGTTGATATTTCCCCAATCATATATATCAAAGCAAATTATAAAAGATGGTCTTAATAACGGAGGCATATACTCTTGAAGAGTATATAGACATAACTATATTGTGTAATCCTACAAGAGGATTGATAATGAGATATCTCGATAAGTTATGTCGATATGGGGAAAGAAATGAAATTGAAATGTGTCGACACGATATGAAAATGTAGCGCTACATATGATCAATGATAATGAAAATATTGAGATATATTGAAGATGATAAATGGTGAATGTGAAACCCTTAACTTATGAGATGATGAGATGATGATGACTATTGCTCAAGTTTAAAGATAAGCATGGTGGTCATTATATGTTGCATGCTCATGAAAGTTAAATTACCGATCGTGTATGTAATACCGAAAAGAAAATTAAAGGATCGAGTGAGCTAAGCTCGTGTTTATAAGTACCCTAAAGGGGGAGCTAAGCCCCTGGGAATGAAATAACCTATTAAATGAGTATTAAATGTTAAATGATATATTTTAAGTGTTAGTTAGTTATGAAGGTTTACTTATATGTTTACATGTTTTTACGATGAATTTATATGCTTTAAATTGTGTATTTGGAGACATGTGTTCATGGTGAATGTTTTGTAGTTGTGTAAGAAAATTGATGCACTCTAAATGAACGAAGAGTATAAAATCAATGTATATGATACTCATACAAATGTATGAAAGATTTTGAAATGCTTGCAGCATACTTGTATAAAATACGCGTTGCACTCTTTTTCCCTTGACTGAGGTTTTATCCCATTGGGTTTTCCTAGCAAGGTTTTTAATGAGGCAACTTTAAAGGCGTATTCACATGAATAATGTACTCTTTTTCCTTCATTAGGGTTTTTCCCACTGGGTTTTTCCTAATAAGGTTTTAACGAGGCATATTCATGGTATATTGAGAACGATAGGAGAAATTGATACAGTGTATCTATTGGATTAAGTTATAATGGAGCTAATGCTTTAGATCCAAACGATGGTGATATTGAAATCATTTACCAGAAGTAAAGATATCAGTTCTCAAGATATGAAATCGAACGGAGCAGCTGTACTCTTTTTTCCTTCGATCAAGTTTTTTCCCACTGGGTTTTCTTGACAAGGTTTTTAACGAGGCAGCACGTGAATACTCATATGCCGCTGATAGATATCAGGGGGAGCAATGTTTTGATGAAGCAGTATATAACCACTCCAAGCTATCCTGCAATCGGTTTGGAAGTTTTTTCCCACTGGGTTTTTCTCCAAACAGGTCCAGAAGACATTTGTATTAATAGTCATTCAAGGGGGAGTGTTATGAATAATAATTGAAGTGTTATGAATAATTGAGAATAATTTGGTGGTTATGAATTATGAGGAATAATTTGGTGGAGGAATAATTTGGTAAAAGGTGTAATTATTATATGTGAATGACTATTATACCCTTGATGAAATTATGTAATTACGATTGTGCCATTCGAAGTTTTCCTATAAATAGGGCTTCGGTTATTAATGAAATTCATTCCTGAGAATTCCTTCGAATTCATTCTCTCTAAATTCTCTCTATTGTTTTCATACTTTTATAACAAGATTTCTATTTTTGGGCAGTTTTTGGTTATTTGTTGCACACAAATTTGTGGGCTTTTGGAAACATATTGATGTCTATATAAGAGGCACTACTACAAAATACACTTTAGGAATCCCACTTTAGGAGGCGGTTCCAAACTTAAGAGCTATCTAAAGTCCACCGATGGCATTTTCGCAATTAAATTGGGAAAAAGAGGGATCACTAGTACAGAAAGGGGAATGGGTGGTGGTTGAAAAAGGGAAAGGGTAACGGTTGTAAAAACGCCACCCAAAATGGCGACACCCAATGTGCGCAAAATGGGTGGCGGTTGTAAAAACGCCACCCAAAAGTATTTTTTTTAAATAAAATATCGAGTGGCGGTTCCAGCTATAACAACCGCTACCTGTTCCCTTTTTTTTTTTTGGTTTTTAACATCTGGGTGGCGGTTCTAGTGTCAAGAACCGCCACCTAAAAACCTTTTTTTAAAAATAAAAAATAAAATATACGAAGTGTAGATCTGAGACCGCTTAATTTATTACAATAATTTGAAGGGGATTATCTGCTATGAAATCTGAGGTAAACCCTAAATTCAACTACTTAATCTCCAAAAACAAATCCACAAAAGCGATAATCTGACATAATTCAACAAAAACAACTCAATCAAGAAAATAAATTACATCACACAGCTCCACTACAAAAGCTCAAACTTCAAACGAACAGGAAATGTTGTAAACACTAAGATCTAGATCTACCTTAGCAACTAGATACTCAAGGACAGCAGCCATGTAAACCGGAGCTCATGAAGCCGACGCACTCCGATCAATGCCCTTTCTTCAAGCACCGACCAATCCTTCCGACCTGGAACTGTAAATTGGCCTTGATGGAGTGGGTTATCGGCTTCTTCTTTGGAACATTGCCCTTTCTTCCTCTAGCTCTCCTTTTCATTTTAGCACCAGTCTCCATTGAAGCTTCACAAATAGTAGTTTGCAAATCGATTTTCTGCGAATCAACAAATGCTTAAAATTGCTTGAGGAATTAGAGATCTAGAGAGAGAGGAGAGGAATCGGTTAGGGAGGAGAGAAAGTTAGAGATTTAATCATAATTTCATCTGACAAAGTTAGAGATTTAATCGGTTAGAGAGAGAGATACGAGAGCGAGGATTTCATCTGACAATGATAATTAATGGACGCAAGTGGTTGATGGATATGATATTGGGTGGCGGTTTTGAAATAAAAACTGCCACCCGAAAAGTAAAATGCAATATTTTTAATTAAAATAAACTATTTTTAATAATAGGTGGCGATTTTTTATAAGAACCGTCACCCGTTTTTAAGGAATGGGTGGCGGTTCTTCACAAGAACCGCCACCTCTTGTTAATTTTAAATTTTAATTGAATTTTGGGTGGCGATTTTTTCTAACAATCGCCACCCTTTATTTTTTAGTGGCGTATTTTTATAAAAACGCCACCCAATGGGCGACACACAATCTCTATTATGTACTAGTGGATATTTTAGGCGGTGGTTTTGGAAAACCGCCGCCTAAAACATCTTTAAGCGGCGGTCAATTAGACTGCCGCTTAAAGGGCTTTTATGCGGCGGTTAGTGACCGCCGCATAAATTTATTCAGCCCCCTTCTTCAACCTAGCTTCTCTGTCCATTTTCGAATTGAAAACCAGAAGCAAGCTACCGGCCGAGACTTGGCGATTTTGGCATAGTTTACCTCCTCCATTGCCTATTTTCAGCTACAAATTTCAATTGAAGATGAGTTAGCTTCTATTACCGACCTTCAAACAAGGTATAACTTCATAATTTTCATACTTCTATGTAGTTTTTGGGATTCTAGGTTTGAAATTTGTGCATCTTCCAAATTCTTGTGTGAAATGTTGATTTATGTGTATAAATATATACTCCTAAACATGAACATTGTATTGTATACAATTTTAGTATTTAATTTAAGTGTAATGTATTCACTCCAATTCGTATGCCTTTTTTTTTCATATTTTCGCGCCTTAATTTTTGCCGCGATGTTTTGGTCTCGTTTTTTCCCCTTTTCTTTTAAAAAAAATAAAAATAAAAATATTCATCTTCCATAAGGTTACATATAAATATGTGGGGAAAAAATAGAAATAGTGAACCTTAATTATTTTTTAGTATACGATGGATATACAATTTTAATTAGTATATGAATATTAAATTAGTGGATTTAAAAAAAAAATAGTATAGGAAAGAGGAGAACAAAATTAGAGGAAGAAACTAAACGGATCGGAGAAGAGAAAATGGAAAACTATATGGTATATATTACACATTTTTTTAAAATTTATATATACTTGAAGCATCTAACATAATTGTAGATGTAATGTTATTAGTGCGGAAATGATAAGGTACCATCGATGGTGCCTTAGCTATGGCACCATCGATGGCATTTTCGAGTCGATTCGACTCCCGTTTTAAAATTCTGGACCAGATCTGGAATCTGCACGGCGATGGAGAGTTCCAGGAATTTTCTGAATTTTTTCCGGCGACACCATGGCCGCCGTGACCACCGGTCAAAGTTTTGGCACTATTTTTGGCCCAAAAATAGTGCCAAAACTTTGACCGGTGGTCAAGGCGGTCATGGTGTCGCCGGAAAAAATTTGGAAAATTCCTGAAACTCTCTCTCGAGGTGCTGATTCCAGATCTGGTTCTGAATTTCAAAATGGGAGTCGAACGGGCCATCAAAATGGCCCCGAGCGGACCATAGTTACAAATCGCTCGATGGTTCTGGAACGGTGCTGGTTATTAGTGTATGAGGCCAAAAAAGAAAAACATGTAGATGTGTGTTAGATTTGACAAATTATTAGTGTATGGGGCAAGGAAATGGGGAAAAAAAATGAAAATTGGAGAACAAAATTAGAGGAAAAAACTAAATGGAGACAAAAAAATTGGAAATTTATATGGTCTATATTACATATTTTTTTTTAATTCATATATATTTGGGGCATCCAACATAATCATAGATGTAATGTTACAATTATTATTTCTAAAAAAAAAAAGAAGAAAAACCATAGTTTGGAAAAAAGAAAAGATTATGATAATTAGATTTGACAAACTAAATATTTTGAAAATAATAAAATTAGATTTAGTGTGTGTAAATAATTAAAAAATAAATGGAAAATTAGAGTAAGTAACCGTACTCTTCATATTTCATTAATGGTAATGAAAAAGTTGCTACAACATGCTTCATAATTCATTAAATGTAAAGATAAATTATTAAAAAGTTCAAAACGAAATGGATATTAGATATTTCTCCGTAATTTACCTCGTTTCCATTTTACAAAGACCTATTCCTCATACGTCAGTAGCGTCGGCGATACCTTAGCACCGTCGAAGCGACACATACTATTGTAAGTAGTGTTTGGCTCTTCTATTTGTTTTACGATTACATATATGTGTTTTACTACATGTTATTGCACTTTTCACCAAGCGTAGATTACCCGTTTGAAGTTAGGTTTGTAAGTTACACACCTCAAAGTATTTGGGTTGTATGTAATTTACACTCTTAACTTCGAATTGTCCCATTTTTGGACAGTTTGTCATTGACTTGTGAATTAAGCGATGTCATATCTAATTATGTTATGTGCAACATTATAACATCCAATGTAAAAGTTTGGTTGCATCTCCACGTCATTCCCCGGGCGTGTGCTACATGTATTGTAGATCACACACTTAGGGGAATAAGGGAGATGCTGCCAATTTACATATGAGGTTATAACATTGTACGTAACATGATTTGATATGCCACTTCGCCTGATTCACATGTCAATGACGAATGGATTAGGACCTTTACCCTTTAGTGTTTGAGTTATAAGGAGATAATAGAACACTTTATGTGAAAACTACATATTTATTTTTTATCTTTAACTACTGCTTACTTAACACTTCCATTGCTTTACTTGGGAATTATATTACGAACTAAACACATCGTCAATTTCAAGAAGAGAAGCAAGCGCTAAAAACTCCCATAACCATCAGGGTACGTGTTGAACTGTGTGATAAATATAAAGTTCGATGGATCGAAGACAATGGATGTACAGTAGTAGTACCGCAAGAGAATATTGGGTAGGTGTTGACGAGTTTATTAGGGTAGTAGAGGAAAATATGATGAAAAATAGAGAAAGATCTATTTGGTGTCCTTGTCGTGATTGTAAGAATACAATACTTGCTAGTGGCGTTGATGTGGTTAGGGATCACTTGATTACACGTGGATTCAAAGAGGGTTATACTCAATGGTATTGGCACGGAGAAAGTTTTCAAGAAAGCAGGATCACTACGGTCCCCAATGAAACTGGTCAGCATGAAACTTTTACAAGAACCAGCCCTCAAACAAATGTGGATATTAATGAGTGTGACGGTGCTGGAGATCGTTTAGAGGAAATGATGCACGATGTAAATGCTGATTTCATTGACAGGCCGCACGTACTTGAGAGCCTTTTCGGGAATTCCAGAACGCCTTTGTATCCTGGTTGTAGTACATTCACGAAGTTATCTGGCGTGTTCAAGTTGTATAATATAAAAACAGCGAACGGTTAGAGCGATAAGAGCTTCACTGAGCTATTGTCACTACTAAGTTCAATGCTTCCTTCAGATAATGTGCTTCCTATTTCCACTTACGAGGCCAAAAAATTATTATGTCTGATGGGTTTGGAGATCGAGAAAATACATGCATGTCCGAACGACTGTGTCTTGTATCGGCAGGAGTACAAAGACTTGCACATCTGTCCGAGATGTGGTACATCAAGGTATAAGCGTAAGGAAAAAATGGATAGTGAGACTGTTAAGAAAGGGCCTCCGGCAAAGGTTTTGTGGTATCTCCTAGTAATACCACGATTTAAACGATTATTTGCTAATCCAAAAGATGCAAAAAATGTACGCTGGCACGCAGACGGGCGGAAGAAGGACGAGAAGCTCAGGCACCCAGCCGATTCTCCTCAATGGCGAAACATCAATAGGTTGTTTCCCTGAATTCGGCGACGATGATAGGAATCTTAGACTGGGACTGTGCACGGACGGAGTGAATCTGCACGGTGATTTGAGTAGTCGACATAGCACGTGGCCTGTTCTTTTGGCGATGAGAGCGTATGTATTTATTGAAACCTTTAACATTAAAAACAAAATATCTCCATTTTCGTGTCACTGATTCTCATTTTTGTTGTGCTCAGTTAATAACGTATTGTTTGTCGTTCATATACTAGGGTGCTTAATATGTACCACCAGCGTATACGCACCAGGACCAGGCTACCATTCACTTGGATCGAGTTAGAGGTATAACAACCTTATTTATTACAAGTTAGTATTTACGTGCTTGACTTGAGTTCTGGATGTGTCATTAATGATTGTTTTGACTTCAAATTAGTGCCCGCGACAGCCTGGTGGCAACGAATGTGGGTATTATGTGATGAAATTCATGCTTGACATTGTCCGATACCATGCACATACAAGTTCACTGACAGAGGTATGTAGATTCTGTTGGAGATCCCTTTTTGGTGCATTGGAGATCTTATTTTTGTGCTTTCTATATTTAGTTTGACAATATAATAATTAATATACGGTCAGATCATTCTTGCAGGTCAATTTTGGTTGGATGGAGTACTCACAAAATGAGTAAGACAAGGTTAGAAATCTTTGGGCACAATACTTGTTAGATGCATATGCTTGAGATTCGTAAGCTTTTGTAATGAATTTGTAATGTTTTTGGCATTAGTGAACGGTTGAAGTTTTATTGTGAAGTTTCTAGCTAGTGACATTAGTGGTTGTTTTGTTTTTGATCAGTTAACGTGGTTGTGAAGTTTTCTTGAAGTTTGTGGTGATATTAGTGAACAGTTGAAGTTTTGTTTTGATTTTATTGCTAATATCTATGGAATTGAGTCGAATTTTCATTGTTTAGTGCAATTTATTTCTCTAATTAGTTGTTACAAATAATTAAGTACGATTGAGTAGATAACAGGTATTTATAGAAAATTAGTATATGCTGGTGAATAGTGCGGCCTGCTATAAAACAGGAGAAAAGTTGAAAAAAAAAAATTAACTTTAGGCGGCGGTCAAGAACCGCCGCCCAAAGCAATAAGAATAAAAAAAAAAAAGAAAATTGGCTATAGGCGGCGGTTAAGAACCGCCGCCCAAATGAATAAGAATTAAAAAAAAATAAAAATTTGGCTATAGGTGGCGGGTTAAGACCGCCGCCTATACATCCTTTATGCGGCGGTTGCAATAACCGCCGCATAAAGTACTTTAAGAGGCGGTTAAAAAATCGCCTCCTAAAGCCTTAATACTTTTCACTGCTCTCCAATATAAGGCGCGTGAAAACCGCCTCTTAAAGCCACTTTTGAGCGCTTCATAATCCGATTTCTGTACTAGTGAGGAGAAAGCCACGAAAATTAGAGAGTCTTGGTGAGGATTGGTAGAGAGCAAAAACACATAATCAAGAGGAGAATTCAATGATTTTTGAAAAGATTGAAGGCAGGAGTTAATACTTGGTGCAAGATCTACTTTTTCTTCTTAATTCTTCTTCAAAACCCAGTGACGAACTCTTTTATTTACGTTATTTATTTGTCATTTAACATGAACAACTAATCTATTAGTTGGGAGGAATAATGTAATTTAGATTAATTATTTGATTTCAACTCTCAATTTCTTGGGGTTTTGTTACTATGTGTTGATATTACATCTAAGATTAATGCATGATTTATTTGATCACTAAATCATTGATTTGTGAATTCTAACAAACCGAGATGTGAGTTAGGTATTTAGACCACGTATGGTTGTGATCACCTCTGTGACAAGCGGGTATATATGAATTCCTATGCACGTTAATGGATTTAATTAAGGCTTTATTCAAATTATACATAGAGATATGGTAGTTGACTAGATTAAATAGGATTGATTTAAACTCGAGAGAGGTAAATTAAATTACTTTCATGAATTCGATCTAACACAACTTTAGTATAGAAATTGAAAGAAGAAATCAAATTGGATGTCTAAAGATAAATCGGGATTCCCAACTTCCAGTCTCCATTGATTCAACAAACTTTTTATAATTTTGTAATTTATTCCCGTGTTATTTACAAATTTCGCTAAAAAAAATTCAATCTCTACTCTTTATATGGGGCTGATTCAATCGCGATCCCTTAATTACTAATGCCATGATTAGGGAACTTTCTCCACATACCCTTGAATCTGTTCCACAACTAATCAAGGCTCGCTGACTCAAGAATTACTAGAACTCATGGATGCCGTGCTTCAACTTAGAACTCATGGATGAGAGCAATCATCTTTAGATTGCTCTTTTGGCTTCTTATCGACTAAAAAAGTTAGTTTTGAAACTCATTCACTTTCAGACTCGAGTTTTTCCACTTCCAAATTCATGACAGACAATTCTTCTACTTGTTCAGCCTTCTCCTCAATTGGTGTAGACTTCGGCACATCAATTATATCTAGCTATCCTTCAGCACTTGACCTACGGTCTATATATTCTTACTTGTTTCAATATCCAGTTTCTTGCTTGATTGAACCTTATGGCTTGTTCTATTCATATTAAATTTTATCAAATTAAATTTATTTTTTCTCTCTTATTCTTTGCAGCCACTCATGTATTTATTTGACAATTTATTTATATTTTTTAATAAAACTTCTTCAATTCACAACCACACATTTCAAACCAATTTAATTTTACCAGATTTAATGTGAATATAAACATAAGCCCTAATTTCCTGACCTGATACTCTAAGTAGTTTGTTATTTTTTTTCAAAATTCTTCTCATATCTCGTCTATTTTCTTCAATACTATAGTTAAATCAATTTTCTTATCCTAATCACTTCGTTGTTCACAATTATGACATTGTTAATTCATCATATTTATGTAGTTAATAGGAAGCAACTTATTTATACAACTTTTTTGGGATCTTTACACAACTAAAAAATTTAAAGCTGGGAAATACAAAATCAGGCCAAAAATCTGAGCAACGCCAGATTTCTACTGTGTGATTTCCCTATACAAGTGTTTTTTTTCTCATTTTTTTTTTTAAATGAAAGGATTGCAGAAAAATAACAAACACAAACTAAAATGGTTAAAAAGCAACATTTGTAATGTTAAAAAAAAATTAAATCAATATAATTCGTAGTGGCTAAGCTACTTGTTGAATCCGGCCTATTGAAAAAGGTAAAAGGTATATATTATGGGCACAGAAGGGACACTCGCAAACCTAAAAACTCAATAACAATAATTGCACTAGATCTCTGTCACGTACAACTCTGTGTGATCTATTGCATACTCTTTGTATCATATACTCTATGTTAGACCCGATCACAGTTCCAGAACCGACAGTTTCTGTTCCGGAACTGCAGGTTCACGGTTAGTGACTGGCATGAACCGACATGGAACCGTGGCAGTTTGTGAACCAGCGATTCACGGTTTTTTTATTTAAAAAACTCTGTTCTTTCGTTTCTATTTTTAATTGTCGATTCATTTTTTTTACACCCTTAAGCCCAACTTCCTAAGGCTCAAACTACAACCAAAACTAAGAAAAATTATTTTTAAATAACATAAGATTTGAACATAATTTTTTGCCAAAAATTAAGCTACTGACGTATCCTCTTACGAGAAATCAAAGTCGATGTAGTTCTCTTACCTATTTAATTTAGTCATTTCTTGTGCTGGTTCGAAAAAAAGTGGAACTAATGTGGAATCAATTTCCAACCCGTTCCGGAACTGGAACTAGTCAACCCGATTTCTGTTCGGGTTTGACTGGTTCAGAACTGGAATCGTGGCCGGGTCTACTCTGTGTAATACATTACACAATCGTTGCATACTCTATATTTATTATTGAGTTGAAGATTAGAAAATTATATTATAAAATAATATATATTTTTTTAAGGGAAATACTTAAGCTGGGCAATCACCCAGATCTGTAACGGGCAATTACCTAGCTTGGGACTCGCCAAAAATTAATCTGGGCAATCGCACGACAGTTGATTTAATCAAATATCTTCATTTGGCCTTATTTTAATAATTCTAAATTCTAAATATGAAAATCATATTTAGGCTTTGTTTGATTGGGGGTTTAGTTGTTCCGCGCGGTATTCCGTGTAAAAATATGTGGTTAATATTATTTTGGGAAATGTGTGTGTGGTTGAAAATGAGTATGAGGTATACGGAATTGCGTGCGAATTTGATTAATACCAAATAGAACAAGGCCTTAATTAGCCGAATTTCTTTATAATTGTTTAGTGTCCATTAGTAGCTTGTCGGACACTCCTTTTTGTTTTGGATGTTGTAGGGCAGCCCATATTGACAATTTCCAGGTCATGCCAAGCAGGCAAGCTCAATCCCATCAACCCAACTGAGCCCACTAGCCAACTAGTTGATTGTTCCCGAACACTACTTTGTATGCATATGTCTCGTATTGGATATCTCAATAATTATTGTTGTACAAATGGTTTAATTAGTTGTACCACTAAACCATGTGTCGAACTATGTTAACTAATGGTATTTTTAGAGAGTTAAATATTTTTCTGGTCACTGAACTCATTCTTGTGTTTTTAATTATCATTGAACTTCAATATATTATCAGCTACTCACTCAACTTATAAAAGTATTACACATGCATCCATTTATAAACTTATAAAAGTGTTACCAATCTATCATTGCAATGGATTTCGGTTATTAAACTTGAAGGAAAATCTAGCATGGCTTGATGGACCTGGTGTCATGGCTTAACGGTTTGGCCATGTGTCAAGTACTTTACTTTATGGCCATTGAACTTATTTTGATATTACTAAACCATCACTAAAGCTATCTTCCGGTTACAAAATCATAATTGAACTTTGACATGTTACTCGTTCATCATTGAACTTTCTTGTTGCTTATTAAATCATCACTTCACTTTGACATGTTACTCTTTAATCACTAAATATAAAAATAATGTCAATATAAATATACATGACTTTCCTTTTCTCAAAATGATATCGATACTTCTTTTGATATTTCTTTAATGAAGTGATCGTATTTTGTTAATATTATTTATTTATTTATTTTTTTGTAAAATGTAATACAATTAATCTTCTTCATTCTTGAGGTTGAAATTTGAATGAATGAAAGTAATTAAATAAGTTTTTTAATCATCTGTCTTTTGTCTCCGTGTGTGGTACACTGGTTCCTATTTAACGTGTCTAAATTTTGTCACAATCACAAGGTAACAATCACAAGAACAACCAGGGTACTTGGAGTTGGTGGTTAATGGTTACTATGAGGTTGTGCGTGCCATTTCCACCTAGGAGGAAGAGAGATAAAAATACATAGTGAATTGAGGCCATAGAGGGGAACATAAAACTAGTTGTTATTTCATTTTTTTTTAAAACATTTTTTTAGTCTCTTCAATTATATTTTGTACTTTTGCACTAACTTTATAGGTTATAATTTCGTTTTATATGTTGGGCAACAATCAATGGAGCCATGCACGTAGGATTAGCAATTTCCAAAATAAATATGCATGATAGTCTTATAGAACTTAAAGACCATAGTGTAATTAGTTCGATTATTTAAATAGTTTATGAAGATTGATCATCAATTCAAACTATAAATATAATTGGCAACTAGAATAATTGACCCGGTTAGTTATATATTTTCTTATTAATCGTGATAAAATCCAAAAACGTTAAATAGGAACCAATTAATTTATGTAAGGAGGCAAAATGTATGAATCTCGAGAATGAAGAAAATTTTGTTACATTTCGGAGAAAAGTGTATATATTATATCATGCCCAATACAATGAATCATGGATACATGTTGGACAAATGCAAATTCCAAGCTATAAGAGCAGCCACTTAATTGATTAAAATGCCTGCCTGAAATAAGGAAACACTCACACTCACTCAACAACAACATTCTCTTACTTTCTTTAGTATTTATTATTATTATTATTCGCCCAGAAGGGAACCAGAGAAGCTACCATACAAGCACAAGCATGCAATAATCTTTTCGTAAAAACTCCGCTATAAGAAATTAAGAAGCGAAAAACTAGGTCATTTAAGCACATACGAAACCGGATGGAACCTTCTTGGAGCAGACATTAAGAAGCAAGCTAAGAGAAACTGGGATATTAAGGTTGATGCCCAAGAGATTAGCTTTAATGGCAGTGCAAAGGCAAACTGCAGCCTCGAGGTCGGCTAGGCCTTGGATTAGGGCACAGCATGGAGTTTTTGGTGGAGTGCCAACGGTGACACCGAGTAATCCACCAAGAAGATTAGCACAAACCCCTAATTTTAGGGTATCCCTAGGGCATGTGCCCTTTCCCGGGCTTGGGACAGGCTTCGGGTTGGGTTTGGGCTTTGGGTTTGGGCCAGGGCAAGTGCCACATGCAGTGGTGAGAGTGAAGAAGACAAGATTGAGGACAAGAAAGAGAGCAACTGATGCTTTACTATTGGAAGCCATTTCACAAAAACCCTAATCCTTGACAAACTGAAGCAGGTGATGATTTTGTAAGGGCTTTGGAATGGATGCTTGATTTGGTCTTATGGAATGATGGGTTTATATAGGGCAGATTTTTCGAAGATTACGTGACAAATTAATGTGAACATAAATACATAATGCAGGATAGATTTTGGATGTTTGTGCCAAATTGCCATGTTCTTTTCTCAAGCCTAAATCTTTGAATTTATCAAACATATCATGATGTGGAATAAATTAATAAACGATATATTATAACTCGCGATCGTATTTATTTGACTTTAACGGAGAGTTTTACTTAATCGGTTTCCCATGCATATCATGCTTATTGATTGAATTGTTGATTGTGTTAGAAAGAGGACAATTGGCATGTCGATCGGTTTGGAAGGATATTTTTGAGCGGAGAATTTGATTTTCATTTAACTTATCGACTTATCATAAAATAGTAAGTGAACAGTGAGCACCTCTATTTATCGTGATTAATGAACGCTTTTACAAAATTCCAACTATTTAAATAAGATTATATAATTAGGATATTAAAAAATACGTGTATATATATATATATCTTTGTGCCGCGGGGGGGGGGTGGTTTGTGACGAATAGAGTATTTGTTTATTATTTTTGAATTAGATTTGTTTATTATTTTTGGCACCCTTAGAATCATGAGGATCCCTACCCCCATTCCCTTTTGTTTGGGATTTTGTGGGACAGCCCAGTTTGACAATTTTCACCCTCTGTTTTTCCCTCAAATTCTAGCCCGACGACAGGCAGGCGGGTTCAATACCGTAAGCGCAATATGTTTTGCCATAATATTTTAGGCATAACTTTCGATTCGATATTCGATTGAGGTAATTCAAAATGTGTCGAAAACTAGAAAAAGATCTACAACTTTGTAGGAAATATAAAAATTCAAAATCCAACTTTATCCTTGTCAAAACCCGTCCTCAATATTCCCCTCTTTTTTCGTTCTTGCCGCAAAGTTCTTCAAACTTATGCCAATTCAATTTTTTTTCTTTCAATACTGATTCAAACGTCATCTATGTTGGTTTTTACCTAAAAAAAAGAAAATAAAAATTTTTAATTAAAACAAAACTAATTAAACTAGTTTAAAATTATAAAATAAGTGTAGATTTAACCCTTATCACCAGGCATTGAAAAATATTTGAATAATTTTTTAGTATAGATTTGTAATTGAAAAAATGTTTTATAATTACTTGTGCAGTTTAGTGATGTGTATAATTTTCTTAAGTGATGGTATGTTGAGAGCGTTGAGAGCATGTTCATCGGTGTAACGTTAGTAGATGTGATAAATAGATAGTAAATTAATATAGTATAGAACGGCTCCAATAATAGGTCTATGTCAAGGAGAGAAAGAACTAAAAACTTAGCGGAAAATGTTAAATAGGGAATGTCCAGTAAACCGTCGACTTTTAAATCGTGTGCTAGATATTTTCCATTTTTATACATGCAAAGTAAACATTTTTTGACACGTGGACTCACATATTATAGCAAAACATATTATTGTTAAGTACTAAATGAAAATTTTGATCTTAGGGTGTGTTTGATTGCAAAGTCGAAAAATAATTGAAAGGAAAATATTTTTCGGGTAAATAAATTCCGGAAAAAGGTTTTCCAAGAAAATAGTAGTTGTAGGTGTTTGATTAGATTAATTTGAAAGTTGAAAAATAATATTGTTTTCCTTGTTTTCGTGTATTATTTCATGAAACTTGATTATTTTCCTTATCTTTATGGTTAAAACAAATAGTCTATTAAAAAAATATCAAAAAAGAGTCAAACTTTTCCCGGAAAACAAAAAACACCTCCCCGAAGGAAAACGTTGTCCTTCAAAATAAGGAAAAGTGCGAATTTCGAGAAAATCTGGAAAATATTTTCTGTGGAAAAAAGACAATCAAACAGCCAACCAAGGAAAAACAGTTGAAAAATGACTTTTCGGGAAAAAAAATGCATGAATCAAATACACCCTTAGTGAAAACTAAGATACAATTGACATGACATATATAAAATAAATGCTAGCATATCTATATCTACATCGATCTATTCTATATTAAGAAGTGGGAATATATAGAAATTTTTTGATTTTCAATAATATTCCCACTTATATTTTACTTAATCCGAAATGCCGGGTATCAAAGAAATATATTTATATAAATAATTAATGACTAACTCTTCATAGTACATTAAAAAATTTAACTACAAATATTCTAATACATTTTGATTTTATTAAATCTATATGACTTAAAATGATTATTAATGACTTTTTTTTTTTTTGGAAACAAAAAAAGAATTTTTTACAAAGTCATGTAGTTGTTTGATGATATTTTGATTTAAAATTATGTCACAAATACTTTTGTAGTCCAATAATTAAAAAATATAACTACACAACTAATTTTTGAACGCTTTTTAAAATTACTTTAATTTGATTAACCAATAAATATTTCAATATTTAATGTATTTTTGTTCAATGCGTATAACTTGAAAATGTATTAATAACTTCTTTTATATAACATCTTTTTTTCACAACTTCTTTATATTATAAAACTTAAAGTGCCACCTAGGCAAAGATGCCTAGGTGGCAGTGTCATGTTTGGTACTGTTTTAAGGAATTAATTATTTTTCTAATTTAATTTTTTTACTTGTCTTATTTGATGTTGGTTTTCTTATTTCACTTTTTTATATGTATTTTATTTTTTTTACATGTATTAAAATTTTAGAATTAACTTAAATAATTTTTTTAACTCCTTTATATTTAGTGTACATATGTATTAATGAAAATGTAATAAGAGACCAAAGTTACAAGTTAGAGTACCTATCAAATTAAGTTTGAAAATGAGAATTAATATTTTATATATATTTTTTAATTTTATTTTTTTGGATATATATAGATATATATATCTTTTTATTCACAAAAATTGAAGCACCAACTTTGCACAGTACCTCATTGGCAATGGTTTTCTGTCTTAGAAAAAGCTTTTTACAAAGTTAAAAAATTAAATAAAAATTCACTTTTTTATTTTTACCACATTAAAAGGGTAGTTTTAAATAGTTTTCACGGATAATATGCATTGAGCAGTTTAAATAGTTTTTACAGATAATATGCATTGAGCTGTTTAAATAGTGGATAATTATTTTAGATCAAATATTGAGTAGCTGAATAATTAAACTTTTATTGAATAATTAATTAATTAGAAAAGAAGCAGAAAACAATCACTTCCATGTCTCATTTTCTCATTTCACAAGCCACTTTAAAAAAATAATTCTTAAAATTATCATGTAATCATCTCTTCATTTTTTTGTAAAAAATTACAAATATCAAAAATCAACTTTTTCATTTATTTTATATTCAGTGTTACAAGCATTAATGAAAATGTGATAAGAATTCAAAATTACAACTTATAATACCAATTAAATTTATTCTAAAAACGAGAATTGAATTTTTTTAAATATATTTTTTAATATTTAAATTTATTATATACATCGTAAGTTGTGCTAACATGGCATTATGCCAACTTGGCACAACGCCATGTTAGCAGTAATATATTGCTACATATTTTTTTAAAAAATCAAATTTAGAAATAAATTGTAAATATGATTTTCATTTTAATTCAGTCCTATTTAAAAAAATAAAATGATTCGATACAAATTTTTATTGTAAAAAAGAACAAACAAACAAAAATAATTTTGAATTTAGAAATAAATGTTAACTGCATTTTCTTTTCAAAATTTGATTCTATATAAAAATGCGGTTAAATATATAATTTACCGATTGATGTTGTTTGTTACTAAATAAAAGAGGAAAACTAGGATTGTAGCACGTGTTTATTTAAAAAAATAAAAAAATTGACTCAAATTGAATATAACAAATGGGCTATATTTTATTGATTAATATTATTTAGTATTTGATTTTATTAATTTTTTACTAATAACGGCACAAATAAAATAGGAAAACTCGATTTGGATGTGAGCGGAATTCAATTCAATATTTAGTATGTGTACATTATAATAACAAAAAATTTCACGTAACAGGATAAAAAAAAAAAAGAGGAAAAGTTGAGTTGGATATGGTTCAAATTCGATTCAATATTCAGTATCAATATATCAGAATAACAAAAGTCAAGGGAAATTGCTTTTGCATGTCGGTATTTTGTTAACGAAGCCGATATTCAGTCATAGTTAGTTGTACGACACAGTATCCAGAGTTAAAAGTTATGCAGATTTGAAGGTTCTTATATGTGATAGAGATGGAAAGACAACAAAATCAATGATAAATGTTTTAAAAAATATATATTTCAAAATTTTTAATTTTTTACTTACTTTAATTCTTTCCTATCCTTTTTTTTTTTAAATGTAGCTTCCCTATAAGCGGTGACTAAAGCCACGCGATTCAACATACAGTTAGTGGGACTCAAACTTGAGGCTTTTAGGTCCTCAACCTTTATTCTCCTAACTAATTGGACAATGTTTAATTAACACTTTATTTCACTTCTTAATAGATTTGCATTATTTAATTCGTACATTTTAATTTTATTTGAAATAGTTTGTAATCTCTCCGTGCATCGCACTGGTGTAATACTAGTTTTAATTAAGATATCATATTTTTATATGGTTTTAAAATTGAATCAACTCAAATATATGTGATTAATTTTATTGGAAAAAAAAGTTTTGTGGATTGGATGTTTGGACGAACTTGGTAGAAAATTGAGGTATGAATATTTTTACTTTTAATATAAAATGATCAAAAAGTGTCATTTAGCTTATACATATGAGTTGTTAATACTATGTTGGCTTAATTTTAACTACACTTTTTGAAAAAATGTAAAGTTGAAACTTAAAAAGTTATGATTCAAAAAATTATTATTCTATACCACGTGCGAAACACGTACTTAAAACTAATATTATAAAACAGGCAATAACAAAATATTATATTATTATTATATATTTCAAAAGGGGTAATTTATTTGAAGGGTGAAAAACTCCCAAACTTATACGCTTATTCTCCCGAATTTTTTTTAATGTATTATTAATTGTGAATGAGTTTTTCCTCTAGTTTTGTCAATTAGTTTTTTCACTTGGCTTTTTTCTGCAGGTCAGAAACGCTTTAGGAGCTTCTTTGGTAGGAATATAATTATTAAAAAAAAATTAAATTGTTACCATTATTTTTAACCACTCATTTACTCAATTGACATTTTTTTAATTTTTAAAATTCTTTACTTTATCCACATTAAAAAAAATTATTTTATTTATTTTTTAAAGTACTATACATTGACATTCGCCTTTTTTTTTTTTTTTTGTAATTCCCATCTAACGTACATTGGACTTAAAGAGTTGTCGACAAATTTTTGTTTAATTCTCTTCAAGTTTACATATCTAACCATCCTTGTGCTTCTTAGACAACTTTGAGGACCAAAAAACAATTATTCTTCCATAATTGAAGACATTCAACGTGGATTTCTTAGAATTAAGGATAAATTATGTCAATGGTCCCCAACTTTTCTATTCATTTATACTTTGATTCCTAACTTCGTTTTTTTGACACCACAGGCCGCACGTTTAAAAAAATAACACAATTTGTCCCTATTGATCTTGTTAATTTGTAACAGCCGGTAATTAGGTCATTTTTATTTTTTCATTTAATAAAATGAAGATAAATTTGGTAATTTAGCGTCTAATTCTATTAGTTTGTTGATAAATAAAGATTAAGTCCCCTTTTTCAATTTAAAACTACCATAAAAATTGCATTCAAGTTTCTAAATTATTCAAATTTCCAACACAGTTCCTCCCACCTGCCCACCTACACCACCCCAACCATCTTTGAACAATGAAACCAAATGGGGAAACCCTCTGATTTTATTGTTGGAAAACCAGCGCGAGTCTTGGTTTTAATGTTGGAAAATCAGAATGGTCTCAAGTTGGTTATTCAGCATTAAAGCGCAAAAAAAACTTCCATGATAAACACGGGTAGTTTGGAGGTTTTCTGCTAATAAAGACACTAAGGAAATCCTTCTAGTAACGCCGAAAAATAGACATATATTCCGGCATTACAGTGGGGATTTCCCTTTGGTAAATATGCTGGAAAATCATCTTATCTCACGTACATTTTCCTATTTAGAATCAGCAGGAAATCTCCTAATTTGTTAGCAACAACCAAGGGGTTTCTCTCTAATTTTTATGGTTGGTGTGGGGTGGAGGTTGGTTGGAGTGGGGGGTGGGTCTTGAGGTGGGACTAGGTGCTGGAAGGCATTGGAAATATAAATAATTTAGGGATCGAATGTCATATTTACAATAGATTTTAAATTACAAATGAGGATTAAAACTTTATTTATTCATAAAAATGATAATATTGCATATATTAAATTACCAAATTACCTTTATTTATTTACATAAAAAAAATAAAAATTATCTAATAACCTACTATTGCAGGTTAATCAGCTGGTTAATGAGAACTAATGGTGCTAATTTTTGAAAAATTAGGTGCTGTGTTGTTATGCTTGAAAACTAAAATGCACATGCAGTGAAAGGTTGGAGACCAGCGGCATAATTTGCCCTAGAATTAAAGAAGAAAACAAGAGGGGATTAATCAGATTCGAAAAAGAACAGGGCCTTCTAAAAATCTTCCATGATTTCTAGTGATGTGGTCTTGTCTTTATAAATGTCCGTTTCTCATGTACGTCTTTGAAATATGTTTTGCTAAAATAGCTAAACTCTTGTGCATAGAATCTTGCAATCTGCCTTCTAGGGTCTAGAATTTACTAATGCATATGAAGGAGAAGGGATGGTGTGAAATTTCTAAACTTTGAAATATAAATTTATATATAGGAGTATAAAATTTCAAAATTTTAATGGGACGTGTATTCTTTTGCTACTATTTAACACATAAATAGTTTCATAAGATTCGTAACTTTTCAAAATTTTCATCCCCATAGTATTTTACATTCCTTCTAACTTCCAAATCAAAAGTAAGCATGCTCTAACGAATATTTTATTGATGACACCATACGACCATAGAGAATGTATTACTATTTAGTTGTTAAAACATTTTCAATGCATCTAATGGATTGAAATAATAAAATATCAAATAAATATTATTAAATTTAAAAAAGAAAAAATAAAAACGTGTCCATTAATAATATTTCTCAAATACAATTGATGTCTTACACAAATATCATGTGAGGTTAATGTTACAAAAACTAAACATTGTGACGTACGTACAAAAATCATATGAGACTTATATATGATCTCTACTTCACAATATTTTTTGTTTTAGATTAATTCAATTTGAGTATGCAATAGGCACTATAAATTAAATATCTCAAAAGTAACAATAATAAATTGTAGACTGATAAAAATAGAAATTAAATAACTTGTAAATGAGTCTCCCTTCTATTCATCATTCAATAAATATAGATAGAAAATGGGTCTATTTACCGGTCATATGAGCACTGTCTTCCAAAACTAAAGTGCACATTTTGGTATTAAAAAAATTGTACTAAGTAATTAATTAAAAATTCACAATTTTTTATGCAACATATAACACTCTGCAATAACATTAACACAACTTACAATAAAGCAAACAGAAGCTATGATTACACTGCTCATTTCGAAATACACCCCACAAAGGAAAAAAAAGGAAAAAAGAAAAAAGATTGTTGTAAAAAAATAGGGAGCTTTACCTAGTATTTATTACAGCCTATAAATAAATACATACAAAAAACGGTGGTCATAAAATTTAAAAAAAAAATGATGGCTATTTTAACATAATTCGCTGATGCTGCCAATAGACATTTATGCTGGTTGCTGCAAGTTGGTTAAACCTAGAAAAGGAAACAAATTTAGTCAAACAAATTAATGTTACAACAGAAACAAATGGAATAAATGCTTTGTTCTTATTCATCCTGCTGTTGATTTGTCAAATATATAATCCTTTTCACAGGTTTCTACTACGTGTTGCAATGATGACCTGCCGGTCCTTTTATCACTTCAGAGGATTAATGTCATTTGTCCACTGCATCTATTTACAATAAATTAGCCTATGCTCGTTAATTAATTAATTTATTATTATTATTATTATTTTCCTAAAAATTATATTCTACTACTTTCCTAAAGTTAAATATCAATATAAATTACAAATTTCATATCATTAGCTATTATTAATTATAGACATGTCATGGATCCAATCACTATGCAACGTAAAAGTTTAGATTTTAGTAAACTAAAAGTTTACAATAACACACTATTAGATTGATATTGTTATAAGGGTTTCATATTTTAATTTATCTTATCTTAAAATTATAATATAAGTAGAAAATCGTGATATATATAAAGTTGATCTCTTGCAAAATACACAATAATGGTAATTGCTGATTCAATAGTCTCACACCGAGACGTTGTGTATATATAAATCTTGCGAATTTTACATTTTGTTAATACTCACATTCTCTTTTGATTCTTAGAAGTAGAAAAGCATATACACCTTGCGGTTAATTGGTTAAGGTTTCACACTGTCAACTAGAGATATTGCGCGGTTGATTGTATTTATAAGTATTTTTCCTCTACAGATAATTAGATTTACATTTGAAGTCAACATTAAATTTTTTATAATTTTGAACATTAGCGTATCTTAATATTTAAAATGGAATGTGACATAGTTATTCAAGAAAGTTAACAAAAATGACAATAATCTCATTTTTTAGTTGAATAAAAAGCTGAAATGCATGAATGTTGCCATAACCCTAGCTTAGAACATTCCCAAATTTTGATCAAACAAACTCCTAGGGCTTCCAAATAATGTTTGGAAAGCAACGGTCACTTGCATGGAACTTTACAAAACCTTGGGCAATAAGGATAAAAGAAAAGTGAATGAAATTACAAAGATTAGAAAAGTAAAAGAAAGAAAATTTTATGAGAGTGGGAGGGTAGCACGCCAAGATTCATTCAACACCATTCAAAGAGATTCTGCACAAAACCTGGCAAAAACCCCCACGTGTTCTACCCTTAGCCTAAAAGTAGCCAACCAACAAAAACTCACTATGTTTACAAGTTACAACACCAAGTTTTGGTTGTAAAAGATTTTGAATTTAAATCTGGATGGTATATCTTTTATACTTCAAAAAATTGTAAAGTTGATTAAATTTTTTTTTTTTAATAAAACAAGTTGGTAGACAAATGTCCACAATGATATGTCAATTATCAGTTTATGAGGTTATGGTGTATTCTAATAAAGTTTTATTTACTAGCAAATTAAATTTTTAAGTTGAATGGTGATTAAAACACTACAAAAAAATTGAGCTTTTAGAGACGATCTGTCGTTCCTATAACCTCGTCCATGTAGAGGATTAGAGGCAATACAATAGTATGTCTCGTCTAATGCTCTACAGGGACGAGGCTATAGGAACTACAGGCAGCCCCTAAAGATCTAATTTCTTACAGTGAAATCACAATGTGTGCAAGTAATACTGATTGATGATGTGAGATTTTGATCAATATTTATATTTGATTAGTAATAAAAGTTAATTCCTTATGTAGAAAAAAAAATTAAAACCAGATCATAACTAAGAAAAAATTAGAAGTTATAAAAATTATATCCTTACTCAAATAATTAATTAGGGCTTTTGTACATGCATAACTTACAATAGTTGGTTAATAAAGTTTTTTCAATCGAAGATAACAAGCTGATAATTAAGAAGTTATACATCTGTGTTGAAATAACGCAACGCTTTAAAAATTGATCACAACTAGAGATTTATTGTTGTAATTAGTGTTGCTTGACTGTCACATTTAATTAAAACAATATACACATATACAACTTAGTCAGACACTCAATGAGCCATGAATCGAAACAATGGATTCGGACTCACTGGTCACATGGTACATTCTAACTTAGCATTTGTGCCATCTTCACTGTCTCTAATACTTTTTTATATGATTTGTAGATTCTCAAACATTTTGGAGATAAATTGTCATTACATTTTCGTGTTCTTTGATTAGGTTGTTAAGTTACGTTATTTATTCTTTATTACATTAGAATTAATTACTAGGTGCCTCTATGTGCACCTTGCTTCCAAAAAAGTTGAATGTGTAAACTTTGTGTTTATACAACTTATCTTACGGAATCACAACTAGTAAAAGAACATAAAACGGGAAATTTCTGTCGTAGTTGGATATAAATCAAATGTAAACTTATCAAATGTACATTATGCTTGCAAAATGAAATTCAACCGATCTTATAGATTATCCATCTCTATTTGTTATGTTGTGCTTAATTCTTAATTAAAAATGGATCCAATGAATATATGATTCAACATATGAAATAATTGATTCAGTTTCTAGATCAATAGCTATTTTTGATTGAAATTAGAGGGGGATCAAATTCCGATTCGGTTGTTGATATGCTTAATCGTAGCTAGATGTCAAGGCTTTAATGTATATGTGCATTCTAATTCATTTTCTCTGAATAACTATATATGTGTGTAAATATATTTGTGTTTTAATTGATCGATAATTTATAATCTATTTTTTCATGAATTTCCACCACATTATCAAACTCGTCATGCATATACATTAATGTATACAATGACTCCGTTAGTTGGAAAAATGGTTTTATTTTAGTAATCTATTGAAATTTCACATTTGATAAAAGAAGTGAAATTGGCTTAAATAGTCCAATTTAAAAAAGTACATATAGTTACCGCAAGTTTGGTTGAAATAAAAAAATGTAGTGTGATTGGTCCAAAAAAATTTGACGTGTATTTAATTCAAATGGGTGGAATCCATCCAAGCTTGTCGTTAATTTCTTCAATTTTTGCCATTTTGTCGTCTTCCTTCCGGATATTTTGGTCATTTAACTTACGGTAAATTCCACAAAACATTCCACTTTTGAAGGCTATTACAATTAGGTCCCAAAATTTAAAACATATACACTTTAATCCAAAATTTTAGTTAAATTGCATAATTTTACCATTTATTTTTTATATATGTTTATTTGGTTCATAATTAATTTTATCGAATTAATTTGATACTGATTAAATAGTTTTTATTTAAAAATTAATTTCAACACAATAATATTCGTTCACATTAATATCACAACTCTCAAAAAATTTTCTTAACCTTAGAGATGCATATTTGATTTTAACAACAGTTAATAATAAATGTGATAATTGAACCTATACAAAATTTTATTAGAAATATATCATTATAAACAATATACCAAATGTAAAAATAATACAATAAAATCAAAAATCAAAAATCAAAAATAAAATAAAAAATAAAAATTCAACCCCTGCCCCCCAACTGCCACACACAAAGAAGAACCTCCATCTGCCTGATGGTGGTGGTCGTGGTGGTTTTTGAACACCAATAGCTCTAAAATTAATAGTGGATCAAATTCCAACGGTTATTTCCATTGTTGATATGCTTCATAGTAGATATGTTGAGGCTTTACTGTATGTGCATTCAAATTCATTTTCTCTAAATAACTGAATATGTATATACTCCATGCATCCCAATTATATAGGGGTATGATCATAGTAAATAAATACGAAATGGCTTATATAATCGGAACATCCAAAAAAAGAATAAAAGCCTATATAATTGAGACAGATGGAGTATTTGTTTGTGTTTTAATTGATTGATAATTTATAATCTATTTTTTTCATGAATTTCAACCACCTTATGAAATTCTTCATGTACATACACGTACGTATGTATACGATAAGTCTGGTAGTTGGAAAAATGGTTTTATTTTAGTAATCTATTGAAAGTTCACATTTGATTGATAAAAGAATGAATGAATAAATAATTTTGTTGTACATCCCAATGCTGTCGCCTTCGCGAACTGTGTGGACCATTTTCCCAATAAATTCAAACTTTGTGGGCAGCCTCAAAATTTATAATAAAAGATCAAAAAAGGGGAAACAATTTAACTAAAAAAGGTGAAACAATTTAACTAATGTTATTAACACTAACTATACCGTGTAGTGCTTTTGATGCACTTTATGACAGCTTCCATTCTCTCTGCGTTCTTCTATTATTCCCACTCCTATCATTCCGAAATCCTATGAAAGAGACCACTCCGACTGTCACACAAAATTCAAAATTTTGTAGGTGATTGGCCTAGTTATTAAAGTTTATTCAAAAAAAAGAAAACACTATTATTCGCATTGTGCAATGCACGACTGATATAGTTGATAATTAATTTCTAATAATAAACATATATATATTCACTAGTATTAATTTATTGACTCTTTAATGGCGTTCTAAGAATCGGTATTGACTATCACAATACAAATTAAAGTGTGATACTTAAAAATCTAAAACTGATATTTTCATTCATATTTTCTTCAACAATATAAAAAAAGTACTATAAAGCCAAAACATATGAAATATTTTTTAAAAAAATCATGATTTCTATTACCAAAACTTAACTTAAATTAACTAAGTGGTGCAATTTTTCAAAATTTATAGTGAATTGAAAAGGTTGGCTTATTAATTAATCTTTAGTTTTACTTTGAAATAACAATTTGAATGGAACTCGTTATCTTGAGTTTGAGAAATTATGAAAAAATTTAGATTCCAAGTAACTACTGAGTTGCCTAGCTCAACATACAAATTCAAACGTACAAATTCAAAGAAAATTGATGGCTTTAATTTGTATATTTACAAATAAAATTAAGAATTAAAATTTCCATTTTTTCTTAATAAATTGTCAAAAATCATTTCATTGATTAAAATTTGTCATAAAGTTAAAACAAGTCTTTAATTACTAGTAATTACAGTACAACTTTCGGATATTAGAGCAATTTTAGGCTATTGTTTTATTGTCAATGTTGACCGGAAAAGATAAAGCACCATCGATGGTGCTTTAGTTACAGCACCATCGATGGTGTTTTCGGGATTCATTCGACTTCCATTTTGAAATTTGGGACCAGATCTGGGCAAAAAATAGTGTCAAAACTTTGACCGATGGTCACGGCGGCCACGGGGTCGCCAGAAAAATTTCGGAAAATTCCTGGAACTCCCCATCGCCGTGCTGATTCCAGATCTGGTTCCAAATTTCAAAACGGGGGTCGTTTCGACCCCGAAAATGCCATCGATTGTGCCATAACTATGGAACCATCGATGGTGTGTGATCACTCCTGCAATGTTGACAACATAAGAGCTTTGCCCATGCCGACATGGTGCCATTTCATGGCGCCACGTCTATGTTAAAATTTTTTTTTATATTTTTAGTATTTACGTTAAATTAGATAAATAATATATAATTGTCTCCTAATGTTGGAGCCCCACAAATCTCCACTAAATTCTTTTCCGGAGTGTAAACACCATAAAGTGCCCATTGTGGGCACGAGAACACCTCCCAGCAATTTTAAGGCCTTGTTTGATTCAATACATTATTCAAAAAAAATTCTCTCTTTCATTTTCAATCACATATATAATTATTTTATATATTTTAATACTCTACTTCTCATTTTTAACTACACAATTTACACATAATTTGAACAAATAAAATTTAGGGAAATATTAGACTACCATAATGAATATCATAATGATTGACATAATGGTTATTGGTATATTTAATAACCGTCCATCTAAAAGTGATGGAGTGGTTGAAATTGTAAGATCATGTAATATATCTATTATGTAAACTATTATAGTATTTATTATGGTGTTATAATATGGACCTAAAATTTATTCTATAAAAATTGTGAATTAAACAAGGCCTAAGCCTACATGGCTACATATAAGTAAAGGATATAGGTTATGGAAAAATAATATATTATAGGATATTGAATGTGAGTTTTTGCAAACTCAACCACTTGTACATTATCGTCCTGCAAGGACTATGCAGAGAAGTCAAATCAAATCCTTTATTTGAAGTGGTGAGGGAGAGATTTCTCTTCTATCTTTTCAACACCTAAGAGGCCATTAGTTGTGCCCAGCGTGAAAAGTCGATGGAGGCCATCGATCCTTAATGACACGTGGATTTTGGTAGGAAAAGAGAAAATTAAGAACTAATAACGGTGTGTTTGATTGTAAAGTCGGAAAATGATTAGAAAGAAAATATTTTTCGGATAAATAAATTTCGGAAAAGATTTTTAGAGGAAATGATAGTTGTAGGTGTTTAATTAGGTTAATTTGAAAGTTGGAAAATAATATTATTTTCCTTATTTTTGAGTTTTTAATAAAATTTAATTATTTTCCTTATATTTATGGTTAAAGTAAATTGTCCATTCAAAAAAAAAAAAAAAAATGTCAAACTTTTCTTGGAAAACAAAAACCACCTCTCTCTCAAGGAAAACGTTTTCCTCCAAAATAAGGAAAAGAACGAATTTCGAGAAAAATTGGAAAACCTTTTAGGAAAAAAATGCAATCAAACACACCAAAACCCGAAAAATGTGGAAAAATGATTTTTTTTTTGGAAAACATTGCCCAATCAAATACACCCTAATTGATTTCAGGACATTTCCGGAACCACTAATGGGTTTACAACTTCAAAACCACCGGGTTATTTTGAGAGCTCATCGACCTCCGTTTTAAAATTCAAAATCAAATTTAGAATTAGCACAGCGATGGGGGCTATTGTTTCTCAATGGAGATCGTGATGAAAATTTTTTGTGAACAACTCCATGATTTCTGAAAGAAGAAAAATGTAATAGTAAAACTAGACTAATTCTTCTCCTTGCCGCATTGATTCTGGATATGGTCTTGATTTTTTCAATAGAGATCGTATGTGATTGAAATACACTTGAGAGTGTCATAGTCATGGCACACCCAGATATTTTTGAACATTTTTAATCACCCTAATATGTGTTAATATCATTTATATGGTAATGACATCTTTTAGCCAATCATAGTACATAAATTCAATTTATAAAACAAAAACTCAGTGCTATATATAAAAGATCTTTCCTATTCGGGGGGGAAAAAAAAGAAGAAGAAGATCTTGGCCATGTAGGTGCAGTTGAGTGTCTCGACCTGATTTGGCACCTTATTAGGGCAACAATAATCTCTAGAAAAAGTACCTTGACGTATAATTTTTCACACGGTGAGAAATAAAGAGAGATAAGTCTCCCAGGATTTTTGTTTTAAATCATAATGAGGCTCTGGGTTTCAGTTCCTCTTGCTGGCCACTTTAAGTTACATTTTTTTCTTTTCTTTTTTCGTGAAGTTTCTATCATTAAGTTCAATGCTGATGAGTAGACTTGGCAAAATGGCTTGGCGAACTGGCTCGACTTTCCAAAGTCGTGTTCAGACTCGGCTCGTGGCTCGTACACTGTATGAGCGGAGCCAAGCTTGGCTCGTGAAAATACAAGCCGCTTGCCTCAAGCTTGCGAGCCATGGGAGCTCCTGCTTGAGCGGCTCATCCGTTTTAGTGTTCGAGCTCGGCTCGTGGCTCGTGTACTATACGAGCCTGTGCTGAGCATAGTAGGGCAAGCCCGAGCTGGTTCGCGAGCCATTTTGCCAAGTCTATTGATGAGTCCTGATATGTAGCATGTTCAACGCCACATCTTGCATCGAAAATGTTATATTCCCAGCGTTATTCTCCCAACTACTCACAACCCACTTGCAGAATGCGGTGGGGAGAGTACCACATCTCTCTCTACATTTTTTCTCACGTTTATTTCTTAACATAACATTCTCAAGATCTTGCATAATGGCATTATGGTCCTTAGGAAAGTCAAATGTATGCTAAGTGTTTGTTAACCATTATATTTTTACAATTTTTAATATATTTTTACACATTCTTTTTGAAATTTGAACTAACCACATTCATATATCTTGTGGAATCTATTTATATTACACAAATTTTCATTTTCACCAATTCAATTCCACTCATTCTCTCTCCTATATCACATCAAAATTCATAAAAATCTACTTTTACACATGCACTAATACACACTAAATTATTTTTCGTTAGAGGAAATGATGGGGCACCCCAAATGTTGCTTAACGCATCCACCCAAAGTAAGGGCGGGGCCAAATGCACCCCCAAATTTGCTCAATACATACACCCAAACTAATCCTTTCCAATTTTACTCCCTTTATAAAAATAATAATAATAATAATAAATAAATAAATAAAATTGTTAGAATGCGTATAAAAATACATTTTTATGTATTTTTATGTGATATAGGAGAGAGAATGAGTGAAATTAAATAATGGATATTTATATAATACAGGTAAATTCACGAGATATGTTGATGTAAAATAGGAGCGAGAATAAGTGGAGTTAAAAAAATATGTAAAAATACGGAGAACACCCATTGAAATACAGAAGAATAAGTAACTTGGCTGCTGGAAATATTGCCATTTTCGGCTTCAAGGCTGCTGGAAAATTTTTGGCCAAAAACATCAGTGGGAATGTTTGGCCAATACTGACCGAAGACCAAAAAAAAAAAAAAAAATTAAAAATTAAAAAAAGATTAAAATTAGGATGACAGTTATTCGGTGAGTGTATTGGCGCAAAATTGAGGTTGCATTTAGCCCCACCCAAGCGGAAATATTTGTAATCTAAACACACCCCTCGCCCACCAGGGCCACCACGCAAAGAAACCCAACCCCACCTCGCAATCCCCTCCAAACTACCTTACCCACTCCCCGGCAGTCGCTGTCGCGCATTCACGAGCTCACATCTCATGCATATATACAATTTCTCCTTTTCTTGTTCCACTCCATAATTTTCAAATTCTAAACCTCTTTGCCACACCATTTTCTCTCAGTCTCTTCCCAGAAAGAGTTTTGATTCACAGAACGTGTCTTCGGTCGAAACTTCGCCGTATTAGAAGTTCCCATGCACCCTACAGAGAGAAAGAATTAAGGAAAGCGAATGCTCGAGAAGCTTAAAGATATCTCTCATAGCTAGCCTCTGAACATGGCGGCTAATGGATGGATGAAGACACTACAATGTAAGTCAACAGCTGCAAATGACGTCCACCATAATGAAATCCACCGCCGCCAACGCCGCCACCACCACCCGAGTCCCCAAAACCATCACCCTTTGTTAAACGCCACCAAATGCGGAAACACCGTTCAAAATCTCAAAGACGTAGTCGAAACCGAAATCGCCAGACGCAAGAAACCAAAGCCGATAACACGGCCTCAACCGCCGCCGTCGAAAGAGCCGCCAGTGTCAAGAAAAGTCAACCCCGGTTCAAAACCGCCAAGCAGGGGTATCATCTCCGGTTCAAGCTTATTGTTACGTTCCATGGATTCATGCTTTCCGGCACTGACGGAGCTCCACTCCGGCCACCCTTCACGTAAAGTGGTGGAGATAATCTTCCGTACAAGCTGGGGATCCAAGAATTTTCCGGGTCTGGTCGAAATGGTGTTCAAGGTCCAGAATTTGGCCCGTACAGTGACTCTGTTTGAGGAATACAGAGAGGTGGTGAAGTCTAGGGCGAGGTTTCAAGGGGGCCGGTGAGGATCACGCCCGGAGCGTGGCTGATGGGAATGAGGTTATGAGGTTTCACTGCTTGGGGGCCACCACCAGAGGAATATATGAAGACGGCGGCGCGTGTGGGTTTCACGGCGAGAAAAGGAGTTTGATACGTACATTTTCGGAGACTGGTGGTGCACATGAGAGTGCTGGCGGCGGAAGAGGGTGGAAGGCGATGCTGGTTTGCCGGGTTATAGCGGGTCGGGTGCGGAAGCAACTGAGGTTTGACTCGCGGGTTGAAGACCGAGTCGAGTATGACTCGGTGAGTGGCGAGAATGGCGAGTTCTTAGTGTTGGATTCACGTGCGTTATTGCCATGTTTTCTTGTCATATACAAATTGTAAAACATTGGGGAGAAATGAAAATTAAAAATCTTCTTTTTCATCCTTCTTTTTTTCCCTTTTCTTTTTAAAAAAAAAAAACTTTGCTAGTCTTTTAATTTTTAATGATTCACTGGCCCTAATTTAATAAATAAGTGATTAGCTATTAGAACACAATGATTTATATAACAATTTATGTAATATTCAGGGGACAATTATCTACAATTCATCTCGCCTAACGTATAAAATAAAAAATAATTTTAATTTTTTTTTTCTTGTGACGTGATGCTACTAGAGTTCCACACGTGGGGAACAATTAATGCGTCATGGTTATGTAATAAATCCAATGGAGCAATTAATGCGTCATCCATGACTGCATTCTGTGGCCATAATCTGCATACTGAACGAGTAAGAGGGGTCTAGTCACTGCCAAATTACCAATATGCATAAGTTGTTTGATATTTATAAATGCATTTAGAAATCAATTTTACCATGAAATGTAAATAATAGCATTATTAATATTTAAATTACAGTTCATTCCGTATCTATTGGACCGATTATCGTAATTTGAATTCCGTAGATATTTTGTGCAGATAAAATCTTTTATGAATTATTGTAGGCCAATTATATTGGCATTATAAATTTTATATAGTGCACCACATTTTAATTGCACTAAATGATTTTCACATTTGTCTATTATTATAATTAGGTCCTCAATTTTCATTGGCCTAATTTTACAATTATTATTTAATAATTATCATGTTTGGACCATAAATTTTTTTTTTTATATAAATATTATGTTAGTGTGCATTGAAGTTAATATCAAATTTAAAATTTTTTTTATTTGCTAATTTTTGTTTATTTAAAATTATCAAATATAAATAAATCATTTGATGTCCGAATGATGAAATTTTTGTACATAGATTATTATTATGGACAAATTCATTCTAAATAAAAGAGTAAAACTAATAATTGAACTAGAAAATACTTAAAGATGTAATTGTAACAAAAAGTAAACTTAAAGTATCTTGAAAATAATTATTATGTGGTACACTAAAGAAAAACTGTAGTGCAAATATAATTACCCATTATTGTATTCAGGGTAAAGGAAAAATTTTTTCTCCAAAATCTAATATGGTATTCTTCTCCAAAAGCTCAGCCATTGCAATGAAAAAGTAAGTTGCCGTGCAGTCATTGTGGACACTGTGGAGAGTTATGTATAATTCATTTTGTCTAACGTCAATACTAAAAAAGGATTAAAAAAATTCTTTTAACATGGCCCTACCAGAGTTCCCCACGTGGAAAACAGAACAAAACCATATTCATTCATTACTTTTGTTCTAAAATGTAGCTTTATGTTTGTCATGGTTATGTAATAAATCCAATGGAGCTATTAATGCGTTATCCATGACTGCATTCTGTGGCCATAATCTGCATACTGAACGAGTAACACGGGTCTAGTCACTGCCAAATTACCAATATGCATAAGTTGTTTGATATTTATAAATGCATTTAGAAATCAATTTTACCAACAGTGAAATGTAAATAATAGCATTATTAATCTTTAAATTACAGTTCATTCCGTATCTATTGGACCGATTATCTTAATGTGAATTCCGTAGATATTTTGTGTAGATAAAATCTTTTATGAATTATTGTAGGCCAATTATATTGGCGCTAAATTTTATGTAGTGCACTACATTTTAATTACACTAAATGATTTTCACATTTTTCTATTATTATAATTAGGTTCTCAACTTTTATTGCCCTATTTTTATAATTATTATTTAATAATTATCATGTTTGGACCATAAATTTTTAGTGTGCTATGAAGTTAATATCAAATTTTAAAATTTTTTTATTTACTAAGTTTTACTTATTTAAAATTATCAAACATAAATAAATCATTTGATGTCCAAATGATGAAATTTTTGTGCATAGATTATTATTATGGACAAATTCATTCTAAATAAAAGATTAAAACTAATAATTGAACTAGAAAATACTTAGAGATGTAATTGTAACAAAAAGTAAACTTAAAGTATCTTGAAGATAATTATTATGTGGTACACTAAAAAAAGACTATAGTGCAAATATAATTACCCATTATTGTATTCAGGGTAAAGGAAAAAATTATTCTCCAAAATCTAATATGGTATAATTCTCCAAAAGCTCAGCCATTGCAATGAAAAAGTAAGTTGCCGTGCAGTCATTGTGGACAATGTGGAGAAACTGACCACACATAAGAAACTTTCTTTGAGATCCATGGTTACCTTAATTGGTTTTTTGGAAGGAAGAAAGCATATGGATATATTATGGGCCCAAAATAGATATCATACACCAATTCTACATCCAAGACACTGAAAACTCAATCCCCATAATTACAATTTACACACACTATATTATGCATTACAAATCGTTACACACTCTTTGTAATCCATCACGCACTTTCGGTAATGCAATACAAACTCCGTGTAATGTATTACACAACCATTACACTCATGTAGTTTGTGACACACTTTCTGCAGTCAATTATACACCATATGCAATCCATTATACAATTTATAATGCATTGCAAACTCTATATAATGCATTACACACTGTATGCAATGGGTTCAAAATTAGAAATTACATTACAAAATAATTTTTTTAAATAAAAAAAGTTAAAGAACAACTTAAGATGGGCTATCACCCAGAATTGTATTGGCCAATCGCCGAACACAAATTAAATTTGGGTGGCACTGAGGTCACAAATTTTCTAATTTTCGCAAATATTTTCATTTTACCTAATTTTGTAATTTCAAAGTTAAAGGTACCATTTTTTTCGGCCTAATTTCTTCTAAATTTTCTCTTACAGGGGAATGCATATGAGGTAGACAACTCAGTCGTAGATCCACCACTGCATGGAAGAATTTTTGAATAACTAGGCAATAATTCTACCAAAATATTTTAAATTGACATCATTGAGCGACAGACTGCATTTCATCTCAATCTCTTCATCATCAATTAAAAAAGTGTATCATCAACTATGTTAACTAAAACATATATTAATTTCAATATCTTAAAAATTAATCACAATCGCTGATAGATTTCTATAATGTCACATGCATGTTTATGTTAATTTTTTCATACCCTCATTCCTCCATGTTTTATTTAAAAAAATATGCAAATTATGTCAATGGTCACCAATCGTTCACCCTGTTTACACTTTGGTCCCCCATCTTTTTTTCTTATACAACCCCCAACCTTTCAAAAATTAGTGAAATCACCCCTATTGACCTAGTTTACCCAATACTATGTTATTATGTCATTTTCAATTTTTATTTAATAAAATAAGGGCATTGTTGGAATTTAATATCTATTTTTACCTTTTTATTAATAAATAAAGATTAAGTCCTAATTTGAAATTTCCATTCCATTGTAAATATTGCATTGAAGTCCATAAATTATTTGAATTATCAACATCAACACTAGCATCTATTCCATACCTACCCCACGCTCAAAACCCGCCCCCATTTTAGCCATCGCCCCACCCGACACCAACCGTGAAAACCAACGTGAGTTATTCTGGGTTTCCAATGTATATATTAGAGAAAAAAACCCTCTGGTAATGCCGAAATACAAGCTTGTTTTTCGGCATCACCCTCCAATATGTAAGTAAATACTCCCTCCGTCTCATATATATAGTATTGTATTCATTTAAATAAAGGCATTATACGAAGTGAAGGAAACGAAGCGTTTGATAAAAAAAATGTAGGTAAATACTCTCTCCGTCCCACATATATAGTCCACCTATATTCATGGGAATATAAAATCTTTGGTGACTTGTGAAGGAAACGAAACAAACTATATGCCGTTGGGCGGGGCAGAAATTTTTATTGGTTTGGAATACGAGTGTTTGATAAAAACCACACCCCATAAACCAAAAACAATAGAAAATCATTACACCATTATTATTTTTAATTCATTCATTCCTTTATCATATTTTCTCGATCCCACAAATATAAATTTATTTTTCTTTTTAGATGTTTCAAATATATAGTCTTGTTTTTATATTAAAAAAATATTATTTATTTATTTATTAAAATAATCTTATTTAATTTACCTAATTATAATAATTATTATTTTTATATTATTTATTAAGTGAGGATAGATTAAAAAATTAATTATCAAATTTAAGTTTCTGAAAATCCAACGAATCCAAATAATTCGGACAGAGAGGAAGTATCTCATTTCGGCGTATCATATGTATGACTGTACCAAAATCAATCACGACTGTCCGATTCCATCTCCCAGCAATGTCTACACCCATTTCCCGAACGGTCGCCGTCATCGGAGCCGGCGCTGGAGGCCTTGCCGCCGCCCGCGAATTACGCGTTGAAGGCCACAAAGTTGTAATTTACGAGCGCGGATCCGAATTGGGTGGCACATGGGTGTACACTCCGGAGACAGAGTCCGACCTTACTGGCCTTGACCCGAAACGAAACATTGTCCATACCAGCCTTTACGCCTCCCTCCGCACAAACTTGCCCCGTGAAACCATGGGTTTCAGGGAGTACCCGTTTGTGTCAATTGAGAAACCCGGAAGGGATCCGAGAAGGTTCCCGGGTCATAGGGAGGTTTTGGAGTACTTAAAGGACTACGCTGCCGAGTTTCGCCTCACTGAGCTGGTGAGGTTCGGGAGTGATGCGTGGTATGTGGGAATGGTGGAGGATCGCAAATGGATGGTGAAATCGATTAACAAAAATAATGGTGATAATAGTGATGAAGTTTATGACGCTGTAGTCGTTTGCAATGGGCATTTCACGGAGCCCCGAGTTGCAGAAATACGCGGTAATTCCTATTGAATGATCAATTCATTGTAATAATTTATATTATCCTAAAAAGTAAGTCTTTGTGATCATAAGGATTCCTATTGAATTGAATTAAATAAATTAAATAATAAGTAGTACTACTTTGGTTAAAAAAGCAAAAAATAATAATAATTTCTACCGAACTTATTGGGTCGGCTATGCTTTATGTTCACTGATCGAAGTTGGCATTGCCGGTTGTAGTCATAAAATATTTGTTTTTATATCTAATCGTTTTTGCTAAAACTAGATGAAATGATCAATAAATAAGGCTTGCTTCAATCTCATGCTCTCTTATCTTTGTTAAGAATGTTAGTGTTTAGTGTGGAACTTTCTTTTGTTGAATTGATAGGTGCATTTCAAATGGAATGGATTTTTCCTTGTGATTTTTAATTTTTTCTCTTTGAGGGCCTTTCGATTTTTAGATTTATGATTCCTTTTTCCCTGGACTTGAATACATTTCAGGCATTGATGAATGGCCAGGAAAGCAAATTCATAGTCACAACTATCGCATTCCAGAGCCTTTTCAAGATCAAGTATGTATATCAGGTGCTATGTTTTTCTTTTGTTTTAGAAATTTTGCCTCAAATTTAAAGTGAAATTACGGTTTGGAACATGTTCTGTACCCCATGGTTACCCCATGGTAGTGAAGGAGAATTATATTGAGTTCCTATGTATCAGTTCATGTTTTCTTGGAATAATAAACCAACAAGATTAGTACCTCCTAGAAACATTACAAACTAAAATGTCATTCTTCTTCTTGCCCTTTCAGAGATTTGTTGATTGGTGAAAGTAAGAGAGCTCTAACACTTCCAAACATAGGTTGAGCCAATGGGAGAGGCATGGGGTGGCAACCGCCCTTGCAACCTTTTAATTTTTAAAATTATTATTATTATTATTATTATTGTTTTCATTCTATATATGTAAAAATGTTGAGATATCTTGTAGAAGTTCTAATCAAGGCCTACCAAAATTATGTAATTATTTGAGGAAGAGAAATTAGGAATTTTCTTATACTACCTCCGTCCCATAAAGATAGGCTTGTATTCCATTTTTGTCCGTCCCAAAATATAGGTCACTTTCTATTTTGTTTGCATTTAATTTCTTTCATTTTCCAATTGTACCATTATTTAATATATATTGTTATTAGTTAGCATTATTTAATGAAAGGGTATATTTGAAAAAATACACCTAAAATTTATTTTTCCAATAATATTAATTGTAATTTCTTAAACTATGTGAAAGTCAAACCAAGCCTCTCTTTGTGGGACGGAGGTAGTATCTGATTTGTTCTCCATTTAATAGTTTTGTTCAAGATAGAAAACTTTGTCAATTCTTCTCCATTCTCCCATTTCTGATTCTCTATATTTTTCTATTCTGTAAATTGTGTCTCATCACCACAACTTTGGAAATTTTGGTGTATCATATGACGTTTTATCTCACTTGTAAGTAACAATATTACTCTACTAGTCATGTTGCAAAATTGTGATGATATATGTTTTTCCAAACGGACAATTATGATAAATGAATATGTTTTTATTGACATGAAATTTGATAATTTATGTGTCATGCAGGTTGTGGTGCTCATTGGCAGTGCTGCAAGTGCTGCTGATATCTCCAGAGACATTGCTAAAGTTGCCAAAGAAGTGCACCTTGCATCTAGATCAGCTGAAATTGGCCCCCTAGGAAAGTTGCCAGGCCATGATAATGTTTGGCTCCATTCCATGGTAAAGTTTCTTTAGCCCGGTAACTATGCATAGCTCTAGTTTGTGTAACAATCCTGCAAATTCCATAACTGAAACAGCAATCGATAACTGCAGGTTGACAGTGTTCACAAAGATGGTTCTGTGGCTTTTCAAGATGGGCACAAAGTCCATGCAGATGTTATCCTTCACTGCACGGGGTATGTAATGAATAATGAATTTGGGATTTTAGCTCTGTTTTCAACAAACTTAGTTGCCTGTATATAAAAAAAAAAAAACAGGGTATTAATTTCCGTAAAGCACAAAAATATTTTCTTGATTCAAAAGAAGGATGACATGTGATGTTAAAACTTAAAATGGCTTCTTTATTTACATTTTTCAGGTACAAGTATCATTTTCCTTTTCTTGAAACCGATGGCATTGTGACTGTGGATGACAATCGAGTTGGTCCACTATATAAGCACATTTTTCCACCAGCCTTGGCCCCGTGGCTTTCGTTTGTTGGCTTGCCGTGGAAGGTTAGATTATTTTTTATCATCATGCTTACTTTTCATGCAATATTTTGATTATTTTCTAGGTAGCATGTTAACTCTAATGATTTATGACTTGGATGCTTCTGTGTTTGGGGACTGATTCTATGAATAAAAGGAAACGTCAAGGACTAACTTGCTCCTTTGTAAAATATAGGGTACAAAACTTGCTACTGCAAAGTAAATTTTGGACCAACACTGCAATTTTCCCGTATTTTCACCGTTGATTTGATTCTGACGTTCTTATAGGACTGATGCTATAACAAAATCTTTTGGTCGAGTTTTATCCAGGTTGCACCTTTCCCCTTGTTTGAATACCAAGCCAAGTGGATTGCGGGAGTTTTATCGGGTCGAATTTCGCTTCCAGCAAAGGGCGAAATGATGGCTGATACGGAAGCTTTTTATTCATCATTAGAAGCATCAGGCATTCCTAAGAGATACACTCATAACATTTCTACTTATCAAGTATGGTACCATTTGACTTGTTCAATGCTGATGTAGCACGATCTGGACATGACACATCAATTGCTTGCGAGATTGGGAGTACGATTGTCTCTATTGTAATAAACTTGTTTTTCATCGTGCAGTTTGAATATAATGATTGGTTGGCTAGTGAGATCGATTGTCTTCCCTCGGAAGAATGGAGAAAGCAAATGTATGCAGCGACTAACACTAGGCGGAGAGACGAGCCTGAGACCTACCGTGACCAGTGGCAAGACGAACATTTGATCGCATTGGCTCATGAAGACTTCAAAAAGTACATTCCGGCTACTTCGCATTGACAGAATGTTAATTTTTAAATATCCTAACTGGATAATTTGTCATATGCTTTTATCTGAAAATGTTGAGTTATTATTTCTTTTTTTTTTTTTTTAAACTTATACGGGTGTATGTAATGTATGTTTCTCATTTAAACTTGATAGTTGAATATAAATAGTGAATTAGTGATGTAACTAGAAAAATGTGAGGGATTTTATGTTCTTCAATTGGTCAGCTTTAATATTATTTATGATCGAAACAACGATTGTATTTAACTAGAAGTTGAATAATTCAGATAATTTAATTTTATGGTATGACCAGTAAAACCACTCCGACATATTAATTAGTCAAAAGTATCGAGAACAATGTGAAGAATTGGAAGTCTCTTAAATTTAATGAAATTTTCACTAGCTATGTTGTGGTTAAAATCCAAATATATATAGAACAATTTAAGGCTGGATTTGTAAACTAACTCAGTCTTTATGTTGACAAATAGTAATAATTAGGGAAAAAATTAAACTGAGAACGTTATGTCACATCTATTAGTAAGTTACGACCACACTAACGTTGTAGTACATGATTTCCGTCTTACAATGTATCATGTATGATAAGTCTAGTTTATGTAGATGTTACACCACGAGCCACTAAGATGGGTTTGAATTCCCTATAAATAAAATATATTTAATCCTTGAACAATTGTATTATGGTATAGTTCGTCTAATGTTATTAAAGTCTTGTGAGCATTGTGGGCAGAATGGCGAATCAAGAAGTTGGCAAAATTAATTAAAATGAATCATTGGTAATTTCCTTGCACGATATAATGTGAACTACTAGAAGTTCATAGCATTATTTATTTCAAGACTTTTTTTTAAAAAAAAAATTTATTTAAGAATAAATTCTAGGACTTTTAGTCCAACACGTGAAGCCAATAAAATGTCGCTAGATATTTGCGCAAACATAAATAAAATAATATTGTCATAAAACAGTGGTTTGAACGTGCCAAAACGGTTGGATGTTCAAGTTTTCGGGTAGAAGACCCGGGCTCAAGTCACTCCCATCTTCCCCATAATTTCCCTCCATCCCCCCTAAATAGTGAGGTTGTACAAGACAACTAATGTACTCATTCAACGCTCTTCATTTACTAAGGTCAAGGGGAGGCCTAGGGGTGGGCGTTTCGGGTACGGTTTCGGGTAGTGAACTATCCGGAATCGAATCGTAAATTTCGGTTCCTTGAAAAATGGATCCGTTCGGTTCTTTTCAAATGAAGTACCTGTCCGGTTCCGGTTCTATCCGTTCGGTTTCGGTTATTTTACGATGCATTTTTTTATTACTCGAAAAGTATAAGAAAAAAATAAAAATTTTGATTCCAACATAATATAATAATATAAAATAGCAACAATAGCGAATGCAATGTCTTTTAAAGAACAAATTTCTTATGCCATTAAAAGAATTCTACTAAAATTCTACTAGAATTTTATTAGAATTAACACCAAAATTTATTAGAATTTTACTAGAATTAGCACCAAATTTTAAATTTACTAAAAGAATTCACAAAAGTTGGCAATCAAATAGAGGAAATAGTGCCATTTCTTATTCTATTCCGGTTCCGATTCCGGTTCCCGGCTTTTAGAAAGGACCCGTTCCGTTTTCATTCTGGTTCCGGTTCTTAATTTTTTTAAAAGAACCGTTCGATTCTGATTCTTTCGGTTCGGTTCCGGTTCTATCCGTTCGATTTCGATTTTTTTGCCCACCCCTAAGGGGAGCAGTCTTTCGTTTAGGTTTGTCCTACTAATTTTTTTGACAATGTTTCAACAAGGTGGCACATTAATGTGCTACACTATTACGTTTACTTTTTTTTGTCAGCTTGGCTGTATTTTGTTTCAAACACGGTCTTTAACAAGAAAGTTGTTATACAAATAATCTTTAGAGGGAGAGTGTTATAAATTATGAGATAATTATAGAACACTATTTTGTTATTATTTTGTTTTATTATTTACTTATAACTCCCATTTAAGACCATATACATGCGGTCCATATTGAGAATAAAATTACACGCAACTCTATTGTTTCTCTCTATTATTTTTCCTATAATCTTTGATTTTTCTATAACTTATAAACGACAATATTTTAGAATTAGTAGTTTGCTATCTCATTTTAATAAAAGTTTAAATAATTCATAATATTTGTGGTCCCATGAATTCACTAAATTGCTATGGAAGAATGGATGCCCAAACAAATAGATAAGTATTGTGGTATTGTGGCCCGATCTCGTAATAGCTTGCTTATAATTCCTTATGTTTATTATTCATGCTTGAAGATTAGGATAAGCGACTGCTAAATTTAGTTGAAATATTTTTCCTGTCCATAATTAATTACTAATACTTGCATACTTTTGATGTATGTTTCCAATAATTAATTACAAGTTTTCTCTTTCATTTTATCGTACTTATTCTGAGAGATTTATGACATGTGTTCACCTCTAATTTCCTTTTTCATCCGTCCCAATATAATATATTACATTCTTTTTAAAGATATAATTTAAATATTAATTGGTTTATATATATCTCCTTATTTAATATATATATTATTACTACCAACATAAATTAATTGAAATAAAATATCAATAAATGAAGGGACATATTAGAAAAATGATCTTAAATTTTATTTTTTCAATATTATTAATTGTATCTTTTTAATCTCTATAAAAATAAAAATGGACTATATTTATGGAACAAACATGTAATTATAATGGAAGGCGGTAATAAAAAAATGCTATGGATAACAAGATTACAAATGTCAAATAGGGTAGGAACAGGAACAAATGTACTTTTTTAAGTTTTTCATAGTACTGTAACACTGATAATATATATTATTATTATTATTATTATTATTATTATTATTATTGAATAAATGTAATACTAGATAATGGCATCCGCAAAATGCCATAAAATGCCAATTTTTTTTAAATTTTTTTATGACTTAGTCAATGATGACATTAAATCGGATGCTATGAAAAGTGATCGGTAACACATTCCGAAAATGCTATAGATAAAGTTTAAGGCCCAAAAATCACTTTCTCGAGAAATAAAGTTTATTGCTATATCATATGGACTTTGGAGTACAAAAATTCTCTCAACAACATTTGGCTATAATTACAGAAACACAAGTAATTAGAAAAAAAAAAGAAAAAAAAAGAGCCTCTCAAACTAATTAGTAGGTTATTTGATATCGTGGGATCACGTACTCGACAGTATTAAGAAAGAACAAAATGTTATGCTTAAAACTTTATTCTCCCAAATACCCATTCAGCACACGAAATGCGGTGGGGCGGGTGAAGCCATGTATCTCTCTCACATTTTTCTGCCAAGCGTTTCGTATTTCTTAACATAACATTACCGTAAGAAAGAAAATAAGTTAAAACCTTGTTGATTATAATGTATATCAAAATCAAGGCAATGAATCATTATTGAGTTGCAAGTTCTTCAATTCTAGATTTGATTCTCTGCAAAGTGCCCTCAATTGCAATATCAAATGCATCCTTTTTACTCCTTAATCCCAATGAACTTCCATGCTTTCTATACATAATCCTGGGAATCAATTCAATCACATTTTCCCTCATCCTCCTAACTTCACCTCTTGGGATTCTCCTCAACACATCTAGGATCCTCAATTCCTTAAACACCACTTCCTCTTTCGGTATAAAAACCGACAAATCTTCATACTTATCCTCCGGCAAATGCCACGCATATTGCTTTTTCGCAGTTAAATCCTCGAAAAACACTGGTATACACCCTGCGATAATCCCATCAAACATCGACCGCCTAGTCGGTGTATCCCCTGGTGGTTGCAAGCAAAAACTAGCATGAAGCATTGGCTTCATAAACCTTATGGGATCATGTTCACAAATCCCATTCGAACAATCAACAAAATCGCATAACTTGTCATAGCTAGTGCCATTCACACTCATTCTAGTGCTATTATCGCATTCGAGCCTGATGCTTCGCCTAATATTGGGATTTGCCGAAATCCCACCGCCAGCAGCAAACAACATTAATGAACTCCTCCTAGATTTCCTCACTCTGTTCATCCAAGATTCAAGAAATTGTAATTTTGGGGGATGAAATGAAGTGGGATATGGGATTGCCCTTTCTTGCCAAGGATAAGCCCTAGCTTCAAATGTCAATGCAGTGATGTTATAAAACTCAGGCAATTCAAGAAATGAAGTCCCAAAAACTAGGGGATCATTAAACAGAGGTTGGCTAAAATCCCAAGATGAGCGAGCCATCACCAAGAAATGATCATGCCCATAATTTTTCTTCCATATAGAAGGTGTATCAAGATGAACTAGATAATGATACAAATCTAATCCATGAAGAAAACTCGAATTCACTTCTGGACCGTACAAATACCTGAGGCTATCGATTCCAGCGAAATATGGGATGTAGATTGCGTTGGCGAGATCTGGATCGGGAGTTAAACAGGGGTATTCAAGCATCCGACGGTGGAAAATGAGTTCGAACATAAAAGGGTCTGTTCTGTACCAGCTGTGGGAGCTGTTGTGGGTTTTTTGGCCGAGGCCGTGATTGGGGAGATAGTTGCAGAAATCGTCGAAAAGTGGGTACTGGGAGCAGTTTTTTAAGAGGTCGAGGTTGAATTGGGAGGGGAGGTGGCGGATGTGGATCCATTTGTTCGTGCAATCGGACTCCGGGTCTGATTCTTGGGATGTGACGGTGGTGATGGTGGCGGTGAGAGATAGTACGAGGAGGAGAGTGGCTGCGGTGGCGGTTTTAACCGGAGAGGTTAATGGCATGGTGGTGATGAGATGAATGGTGGAGAGAGAGAGAGAGAGAGTTAGAGAGAAGTGGAGTGGAGGGGTGAAGATGGGGGTGTTGACTAGCAGGATTGTCGGTGGATTTGTTCTCGGTTGCCTTGAAAGTGTCAACTTTAATTTTAGTTACAGCATAGTTTGTTTATTCCTTTTCCGATTTAAAAGCATACTAATAGGACAACGGAAAAACAAAACAAAATGATACGTACTTTCAGATTTTGAACATCTCTCTCGTCACATTTGAGTACACTAGTCGATTTTGTACAATTTTGAAATTTCTAAAAATATGCTTTCATAATATTAAAAATAAGATGATAAATATTTCAAACATATAAACTAAATATTTTAATAATGAATGATCGTCATTTCTTCCAAAAATTTTAAAAAGACAAAATTGTATATTATTATCTTGACCAAAAATTTTATATCCTAAGAAAATTATATGATATTGCAAGGTATTGTAATATATTTTCGATCAAATTCCCACATGAGTATATTAGAATTGATTATCCTCCCCCTCTCCTTAATAATACATCAAATCAACGAGTTGAAATGGAAAAATAAATGATGGAATCACAACGAAATTTGGAGGTTAGAGAATAGTTTCTGAAGTAGGGAAAATATTTTTAGGGTATGGCAAAATAGTTAGAAGTTTCATTAGATTGAGTATTGATTACTCCACACACATGTTACATGTACACTAAATTAAAAAACATATATGCATGTATCAAAAAACACAGAAAGATGATTTTTGTATTATAATTTCTTCGAAGATTAAAAAGTTGAGATGTCTTTTAACACCATCGCCACAGAAAAGAAATTATGACATTAGATACATGTTATTTGATTGAAAGCTAGTGAAAGAAAATGAACTATAATGTGTGATGTGTCATAAAATTAAGCTGCACTTTGATGGGGTGATTGGCCCGAGAAGATATAACCTATTTACGTATTTTGCTAATCATGAATTCATCATTTGACAATCTCTGGATGTAGCCAAGAGAAAATATAGAGTAGCATGTTTATTCACAAGATCGTGAATAAACATCTAAAAACCAAAATATAAATAAAGGTGTATTAGTTATTGAGTTTTAAAAATTCAAGGGGTAACATTCATGTATATATTTATTCATGAATAAGATGTATATTTACAAATGTATTGCATTAATAATTTAGTAAAAAGATGTACTACACATTCATGTATATGTATGAAAATATGTATTATTATTATTATTATTATTATTATTATTATTATTATTATTATTATTTGAAAAGGGAACAATACTCTAAAAATGATTTTTTAAATATATTTAATTAATTAATTAATAATTCCATTTAAATGTACTAAAGATAAATATTATATATCATAGGATATTATAAATAGTTTCAAGTGTAAATACAAAACAAGTGAAAAAAAAATGAGAAATAAATCCACGTTGAAAATATTATTCAATAAATAGTTAATAAATATTTTGAGTCAAATTCGAAGAACTAAAACATTATGTTGTGTGCATGCATATAAGAAATGAATAATTTTGAAAGTCATTGAGGATTTTTCTTGTTCCATAAATAAATCCCATCTTAGGGCACATTTTTTTTAAAGTACAACGTACGATCTGCATTAGTGGTACAAATGTGCCAATAGATTTACAATCTTACTAAAGTACAGTGCACTGAAATCTCTACACGACACCTCCAACTAGGTAAGTAAACCCCTGACTGAGGTAATATAAACCCCTGACTGAGGTAATATAAACCCCTTATTATAATAGTATAACAATATATTGGGATAGTATAAACCTCGTATTGGGTGTTGTAAGAATCCCCTATTGGGGTATTGAACTTGAGACCTCTAAATCTCAAAACCTCAAGGCACATTTTAATATATAGTATAGATTACGGATTTGAGATTGGTTGTCCAAATATATATTTTAAATTTATTTCAACGGTACCCAATTGTTCGCTATTTTTGCACTTTAGAACCTCTAAAAAATTAGCTCTATTGGTCCAAACTAGCCTAGTTTATTAGGTCATTTTTATTTTATATTTAATAAAATGAAGACAACTTAGTAATTTAATTAACATCCATTTTTACTTTTTTTTAATAAATAACAATCAAGTCTTGATCATTTGCAATTTAAAATATATTGTAAATATTGTATTCAAGTTCCTAAATTATTCAAAATTTTCAACACAAAACGTAGTACCTACCCATCACATACCCCATCCACAAAACTCGTAACTCAACCATATCCAACCAGGTACCAATTGTAAAAACCAAAGGAGAAATCCTTGGTTGCCAAGTCTGCTAATAAACAAACGAGAGTAATTTTTAATGCCAAGAAATCAACGTAGTCTCACATTTATTTTTCGGCATTAAGATAAGAGGGAAACCTCCATGGTAAATATGCATGGTTTTTGGGTTTCCCATTCATAAACATGCTAGGAAAACCTTCATGGTAATGATGGAAAATAAATCTGTATTTCGGCGATAACAAGGGATTACTCCTAGTATGCATGCTGGAAAACTAGCGTATCTCAAGCTGCAAAACAAATGCGTCTCACGCCGATTCTCTATTGTTAAACCCAGGAAATTCCTTTCTCTCCTAGCAAGAACCATGGGTTTCCTCTTATTTTTCACAATTAATGTGGGATGAGGATGAGATTGGAATGAAGGCAGGTTTTGGGATAGTGTAGGTGGGAATAGCTGCTAGCATTTGTGTTGGAAATTTGAATAATATAAGAACTTAAATGCAATATTTACTATAAATTTTAAATTACAAATTAGGATTTAATCTTGATTTATTAATAAAAAAATAAAAGTAGATGTTAAATTATTAAATTATTTTTATTTTATTAAATGAAAGATGAAAATGACCTAATAACCTATTATTAACCTACTATTGTAAGTTAACCAAGTCAATTTGGACCAATAAAACTAATTTTTTAAAGGTTGGAAGCTGTATTGTCACAAAAAAAAGGTTGGAGACCAAAGTGAAAATAATGAAATGTTGGGGACCAGTGGATCAATTTCCCTTTATTTTACTTCTAAATTTTGTGTTCTCAACTCTTTAATATACTCAATTCTATATTAGTTACTATTCTGTGTTAGATTTGAACACAACACTCTTTTATACTTTGATACCATACTGAACAACTTAATTTAAAATTTTAAATTCATAGATTAACTCTAATTTATTTTATTTATTGTTGTCTCAACGTTACTCTTATTAAATTTTCTCAATAAATAGAGTTTGTTAACAAGTAAATTATTAATTCGCTAACTTGCAAAGAAAGGTAGAGCCATTCGAGCAGACTAAATTGGACTATGTTATAGCCTTATAGGTACAAATATTTCATATAAACAACTTGTTAACATATCATATCATGAGATTGTAGAAGCCAATTTCTTGCGATAATTTGAACCCCAAAAAGAAAGTCTCCCACGTAGAAGGCCCAAATTAAAAGTTGCAAACCCTCATGTTCACCACAACTGTAGTTCTTCAAATCATCAAATCTTCCATTAATGTCGTTGTCTCTAGGGTTGCGTTGGCGTGAAGAAGATGGTGCCTCGTGAAGAAGATGATGGTTCAATTTAATCAGAGTGAAGACAACGACCTCAAACTCGACGCAATAATGGTGTCCTCAGGTGTGTTATTTCTAGTTAGCTTGAATATTTTGAGAACTCTTGTATGATTTTGTTTGCTTGTGCTGGGAATATGAGTTGAAATTGCAACATTTTACTTTCAAAATTGTAAAATTAAAAGCAATTTATATGAAATCGAAGTGTGGTGTAGAGATTTCATTTTATATTTTTTTAAGTACAACCTACAATCTTCGTACATCGAGCAGTATAAATGTGCATACAAATATATCGTACTGCTAAAATGCAACGCAATGAATCCTTACACCACACAACGGTGGAAAGACCACCTATTATCTACGTGAACCCTTAACTCAGGGTAGCACAAAACCTTATTGTAGTAGTATAACTCTCTACTGGCCATAGCAGCCAACTTGAACATTTTGAAAACTCTTATATGAATTTATTTTCCTGTGTTGGGAGCATGAGTTGAAATTGCAAAATTTTACTTCAAAATTGTAAAATTGAAAAAACTTGTACAAAATCAGAGTGTGGTATAGATATTTCATTTTACTTTTGCCTTTGAAGAACGACGTACAATCTACATCAAGTAGTACAAAGGCGCCTATAGATATATAGCCCTATTAAAGTGCAGCGCAATAAGGTTGGGGGCGAGATTAATGTAAAGATAGAGGACTAAATTTGTAATTTATCATTTATTTCTTTAAGTTGAAAGCGTAGTGTTGTGAAAATAATCGCAAGTGTACGATATCGGCACAAAAGTAGTAAAGTGGACTTTTTTAGAGTCCGGATTATCGATCCCACGAGGACTAATTTATTCTATATCAACTCAAACTAATCTTAACAAAAGCAAATAAAAATATAAAGAATTACAGATTGGTTTTTTAGCAAAAAAAGAAAGTACTTGGAAATAAATTGCAAAAATTATAAAGATTTGTTGAATTAATGGAGAGTGAAGTTGGGAATCCCGATTTATCTTTAGATCTCCTATTTGATTTCTCCTCTCAATTCCAGATCTCAAGTTGTGCTAGATCGAATTCACGAAGTTGATTTAATTTGCCTCTCTCGAGTTTAAATTAATCCTATTTAATTAAGTCTACTACCATATCTCTATGTATAGTCTGAGTAAGCCTCAATTAAATGCATTAACGTGCTTAGGAATTCATACATATCCATCTGTCACGTGGGATCTCAACAATTATAAAAGTCTATCTCTAGCTCTTATGTCAATTGCCGGATTTTACTACGTGGTCTAAATATTTAACTTACCTCTCGGTTTGTTAAAATTCACGAATCATTGATTTAGTGGCCAAGTAAATCATGCATTAAACATAGTAGTAGAATCAACACATAAAATAAAGGCACAAGAAATTGAGAGTTAAAATCAAATTATAGATTTAAATTATATCGTTCATCCCAACTAATGGATTAGTTGTTCATACTAAAAATCGAATAAATAACGAAAATAAAAGAGGTCATCACCGGTTTTTAGGCTACGAATCAATAATTGAAAGTAGATCTTGCACCAAGCATTAGCTCTCTTTTGAATCTCCTCCAAAAACCATGTGAATCCCCCGATTGCGGTGTGTTTTGTCTTCAATTAATCCTCCTAACAACTCTCCAAAAGCTCCCCAATTATGTCTCTCCAGCCTCTATTTATAGCCTCCATTAAGGCCTTAAAAGATGACCAAAGTCGTGTAGACAAATAAGGTAGAATCCAATTAGGAAACAAACTCCGGAAATTCGCGTGTTGCTGAAGACACTATCCTGCGGCCGCACACATCAACCTGCGGCTTCACAACCACCTTCTGCGGCCGCAGGTTCCCATGTTGCCGCAGGTCCTTTTTTGCCGCAAATTTAATCTGCGGCCTACAAAGGGTTTTGCCGGGTTTTTTCTCCATTATTGCGGGCGCAACTTATTGTTTTGCGGCGCAACTTGTTATACCATAAATAATTCACCCTTATTTGCAATATTTGATCCTCCAACTTTGGTTCCGTTCACATATTGATCCAAAACTCTTCGATTTCACGTAAATTCGCCATCTTCTCCTCCTTTATTGCACTGCACTCGATTCATGTTGGTTTTCTACATGAAAACAATTAAAATTAAAAACAATCAAACACAATAGAACACATTAAACACGATTAAAACTATAAAATAAACACCTTTAAAATACTTATCACGTAGTCCAATTTGAAGTCTTCATTCCGCATTCTCCTCTGTGTGCGAACCTATACAGGCATCCATTTTTTGATCAATTGCTACTGTCATCTTACTAGCTTTCTCGTTGAGACACAAAATTTATTTGAGATAAAACAGTCCGCACTTCTTCACTCATAATACCGTGATATTTATGTGGTAACATACTGTAGTTCCTGCAACTTTTTTAGTCTTATCGCTAGTTATAAAGAGAGAAGAAATGGTAGTAACTTTATTATATTATATAGGGATTTTGGCGCAAATAGTCCTAAAAAACTAGTCATATTGAAAATTTAGTCCCAAATAATAAAAGATAGCGCAAATGGCCCCAAAAAAAACTTTGGTGCGCAAATGGTCCATTTGGATGGAATCCGTCCGTTTAACCATTAGTTAAAGTTAACTGTTGAAAATTTGGATGCGCATTTGGTCCATTTCATTTGAAATAAATTGCACAAAAGGTCTTAACTTTAAATATTATTATAATTAAGTCCCAAAGTTTGAAAAATATATACTTTAGTCCCAAATTTAGTTAAATTGTATAATTTTATATTTTATTTTTTATATGGATGCTTATTTGGTCCATAATTAATTTTATTGAATTAATTTGATACCGGTTAAATAGTTTTTATCTAAAATTTTCAACGCAGTAGTATTTGTTCGTATTAATATAATATCACAAATTTCGAAAATTTTCTTTAGCATTAGAGACGTGAACATTTTGATTTTAACCAATAGCTAATAATAAATATAATTATTGTACCCATATAAAATTTTATTAGGAATATAAAATCAAATTGTGCGGGTCTCTAATGCTAAAGAAAATTTTCGAAAGTTGTGATACTATATTAATACGAACAAATGCTAATGAGTTGAAATTTCTTGACGAAAACCATTTAATTGGTATCAAATTAATTCAACAAAATTAATTACGAACCAAATAAGCACCCGTAAAAAAAATAAAATATAAAATTATACAATTTAACTAAATTTTGGACTAAAGTATACATATATTTTTCAAACTTTGGGACTTGATTGTAACAATATCTAAAGTTATGACTTTTTTTTTACAATTTATTTCAAGTGAAATGGACCAAATGCGTACCCAAGTTTTCAACAATTGACTTTGACTAAGTTAAATGGCCGGATTCCATTCAAATGGACCATTTGCACCAAGGTTTTTTTGGGACCATTTGTGCTACCTTTTATTATTTGGGACTAAATCTGCAATATGGGTAGTTTTTTGGGATTATTTGCGCTAAAATCCCTATTATATAGAAAGAAATCACCATCAAGTGTCTCATACAATATTTTGTGCTAAATATTCCAAGTTTAAATATTCACACTGCCTTCATGCCTCGTGAAAGAATTATCCATCCAATTCCAGCCACCTTCCTAAGCCTCGATTTTTATCACTTTACCGATTTCTCAGATGCGGCTATCTAGTGGTGTTGAGATGAGTAGGCGGTGGAACCCGGAGTAGCATACCCGCTATCGGCCTAGACAGAGCAGACCCGAGGGTCTTTCATGATTGGACCCGAGCCGGTCCGGGTCCAGTATCATGGGCCAATAGTATTAACCGCTGGCCCGTGATATTAAAAAAATTATATAATAAGAATCATGAGGAGATATATTGTCTCCTTAATCCCTCATATATGAATTGGCTGCAGCTTTGCAGCCTAAAATAGGCTATAAAGTTGCAGCCAATTTGACTTGAGGGGGTCTACATTAAATTTTTATTTTTTTATTTTTATTTTATCTTTATTATTATAATATTAAAATTCAAAAAATAAATATTAACAATTTAAATTTTAATTCATATGTGTCGGCCCGTCCGTCGACCCGTATGGGTTAACCCAAATGGGTCTACGGACGGGTCGGGTCACAACAAAAAAAAATACGGGTTGGGCCAACTCGACCCGCCAACCCATATGAGCGGGTCTATGAACCAAGCGGGTTGATCATGGGCCAATATTTAGTAGGCCGGCCCAGTCCAGCCCATTCGGATTGGCACCACTACTACTTTCCTTCTCACTTACATGAAACAAGGAAAAAGGTAGGATCATGAGTGGGAGTCTTCGATGCAAGGAAGTTGTCATAAGTCATAGTTACCTAGGTTATTAATTGTTTTTTGTTTCCTTAGTTAAAATTTAAGGTTAGACCCCAAATTCCAAATGGGAAAGCATAAGAAAAAGAATAATTCTCCAACAAAGAAGAAGCAAGAGAAATAGAATAGAAACTACGATGATTTACATCAACAACAACGAGAATACTGAAATAATTGCCATGGAAACAAGGTTGGAAAGACGATTTTTATAAAGGTGAATGGGATGTATCCAACTTCATATGCACCATATATATGTTCCTCATCTTCTGTATTTTTCAACGACCAAGAATAAAAGAAAGATACTCTTACCTTGTCCCAGGATGTGGGATGTCTGGCCTTCTAATGTAGCATTTCAAATTCAAAGTTATCAATGTTGATATCTCAAAAAAGGTTATTGAAGAAATGAAGAAGTTGAACAAGGAGAATAACTAGAATATGAGTTCCGAAAAAATGAGCTTACACATGGATTAGGTTTGCTTAATATGAAATTATATCAAGTTCATTGTCATTTGGTCAAGCTTATGTAGCACAATATTCTTAATGGATAAAATTTTAGAAGCGAACACTAAGTTCCATCAAGCAAGAGTAAACAAATAAGTTTTCAATCGATAAAATTTCTTAACTTTCATTTTCATCTTTATTTCAATTCTTTTATTTCGGCATTTCATCACATAGATAAAATCGTACTGCATTTCTTTTATTCATTAGCTGATCACCCTTCCATTGTATGTATATTCAAAGCATCTACTGTGTTTCGTTTCATTGCAATTCCCATTGCAATTTTGAGAACTTGGATCTTAATTTTAATGTTTCCAAAAATTTTCTTCATCTATGTATGTCATATTTTCATGGGACCAGTATTACGTCATTTTTTCACGGGACCGGTATTAAGTCTATACTTCGATACTACTCATTTTTTATTTGGTCTACTTCTTTAAATTTGTGATGTAAAGTTTGAAGATGGGTACTTTGACATAATAATAGACAAAGTAGCTTTGGATTTTGTAATGACTGCGAATTTTCATAAATAGAAATATTTAATTAAATAAATTTCAAAAATATGTCGTTACGACTCCACTTAAAGAATTTAATAGCGCATCCTCGTCTAATCGAATTTTATATTATTATATTTAATCATTATAAGAAAATAATGCGTAAAATTTATTTTTTTAAAATTTACATTTGAGGATGTAGACTTTCAAATTTGTTTATTTTAGTTCCCAAAATCTTAGTTTTTATTCATTAGAGCCCAATTTTTGCTTCCAGTTCAATTTAAAGCTCATTTATAATCCAATGTGAGTTAAGAGACAATCCAATCCTATTAGGAGCCCTTTTAAGACCCATTCATATTTCTTGCCCATCAAGAATGTTCTGACTAAGTTGTTTATCATAGTATTCCATTTAAACACTTTAGATGAGATTGTTTCAAACCTTAACCCCAACTTTATTCCCTATGCTTCACCATTATCATCTTCATTTCCCCGTTTTTAGTCCATCATCCATTGACATTTTAGAAGACAACACTAAGTTCCATCAAGCAAGAGTAAACAAATAAGTTTTCAATCGATAAAATTTCTTAACTTTCATTTTCATTTTTATTTCAATTCTTTTATTTCGGCATTTCATCACATAGATAAAATCGTACTGCATTTCTTTTATTCATTAGCTGATCACCCTTCCATTGTATGTATATTCAAAGCATCTACTGTGTTTCGTTTCATTGCAATTCCCATTGCAATTTTGAGAACTTGGATCTTAATTTTAATGTTTCCAAAAATTTTCTTCATCTATGTATGTCATATTTTCATGGGACCGGTATTACGTCATTTTTTCACGGGACCGGTATTAAGTCTATACTTCGATACTACTCATTTTTTATTTGGTCTACTTCTTTAAATTTGTGATGTAAAGTTTGAAGATGGGTACTTTGACATAATAATAGACAAAGTAGCTTTGGATTTTGTAATGACTGCGAATTTTCATAAATAGAAATATTTAATTAAATAAATTTCCAAAACATGTCGTTACGACTTCACTTAAATAATTTAATAGCGGATCCTCGTCTAATCGAATTTTATATTATTATATTTAATCATTATAAGAAAATAATTCGTAAAATTTATTTTCTTAAAATTTACATTTGAGGATGTAGACTTTCAAATTTGTTCATTTTAGTTCCAAAAATCTTAGTTTTTATTCATTGGAGCCTAATTTTAGCTTCCAGTTCAATTTATTCATCGGATTTTTATTTCCTTAGTTAAAATTTCAGGTCAAACCCCCACAATTCCAAATGGGAAAGAATAATAAGAAAGTGAACACTCAAGCTAGGAAGAAGCAAGAGAAAGAGAATAAAAACCAGGATGATTTGCATCGACCACAACGAAAATACTGGAATGACTATTATGGGAAACAAGGTCGAGAAGAAGATTTTTATAAAGATGAATGGGATGTGCCCCACTTTTTAGGCATCATAAGTTCCTTATCTTTGAACAACCAAGGACAGAAAAAGACACTGTTACCTTGGTCCCAGGATGTGGGATGTCTAGTCTTTCCATGAAATGGCATTCACTGGCGGATTGCAAATTCAAAGTTTTCAACATTGATATCTCAAAAAAGGTTATTGAGGAAATGAAGAAGTTGGACAAGGACAAAAACTGGAATATGAGTTGGGAAGAAATGAGCATGGACAAAATGGATAAGGTTTGTTTAATATGAAATTACATCAAGTTTGTTGTCACTTGGCCAAGCTTATGTAGCAGAATATTCTGAGAAATAATTTTGAGAACTTGGATCATATTTTCAACGCATCCAATAAATTTTGTCATTTATGTATGTGACTTTTTCATGGAGCTGGTATTAAGTCTATACTTGGGCACTATTCATCTATTAGTTGGTCCACTTTCTAACATTTGTGATTTTACAGTTTGAAGATGGGTACTTTGATGTAATAATAGACAAGGCAGCTTCGGATTTTATATTACCATTGAATCACCCTCAAACGTCATCGAAATTTCAGCAGCAAAGATTGAAATTTCTATCGAATTACTTGTCAGAGGTACCTAAATAATTTTCATTCCTATTTTAATTTCATCATTTGTTAACGAGTAATACACGATTGGCTTCCAAACTTAAAGTGTGGACTCCATGCGTTATCAGGTTCGAAGGCTTTTAAAAGTTGGCGGCACATTCATTTATTTTCTAGCACTTGAAGTTTGGGGGAACATGAAAACACATGTTTAGGTATAATGAATATTATAAACCATTTATTTATGACACATTGCAATTTAAGTTTTGGAATAATGAATATTGCCTAACATAATATTTTTACCTATTTATACTACATTATAGATTCAATGTTGGTTTATTTTCGTCGTGGATGGGATGTCATCATACACGTACCTGGCGACGGCAAACAACCAATTCAAAATGGTAAACTAAACATGGTAATGGTCTTTTTCATGAAAACGACTTCCCAAGGAGATCTTTCTATGGTAAAATGGGACATCCACATGGATTGTAATGTCGGTAAGGTAAGTTGTATGCGCATATTCTTTCCTTTTCCCAATGTCATCCCATTTTTTTACGTGCATATTCTACATGTGTATATATATATATATATATATATATATATATATATATATATATATATATATATTTCAAAAGCAATTTTATTATCGTTTTGAAAGCTTGATTTGATATGTTTCAGACGCTTAAATTGTTTCAAGTTGTTGAATTGGAAAACGAAAAGCGTGGATATCTTTCTATATATTCAGAAGAACATCCTAAAAGCAAATGGAATCACAATAGCAAATGGATTTCTAAAGGCCCCGAAAATATTTCTTCTCATCGAAGGCTTCACTTCAACTTGGGTGAATATGAGGGCCTCGGCAATGATATCAAGTATAATGCACTGCTATTCGACATTCATAAAGATGATGAATCCGAGTCTTGTAATTATTCAGTTCTTTGTGCTCCAGAGGTGAGTTATGTTTTACAAGTACTTATTCAATTTGCGAAAAGGGACTTAAAAACTTCGTACAAGCTTTATGCATTAAATATATCTTCCTTTCATTTGTAATATTCAAAGCTTCACTTCAATTTATTTATCATATCCTCATTTTAAAGTTTCAATGACATTCCTTTTGTAACATAAAATACTTCGCGAATGGCATGCATTATCAAGAGAAGACCAACTACGTTTTGTCCTAAAATTAAATACCACTCGTTTACTTATGGTACTTTTTCTCTCTTTGCTTACTTTTTCTAAAGAAATTGAAGCATTGTCATTTTTTTCATTTCTTTCTCTCTTTTTCTTTCCACCTTCTATTTTTTTTTGTCTTTTGAACTCAGATCTTTTCCGGGAAATGGTCCAATGATGAGATTAATTGGGAGGTGCAGCTTTATTTATTGTTATTTTTGTTGACACGGGATTCATGGAACTCTCTGTCAATAGATTGAATGATTTATTATGTATGTATGTATTTATTCGCATCTATGTATATATATATATTTTAGAAGGCTATCTGGAAATATTTCCCTTCCTTAAGCAAGTTGGCACCAAAGAAGAGGGAAGATGAAGTTGTAATTCGGTACGTATCAATCAATGATTTGTACCTTGTTTTGTGCATATGAAATGTTATTGTTCCCTAAATATGACAAACTTCTTAGTTTATTTTGGCTAATGCTTTAGCCTTTCTATGTAAAATACTAGCAATCTTTTGCAACAAGTTTACTAATTAATTCTTTGGAAACTTTTATTTAATTTTTAGGTGGTTTGGCGGCGCTAGTTTCAGCTGCTGTGTCGAAGTAGAAGACTTCCAGATTGTTGGGATAAAAGGTAGAAATCATGAGTTTGTTCCCCAAAAAAATCCAACCGGAAAGAATTTTGTCGGCAAAACAAATACAGAAGCTCAAGATCCTTCCTTGAATCAGAAAATGGGAGATGAAGAAACTCCTCCAAAGGAAACTAAAGATCCTAATATTTGGAGGTTTATCTCATCATAATCTTCACAATAAAAACATTCTTTAATATTACAGCTCTAGATTTTTTAATTAGTTTCTATTTTTTTCAGTAGCCGATTAACATATGAAGGTTCAGATCTCATAGGCGTACATCGTCGACCTCCAGATGAGTAAGTCCTTTCGTTTTGTGTCCCTATTTTCCATATTATATTGAATAGTTGTGTATTCTCATAAGTCATCTAAAATGATTTGCAGGAGGAAAGTTGTACATTAAAAATTTAAAAAGATGACAATCGGTAAAATTTCTTAAGTTTCATTTTCATCTTTATTTCAATTCTTTTATTTTGGCATTTCATCACATAGATAAAATTTTACTGCATTTCTTTTATTCATTAGCGCATCACCCTTCCATTGTAATTCCCATTGCAATTCCCATTGCAATTTTGAGAACTTGGATCTTAATTTTAATGTTTCCAATAAGTTTCTTCATCTATCTATGCCATATTTTCATGGGACCGGTATTAAGTCATTTTTTCACGGGACCGGTATTAAGTCTATACTTCGACACTACTCATTTTTTATTTGGTCTACTTCTTTAAATTTGTGATTTATAGTTTCAAGATGGGTACTCTTGATATAATAATAGACAAAGGAGCTTTGGATTTTGTAATGACTGCGAATTTTCATAAATAGAAATATTTAATTAAATAAATTTTCAAAACATGTCGTTACGACTTCACTTAAAGAATTTAATGGCGCATCCTCGTCTAATTGAATTTTATATTATTTATTATTATATTTAATCATTATAAGAAAATAATTTGAAAATTTTATTTTTTTAAAATGTACATTTGAGGATGTAGACTTTCAAATTCGTTCATTTTAGTTTCCAAAATCTTAGTTTTTATTCATTAGAGCCCAATTTTAGCTTCTTGTCCAATTTAAAGCTCATTTATAATCCAATGTGAGTTAAGAGACAATTCAATCCAATTACGAGGCCTTTTGAGACCCATTCATATTTCTTGCCAATCAACAATGTTCTAACTAAGTTGTTTACCCTAGTATTCCATTTAAACACTTTAGCTGAAATTGTTTCAAACCTTAACCCCAACTTCATTCCCTATGCTTCACCATTATCATCTTCATTTCCCCATTTTCAGTTCATCATCCATTGACATTTTGGAAGACAACACCAAGTTCCACCAAGCAAGAGTAAACAAATAAGTTTTCAATTGGTAAAATTTCTTAACTTTCGTTTTCATCTTTATTTCAATTCTTTTATTTTGACATTTCATCACATAGATAAATTTTACTGCATTTCTTTTATTCATTAGCGCATCACCCTTCCATTGTATGTATATTCAAAGCATCTACTGTGTTTCGTTTCATTGCAATTCCCATTGCAATTTTGAGAACTTGGATCTTAATTTTAATGTTTCCAATAACTTTCTCCATCTATGTATTTCATATTTTCATGGGACCAGTGTTAAGTCATTTTTTCACGGGACCAGTATTAAGTCTATACTTCGACACTACTCATTTTTTATTTGGTCTACTTCTTTAAATTTGTGATTTACAGTTTCAAGATGGGTACTTTGATATAATAATAGATAAAGTAGCTTTGGATTTTGTAACGAGTGCGAATTTTCATAAATAGAAATATTTAATTAAATAAATTTCCAAAACATGTCGTTACGACTTCACTTAAAGAATTTAATAGCGCATCCTCGTCTAATCGAATTTTATATTATTTATTATTATATTTAATTGTTATAAGAAAATAATTCGGTAAAATTTATTTTTAAAAATTTACATTTGAGGATGTAGACTTTCAAATTTGTTCATTTTAGTTCCCAAAATCTTAGTTTTTATTCATTAGAGCCCAATTTTAGCTTCCAGTCCAATTTAAAGCTCATTTATAATCCAATGTGAGTTAAGAGACAATCCAATCCAATCCAATTATGAGGACTTTTAAGACCCATTCATATTTCTTGCCAATCAAGAATGTTCTAACTAAGTTGTTTACCCTAGTATTCCATTTAAACACTTTAGCTGAGATTGTTTCAAACCTTAACCTCAACTTTATTCCCTATGCTTCACCATTATCATCTTCATTTCCCCATTTTCAGTCCATCATCCATTGACATTTTACAAGACAACACCAAGTTCTATCAAGCAAGAGTAAACAAATAAGTTTTCAATCGGTAAAATTTCGTAACTTTCATTTTCATCTTTATTTCAATTCTTTTATTTTGGCATTTCATCACATAGATAAAATTTTACTGCATTTCTTTTATTCATTAGCTCATCACCCTTCCATTGTATCTACTACGTTTTTTTTTTCATTGCGATTCCAATTACAACTAGCAGTAAGCCTTAGTCACACAACATCATAGTAGTACCAATAGCCCAGTAACACAGCAATGCAGTCACGGTACCACCACACTGCCACCATCATTCACAGCCACTTTCCACAGCCATCGCAACTAATCAGCAACAAAACACAACACACACACACACACATACAAACACACATCAGAATACATGCACAACTCACGATGCATCTCCAGCACACACACACTGCCACCATCATAACAACCACACACAAAACCTCCATCTTTATCTCACAATAACCTTTAAGAACTCAATAGAATCAAAAGAAAGAAATAGAGAAGAGAAAATTGGGATTTAAACAAGAAAGTTGCTATCTTGTTGTTCAACTTGACTCATCTGATTTCCTCCCTAATCTCTAACTAATTCCCTCAATTGAGACGTCGATCTCTGCTTGACCTTCGCTACCACTTGTACCACAGGTCGGCAGCAATGTCATGACATCACCGGCAAATTTTTTCCCCGGACTTCTCTCTCAGTCAAGCCTTTGTCAGAATGGGAATAGCCGATGTCAATTAGGGATTTAATCCCCAATTTGGTTTTTAATTTGGGGAATTTGCGAAATCAGCGCTTGAGCTTTTTAATTTGCTTTAAGTTAGTCTCTATAGTTTATTTAATTATAAAGTCATCAACTTTTAATTTTTATAATTTAACCCCTTAGTTATATTTGCAAATTAAGTCTCCAAATTTAATTATTTTATTTAAGTAAATCCTTAAGTTTATTTAATTCTAGGTCCATAACTTTTAATTCTTACAATTTGACCCCTAAATTTTTATTTCAATTTAAATACTTACATTTTTTCATTCTTATCTAAGTTAATCCCCAAACTTTATTTGCACCTAGGTCCTGCATTTTTTAAAAATCTTATAATTTAGTCCAAAATATTTTGAATTCAAATTTTATGGCATATTAAGCCCTCAAGCTATTAAATTCTTTCAAATCAACCCCCAAACTTTTATATTCTTTCAATTTTAATCCAAAAGTTCAATAATATTTATAAATACTTAATATTTAAGTTTATTAACGCAAATTAAACTTCTTATTGACTACATGGGGCATATGAGCAGTTACATACCTGATTTCTCGCCATGTATTAAGCTGAAAACTCAAGAAAAGTTTGAGGTAGACTCATTTTCTAAAAAATCTTTCAAAGTGCATGCATTTACAATTGGTATTTCTTATAATTACTTGCATATAAATGTTATATGACGACGTATTTCTGGGTGCTAATGACGACAGGCTTTAAGCCTACTTGCAATGTGTTTATTAGAGCTATGATGATAGGCTTTTTTTAGTCTTAATAAGTAATAACAATGTACTTTTAAATACTATGATAACGTGCACGATTTAGAGGGAATGATAAAAAAAAACCTATATTATATACTTGTTCGTATTTTTATGATGATGGATTATTATGTGCATTAAATTTGTAAGATATATTGGTTGTTGTGAGCGGGGTTTGTTGAGCATTCAAAATACTTTTGTTTTCTCTGTCAACTGACAAATTGTAGATTGAGGGGTGAGAGGCGTAGTGAGGCGTGGCGGCTACTTGGGGTTATTTAATAAATAATTTTCAATTCCATTGCTATTTTAAGTAATTTAAGTATGTTATTACTAATGTTTGAACTATCAAGTACTTTATTTTTGATGTTTTGGGTTGGTGGAGATCAAACAATTATAAGATACTCTAACGTATTTATGATTTTAAATAAATTTCACCATTTTAAATATTTGTTATTTTTTCACATTTATTATTATTATTATTGTTGTTGTTGTTGTTGTTGTTATTATTATTATTATTATTATTATTATTATTATTATTCTAAAAAAATTAGAAAGAACTAATATTCCAGGTTCTTAGAACTCGGGGCATTATAGCATCGTGGGACCCTCAAATGTCATTGAAAGTTCAAGAGCAAAGATTGAAATTTATAGCCAATTACTTGTCAAAGGTACCTAAATAACTTTCATGTTGGTTCCTACGACGTCGTAGTCCTCTTCAAGAAAAGTTTTTGCAGGTCATTAAATAATTAGTGAACGAATTGCTGTGGAAGGAAGGCAGAGATAGTGTAAAAGCAAGCCGTTCACTAATTATTTAATGACCAGAGGCCAGAGGATTTTAAAATAATTAGCAAAAAAATATAAAAAATAAAAACCAGGAAAGCGGAAAAAAATTAAAATTCCATCATATATAAAATTCCGCTTTCCTGGTTTTTATTTTTTATATATTTTTGCTTGTACTTTTTATAAAGAAAAGCAATATTACTTGATAGAAACTTATGTCATAATTGGTAAAACACTAGTTAATTTTGGTGAAGTCACGGGTTCGATTTTGCAAGGAATTAAATACCACACTAGCTAGGCACCAAGCTTAATTTGAGTACATTTTTTCACCCTCAAACGGATGGGCAATCGGAACGCATGATACAAACCCTAGAGGCTAGGATATGCTACAAGCATGTGTTCTCGAATTTCCATATAGTTGGAATCTCTCCGCTTATGGAATTTTCATACAATAGCTATCATTCCTCAATACAAATGCCTCCGTTTGAAGCTTTGTATGGGATTAAATCACGAACACCATTGTGTTGGGATGAACTAAGAGAGGGAAATTTGATAAAAGCTGAAATGACTCAAGAGATGATCTCTGCAATAGACAAAACTAAACGGGGATTGAAAGTTACACAAGATCGACAAAAGAGCTACGTCGATTGTTGATGACGACCTTTAGAGTTTGAGGTTGGTAATAAAGTGTTTATAAGAATTTCGCTAATTAAACGACTACTATGGTTTGGTAAATGCTAGAAGTTGACTCGTCGATGTATTGAACCTTACGAGATAGTCAAAAGGTTGGAGAGGTAGCTTACCGAATCAAGCTACGAATCATATGAACAAAATCATGATGTATTCCATGTCTTAGCATTGAGAAAATATATTCCATATTTTGTGCACTTACTTCCAGATCCTCCGGCGGATATTTATCTAGATGACTAGATCTCTCATATGAAGAAAGACTAGTAAAATTCATCGCTCGAGGGACAAGAAGACTTTGCAACAAAGAAGTTCCATCAGTCCGAGTACTATGGAAAAGCAAAGCGGTTGAAGAAGAACGAACCTGGGAATGGAAGATGAAATGAAAGCTCAATATCGAGGACGAAATTTATTTAAGGGGATAGATTGTAATGATCCGTTAACTTTTTTTTCGTGATAGAAAATTAGGTTAATAATTGACATTTTTATTTTTCCACATGAATAATTAAGTTAGTTAAATTTTATGTTTCAATTAATTTAATTGTGAATTTTTCTATGGACTTACTATCATATGGAAGTTTAGTGCATGGTATCATGATTCTAATTTATTATGTGATAATTCTTTGTTATATATCATATTTACTAACAAGTGGGAGTCCATTGGGCACTAGAATTGTTAGGGACGAAAGTTACCCTAGCTAGTGTCCACATTCAATGTATCCGATTTATGGTAAGAATCTATTCCATATAAACTTGATACAAGATAAGGTAAAATTATTTTTCTATATTTTGTATTTACCTTATTTTCTTATCCTACAACTAATAAGTTATTTTATTTCTTATAGGAGTTGGTGTTTTAAGGAAACTATGTTACTTGCATGACAAAACAACCAAGTACTATTAAAACACCACAAGGAGGATTATGAGAGCAAGTTTGGAGCCAAAATTCGTCCTCCACAATCTTGTGAAACGTGTCCCTCCTCTCCAACTTAGTTCATGACCTCTTCAAGTTGATTTCTTGATCCAAGTGCATGAACAACCCTTGATTAATCATAGATCGGGATTCAAATCTCCGGGAGGAGTCCATGCACTAATAGATCAACCCACAACGCGAGGAGATCAACATGGGAGGTAAGATCTGTTGCGGGATCGCGGTTACAACAAGCTACTGAAGAGAAACCAGAAGTTTGCTCGCATTACATGCTAGGAGAGAGTAACAGGGAGTGTTTCTCGTTATTATCCTTGATGTTGGTTAATTTATGCGTAAATTACCCTTTATCTTTGTTGTAAAGATTTAAACTGATTGTATTTAGTGAATTGGTTTTGCTCGTAAGCGACGAGCACGTAGTTTTTTCCCAGTTGGGTTTCCACGTTAAAAATTCTGTGTTCTTACTGTTTACTTTTTGCATTCTGTTAATTTTCGCAATCGCGACCCAGACACATCTGGTATACATAGACGCATCTAGGCTATAACGATTTACAGACGCATATTGTATTAAAGAGTAAACTGTCACATATTAAATCTGAGTAACGGAACATAACACAGACGTATCTGATAACTAAAATAAGATTTCTTAGATAACTATAAACTTTAATTTCATGACCCAACATGACAAGCGTCCTAAAGTGATTAACTTGGGAATGTTGAGGCACTAAGCAATAGTTTGATTATTAAACTACGAATAATTACGAAATTTAAGAAATTAATTCATAAACAATTAAATAAGTAGAATTCTCTACGTAAAAGAAAATATGAAAAATAAGCATTTGAAGGCAGTGCTTGTGTGTATAATTAAAACACGAATTTCTCGAGCAACATACGTAGTGGATTTCTACGTGTGCATGCATAGAAACCGATTTTCCCATGCATGCAAAAGTATCAAGAGCTAAATTTAATTAATCAACTTTGATTAGTTTATACAATTGAGATAAATTAATTGGTAGCGTAACATTTATCCGACAAACATATTGACTAAATTATGTGCCTACGTAGTGCAGTGAAAGATTTGAAATAAGTATCGTCATTACCATAATTTTTACTACAAGTTAAACAAGTTTTACACTCATTGACAGCAAGAAAGAGACAAGTGTGAAAAGATTGGACAAATCTCCCACCATTTTGCCACCCTAGGCCATCCCCAACACAAACAATTGGCAATTAGATTGAGGCAAAAATCGTAAATGCCACCAATAGTATCCTCTAAAACCACTAGCCTTCCACTTTATTTAAAAAGCTCTAAACCACTCTCGCACCTCACTTTTCTCTCAACTCAACCACTCAAAGCTCTCTCCTCTCTACACTCTCGGCAACCCACACTCCCAAGGAAGTCAAAAATTTTCTTCAAGCTTCATCTTCAATTCAAGTTCTTCTTCACTTTAACTCAAGGAACAAAGATAGGCGACTTAACCTGTGTGATAATAGTGGAATTTTCGAATTCTATGCCTCTTTTGGTTGGTAAATTCTTCGTCACCCCTCTCATCTTCTTCAATTTTTGAGTTTCTTGCATTACTTGTGGCATTATAAACCTGATTTGTTATTATTACTTTTTTTTAAAAAGTATGATAAACATGATTTAGTGTAAAACAAGTGATAAAAATTTTCATGCTTTATTTGGCCAAGGACCGTGGCTATGCTTGAGAAATGGAAGACTTGTTCTTGTTGTGCTATGAATTCAAAAGTGATACACTACCCAATCACGACTTAGATGATCTAAAATGGAAAGAAAATCGAAGCCAAAAAGTTGTGTTGATGAAATTAAAGAGGACCTAGAACCCGTGACCCTTGCTCCTTGCATGGCTAGGGTTTAGTGGGGTTTAGTTTTCATTTGATCTTGATTATTTGGTATGATGATCATCTACGTATGTGAAGTGTAATAGTATTTTCAAGTTTAATTATGGGATTAGATGGGTAGTTAATTAAAAGCCCTAAATTGTGCCTTTAATTGATTTTTGCATAAATTGAAATTGAAGACAATAAATAAATTTCAAGTTGCAAATAGATTGATTATTGAGATAATAACACAGCTATGTGAGCAAATTAAAAGTTGAAAGTGGGATTCTAAAGTAGCCCTGAACTCGTGACTTAGCTAGCATGCATGGCCTTGATTTAATTTCTTGTAGTTTATATTATAAAACTCGGGGTGGTGATCCTTCAAAATTAGGTTATCTAAGAGTGGAAATTGATTGAGGTTTAATGGCTACCATAAGTTGCATTGAACTTTAGCTTAATAAAGGAGCCAGGGATTTTATATAAGTACAGTGAATTAAAGTTAAATAAATTACCTAGCATAAGTTAAATTACTTATATAACTTGAATTAAGGGTTAGGCAACCAATTACAGCAATGCAATGAATTTTAATGGTTCGTGATGGACCTATACCTCTCGACGTTGCGGGGAAAAGAGAAAGGGTTGAGTTTAATGCACATTTTGATGAGTTAATAGCACCAAAACGATATTGTGAAGTGAAACTTAATCAATGGTAAATAAAAATGAGTTAGAAGTTTAATTTATTACTTAGTTGGACTTTGATTGCTTTCTATTTAAGTTCATCTTCAATTGTGGAGTTTCTAACACATATTGCTAAAATTCCATCACCCATGAGCAAGTGATTGAATTGTGATATGCCATATCGAGATACACGTCAATGTTCAGTGTGGTATATTACAAAGGGTAGAATCATTAATTACGTACATTCATCGTTTTACATACAAGCATTTAGAATTAATGATGACAGGGGCATGAGCATTCAAGCACTATAAACTCTCTCTCTCTTTCTCTCTCGGGAAGAAATTTTTTTTTTGCAAAAGATGCTTCGTTGGTTGCTTACTTTTCAAAAGAGCAAGTTAAGTTATGCTGAGATCAGATTTTGCATAGTTGGGGTGTTGCAATTAATCATGTTTGGTGAATATGGTGCACCATGATCATGATTATGTTTGGTTATTACTTATGCATTTATCAGATCTTGTGACTATCCGGCGGATATGTCACGAGTGACTACTTGGCAAGGAGGGTAGGTCACTACTATTTTTGGCCCCTAGCAAGCAACGCAATGAAATCATTTGGGCTTTATTGTAAGAAATGACAAGAATTTTTCAATAAATTTGGAAAGTATGGCAAGTAAAGCCAGGGGCGGAGCCACCATTAGACGAGTGCGGCCGGTTGACTGCACTCAACCTTTGAACAATTTCAGAAAATTATTAGAGCCAGCGTTTACCGCTGCGTTAAAACTTATACTCAATCGGCGTCGTTAGTGATAAAGATGAAAAGGAAATACCCGTGTATGTAAGATTTCTTTAATAAAAAGTTTGGGCTTATCTCAAAATATACCATTTAATCTTATATATAAGGAGATTTTTTTGATAAAAGATTTGGGCTTATCTCAAAATATACCATTTAATCTTAAAAAATAAATATATAGGGATTGGGTAGGAAATGAAATTTTATAATTAATTTTTTAATTCTAAAAATTAATAGTTTGAGCGGGAAAACGTGCTCATTTTATTAATATATAGATAGATTTTTAATATTTAAATAAGTATATGAAAAACTGGGACTGAAAGGCAAGAAATAGTTTGTGGCTAGGTGGGTGTTGGTGCAATTTGAAAGTTATATCATGTGGGGTTTGAATCTTGATTGTTTTCTTATTCCTCTATTATTTTTAACTTTTCTATTATTTTTCTAATCCAACTTTTTTGTTGCAAGTGGAGACTTATATCATGTGTTCGAATCTTGATTGTTGCCATATTCCTATATTATTTTTAACTTTTCTATTGTCGTTCTTATCCAACTTTTACTGTTATCGCTATTTTTTCTTCATTCAAATATTTTTTTTTTTAAAGGTAACAAGTATATTTTTTATTAGTCAGATTACATCCTAATTTCCACAAACAACAATTACCTAATCATTCCCAAATTTATTTATTCCCAATGCCATCCAAAATTGAACGGGGGAAACCAAAATTCAAAATCTAATTTACTTCAAATGTCCTAAATATTATTCCTTCTCATTTTTCCCGTTTATCAAATGGTAGAATCCACAACACAATTTTACAATCCGATTTCATCTCTGTTGCTATCTCTTGCATTATAACCATCAAGGTATCGATCGTTACTTTCACCCACTTTAATTACTTTCATTTTCAAACTTTTAATCGTTCACTACTTCACTCATTTCTCCGTTTGATTTCTCCGTGTGCTTAATTGTATATTTAATATCTAATATTATTTAGTTATCACTTAAGCTAATATATTATAATGTGTTTTTACTTTAACGTATGGCTGCACAAAAAAAATTGTGAAACTGCAAACCAAATTGAAAACATTGGTTTAGTTTCACGCAAAACCATTACTACAAAACGAGGAATAGGAGACACACTTTAGGCGACGGTTTTGTTTAAAACCGCTGCCTAAAGTATATATAGTGATATTTCTGTAATAAATTTGAATATTTTAAGTACTTTTAGGCGGCGGTCTACAAAGACCGCCACCTAAAGTCATTAGGAGGCGGTTTTATAACCGCCTCCTATAACAAATTAAATAAAATTCTATACTACTCCTAATTAAAGTCTTTAGGAGGCGGTTCTATAACCGCCTCCTATAACAAACTAAATTAAATTCTATACTTTAGGAGGCGGTCTATAAAGTCCTAAAACTTCAGGAGGCGGTAAGACCGCCTCCTAAAGTCTTTAAGAGGTGGTTTTATAACCGCCTCCTATAACAACTTTAGGAGGCGCTTTTAAAAAGCGCCTCCTAAAACAAACCCTAAAATTTCAAATATATTTGGCTTCTTCTTTCCATTTTCACGAGCCAACGATAGATCTATGAATTTCCTTATCTTCTGAAACGATTTTCGGCGATTCCACTTCCAAAAATTCCACAAATCTAGAGTTTGAAGCTTTGTTTCTTGCAAGGGTTGTAGTTGGGCTACTATTGGTGATATCAAAACAAGGTAATAATCTCAAAATAAGGTAGCAAACCCCAAATCTATTCAAATGCAATTAATTATTCTTTCCATTTTCATGAACCAGATCTAGATCTTGAAGCTTGAAGCCTTCTCCTCCAAAATGATTTTCGGCGATTCGACCTCCAAAAATCCACAGATCAGATCTAGCATTTGAAGCTTCGTTTCTTGCAAAGAGTGGATAAATTTGATGTGAAATTGAAATAGAATAGGGCCGAGATGCCAGATTATTTTATGAAATCAATGCTTAAGAATATTTGTACAATTTTTCCACCGAGAGTGAAAGGAAAATCTGAAAGGCAAGGGAGACTGAGAAAATCTGAAAGATGGAGATGGAATGCTCTAAGGATGAAAAAATGGAGCTTGAAATCGATTGAAAGGGAAAACAAAAAAAAAAGGAACTCACGTACACTTTAGGCGGCGGTTAAGTCAACCGCCGCATATTCAACTTTAGGAGGCGGTTTTTGAACCGCCTCTTAAACCCTTCCACTTCTTGCAGCTCCCTATTAAAAAGCGGTTCAAAAGCGCCTCCTAAAGCTCTCAATAATCTGTAAAGCCTTTTTTGTACTAGTGAACCACAATCATTTTTCAACTGAAACTAAACGAAACCATCTTAAAGTGGTTTGGTTTAGGTTTCAAATTTTCAAAAACCATTCAGACCGAACCAAACCACATTTCATTTTTTTTAATTTTTTAATTTTATTTCATTGCTCATTTTACATTTTTAAAAATTATAAGTTTATTTATTTCCAACCTAAGACCTAAGGCATATACTAAATCATTTATTCCTAACTTAAGACCTAAGTCATTTACTAAGTGATTTGTATTGTAAAAATTTTTTCATTTTTACCATTGTAGTTTGTTCAAAATTGAGATTGTTTACTTGTAGTGTTTATATGTGTACGGTTTATTGTACCTATGACATTTAGAATAATTCTAGAATCAGGTATAGTATTAGGTAAAGTTTTAGGTAAAGTAAAAAAGTGGACCAAATTACCCCCTAAATGTTTGTTTGGGGAGGGGTTAATTTGGTCCACTTTTTCACTTTACTTGAAAATGCAAATAAAATTCCAAAATAATTAGTTTTTTGAAAATAAATTAAAATAATTGCACTATTGCAAAAATAAAACTAAGTATCTTTTTTTAGTAATATCAATTTTAATTTTGTACCATGTTTTCTCCATTTTCAGAATCACTTTTTGTCCACCCAAATTCCAAGTATAAAGCCTGCAAATGAAGTCCCAAAATAATTAGTATTGTTGAAAAAACTAAAATAATGTGCACTTTTGAAAATTAAAATAATCTACCGCATTTCAGTAATGTTAATTAATATGCAGCATTGTTTTCTCTATTTTCAGAAGGGCTTTTCTGGCTACCCACAGTTCCAAATTTTAAAAATTTGCAAATAAAGTTGCAAAATAATTTGCATTGTTGAAACCAAATTAAAATAATTTTCACTATTCAAAAATAATAAAAAACTATTATTTTTCATTAATATTAAATAATTTGGAACCTTTTTTTTAGTTTTTTTTAAAATTTTAAATTTTGAATGGACAAAAATATCTTTCTTAAAATGGAGAAAATTATGCACAAATGAGTATTATGATGAACTTTGAAAAAAAAAATGAAGGTGGCAATGAAATTGCCCAAAAAAAAAAAAGTTCCTTTTGCACAATGATACCCAAAGGTAAGGATATTTTGTGATGACTACTCTTATTAATTTAGGTTGTTTAGTCTAAATTTCAAGGTGTTACGGTATCCGAATGCATAAATTAGTCGTGGTCAGTTGAATAAGCAATGTAGGCATGTAACTGTTACGAATCACGCATCCAAGTGGCCATTTTGAAACTAAGTGTTTAAGTATCCTAATTTTATTATGAGGCATTTTATAGCAAAATTATGTAGAGATCAATAAAGTCGAGTGTCACTCCCATTGACCATGAGAACGTCATATAAAAAAGAGTTCTTGCATCAGGCCTCACTGCAATTTTCTGCCCAAACTGTATTCTTTGCTTAATTTGGGTCCTTAATTAATCTATCATTTTTTCTCAATTGGTGATGATTCATAATTGATAAACTTGAGAGGAATGATTTTTCTCTCAATTGATAAGTACATCAATTAAGGAAGTATTATTAGAAAACAATAATTAAAAATATTGATGAATTGAAGACTCATATTTTCATGAATTGAGAATTAATTAAAAAAGATAGTCAACTGATGGTAATGTTTTCTGATAAAATTATTTAAATCATTTAATTTATTATATATTTTATAACATAATATAATATAATATAATAATAAAATATCTTGTAAGATCATAATAAATGTATTAATTTAAGAATAACATATCATGATATCTTTAAGGCTAGAGGTTGCAATGAAAGCGAAGTGAACATGGTTATTTCAACATTTAAACCAATTCATTAAAGGTAAATGGTAAAAAAAAAAAAAAAAGAAATGGCTTCAGCAACAAAAAAAAAAAAAAAGAGAGATTGAGATTAGCTATCATTAAAATGTCGGATAACATAATATAATAACATTATTTAAACGTACCCATTCGAGTTAATTGGTCATTAAAAATTAGTCATGGCAGCAATAATCTATAATAACATTTATGGTTACCATAATTCACTTGCAATTTGTAAAATGTAATTTTTTTAAGTTCATAGCCTCAATATTATTCTATAAGTTCATGGCCTCAATTTATAGTTACCAAATGCCATTTGCTATTACAATTTTTTTTTTTTTTGCAATCTTCTGTGCATCGCATGATGACAATACTAGTTATTTACTTAGAGAATAATATTTAACCCAATATTTATTTTAAGAAATCATTCTAGAAGTCATGTACAGTAAATATTGAACATTATGTGTTGACCTCTCTGTTTATTTTATCCCGCTTTTCTCCTTTCAGCCACTTGCACTATTTATTTATTTTTATTCTTCCTTATCATATTATCTTTTTGGACAATGTCTCTCTTAGAGATGCTCGAGCATATGTGACAAGAAGAATAACAATTCATCAAATTTTATCCATGCAACTTTGTCCAGTCATTAAATCCAAATAGCCTATCAATTATAATCAAATTGTCCAATTATTTCAAATTTGGACAAGGAAGTTATGTCATAAAAAATAAAGGCTTAGCTATCAATTGGTAAAGTACAGCCAAGGTTATGCATGAAATTATTGAATTAGTTTTCGACAGCTAATAACCGAGTCAAAACGCACTACTAACGGTAAACAGTGTTTTGCAGGTAGAATGTCAACATCAGCTATGGTGTTGAGTGCCCTGCATGAAAAATTTTATACTCATTTAGAGTGCATCAATTTTCTTACACAACTACAAAACATTCACCATGAACACATGTCTCCAAATACACAATTTAAAGCATATAAATTTATTGTAAAAACATGTAAACATATAAGTAAACCTTCATAACTAACTAACATTTAAAATATATCATTTAACATTTAATACTCACTTAATAGGTTATTTCATTCCTGTGGGTTTAGTTCACCCTTTAGGTACTCATAAACACTGCGGGGCTAACTCCTATCCGATCCTTAATTTCCTTCTGTGGTGCATTCACACACATGATCAGATTTAACTTTCATGAGCATGCAACATATAATGACCACCATGCTTATCTTTAAACTTGAGCAATAGTCATCATCTTATCATCTCATAAGTTAAGGATTTCACATTCACCATTTATCATTTTCAATATATCTCAATATTTTCATTATCATTGATCATATGTAGCGCTACATTTTCATATCGTGGTCGCATTACATTTCACTTTCATTTCTTTTCCCCATATCGACATAACTCATCGAGATATCTCATTATCAATCCTCTTGTAGGATTACACAATATAGTTATGTTCTATATACTCTTCAAGAGCATATGCCTCCGCTATTAAGACCATCTTTTATAATTTGCTTTGATATATATGTTTGGGGAAATATCAACGCTCAAGCGCTAACTTATCAAAGCATCGTAGCTCATATATGATTGTTCATAGCCTTTCATGCATCTTTGAACTTCAAGTTCAGATTTCACCCTGAGGATATAACATGATGCATTAGTTTCAACCTTAATACTCCCTCATGCTGAGAAAATTTAGAACACCAAAACTCATACAATGCAGATGATTTAATCATATATGTTCTCACTCATTCACCTTTAATATCTAATTTAGACCGCTTGTATTCTATTCTCGATATCGCAATTTATTTGAGGACTTTAAATAATTTGCCATATAATATCCCACTTGTATGCAGATACTCAAATCCTTCAGTGATTTATTCAATCATTGGGATATACATTTACTAGCTTTATCATTAAACTGAAATCATGCTCATATCACGAGCAAATATTTCAGAATTTCAAATTACTTAATCATATACACAATCATGTGACTATCTAGTGGATCCATATCATAATATCTAGTAGTCCACATGGAGGATGAGGGCCCATACTTCTCATCCTTTATTCCGTATATATTTGGGATTTATTCCCATTATCACAAGAATGATTTCATCATTTATCGAGAACAATCATTGAAGAATTCCTTTAATTCTTCACTTGAAATATTGATTTCAATAATTATTTAAACCGGGATGGTCATCTGCAGATTACAAACGAGTATTATTGAAACTTCTAGCTCAAGAAATTCTTATATCGATTTCACTAAGTATCCTGTGATAAAGTGCTCAACATGATTTATCATAGAAATAATTCACCGACATATTCCATCATCTTTGGTGATATTATTGTCTACCACTATTCAAACACGGAGTTACAGCTCATACATGCATCACATCCGCTATTATTTAATTCCGAAATCGTAGCTCTTACGCTCATATTATTTATTTAAAATCGTAGTCTTATTTCATAACGCTACAGATTATTCTATAAATAAATCATCAAAATTATTGCAAAATTCATCCTAACAAGGGTCTATACATTATAATGGATCATATGCTCTCAAATCTTCGAAAATACTATCCATCACTACCGATTAAAATCTTAAAAGGATTTATCGATGTAGGTCGGAAAGATTAAGGATGCTAATGAATATGGTATCCTACAAGATATCCGATACTTGATTGAAGCAAAGCGTTCGATTATCCTGGTGAGGTTTCAATTCCTCTAAATACATGCCTGGTATGGGTAAAAGTAGTTTTTTCAAAGAAACGGAGAGCAAAAGATTAGGGAGGATGCTACAAGTGTGCTCGCGGGACATTATGCGACACTCGATGTAAATCTGCGGGGGTACTTGTCCGTAAATCGAGAAGATAAAATAACATTCATTAAGGATGGATTGAGAAAGGAGCCTTGGATGATATTCAACAAAGCTCTTGAGACACATCCTAGTGGACACGCATAAGCGTGAGCTAATGGCCTTATGGGCCAAATTCAAAGATCAACAAACGTGATACATGCTTTTAAAACTTACTTTAGAAGATCCTGCTTTGTAAATTTAGTAGAAAATTTAGTATAATGATTTTTCCATATTTATAAGAAAGCTCGTGTAATAATGAAGATCAATGTTTTTCTTGTAATTGTAAATATTGTTTTTCAATTTTAAGATATATATATGTATATATATACATATTTTTCAATCACCGACATGTATATGTGCTATTTCACTAAAATTTTTCTACCATTTTCTTTCATATTTGTCAAAAAAGTAAATAGTGCACTCAATTATTGGTTTGAAAATTTTTCTTTAAATAGAGGGTTTCATATATCTCTTATGTTCATACATTAAAAGTATAGTGTAAAAGAGAGATAGGAGTAGAGATGGATATGGAGATTTTAGAATCATCTCATACAAACCTCTTTACTCGCCAGATTAAAACCGTATGTATTCTGGTGGATCTAACTGCAGGCCATATCCAATATGTGGATATGGCAAACCAACTCAGAAAAAGAGTTAGGGGAGACAAGAAATCAATATACTATAATGAGGAACCAACAACAAACTTTAGCTAGACTTATAATGGTCACGCGACAATCATGGGGAATAAGAGTTTCGAGTGTAATACCTTTCCATCTAGTTGGACCAATACTCAATTGGAGCCGCTCTACCACGGGTCCAAGCAGGTTGGTGTTACAAAGTCGTTTAATCCATCCACAATCGCATGATGTATATGAGATGAATAATAGTGATGCTTTCATTGTCCTTCCGCGCGGCTACAACACAATCGAGGAAATATTCAATATAGCCTCGCTGACACAAATGGAATCTTCATGCCAAACCAATAGGCTTGTTGAATATTAATAATTTTGATGGGTGGCCAGCGCTTTGCATCAGTATGTAAATAATAAGCTATCTCTCATTCAAATAAAAATACTTATCTCTCATGGTAATGGTTGATTTGAACTACTCATCAAATTTCATGCATATGTTCAAGAATCAGGAAGCCTGTGTCCACAATACGTGCATCATCGTGTCAAGCTAAAAGAAATTCTGGATCCTTTAATGCTATAAGCTATGGCACACCCACAAGACCAAACATTATCAAGTTTCTAACTACGCCCCCAAATCCACTTTTTACACCCCTTACTTCATACACCCTTGACCTAATTGACTCAATCACAATTTACTCAACACACCCCTATTTCCATTATCACCCGCCACTCAACACACCCCCTTCATACATCCCTTGAGAAAAATTCGGCCTCCATTAATGGATGCCAAAAGCTTGGCGAAGAAGAAAATAACGAAAAAAAGCCACCATTATTGTCTCAGCCAAGGAAGAAGAGAAGAAAGCAAAAAAAAAAAAAAAAAATCGGCTGAAAAAGAGAGAGTTCGATGATTCAACAGGAGGAAAAAATTGCAGAATGGATCGAATCGAATGTTGATCTTCAAAGTATGATTCAACAGCATATTAAGTCTATGCCACCCTCTTCCGTCATATTTGTTTTTTTTTTCTTTTACTAATTCAAACATCAATTTCGACCCAAATTGGTCGAAATGTAAGCATGAATTTCGACCCCTTTGGGTCGAAATTCATGCTTGAAATTCAACCAGTATTGGTCGAATTTCAAGCATGAATTTCGACCCCTTGGGTCGAAATTCATGCTTGAATTTCGACCCGTTTGGGTCGAAACTTCGTATTTTGCGCGGAATTTATTTTTATTTTTTTACCTTCTTCTTCTTCTTCCTCCTTAGTTAACCAAGCTTTTGAGGCTTCCATGGTAGCCGATTTTTTTTTTTTCTTTTTCTGTCTTCTTCTTCATTGGCTTGGCTGCCATTAATGGTAGCCAAGCTTTCTGCGTTTCTTCTTTTTTGTTTTTTTGCCTTCTTTTGTTGTTGTTTTAGGTGTAGGGTGTGTAGAGTAAATAAAAAATAAAAGGGGGGATAAATAGGTAATTTTAGTGTAATGTTTTAAATTTTAAGTAGAGGGGGTGTAAAGAGTGAAAAGGGTGGTGTGTTTAGCTGCACCCATATTTTTATTGCAATCAAAAAATTATTGCTAGTATTAGCCTTTTGCAATAATACTATGTAGCAATATATATTAAAATAGAAGAAAATGTCGAATTCCAGTCAACTTAGAGTAGGTATGATAATCCTGTGGCATATCAAAGTAGTCATGAAGTTAAGATTTTGAGGCAATAGCATGAATAGAAAAAATGAGGGCTTTAATAGCATGAACAGCAAAAAAAATTCCATTTATCAAGAATAGCAAGTTTTAAAAATTGCCATGACAAAAGTGTCCATCTATTTCCGATTATCTTCTCCGGAAAAATAGAAAATTCCTATCATTTTCTCTGGCAAAATGGAAAATTTCGGTCATGTTCTCCGGTGAAGCCCCCCTTATCTTCTCCGGCCAAACTTTCAATTTTCCGATCATCCATGCCCAATTTCTTCCACCAGCAATTCTCCTCCATTGCCGGCCAAATCTCAATCATCCAAAATCTCCGGACTGCAAATCAATGCCCCATCCACCAAATTTGAACATCTTTCAATTTCCTTTAATTTTTCTTCAAATCATGTTTCCATCATCGGCGAATCAAACCAAATCTGGAGAAGAAACCAGATTTGTCATCGATGGAAAACTAAAAAGGCACAAGGTAAAGTTGTTTAAGACTTTTGATTAATTTTCTTCTCGTTTCTGATAGGTACGAAGAATCTAGAGGTGGCAGTTATAGTTGAGCCCTCATTGTCATCGCGGTCGCCTTCTCCGTCTCCATCTCTATAGTCCATCCCCGAGGGTTCCAACTCTACTAGTGTCGAATTCCGGCAAGTCGCTATAGAGATTAGAACAATGTTTAAATATCCTATTCTATTTCTAATTAACAAATCATAACTTCACTCTTGCTTAATTTTTTCATGTAGAGCTAAAAATGTTCTTACCCATATTGTCCTCCCTCTGTTGGTACTAATTGGAGACGATGGCGAGCGACGGAAAAAGTGCAATAGCGGAGATAGTCGGACAGGAAGTTTAAAGAGTAGGTGGGTGGAGAAGAAGAGAGGGACCATAGAGAACCACCATTGATGGCCATGGACGGTTCCATGGATGGAGCTTAGCAACCAAATTTCGGAGGGGGTGTTGGGGGGATGGGGGTCAACTGGTCAACCAAATTGTCAATTGGTAGAGGGCTATTTTGGTCCTAGTGAGTTAATTATTGTTAATATTGCAAATGCAATTTTACTATATCAATATAGTATTTATGTAATTAAATCTTCAGGGTTCGTGTTGTGTGTTAACGATGAATTGTAAAGCTGCCATTGAATCAACTTCTAGCCATATATAAGAAAAATTGAGCTCAGAGCATTGGGGAGATTCCAGAAAGTACAGCATTGAACTCAGCTTCAATAATCGTTTTAGCACCACAAAATTCACCCCACTAGAATTTCAGATGACACATCTCCCCGAAGCAAGATCATCTTGTTTGAGTGCCCCATCAGTATTGAGTTTCACCAATCCACTAAGGGTGATGAAGGAAAAATATAACTCAAATTAGGAATTTTTAGATTATGATTTTATTTTGTATTAATTATTTACGATTTTATTTACCTTAAAATATCCATGATGCAATTAGGGTATATTTGTCTTGTTCCCCATGGTAGTAGTTATTTAAATAGGCATTATATTTCTATTATTCTAGGATCAATTATAAATAAAAGAGAGTCTTTTATTAAAATTGAACTCGTGTATGTTCTTGTGTTCTTGATGTAGATGTAGAGTAGTGCTGCATCAAAAGGGGTTTTGGCCAAAGCATAGGGACAATTATGGTTTTGGTCAATCAAAAATTCAGCTCTTTTAATGACTCCAGAGGATTGTATCATCTGGTTTTGGTATTTTTCTTGGTTCCCCTCATACCAAAGCAACCAATGTATAGTTTCATGATCAGTATTATCTCTCCAAAGAAATGAGTTAAAAAAAACCTTGTAATATAATTAGTCAAAACTTGCTTAGGAGGATCAAGAGCTTGAAGTAGATGCAAAGGCATGGTATTGAGAACTTGTTTGATGAGGACAATTCTTCCCCCCTGCAGATTAAATGATTGTGTTCCCATCCAATAAGCTTCTTTCGAAACTTAATCACAAGATCTTCGTAGAGACAGATTCTCTCTTATGCCAAATAATAAACACAAGAATTCCCAGGTAGGTCATAGGCAATGGTTGAAAGGAGAAACCAATAGATTGACTTGATGCTTTGCTATACTTATCAAGAAATTTCATTGAGAGTAGTAGCATCATTAGATTTTTTGCCCATTAGAGAAGATGATGATGTCATCGGCAAAAGATAAATGGGACACAAGAGTACGTATTTCCTCCATGTCTGAACTGTGTACTCCTGTGAGAAATAAAAAGATGATCCAAGCCTCTAATAGCCTGCTAGCGAATCGTTTTTAAATGTTTTAAACACTTTTTATCTATTTTTATCCGTTTTTTCTTTACACTAAATCAATCACATCCACATATCTCATAATATCCACAAATCTCAACCACTCACCTCCACTCATTCTCTCTCTTCTTTTACATAAAAAATCCTCAAAAATTTTTATAAACTACTCCCTATCACCCTATAAGTATAGTAAAGCATCAGCCATGATAATAAATAAGGATGGGGAGATTGGATCACCCTGCCTAGTTGATTTTGTGCAATCACTGAGAATTAAACCCAAACTTTTCCATGACCTGAAAAAGGAAATGCCAACTAACACGGTCATATACACCTTTTCCGTGTCGAGCTTAAAGAGACTATTTTCGCCCCTAACCTTTCTGTTGATATTTATTTTTATTCAATTAAATAAAAAGGACAATTTTGTCAATTGATGTTTATCTGTTGCCAATAAAAAAAGACTAAAGACTGAGTCCTTATCTTGCAATTTTTTTGACTTAACAAAAAAGAAAAATTATATTCACATGTTACATAGGCCATAATCCACACATTTTCTCACATAAATATCTCACGCTAAACCCCAAAAATTCCAAACTCAAACCTAGGTGAATAGTTCCAACCATCTCAATATGAGCCTCACGAATTAGTCTCTATATGTTGACCTCAATTTTGAACTTTAACACTTTCATTTAGCATGTTTTGAATTTATTGGTATATGAATAAAATAAGGTTATTTGACATTATAAAAAATTATATAACTATGAAATATTATCAAAATACCAAACAAAAACGAAGTACTTAGAATATATATATATATATATATATATATCTATATGAAGACTTTAGCGATGCCCCCTCAACTTCATCCGGCAGGCTGCGCCCTTGATTGATGGTGGCTTTACTTGGATTTTAGGCCTCCATTGTAAAAAAAAATCTCCTGCCAACAGGGGCGAAAGAGCAAGTGAGTTTAATATCTTTGTGGGACATGGGAGGATTTGACAACATTTATAACTTGTTGGTTTCTCTCGTTTTTCGATTCTTCTTTAACTACAATATCTTTGAAGCGGTTGTCACGAGATCTTTCAAATCTTCCAATAGTGCCTTGGACATTTGGAGCATTGATACAATAATAATTTGATAGACACGAATGCTTTGCAAAATTGATGAGTGAAGATATTAGATTGCAGTTCATACTCCCTCCGTCCCAGACACCCACCATTTTTCACACATATTAAGAAAATATCTTAAATATTCTTGGAATTATAAGATATTCATATATTCTTTCAATTTTATCCCTATATTGAATGGTCAAAAAATAGTGTGAATATATTTAAATATCTTGGGAGATGAAATATCTATCTTGATGTTTAGTATTCCAATTATCTTAAATAGGGATATTTTAGTACATGACAAATAAATTATAAATTCAATAAGGAAATTGGATTATAATTTGGAACAGACAAAATAGGAATACTTGCATCTTAGTGGGACGGAGAGTATATTAAACTTAAATTGCCACACATGCATGGATTCGATCTTCTTTTATTGCCAAGTTTGTCAAATAAATACCAATTGACTGAATGAGTACTTTTTCTAGTTAAATAAAATAATGAAAATAAACTAATTTGATGAGATAAATAAATTTAATGAGGATGAACAGAATTTTAGTTTTCGGATAACAACGTTTATAATTTCCGAATGGTTAGAAACCTGTACTTTCAAAAACCAAAAAATAAAGGATGAAATTACAAATGAAGTGAAATGTTGGGGACTAATCGCATAATTTACTTAAACGTTAATAATTTTTAACTTTTAACTTCTCTTTTTAATACAATCCCTCTGCCCCAATTATATAGATAATTGTGATAGTTGGGAAAGTAAAAATTTGTTTTGGTAAAACGAATAAAAAAGTATTTCTTAATATAGAAACAAGATTATATAATTAAGACATTCGAAAAGAAAACAATCCTATATTTGGGACATATATGCTAGCCCAATAGATTTTGAATTGAAAATTTGAATCATGTGAGATCGCGAAACTTGTGAGTACCGGTTGTGGGCTGGGTAAATATGACCGCAACTTGGGGGTCAATTATTATTATTATTATTATTTTTAATCCCATTAAAGTTAAAGATTACACACCTCACATCAAATTATCTCTAATAACTTGACAAGTGGTGTGCACCAACGATGGATAACAACTACGTGCCGAATCCATCGCTAAGGCAAACTGTAACTGCATGATTTTACCTTAATTTAAATAATAAGAAACTATTTTGCGAAAAATTTGATAGAGTTTCCTCTGTATTTTGAACATATCCGTCCTGTAAGCGATTTATTCCAAGCTCCAGACATTCAACCTAACATTACACAAACCTCCTTTCAAATAAAAGAATGTTGAAACCTTTAAAAACAATCTCAACCACAATAATTCAATATCAGTGTCACTTTCCAAAACTCGAATGAGAACGATGTCAAAAAGAATTAATGAATAACTAATGAACAAACCAATAAATCTGCTCTTAAAAACCTTTTCTCAAACGAATGCAAAGTCTCAACTAAATATTAATGAATGAATAAATAAATAAATGAACCTCCTAACTAAATGGAAAAGTAATGGTGGTGGTGGTCAACAAGCGATCCAAGCTCACGCTCAACTGCTTCCTGAAAAAAAAAATATTAGGAAAATATGTGAGTTTTGTAACCCAGTGATTGGATGAGTTCACAAATATTTGTAGTTTTCCATCTAAAATATCTTCATAAAAATCTCTTTATATCCAAACACATAAATAGCATAAATAATTGAAAGCCATCGAGGTAATACTAATAACTGAAATTGTTCTAACTGAACAAACACTGATTATACCGTTTCAAACGGATTTTGCTTTCTAAAACTGAATTTTGTAACTAAAAATAATTTACTGAAAAATAACATCAAAAGTACCAACGAGCAACAACACACTTGTGTAGAGCATTCTCCATACACATGGTGTGTGTCTCAAAAGTTGATTCTGTCTGAATATCTGGTCATACGCAGAGCAAGCCGCAAAGGCTAAGCACCCCCTACACGGCCCAAAGCCTATGTGTGTACAAAAGTGGATCCCAAAAACCTCTGTAATTCTGGTCATACACTGTGGAACACATCACAATAGTGCAGAGCGAGTAAATCTAACAAGGTACTCTGTGATGGTTTTGAAAGAATTTTCATATAATCTTTTTGAAAAGGAAACGCTACTAATAAAATTCATGACTTGTTGAACATTCATTTACAATAACATATCATGATAATAATTTTTAAAACATATTGGAATTTAAAGTGCGCTATTTCATAAAAAATATAGTTTTTTTCCCACTCACAGAATTACGAATTGCTTCTAATTTGGTTGGTAGGCTTCCCCAATATTCTCGTCAGCACCTGAGAAATAACACTAGTATTCTAATCAAAATCTATATACATGAATTTTCAACCAATTGCCTACCCACATTCAAAACCAAGCTTTGACTTTTCTAACATTTTCTAATTCTATTGCTTTATTCCACTTCTTTCATTGATTTTACCATATTTTATACCATTGGAACCAGTCAATCGAATCACAAAATAAATTCCCAAATTTTCAGCATCGAGGTAATGTAAGTTTCAATCCACTTCATCGCCCACTACTCAATTACCATCAATTCCACTTCAAAATATTTAATTAGGGTCAAATAATATCTTAATAATGCCTAATTAACCCAAATCTATGATAAATTTCGAATCCCCAATGTCTATTGGTAAACCCTAAAATTGCTTTCACTATTTACCTCGAATTCCATAAAATAAAACTGAAGAAATACGCTTACCACGCGAAACCACGACAGACCCAAGCTTCCTCTTTCCTTTTTTTTTCCTTTTCGTTTTCTTTTTCTCATTCTTTTTCTCTTTTCCTTCCTCCTCACGCGTGGCTCGGCTTTGGTTTTTGGTTGCTGCTGACTTTTCACGCATACATGCCAATTGTTTCCTATATATATATATATATATATATATATATATATATATATATATAATATAATTGCAACCTAGGTCCCCTTCCTTTAATTAAAAAATTTAAGTTGATCCTTTGACCCTTAATTGCATCAATAACCCAAAACCTTCCAATTAAATCAATTAAATCTATAGATTTTCAATAGACCAAATGAAATCCCTTCAATAATTTGACTTTGACCCACAATTAACGGCTCTAACCAAGTAGTAGCTGAAATTTAAATAAACGAAAATTCGGGCCGTAACAACCTTACCTCCTTAAAAAGAATTTCGTCCTCGAAATTTAGCCAGCTACTGTCTGAAGAGGTGAGGATACATAGCTCGCATTTTCTCCACGTTCTCCCAAGTAGTTTCTTCCACTGGATGATTCTTCCACAACACTTGAACTAGATTGGCAACCACCTTATTGTTTTTGATCTGTTGTCTTCTGCCAAGTATTCTATCAGGTTCCTCATCGTATGTCAAATTCTCTCTCACTTCAGTTAGTTGTGCCTCTAGGATATGAGATGGGTCCGAAATGTACTTGCGAAGCATGGAAACATGAAAGACATCATGAATCCTAGATAGCTCACTTCGTAGGGCTAAGCGATAAGAGACTGGGTAAATCTCCTCAATTATCTCATAAGACCCTATATAACGTGGACTTAACTTTCCTCGTCTACCAAATCTCAAAACGCCTTTCCATGGAGATAGACGCAGAAATACCTTATCCCCAACCATGAATTTAAGATCTCTTCTGCGTTTATCTGCATAACTCTTCTGTCTGTCCTGAGCTGCTTTCAACCTTTCTCTGATTATGGCTACATTCTCTGAAGTGAGTTGAACCAACTCAGGCCCCATTAACTCTCGTTCCCCTACTTCATTCCAACAAACTGGAGTTCTACATTTTCTGCCATATAAGGCTTGAAAAGGAGCCATTCCTATGTTTGGAATAGTAGCTGTTATCGTAGGCAAACTCCATCAATGCTAAGTGATTATCCTAACTTCCTTTAAATTCAAGGGCGCAAGCTCGAAGCATATCTTCTAAAGTTTGTATAGTTCGTTCTGATTGCCCATCTGTTTGCAGGTAAAATGCGGTACTGAGGTATTGTTTAGTGCCTAGAGCATTCTGTAGTTTTGGCCAAAACATAGATGTGAACCTGGAATCTCTATCCGAGATGATAGACACTGGAACTCCATATAAACAAACTATCTCATCCACATATAACTTAGTTAACTTATTTAAAGGGCCAGTCTCCTTAATTGGAAGAAATCTGGCAGCCTTCATCAATCAGTCAATAATCACCCAGACCCCATCATTCCCACACTGAGTATGAGGAAGACTAAATAAGAAGTCCATAGTGATATGTTTCCATTTCCACTCGGGAATAGGCAGGGACTGTAGTAGTCCAGTTATTTTTTGACGATTTGGTTTTACCTGTTGACAAATCAAACATCTTGATACCAACTTTGCTATCTCTTTCTTCATGCCTAACCACCAGTAATGATCTTTCAATGTGTGGTACATCTTAGTACTGCCTGGGTGCATAGTATAAGCTGAACTGTGCGCTTCATCTAAAATCTCCCTCTTCAATTCTTCCATGTTAGGCACACATAATTTGTTCCCCCATAACTAAAGCACTATCATCTGCGATTGCATAATGTTTTCGTAATCCGAGGTCAACCTCCTCCTTCAATCTCTTAAGCGAAAAATCCCGAATAAAGTTATCTAGTGTCTATTTAAATCATAGTCAGGTTTATTATAATTTGGTTGGTTTCGAATAAATAGAGTTTTATCGAAATTGCAATTTATGTGTGTTCTTTGTTTCCTGATGTAGAGTTGTGCTACATCAGATTGGTATCAAAGTTAGAGAATCTCGTGGGGGATTGTTGTGGGCCAAGATGAGGAGGGGTCATGATGGCTATTTTAAAGACGAATTTACACAAATTCGTTTGCCGGTAAAGGTGTTGGCGAAAAAAATTGCTGAATTGACTGAACTTTTCGGCTCTGTTCTAGAGCCGCGATGTGGTGATCGTGATGTGAGTGTTACGAGGGCGAAATTGTCATCGTAATGCGACTAACCACGAATCTTCTAGTAGGTAGTCTAGATGAAGAATCTGGGGATTCAGAGTCTACCGACAACCAAGAGGGTACCGTTGGTTTTGGGATTGGTGAGCTAGCATCGCTAGAGCAGAGAAATCAGTTGTCAATCCTGTAGTTGTTGATACATACGGCCGGAGGTTGCTGTTGTTCAACAAATAGATGCTGGAATTAAGAAGGTGGAGATTCCGATTGATGGGAATGTGAAGCCACTAGGTGCTTCTAATAAAACAACCCTTGAAGCTTGAAATTTATTGCATGAAGATGTGTTTCCAAGAGACGGATGGAGTTGTGGATGATGTGGAGTTAATTTTTGAAATTGGCATTTTGGGCGACTCCAAAGTAACAAGATGTGGTATAATTGTGATCTATTTGATTTTTATTTTGCGGTGAAGAGTGACTCAAAAGAATTAATTACTGATCTAGCAATGATGATGGGGCGATTCAAGGGCTTGGAATGCATTGGTATAGGTTAACAAATGATTCAAGATTCGAGGATGAATCTTCTCCAACCAGAGAGGAATGATGCGGGTGGAATATCCTAGAATATTATTCTAATTTGGAATTTAATTTTAGATTATTATCTTTTCTTAAATGTTTCAATTTAATAAGGATACTTGTATCCTAATTAGGTTTTAACTGTCTCTTTATTTTCTATTTCTTGGTCATCAAGTTTGCTAGCGTTTATTTAAATCATAGTCAGGTCTCATTGTAATTTGGTTGGTTTTGAATAAAAAAAAAGTTTATCGAAATTGCAATCCATGTTTATTCTTTGGTTTCTTGAAGTAGAATCGTGCTTCATCATTTTGCAATCAAGGAAAGCCTTCTATTTACTTGTGATCAATGACTTAAGGTCAACCGAGTGGAGCGTGGCGCGTTGCACACTATGCAGAGCTTAGCGTTCCTCAAGCCTTTATTATCTACTAGTCATGTAATAGAGGATATATTCGTTGTTTATTCTTTAGTTTTCGATGTGGCTCTTGTCGTTATATTCAGCGTTTACGGAATATGATGGCCCACACAATGGCTGCTAAAGCGTTTTAATTGACTAGTGACTGTTTTTAGACTGATTGTATCCCATGATATGTCGTCTTTATATTGAGAAGGAAGCTATCTTATCAATAAAATCAGTTATATTGTTAAAATAATAATAATAATAACTATAGATGTTGTTGAGAAATTTACATTTTTGTGACATTCAGAAATTACTAACTGTTTCACCCGTGCGTTGCACGGGAGCATTATTTTTTAGCTAAAATTAATAGGTATTAGTCGTATTAACATAAAATCTCGAAAAAATAAAATAAATAATAAGTCGCAGTAATAAACTTAATTAATATAACTAATGAAATAATTCTTTGACAGCATTTTCCTCTATTTTGTACCAATTCATCTTGCAAATAGTTGGGGGAAAACTCACTAAAAAACACAAATTTAATTTATAATACTCTTAAAGATATAAACAATTAACTCAATCCAAACAAAATACCACCAATAATAGTCAACAACAATACACAAGACAAAAAATATAAACATCTTCGTGTTTCGATGAAAAAGGGTAAATGTACTCAAATATAATTCACATCCATAATTGTCACATAGAATATAAAAATTTGTGTTACTATACAATTGAATTGTACTAAAATAATAAATAAATTTTAGATGAGCGGAATATCTCTGACATCACTTTTACACAAACATTGGCGCTTTAGTATGAGAAACCTATAAAAATATTAGAAATAACATCATATTTCAAATATGATCAATAAAACTCACTAAAAACGTAATTTTCAACTACTAAGTACGTTGAGTTACTTTTTGAAATACAGTGCCACTATTGCATACGCCAATGCTCTGTTGCCAATGTCGGGACAGTGCCCACGCCATGTGGCGTGAGGGCCCTACGTCACCCAATTTTTTTTTTTTTACATTTTTTTTAGTATCCACGTTAGGTTAGATGAATAATACATAATTGCCACTGATGGTGGGGGCCGATAGGGCCTACACGATTTTTTCCAGCATCGGTACGGGATTTCCTAATATATAAATTGTACATATAATCAATTTGTATAACTCTACCAAATTTGTGATGGGAATATTATACCTAAATAAATATAAGAGTACAAACACAATAATATATAAATACAATTCATCACTTCACATTTCAAACCATAAACGACATAAAGGATTTGTGTAAAAAAAATAAATAAAGTGAATATTGTACCTGATGCAATTAATAAGTATGAAACTATAAGTTTAAACACTTCTTTGCAGATGACATTTGTAGTCATGGTAGTTGGACGACCATCGTCATCATAAATCACAGATTTTAAACCATTTTTATACGTCACCCTCTGGACTGGAATATACCATGCCTATTCAAACCCTAACTGTTTCACCCGTGTGTTGTGCAGGGGTAAATTTTTCTACATCGATTTTTTTCATATATTGATTGAATATTGTATTATCATAAGAATTAGAATATAAGAACAACAAATAACAACCTAAAAACTTATTGCTCTACCTTATTATGGTTTGATTCATACTTTAAAATTGTAATAACTCTATATAAATTAGAAAAATATAATTAATAAAATATAATGTAATTTATCTCATTCCAAATTAATCCATTACAAAGATGATGGTGTAAGTACTCTTAGATAATTAAAATTTTAAATCTAATTTTTGATAATTTAACTCAATAAATATATACTTTTAGTTTTAAATCTCTCATTTCTTTTTTTCCCCATATATATTCATTCAATAATTCAATATGATACAATTAGAATAAGAACACAATTAATATTCTTAACTTTTATACTTCAATTTTACGTGACTAATAACATTGATTCATGATTGGGGTGTCCATTGGACCAATGAGGTACTAATTTACTAAGTTAACATGTGAATATTTTGACACAAAAAATAAATATAATGTTCCACGGAAAAAAAGTGCGAAGAAAATACAATCAATCAATGAATTCAGCTTTACAATTTAAAAAAGTGTGTCAACTCAACCAAAAGGTATAGAAAATTAATGATACAAAAAAATTATCAGTGCAAAGAAATAATAATTATTTTAACAATTTATCGCAAATAATTTATCAAAGTGGGTCAATTCAGATTTTTCTTTATTTTATGTTTGTAAATAGTAATAATTGCATTACAAATTAATCTACTGTAAAAAAAAATTCAAAAAGTTTATTGGACTTTTCAATTGTGACTAATTATGTGAATTAAAAATTTTAATCAACCATACAAAAAAATATAATTAATTTCACAATAAACATATTGGCACAAAAACTAAATGATCTAAGGCAAAAAAATTAATATTGTGAAGAAAGTTTGATCAATCCACGGATTTATCTTAACAGCTTAAAATATTGTGTCGACTCGCGCTAATCGTTTAAAAAATTGATAATACAAAAAAAAAAATTTATTATTACGAAGAAACTATAATTGTTTCTTCACACGAAGCGAGTTCGGTAGTCTTTTGATTGGAACTATCTTCCACTGCTGAAAAGTATTTTCCACATGGGCATAAAAAATAAATGATCCAAGAAAAAAAATTTAATAATGCGAAGAAAATACGGTCTATCAACTGATTTACTTTTGGTATTTAAAAAATCATATTGGCTCATCCCAATGGTATAAAAATTAATTAAAAAAGATAAAATAATTTACCACTGTAAGGAAAGAAATAATTGTTTCAAAATTACCAAAAACAATCCATCGAATTGGGCCGATTCATATTTTAATTTATTTTATACTTGTAAAAAGTAATAGTTGCATTATAAATTAATCTATTGGAAAAAATTATAAAGTATATTGGACTTTTACAATTGCAACGAATTATGTGAACTAAAAATATTAATCAGCCATACAAAAAAAAGTATAATTCACAATGAACATATTGGCACAAAGACCAGAGGATCTAAGAAAAAAATTAATAGTGTAAAGAAAGTACGATCAATCCACCGACTTACCTTTACAATTCAAAATATTGTATCGACTCCTATTAATGGATTAAAAAATTTATTATATAAAAAATAAAAAAAATTAATTGTGTGAGTCCAATACTTTTTGGATTGGAACTCTGTCACTATTGAAAAATGTTTTCCCTGTGGGCACAAAAAATAAACGATTCAAGAGGAAAATTTATTCATGTGGAGAAAATACGGTCAATCCATAAATTTACCTTTACTGTTTTAAAAATTGTTTCATCCTAGCTTAATGGTATAAGAAATGAATGAGAAAAAAAAAAGAGGACAGAAAATAAGTTATCCCTTTGAAGAAAGAATAGTTGTTGCAACAACTTATCGGAAGCACTCCATCGAATTGGTTTGATTCATATTTTAATTTGTTTTATACTTGTAAACAACAATAGTTGCATTACAAATTAATTTACTGGAAAAAATTATGAAGTATACTGGACTTTCCAATTATAACGAATTATCTGAACTAAAAATATAATCAACCTTAAAAAGAAACATACAAATATAATTAATTTTCACCATGAACATATTATCATAAAAACTAAATGATCGTAGAAAGAAATTAATAGTGTGAAAAAAGTACTGTAAATCCACGGATTTTACCTTAATAATTTAAAATATTGTGTTTATATTAATGACTTAAAAATTCATCATATATATATATATATATATATATATATATATATTCTAGTGCGAAGAAATTGCAATTGTTTCTTTATAATAAGTGAGTCCAACACTCTTTTGATTGAAACACTGTTCCACTATTGAAAAGTATTTTCCATATGGGTATAAAAAATAAACGATCAAAGATAAGAAAAATTAATAGTGCAAAAAAAGTATGATCAATCCACGAATTTGCCTTTAATATTTAAAACATTGTATCGTTTCAGCCCAATGGTATAAAAAATTAATGAAAAAATAGAGAAAACAATTTATCAGTGTGGAGAAAGAATAAGTATTTCAATAATTTACCGCAAACAATCCAATGAATTCAGTCAATTCATATTTTAATTTATTTTATACTTCTGAATAGTAATAGTTGCATTGTAAATTAATCAACTTTATAAAAAAATTATAAAGTTTGTTGGACTTTTGCTATTCTAACTAATTATGTAAACTAAAAATATTAATCAACCATACAAAAGAAGTATAATTAATTTTCACAATGAACTTATTGGCATAAAAATTAAATGATCCAAGGAAAATAAATTTAAGAGTACGAAGAAAGTTCCATGAATCTACGGATTTACCTTAAAAATTTTAAAAACGCCGTTAACAACACTCATGTAATCGTTGTTCATTGTTTTGATACGTTAATCAGTAAAATGTCCTTATTGACCATCTTCATTGTAGTTTGTGATGGGATTTTAATATTGGTTAAGAGTTACATATTCAATATCAAGAAGAAACATGGCCTAACAAAAGACTTAACTTGTGTTTGCTTTCCAAAAAAGCTTAATCCATCAAAATGAAATATTCGAAAAATGAAAACTATCAGTTCTTCTAATCAAATCCAAATAATAAAAATCATGAAACTTGATGAGAACTACAACTCAAATACGACATAAACTGTTGAAATGCAATAATAAAACTCGTTCTCAAAGCTGATTGACTATTAATTAAATCTAATAACAAAACCACCCAAACTAATCTAAAATCTATTTAAAAGATATAACTGTTGAAATGAAATATTAAAATCCATTTCCATTAATTATTTTCACTAAAGCATGTCTGCAATTTAAAAGATATAGATATAGATTCAATTAATTAAAAATATTGGATTAATGTTACAACTAAATGGATAATTAAAAAAATTAATTACATGTTTCTTTTAGTTTTTGAGTACAAATTTGATGAATTATAATTTTTTATCACACCAGAACAAAATTGTAAAAACTTGCTAATTTTAATTAATTTTCATTTTTCGCTAATTTTTATTTTTGAAAATAATTAATTATTTCTAAAATTAAGTAAATGGATCGATCTAATTACATTACAAGTTCATTTTAATTTTTATGTAAAATTTTAATAAATTTTAAGTTTGTATCACACAAAAATTAAATCTTAACGAAATTGCTAATTTAGACTAATTTTTATTCCTTAGCTAATTATTTATAAAAATCAATGTTTAGAAAACTTGACTGGACCGGCCTGTTCAACCGCGAACCGGTCAAAAATCTGGTCCGGTTATAGCTGAAAATCGGACTATTAGAAAATCAATTAAAAAGGATCAACTGACCAGTTTCAACCGTTTAACTGGTGACCCGGTAGCGGTTCAACCGGTTTTTTTTTTTAATTTTATTGGTTTTAATTTATTTTTTAATTTTTGTAAAAAACGGCTTGACCCCGGTTCGACCTGGTTCAACCGTTTGACCCTTAAACTATTGCTTTCTCCAATTTGCTGGCCAGTTTGATTTTCTAAATATTCATAAAAATAATTAATTGCTTAAAAATTAATTAGTGGATTGAATCAAAGTTTTAAATTTTAATATTATACATTTCTTTTAATTTTGTGTAAAATTTAATGAATGCAAACTTTTGATCACACAATAATCAAATATTAATGAAATTATTAATTTTATTTTTTTAAGAATTAATTTTCGTCTCGTAGTTAATTGTTTATAAAAAGTCTGTTATTCTATATATATATATAAATCTTTAAATTCAGATTAAAAAGATATAATAAAATAGAAATTATCAATACTTATGCAAGAAAAAATTTAGATTTAATATTTAGCATTTAATATAAATAATAATTTATTAATTTTTTTGCTAGGATTAATTATGAATTGATGAAAATCGAAAAATCAAAAGATAAGAAAATATAGAAAATAAGTTCAAATCAGTAGAGATTTAAAAAAATTAATTTTGGTGAGGATAAGATTTAATATGGATAATGATTAGTTAATTGATTGTTGGAAATTAATTATTAATTATTAAAAAAGGAAAAAAATAAAAAGACAAGAAATGACTTTATTTTAGGTGGGAAAACTAATTAATCTAATTAAAAAATAGGTTGAAATTTCCCTGCTTTTCTATATATGTATAGATTAAACCAAGAACCAAACTTATAAACTTTAAATGAGTCCCAGAAAACTACTTATATTTAACGTAAAATTCGGAAGTTCAACATAATGGAAAAAATAATTAATAAATCCTTGTTTGTTTGTAAGATGAAAAAATAAACATTGAAACTTGGAGATCATGCTTGCCAGTCCGCCACACAATAACCATGGCAGTTTGCATTTTTCACATAACATAATCATACACATTGAGAGACACAAGAAATTCTACAAATTCATAGGAGTAAGAAATCTCGTGAATATCTATATATTATATAATTTTTAGGTTTTAATTAAAACAGTTATAATTGAAAAACAATTAATTGACAAAAAATCTGTTATACTTTACTAGACCTTTCAAATAGTGCCACGTGTGCGTATGTTGACCATTTTTCTTATCACCAAGTTGGTTATAATTATTTGTGCACATAAAACCATGTTTAATTAAAAACAATTTTGTTCACCAAGTTGGTTATACTTATTTTTAGTGATAAGTCACTATTTTATAGGTACATAAGTAAATTTTAAAATAGTAAAAATTATATATCAATACTGTGTTCATATTAATGCTCTCAATGAGTAAAATAATATGAAAAAAATTAGTTATTTAAAATTTTAATCCTCCAAATTGACCTTCATAAGGAAGGGTAATATTCACCCTTCTTTTAGGAGAGTGAACAAAATTGATCTTATTTTACTTTTTTTTAATAGGGGTCTCATTTTAATTTTATTTTCTAGGTAATTGTTCCAATTTAGCTGACCAACGCATTCAAGAACATGGTCAAAATGGAAATGTTTGCCATGCCATTACTCTTTTTGTTTGGCTTTATTGTTTTGTTATTTAAGTTTTATCAATTATTTGTCATTATGCGCAATTAGCTAGAATTTATACATTACATTGTTGTAATACTTATTTTTTAAATTGCTTGCTATGACTTATTTAAAGTAGTTATATATGATTTTGATCAATAGAAAATAATTATGATATTCAACTAATCTATATTAATCATTACATGGTTAACATTATTATGTTACTTAAATAGTTCTAATAAATTAATATAAATCTAAATTATTATGATGCTTAAATTATTTCAATGAAATGTGGATTAACCAATAAAAGTAATTTCACAATATCTCATACAACTTAATTAATTATAAGGTTATTGAACCTTTCAAAGAAAAATTATAAGATTACTAAACATTGTTATAGTACTTATATTAGTTCAATTAAATATATAGCACACACTTTTAACATTTTATAATTTTATTAAAAGCATCAATATAATAGGGGAAATATCATCATTTATATTATACAAGTTAAACCAACAACTTATTTAAAAAAGAAATTATACTAAAGATGATTACGCCATTTAAATAAAACTAGTTATAAGAACGTGCTTCGCACGTTATATGCAAAATATGAATAAAAGATATTAACAAAAAAATTAATGTATTAACATTCTTTATGAAAGTAATAATTGAAGTAAATTGAGATTGTTAAAAAGAAATTAAAATTGGTAAAACTATATTATGAATAAACCTTTTAGAAACTACAGATATAGTATTTTTTTGACCAAGCTTTTTATATAAATTAAATAAATTTTTGCGTCATAATTTTGTAAGTTACAACTCTAATTTTTTTCCAAAGAGCATAAAATTAGCCAACATAGTATTAGTAACTCATATGTGTAAGCTAATTGGCATTTTTTAATAATTTTTTCTCTAAGTAGAAATATTAATACCTCAATTTTTCTACTAAATTAGTCCAAACATCTAATTAAAAAAAATTAATAAGATTAGTCACATATATTTGAATCGATTAAATATGATATCAATCAAATATTAAAACTATGAACATTATATCTCAATTAGGAAATTTTAAAAGATTTTTATGGGAAACAAAATGAAGAATATACATTTTTAAGTTATATGCTTTGAATAAAAGTACAATATATATTTAAATATTCATGTTTAATTGAATTAAAGTAATTTAAAAATCCATTCAAAACTTAAGCTATGTTCTATATACATTAAATCTCATCAATTTATATTTATTTTATTATCTCTCATCGTTTGCAATCACTTAAATATTGATTTGATAATTTATTTATATTTTTTCTTATATGTTCTCCAATTCTCAACCATACTTCAGATACGTAAATTCGATTTAACAACAAATAATGTGTATAGAACAAGGTCTTAGTTATATAAATGTATTTTTTGAATTATTGAATTAAAAAAATGTCTGTGAGATAATTATAAATCAAAAGTTATTGATTATCATACGATTATACTTTTTCAATTTATACAAAAAGTCATATCCATTAAATAAAATCACATTACATTTGAATATTTATAATTTAATTTTATCAATGTAATGTGAAGAGTCACTCATTAATTATTTATATAAATATAATTTTAATAAGGGTAGAATGGACTAAACGAATTATAAGTGAGGACATTATTGGAAATCAAAAGATTTCCACACATCCGCACTTTTTAATATAGTATAGATAAATTAAAAATGTTGCTCTTAATTTATAAATCCCTCACTAATGATATTTAAAACAATTAACAATTTTGCTATTAATGAAAATTTATAAATTTAGCAATTTAATTAAAGTACTTTTATATGTTTTGATGTGTACAAACTATTATGGTATTAATTAAAAAAGCTAATCATTATATGAATTATTTATTTAAAATTATTACAGATGCTTTATTAAGTTATGTGTGGTTTAACTGGAAAATATGATTTTTATCAATGAAATAGTTTTTTTAATTAATAGTGAAAAAAAATCGTTTAAAATCTTTTTTTTGAAGGAAAATTATAATTTATTTTTAACAAAGGTAAATTTTTGAAATTTAATATATGTAATAATTGGTATATTGTGAAATTTTTATAATTATCTACTTATTTAAAATTATTTTTCTATTGAGAATAGTTAAAAGACAGATAGCAAATGATTTCAATTGAAAATAATTGAGAAAATTTATTTGTGTATATATTATTTGATAGTTATTTTATCTTATTTTATTTGGAAGTAAAAGATTTAGGGAGGGGGAATTGAACCCTTGACCTAGGGGACACGAGACCAATCCAAATGCCATTAGATGACATTGGTCATGGCTGTTAAATTTTATTTATAAAATTAAAAAGAATTTATATTAGTACTTATCACTTAAATAAAATGATAACTACATAAAAAGATCAAACTGCATATATATTATTGTCATAATTTGATCGGAGTTAGGTAATTGTTTCATGATAGAATTATGCAAATAAGCAAATAAAAGATTAATGGTTAACAGTAACTAGGTAATAGGTAAAACAATTAGTGAAAATGATTAAAGATGAACTACTGTAGAAGATGAAACTTAACAAAACTAAAGAAACATGCATTTATACAAACTTAAAGGTTAACAAAATTCACATATGTGAATGGACACTTGTCTCAGGGCGCGTTTGGTGCTGGCAATAATTGAATGTATATGAACAGTGGTAGATTTGTGATGAAAATATAGCTTTTGAATAGGACGCTCGAATTAGGTATACTATCGTCTTCAACAAAATCCTGGTCCAGGCATTTCTCCTCAAGAATTATGAAATCTACTTAAAAATATTTGAAATAATTCTTTTCAAAAAAAATATTTGAAATAATAAAATTTATTATATTAACTAAATATCTTACAAAATTATAATAAGAGTATACTGTATATATTCGGAAAAATAAATATTTATAATAAAATAGAGCTTTTGATTAATGTGAAATTATATCTTCGAGATGAAAAAATATGTCATTAATCCTCTAATATTTTTATTCTTTTTAAATTAGTGTTTAGTAGATAGGTTCACTATATATATATATATATATATATATATATTATCATTTTTGTTTAATTTTAATTTGTTTTCAATGATATACTAAAATGGAATGCCTTCTAACATAACACTATGCTTTTCGATTTAATAAATATTATCAAACAATTTGGAATCGGCCAATTCTGGCTATATTATTTATTTATCAAATTCATCGTTTAAATAGTACATACAAACCATTTATTACATTTTTTAATTATTCGTTTTGCATTTATGGGGAATTTTTAAATGTAATACATTACGTATTACCTATTTGCAAGTTTGTAATAATTAATAGTAGATGGTAATGCAACGAAATTGTAACTGACATTGAAATACTGGAAGTGTGAATATTTTGAGAAAATTAAGTAAGCATTTCAATATATAAACTTCCTTTTTTTTTTACTCTGTATTTAATATATTTTCAATGTTACATATGTTTTCTAATTTGTCCAAGGATGGAATTAATGTAGACTACACCCTAATTACTCGATCCATGAAAAAGAAAGACTCATTTCTTCTTTGTTTTTTGAACATCGTTATCGTTAGCGTACTTTATGTGGTTGTTTTGAATAACCACTTAAAAATGTTAAATTCGAATATCCATGATATTACTTTAATCTTTCACAAATCTTTAATTGAACAAACATGACCAAATCTTTACTTTGCTAAGTTTGTGAAATAAATGTCAAATGACCAAATGACTTTTTTAATTAAATAAAATAATGAAAATAAACTAATACAATGAGATAAATAAATTTAACGATAATGATCGGCATTTTAGGTTTCGGATAACAACGACTATTTCTGAGAGGTTAGAAACCTCATCCTAGGTAAACCTTGGAAGATTCTGGGCTGTCCTATATATTGTTAGTTTGTTACATGAAAGGAATCTTATTTAACAAGAGGTGGGACGTGGCTCTCCATTTGCGAGTGATTTGGATATAAATTTCTTGTGAGAAAAATCAGGGTGTTTTTATATGCGTCTAATTTGTTGATTGTCATTTGGTGAGCCTTTATTTGTTTACTCGAATTTTATCTTTCATATGTTTACTTCAATTCTATCTTTAATTCGTTTGCTTGATTGGTTTTGATTGTGAAGGGTATACCTTATTTCTTTATTTTATTATTCAATTTGAGTCGTCCAAGTGAATGAAGAATGAATAAAATGATTATTAGGTGTTTGCATAGGGTAATGTTGGAAAAGGAAAACCATGGGGAAGAAAAGAGTTCAACTATAGACACTCCTCATGTTGTAACATAATTGAACGCATCATTGGAGTGTTGAAGGACAAGCTTCCAATTTTGAAGTTTATCAACAACTTCCCTCTTATTAGGCAAAGATACATCTCTGCTGCACATGGCACAATACATATATAACTTTATTCGCCAGGAACACATATTAGACGAGTTTGTTTACGCGGTCAACAATTTCAATATGATTTTTGATGATGTGCAACAATCAAGTCAATTTCAGGAGCCCATACAGTTTGATGCCAGTCAAACACCACAAATGGGACAAGTGGGGATCAAGTTGCGACCGAAATGTGGAATGATTACTCAAGAGGGCTACATGACTTTGTTGATTTATGTTGTTGAGCTAAACTTAGCTTTTTGAGTACTTTGTTGAACAAAACTTCTATTTATCTAGATGACTCTCTAATGATGTGTTTAATTTAATATGAACAATCCTTATTTTTATGTAATCAACTATATTTCCTCTTTTGTATTTCACGGTTTCAATGGAAAATAATGGTGCGATATTAAATAACTTTCATATCCTCACGATAAATAATGTTGGAAAGTGTCAAATCAATTTATTGGTAGTTGAAAATAATAATTGAGAAAATCATTTTTGTTTTAAATTGTAGCAAAGGGCCCACACTAATTGTACATATAATAATTTAATTCACAAACAAACTCATTAGAAATAGTCAAAACAGACTTCTCAAATAATAAACCAAATGGGTTTTCTGGTTTTCCATTTCCAAAAACACTTTTCAAGAATAACAAATTGAACACATTTCCAGTATTTTCGAAAATAGCAATTGAAAAAAAACAGAATACGTTTTCAAAAATGAAAACAAAAACATAGACAAATGCACCCTAAATTTTGCAAATGGTTTCCTAAGCTACTCTCATTTAATAAGTATTATTTAAACGATAATTGTGAGAACTAGGAAAGTTAAATATGATTGTTTTAGTAAATGAATAAAAAAGTATTTCCTAATATAAAAACAAGACTATATAATTGAGACATTTAAAAAGAAAAGAAACTTATATATTTGAGATGGACAAAAGTATATGCCAGCCCAATAAATTTAAATTGTGTTATGAATAATTGAGAATAATGTGGTGGTTATGAATTATGAGGAATAATTTGGTGGAGGAATAATTTGGTGGAGGAATAATTTGGTAAAAGATGTAATTATTATATGTGAATGACTATTATACCCTTGATGAAATTATGTAATTACGATTGTGCCATTCGAAGTTTTCCTATAAATAGGGCTTCAGTTATTAATGAAATTCATTCACGAGAATTCCTTCAATTCATTCTCTCTAAATTACTCTATTGTTTTATACTTTTATAACACGTTATCAAGACGAGTCTCTAACCCTTTGAGTAATATGAAAGAAGTATGCTTTCTGGATTGCATCTTATAGATGATCTTCTCAGATCGAATCGATTATTACGAATGAATTAATTCATCCTCATCAATCCTAAATAACTCTCTCTTTGCAAATACATTATTGAAACTTGCTTTTTGTTCATATTCCTCTCCCACAATTCCTCATTTTACACAACCTGCTTGGAGATGTCTGAAATCCCAAAATTGGAAGAATGGAGTCCAAAGAATTTTCCGATCACGTAAATGGATTGCAAGTAAATCTCATCCATGGAATAATTAGAGAAAGGAAAAAAGGTAAATCATATGATTTTATAATATAATAATATATTAAACTATAACATCTGTTTTATCGAGATATAAGGAGCATACATTATCAAAATCAAATTTTCTCGACTCCATTATACTCGATTTAACGAGAGCTTCGATTTGACACCAATATTGACAGGGTAATAACTCGTTTTGAAATATGTTATTATCAAACTTTCAAAATTTACAAATCAGTACACCAACTTTTGAAAAAGTTACAAAATAGTCATTGAATATTTTGATATTTATAAATTGAAGTAGAAAGGAGATAATTTTCCAATCGTAAAATATTGATAAAATATTTTTGACAATTTTACCTTTGCGAATTGGAATGGACAATTTTACCCTTAGGGTAAAACCGACCTAATTTTGACGACAGTGAAAAATGGATAGAATATTCATGGAGAAATTCTAAATCCATTGATTATATAAAATGGCTTGAAGTCCATTTGAGTTAAAAGATCGAAATATTAATGTAACTCCCGAAGAGTTCAATTACATAATGTACTTATTCTAGAAGGATAAGTGTGCTCTTGTAGAAGTAATGAGTATTTGTTCTAGAAGAACAAATTTGCTCCCGTAGAAGCAGTTCAATATTTAATTCTCGCACTTTATTTACTGCAATTTAATTACTGCAATACCTCCTACTTGATGATGGGTTCAACCGTCACTAAACGGAAGGTTTTATATATTTCTGCACTTTATATGCTAAGTGATGGGTAATACCTTCTACTAGCGGATCCTACTCTGAAGAAGTAGTTAAACATTATGCAATTTAATTCTCTAATTTAAATTCAGTAAATTTATATTTATTGCAATAATTCCCATAAGGTAGGTTCGACCACCTATTGGAGGAAATTTAATCTCTGCAATTTAAATTTATGCACTTTATAGTTTGAGTATATTTCCAATGTGGTGGGTAATACCACACGATTTGTGTGCATATTTCCAATGTGGTGGCTTATACTACACGATTGGTTATAACGAATCCTACTCCGTAAGAAGTAGTTGATCAAATATTCTAATCATACTCTCAAGTAGTAGACGATGAGAATAAAATTACTTCCTCATATATACCGAATATTAATGGAGAAAATTGAGTAAGTGGTACTTGAAGTCACCATTGGATAAATAGATGAAAATCAAATGCTCAATAGATCCCATGTTGATAAATCAAAGATAATATATCGCATGGAGAAATTATATGAAGTAATCTCATCGATGATATGAGATTGTATTAATATGAGAATAAAATGCTCTTGAAGAAGCATAATCACTAGATTTACGTATTTGAATAAAGCCAATATGATATTATTATTACTCCGTAAGAAGTACAAAACAAGTGGAACATATTGAGAATATCAAAAGATGGCATTAAACACTTTCGAAAATATAGAAATGCAAAAGAATATACATACTTGAATCCATAAATGAGGGATGCGTCTCGAGAGTATAAATACTCCGTAACTCGCCACCATCAACATTAGGATTCATAATGAAATATTTAAAGGATCCAATTTCTTTTAAGCTTGACACCGATGGTCCGTGATCGACGGACTGGGCTTCCTGATTCTTGAACATATGCATGAAATTTGATGAGTAGTTCATCAACGATACTAGCAGAAATAAGTATTTTCTCATTGAATGAGAGATAAACTTATTATTTACACTCGATCTAGAAACGCTAGTAAGCCATCAAAGAAATTATTAATATTCAACAAACCTATTGGTTTGACATGAAAATTCCAGCACAACGAGGCTATATTGAATATTTCCTCCGGTGTGTTGTAGCGCTGGAAGGACAATGAAAGCATCACTATTATTCATCATATACATCATGCGGTTGTGGATGGATTGCGCTTGTAGCACCAACCTGCTGGACCCATGGTAGAAGCTGGCTCCAATTGAGTATTAGATCCAACTAGATGGAAAGGTATTACACTCGAAACTCTTATTCCCCATGATTGTGCGGCCATTATAAGTCTAGCTAAAAGTTTGTTGTTGGTTCCTCCAGATAGTATATTGATTTCTTGTCTCCCTAACTCTTTTACGAGTTGGTTTGCCATATCCACATATTGGATATGGCCTACCGCTTTAGATCCACCAAGAATACATACGGTTTAATATGGCGAGGTAAAAGTCGACTTGTATGAGATGATTCTAAAATCTCCACATCCATCTCTACTCCTATCTCTCTTTTTGCACTATATTTTCAACATGAGAGATATATGAATCCTCTATTTAAAGAAAAATTTTAAAACCAATAATTGAGTGCACTATTTACTTTTTGACAAATATGAAAGAGAAAAAGCTAAATTTTTCTTTAGTGATATGACATATAGTCACAAGTGATTGAAAAAATAATATATATCTTAAAATTGAAAACGATATTTACAAATAAAAGAAATATATTGATCTTTGTTATTACACCGAGCTTTCTTACATAAATATGGGAAAATCATTAAGCTAAATTTTTCTACTAAATTTACAAGCAGGATCTTCTAAAGTAAGTTTTTCAAGACCTGTAGCGTTTGTTGATCTTTGAATTTGGCCCATAAGGCCATTAGCTCACCTTGTATGCGTGTCCACTAGGATGTGTATCAAGAGCACATTGAATATCATCCAAAGGCTCCTTACTCAATCCATCCTTAATGAATGCTATTTTATCTTCTCGATTTACGGACAAGTACCCACGATTTACATCGAAAGTGTCACATGTCCACCGAGCACACTTGTAGCATCCTCCTAATCTTTTTGCTCTCCGTTTCTTTGAAAAACTACTTTTACCCATACCAGGCATGTATTTAGAAGGAATTGAAACCTCACCAGATAATCGAACCTTTGCTTCAATCAAGCATCGGATATCTTGTGGGATACCCTTATTCATTAGCATCCTTAATCTTTCCAGCCTACCTCGATAAATCCTTTTTAGGATTTTAATCGGTAGTGATGGATAGTATTTTCGAAGATTTGAGAGCATATGATCCATTATAATGTATAGACCCTTGTTAGGATGAATTTTGCAATAATTTTGATGATTTATTTATAGAATAATACGACGCGTATGAAATAAGACCCCGATTTTAAATAAATAATATGAAGCGTAAGAGCTACGATTTCGGAATTAAATAATAGCGGATGTGATGCGTATGAGTCAGTAACTCAGATGTTTGAATAGTGGTAGACAATAATGTCACCAAAAGATGATGGAATATGTCGGTGAATTATTTCTATGATAAATCATATTGAGCACTATACAGATACTAGTGAAATCGATATAAGAATTTACTGAACTAGAAGTTCAATAATACTGCTTGCAAAACCTGACTGACCATCCCGGTTTAAATAATTATTGAAATCAATATTTCAAGTGAAGAATTAAAAGAATTCTTCAATGATTGTTCTCGATAAATGATGAAATCATTACTAGCCAATATTGGGAATAAATCCCAAATATATCTGGAATAAAGGATGAGAAGTATGGGCCCACTCATCCTACATGTGGACTACTAGATATTATGATATGGATCCACTAGATAGTCACATGTGTATATGATTCGTAATTTGAAATTTCTGAAATATTTGCTCACCAGTATGAGCATGATTTTCGATTTAATGATAAAGCTAGTAAATGTATATCCCAATACTTGAATAAATCACTGAAGGATTTGAGTATGCGCATACAAGTGGGATATTATATGGCAAATTATTTAAAGTCCTCAAATAAATTGCCGATATCGAGAATAGAATGCAAACGGTCTAAATTCCCATATTAAGGCTGAATGATGAGAACATATATGATTAAAATCATACCAACTGTATGAGTTTTGGTGTTCTAAATTTTCTCAGCATGAGGGGGAGTATTAAAGGTTGAAAATAAATGCATCATGTTATATCCTCGAAATTGAAATACGAACTTGAAGTTCAAAGATGCATGAAAGGCTATGAACAATCACATATATCAGCCACGATGCTTTGATAAGTTAGCGCGCCAGAAGCGTTGATATTTCCCCAAACATATATATCAAAGCAAATTATAAAAGATGGTCTTAATAACGGAGGCATATGCTCTTGAAGAGTATATAGACATAACTATATTGTGTAATCCTACAAGAGGATTGATAATGAGATATCTCGATAAGTTATGTCGATATGGGGAAAGAAATGAAATTGAAAAGTGTCGACCACGATATGAAAATGTAGCGCTACATATGATCAATGATAATGAAAATATTGAGATATATTGAAGATGATAAATGGTGAATGTGAAATCCTTAACTTATGAGATGATGAGATGATGATGACTATTGCTCAAGTTTAAAGATAAGCATGGTTGTCATTATATGTTGCATGCTCATGAAAGTTAAATTACCGATCGTGTGTGTAGTAATCGAAAAGGAAATTAAAGGATCGGATGAGCTAAACCCAGTGTTTATGAGTACCCTAAAGGGTGAACTAAGCCCTGGAATGAAATAACCTATTAAGTGAGTATTAAATGTTAAATGACATATTTTAAGTGTTAGTGAGTTATGAAGGTTTACTTATATGTTTACATGTTTTTACGATGAATTTATATGCTTTAAATTGTGTATTTGGAGACATGTGTTCATGGTGAATGTTTTGTAGTTGTGTAAGAAAATTGATGCACTCTAAATGAACGAAGAGTATAAAATCAATGTATATGATACTCATACAAATGTATGAAAGATTTTGAAATGCTTAAAGATACTTGTATAAAATACGCTGCTGCACTCTTTTCCCTTAACTGAGGTTTTATCCCATTGGGTTTTCCTAGTAAGGTTTTTAATGAGGCAACTTTAAAGGCGTATTCACATGAATAATGTACTCTTTTTCCTTCATTAGGTTTTTCCCAATCGGGTTTTTCCTAATAAGGTTTTAACGAGGCATATTCATGGTATATTGAGAACGATATGAGAAATTGATACAGTGTATCTATTGGATCAAGTTATAATGGAGCTAATGCTTTAGATCCAAACGATGATGATATTGGAAATCATTTACCGTAAGTAAAGATATCGATTCTCAAGATATGAAATCAAACGGAGCAAATTGCATATTTTTCCTTCGATCAAGTTTTTTCCAATTGGGTTTTCTTGACAAGGTTTTAACGAGGCAGACGTGAATACTCATATGTCCGGATAGACATCGGGGGAGCAATGTTTTGATGAAGCGATATAACCACTCCAAGCTATCCCGCAATCGGTTTGGAAGTTTTTTCCCACCGGGTTTTTCTCCAAACAGTCCGTAAGACATTTGTATTAATAGTCATTCAAGGGGAGTGTTATGAATAATAATTGAAGAATAATTATTAGGTGTTATGAATAATTGAGAATAATGTGGTGGTTATGAATTATGAGGAATAATTTGGTGGAGGAATAATTTGGTGGAGGAATAATTTGGTAAAAGATGTAATTATTATATGTGAATGACTATTATACCCTTGATGAAATTATGTAATTACGATTGTGCCATTCGAAGTTTTCCTATAAATAGGGCTTCAGTTATTAATGAAATTCATTCCTGAGAATTCCTTCGAATTCATTCTCTCTAAATTCTCTCTATTGTTTCTATACTTTTATAACAAATTGAAATTTTTGAATCACGTGAGATCGCCTAACCTGTGACCAGTTGTGTGCTGGGTAAATATGACCGCAACTTGGTTACTGGGGATCAATAACATTTTTTTTTTTTTAAATCCCATTAAAGGATACCACACAACCATGTCAATTTGCATTTACACATAACATAATCATAAACATCGAGAGACACAAGAAATTCTACAAATTCATAGTAAGAACTGTCGTGAATATAATATTGCTACTTGGAGAGCACTTGCATCGGGAATTAATTAATAATTTGGCCCCAAGTACAGTGGCTTAAAAAGTTAAAAAGGCAAGACAGAAATGAAGAGAAGCACAATAAGTCATTAGCTGCAATATTCCGTTAGATTCACAACCTTTGGTGCTCATCAGCTGTAAGGTAATTTCAAAATCTGCTATAACAAGAATCTTTTCATCTCGAAGTAAAATGCATATATTGACAATGTGATGGAGTTTGGGATCATCACAAACAACGACCAGTCTCTTGATTTGAAGAGTTAAAGCCTTATCAATGCTTCCAGTTGCACAACCTTTCACCACCACCAACAAAAAGAAAAGATATTAGCCATTGCAGCATTAAGATTCGAACCTGCCACCTCAAGAGTACGAAGAGCTCATCAACTGAACGAGGGTCTTCCTGCAGGAAAGTAATGAAGAATAATATATTTCTTCTTTCCCTCGACCCAGCCTCATCGGTAGCTTCGACCCTGCTTCTAGTCATCAATTTGTTGGGCTGTTTACCCAACTTGATTTGTGGATTCAGAAGCCCAGTATGCTCTTAAGCCGAAGTCTTGTGTGGATGCCTTATGCTCATCTATCTTCTACCGTTGGATTGTCCAGAGTCATCATAGCCGTTCCTTTTGGAGTACATTTAGGGTCTCATCGTTACTTTAGGGTTAATTAGGTTTCTTATATAGGTGGCCGCCTCTGATCTCATTTTCTCTCGTCTAATACACTATATAAAATTCAATCAACGAGAGAATTTTGCCTAATTTGTATTAGTTGTAGTGCTTTTGAGATAACACCCTTGTATTCTGTAATTGAAACGCTGATATTAGTTGTTAGTGAGGGACTAGGGTTAAGTTCGTTGCGATGCTGAGGTTGAAGCCATTTATAATTGGAACTTTGGTTATTTTGCTATGATTGATGGAAGCAGAAGGCAGATCTACATTTGCAACGCCTCAAAGGGAGACATAGCCATAGCTTTGTGTTGTGGTGAACTTCTCGCCTAAGTGGCAACCAAATCTGGTATTATTTCTTCTCTTTTATTTAGAGTTCATTATATCTTGCTTAACTTGAGCTTGTGAAGTTTAAACACTACAAGGTTTTCGAACATGACTATTATTCAGTCTATTTTTGAAAAACTTAACAAGTGGTATCACTGTATCGAGCATTTTGTTAGGTTTAAGCATGTTTCCGGGTCGGGTCGGGTCGGCCATTTCCTTGGCCGACCCGCGGGTTATATTCCGACCTTTTTCTAGCCTGTGACCTGCTAATAATTGGGTTTGGGTCGGGCCACGGACTACTCGGGTCAAGCCGTCGGCCAGAATTATTTATTTTATTTATTTATTTATTTATTAAGAATTGAAAGAATGAAGTATAATGTGTTGGAGTATGGGGCTTGAGATCAGACTTATTTTGAAATAATGGATGAATAAAATTTTGGTTGGAAGTTTAATAACTTTGCAAATATAATTAATTTTTAAAATATATATATATATATATATATATTTCGAACAGCTCGGGTCTGGTCACCGCCGATCCGAACCCGCCCCCACTGACCTGTCGGTCGACAAAATTCGATCGGAGGGTTCGGGGCAGGTAGGGTAGGGTTATTTTTCCTTCCCTAATTGTTTTGCCTTTGTGTTTGTTTCTTAGCTAGATTGATATCTACATTCTCTCTCTGTGTTGAGTTTGTTGTTTTCAATAGTAATCTCTGTGATCTTATCTTCATATTTCCTTATCTCTGTTGGTATATCTTTGCGTCTTGTCATTGACTGCAGTTACACACACCTCACAATTGCTGCGTGTGATTGCATTTGCATCCTTAAACCTATTTTTTAAGATCCATATTGTGATACCCTTGACCCTAGGCCTTGAGCTTGGCGGAAAACTGTGGGTCACAGTGTTGATTGCATTAATTGCATGTAGTTTAAATGTGTAGACTGTTTATTGCTAGATTCATAGAGGGTCATTATTTGTAGTCCCTATGTCTTCTATTGGGTTTCATCTTGACTGCTTTGAATGCAAGGGTGATTTTCCCATCTGGCAACAAAAGATGAAGAGTTTTCTGAGTCAAGCAAAAGGATGCAAAGGTCATAGACAAGACCTTTGCAGTTGGGCCCTAGGCTGATCAAATCAAGGAGGTGTGGATGAGTTAGCATACTCATCTATCATCTTAGATAGGTTGGGACCCAAAAGAGCACTGAATATTTGTGGAAAAAGCTTGAAGAACTTTATCTTGAAAGTCCTTGCCCAACAAACTATATTTGTACAAATTGAAAGAACTAATAAATCCTTGTTTGTTCATAAAACAAAAAATAAACATTGAAACTTTGGAGATCATGCTTGCCAGGCCACAACACAACCATGTCACTTTGACACTTTGCATTTTTCACACAACATAATCATTAACATCGAGAGATCACACAAGAAATTCTACAAATTCATGGGAGTAAGAACTCTCGTGAATATTGCTGCTAAATTCCAAGGAAGAGTTTCCACCACCTACTTAGAGAGCACTGTCATAGGGAGAAAATAATGAAACTGGAGAAAATTATATTGGAGATCATAAACAATGGATAATGAGTTTTCAGTGTCTTAAAATTGTGAAAGGGGAATGCTTTATTTATAAAGCTAGTCTGGTTTTGAAAATTATTCTAGAGTGTATTTTTTCCAAAAAAATAAATTAAATCATGATCTTAATCATATTAAGCATATGAAGATAAGGCATATTCTTAACTCTTAAGCCTAACCATATAACCATAAATCATAATCCTTCAAATAATCCTAGGTGAAAATTGTTAATTGAAATTTTTAGACGGACTAATATATTAATTTTTTATTAGGTGATAAAGAGGTGCATCTGTGCTCTGTCATTTAATACACTTCTTTATGCACAATGAAGAAATGACACATCAACTATCACTTGAAAATGTTAAATTTGAATATCCTCCATAATATTACTTTAATCCTTGACATATCTTTGCTTTAATAAACATAACCACCATGGATAATTATCTTCAAACCTAGTTGATGAAATCGTGTAATATTTTCGCATCCCTGAATTTGATATTTTGCGATTTTGGCTCCAAAACTTAGGAAAGTTGACATATTGAATCCTGAACACACATGCTTCATATAAAATAGAATTTAGTTTTTCAAAATTTTTTAATGCCATTTTTTAATATGCACACTTATGTCATGCCCCACGGTTTGTACACCTCTATGAGTTTTACAAGTGCCTGTTTTATGATGTACACGGTTTTTTTTTTAGACTTAATTTGCCTACTTAATGGTTTGGAGTAGCTACAATTAGATTGATTTGTAAAAGGATTTGAGCCAAAACTGAATATTTTCATTGATCATTGAATTACATTATACACAATACAATTGTGAGCTTTGTAAGGAAATTATATCACCTTGATTACAGAATGTACTTGCAAGAGAAATAAAGAAACAAAATATACAATGACTAGGGAAATTCCCGAAAAGAGGCTAGCTAATTTCCTTGATTTGCGCTTGATTGATGAGATATCATCGGCATGGTTCGAATTCCGATTTTCATTAGTCAAGTGTGTCAAGTTGTAAAGAGGAAAGTGAATGAGTGGAGTTGAGTGGTGGAGATTTGTGGATGTAATGAGATATGTGAATGTGATTGATGCAGGGTAAAGAAAAAATGGATAAAAAACTGGTAAAATATTTTAAAATGGGTTTCCTAACACCCTTTTGATTTTATAAACATTTTTGCTAGTGTTATAATTTGTTTGCCAATGGTATCGTTCATTTGAATTGCTGCTGTCATCTCTGCACTTCTTCACTCACAAAAATCATAACAATAATCATAATTATATAGATTATTACTTGATTTTTATTTCCTTAGTTAAAATTTCAGGTTAGACCCCCACAATTATTCCAAATGGGAAAGAATAAGAAGAAAACGAACACTCAAGTCGGGAAGAAGCAAAAGAAACAATACAGAAACCAAGATGATTTGCATCGACAACAACGAGAATACTGGAATGATTATTATGGGAAAGAAGGTCGAGAAAAAGATTTTTATAAAGATGAATGTGATGCACACTACTTTTTACGCATAATAAGTTCCTTATCTTTGAACAACCAAGGACGGAAGAAAGACACTGTTACCTTGGTCCCAGGATGTGGGATGTCTAGTCTTTCTATGAAATTGCATTCACTGGAGGATTGCAAATTCAAAGTTTTCAACATTGATATCTCAAAAAAGGTTATTGAGGAAATGAAGAAGTTGGACAAGGACAATAACTGGAATATGAGTTGGGAAGAAATGAGCATGGACAAAATGGATAAGGTTTGTTTAATACGAAATTACATCAGGTTTGTTGTCACTTGGCCAAGCTTATGTAGCACAAGATTCTGAGAACTAATTTTGAGAACTTGGATCATATTTTCAACGCATCCAATAAATTTCGTCATTTATGTATTTGACTTTTTCATGGAGCTGGTATTAAGTCTATACGTAGGCACTATTCATCTGTTAGTTGGTCCACTTTCTAACATTTGTGATTTTACAGTTTGAAGATGGGTACTTTGATGTAATAATAGACAAGGCAGCTTCAGATTTTACAGTACCACCGAACCACCCTCAAACGTTATTGAAATTTCAACAGCAACGATCAACATTTCTATCCAATTACTTGTCAGAGGTATCTAAATACCTTTCATGCCTATTTTACTTTCAATACTTGTTAACGAGTAATACATGATTGGCTTCCAAACTTAATGTGCGGACTACATGCGTTATTAGGTTCGAAGGCTTTTAAAAGTTGGCGGCACATTCATTTATTTTCTAGCACTTGAAGTTTGGGGGGAACAAGAAAAAACATGTTTCGGTATAATGAATATTATAAACCATTTATTTATGACACACTGCAATTTATGTTTAGGAATAATGAGTATTACCTAACATAATATTTTTCCTCTTTATATTACATTATAGATTCAATGTTGGTTGATTTTCTTCATGGATGGGATGTCATCATCCACGGACCCGGCGATGGCAAACAACCAATTCAAAATGGTAAACTAAACATGGTAATGGTATTTTCCACGAAAACGACTTCCCAAGGAGATCCTTCTATAGTAAAATGGGACATCCACATGGATTGTAACGTCGGTAAGGTAACTTGTATGGTCATATTCTTTCATTTTCCCAATGTCATCTGATTTTTTTACGTGCACATTCTACAGTATATATATATATATATTTATATTTCAAAAGCAATTTTATTATTGTTTTGAAAGCTTGATTTGATATGTTTCAGACGCTTTAATTGTTTCAAGTTGTTGAATTGGAAAACAAAAGCGTGGATATCTTTCTATATATCAGAAGAAGATCCTAAAAGCAAATGGAATCACAATAGCAAATGGATTCTAAAAGGCCCCGAAAATATTTCTTCTCATCGAAGGCTTCACTTCATTTTGGGTAAATATGAGGGCCTCGGCAATGATATCAAGTATAATGCACTACTATTCGACATTCATAAAGACGATGAATCCTAGTCTCGTAATTATTCAATTCTTTGTGTTCCAGAGGTGAGTTATGTTTTACAAGTACTTATTCAATTTGCGAAAAGGGACTTAAAAACTTCGTAGGGGTTTTATGCATTAAGTATATCTTCCTTTCATTTGTAATATTCTATAGATTTATGAAGCTTCACTTCAATTTGTTTATCATATCCTCATTTTAAAGTTTCAATGACATTCCTTTTGTAACAGAAAAATACTTGCGAATGGCATGCATTATCAAGAGAAGACCAACTACGTTTTGTCCTAAATTTAAATACCACTCGTTTGCTTATGGTACTTTTTCTCTCTTTGCTTACTTTTTCTAAAGAAATTGAAGCATTTTCATTTTTTTTCCTTTCTTTTTTTCTTTTTTTTCCTTTCCGCCTTTTAATTTTTTTTGTCTTTTGAACTCAGATCTTTTCCAGAAATGGTCCAATGATGAGATTAAGTGGGAGGTGCTACTTTATTTATTATTATTTTTGTTGACACGGGATTCATGGAACTCTTTGTGAATAGACTGAATGATTTATTATGTATGTATGTATTTATTCGCATCTATGTATATATTTATTTTAGAGGCCTATCAGGAAATATTTCTCTTCCTTACGCAAGTTGGCACCAAAGAAGAGGGAAGATGAAGTTGTAATTCGGTACGTGTCAATCAATGATTTGTACCTAGTTTTGTGCATATGAAATGTTATTGTTGCCTAAATATGACAAACTTCTTAGTTTATTTTGGTTAATGTTCTAGCCTTTCTATGTAAAAATACTCGCGACCTTTTGCAACAAGTTCACTGATTAATTCTTTGCAAACTTTTATTTAATTTTTAGGAGGTTTGGCGGTGCTAGTTTCAGCTGTGTTGAAGCAGAAGACTTCCCGATTGTTGGGCGGGTCAAACTTGAGAGAAAAGGTGGAAATCATGAGTTTCTTCCCCAAAAAAATCCAACCGGAAAGAATTTCATCGGCAAAAAATACAAAATCTCAAGATCCTTCCTTGAATAAGAAAACGAGAGATGAAGAAACCTCTCCAAAGGAAACTAAAGATCCTAATGTTTTAGATGAAGGGGCTAAAGATGATGACGATGACGATGTTTTAATTGAACACAACACCGGAAGTGGTCATTTAGATCAAGACAATGATAAGATCCAGCGAGCTTTCGTAGGATTTTGTGTAATCTATTTTGAAGACATGGGTTCTACTGCAGCTGCCCGAACGTAGGGAATTGAATTTCTAATATATTTTGGTTAACCAAAAAATTTCCCATTATTGGGTTGGTATGCTAAATCTAATGATACTGTTTACTGGTTAAGGTTGGAAAAAGAATCCGGATACTTTAACAGGAAACACTTTGAGGATCTCGTAGAATGTCGTAGCTGGGAGTCGCTACGCTATTACCTATCTCATTTCTTTGATATTGGTAAGTCTGCAATGTTAACCAAAATTGAATCCTGGGCCTTTGTGGATGATTTAAAGAGGTGAGTTTCTCTTGGTTTCTTGATTCCACTAAATATTCTATCTATGGCTTTTGTATTAAGGCTTTGTTCTCTTCACATTAAAGTGAGTTTACTCAAATTTTTTGTTGGATGTGTAGTTGAAAATTGGAGAAAATGTTTCAAAAACTGTAAATAAATTGTCAAATCATGTTTGAGTGATGAAAGAATGAGATAGAAAAAGTAAATTTAAGTTGATGAAATTTAATGTGTATAGAACAAGCTCTAAGATTCGCTGGATCTAGAGTGGGGTTGAAAAAAATTTCGAATCTCGATGAAAACCTTATGAAAGAAATAGATAACTGGTACCTTGTTCAAGATATATAGCACCTCACAAAATACTTGTCTTGGTTGTCATTATTTTAATTTTCATTTATTGTTTGTGCATTTATTTTTTTCCAAGAGTGTTGATTTCATAATATCATGTGCGCAGACGAGGCTTACCATTGCCTGAACCAAAATGGTTTGAGCCTGACTATCCACAAAAAGAGTCCATTAGTTATGAACTTGAGGAGCTTATTCCAGGAAAGTTGAAAATGCGTGAAGAATTAAAACTTCCAAAGGAATCAGTTTTGTGGAGTCATTTTACTAAGAGGTTTATCTCATCATAATCTTAACAATAACAATTACGATAACATTCTTTTCATATTGCGCCTCCATATTCATTTATTCTCCTATTTTTTCACCAGCAAAACGTGTGAAGCTTCAGATCTCGTAGGCGCACATCAAGGAGAGTAAGTCCTTTTGTTTTGTTTCCCTATTTTCCATATGATGTTGAACAGTTGTGTAGCCTAGTGATCTCCTGCCAACATGTTGGCAACTTACACTACCAATAGGGGTGATGTGGCTCTCTCACAAGGCGCCACGTTACCATCTAAAATTTTTTTTATTTTTTTTAGTATTTATGTCAAGTGAGATGAATAATACATAACTGTCGCCTAATAGTGGGGGCTCATGTGGGCCCTACGAAATCCCCCCCCTCCCCCCCCAAAAAAAAGGGGTGTTGGCATATTACGTTGCCAGCTTATTGGCAACGGAACATTACTACGGTTGTGTATTGCTAGTCATCTAAAATGATTTGCAGGATGAAAGATGAAGTTTTAAGTGAAGACAAGGATGAGATCCCTCAAGCTATCATAAGATCTTTTCTAGACTGTTTCAACGAGATGGGTTGTACTGAAACTTCTAGCATGTAAGGAATTCAATTTCTAATATATTTTAGTTAAACTTTATATATATATATATATATATCCAATTATTAGGTTGGTATGCAAAATCTAATTATATTGTTTACTGGTTAAGTTTGGAAAAAAAATTTGGATACTTTAGCACGAGACGCTTTGAGGAACTCATACATTTCCGTACATGGACGTTGCTAGAAGAGTACCTATCTCGTTTCTTTGATATTAGCGAGTCTGCATTGTTATCCAAAATTAAAACCTGGGCCTTTATGGATAATTTAAAAAGGTAAGTTTGACTTTTTATTACGGCCTTGTTTTCTTCACATTAAATTGAGTTTACTCACATTTTTTTGTTGAATGTGTGGTTGAGAATTTGAGAAAATGTCCTAAAAATATAAATAAATTATTAAATCAATATTTGAGTGATGAAAAGAATGTGATAGAAAAAGTAAATTTAAGATGATAAAATTTAATGTCTATAGAACAAGTTCTAAGATTCATTGAATCTAGAGTGAAACAAATGTGGTGGGGTTCAGAATTTCAAATCTTGATGAAACCCTTCTGAAAGAAATCGATAATTGGTACCTCTTTCAAGATACCACCTCACAAAATACTTCTCTCGGTCGTCATTATTTTAATTTTTATTCATGGCCTGTGCATTAATTTATTTTTCAAGAATGTTGATTTCACAATATCATGTGCGCAGACGAGGCTTACCATTGCCCAAACCAGAATGGTTTGAGCCTGGCTATAACCAGAAAGAGTCTATTATTTCTGCACTTCCGGAGATTATTCAAGGAAAGTTGAAAACGCGTGATGAATTAAAGCTTCCACAGGAGTCAGATTTGTGGAGGTCCCGTATTTGGAGGTTTATCGCATCATAATCTTCACAATAACAACATTCTTTTAATATTACGGCTCTAGATTTTTTTTAATTAGTTTCTATTTTTTCAGCAGCCGATTAACACATAAAGGTTCAGATCTCATAGGCGTACATCGTCGACCTCCAGAGGAGTAAGTCCTTTCGTTTTGTTTCCCTATTTTCCATATTATATTGAATAGTTGTGTATTCTCATAAGTCATCTAAAATGATTTGCAGGAGGAAAGTTTTATATAAAAAATTTGAAAAGGTGATAATCTTCGACAAGATACTAGTAGACGGCAAATCCATTCAGGTCCGTGAAGGCGTGTATGAGAACAAGCCAGCTATGATTAAATGCATCGACTTAGACGGCGAAGTCAGAATCCATGAAAAAGAGTTGTCGAATCTAATGGAGTTGGAAGGGCACGAAAATGTAGTTAAGTACTACGGAGTAGAAAGGACAAAGATTCCTACTTTATTGCACTTGAGATGTGGTCATTTACGTTGCATGATTTATTTGATGAGGAAAAGAATTTTTGGAATGAGATAAAGTCAACATGGGATCCTGCTGATGATCCTCGTACTATGTTGTTGAGCCTAATAAAGTATGTTTCCATTAATTATTTATTTTTTTCTTGGTCCGTTCCTTAGCTTAATAAATTGAAAATATTTTCCGTATGTTGTGACTTGCAGGGATATCATCAAGGGCTTAGAATATCTGCATTCACATGATTTGATACACAGGGGTCTGAACCCAAGCAACATTGTGATTAAAAAAGAATGTGGCAAATTCCGTGCAAAGCTATCAAATATGGGTTCGTCAAAGCGCCTAGGAGGCGCGTCTTCTACAACAAACACACCAAACAATCCAGATAAAATTCTTATTGGTGAGTAGACCTATGTTTAGTTAACAAAAATAAAGAGATTTGGTGGGCCCTTTGACTGAATCTGAATGTGTTGCATGTTGTGCGGATAGTATTGGGAAGTAAGTGTAGAGAGAAAAGAAAATGTGGATTCTCAAGTACATTGTGTTGATTATTGTGTCTATAAATATCAAGTCAGATATTACCGCTGGATCTAACTAGCTCTCTAGCTATAGAGAAAAAAACAAAAACTAATAACTATTCTAAATACTGAATAATAATTCTAACTAGTTATCCCGACAAAAAGGTATGAGTATTAATTAAGTAGGTTTTGATATACATTTTGTCTCTGCATGCAGAGGGTGATGATATATGGAAATCTCCAGAACAAAAGACGAAGAAAAAAGTTGGAAGATATGTTGATTTATACAGTTTAGGGTACATTATTCACTTCTGCTTAACTGGGGGTAAACACCCACAGGATGATGATCCTACCGCAAATCTAGAAAACTACCCCATGCAACAACTTCTCTATATGCTGGTAGAAGACTTTCCAGAAGCATACGACATTGTTTCACAACTCATGAGTCCTCAAAAGGATAAAAGGTAATGTGTTCGTACTTTATTGTCATACAACTTTTTTTTTTTGTTAATAGGTGTTTTATATTATAATAATAATAATTTTTATTTATATAGGCCGAGTGCTAAACAAGTTCTCAAACATATCTTCTTGTGGGATTCTACCAAACGGAACCTTTTCATGCGACATGCCGGTGACAGGTTGCATAAAGAAACAAAGGATCGCAAGAACAGCAGCACCGAATCTCCTATTCTAGAATTGCATAAAGAAACAAAGGGTCGCAAGAACAGCAACACCGAATCTCCTATTCTGGAATTGGAACGAATGAAAGGGTGTATATTCAACGGTCGATCTACATGGGATGTAGAGATAGATCACGACTTTTCCGAATACCTGAAACATGAAAAAAGGCAACCAAAAGATAATGACAAGGGCAATAAGTTTGAGAGTAGTACTGTGTACAGCCTAGTAAGAGTGATCCGGAACAAGTCAGGTCACTTTCATGATCTTCTAGAAAATGTGCTGAATTTGATTCCTGGGAGGTCGGCTGATAGGATTGAAGAATATTTTATAAAGAAATTTCCGAGACTTCTCCTTGAAATCTACAAAATCGTTCTTAAATTTTGGAAGAATGATCCGACATTGAAACCGTACTTTGCTTGAATTTTGCGTTGAATATTTTCTCCCATAGTTTGACATTATTGGTTTGTTTGGGATGAAAAATTAATTAATGCCTTGTCATTTTTCAATTTTGGAAGAATGAAGCTACATTTTAATTAGCAATACTTTGCTTGAATTTTGCCATTTCTGTGAATATTATTATTTTTCCCATAGTTTGACATTACGGGGTTGTTTGGAATGAAAAACTGACTAATGCTTCACCAATTGTCATGCCAAAGTATTACTTATTAACATTTGTTGCTTTTGTTTAAACTTACAAACATTTGTAATGAATAATAACTAAAACTTTCTTCGTTAACATATTTTTTTTGTAAATGGAAATGAAGACAAACCAACATAACTTATTTCCCTATTTAAAGGTTAATTATTCTATAAAAAATTTCACAGATGTAGATTAAATTTAATTTCAAAAAATAGCAATCAAAGTTGAAAAGTAGAATAGTAAATAGTGTTTCACATAAGAAAAAAAACAAACATGTTCACGATGCTTATACTTACATAAAATGCACCAATACATATTGAACACTTATCAATTTTACTGCTATTCTCAAAATGAATATTATAATTCAAAAAAATAAAAATTAAAAAATTGCTGAGCTAGTGTACAATTTGCTCACCCGCGAAACATGGAGTCTATTTTTAACACTAGTGAGATAAGCTGAGAATAAAATCTTTTCAATGACCGCAGAATCATCATAAATATCAAATCTGATGACCAAAGGCGGAGGGAGGAGGGGTTATGAGGGGTCACATGACCACTCAACTTTGGACATTTTTTTAAAATATATATAATTTTATAATTTTTTTTAACTGAACAAAAAAAAATTATATTCACATGTCACACAGGCCATAATCCACACATTTTCTCTCACATAAACATCTCACGCTAAACCCCAAAAATTCCAAACTCAAACCTAGGTGAATAATTCCAAGCATCTCAAATTCTCAATGTGAGCCTCAAGAATCAGTCTCTGTATGTCGACCTCCATTTTGAATTTTAACACTTTCATTTAGCATGTTTTGAATTTTGTGGTATATAAATAAAATAAGTTTATTTGACACTATAAAAAATAATATAAGTATGAAATATTATCAAAATACGAAACAAAAACGGAGTCCTTAGAATATATATATATATATTAAGACTTCAACGATGCCCCTCAACTTCAGGCGGCTGGCTCCTTCCTTGATTGATGACAGTGGCTTTACTTGGATTTTAGGGCTCCATTGTAAAAAAATCTCGAATTTGCTGATGATAATAGTATTGATATTTGCAATGATTTGTGGTGTATATATCTGCTCAATTTATTTCACTCAAGACAAAATTTGGCAACAACAATGAGCCGTTAGATGTTAAAAACAATGAGAGGAACTCTTAAGATTAGAATATGCGCAAGACACACAGAGCCTTAATATTTAGTATCTATGTGTGACCCTTCTCTAACGGTGTGAGTCTTCTTTCTAGAGATGCAAGTACTTTTTCCGGAAGAACAAAAGAATGCACACATATTTATCTTTATCTTTATCTTTACTATATTAAAGTGTCTTCATATGTGAATCATTTTTTGGACAATTTTATCCACCATAATTTGACATCATCTCGATAATGCCATTTCCACTTTAATTTTATTTAAAAATTCACTACATTTTGGCAGCATTTGGCATGGAAACACGTCCAATGTCTTAACTCTTCACATTCCCTTGACAATTGAAATGCTTGACATCGACATTCCATGTACATACTTACGCTTTCATAATTTTTCTCATTTTTACAAGCCCTTTCATCTGTACTTTACACCATATATGTAATCAGAAATATTTCAATCTCTTTGTGATCTCTAATCCATTGCAATTTGTCCAATACCTAATAAATACACTGCATTTGAAAGTTTAAAAACACAAATATTAACTACAATAGAAAGTAAAACTTTTTTATTTTTATCTTGGTTAATTCAATTCCTCATTCTATTGTGTACTCTTGATCTTTTTGTATAACTTCTTTTCTTCCTTTTCTGGAATTTAGTTTCCAAATGTCCAACCGAAGGATTTTTTAAGAATTTGAATGAAAGATTTATTAATGAGATGACCAATAGTAAATTCTAGTTTGAATGTGAATGAGTGTACGTGACATGCCATGGGAGTACGGTGTAAGGAAAATAATTCACTTGCCCCGGAAGTCTTTTCCTAACATGTAATGTGGTCCATATAGGAATCCCGTTTTCATTAGAAAACATGTTATTCTTGACAATTACGATTCCATAAAGGAGATCTTTTCCAATTATAACTCTACCTTGATGGATGGTTCGGTCTCTCTCTCTACCTATAAATATGATGTTTTATTCCATCATAAAGATCATTTATGAATTACGAAATCTAACACATAAAGGTTCATAGGTCAAGAGGGAGAAACCGAATATCTCTCCTTGAAGATCAAATCTCTATAATGAATGAGGTATTTCTTTAGCTATCCTCTTTTAATTTCTACATGATAATCATGATGTTTACGATTTTAAGGTTCATGTAAATAATTGCTATTACATACTGCACTATTGCTCCTTTTTTTTCTTTTTTGTTTTTTTGAATGAGAACTTTTATAGAAGTTTAAAACTTCTATTATTTCTTGGAGATAGTCGTTGTTGTATTTCTACCAGTGAAGTCGTGGATTTCATTTATCATTCATGAAAACAGTAATGAAATTTATATATGGTTAAGTTATTGTATTTTAGCTTATTAAGGTTCAATGCTACTTGATATTTTTCATTGATATTATTTGGTTCCATTCTCAGGGGCAAATCACTAGTACAAAAAGTGCCTTTTATACTACACATTCTGCAACGGTTTTACGAATAGCCGTTGTGGAAAAGCCACGCGGTGGCATTTTTGTAAAAAAGTGGGAATAATACAAAGGTAATCAGCAACGGTTGAATCTTAAACCGTTGCAAAATATTGAACTAAAGGTAATCTGCAACGGTTTAAATTAAAACCGTTGCAGAATGTTAACTTTTAGCAACGGTTCTATATTTGAACCGTTGCTAAAAGTGAATCATCAGCAACGGTTGCAAGGTAACCGTTGCCAATTCCTAATATATACACAACTCCATGCCGGATCGAAGAAGCCTCTGTGGTGATATCATTCTCCCCATTCTTGATCTCTATTCTCGAGACTCTTCTTCCTCGTACATGGTCTCGTTGATTTCCCAGCCAGCTAAACGTACTAGCCCATGACGACGGCTTGAACTAGATCAAACGACGTCGCACTATTCTCGATCTCTATTCTCGATCGAAACCCGCGGCCCTTCTTCTCTTACTCCACCCGCTTTTGGCTTCTTATTAGCTATCTAATATCACCTATCTAGCAATGTGGAAGGATTTATCCAACATTATTGCATTATCATCTCAAAGATTAAAGGTAAATATCTCAATTTCCCTTTGGATGAAAATTAGGGCTATATATTTTTTTTTCCCTTACTTTGTGTGTTGATATGCATATTAACTCAATTATCATCTCATTCTAGTAACAACGAAGCAAGATTCAAGCATATTTTTCCAAAAAGACTCAAGGTAAAACTTGCCTCTTTTGGCCCCTTACAATGTGGACGAAAATGGGTAGTATATATGCTCTCTTTTTTGGGTTTTATTTTGCTATTTTGTTGTTAATATATGCATATTGAGCTTGAATAAGAACAAAGGCATTTGACTGTTGCGTCTGGTTGATTGCTGGTGCAGCAATAGATTGACGCCTGTTATTTTTAGATTTCCAGTTAGGTGGATAACCAATGATGTCAAAACATTTATCCTTTGTATGTCCAGACTGTCTACAATGATCACAAAATGGCCTTTAGATTTCCAGTCAGGTGGATAACCAATAATTATCTCCAACCAATACATTTGACACAAGGATAGAACCAGGATGATTCGATGGGTGATGAAAATATGGAGATGTGGCAGCAATTGTGCCTTCAGTTGACATTGGTATAGATACCAAAGAATGCCAAAAAATAATAATAATAATAATAATTCTCCTAGGAAATGGGTTAGAACTTCCAACAAATTAGCTTTGATGCCATGTTAAACTTCAGAATATATGGGATGTCCTGTATCTCTGTAAAAGGAAGATAATAAATAATACAAATAAAATATACAACAGATGGAAACTATAGTAATTGTACAATGGAAATGGCGGGGGTCTAAACTAGTAAAATCTTCTTGATTGTCTCTTGAATGATTTGCAAGCAGCAGCAGCAGGAGCCTGCTGCTGCCCATTTTCGTCCTACTAAGCAGCAGCAGCCCGCTACTGCTTAAGCAGCACGGCAGCAGCTGGTTAGCTGCTGCTGCTTAGCAGCAGCAGCCGGCTGCCACTGCCAGCAGTAGCCCTGCTGCTGCTAAGCAGCAGCCGGCTGCCGCTGCTTAGGAAGCAGCAGGAGCCTGCTGCTGCTTAGGCAACAGCAGGAGCCTACTGCTGCTCAGCAGCCCTGCCACTGCTTAAGCAGCAGCCGCTACTAAAGCAGCAGCATGTATTTTTTCTAATACCCAACATGTATTTCTTCTAATTCTCTTTCTTTGTTTTTTGTAAATTATAGATGAATTGGCTCCAAGTTGATGATGTCCTCCAAAAGAGTTTTCAAATTTAGCTGGCAACTAAGTGTCATTAATTGTTACGCTCAACAAGGTAACTACGGACCATATATGTCTTCATTAACACTTAACCATATTGCATATCTATAGTTTTGAGGGTAATGCTGCTCCAGATTGGTTTGCTAGTCAGGCTCATTTAGTTAGAAAATTCTCTTTAATTTCATGCCAAAGAGCTTAAAGGTATTATTAAAGATTTTTTTTGTTTTTGAAATATTATTATGAAATTTTGAAAGTGGATAAGATATGTGCCAATATTGGACCATGGAAAGATTGCATTTATTGCTGGAGGGCTTTGATTTTATGCCTTCTTCCTTGATAAAGTTTATAAAGTCAATAAAAAAATATTGAATTGAAAAAAAACATTTTCGAGTTAAAATTCTTTAAAAAAAACATTAAATTTGATTTTTTTAAAGAAATTAAATTAAATTTGGATATCAGTTACCATTGAATTGATTCATCCGGCTGTTTTAAAAAAATTTGCATCATCATTAAGTGGATTCTCAAGGCATGATAGCGCAATTAAGCATGATTACATTGTATTCCAAATGAAAATAAAATAAAGGACAAATAAGAAACCGTGTTATTAACAGAGGCCGCCATATATGCGGTGGGAATGGCTAAGAGAGCGACAACAATAAGTAACTAAAGAATGTGTTGTCTCCCTATGGTGGTAGCCTTCGTGATAACTATAGTTGACTTCAAATAACTTTTTGACAAAAGCCAATAAAATATTTTCATCGTGCTTCGTTTTGTATTCCATTAAGTTGATCATGTTATATATCTATGGTAGTGGATATAACATAAACCTTTTTTATTCAAATGCTGATGATTCTTTTTCCTTTTCTAATTTGTTTAGGCTATCGAAGATTTTCCATTTGACACATGATTTTTTAGTCTTGATCGAATAGTTCTATAATCCTGCTTTTCTCAGGTATGTCTCCCTTATTTGGTTTATTCCAAAATTTTTTTAATTTGTTTCTTCTCTTATGTTGTTTAACATTTATGTTATTTGCATACCATTGCACTTGTCATCAAGCTTAGAGTAGCCGTTTAAAAATTAGTTTATAATTTACAAACCGACGAGACATTTGGACGGTTTGAGATTTATAAACTAATTTTTGAATTGTCCCATTTTTGGACAGTTTGTCATTTATTTTTGAATTATGCGATGTGTGCTATCAAAATATATTACAATGCAACTATAATCTCGTGTGTAAAGGCTTCGATTGTATGACCTTATACTTCTCCGGGTGTACACTACATAACACGTAGATCGTACACTTTGGAGAATATAGGGAGGTGCTGTCGAAATTTACACATGAGATTATAGTTGCATTGTAATATATTTTGATAGCACACATGGCATAATTCACAAATAAATGATGAATGGGTTAGGACCCTTACCAGTTAGTAATTGGAGTGATAAGGTGTATTAGGACATTATCATGACATTTTTCCCCATTGCATCAGATTCTCTATCCATGTTTGTTTGAAATACCCCTCATAATTATCATTTCTTTTCTTGTTAGTTGTCAAATTCATAGTGACAACTTGTTCTTTGTGTGAATTCCTTGCTTGTTCTGAATTGAAGAGAAATGGGTTGTTGGAGATGGGAGTTTGACGTTGGATTTCAGATCGGAAAGGATAAGATTACATAGAATGGAAGCCATTGACTGAAATGTTTGAGAGCTTTAGAATGACGAAAAGGTTTTCAGAAGTCTCATTGTTTTGAAGGCGATTTGATTAGTACTCTTGATAAACATCATCATACGAACAATTCATTGGACAAGGTATACATCCATAAATTATCAAACTATAATAAAGAATTCTTTAGTACATACTTCATCAACTTGTTTTAAACTAATGAAATTACCGTGGTATTCATTTAATCTTTTGTAGGTGAGTTTTGGAGAAGAATCATATACACAAGAGCAAATCGATGAGGTTCGAAATTTATGGGCTGAATACTTTTTGTATGACATGTAATAGTTTGGCGATTTAGCTTGGTCTTGTTAGTATTATTATTTTTTTTATTTTGGAAATACGATTTAGGTTTTAGGTTGGCCTTAGATCGCCGGATGTTTTGTGGTATTTTGATGCTTTGTGTAATATGGTGTAGTGAATTGTGGATTTGATTTTAATATGGTAGTGGATTTGATCGTTGGATGTTTTCTGGGTATTTTGATGCTTTGTGAATATGGTGTAATGAAATATTGTGGATTTGATTTTAATATGCTAGTGAATGGAGTTAATGAATTATAGTAGTAGTGTTAATGCAGGTATTGATCTTGTAATATAATGCAAAAATGTGGGGTATAGCATTGCTAGTGAAATTCTATTTAAAAAAAAAAAATTTATCCGCAACGGTTCCAATAAAACCGTTGCTGAATGTAGACATTTAGCAACGGTTACATGTGAAAAACCGTTGCCTAATGTGGATATTTAGCAACGGTTCCAGATCAAACCGTTGCTAAATATTGACATTTAGCAACGGTTTATAACCGTTGCTAAATGTCCTGACTTTCTGCAACCCCTTTATACGCAACGGTCGCAGAACCGTTGTTAAATGTTAAAATAACCGTTGCAGAATGGGTATTTCTGTACTAGTGAATTTACAATGGGGCATTGTCGCCACTGTAAATTTGAAAATTTTGTTTCATATTTGGATGATTTTAAATTTTATTTATGAAATTTTCGCTTACAAGAGAATATATATAAACTTTTTTTGAAAATGGTAGATAAAGTTCTTCTAGTCTATTGGTAAAAATTTTAATATCCCTTCCAAAGTCAAGCGCTCAAGTCTCAAATGTTACATATTTTATTGTTTTTATTATAACATTATTATTCAATTATTAGTTTATTACCGAACCTTTATTCTTTCAAGGCATTGAGTAAATAGGGAAATTGGTTCGCGTATAGTCCATTTGGATGGAATCCATCAAATTTTGCCCGTAATCAAATCAAATTTTGCTATTTTATCTTTTTTCCGAGGTGTATTTCAGTTTTTTTTTTAATTTTGGACTAAATGCCTAGTCGACACACTTTTTTTGGACCATTTTCGCCAATTTTCCATATATATATGAACATGCTTCTTTCTTCCAACTAGCTGTTTCACCAGTGCATTGCACGGGGGTATAATTTTTTAGCTAATAATAATATTAATAGATGTTAATCGTATTAATATAAGACCTCGAATAAAATAAAATAACAAATAATGAGTAGGAACAATAAACGTAATTAATATAACTAATGAAATAATTCTTGGAAAATTTCAATAGAGTTTTCCTCTATTTTATACCAATTCATCCTGCAAACATCTGGGGGAAAACTTACCAAAAAACACAAACTTAATTTACAATACTCTGAAAAACATCAACAATCAAAGCGATCCATACATTACATCATCAATAATAGTCAGCAACAATACACAAGATAAAAAATAGAAACATCTTCGTGTTTTGAAAAAATTGAAAAATGCCCTCAGATATAAGTCACATCCATAATTGTCACATAGAATATAAAATTTGGTAAGTTCTTGAAGATCTTCATACGTTCTTTAATTGATCTTGGTAAGTTCCAAGATTTAGGCCCCGTTCTCTTTGTATTTCTATTTTATATTTTCAATTTTTAAATTCATTTTGAGTTTTCTGTTTTGAGTCTATTTTGAGATTTCTAAAAATGCGTTGTTCTTATAATTTTGAAAAATTGTTTTTGAAAACAGAAAATTGGAAAACTTCTTTACTTTATACTTTTTAGAAAATCATTTTATAATAAAAATTTATTTAATAAATTTGATTGATAAATCATAAGAATGGCAATTTTACAAATTCATATTACAATAATAAATTGTTCCTTGTAAATTTATTAAAAATTTATTTAATAAATGATAAGACAACGTCGATTGGCACTAACAATAAAAATCATAAATTTAGTAAGGATTTAGTAAGGAAAGGATAGATTTCATAAAGCAATACGATATAATAAATACTATTTGGACACAAATTTAACATTCTTGAATGTACTTCATGCATCTTAAAAAATCTAGTAAAGTACGATTACATGTTTGTATTGTATTGACAGGCATTAATAACCAATTAATTGATAGAATCATGCACGCCTCGTTGAATAGTCATTCCACATTTGTGTAGCAATTTGATCTCTCACCCTTCCCATTTGAGCCGTTTGACTAGCATCAAAATGTATGGCATGTTCTTGTTGACTTAACTGTGGCGCATCTTCAAACACTATATTCTCTACTGAATATTGAACGAATAACCTATCTAAAGTATCCTCTTGTCGAATGAAGTTATGAATTGCACAACATGCGTCAGGGATTTGTCGTTGCCTACCAAGGGGAAAATTGGAAATCAATTTCAAAATAGGAAATCTTGCCTTTAAAATGCCAATGCAACGTTCAATAATGTTACGACATGAAGAGTGTCTATAGTTGAATAGTTCTTCCTTTCCACGCAGTCTTCCTCAGCCAGCATAATCACGCGGGTGATTTCTTCACCCATTATCTATGCCGAAAATAAATAAAGAGAACACAAATGACAATATATTGTTGATCACTTAATACAATGAAGTATCAAATTGAATGTTAGAATGCTATAGACCAAATAACTTAAATAACTCATGAAGTATCCACAATAAGTAGGTATAAATTCATAGACTTCAAAATTTGAAGTAGTTTATGTAGAAAAACTCGAGGTACTTGGCTGAGTTTTTATTCTATGCACTTTAAAAATCAGACTATTGGCAAGTCTATGAAAAATCATAGACTGAGTATCGATATTTCTTGTTTCAGTCTTAACTATATGTCTACAAATTAATGTTACAAGACTAATTATCTGGGATGACAACATTTCAGGTTCCAAAGTGGAACCCAACCATTCCACTCTTAAACACTTGCAGGGAAAGTCAAGCTTCAGACCCTATTTGGTCATACTGCTTAGTGCTTACATCAGTTTCATGAGCTAAAGATAGTAAAGGCACAACTTCCACTGGTTGGATTAAGATAATCTTGAGGATTACAATAAACTAAGTCTTAAGTCTTAGCCAATAGTTTTAACTTCAACAACAAATCATCTTTTTCGCTAAGTTTGATATCTTGAGGCTGATAGTTTGAGAATAAAAGCATAGAAGGTAGGATTTAACTTCAACAACAAATCATCTTTTTCACTAAGTAGTTTCTATTCGAGTTAAAAATCAAGTCTTATAGAATGGCTTAGATATATTGTATCTTCTTTTGTTATTTATCTACCATCCTCTTTGAACATGTTGCCTTCCTTATCTTCTTGAATTGAATGATTGTTGATAATTTTTTTTATTCATGGATGGACTTTTGAAAGTATTGTCTCTTCGCCCTTGACCTCCATCATTAGTGAGTCAAAGAAAGGTTTAGAGTTGTGACTAGTCATCTCTCATTCTCACAGTTTTAAAAGAGAGGATAAGATGATTTTAGAAAAAAACTTTTATGTCTCATATTGCCTTGCTTTGAGAGGAGTATCATCACAATATTTTTATAGGCTTTATACAAGTCTCCTCATTGAATCTAATAGACAAACTGTAATAAATGTTTGTGTTTTTTAATGGACTAGTTAATTAACTCAAGATTACGTTATTTGAATGAGCTACAACCATACTTATTAGTGTCAAATGCAACATTGATTCAAGTTTATTTTCTAATATTGTGCACTTATCTTCTTTCTTGTCTTTTGAAATGCTTTAGTGTCAACAAAACCATACAACGGTATCTGAAGAATGTCAAGAATCGAGATACTGAACAAAACACAATTGATCAAGAAATTACTCAGGTTAGCTGTTGGCACTCTCTTTGGTAAGGCTAAATCTTAATTATTTCTACTAATACCAAGATAAAGAAGGCAAGATAAAGCACAAAAGCAAAGCTATTCTTAAAGCCCATTTCCAAGAACCCAATCAGTTATCTCACCAGATGATAAAATCATCAATTATATCAAATTGATACAGAGAAATCGAAAATCCATCTCTATTCTTGAAGTCCCCCAAAAAATCCAAGAAACCCAATAACTGAAAGCAAAAATCCCAAATGAAAATTTCAAGTCTTCTAATGTCATCAAATCCAAAAAATAGTATACATAAACTGATAAACATTATAAGCCGTTATAATAGCAACTTAGTGTACTTAGAAATGCTCAACAGGATGAAACTTCAAATAATAAGCAAGACTAATCCATGAGCAGCTTTATATTAGAAAAATCGATTTAACATTTGTAACGCAAGTCAATCAAATTGATATGCCCATATCATCATCAGAAGGTGACCTTCTTCCCCAATGAAGATTCTAACATAGACCCATCAAATTGAAGGCGATTCTTATTGTGGGTGTTAGGGTAGAATGGAGTGATCGAAAAACGCCTTTAACAAAAACCAGTGTGAAAACTAATCTCATAATAGGTTTTAAAAACATTTGGTTGCTGTTTAGTAAGCAAAACTAAAACAAACACACACAAAAGCAGAAACTACAAGCGAAAGCAAAAAAAAAAATAACGAAAGAAAAATAGAGATAACACCGTAGATCTGTCACAAACACAGGAAGTTCACCAAGCCCACAAAGAACTTGACTACATCTCCCTTTGAGGCTCTACAACTGTAGATCGGCCTCCATTCCATTCATCTTTTGCATCTCCAACATACATCCAGTCCAATACAAACGAGATCTCAGTAAATACATCCAGATCGAGCAATCCCAAGCAACTATTCACTATCACTGAGATATGGTTATGCTATTTTTGGGAACTCACTGGTTTTCTCTCATCTAGCACACATACACACAGTAGAATTATTACAATCAACCTCACAAAGAAGTTATTGAAATTACAGAGCAAAACAAGAGAAAAACGGCCACACTCGTACAAGAGAAAAAAGGCCCTCTGAGATCTAACCCTAAATGGAATGAGAACTCGGTTATGTATTTCTAGTCCAATGGTCTTGATTTGCCTGAACAATCCAACAGTGCAAAAGACCTTGAGTCACAAATCTGATGGACTTTCAACAAGTGACTGGGCCATTTACTACTCCTGGATCACACATTAGTTATTGGGCTTGGGCCCAAAAAACTCTTCAAACCTCCACCTTGAGCCAGGAGCAGTAGAGAACAGCTGAGCAATAGATGAATATGGAATGGATTTTGAAGGACAGTTGTGTCCTTGCCTCTAACCTGCACAAAGCAGACTGTCAGTAACCTGTTTTTGGATTTTTTTTTTTAAACATATAAAAGAACAATAAAACATGGGTCTAGTTACTTTAACTAATAAAGGAAAAAAACAGAAAGAGAAAGAGAGCAACAAGGAAAAATAAATAACTAAAAGGACGAAGTGAAAAAGGAAAAAGAGGAATTACTCAACCTTTGTCAATGTTTAACATGCTCAAGCATGACCTGAACTTACTCAAAGGCAGTACCTTAGTTCCCATATCAGCTGGATTGAACTGAGATGGTATCTTTTCCAGCAAAATCTCGCCTTTTAAGATAATGTCTCTAATGAAATGCAATTTCACATCAATGTGCTTAGTTCTATCATGAAAAACAGGATTTTTGCACAATTGAACAGTAGACATACTATCACAGAATAATACCACATCAGTTTCAAGCAAGTTCAGTTCAGACAGTAATCCCTTCAACCACAAAGACTCTTTCACAGCTTCAGTTAATGCCACATACTCAGATTCAGTAGTAGATAATGCCACAATATGCTGTAGCTGAGATTTCCAAGTAATACAGGAACCACACAAAGTAAACACATAGGATGTAGTTGATTTCCTGTTATCCCTATCATTAGCATAATTGGCATCTACATATCCTTTCAATTGCGCACCTTCAGAACAGTGACTATATATCAAACCAATTGACGTGGAAAATTTAAGATATCTTAACAGCCATTTAAGAGCATTCCAATGCAATTTTCCAGGGTTAGACATATACCTACTAAGGACACTGACGGAATATGCAAGATCAGGCCTAGAACAAATCATGGCATACATAACTGACCCTATGGCATTTGAGTAAGGCACATTTTTCATATTCCCTTTCTCTTCATCAGTTAAGGGACAATCATCTTTACTCAAGTTAAAATGATTAGCTAAAGGTAAAGATACTTCTTTGCAATATAACATAGCAAACCTTTTCAACACTTTAGCAATATAAGATGATTGGTTCAAATATAAGGTGCACTTAGGCCTATCCCTTTTAATGCTCATCCCTAGTATTCTAGTTGCATCACCAAGATCCTTCATATCAAATCTGGCAGATAAGGCAGCTTTCAAATCATTTATCAACTTCATACTAGGTCCAATCAAGAGCATATCATCAACATAGATGAGTAAATGCTTGATTCGACATTTGAATGCCTAAAGTACAAGCAATGATCATATTGGCTTCTAACAAATTTGAGTGTTAACATATAAGCATCAAATTTGAGGTTCCACTGCCTAGGAGACTGTTTCAGACCATATAAGGATTTTTTAAGTAGGCAAACATGATTAGGATGGGATTTATCAATAAAACCAGGCGGTTGACACATAAAAATGTCCTCATCTAACTCACCATGCAAAAAAGCAGTTTTCACATCCATTTGCTGCATTTCCCAATTAAAATGCGCAACAAGAGCAAACATAATTCTCAAAGTAGCATACTTCACAACAGGTGAAAAGATTTCAGTATAATCTATGCCTTCCTTTTGAGTAAAACCCCTAGCAACTAACCTAGCCTTAAACCTAACAGTTTCAGGGCTGGTTCCCTCCTTAACCTTGTACAGCCACTTACAATCAACTATAGACTTTCCATTAGGTCTTTTAACAAGATCCCAAGTACCATTCTTATGCAAAGATGACATTTCTTCCTTCATTGCTGCCCACCATTGGCCTACATTTTTGGAAGCTAGTGCCTCTTCAAAAGTCTTTGGTTCAATCTCACACAGTTCATCAAAGGATTGAGTGGCAAAAACTGACATCGGAAAATCAGAATACTTTGAAGGCACTCTCCTCTCTCTTCTAGCCCTATCTCTGACCAATTGGTAGTCAATGGGCTCGGGAGTTTCTTCTATATCACTCTCACTATCAACATGGTCTCCTAAATGTTGATCTTGACCCTCATTTTGGTCAATATCATGGTCGATTCAGTATTCGGTGTTAGGATCAACCACAGGGGTTTCATTAGTAGGTGACTCCACCTCACCAAGAGGCATATGAGTAACAGTTGGAGATTCAGCTGACTTAGGCTTAGTAGAAGGGGCTGTGGGTTCAACACACGGCATCTCATCCTCTTTAAATATCACATCCCTACTAGTAATGACTCTAACTCCACCTGGAGCTCTAACCCATAATCTGTAACCCTTAACACCTTCGGGGTAGCCTAAGAAAACACATTTAATAGACCTAGGACTTAACTTATCTGCCTTTTGATGCACATATGCAGAACAACCAAACACTCTTAAGTGATTGTAATCGACCCTCTTTCCACCCACAATTCCTCCTGAATCTTACCATTTAATGCAGTAAGATGGTGTCATATTCACTAAGTATGCAGCTGTGTTAAGTGCCTCACCCCAGAAAGGTTTGGGAATCCCAGAATCTGATAACATGCATCTAACTCTTTCTAAAAGAGTTCTATTCATCCTCTCAGCCACTCCATTTTGCTGAGGGGTATATGGTACAGTTCTATGCCTCTTAATGCCATTTGAGTTGCAAAAATTATCAAATTCAGCATTGCAAAACTCAAGACCATTATCAGTTCTTAAACACTTCAGTTTAAAACCACTTTGCTTTTCAATGAAAACTTTCCAAGATTTAAACTTTTCAAAAGTATCAGATTTGTTTTTCAAAGGAAATACCCAAAGTTTTCTTGAAAAATCATCAATAATAGATAAGAAATATCTATTTCCCCCATGTGTAGCTACACTAGAGGGACCCCATAAGTCAGCGTGAACATATTCCAGATTACAACTGGCTCTATGAACACTATGGGGAAACTGAACCCTATGTTGCTTACCCATCACACAGCTCTCACAAAAAGGTAAGTTAGATATATGATCAGATCCCAAAACTCCTTTCTTACTGAGGATTTCTAAGCCCTTAATCCCTACATGAGCTAATCTTCTATGCCAAAAAAGTGTAGGATCCATTCTGGCTGAATGAGATGCATCGGAGTGGACTATATCAGCACTAACAAGATATAATCCATCCTTTTTGGATCCCTTGAATGCAAGTAGTGAGCCCCTATAAACCCTCATCAAACCATCACCAAATCTACCACAAAATCCCTTATCTTCTAATGCAGCAAGAGAAATGAGACTACTACCTAAGTCTGGCACATGTCTAACATTGCTAAGGGTCAAAGTATAGCCAGAATCAAATTTCAGCTTGATATCCCCCATTCCAGCAACTTTACTGGTGACTTTGTTGGCAGATACAATCTGCCCACTTGTCACTGGGGTGTAAGATGCAAACCAGTGCTTGTGTGCGGTCATGTGGAAGGTACAACCTGAATCTAAGAGCCACAGACAGTCTCTAATACCCCCAGAAGTCAAAACAGACAAAGACACATCATCATGGACTGCTACAAACACTTCCTCTTGCACAACATTAGAACCAGAAGCTTGATTGCTTTGGTCTTGGTTTCTTTGAAAATTTTTAGGCTTGTTGCAGTCCTTAATGAAGTGTGATGGACTCCCACAATTGTAACACACTCTCTTACCCTTAGACCTTGATTTAGACCTACCCTTACCCTTCCACTTCTTCTTAGGGTCTTTACTATGGTGCTGACCTTGGTTTTGATTGTGATGGTGATTCTGATTTGAATGATTGTGCCTATGCTGGGATTTGCCCCTGGTCATCAAGGCTTCCCCATTAGATTTGGGGTCCTCTTTTGACCTGAGCTCATGATCCTTGCTTTTTAAAGCATTGACAACAACATCTAGGGTTAACTCATCTCTACCATACTTAATGGCTGACTTAACATCTCTATATGCATCAGGTAAAGCATTTAGCAAAATAATAGGAGAGTACTGATCAATAGTAGTATCACCAGTAAGCTTAATATCTTGCAACAGCTTGTTAAAGCTATCAAGACTCACATCTAAATCCTTACTAGGATCAATTTTGAAGTTGAAAAACTTCTCCAACAAGTACAACTTGTTGGGTAAGGACTTTTGAAGATACAACTCTTCAAACTTTTTCCACAAAGCCTCGGTGTCCTCTTGAGTCCCAACTTGTCTAATAACAGAGTTAGACAAGTGTAGGATGATGGATGAGTATGCTAACTCATCCATATCCTTAATCTGGTCAGTCGTGGACTCAATAGCAAAAGACTTGTCTATGGCGCTGCTTTCTGCTGTACCAGTAAACTCTTCATCTTTTGCTGCCAGATGGGAAAGTCCCCTTTCCCATCAAAGCAGTCAAGATGAAAACCTGTGGAAGACATGGCAAATAAGAGCAAATAAAGAGCCTAAAAGTGACTAACAGAGACACACAGGATGCAACTAATGCAAAAATGAATAGAGACCCACCAGATTCCTCGAGTCTCAAGGACCTTGGACAGGGGAATCTCTACCCACAGCCTAAAGGACAGAGATAAAATGTAGTGATAGCACACAAAGTGCTCGTGTGTGCAAAACGGTCAATCAATCCACTCAAAACAGCATTGAAAATAGGCAATGAGAGCCACAAAGAAAATATACAAAATCACAAAGATATCCACTGGCAGAAAACAAGTCACAAGACACCAAGAACTAACCACTAAGCAGAGAACAAAAAACCACTGGCAGAATATAAGTCTCAAGACACATCACAAATAATACTGAACAATAAATCTCAGCCGAATGCAAATCTCAGTAACACGAAAGGACTTCCAACAGCTCAAGATCACAGATCGAAAGACAAACAGCAGTACTAAACTTCAAATAACGACTTTGAGACTCCATAATATCCCAACACAAGCTCTGATACCACATGTTAGGGTAGAATGGAGTGATCGAAAAACGCCTTTAACAAAAACAAGTATGAAAACTAATCTCATAATAGGTTTTAAAAACATTTGGTTGCTATTTAGTAAGCAAAACTAAAACAAACACACACAAAAGCAGAAACTACAAGCGAAAGCAAAAAAAAATAATGAAAGAAAAATAGAGATAACACCGTAGATCTATCACAAAGACAGGAAGTTCACCAAGCCCACAAAGAACTTGACTACATCTCCCTTTGAGGCTCTACAACTGTAGATCGGCCTCCATTCCATTCATCTTTTGCATCTCCAACATACATCCAGTCCAATACAAACAAGATCTCAGTAAATACATCCAGATCGAGCAATCCCAAGCAACTATTCACTATCACTGAGATATGGTTATGCTATTTTTGGGAACTCACTGGTTTTCTCTCATCTAGCACACATACACACAGTAGAATTATTACAATCAACCTCACAAAGAAGTTATTTAAATTACAGAGCAAAACAAGAGAAAAATGGCCACACTCGTACAAGAGAAAAAAGGCCCTCTAAGATCTAACCCTAAATGGAATGAGAACTCGGTTATGTATTTCTAGTCCAATGGTCTTGATTTGCCTGAACAATCCAACGGTGCAAAAAACCTTGAGTCACAAATCTGATGGACTTTCAACAAGTGACTGGGCCATTTACTACTCCTGGATCACACATTAGTTATTGGGCTTGGGCCCAAAAAACTCTTCAGTGGGTTCAACCGATTGACAAAAACCAGAACATAAAACCTAATCTAATCGTATCTCATATTTTTCCTATCAAAAAACTCAAATCGTAAAAATCATTAACGAATCCCTAAAAATTGGCGTTGGAACAATCCTAAAATGGCTTTGGGAAAGTGAGAAGAGTACCTTTGAGATTGGAGATGGAAAGCCTTGTTGGAGATCCAAGTGAAATTAGGAAGCGCGAGGATGGTACCACGAAGAGAGAGAGAGAAACGACTGGAATAATCTAGGCTGGTTTTGCGTTTTCTATTTCAGTCCGTGTTTTATCCCAAAATGCGGAAAATGACTTTTTATCGTTTTCCATTTCCTATACAATTTTTTTACTTGTTTTTCAAAATACTTTTTAAAAAATAGGTAAGTAAACACATTTTTAATATTTTCAAAAATTGAAAATAGAAAATGCCCAGAAAACAATTAAAAGAACATGGCCTTAGTTTCTGAAATTTCTCAGAGTTTCCAAGAATCTATACATTGGTATGCTAATCTCATTCCAATTCCATCTTTGAAAAATTGTTGTAGTAGTGAGTTATTGACAATTGCGACAAAACTAAACTCCAAAAACGTGAGACTTTGGTTGTTGCTGCATTTGCTAAAGCTTTCCACTGCCATATATACAAGGAGAAATTTAGCAAAGGAACATAGCTGGAGAAGAATTGGTGACTTTTGGGTTTTGCTGCTATGATGTATAGAAGTTTCAAGTCTTTCTCCAAGTTGACTCGTACAGGAATTATAGTTTCAGCACAACATTAGGAATAAAAGCGCACAATATTCTAAGCCACGTTGAAATTTCACAACTTCCTCCACTAAATTTAGACTGCTCACATAAGAATAGATGACTTAGCATATACTGTTGCAAGGAGTTATCAAGGCACCAAAAGAACAATGATTAATTAGTCATCGACTTCTCTGTTTAAATTTATTATCATAAAGTTAAGTAATGAATGTCGATGATTGCAATCACACTTAAATTTTCTTCATGTTGATGGATTTATTTCAATTATACTTTATAACTCTACCATTTTCTAAAGCCGCGTGTGCCTACTTTGGTGTTCCTCTCAATCCACTTTTGTAGTGATGCCGCATTATCATATCATATATTCAGGGCATGTTCGTTTCACCATCTTCTCCATTTTCAATGTTCTTGTGGGTCCCGTGCGGAATTGGAGTCAACGAATGCAGCCGCAATGTTTGAATAGGTGAGTTTGAAGACGTGCCAAATTACAATACTGCCCACTTCCCTTTTGTAAATATCAAATCACAGGCATGGCTCAGTCTAAGGGCAAAATTGGCATGTAGGTTTTTTTTTTTTTTTTGTGTTGACCGACATAGCCTATGCTAAGGAAGAGCCAAGTGGGGCCCAATCTAAGAGTAACGTAAGTCAAGGCTCAGAAGATGGTGAAACGAACATGGCCTCAAAATTTCCACATTCCATTGTTTTCAAGAAAATCCATTGTTCTTATAGAACCTATGGTCTATGCATCTTGCATTGATGTCAAAATATTTATAAAATTCAAATTTCTAAGATTTCATAGGAATATCATTTTATTACACGTTTCCTTGGCTGCTTACTTGAAATCATACCCCCACACTGCATCTTTTTATGCATGAAATTTTTGAAGAACTATTTACTCTGTTCTTGTATGTTTTGCAGAGAGTGAAAATTATATGGATCTGTTCATTCAAACTTGATGTTGTTTATCTTGATAGACGGTATGCTGGAAGTTGGTTTGGGTGGGTAAGGTGATGCAACAAATGTGGTATGTGTTATAAAAGTATAGAAATAATAGAGAGAGTTTAGAGAGAATGAATTCTAAGGAATTCACAGGAATGAATTTCATTAATAACTGAAGCCCTATTTATAGGAAAACTTCGAATGGCACAATCGTAATTACATAATTTCATCAGGGACATAATAGTCATTCACATCATTAAAATATTATTTTTCCTATCTCTCGAGGTGCACGTTCACAACACTCCCCCTTGAATGATTATTTGTGCAATTGTCTTCTGGACTTGTTTGAAGCAAAATCCAACGAAAAATAAAAACTTCCAAACTGATTGTAGGAGAACTTAAAGTGGTTATATATTGCTTCGCCAAAAACATTGCTCCCCCTGATGTCGATCACCGATATAGGAGTACGTGCTTCGTCAAAATAATGCTCCCCCTGATGTCGATCACCGATATAGGAGTACGTGCTTCCTCGTTAAAACCTTGTCTAGAAAACCCAATGGGAAAAAACTTGATCGAAGGAAAAAGAGTACAGCTACTCCGTTTGATTTCATATCTTGAGGACTGATATCTTTACTTCTGGTAAACGATTTCAACATCATCATAGTTTGGATCTAAAGCATTTGCTCTTTTATAACTTGATCCAATAGATACACTGTATCGATTTCTCTTGTCGTCCTCAATATACCATGAATATGCCTCGTTAAAACCTTATTAGGAAAAACCCAGTGGGAAAGATCCTAATGAAGGAAAAAGAGTACAATATTCATGTGAATACGCCATTAAAGTTGCCTCATTAAAAACCTTGCTAGGAAAACCCAGTGGGATAAAACCTCAGTCAAGGGAAAAAGAGTGCAACACGTATTTTATGCAAGTATGCTTCAAGCATTTCAAAATCTTTCATGGATTTATATAAGTATGACATACATTAGTTGATACGCTTCATTCATTTCCACGTGAATGAAATTTAGATATTATATAATATCATGTTATATTCAGTGCTTATATGCAATCAACAGCTTCGGTCTCATTTTCTCACTATATCGAGATATATACCTAAATCTCTTCTGGAGATTTCATATTAGTTAAGATTGGGCTGCCTCATTAAAAACCTTGTTTGAGAAAAACCCTTTTGGAACAAAAACATCAATCAAGGAAAAGAGTACAGCATATGAATTTCTCAACAATATCAATGTAGATATTTTGAGTCGTTGCATGCACTGATACAATAATACATTTGAAACCTCTTCAAGAGTTTCATTCTCATTTCTCATTAAGCCCGTGCATGAACACTTTAATCATAAGGGCATATATTTTAGCATCGGTATTTTCCGATGGATTTCAATATCCGCACTATCATATGTAGCGCTATCTTTTCATACTGTGTCGACACTTTCAATCTTATTTCTTTCCCCATATCGACATAACTTATCGAGATATCTCATTATCAATCCTCTTGTAGGATTACACAATATAGTTATGTCTATATACTCTTCAAGAGTATATGCCTCCGTTATTAAGACCATCTTTTATAATTTGCTTTGATATATATGATTGAGGAACTCTTATAATATCAACATTTATAGCAATATTAACTTATCAAAGCATTATAGCTGATATATGTGATTGTTCATAGTCTTTCATGCATCCTTGAACTTCAAGTTCATATTTCAATTGTGAGGATGTAGTATGATGCATTTCACATATCATTTTCAGCCTTTAATACTCTCCCTCATGCTAAGAAAATTTAGAACACTAAAACTCATATATGTTCTCATCATTCAGCCTTAATATGGGAATTTATATAGTTTGCATTGTATTCTCGATATTGGCAATTTATTGGAGGACTTTTGCCACATAATATCCCACTTGTATGCGCATACTCAAATCCTTCAGGGATTTATTTAAGTCATTGGGATATATATTTACTAGTTTTATCATTAAATCTGGAAATCATGCTCATATCGTGAGCAAATCATTTCGTAATCTTCCAATTACGAATCATATAGACATGTGACTATCTACTGGATCCATATCATAATATCTAGTAGTCCACATGGAGGATGAGTGGGCTCATATTTCTCATCATTTATTCCAGATATATTTGGGATTTATTCCCAATATTGGCTAGTAATTATTTCATCATTTATCGAGAACGATCATTAAAGAATTCTTTTAATTCTTCACTTGAAATATTGATTTCAATAATTCTTTACATCAATTGAACCGGGATGGTCAATCAGGTTCTGCAAACGAGTATTATTGAACTTTTAGTTCAGTAAATTCTTATATCGATTTTACTAGTATCTGTATAGTGCTCAATATGATTTATCATAGAAACAATTCACCGACATATTTCATTATCTTTTGGTGACATTATTGTCTACTATTGTACAACCACGGATTTACAGCATCTGGCTACTGTTCAACTGTGGAGTCTTAGCTCTTACGCTTTACAGAGTCGTAACTCATACGCTTTATGTTACTATTTTAACGCGGATTCGTATCTTATACGCGTCGTATTATTCTATAAATAGATCATCAAAATTATCGCAAATTTCATCCTAATAAGAGTCCATATCTTATAATGGATCATATGCTCTCAAATCTTCGAAAATACTATCCATCATTACCGATCAAAATTCCAAAAAGAATTTATCGAGGTAGACTCGAAAGGTTGAGGATGCTAATGAATAAGGGCATCCCAGGAGATGTTCGATATTTGATTGAAGCAAAGGTTCGATTATCTGGTGAGGTTTCGATTCCTTCTAAATACATGTCTGGTATGGGTAAAAGTAGTTTTTCAAAGAAACGGAGAGCAAAAAGATTAGGAGGGTGCTACAAATGTGCTCGGTGGATATGTGACACTCGATGTAAATCTGTGGGGTACGTGTCCAGTAACCGAGAAGATAAGATAGCATTCATTAAGGATGGATTGAGTAAGGAGCCTTTCGATGATATTCAACATGCTCTTGAGACACATCCTAGTGGACACGTACAAGGTGAGCTGATGGCCTTATGGGCCAAATTCAAAGATCAACAAGCACTTTATAATCTTGAAATACTTACCTTAAAAGATCCAGTTTGTAAATTTAGTAGAAAAATTTAGTATAATAATTTTCTCATATTAATGTAAGGAAGCTCAGTGTAATAACGAAGATCAATATATTTCTTTTATTTGTAAATATCGTTTTTCAATTTTTAAGATATATACATGTATATATATATTATTTTTCAATCACCGACAGCTATATGTCATATTCATATCACTAAAATTTTCTGCCTTTTTCTCTTTCATATTTGTCAAAAAGTAAATAGTACAATCAATTATTGGTTTGAAAATTTTCTTTAAATAAAGGGATTCGTGTCTCTCATGTTCATACGTTGAAAGTATAGTGCAAAAAGAGAGATAGGAGTAGAGATGGATATGGAGATTTTAGAATCATCTCATACAAGTCAGCCTTTACCTCACCAGATTAAAACCGTATGTATTCTTGGTGGATCTAAACTGGAAGGCCATATCCAATATGTGGATATGGCAAACCAACTCGTAAAAGAGTTAGGGAGACAAAAAATCAATATACTATATGGAGGAACCAACAACAAACTTTTAGCTAAACTTATAATGGCCGCACCATCATGGGGAATAAGAGTTTCGAGTGTAATACCTTTCCACTGAGTTGGATCTAATACTTGAATTGGATCTAGTTCTACCATGGGTTCAGCTGGGTTGGTGCTACAAGCGCAATCCATCCACAACTGCATAATGTATATGATGAACAATAGTGATGCTTTCATTGTCCTTCCAGGCGGCTATAACACACTGGAGGAAATATTCAATATAACATCATGGGCACAGTGGAACAATAGTTTATCTCTCATTCAGCGAGAAAAATACTTATTTCTGCTAGTACTGTTGATGAACTACTCATCAAATTTCATGCATATGTTCAAGAATCTGTGGAAGCCCAGATCCGTCGGTCACAGACCACTGGTGTCAAGTGAAAAAGAAATTCGGATCCTTTAAATATCTCATTATGAACCCTAATGTTGGGGGTGGCAGAGTTACGGAGTATTTATACTCTCGAAACGCACCCTTCCTTTATGGGTTCAATATGTATTTTCTTCTCGCATTTCTATATTTTCGAGTGTTTATTGCCATCTTTGATATTCTCAATATGTTCCACTTCGGCTGTTTTGTACTTCTTCTGGAGTAATAATAATAATGCTTTATTCAAATACAGAAATCTAGTGATTATGCTTCTTCAAGAGCATTTTATTCTCATATTAATACAATCTCATATCATCGATGAGATTACTTCATATAATCTCTCCATGCGATATATTTTCTTTGATTTATCAAAATGGGATTTATTGAGTATTTTACTTTCATCTATTTATCCAATGGTAACTTCATGTACCACTTGCTCAATTTTCTCCATTAATATTCGGTAAATGTGGAGAATAAATTTGATTTCTATCGTCTACTTCTTCGAGAGTAGGATTAGAATATTTGATCAACTACTTCTTCTGGAGTAGGATTAGTTATAACCAATCGTGTAGTATTACCCACCACATTGGAAATATGCCTTTATTTTAAAGTGCATAAATTTAAATTGCAAAAATTAAATTCTCCCCAATAGGTGGTCAAACCTTCCATATGGAAATTATGGCAATAAATTTACGGAATTTAAATTGCGAGAATTAAAATACATAATGATTAACTACTTCTTCAGGAGTAGGATCTGCTTAGTAGAAGGTATTACCCATCACTTAGCATATAAATTGCATAAATATATACATATAAATTGCATGAATATATAAGACCTTCTGTTTAGTGATGGTTGAACCCATCATCAGGTAGGAGGTGTTGCAGTATTTAAATTTCAGTAAATAAAGTGCGAGAATTAAATATCTATAGAAGCAAATTTGTTCTAACCATTTCTTCAAAATATAATTATCGTCAAAGTAAACGGCCGTAAATCGAAATATCTGCCGCCAATCACTAGCTGTTTGGCGATGCTTTGGCAAGGTGTGTGTGGCGCTACACATATTTCTTTATAAAATATTAATACATACTCGGCTGCTGCCAACCGCTACCAGTTGCCGGCGGCAGTGCCGCTTGGCAAGTGCGTGGCGCTACACATATTTCTTTATAAAATTTTAATAGTATAAGGATTAATACGTAAATTTTCACAAGTTCAATGACCATCTTTTAATTTTTCAAAGTTTGGATACTACTTTATAAATTTTGAAATTTTGATATATTTCAAAATGAACTGTTATATTATCAATATTGGTGTCAAATTGAAGATCTCGTTAAATCGAGTATAATGGAGTCGAGAAAATTTGATTTTGATAATGTATGGTCCTTATATCTCGATAAAACGAATGTTATAGTTTAATATATTATTATATTATAAAATAATATAATATATATACCTTTCCGTCCTTTTCTGATTTTCCTTCTGCCGAATTCGTTTCTGCATATTTCTGGATTAGGAATTAAAGACATGGAGTAACACGGTGTGATTTGTGAGTACTTTCTGGTTTCAGTTACAATTGAAGAGAAGATGCGTGTAGGAGAAGTTTATTAAAAAGCAATTCGTTAATTGAGAAGTGTTTAATCTGGTTTCTGATACAGAGGATCATCGTTAGATGCAACTGTAGAGCATACTCCCTTCATATTACTCAAAAGGCTAGAGACTCGTGCTGATAACGTGTTATAAAAGTATAGAAATAATAGAGAGAGTTTAGAGAGAATGAATTCTAAGGAATTCACAGGAATGAATTTCATTAATAACTGAAGCCCTATTTATAGGAAAACTTCGAATGACACAATCGTAATTACATAATTTTATCAGGGACATAATAGTCATTCACATTATTAAAATATTATTTTTCCTATTTCTCGAGGTGCACGTTCACAATAGTATGCACCAAATTCTTCAATTTAAATAGATTAATAAGCATATTCAATCAATCTATTGATCTGCCTCATCAGTGTACATTTCACCACAAAAATCTATGTTTCAAACTCAAATACTATGTAGCGAGTTATGTGGATTTCTAATAAATTGCTTTATTGTTAAGAATCTAGGAATGGACGAATCTCATGCTTATGAATCTATGATATGATTATTTTTATGTGATCTTACTTATTTTATATTAATCTTTATGCGGGTAGTGGAGGTATCTTTACATACATGGAGCAGTACGATAAATTTCAAAGGCACTTCGATTAACAATATTTCATTTTTCCTTACATATAGATATGGGCCTCTAATTTGTTTCGTGCCACATATTAAGTTGTTTTCTGGACATTAGCCATCTTATTTTTCACTTGTGATCATTTTTAGACTATTACTTACATTGTATTTACCAATGCACTTTGTGTAGCATGTGCGTTAACTTGTTTTTCTCAAATGATAAGTCGGTATAATAAATTACAAAAAAAAAAAAAAACCCTAAAACTGTTTATTATATTCAAAAGGATCCTCATCTGAAACCCTTCCACCCAACCCACGTCCCTTCCCTTCTTCATTGGTCGCTGGCAGTTTGTCGGCAACGTGTTGTGGTACCAACCACCAAGAGGTGGTCGTTCACATAACCAGCAGGTGGTCGGGAACCACCTGTGGTTTAAAATCACCTGCTGGAGGTTTGCAACCACTGTTGTTGGTGGTCAAACCGCTAGTATGGTGGTCGAACTTGACCATCACATTTTTGTTCTTTGGCATGATTGGTGGTGGCCGACGGTGGTCAAGGATTAAAGTGAACAAGAATTAAAACTTGTGACTTAAATGTAATGTAAAGCTAAAATTCGAAGACGCATTTTTCTTGTTTCGACATTTAACATAGAAAATGTCAAAAAGTCATTTTCTAGTTTTCTTTACAAATTTTGAAATGTTTTCGAAATTATGTTTTCAAAAACAATGAACATAATGCGCTTTCAACATTTTAGAAAACAGAGAACAGTCCGAAAACAGCAAGTAGAACGTAGTTCAAGATTTTCAGTAAATTTTTAAAATATTAGGAAAAGTGAGTTTCAATTTGATAAATTATGCCATTGTCTCTCTCTAAATTATGTTTTAATTTGTTGAAGTGTATGATTTTAAGATTTATATTATGCGAATTAAACACATTTGCTTTGAAATTCGGATTTTTTGTATGTAAATTTTTCATCTGTCAATTAGCCCCTCTAAAAAGATTTCCCCTGCACGAGCCATCATAGGTGCCTAATTGTTAGTCTCTAGATCCACCATTGGCGTGTGTAAAGCAAATTTCAATTCTAATTTAATTAATTTTAGATTTAACCAATATTTGATTAATAGTCGCTACATTTTATGTTTCCTTCGGACTGCGGAGCAAACCAAAATCAGAGAGAAAAGTCTAGAGATAGGGAGGCTGTACTAGTCCTTAATCATTGGCATAGGTAACAGATATATAGAGCGAAAAAATGTGGTAGCTGAGCATATCAGGGCCGTGTATATTTAGGGATGTGTTTATCATTGGTGTCATTTTAATAATATTTCAATTTTTAGAATTGTACAAAATGGTCATTGAGTTTTGTTTGTGGTTTTTTTGTTTGACTTTTTAATTATATATATAGGAATATTATTTTCATTATATTCATACTTTTACTCTTAATTAGATAATCTTCTCAAGGATAAGATCGACAAAAGGGAAATGAGAGCCTAAGATGTGGGGCAAACGTTGTGCCAGTGGCACTTGAGCACGTAAGAATTTAATAAGCTTTAGCCAAAGTTGTTAGTCCTTTTTTTGTCGCAGCCAGATTTGGTTTTATACGAATTTTTATTTTATTGTATTCCATGCAACGCGTGACCACTACTAGAAAAATTGACTTAGACATCACTTCTTTTACATCAGTTGCTTTGGCAGTTGATGTAAAATAAATTTTTAACACCAGTCATAAAAATAGCGGTGTTATACGCGTTTTTAACATCGCATTTTTTAACAACTGATGTTAATTATATACTTTCAAATTTTTATTGTAAATTTTTAACATCAGTTTTGTTAACAACCGATGTTAATAATCAGTATTATTTCTTTCCTATCTCCTAGCTTATAAGATTGAGTAGCTTTACTATTCATTAAGACCATTCGAACACGACGTTGTTTTGTTTAATTGGGCCCAAAAACGACGTTGTTTTAGTACCGAATTCTACACATTGACCCATTTCCCTTCTCGTAGATCTTGCCCAACCCACTCCCCATCTATGCGTCCCGATCTCTCTCTACCATTTCTCTCGGGCAACCTTATTTCTCAGCTATTTTTGCGTTGCTCTTCAAACACTACCTTTAAATCTCCGATTCAATCCTTTTGTTTCACAGTATTGTTTCCCCACTGTCCCTATATTTCGTTTCTTTCTCATCTTTCAGTAAGCTGATATTGTTTCTCGAAGGCGCAGACAAGCGTGGCCCTTTTCTCGAAGACGCAGACAAGCTTCGCCCTTTTCCATCGCATATGTTGCGTATTTTCTGGACTCAATTTCTTGCTATTGCAGCTGGGTAGCAGTCTTTCTTTCCCTATACTCTATGGTTTGCTTTTACTGTTGTCAATTTCTAGGGTTTTTTTGGCGAATTTTTTATAGGTCATGTGCGTCTTTCCTTTGGATTCCCTGTTGTTTTTCTGTAATTATGTCCTCACCTCCTGAAGGTGAGTTTCTGTTTGGCCGATTTTTGTGTTTGTTTGAGCATCAAATCTTTAAATTATACTCATACTAATTTTTTTTCTTTTTTTCTTTTTTAAGTGTTTTCGTTTAGTTTTATCTTCTGACAGTTATCGTTGTCTTCATCCTCATGTGATGTATTTCAGAAACTTGTGGTCCCAATCTTAGGTTTTTCTTTAATTGTTCTTTAGTTACATGTGTTTCTTGATTTAGTATGTTATTTGTGCTCGAGATTCTCGAGTTTGTTTGATTTTTATGGGAAATTGGTCGTGTTTATTTGTTATGATGGTGTAAAGGTATTCTTTACTGGATTTTGATAGAATTCTTGCTTGTGGAAGATGAACAAATTCAGAAAATTCTTAGCCTTGTGTTTAAATAGTTGTTAGTTTCTTCTTCTAGGGAATGTTGAGGTTTTCGTCTGGGGTATGGTTATGGCTTATTCGTTTTTCATAGGTAAGTTTGTAACAGAGGTAAGTTTGTAATAATGTGTGTTTGTTTGTTTTGATTAACTATTGATTCAAATTTGTTCTTATTTCTTTCCAAATGCCTTCTTATGGTATACCTTATTTAGGTATATTCTCATAGTCAAAAGTCCTGGTTAGAGGTCAGCAAACTCTGGTTGGTGCTAGATTAAACAGATCCTCAAGAGTAACTTTGTAGCAAGAATGGAGCATGAACACTTTGGAATGAATTACCTTGGAAGGTTAAGACAATGCCTTCTTAGTAACATTTTTACCTAAACTCACACTTAGTATATATTTCTTTCTTGATTCATAGTAATATCTTTACAAAATTAAACATATAGGCTATGCTTTTAAGTTGATATTTCCTGTGATTACCTAAAATTTGTAGCCGCTTAATGTCAGGAATTAAAGAACTGGCAGAACTTTTAAAGACTACTGCAGTAGACAGTCAAAATACTTAATTTTTTGAAGATGCAAGATTGCAAGATATGCAACCAATCCAAAGGAAAAGACCAATGTGTTTTCAAAGAAGGAAAGTTATTCTTCTTTCATAGAGTAAGATATAGAGCAAGGTCTAGTTCTTGATTTATTAATCTTGTTTGAATTTGCTTTAGGTACATCTATTGGTGTGGTAGCTGTCGTTGCTATTCCATCGGCCATCAAAGTGGACTGTGAAGGCAATGGAGGTCACATAAGAGCAGTATTGGCGCCTATTAGGTACTATTTCTCAGGTAAAACTGTTCGTTGTTTGTGATATTTATTATTCATAAATGTGTTTGTTTTTAGTCTTGAAGGCACCGCACTTGTGTTGTGAAGATCTTGTCCTGTTAAATGTTAAAAGAGTTGGACAATCTTGGGAAACAACTTCAAGGCGCTCTTTACTCAAGCTACGCAGAGAAAGGTACAACTCAATGATTTTATACCGTCTCAATTTTCAAGAGAAAGGTGCAACTAATGATTTTATACCGTCTCAATTTTCATATATAAGGTATGGAAGATTCATTTATGTGGTGGCACTGAAAAATTTCCCAAGAATTATATATGCACTGTGAAGTGTATACACAATTATATATAGGAATAGGGACAAAACAAATGATGTCAGGTATTCATGTTCCTCTTTCATAGGTTCTTAAAAAGAAAAATATGTGGAATATGCCCAAACGTTGTTTGGCTAATTGACCTTTTTATTGTAAAGAAAGCCTTTTCTTTTCTTTTTGCTTTTAATAATTTTTTCACTTTTGGGTTGAGGTAATTGCATGACTATGTATGCTAAGAAAGGTAGTATGGATTGATTTGTTGTCGGGCAAGTTCTATATTTGCTATATTTTTAGTTGGAATGCAGGAAAATTGCTTTGACACACGTCCTTAAATTTACAATACGAGCGATTAGAACGCGAGGCACATCGTAGTTCATAAACAACTTTAGCACTCGAGAAATTTATATAGGGTATTTTCTATTTCATGGTCCTTTTATTTATTTATTTATTCAATTTTCCACTTCTAAATTATATGATTTTTGTCACTTCAAAGTTATGTATTCCCTTTGCTTGGTTAAACACTTCAAAGTTCTCTATTTGCTTGTGAAGGCCGCAAGAATTATGTTAATGTTTGTGTTGATTTATTTAGAATCAATGATGACACTTCCTCCAATTTTTTTGGGCCCTGATGTCTACAGTTCCTCTTCCTCTTTCTTTTTTCATTTTTTTATTTTTCTGACATTCGGACGTTTGCGTTCTTTTCCCTTCTTATTATGTTTGGTTCGACTTGAAAATTTGTTGTTGCTATTTGATTTCTTGTGCTACTTTAGTTCAATTACAGTTTTTTGAATAGCAGTTTTGTTTCTTTTTTTGGGGTGGTTAACTACAATTAATTACGTTTTCTTTCATGTTACTGTCAATTTAAAATTGCTTTGAGGTAAGTTCCTTTCTTCATTATGAAAAGTTTTCTATTAAAAATCAACTGTTAAAAATAATTACCCAAGGAAAGGGCAGGTGTAAAAAAAACTTATAAATATACCCGTCTTTTTTATATTGTTGATGATAAACTTCTAATTCATTTTCGGTTTTTTTTCACTGATTTTATTTTATTTAGTGAGAATGAGTTCTCAATTTCAATTTTCGGCAAGGAATGGTCAAATGTTTAATCAGGCAATTAGGAATGCACTGATTTTTTTTATTTTTTTTATGTCTAAGAATTTCTACGTGCTCGAATATGTCAGGCAAGCGTAACGATGAGGTGCGTGTTGAAGTGGCCAAATACCTCCAAGCATTGATGTAGATATTGTGGTTGAGAACATCGTTGTTAGTGTATAGTATTGGTTAACCATTCTATATGACATTTGCTTATTAATGTATTAGTGTTGGATATTTTGCCTCTGAGACGACGACGGTGTCAATTGTAATTTTTAACAGATTGTATTACTGCTTAGTATTGGGATTTATGAATATTGGGTATTGAGATGTTTGTTGCAATTTTCTAGTACTCAAATTTTGGATTTTTTATAAGCTTTCATAATGCTTTCGATAGCTATTATAGAAATAATGTGTGAATGCGCTTGAGACATCTGTTCTATTCGTTTAACACCCAATCTTAACTAATGTGTGTTGTAGTAATGACATATGTTCTACTGATACATTTAACATCAGCTAGAAAGTGATGTGTTCTATTGTTAGGATGTCGGTTTTACTTATGTGTTTAATATCAGCTAAAACCTAATGTCTGTTGTCGTAAAGACATCGGTTTACATAATTGATGCGATTTCTATGATCATTTTAGACATCGGTTAAAAACCGATGTCTATAGTTTCAGATCTTTAATATCACCCACTAACACATCGGATTTTTTTTTTTTTACATCGGTTAATAACTGATGTCTAAGTCACTTTTTCTAGTAGTGGACTATCGGATTTTAGTTTAGGTTTTAGAGTTTTAACTCGGTAAGGTAATAATCTTCAATGCAAGATTTTGAGACATCTTCTAATCAAGAAAGTAAAAAACACAAGAAAATCAACGGGTCCCACATTTTTGCTAATTTTATTTTAATTTTCACTTTTTTAACAATTTTTCTCTTATTACCCCACTTTTTAATCATTTTTCATCACTTTTTTACGAGCAATATTTTTCATCACTTTTTTATCATTACCTGCTCCATGTCCACATCTTTACAAACATCCAACATTATTATTTTAAAGTTATTATTTTTGAATTTGTTATTATGCCTCTCATCTTTATCACTTTTTTTCGCTCTTTTTTTTCATGAATACTCTTATTTCTCTCTTCCGTATCATCCCGCCAATCCATATCGTGCATTGGAGATGCTCTAATAGAAAGTCAGAAACAAGGATGTGATTGAAAACACCCCCCACCCACCCACCAACTCGGTGAGAACTTGGATAATCTTCCCATGGTTTTAAAATGGGGAAATAGGCACTAAGCCTTGCTTTCACCATTTTTATTTCCGAAAAATAAGATTGCGAAGGTTTTTGAAGCCTTGATGCACATTGAGGCACAGTAAGTCTCACTACATTCCAAAATAAGTCAAAGCAATGTAAAATAGGTCAACAAAATTTCAGTCAATAAAGTGTCACAAACTATAATAGATCACTGAAGTACGCAATAATTATCTTCAAAGATGAAGAAGCATACAATGAATTGTTAGAGTGTATTATCTATTTTTCTAAACTTTGTAAATATTAACAAAATGAATTGTAGAGGCTAGTTTATTAGGAGGAAGATGCATGCGGATCGAACTCCTAGGAGTTGGAGGCAGCACACTTGAAAGGTCTACAACATTGTGTTGACTTTGTTTTCGCAAAGATGATCAAGCACCATTGATGGTGCTGTAATTATGGCACCATCGATGGCATTTTCGGGGTTTATCCGACATCCGTTTTGAAATTCGGGATCAGATCTAAAATCAGCACGCCAATGGGGAGTTTCAAGAATTTTTCGAATTTTTTCCGGCGACCCTATGACCGCCGTGTCCACCGGTCAAAGTTTTGGCACTGTTTTTAGCCCAAAAATAGTGCCAAAACTTTGACCGGTAGTCACGGCGGCCACGAGGTTACCAGAAAAAATTTAGAAAATTCCTGGAACTCCCCATTGACGTGGTAATTCTAGATCTAGTCCTAGATTTCAAAATGGAGGTCGGATTAACCCCGAAAATGCCATCAATGGTGCCGTAATTACAGCACCATCGATGGTGCTTGAACAACCCTGTTTATTTTCGTGTGATAGAAAATTAGGTTAATAATTGACATTTTTATTTTTCCACATGAATAATTAAGTGAGTTATATTTTATATTTAATTAATTTAATTATGAATTTTTCTATGGACTTATTATCACATAGAAGTTTTATGTTATCATGATTCTAATTTATTATGTGATAATTCCTTGTTATATATCATATTTACTAACAAGTGGGAGTCCATTGGGCACTAGAATTGTTAGGGACAAAAATTCCCCTAACTAGTGTCCATATTCAATGTATCCGGTTTATGGTAAGAATTCTATTCCATATATACTTGATACAAGATAAGGTAAGATTATTTTTCCATATTTTGTATTTACCTTATTTTCTTATCCTACAACTAATAAGTTATTTTATTCCTTATAGGAGTTGGTGTTTTAAGGAAACTAGGTTACTTGCATGACAAGACAACCAAGTAGTATTAAAACATCACACAAGGGAGGATTATGGTACACGTTTGGAGCCAAAAATTTCGTCCCCCATCAACCAAGAGAAACGTGTTTCCTTCTCCCTACCCTGTGAATGTATTCTTCAATCTTCATTGATTAATTACATGTACAACCATTCTTGATAAAGATCAGAGTTCAAATCTCCGGGAGGGAGTCCTACAACCAATAGATCTGCTCACAATTCGAAGGAATCAACACGGGAGGTGTAGATTCGTTGCAGGAACGCGGTTATAAGGAATCATTGAAGAGAGACGGGATGTCTGCTCGCATTACAGGCTAAGGAAGATCGAACAGGAAGTTCTTTCATTTATTTCTTAGATGTTGCAATCAATTATGTGTAATTGTTGCATTTGATTTTCGTTGTAAAGTTTTAAACTGATTGGATTTGGTTGGTAGGCTTTGCTCGTAGGCGACGAACACGTGGTTTTTCCAGATTGGGTTTCCACGTTAAAAAAAATTCTGTGTTCTTACTGTTTACTTTACTGCTTACTATTAATTTCCGCATTCGAGATCCAAACGCATCTAGCATACGTAGACTCATCTAGGTTACAGTAATTTGCAGACGCATTTCACATTAAACAGTAAACTGTTACTAGTTGAATCTGATTAACAGAACACAGCACAGACTCATCTGATCACGAAAATTAGATTACTTAGACAACTATAAACTTTTAATTGGTATCAGAGCGGGTTCACTTTTACAAAGTGAGATCTAGTTGTCTAAGCGGTTGTTTGATTGGGGATAAAAATTATACGCGCGGTATTCCGTGTAAAATGTGTGGTTAATATTGTATTAAAAAGTGTGTATATAGTTGAAAAGAGGAGAGAGAAGAGTGTGGGATATAAATTATTTTGGATAGAACAAGGCCTAAATGGAGTCGTCTACTACTCTTAGACCCCATATTCTCAATGGATCTAACTATCCCTATTGGAAAATTAGGATGGAAATTTTTATTCAATCCATTGATGAGCGTTGTTGGACTACCACCCTTGATGGATACACTGCACCACTTGTTGCTGTTGATGATGTGGTCACTACTAAACCTAGGAGCACTTATACTGATACAGAACGCACTGCTGCTTCTTTTAATGCTATTGTTTCGCAAGTGGATGCATATCAATTCAAGCTGATTTCCTCGTTGAGGACTGCCAAGGAAGTGTGGGATGCCCTGAAGATTACTAATGAAGGCACCACTGCAGTTAAATTATCTAAATTGCAGATGATTACTCATGAATTCGAAATTCTCATCATAGATGAGAAGGAGGACTTTAGAAGCTTTTATACAAGGCTAAGTGACCTCAAGTTTTCAGCCGAATCCCTCAGTCAAGGATTCACCGAGGTACAGATCGTGAAGAAAATACTCCGATCTCTACCTGACCGCTTTGAAGCAAAGGTAACTGCAATTGAAGAAAGTAGGGATCTCTCATATATGAGAGTTGATGAACTTGTTGGTAATCTTATGACCTTCGAGAATCGAGATGGATCAGGGCCGATGCAAAAATTATAAGAAATCTGGAATTGCATTTAAGGCTTAAAACGAAGAGCCAGATGCATCTGGAGAGTCTGATGAGGACGTAAACACCTCTCTCCTCACAAAACAATTCAAGAGATTTCTCAAAGGTCAGCAACAGGGTAAGAATCCAAAATCTCAAAGGAAAAATTAGTGCCAACAACAATCTGAAAAAAAGAGCAACTTCAATCCAAAGAAGAATACAAATCCTTCAAATTCTTTTGAAGGGAAAGGCAAAAACCGCATTCAATGCAGAGAATGCGAAGGTTATGGACATATCGCCTCTGAGTGTGTTAACACGCTGAAAACTCGTCGGATAATCAGGACACCACCCTCACTGCTTTAAATTCATCTGGTACTGATTCTATGATCTTATTCCCCTGCAGGAACCACCCCAGATGAATCTGGTATAATAGCTGAAGATCTGAAAAGACAGCTCCAGAAAGCTGAAGAGAGGATCCATCTGTTGCAGATAGCAATCGAATCCAATAGAAAGGATAAGCTAGATGCATCTGCACCCGAAAATTCTTAACAAGTTGAAATAAGCAGATTGAGTGATGAACTTGCTAAAGCACATGACAAAATCAAGGATTTGGTACTTGGAACAGCTCGCCTTGATGAAATTCTGAGTTATGGAAGGCCAGCCCAAAACAAAAGTGGCCTAGGCTATGAAGGAAAAGGTAAAGGTCCAGTTGCAGTCCCAACGTATGTGACGAAAACGGCCCCAAAAACCGAAATTCAAAGTGGACCTACCCCAGACGCATCTGCGACTTCCAGCCGCCCACAGGATGCATCTGGCGTACGTTCTGTTCGTATTGCAGAAACTGCGCCAGTTCAGAATGTCAGGCCTCCAGTGCAGAATGTTAGGGCCCCCGTCCAGAATCAGGTAAACAGACGAACCCATTTCAGAATCTCGGTTATATAGTCGTGTTTTCTTTCATTTTCCCACAAAGATTTAGAAGATTTTTTGGAAAAGTAAATTTTACAAATGGTTTCCTAATCCACACTCATTTAATAAGTAATATTCAAACATAATTGTGATAATTAGGAATGCTAAATAAAATTATTTTGGTAAATGAATAAAAAAAGTATTACTTAATATAGAAATAAGACTATATAATTGAGACATTCGAAAAGAAAATAAACCTATATATTTGGGACGGATGAAAGTATATGCTACCCCCAATAGATTTATATTGAGACTTTGAATCACGTGAGATTGCCTAACTTGTGACCGGTTGTGGGTTGGGTAAATATGACTGCAACTTGGGGCCCTGGGGGTTCACGAGGGTTGGGTAGCTTTGGTGCCATGTTTTGATCTGAGGATGGTATTGTGGAAGCGACTTTCTTGTTGAGTTGGTGTGGCGTCTTTTCGGTCGTAGTAACGAAGCTCTTTGCAATCAAGGAAAGCCTTTTATTTGCTTGTGGTCAATGACTTCAAGTAAAGCTAGTGGAGAGTGACGCGTCGAGCGCCATGCAGAGCTTAGCATCCCTCGAGCCTTTCTCATCTACCAGTCATGTAATAGAAGATATTCGTAGTTTTCAGTGTGGCTTTTGTTGTTGTGGTCCATGCATGTTTATCGAATATAATAGCCACACATTGCCGGCTAGAGCTTTTCAGTTGATTAATGATTGCTATGGACTAATTATATACCATGATATATCGCCCTTATATTGAGTAGGAGCTATTGTAGCCATAAAATCAATCGTCTTTTTAAAATAATAATAATAATAATAATAATAATAATAATAATAATAATAATAATAATAATAACTATAGATGTTGTTAAAAAAATTCAATTTTTTGTGACATTCGAAAATTAAGCCAAGAACGTAAGCAAACTTATAAACTTTAAATGAGTCCGAGAAAACTACTTATATTTAATCATAAACCTTCGAAAGTTCAACATAGTGCGAAAAATAATTGTACAAATTGAAAGAACTAATAAATCCTTATTTGTTTATAAAATAAAAAATAAACGTTGAAACTTGGAGATCATGCTTGTTAGGCCACCACAACCATGTCACTTTGCTTTTCTCACATAACACAATCATAAACATCGAGAGACACAAGAAATTCTACAAATTCATCGGAGTAAGAACTCTCGTGAATATAATATTGCTAACTAAATTCCGAGGAAGAGTTTCTACTTGGAGAGCATGCACTTGCATCGGGAGAAAAGAACGAAACTTGAGAAAATATCGAGAACGAGTTTTTGGCGTTAAAATTGTGAAAGGGGCATGCTTTACCATGATCTTAATCACACGAAGATGAGTTATACTCTTAAGCCGAACCATATAAAGATAAATCATAATCTTTCATCAAATAATTTTACGTGAAAATTATTAATTGGAATTTTTAAATAATATGTTGACATGCCAATTCTTCATTGAGTGATGAAGAAGAGGTGTTTATGTGATCTATCATTTAGTAAACCTCTTCATACACAATGAAGAAAATAAATAACAAATCAATTGTCATGTAGAAACATCAAATTTGAACATGCCCTTGCAAATCTTTACTTTAACAAATATATAATCAACTTGGATAATTATCTTCAAATCTACGCTTTTTATTTATTTATATTTTTTTTAATGAATCTTCAAACTGAGTCGATCAGATCGTATACTATTCTTCCATCCGTGAATTAATTAATACTAGTACTTTCACCCCTTGTGTTGCACATAAAGATATATGTTCAAGATACAATTTGGAACCTATATAAAAGAAAAAATGAAAAATTTTTCTCAAATTTACGACAAAGGTTTCTCTATATTTCCTCGCTATATCACTGGTGCGTTGTACAAGAAGATATATCCAATATAAAATTACTTTGATAATTTTTTTAGTTGCAATATACCTACAATTCCGTTGCAATGTATCGTTGTAATAGACTCGTGCAGGTAACTCTACTGTGATTAAATTATGTCGTCACAATAGAATTTTCTATTTATTGCAACAACATTTTTCGTTGCATTGGTTGATGATATTATAACAACAAATGTCATTGCAATAGACTAGAAACCCTATGGCGACAATGTCTTCTATAACTACATCGGTCATCGCAATATCTTTGTCAAGCACAATGATTTTTGTTATCGTAATATCGGTTTTATCTACTGGAAATAATATTCACGCCCTACCACAATAATTGCTATTATTGATATTTATTATAATTTATTAATTAATTTAATACTTCTATTTTCATATACTAACAACAATAATAATGAAGACATAAATGGAATTCATTAAAAAAAGACATAAATAGAATTGAATATTAAATTTATTTATATATTACAAAGATTGATAGAGATTTAGTATAGAGATTTTAGGATTGACTCAGATTTAGGTAAGAGATTTAAAGAAATAAGAAATGGTGAAAATGAGAAAAAAAATGAATTATTGGAGTCCGAAAAATATAAATTTTAGCGAAATCTATCTATAGATTTTGGTCCCAGAAATTGAAGTTGACATATCGAGTAAAGGAACACATGCACATGGTTCAAAGGGATTTTTTTTAATATATATATATATATATATATATATATATATATATACACACTTAGGCCTTGTTTGGTTGGGAGGTTATTTGTCATGCACGAAATTCCATACAAAATATGTGGTTAATATTGTATTGGAGAATGTGTGTGTGGTTGAAAAGAGGAAAGAGAAATTTTTTTTGTTTTATAATTGTGGAAAGAACAAGCCCTTAGGACTTTGGATAATGATCGACATGACCACAGTCCACATATAAAGTCCTTGGTGCTACATTTTCATTTTTGGATATTTTTTTAATTTTTAACTCAAGTTTCGGCAAAAAGTTTTGGCTTAGTACATGGCTCCAAAAGTTCAAAAGGCAAGAGGCAGAAATGGACGGAAGCACAATAAGTCATCGAGAAGAAGAGGCGGATCGGTGAATATATTCAAGGATGTGTTTAAAAGTGAACTTGAAAGTGGTTGCATTTCTTACCTTTGTATAGGCCAATTTATTTGAGAAATTTTGCTTGCAAATTTAGCGGTTTCAGATGTAATGATGCTGAAAGATTAATCTGGGGACAAATCTCACAAGTTTCAGGTTCACAACCTTTCGTGCTCATCATGTATTTGCAAGGTAATTTCAAAATCTGTTGTAACGATAAATATTTTCATCTAGAAGTAAATTGCATACTCGGTGTGATTTTAAAAGTTAAAGCCTTATCCAGGCCCTCGGTCAATGCTTCGGCTTCACCTTCTTTCACCACCATCCACAAAAAGAAATGATATTAGCCATAGCATCATTAATTAAGATTGAACACTGCCACCTCAACGGTACAAAGAGCTTACCAATCAACAAGAATCTTCTTGCGAAAACTAACGAAGAATATCGTATTTCATCTTTTCTGGACCGAGGCCCGACCGATAGTTCCGTCCTTGCGTCTAGTCTAGAATATTCTACTCTACTAACAAAAAAGAAGCGATGTATACTCTAGGGTTTCCAATCGGCGACAGGAATCTTCAGAATTGAGTATTTCCAGCTCCATCGTTTGTCATTGCCTCATCGTTTTCCTCTTTGACTATCTGGAACTTCTTCTGCTCATTGCCTTATCATTTGTCACAGACTGCAGCTTAGATCACGGTTGGTACACCTCTCTATGTGTTTTAAAAGGACCTGTTTTATGATGGACTTGTTGCCTACTTGCTTGCCTTGGAGTAGCTACGTGCAATTAGATTGATTTGATTTTAGCGCATGTTTTATGATGTACTTGTTGGCTACTTGCCTTGGAGTAGTTACAATTAGATTGAATTGATTTTACATTTCTGCTAGTGTTATAATTTGTTTATCAATAGTAGTGTTCATTTGAATTGCTGCGGTCATCTCAGTACAAATTTTAAATTTAGTTGAGGCAAAATAGCCCTCACTTCTTCACTCGCAATACCATGATATTTATGTGGTAACATACTGTAATTCCTGCAACTCTTTCAGTCTCATTGCTAGTTATAACGAGGGAAGAAATAGTAATAACGTTGTTATATTATACAAAAGGGAAGAAATGCATATATTCACAATGTGGTCATCACAAATAATGACCAGTCTCTTGATTTTAAGAGTCAAAGCCTTAAGTCTTATGGATGCCTTATTGGATGCTCATCAATCTTCTACCGTTGGATTGTTCAGTGTCATCGTAGCCATTCCTTTTGGAGTATATTTGGGTCTCATCGTTACTTTAGGGTTAATTAGGTTTCTTCTTTAGTTGGCTGCCTCTGATTTGATTTTTTCTCAGTTAATACACTTTATAAAATTCAATCTACGAGAGAATTTTGCCTGATTTGTATTAGTTGCAGTGCTTTTGAGATAATACCCTTGTATTCTGTAATTGTAACATTGATATTAGTTGTTAGTGAGGAGCTGGGGTTAAGTTCTTTGCGATGCTGAGATTGAAGCCACTTGTAACTGGAACTTTGGTGATTTTGCTGTGATTAATGGAAGCAGGGAGGCAGATCTACATTTGAAGAGCCTCAAAGGGAGACATAGTCATAGCTTTGTGTTGTGGTGAACTACCTGCCTAAGTGGCAACCAAATCTGGTATTATTTCTTCTCTTTTACTTACAGTTCATTATATCTAGCTTAACTTGAGCTTTAGAAGTTTAAACACTGATAGGTTTTCAAACACGAGTATTATTCAATCTATTTTTGAAAAACTTACACTTAACAAGTGGTATTAGAGCATTGCATTAGGTTTAAGCATGTTTCTTCCACTCCTATGTTTGTAAAATCTTCTATGTTTGCTTTAAGGATGGCAACGGGTCGGCTCGGCAGTTTCCATGGCCGACCCACTGCCAACCCGTTGGTTAAATTCCCACCCGTTTTTGGCCTCTGACGTGCTAAAATTCGGTTCGGGTCAGGTCGGGTCACGGACGGCTTTGGTCAAGCTGTTGACCAGAATTATTTTATTTATTAATTTTTTTTTTTAAGAATTGACAGAATGAAGTGTTAAGTATTGAACTATTGCGTTTGAGATTAGACTTGTTTTGGAATAATGGATAAATAGAATTTGGTTGGTAGTTTAATAACTTTGCAAATATAATAAATTATATATATATATATATATATATTTCCAACGGCTCGGGTCTGGTCACCGCTGACCGGAACCCACCTCGTTGACCTACGGGTCGGCAAAATTCCACTAGCGGGTTGCGAGTTGGGTTATTTTTCCATCCCTAATTTGCTTTACCTTTGTGTTTCTTTCTTAGCTAGATTCACATCTGCATTCTCTCTGTGTGTTGACTTCTTTATTTTCAGTAGTAATCTTTGTGATCTTATCTTCCTATTTCCTTATCTCCATTGGTATATCTTTGTGTCTTATCATTGATCAGCTACACACACCTCCACAGCTTGTTGCGTCAGACTGCATTTGCATACTTAAACCTATTTTTTAAGATCCACATTGTGATACCCTTGACCCTAGGCCTTGAGTTTGGTGGAAACCTCTGGTCACAAAGTGTTGGTTGCATTAGTTGCATCTAGTTTAATTGTGTGTGACTATATTGTTGCTAGATTCATAAAGAGTTATCATTTTTAGTTCCAAGTGTTGTGTCTTCTATTGGGTTTCTTCTTGATTGCATTGATGGGTAGGGTGATTTTTCAATCCAAGCACCAAGATGAAGAGTCTTTTGATTCAAGAAATGGTCATGCAAATGTCATAGACAAGACTTTTGCAGCTAGGTCCTAGGTCGATCAAATTAAGGAAATGGAAGTGTTAGCATACTCATCTATCATCCTACACCTATCTAATTATGTAATCGACAGTTGGGACCCAAAGAACACTAAATCTGTGGAAAAAGCTTGAAGAACTTTATCTTCAAAAGTCCTTGCCCGACAAACTATATTTATACAAATTGAAAGAACTTATAAATCCTTGTTTGTTAATAAAACAAAAAATAAACATTGAAACTTGGAGATCATGCTTGCCAGGCCACCACATGCAGAACCATGTCACTTTGACACTTTGCATTTTTCACGTAACATAATCATAAGCATCGAGAGATCACACAAGAAATTCTACAAATTCATAGGAGTAAGAACTCTCGGTGAATATAATATTGCTACTAAATTCCAAGGAAGAGTTTCCACCAGCTACTTAGAGAGCATTGTCATAGTGAGAAAATAATGAAACTAGAGAAAAATATATTGGAGATCATAAACTATCGATAATGACTTTTCGGTGTTAAAATTGTGAATGGAGAATGGTTTATTTATAAAGCTAGTCCGGTTTTCAAAATTATTCAAAGGCGTGTTTTTGACAAAAATAAATTAAATCATGATCTTAATCATATTAATCCTATGAAGATAATTCGTGATCTTAACTCTTAAGCCTAACCATATAACCATAAATCATAATCCTTCAAATAATTCTAGGTGAAAATTGTTAATTGAAATTTTAAGACAGACTAATATATTAATTTTTTATTAGGTGATAAAGGGGTCCATATGTACTCTATCATTTAATACACTTTTTTTATTAAATGACACATCAATTATCATTTAAAAATGTTGAATTTGAATATCCATAATATTACTTTAATCTTTGACAAATCTTTGCTTTAACAAACATAACCAACATGGATAATTATCTTCAAACCTCGTAGATGAAATCGTATAATATTTTGGCATCCCTGAATTTGATATTTTGCCATTTTGGCTCCAAAACTTAGGAAAGTCAACATATTGAATCCTGGAACACACATGGTTGATATATAATAGAATTTATTTTTTTATTGTTTCAAATTTTTTTAATACCTTTTTTTTAAAAGATTTTTTTTTGATACTTAGGTATAATGATCCACATATAAAGTGCTTTATTGGTCTTACATTTTCAGCCTCCAGGTTTTTTATTCATTGAACATGATTTTTTTTTTTAATGTTTGGCATCAAATACATTGGCTGCAAAATTAAATAAAAAGCCAGCTACAGCCCAAGAAATGAAAGTTGCTTAAGTTGAGAGATGAAATGTTTCTCAAAATCTTGTTTTCAAAAGGGGAGAAACAAAATAAAATTCACGTTCGTCAGTGTCTAGGAGATCAATCCCTTCCCTTGTTTAAGACTTAATAGTATCTATTAATCACATTCTTTCAAAATTGATCAACATCATATTCTTCTAAAGTCTCATTGATCTCAGGTGACATGGAAGTATTTTGTGTTCGCGTATTTATTTTTTTGACACTACTTTTTTTTTTTTTTTTTTTTGCTGTTGGAGAAATCTTTAGACTACTTTTTAGTTTATTTGAATCACTAAATTTACGGGCCCCTTTTATTTGAACGGTGACATGTTGTCTCAGGGTGTGTTTAATTCGGGGTGGAAAATATTTTCCTCCCAAAATTTTCATTTTGCAATCAAACATATTTTATTTCCCATGGAATTCAATTTTTCACCACAAAAAGTGGTGATTTTTCTTGAGATCAAAGGATTTGAATTCCCAGGAGAAAGGGTGGGAATTTGAATTTTATGGAATTAATTCCATGCTTCAATCAACAAATCTAATCTAACTAAAGATCTTATTGAATCATTTCCTTCTCTCTTTTTTTTTTGTGAAATTCAGAAATTAAGGAAAGAACGAATAAATCATTGTCTATTAAACAAGATCCAACAACAACAACACTGAAACTTGAAAATCATGCTTGCTGGGCCACCACAACCGTGTGGAAATTTCAATCTCCTCGATGATAAGAAACACAAGAAATTCTACAAATTCATATGAGTAAGAACTCTCGTGAATATAATATTGCCATTCATGAATGAATTAATTAATATTTTGGCCCCAAAAATTAAAGCTGACATATACATTGAGTCCAGGACCACACATGGCTCAAAGCTATCTATATATAAACACACACATTTATGACTCAGGTATAATGATCAACATGACCACACATAAAGTCCTTGGTGCTACATTTTCAGCCTGAAGGCTATTATTTTTTTAATTTTTAACACAAGTTTTGACAAACGGTGCAGTGAAACACACCTCCCTCCCCTACTTCTACACCCCATATTTTAAAAAATTCTCATGCAATTACCTTCCTACCCCCTTCTTCTTCCTTTTTCTTTTCCTTCTTTCTTCTTCTATCTTTTCTCTTCACAACCCCTTCAAGCAACAGGAAGGAAAAAAAAAAAGTGAAGAACAGCGAAGAAGGCGGCTGTTGCCATTACCAGCAGCAATTGCTGTCGGAATGGCAGTCGTGGTGGCCTAAACCACCATTACCATTAATGGTGATTTCGGCCACCACTAGGTTTAATTACAAAAAATAAAAAATAAAAACAAAAAAAAAAAAAACAAAAACAAAAGGAACAAAACAAGAACGACGAAGAAGCTTCCTTTGGCTGCCATTAATGGCTGCCAAAAAAAAGAAGCGAACAAGAACGAAGAAGAAAATAATAGAAAAATATTAAAGGGGGATTTTCGATCGAAAAGGGTCTAAAATCCCAAAGGAATTTCGACCCCTTGGGGTCGAAATTCCTTTGGGATTTTCAACCCTTTGAGCTCGAAAAATTCCATGGACTTTCAACCCTTTGGTGTCGAACCCCTCTTCTTCTTTTTGTTTTTTTTGTTTTTTTTCAAAATTCATCATTTCATGATGAATTGAATCATTTTTGCAGATGAATTGAACCAAGAGAATTACAACAAGGAATTGAATTAATGCTACAAAAGAAAAAAACCAGAAAAGAAAAAAGGAAGAAGAACACTAAAAGGGGTGTTAAGTGTAAGAAAGAGAGGAGGAAAAAAAAGGAAGAAAGAGAAAGGGTAGGAAGGCAATTGCATGAGAATTTTTTTAAAACAGGGGTGTAGAAACAGGGGAGGGATGTGTTTAGGTGCACCCACAGACGCTTAAACCCTCCAAAAGGAAAACGTTTTCCACAAAAATAAGGAAAAGAACAGATTTTGAGAAAAGTTGAAAAACGTTTTCCAGGCAGACAATGTGCAATCAAACAAACAATTATGTTGGAAAAATGAGGAAAAACTTGATTTTTCCAAGAAAACAAGGCCAATCAAACACGCCCTTGATTGATTTGTAAACGGATTTGAGCGAAAACTGAATATTTTCATTGATCATTGAAATACATTATATACAATAGAATTGTGAACCTTGTAAGGAAATTATATCAACCTTGATTACAGAATGTACTTGCAAGAAAAATAAAGACACAAAATATACAATGGCTAGGAAAATTCCCAAAACTAGGCTAATTTAATTGATTTGTGCTTGACTGACGAGATATCGTAGGCACGGGTCGAATTCCGATCTTCGTTAGTCGAGTGAGTCAAGTTGTCTTCAAGAATTTGATTTTATAAATGTTTTGGCTAGTGTTATAATTTGTTTGCCAATAGTATTGTTCATTCAGTACAAAATTTATTTGAGATAAAACAGTCCGCATTTCTTCACTCACAAAAATCATAATTATATAGATTATTACTTGATTTTTATTTCCTTAGTTAAAATTTCAGGTTAGACCCCCACAATTCCAAATGGGAAATAATAGTAAGAAGAAGAAGAACACTCGAGCGGGGAAGAAGCAAGAGAAGGAGAATAGAAACCAGGGTGATTTGCATCGACGACAACTAGAATACTGGAATGACTATTATGGGAAACAAGGTCGAGAAGAAGATTTTTATAAAGATGAATGGGACACGCCCTACTTTTTATGCATCATAAGTTCCTTATCTTTGAACGACCAAGGACAGAAGAAAGACATTGTTACCTTGGTCCCAGGATGTGGGATGTCTAGTCTTTCCATGAAATTGCATTTCCTGGAGGGTTGCAAATTCAAAGTTGTCAACATTGATATCTCAAAAAAGGTTATTGAGGAAATGAAGAAGTTGGACAAGGACAATAACTGGAATATGAGTTGGGAAGAAATGAGCATGGACAAAATGGATAAGGTTTGTTTAATATGAAATTGCATCAAGTTTATTGTCACTTGGCCAAGCTTATGTCGCACAATATTCTGAGAAACAATTTTGAGAACTTGGATCATATTTTTTAATGCATCCAGTAACTTTCTTCATTTATGTATGTGAGTTTTTCATGGAGCTGGTATTAAGTCTATACTTGGGCACTATTCATTTGTTACTTGGTCCACTTTCTAACATTTGTGATTTTACAGTTTGAAGATGGGTACTTTCATGTAATAATAGACAAGGCAACTTCGGATTTTATATTACCACCGAATCACCCTCAAACTTCATTGAAGTTTCAGCAGCAAAGATTGAAATTTCTATCCAATTACTTATCAGAGGTACCTAAATAATTTTCATTCATATTTTACTTTCAGTACTTGTTAACGAGTAATACACGATTGGCTTCCAAACTTAATGCGTGGACTACATGCGTTATCAGGTTCGAAGGCTTTTAAAAGTTGGCAGCACATTCATTTATTTTCTAGCACTTGAAGTTCAGGGGGAATGTGAAAAAACATGTTTAGGTATAATGAATATTATAAACCATTTATTTATGACACATTGCAATTTATGTTTAGGAATAATGAATATTACCTAACATAATATTTTTACCTCTTTATATTACATTATAGATTCAATGTTGGTTTATTTTCATCGTGGATGGGATGTCATCATCCACGGACCTGGCGACGGCAAACAACCAATTCAAAATGGTAAACTAAATATGGTAATGGTCTTTTTCACGAAAACGACTTCCCAAGGAGATCCTTCTATGGTAAAATGGGACATCCACATGGATTGTTATGTCGGTAAGGTAAGTTGTACGGGCATATTCTTTCCTTTTCCTAATGTCATCTGATTTTTTTACGAGCACATTCTATTGTAAATATATATATATATATATATATATATATATAGCGTGTTAGGCAACCATTTTTAAAATTTTTTACCACTTTTTTATTCATTCTTTCTTTTTCTTAAATCAATCATATCCACATATCACATCACATCCATAAATCTCCATCATTCAACTTCACACATTCTCTCTCCTCATTTATATTGAAAATTTTTAAAAACCATTAAAACCAACCCCAATCACCCTATATATATATATATAGATATATTTTTTTTTCAAAAGCAATTTTATTATCGTTTTGAAAGCTTGATTTGATATGTTTCAGACGCTTAAATTGTTTCAAGTTGTTGAATTGGAAAACGAAAAGCGCGGATATCTTTCTATATATTCAGAAGGAGATCCTAAAAGCAAATGGAATCACAATAACAAATGGATTTCTAAAGGCCCCGAAAATATTTCTTCCCATCGAAGGCTTCACTTCAACTTGGGTAAATATGAGGGCCTCGACAATGATATCAAGTATAATGCACTACTATTCGACATTTATAAAGATGATGAATCCCAGTCTCGTAATTATTCAGTTCTTTGTGTTCCAGAGGTGAGTTATGTTTTACGAGTACTTATTCAATTTGCGAAAAGGGACTTAAAAACTTCGTAGAGGTTTTATGCATTAAGTATATCTTCCTTTCATTTGTAATATTCTATATATTTATGAAGTTTCACTGCAATTTTTTTATCATATCCTCATTTTAAAGTTTCAATGACATTCGTTTTGTAACAGAAAATACTTCGTGAATGGCATGCATTATCAAGAGAAGACCAACTACGTTTTGTCCTAAAATTAAATACCACTCGTTTACTTATGGTACTTTTTCTCTCTTTGCTTACTTTTTCTAAAGAAATTGAAGCATTGTCATTTTTTTTCCTTTCTTTCTTTTTTTTTTCTTTCCACCTTTTAATTTTTTTGTCTTTTGAACTCAGATCTTTTCCGGGAAATGGTCCAATGATGATATTAATTGGGAGGTGCTACTTTATTTATTATTATTTTTGTTGACATTGGATTCGTGGAACTCTTTGTCAATAGATTGAATGATTTATTATGTATGTATATATTTATTTTAGAGGGCTATCAGGAAACATTTCTCTTCGTCCTTAAGCAAGTTGGCACCAAAGAAGAGGGAAGATGAAGTTGTAATTCGGTACGTATCAATCAATGATTTGTACCTTGTTTTGTGCATATGAAATGTTATTGTTGCCTAAATATAACAAACTTCTTCGTGTATTTTGGTTAATGTTCTAGCCGTTCTATGTAAAAATACTAGCAATCTTTTGCAACAAGTTTACTAATTAATTCTTTGCAAACTTTTATTTAATTTTTAGGAGGTTTTGCGGTTCTAGATTAAGCCGTGTCGAAGCGAAAGACTTCCTGGATGTTGGGCAAGTCAAACTTGAGAGAAAAGGTGGAAATCATGAGCTTCTTCCCCAAAAAAACCCAACCGGAAAGAATTTCGTCAGCAAAACAAATACAGAAGCTCAAGATCCAGCCTTGAATCAGAAAACTAGAGATGAAGAAACTCCTCCAAAGGAAACTAAAGATCCTAATGTTTTAGTTCAACACAACACCGGAAGTGGTCAGCTAGGTCCTGACAATGATAAGATCTATCGAGGTTTCATAGGATTTTGTGTAAACCATTTTGAAGACATGGGTTCTACTGCAGCTGCCAGAACGTAGGTTAACCTTTTTTTAAAATAAATTTTTTTCCCCATTACTAGGTTGGTATGCTAAATCTAATGATACTGTTTATTGGTTAAGGTTGGAAAAAGAATCCGGATACTTTAGCAGGAAACACGTTGAGGATCTCGTAGAATGTCATTGCTGGAAGTTGCCTCTCTCAAGATACACACACTCTCCGTGAGAATGAAAGGACGAAGCCAATATATATCCAGCCATAATACTCATCAAGACTGGGCCTCCATCAATCAAACCCAAGCCTAACTCTGGCCCAATCAACTTAAGGCAGCACACGGCCCAACATCTCCACCTTGCTGCCTATGTCTCTGTCTCTAGTGGAACCTAGGAACCTTCATCACAGTCTGCTTCATTACTCTTGTACCTGCAAAAAAGAAAAACACCAAGTCAGTAACTATTCTCAACTCAAAACAGTTAACAACTTCAAAACTGAAAACAGAAAAGTAACAAACTCTAGGCACAACTGTAAACAGCCTGATACAGTAGGCTATTTACAACACTTGCCCCTCGAGACCACCATCAAAAACACAAGTAGCACTGCCACCATACTTGTCTAGAAGCTCTCTTTTCTTCTTGGGACAATTCCTAATAAAATGCCCCTTCTCACCACACCCGTAGCACTCATACTCCTTCTTTTCTCCATTCTCTTTCCCTTTCCACTTGCCTCTACCCTTATTCTTCTTGTTGTTTTGACTTTCATCACCATCTCCTCTCTCACTATCTCCCTTCCCACTCTGATTTTTCCATTCTCTACCTCTTCCTCTAGAGAAGAGTACCTCTCCTTGACCTGAACCACTACTCCCTAACGACCTCATCTCGAGCTCTTTGTTTCTCAACGCATTAGAGATGATATCAACAGTCAAAGAATCTCGACCATACGCAAGAGTACTTTTCAGATCATGGTACTTATCAGGAATGGCATTCAAAAGAACTAGAGCCTTTTGATCATCAGAGATAGTCTCACCAGCATTGGTTAAATCAACAGCTAGTTTCTTAAAGGTATACAAGTTTTCATCTAGATCAATAGATATATCCATCTTAAAAGAAAAGAATTGCTTAAGCATAAAGCATTTATTAGGAATGGTTTTCTTATCATGGTGTTCTTGCAATGCAGTCCACAATTCAGTAGCAGTTTCTGTATCACCAACAGTTCTAATCACATTTTCAGACAAATGCAAAAAGATAGTAGCCCATGCAATCTCATTAGCATCTGCCTTTCTAGCATTAGTTGTACCCTCAGGCCATGAATCATCTAAAGCCTTAGCACACCGTTGTTGCAAAAGAAGTGCTTTCAATTTAAGTTACCAGATTTTAAAATCCCCTTTCCCATCAAAAACCCCTAACTCAGATCTAATAAAGGAGTTGGCAATAGCCATTTTGAAATAACCAATTCACTAGCTAGGAAACACTTTGAATGAACTTACACAGATTTGAAAGTAACTCTTTTCAAAAAGTTGATCAAAAATAGTAGCTAGTTAAGGTAATGCAAAACCAATCAATGCATCCCAAAAACAGTCACTAAGTGGAGAAATACTTCTCAAGCAACCCACACAACCAAGCAGATCAATGAATGCAAAAAGTAGGCGAATAAACCCTAACCACAGTCACAAATGAACTCAAGAATGCCAGTTAACCCCTAAATGACAATTACTAAATCTCTCAAGCAGAAACAACTAAGTAAACAGAAGAATGGATGTGCAATATATCAAAACAGCAAGTGACTCCACCTCAATTGATACAACTCCACACAGTCAAAACAATAATAGGCAGTTTAAAACACCAAAAGCAACCTATAATCAACTAATCATTGACAGAAAACAATAATAATTCAAGAAATGGAAAAAATCTCAACCAACATTCACCTCAATCAGAAACTCACCCAAAACCAAACACCGTAACCGTTCTGGCTTTGTTCCAGACTCTGAAAGATCTCAAGGATCTCGGACAAGAACCATACACCAGGGGTCTCTAGGTATTGTACCAACTCAGGCAAAAACACATAGTAAAGGGAAAATAGGTTTAGAGCATACCGCGGTCACAATGACCGGAGAAGATAACCACTAGAACCCCCTTAAAAACAGAGAACACTAGTTGCAATCACGGCAAAAACTCACTACAGTCACCGACTCAAAACACCACCAAATCACCAATCAAAGGTCCCTCTCACCGGCGGTCACCCTCGAAACCACCAAGACAATCGATCGTCGGCGAAACCAGTTTTCCCCAATTTTAAAACCCTAGACCGTCGATAACTCCCCAAGAATGCTCTGACACCACTGTTAAGATTAGATCGAAAAACACAAATAGAAAACTAACGAAAAATGTGAAAAACCGAAAAGAACACAAGAATTTTTTGGCCTAAGCCCAGGAGGTTCGGCAACGCCTACGTCCCCCGTTGAGCTCCACAGATCTCTGGATGTTGCTCAAAGATTCCACTAAAAACCAGAGCCGGTAGCAATTTTACACAGTATCCACAACTCTATTCGAATCCCTTCTCTCTAACACACGCCCATTCCTCGAATGAGTTCTATCTAAGTATTACACCGTACCACTAACAACAAATTAGGGATTTGCCTCTCTCAAGATACACACACTCACACACTTAGATCTGAAAACAGAGAGAAAGAAGAGCAACAGCCGAATACTACTCTCTGTGAGAATGAAGGGACGAAGCCAATATATATCCAGCCATAATACTCATCAAGACTGGGCCTCCATCAGTCAAACCCAAGCCTAACTCTGGCCCAAACGACTTAAGGCAACACACGGCCCAACAGATGTGTAGTTGAGAATTGGAGAAAATGTATCAAAAACTGTACATACATTGTCAAATCATGTTTGAGTGATGAAAAGAATGAGATAGAAAAAGTAAATTTAAGTTGATAAAATTTCATGTGTATAGAAAAAGCTCTAGGATTCGTTGAATCTAGAGTGAAACAAATGTGGTGGGGTTGAAAAAAAATGTCAAATCTCGATGAAAACCTTATGCAAGAAATAGATAATTTGTACCTTGTTCAAGATATATAGCGCCTCACAAAATACTTGTCTTGGTCGTCGTTATTTTAATTTTCATTTATGGTTTGTGCATTAATTTTTTTTTCAAGAGTGTTGATTTCATAATATCATGTGCGCAGACGAGGCTTACCATTGCCCGAACCAAAATGGTTTGAGCCTGACTATCCACAAAAAGAGTCCATTAGTTCTGAACTTGAGGAGCTTATTCGAGGAAAGTTGAAAATGCGTGATGAATTAAAACTTGCACACGAATCAGTTTTGTGGTGTCATTTTACTAAGAGGTTTATCTCATCATAATCTTAACAATAACAATTACAATGACATTCTTTTAATATTATGCCTCTATATTTACTTATTTTCTATTTTTTCACCAGCCAAACATGTGAAGGTTCAGATCTCGTAGGCGCACATCAAGGAGAGTAAGTCCTTTGTTTTGTTTCCGTGTTTTCTAGATGATGTTGAACAGTTGTGTAGCCCAGTGATCTCCTAGCCTGCTAACCTGTTGGCAGCTTACGCTGCCAACAGGGGTGACGTGGCGCCCTCAAAGGGCGTCACGTCATGTGGGCCCTATGATATTTTCCCCCCAAAAATGTGGGGGTTGGCATGTTACGTTGCTAACTTGTTGGCAACAGAACATTATTACAGTTGTGTATTCCTAGTCATCTAAAATGATTTGCAGGATGAAAGAAGATGATTTAATTGGAGACAAGGATAAGATCCCTCAAGCTATCATAAGATCTTTTCTAGACTGTTTCAACGAGATGGGTTTTACTGAAACCTTCCGTGTGTAAGGAATTAAATTTCTAATATATTTTAGTTAACCCTTTATATATATATATATATATATATATATTTCCCATTATTAGGTTGGTATGCAAAATCTAATTATATTGTTTACTGGTTAAGCTTGGAAAAAAATTTGGATGCTTTGACGAACTCAAACAATTCCGTACATGGACGTTGCTAGAAGAGTACATAATTCGTTTCTTTGACATTGGCGAGTCTGCATTGTTATCCAAAATTAAAACCTGGGTCTTTATGGATGATTTAACAAGGCCAGTTTGGATTTTGTATTACGGCCTTGTTTTCTTCACATTAAATTGAGTTTACGCAAATTTTTTTGTTGAATGTGTGGTTGAGAATTTGAGAAAATATCCTAAAAATATAAATAAATTGTTAAATCAATATTTGAGTGATGAAAAGAATGAGATAGAAAAAGTAAATTTAAGATGATAAAATTTAATGTCTATAGAACAAGTTGTAAGATTCATTGAATCTAGAGTGAAACAACCGTGCTGGGGTTGGAAAGAATTTCAAATCTTGATGAAAGCCTCTGAAAGAAATAGATAATTTGTACCTCTTTCAAGATACCACCTCACAAAATACTTGTCTTGGTGGTCATTATTTTAATTTTTATTTATGGGTTGTGCATTAATTTATTTTTCAAGAATGTTGATTTCACAATATCATGTGCGCATACGGGGCTTACCATTGCCCGAACCAAAATGGTTTGAGTAGTTGTGTATTGAATAGTTGTGTATTCTTATAAGTCATCTAAAATGATTTGCAGGAGGAAAGTTGTATATAAAAAATTTGAAAAGATGACAATCTTCGACAAGATACTAGTAGAAGGCAAATCCATCCAGTCCGTGAAGGTGTGTATGAGAACAAGCCAGCTATGATTAAATGCATCGACTTAGTCGGTGAATTCGGAATCCACAAAAAAGAGTTGCCGATTCTAATGGAGTTGGAAGGGCACGAAAATGTAGTTAAGTACTACGGAGTAGAATGGGGCGAAAATTCCTGCTATATTGCACTTGAGAAGTGTTCATTTTCGTTGCATGATTTATTTGATAAGGAAAAGAATTTTGGGACTACGATAAAGTAAACATGGGATCCTGCTTATCCTCCTCCTACTATGTTGTTGAGCCTAATAAAGTATGTTTCCACTATATAGTTATTTATTTATTCCTTGGTCCGTACCTCAGCCTAATCAATTTTAAATACACTTGCAGGGATGTCATTAAAGGATTAGACTATCTGCATTCACATGATTTGATACACGGGGGTCTGAACCCAAGCAACATCATGATTAAAGAAGAATGTTGAAAATTCTGTGCAAAGCTATCAAATATGGGTTTGTCGAAGCGCCTAGGAGGCGCATCTTCAACAACAAATAGTCCAAAAGATCCCGCTAAAATTCATTTTGGTGAGTACACCTATGTTCAATTAACAAAAATAAAGAGATTTGGTGGGCCCTTTGAATCTGAGTGTGTTGCATGTTGTGTGCGGGTTGTATTGGGAAGTGACAAAATAAGAAAAATGTGGATTCTCTTAGCACATTAATGTATTGACTATTTTATTTATAAGTATTAAGTCAGATATATATTACAGCTGGACCAAACTAGCTCTCTAGCTGTACAAATAAAACTAGTAATTATTCTAACTACTGAGTAACAGTTCTAACAAGTTGTTATCTTGACAAAAAGGTATTAGTATTAATTAAGTAGGTTTTGATATACATTTTGTCTGTGCAGATGATGATGATGATACATGGAAATCTCCAGAACAAAAGAGGAAAAAGGAAAAAGTTGGAAGATATGTTGATTTATACAGTTTAGGGTACATTATTCACTTCTGCATAACTGGAGGTAAACACCCACAAGATGATAATCCTACCGCAAATCTGGAAAACTGGCCCATGCAACAGCTTCTCTATATGCTGGTAGAAGACTTTCCAGAAGCATACGACATTGTTTCACAACTCATGAGTCCTCAAAAGAATAAAAGGTAATATGTTGGTACTTTATTGTCATACCTTTTTTTTGTTTTTTTGTTAATAGGTGTTTTGTATTATAATAATAATAATTTTCATAACCTACGGTATTGTATAGGCCGAGTGCTAAACAAGTTCTCAAACATCCCTTCTTCTGGGCTTCTCACACACGGAATGAGTTCATGCAATATGCCAGTGACTGGTTGGATGACGAAAGAGAGAACTACAAGAACAGCCACACCACATCTCCTATTCTGGCGAAATTGCAAAGTAGGAAAGTGTATATGTTCGGCAATAGATGGGATGAAAAGATAGATGCAGACTTTGTAACATACCTGCGTGAAAATGAGCCATATATTAAGTTTCACGGTGTGTTTGACCTAGTAAGAGTGATCCGAAACAAGCCAGGCCATTTTTTGGAACTTCAAAAAAATGTGAAGAAGGATTTGATCCCTGGGGGCTCAACACATAGGGTTGAAGAATATTTTGTTAGGAAATTTCCGAAAGTCCTCCTTGAAGTCTACAAAATAGTTCTTGAATTTTGGGAGGATGTACCTACCTTTCAGTTTTACTTTGCTTGAATTTTGCATTCAAGATTTTCTCCCATATATAGTTTGATATTAGGGATTTGTTTGTGATAAAAACTAGCTAATGCCTTGTCATTCTGACCCAATAAGGGGTTCATTGTGTTGTGCTTTAATTAGTAGGAAATATATTTGTAAGCGTTTTGAATGATTGAATTGTCCATTGCACTTTAAAAAAAAAAAATTTGCCTTGTCATTCTTGAATTTTGGAAGAATGAAGCTACATTATATTACAGTTGTACTTTACTTGAATTTTTCCATTTCGTCGTTGAACATTTTTCCCCATAGTTTTACATTACGTGCCTTACCAATTGTTATGCCGATATTACTATTAACATTTGCTGCTTTAATTTAAACTTATAAACATTTATAATCAAGAGTAACTAAAACTTTTTCATTCACATATTCTTTTTGTAAATGGAAATGAAGACAAACAACCAAAATGTATTTTTTTTTATTTTAAGGCTAATTACTATAAAAAAATTTCGTCCATGTAGATTAAATTTAATTTCAAAAAGAAGCAATCAAAGTTGAAAAGTAGACCACTAAATAGTATTTAAACATAAGACACAAACAAACAAAATTTATTTTTCTATTTTAAGGTTAATTACTCTGAAACGTTTTCGTAGATGTCGATTAAATTTAATTTCAAACGAAGCAATCAAAGTTGAAAAGTAGACAACTAAATAGTGTTTCAACGTAAGACACAAACAAACATATCCATGAATCTAATACTTACATGAAATGCACTATTACATAAACAACACTTTTTTAATTTCACTGCTACTCTCAAAATGCACTATTAATTTCACTATCACAAAATATTTAAAAAAAAAAAAAAAAAAAAACCTAACTCAAACGGCTATTATGCTGAGTAACTAAAAAATAAAAAGTTTCAATGCCCCTCACTCTATTATGCTAAGTAATAGGTTATTCACAAAATAAATGAACTTCCTATTAACTGAATTAGGGTTAAATATTAAATATTAAAATACAATCAACAATATACTCTAATGAGAGAGAAAAACTTTGGACACAAAACATCAACCAATTAGGATTGGAGTTAATATAAAAAGAAATGTCAAAAGTTAAATAAGAACAAGAAGTGGTGACCCGGCCCATGTACACTGTGGTCTCTAAATTATGGGAAAGATTAGAAAAACTATAGCCTCGATTAGAATTAACCATAAACTATAATAAATTATGGGTTTCTTTGTGGATTCCTACCATATCAGAAATTCTCTTCGGAAAAGTTTTTGCAAGTCATTAAATAAATAGTGAAAGGATTGCTATGGAACGAAGTTAGAAAGAGCGCACAAGAAAGTTTTTGCAAGTCATTAAATAAATAGTGAAAGGATTGCTATGGAACGAAGTTAGAAAGAGCGCACAAGAAAGCAACTGAAAGGGTTTCCAAGGAGGCGAAAGAATTTTATGTTTGATAGACTTCTAAAAGAAAGCAACTGAAAGGGTTCCCAATGCCCAGCTAGATATGAAGGCCCAATATCCAGTTAAAGGACCCCAGCACCAGTCTTAAGCGCCACCTGGTTGAAGCCCACTTTAAGAAGCCAATCTTGGAGGAATTTAAGATGTGAAAATTTTTAAATGCTCCAGCAAGCTTTCTAATTTCAACTATTTATTTTACGCTTTTCAAAAAAATTATTTTTTATCTCAATTTTAATTAATAATATTATAATAATAATGTTTTTAAGTATTAACGACTAATAGAATTAATTGTGGATTATGTCGTTCAAGAAGTATGACCTTGAAACTTGTAGTCATTCAATTATAAAGAATGAGTTTGGCACTCCAAATTCGGAGAATCAAACTCACTCTCTAAACTAAATTATTAATTTAAAGAGCTTATTGGAATAAAATTTTAGGACTTAACTCTTTAAATTATAAAAAATCTTATATTTAAAGAGCTTGTTGGAGATGCTTTTGGAAATTTACATGCATATATATATTAAAAAATTATAATAAATGCTGTTGAAAGAAAACTTTAGTAACACTAGTTATTTTTCCAAGAACTTCAATACACAAAAAGAGATGAAACGTGACCGGAGTAGTATGATGAATTATGAATATGATGAACAAGTACACTATAATTGCGCTTGATTGTTTCAAAATGTGTTATGATGTGAATCCACCATTTATATATCTCCAATCGACAAGTGCGGAGTCGCGCCAATTTTTTGCGTAAGACTGTACATTTTGACAAAAAAAATTAAACCAGATGAATAATAAGTGCTTGAATCGATCCAAAATTTTCAACCCAACTCGTCATGTTATAAACTACTAAGTTTTATCGGTTTCTACTTGATCATCAAAGTAACTTTCACATCATTGTCTTCCAGTATAATTTTTCAAAACAATTATATAATTTCCATTAGATTAAAGGGATTTGGACTTGTTTTTATATGATCAGTTAAATATGTAACGTGAAGTAAATAAGAGTAAACATTAAGTTATGTCGAATAATTAAGTAGTTATACAAAATAAAGTTTGGGAGATGATTGGTATAATTAATCCCATTATTATTCATTAATCGTCCTTTAATCATCATTTTCGAAAATCCAAATGGCGAATTTCATTTTTAACAACCCACCCCCCTCCAACCCAACCCAAAAAAAAAAAAAAAAAACCTCTCCCTCTTTGTATAATTAATCCTATTATTATTCATTATTCGCCCTTTAATCATTTTCGAAAATCCAAATGGCGAATTTAATTTTAAACACCCCCCTCCCTTTCTCAGCTTGTATCATTCAAAATGGTACTCGGTTCGGTCCACGATCCATGGGTCTTTACAAACCAAACTGTGCCTTTGCAGACCGAATTGAATAGGTCCACGGGCCATTCGCCATGTGGACAATTTTTTTTTTAATTTGTTTTATTTTTATTTTTTATTTTCTATTTTTTGTAAATATTGTAGTTGATACTATATATTGTGGGTCAAACTGGCCAAACTGGATAAGCCGATGTGCCAAGCTTGTGTTCAGCTCGTTAGATATGTCCACGAACATCCAAGCCAAATCTAAACCATCAGTCGGTGAATTCTTGAGAGCCGATCCGAGCCTTGTTTGTATTTTATTTGGTCAAACACAAATTTGGGCCCAATTCAATTGAGCCGAATACATAAATTTCCCTACTACTATTGACTCCATTTGCCAAGATTACGTTTTAAAATTATATAATAATTTAGTTACACAACATATTGTGTTAATAATGATCAATTAGCCAAGATTCATATGGTATAATAGCATCCAAGTCCGTCTCCCACCCTCCAAATCTAGGATTCGATTATCCTCCCGTAAACTTCCCCTTTGCCTTGTAATTAAATTAAATTAAATAATAATAATAATAATAATTAACTCTATTATTGATGAATTATATTAGCTTGCCCCTTTAATCATTATTTTCCACGGGTAAAGTGTCAGCTTCTGGCCCCAAATTTTTGAACAGTTGTAGAATCATCCCTGGTTTCATTTATTTTGCTTCTTGCCTAAAGAAGAGATGAATCAGTAACCCCTCGAAAAAGTTAGGGACCAAAAGGGCAATATGTCCACGTTATGATTTCGTCTCTTCTCGAAGATAACGGATAAGGATGAGGCAAATGGATTAAACTAATATATAAATAGATAAAATACAATATATATTTCATAAAACACATGTGAGTAAATCCAGCCACACAAATGATTGGTCTCTCTTTCACTCTCTCTATTTCTCTACCCGTTGCTCGCAAACTGTCACGGTCATTGATAGTGATAATTTTTTGCAATTGTCACGATCATTGACCGTGCAATTGTCATTGTTATTAATCGTGACAATTATTAAATTTTATTTTTTAAAAAAAAAAATTTAAATTTCAACTGTGAGCACCGATTTTTTTTTTCCCTTGGAAACTGGCTGAATCTAAACTTGAAAACAATCCATCCATACAATCCATTCACTACAAACAGTCCATACACTTTAGAACCAATCCATCCAAATACAATCCCTATAAACTACATACAAAATACATTCGAATCTACATCCATTAAACAACACATCCAAACTAATTAAGTACAAAATCCACACTAAGTTCCACATCTAACTAATTACGTCCAAATTCGTCCGTACTAATAAGTCCATACAATCATTCATCTACTACTAGATTTGTACGAGTTGGGGTGAGGCCTTTGTAATCCGTGCCTTTCGTTCGATCCTACAAAATCAAAATGATTAGTTCTAAGCCTCGTGAGATGCAACAAGTGAGATCCTAGTTTGAGACTCGAAGAAAATCGATCTGGTCGGTACTCAATCGGCATTGATTTCAAGAGTTGATTAACCTTTATCATACCATATTAAACATAGAAAGGTATCAAATTAAGTGCAAAAGCTAAAGCAAATATCTGCACATTTCAAAACTTTCTACTTATCATACTAGAATCAATATTTAACCTTCAAGATGTACTGCTCAAAAAATAAAGGAGACATCATTGTTAGGAAGAGTGCAGAATTTTATTATTAGTAAGTCATGTCATACTCATCATAATTTTATGTATTTGAAAATAATGCTTGAAATACATCCATTTTAAAGTGTTCTTATCAATGACTGGTTCCTAAAATATGAGCAACTCAAATGGAAGTGATTCAAGATGGGAGTTAACAATGTGAAATTTACGATGGATAAGAAACTTACACTTATTGTGAATAGGAGCTTGATTTTGATTAAGAGTCATCGGCAGAACCCGACTCCCAAGATTTGACAAACGTTTTATTCACTTACAAAGTAATATTAATCAAATAAGTGCCCAATTACGACGTTATCATCAATTCATTATTATGTATTAAGCCACTTGGTGGAAAACTCAGTCCACAAGGGGTCCAAAAGTTCATAATTAAATATCACTACAGTAATTATTGAAAGCAAAAGGATGATGTGAGTAGGCCACAACTTAAAGGGGTAAGATTGAGCATCGTTATTATATGTTTAAAGCAGTTTCCAATCACTCCGTCTTTGAAGTTTATGTGTATAATCATCTTCTTCAGCATTGAGTCTTCAAAAGATTATGATTAATTAATCTCAAAGAACGAAAGCAATGGAGCTTAAATGTTCACTTCAAAATATATGCGATTCAAGGGGCAAAAAAAAAAAGATACAGTGTCCATCAGAACACCTAGCTAGAAAAGAAAAAACGATATATTGAGCACGTGTCTAAGTAAACTTCATTCTATTTTGTAGAAACTAACTTAGTGTCAATAAAAGCAAAAATGGAATGGTGCAGTTACTTTCATTATTTATGAGAGGCCATAATTAATTTGTTTTGGTAAGTAACCAATGAACACATACATCTTCTGACAAATGCCATGTGAGCATACTAACCTTTTTAAATTCGAATGTGTTCAAAAGTGAGATTGCAAAAATGATTTTGTCAAAAAAAATGACACGAGTTGTCATCTTGTCTAAGTGCCCTCATATTGTAGGACCTTCAACATTACAATTTTAAAGACCCTATGTATTTTTTCTGCACACGGTAATTTGGTGGCTTACCAGCAGCTTAAGAAGCTACTGTTTACAGCCGCTTAATTGCTGTTGTTTTACAACAACAGCTTAACATTGCTGCTGTAAAACAGCATCTTAACTGGATTACACCAAAAAAAAAAAAGGATAATGGCAAAGTTAAAAAAAAAAAAAAAAAAAAGATGAGGCTACAGTAGCGATTTAAAAGAACACAAATTACAACAACAAACATGAAAACATTATGATAAATGGCAAAGTAGCTACTTAAAACAATCAACACAAACATGCATTGAACTAAAATGGAGGAAGAAGATAATTTAAGTACCTATAGTGTTGAATTTCACAAGTGCTAAGCAATGGTTAGAAAGTGTGGCTAGGGATGGCAAAATAACCCGAAAAACCCGAAAATCGCGATTATCCGAACCGAACGGGTTGAAAAAACCCGAACCGATGGATCGACGGGTCGGATATGGTTTTTGATAGTAAAACCCGGCCGAGACGGATATAGTTCGGATATGGATAGATGCATCGTACCCGAACCCGAACCTGTTCGGATATGGACTAGAAACCCTATGGCGACAATGTCTTCTATAACTACATCGGTCATCGCAATATCTTTGTCAAGCACAATGATTTTTGTTATCGTAATATCGGTTTTATTTACTGGAAATAATATTCACGCCCTACCACAATAATTGCTATTATTGATGTTTATTATAATTTATTAATTAATTTAATACTTCTATTTTCATATACTAACAACAATAATAATGAAGACATAAATGGAATTCATTAAAAAAAGACATAAATAGAATTGAATATTAAATTTATTTATATATTACAAAGATTGATAGAGATTTAGTATAGAGATTTTAGGATTGACTCAGATTTAGGCAAGAGATTTAAAGAAATAAGAAATGCTGAAAATGAGAAAAAAAATGAATTATTGGAGTCCGAAAAATATAAATTTTAGCGAAATCTATCTATAGATTTTGGTCCCAGAAATTGAAGTTGACATATCAAGTAAAGGAACACATGCACATGGTTCAAAGCGATTTTTTTATATATATATATATACACACACTAGGACTTTGGTATAATGATCGACATGACCACAGTCCACATATAAAGTCCTTGGTGCTACATTTTCAGCCTGGATATTTTTTTTTAATTTTTAACTCAAGTTTCGGCAAAAAGTTTTTGGCTTCGAGTACAGTGGCTCCAAAAGTTCAAAAGGCAAGAGACAGAAATGGACAGAAGCACAATAAGTCATCGAGAAGAAGAGGCAGATCGGTGAATATATTCAAGGATGTGTTTAAAAGTGAACTTGAAAGTGGTTGCATTTCTTACACTGTATAGGCCAATTTATTTGAGAAATTTTGCTTGCAAATTTAGCGGTTTCAGATGTAATGATGCTGAAAGATTAATCTGGGGACAAATCTCACAAGTTTCAGGTTCACAACCTTTCGTGCTCATCAGCGCGCTGCAAGGTAATTTCAAAATCTGTTGTAACAGTAAATATTTTCATCTAGAAGTAAATTGCATACTCAGTGTGATTTTAAAAGTTAAAGCCTTATCCAAGCCCTCGGTCAATGCTTCCAGCTTCACCTTCTTTCACCACCATCCACAAAAAGAAATGATATTAGCCATAGCATCATTAATTAAGATTCGAACCTGCCACCTCAACAGTACAAAGAGCTTACCAACTGAACAAGAATCTTCTTGCAGAAAACTAACGAAGAATATCGTATTTCATCTTTTCCTGGATCGAGACTGACCAGTAGTTCCGCCCTTGCGTCTAGTCTAGAATATTCTACTCTACTAACAAAAAAGAAGCGATGTATAGTCTAGGGTTTCCATTCGGCGTCAACAATCTTCAGAATTGAGTATTTCCAGCTCCATCGTTTGTCATTGCCTCATCGTTTTCCTCTTTGACTATCTGGAACTTCTTCTGCTCATTGCCTTATCATTTGTCGCAGACTGCAGCTTAGATCACGGTTGGTACACCTCTCTATGTGTTTTAAAAGGACCTGTTTTATGATGGACTTGTTGCCTACTTGCTTGCCTTGGAGTAGCTACGTGCAATTAGATTGATTTGATTTTAGCGCATGTTTTATGATGTACTTGTTGGCTACTTGCCTTGGAGTAGTTACAATTAGATTGAATTGATTTTACATTTCTGCTAGTGTTATAATTTGTTTATCAATAGTAGTGTTCATTTGAATTGCTGCGGTCATCTCAGTACAAATTTTAAATTTAGTTGAGGCAAAATAGCCCTCACTTCTTCACTCGCAATACCATGATATTTATGTGGTAACATACTGTAATTCCTGCAACTCTTTCAGTCTCATTGCTAGTTATAACGAGGGAAGAAATAGTAATAACGTTGTTATATTATACAAAAGGGAAGAAATGCATATATTCACAATGTGATCATCACAAATAATGACCAGTCTCTTGATTTTAAGAGTCAAAGCCTTAAGTCTTATGGATGCCTTATTGGATGCTCATCAATCTTCTACCGTTGGATTGTTCAGTGTCATCGTAGCCATTCCTTTTGGAGTATATTTGGGTCTCATCGTTACTTTAGGGTTAATTAGGTTTCTTTTTTAGTTGGCTGCCTCTGATTTGATTTTTTCTCAGTTAATACACTTTATAAAATTCAATCTACGAGAGAATTTTGCCTGATTTGTATTAGTTGCAGTGCTTTTGAGATAATACCCTTGTATTCTGTAATTGTAACATTGATATTAGTTGTTAGTGAGGAGCTGGGGTTAAGTTCTTTGCGATGCTGAGATTGAAGCCACTTGTAACTGGAACTTTGGTGATTTTGCTGTGATTAATGGAAGCAGGGAGGCAGATCTACATTTGCAGAGCCTCAAAGGGAGACATAGTCATAGCTTTGTGTTGTGGTGAACTACCTGCCTAAGTGGCAACCAAATCTGGTATTATTTCTTCTCTTTTACTTACAGTTCATTATATCTAGCTTAACTTGAGCTTTAGAAGTTTAAACACTGATCGGTTTTCAAACACGAGTATTATTCAATCTATTTTTGAAAAACTTACACTTAACAAGTGGTATTAGAGCATGGTTTAAGCATGTTTCTTCCACTCCTATGTTTGTAAAATCTTCTATGTTTGCTTTAAGGATGGCAACGGGTCGGCTCGGCAGTTTCCATGGCCGACCCACTGCCAACCCGTTGGTTAAATTCCCACCCGTTTTTGGCCTCTGACGTGCTAAAATTCGGTTCGGGTCAGGTCGGGTCACGGACGGCTTGGGTCAAGCTGTTGACCAGAATTATTTTATTTATTAATTTTTTTTTTTAAGAATTGACAGAATGAAGTGTTAAGTATTGAACTATTGCATTTGAGATTAGACTTGTTTTGGAATAATGGATAAATAGAATTTGGTTGGTAGTTTAATAACTTTGCAAATATAATAAATTATATATATATATATATATATATATATATTTCCGACGGCTCGGGTCTGGTCACCGCTGACCGGAACCCACCTCGTTGACCTACGGGTCGGCAAAATTCCACTAGCGGGTTGCGAGTTGGGTTATTTTTCCATCCCTAATTTGCTTTGCCTTTGTGTTTCTTTCTTAGCTAGATTCACATCTGCATTCTCTCTGTGTGTTGACTTCTTTATTTTCAGTAGTAATCTTTGTGATCTTATCTTCCTATTTCCTTATCTCCATTGGTATATCTTTGTGTCTTATCATTGACTGCAGTTACACACACCTCACAGTTGTTGCGTGTGACTGCATTTGCATACTTAAACCTATTTTTTAAGATCCACATTGTGATACCCTTGACCCTAGGCCTTGAGTTTGGTGGAAACCTCTGGGTCACAGTGTTGGTTGCATTAGTTGCATCTAGTTTAATTGTGTGTGACTATATTGTTGCTAGATTCATAAAGAGTTATCATTTTTAGTTCCAAGTGTTGTGTCTTCTATTGGGTTTCTTCTTGATTGCATTGATGGGTAGGGTGATTTTTCAATCCAAGCACCAAGATGAAGAGTCTTTTGATTCAGCAAATGGCTGCAAATGTCATAGACAAGACTTTTGCAGTTAGGTCCTAGGCTGATCAAATTAAGGAAATGGAAGTGTTAGCATACTCATCTATCATCCTACACCTATCTGATTCTGTAATCTGACAGGTTGGGACCCAAAAGAACACTAAATCTGTGTGGAAAAAGCTTGAAGAACTTTATCTTCAAAAGTCCTTGCCCAACAAACTATATTTATACAAATTGAAAGAACTTATAAATCCTTGTTTGTTAATAAAACAAAAAATAAACATTGAAACTTGGAGATCATGCTTGCCAGGCCACCACATGCAGAACCATGTCACTTTGACACTTTGCATTTTTCACGTAACATAATCATAAACATCGAGAGATCACACAAGAAATTCTACAAATTCATAGGAGTAAGAACTCTCGGTGAATATAATATTGCTACTAAATTCCAAGGAAGAGTTTCCACCAGCTACTTAGAGAGCATTGTCATAGTGAGAAAATAATGAAACTAGAGAAAAATATATTGGAGATCATAAACTATCGATAATGACTTTTCGGTGTTAAAATTGTGAATGGAGAATGGTTTATTTATAAAGCTAGTCCGGTTTTCAAAATTATTCAAAGGCGTGTTTTTGACAAAAATAAATTAAATCATGATCTTAATCATATTAATCCTATGAAGATAATTCGTGATCTTAACTCTTAAGCCTAACCATATAACCATAAATCATAATCCTTCAAATAATTCTAGGTGAAAATTGTTAATTGAAATTTTAAGACAGACTAATATATTAATTTTTTATTAGGTGATAAAGGGGTCCATATGTACTCTATCATTTAATACACTTTTTTTATTAAATGACACATCAATTATCATTTAAAAATGTTGAATTTGAATATCCATAATATTACTTTAATCTTTGACAAATCTTTGCTTTAACAAACATAACCAACATGGATAATTATCTTCAAACCTCGTAGATGAAATCGTATAATATTTTGGCATCCCTGAATTTGATATTTTGCCATTTTGGCTCCAAAACTTAGGAAAGTCGACATATTGAATCCTGGAACACACATGGTTGATATATAATAGAATTTATTTTTTTATTGTTTCAAATTTTTTTAATACCTTTTTTTTAAAAGATTTTTTTTTGATACTTAGGTATAATGATCCACATATAAAGTGCTTTATTGGTCTTACATTTTCAGCCTCCAGGTTTTTTATTCATTGAACATGATTTTTTTTTTAATGTTTGGCATCAAGTACATTGGCTGCAAAATTAAATAAAAAGGCAGCTACAGCCCAAGAAATGAAAGTTGCTTAAGTTGAGAGATGAAATGTTTCTCAAAATCTTGTTTTCAAAAGGGGAGAAACAAAATAAAATTCACGTTCGTCAGTGTCTAGGAGATCAATCCCTTCCCTTGTTTAAGACTTAATAGTATCTATTAATCACATTCTTTCAAAATTGATCAACATCATATTCTTCTAAATTCTCATTGATCTCAAGTGACATGGAAGTATTTTGTGTTCGCGTATTTATTTTTTTGACACTACTTTTTTTTTTTTTTTTTCTTTGTTGGAGAAATCTTTAGACTACTTTTTATTTTATTTGAATCACTAAATTTACGGGCCCCTTTTATTTGAACGGTGAGATGTTGTCTCAGGGTGTGTTTAATTCCGGGTGGAAAATATTTTCCTCCAAAAATTTTCATTTTGCAATCAAACATATTTTATTTCCCATGGAATTCAATTTTTCACCACAAAAAGTGGTGATTTTTCTTAAGATCAAAGGATTTGAATTCCCAGGAGAAAGGGTGGGAATTTGAATTTTATGGAATTAATTCCATGCTTCAATCAACAAATCTAATCTAACTAAAGATCTTATTGAATCATTTCCTTCTCTCTTTTTTTTTGTGACATTCAGAAATTAAGGAAAGAACGAATAAATCATTGTCTATTAAACAAGATCCAACAACAACAACACTGAAACTTGAAAATCATGCTTGCTGGGCCACCACAACCGTGTGGAAATTTCAATCTCCTCGATGATAAGAAACACAAGAAATTCTACAAATTCATATGAGTAAGAACTCTCGTGAATATAATATTGCCATTCATGAATGAATTAATTAATATTTTGGCCCCAAAAATTAAAGCTGACATATACATTGAGTCCAGGACCACACATGGCTCAAAGCTATCTATATATAAACACACACATTTATGACTCAGGTATAATGATCAACATGACCACACATAAAGTCCTTGGTGCTACATTTTCAGCCTGAAGGCTATTATTTTTTTAATTTTTAACACAAGTTTTGACAAAGGGTGCAGTGAAACACACCTCCCTCCCCTACTTCTACACCCCATATTTTAAAAAATTCTCATGCAATTACCTTCCTACCCCCTTCTTCTTCCTTTTTCTTTTCCTTCTTTCTTCTTCTATCTTTTCTCTTCACAACCCCTTCAAGCAACAGGAAGGAAAAAAAAAGTGAAGAACAGCGAAGAAGGTGGTTGTTGCCAATACCAGCAGCAATTGCTGTCGGAATGGCAGTCGTGGTGGCCTAAACCACCATTACCATTAATGGCGGTCGAAACCACCATTACCATTAATGGTGATTTCGGCCACCACTAGGTTTAATTACAAAAAATAAAAAATAAAAACAAAAAAAAAACAAAAACAAAAGGAACAAAAACAAAAGGAACAAAACAAGAACGACGAAGAAGCTTCCTTTGGCTGCCATTAATGGCTGCCAAAAAAAAGAAGCGAACAAGAACGAAGAAGAAAATAATAGAAAAATATTAAAGGGGGATTTTCGATCGAAAAGGGTCTAAAATCCCAAAGGAATTTCGACCCCTTGGGGTTGAAATTCCTTTGGGATTTTCAACCCTTTGAGGTCGAAAAATTCCATGGAGTTTCAACCCTTTGGTGTCGAACCCCTCTTCTTCTTTTTGTTTTTTTTTTTTTTTTTTTTTCAAAATTCATCATTTCATGATGAATTGAATCATTTTTGCAGATGAATTGAACCAAGAGAATTACAACAAGGAATTGAATTTATGCTACAAAAGAAAAAAACCAGAAAAGAAAAAAGGAAGAAGAACACTAAAAGGGGTGTTAAGTGTAAGAAAGAGAGGAGGAAAAAAAAGGAAGAAGAAGAAAGGGTAGGAAGGCAATTGCATGAGAATTTTTTTAAAACAGGGGTGTAGAAGCAGGGGAGGGATGTGTCTAGCTGCACCCACAGAGGCTTAAACCCTCCAAAAGGAAAACGTTTTCCACAAAAATAAGGAAAAGAACAGATTTTGAGAAAAGTTGAAAAACGTTTTCCGGGCAGACAATGTGCAATCAAACAAACAATTATGTTGGAAAAATGAGGAAAAACTTGATTTTTCCAAGAAAACAAGGCCAATCAAACACGCCCTTGATTGATTTGTAAACGGATTTGAGCGAAAACTGAATATTTTCATTGATCATTGAAATACATTATATACAATAGAATTGTGAACCTTGTAAGGAAATTATATCAACCTTGATTACAGAATGTACTTGCAAGAAAAATAAAGACACAAAATATACAATGGCTAGGAAAATTCCCAAAACTAGGCTAATTTAATTGATTTGCGCTTGACTGACGAGATATCGTCGGCACGGGTCGAATTCCGATCTTCGTTAGTCGAGTGAGTCAAGTTGTCTTCAAGAATTTGATTTTATAAATGTTTTGGCTAGTGTTATAATTTGTTTGCCAATAGTATTGTTCATTCAGTACAAAATTTATTTGAGATAAAACAGTCCGCATTTCTTCACTCACAAAAATCATAATTATATAGATTATTACTTGATTTTTATTTCCTTAGTTAAAATTTCAGGTTAGACCCCCACAATTCCAAATGGGAGATAATAGTAAGAAGAAGAAGAACACTCGAGCGGGGAAGAAGCAAGAGAAAGAGAATAGAAACCAGGGTGATTTGCATCGACAACAACTAGAATACTGGAATGACTATTATGGGAAACAAGGTCGAGAAGAAGATTTTTACAAAGATGAATGGGACACGCCCTACTTTTCATGCATCATAAGTTCCTTATCTTTGAACGACCAAGGACAGAAGAAAGACATTGTTACCTTGGTCCCAGGATGTGGGATGTCTAGTCTTTCCATGAAATTGCATTTCCTGGAGGGTTGCAAATTCAAAGTTGTCAACATTGATATCTCAAAAAAGGTTATTGAGGAAATGAAGAAGTTGGACAAGGACAATAACTGGAATATGAGTTGGGAAGAAATGAGCATGGACAAAATGGATAAGGTTTGTTTAATATGAAATTGCATCAAGTTTATTGTCACTTGGCCAAGCTTATGTCGCACAATATTCTGAGAAACAATTTTGAGAACTTGGATCATATTTTTTAATGCATCCAGTAACTTTCTTCATTTATGTATGTGAGTTTTTCATGGAGCTGGTATTAAGTCTATACTTGGGCACTATTCATTTGTTACTTGGTCCACTTTCTAACATTTGTGATTTTACAGTTTGAAGATGGGTACTTTCATGTAATAATAGACAAGGCAACTTCGGATTTTATATTACCACCGAATCACCCTCAAACTTCATTGAAGTTTCAGCAGCAAAGATTGAAATTTCTATCCAATTACTTATCAGAGGTACCTAAATAATTTTCATTCATATTTTACTTTCAGTACTTGTTAACGAGTAATACACGATTGGCTTCCAAACTTAATGCGTGGACTACATGCGTTATCAGGTTCGAAGGCTTTTAAAAGTTGGCGGCACATTCATTTATTTTCTAGCACTTGAAGTTCGGGGGGAATGTGAAAAAACATGTTTAGGTATAATGAATATTATAAACCATTTATTTATGACACATTGCAATTTATGTTTAGGAATAATGAATATTACCTAACATAATATTTTTACCTCTTTATGTTACATTATAGATTCAATGTTGGTTTATTTTCGTCGTGGATGGGATGTCATCATCCACGGACCTGGCGACGGCAAACAACCAATTCAAAATGGTAAACTAAATATGGTAATGGTCCTTTTCACGAAAACGACTTCCCAAGGAGATCCTTCTATGGTAAAATGGGACATCCACATGGATTGTTATGTCGGTAAGGTAAGTTGTACGGGCATATTCTTTCCTTTTCCTAATGTCATCTGATTTTTTTACGAGCACATTCTATGGTAAATATATATATATATATATATATATATATATATATATATAGGGTGTTAGGCAACCATTTTTAAAATTTTTTACCACTTTTTTATTCATTCTTTCTTTATCTTAAATCAATCATGTCCACATATCACATCACATCCATAAATCTCCATCATTCAACTTCAGACATTCTCTCTCCTCATTTATATTGAAAATTTTAAAAAACCATTAAAACCAATCCCAATCACCCTATATATATATATATATAGATATATTTTTTTTTTCAAAAGCAATTTTATTATCGTTTTGAAAGCTTGATTTGATATGTTTCAGACGCTTAAATTGTTTCAAGTTGTTGAATTGGAAAACGAAAAGCGGGGATATCTTTCTATATATTCAGAAGGAGATCCTAAAAGCAAATGGAATCACAATAACAAATGGATTTCTAAAGGCCCCGAAAATATTTCTTCCCATCGAAGGCTTCACTTCAACTTGGGTAAATATGAGGGCCTCGACAATGGTATCAAGTATAATGCACTACTATTCGACATTCATAAAGATGATGAATCCCAGTCTCGTAATTATTCAGTTCTTTGTGTTCCAGAGGTGAGTTATGTTTTACGAGTACTTATTCAATTTGCGAAATGGGACTTAAAAACTTCGTAGAGGTTTTATGCATTAAGTATATCTTCCTTTCATTTGTAATATTCTATATATTTATGAAGTTTCACTGCAATTTGTTTATCATATCCTCATTTTAAAGTTTCAATGACATTCGTTTTGTAACAGAAAATACTTCGCGAATGGCATGCATTATCAAGAGAAGACCAACTACGTTTTGTCCTAAAATTAAATACCACTCGTTTACTTATGGTACTTTTTCTCTCTTTGCTTACTTTTTCTAAAGAAATTGAAGCATTGTCATTTTTTTCCTTTCTTTCTTTTTTTTTTCTTTCCACCTTTTAATTTTTTTGTCTTTTGAACTCAGATCTTTTCCGGGAAATGGTCCAATGATGATATTAATTGGGAGGTGCTACTTTATTTATTATTATTTTTGTTGACATCGGATTCGTGGAACTCTTTGTCAATAGATTGAATGATTTATTATGTATGTATATATTTATTTTAGAGGGCTATCAGGAAACATTTCTCTTCGTCCTTAAGCAAGTTGGCGCCAAAGAAGAGGGAAGATGAAGTTGTAATTCGGTACGTATCAATCAATGATTTGTACCTTGTTTTGTGCATATGAAATGTTATTGTTGCCTAAATATAACAAACTTCTTAGTTTATTTTGGTTAATGTTCTAGCCGTTCTATGTAAAAACAATAGCAATCTTTTGCAACAAGTTTAGTAATTAATTCTTTGCAAACTTTTATTTAATTTTTAGGAGGTTTTGCGGTTCTAGATTAAGCCGTGTCGAAGCAAAAGACTTCCCGGATGTTGGGCAAGTCAAACTTGAGAGAAAAGGTGGAAATCATGAGCTTCTTCCCCAAAAAAATCCAACCGGAAAGAATTTCTTCAGCAAAACAAATACAGAAGCTCAAGATCCATCCTTTAATCAGAAAACTAGAGATGAAGAAACTCCTCCAAAGGAAACTAAAGATCCTAATGTTTTAGTTCAACACAACACCGGAAATGGTCAGTTAGGTCCAGACAATGATAAGATATATCGAGGTTTCATAGGATTTTGTGTAAACCATTTTGAAGACATGGGTTCTACTGCAACTGCCAGAACGTAGGTTAACCTTTTTTTAAAAGAAATTTTTTCCCATTACTAGGTTGGTATGCTAAATCTAATGATACTGTTTATTGGTTAAGGTTGGAAAAAGAATCCGGATACTTTAGCAGGAAACACGTTGAGGATCTCGTAGAATGTCATTGCTGGAAGTTGCTAGACTATTACCTATCTCATTTCTTTGATATTGGTAAGTCTGCAATGTTAACCAAAATTGAATCCTGGGCCTTTGTGGATGATTTAAAGAGGTGAGTTTCTTTTGGTTTCTTGATTCCATTAAATATTCTATCTATGGCTTTTGTATTAAGGCATTGTTCTCTTCACATTAAAGTGAGTTTAGTCAAATTTTTTGTTGGATGTTGTTAAGATTAGATCGCAAAACACAAATAGAAAACTAACGAAAAATGCAAAAAACCGAAAAGAACACAAGAATCTTTCGGCCTAAGCCCCGGAGGTTCGGCAACGCCTACGTCCCCCGTTGAGCTCCACGGATCTGTGGATGTTGCTCAAAGATTCCATTAAAAACCAGAGCCAGTAGCAATTTTACACAGTATCAACAACTCTATTCGAATCCCTTCTCTCTAACACACGCATTCCTCGAATGAGTTCTATCTAAGTATTACACCGTATCACTAACAACAAATCAGGGATTTGCCTCTCTCAAGATACACACACTCACACACTTAGATCTAAAAACAGAGAGAAAGAAGAGCAACAGCCGAATACTACTCTCCGTGAGAATGAAAGGACGATGCCAATATATATCAGCCATAATACTCATCAAGACTGGGCCTCCATCAGTCAAACCCAAGCCTAACTCTGGCCCAATCGACTTAAGGCAGCACACGGCCCAACATCTCCACCTTGCTGCCTATGTCTCTGTCTCTAGTGGAACCTAGGAACCTTCATCACAGTCTGCTTCATTACTCTTGTACCTGCAAAAAAGAAAAACACCAAGTCAATAACTATTCTCAACTCAAAACAGTTAACAACTTCAAAACTGAAAACAGAAAATTAACAAACTCTAGGCACAACTGTAAACAGCCTGATACAGTAGGCTATTTACAACACTTGCCCCTCGAGACCACCATCAAAAACACAAGTAGCACTGCCACCATACTTGTCTAGAAGCTCTCTTTTCTTCTTGGGACAATTCCTAATAAAATGCCCCTTCTCACCACACCCGTAGCACTCATACTCCTTCTTTTCTCCATTCTCTTTCCCTTTCCACTTGCCTCTACCCTTATTCTTCTTGTTGTTTTGACTTTCATCACCATCTCTTCTCTCACTATCTCCCTTCCCACTCTGATTTTTCCATTCTCTACCTCTTCCTCTAGAGAAGAGTACCTCTCCTTGACCTGAACCACTACTCCCTAATGACCTCATCTCGAGCTCTTTGTTTCTCAACGCATTAGAGATGATATCAACAGTCAAAGAATCTCGACCATACGCAAGAGTACTTTTCAGATCATGGTACTTATCGAGAATGGCATTCAAAAGAACTAGAGCCTTTTGATCATCGTGAGATAGTCTCACCAAAGATTGGTTAAATCAACAACTAGTTTCTTAAAGGTATACAAGTTTTCATCTAGATCAATAGATATATCCATCTTAAAAGAAAAGAATTGCTTAAGCATAAAGCATTTATTAGGAATGGTTTTCTTATCATGGTGTTCTTGCAATGCAGTCCACAATTCAGTAGCAGTTTCTGTATCACCAACAGTTCTAATCACATTTTCAGACAAATGCAAAAAGATAGTACCCCATGCAATCTCATTAGCATCTGCCTTTCTAGCATTAGTTGTACCCTCAGGCCATGAATCATCTAAAGCCTTAGCACACCGTTGTTGCAAAAGAAGTGCTTTCAATTTAAGTTACCAGATTTTAAAATCCCCTTTCCCATCAAAAACCCCTAACTCAGATCTAATAAAGGAGTTGGCAGTAGCCATTTTGAAATCACCAATTCACTAGCTAGGAAAGACTTTGAATGAACTTACACAGATTTGAAAGTAACTCTTTTCAAAAAGTTGATCAAAAACAGTAGCTAGTTAAGGTAATGCAAAACCAATCAATGCATCCCAAAAACAGTCACTAAGTGGAGAAATACTTCTCAAGCAACCCACACAACCAAGCAGATCAATGAATGCAAAAAGTAGGCGAATAAACCCTAACCACAGTCACAAATGAACTCAAGAATGCCAGTTAACCCCTAAATGACAATTACTAAATCTCTCAAGCAGAAACAACTAATTAAACAGAAGAATGGATGTGCAATGTATAAAAACAGCAAGTGACTCCACCTCAATTGATACAACTCCACACAGTCAAAACAATAATAGGCAGTTTAAAACACCAAAAACAACCTATAATCAACTAATCACTGGCAGAAAACAATAATAATTCAAGAAATGGAAAAAATCTCAACCAACATTCACCTCAATCAGAAACTCACCAAAAACCAAACACCGTAACCGTTCTGGCTTTGTTCCAGACTCTGAAAGATCTCAAGGATCTCGGGCAAGAACCATACACCAGGGGTATCTAGGTATTGTACCAACTCAGGCAAAAACACATAGTAAAGGGAAAATAGGTTTAGAGCATACCGCGGTCACAATGACCGGAGAAGATAACCACTAGAACCCCCTGAAAAACAGAGAACACTAGTTGCAATCACAGCAAAAACTCACTACAGTCACCGACTCAAAACACCACCAAATCACCAATCAAAGGTCCCTCTCACCGGCGGTCACCCTCGAAACCACCAAGACAATCGATCGTCGGCAAAACAAGTTTTCCCCAATTTTAAAACCCTAGACCGTCGATAACTCCCCAAGAATGCTCTGACACCACTGTTAAGATTAGATCGAAAAACACAAATAGAAAACTAACGAAAAATGTGAAAAACCGAAAAGAACACAAGAATTTTTTGGCCTAAGGCCAGGAGGTTCGGCAACGCCTACGTCCCCCGTTGAGCTCCACAGATCTCTGGATGTTGCTCAAAGATTCCACTAAAAACCAGAGCCGGTAGCAATTTTACACAGTATCCACAACTCTATTCGAATCCCTTCTCTCTAACACACGCCCATTCCTCGAATGAGTTCTATCTAAGTATTACACCGTACCACTAACAACAAATTAGGGATTTGCCTCTCTCAAGATACACACACTCACACACTTAGATCTGAAAACAGAGAGAAAGAAGAGCAATAGCCGAATACTACTCTCTGTGAGAATGAAGGGACGAAGCCAATATATATCCAGCCATAATACTCATCAAGACTGGGCCTCCATCAGTCAAACCCAAGCCTAACTCTGGCCCAAACGACTTAAGGCAACACACGGCCCAACAGATGTGTAGTTGAGAATTGGAGAAAATGTATCAAAAACTGTACATACATTGTCAAATCATGTTTGAGTGATGAAAAGAATGAGATAGAAAAAGTAAATTTAAGTTGATAAAATTTCATGTGTATAGAAAAAGCTCTAGGATTCGTTGAATCTAGAGTGAAACAAATGTGGTGGGGTTGAAAAAAAATGTCAAATCTCGATGAAAACCTTATGCAAGAAATAGATAATTGGTACCTTGTTCAAGATATATAGCGCCTCACAAAATACTTGTCTTGGTCGTCCTTATTTTAATTTTCATTTATGGTTTGTGCATTAATTTTTTTTTCAAGAGTGTTGATTTCATGATATCATGTGCGCAGACGAGGCTTACCATTGCCCGAACCAAAATGGTTTGAGCCTGACTATCCACAAAAAGAGTCCATTAGTTCTGAACTTGAGGAGCTTATTCGAGGAAAGTTGAAAATGCGTGATGAATTAAAACTTGCACACGAATCAGTTTTGTGGTGTCATTTTACTAAGAGGTTTATCTCATCATAATCTTAACAATAACAATTACAATGACATTCTTTTAATATTATGCCTCTATATTTACTTATTTTCTATTTTTTCACCAGCCAAACATGTGAAGGTTCAGATCTCGTAGGCGCACATCAAGGAGAGTAAGTCCTTTGTTTTGTTTCCGTGTTTTCTAGATGATGTTGAACAGTTGTGTAGCCCAGTGATCTCCTGCTAACCTGTTGGCAGCTTACGCTGCCAACAAGGGTGACGTGGCGCCCTCAAAGGGCGTCACGTCATGTGGGCCCTATGATATTTTCCCCCCAAAAATGTGGGGGTTGGCATGTTACGTTGCTAACTTGTTGGCAACAGAACATTATTAATGTTGTGTATTCCTAGTCATCTAAAATGATTTGCAGGATGAAAGAAGATGATTTAATTGGAGACAAGGATAAGATCCCTCAAGCTATCATAAGATCTTTTCTAGACTGTTTCAACGAGATGGGTTTTACTGAAACCTTCCGTGTGTAAGGAATTAAATTTCTAATATATTTTAGTTAACCCTTTATATATATATATATTTCCCATTATTAGGTTGGTATGCAAAATCTAATTATATTGTTTACTGGGTAAGCTTGGAAAAAAAATTTGGATGCTTTGACGAACTCAAACAATTCCGTACATGGACATTGCTAGAAGAGTACATAATTCGTTTCTTTGACATTGGCGAGTCTGCATTGTTATCCAAAATTAAAACCTGGGTCTTTATGGATGATTTAACAAGGCCAGTTTGACTTTTGTATTACGGCCTTGTTTTCTTCACATTAAATTGAGTTTACGCAAATTTTTTTGTTGAATGTGTGGTTGAGAATTTGAGAAAATATCCTAAAAATATAAATAAATTGTTAAATCAATATTTGAGTGATGACAAGAATGAGATAGAAAAAGTAAATTTAAGATGATAAAATTTAATGTCTATAGAACAAGTTGTAAGATTCATTGAATCTAGAGTGAAACAACCGTGCTGGGGTTGGAAAGAATTTCAAATCTTGATGAAAGCCTCTGAAAGAAATAGATAATTTGTACCTCTTTCAAGATACCACCTCACAAAATACTTGTCTTGGTGGTCATTATTTTAATTTTTATTTATGGGTTGTGCATTAATTTATTTTTCAAGAATGTTGATTTCACAATATCATGTGCGCAGACGGGGCTTACCATTGCCCGAACCAGAATGGTTTGAGTAGTTGTGTATTGAATAGTTGTGTATTCTTATAAGTCATCTAAAATGATTTGCAGGAGGAAAGTTGTATATAAAAAATTTGAAAAGATGACAATCTTCGACAAGATACTAGTAGAAGGCAAATCCATCCAGGTCCGTGAAGGTGTGTATGAGAACAAGCCAGCTATGATTAAATGCATCGACTTAGTCGGTGAATTCGGAATCCACAAAAAAGAGTTGCCGATTCTAATGGAGTTGGAAGGGCACGAAAATGTAGTTAAGTACTACGGAGTAGAATGGGGCGAAAATTCCTGCTATATTGCACTTGAGAAGTGTTCATTTTCGTTGCATGATTTATTTGATAAGGAAAAGAATTTTGGGACTACGATAAAGTCAACATGGGATCCTGCTTATCCTCCTCCTACTATGTTGTTGAGCCTAATAAAGTATGTTTCCACTATATAGTTATTTATTTATTCCTTGGTCCGTACCTCAGCCTAATCAATTTTAAATACACTTGCAGGGATATCATTAAAGGATTAGACTATCTGCATTCACATGATTTGATACACGGGGGTCTGAACCCAAGCAACATCATGATTAAAGAAGAATGTGGAAAATTTTGCGAAGCTATCAAATATGGGTTTGTCGAAGCGCCTAGGAGGCGCATCTTCAACAACAAATAGTCCAAAATATCCCGCTAAAATTCATTTTGGTGAGTACACCTATGTTTAATTAACAAAAATAAAGAGATTTGGTGGGCCCTTTGAATCTGAGTGTGTTGCATGTTGTGTGTGGGTTGTATTGGGAAGTGACAAAATAAGAAAAATGTGGATTCTCTGAGCACATTAATGTATTGACTATTTTATTTATAAGTATTAAGTCAGATATATATTACAGCTGGACCAAACTAGCTCTCTAGCTGTACAAACAAAACTAGTAATTATTCTAACTACTGAGTAACAGTTCTAACAAGTTGTTATCTTGACAAAAAGGTATTAGTATTAATTAAGTAGGTTTTGATAGACATTTTGTCTGTGCAGATGACGATGATGATACATGGAAATCTCCAGAACAAAAGAGGAAAGAGGAAAAAGTTGGAAGATATGTTGATTTATACAGTTTAGGGTACATTATTCACTTCTGCTTAACTGGAGGTAAACACCCACAAGATGATGATCCTACCGCAAATATGGAAAACTGGCCCATGCAACAGCTTCTCTATATGCTGGTAGAAGACTTTCCAGAAGCATACGACATTGTTTCACAACTCATGAGTCCTCAAAAGAATAAAAGGTAATATGTTGGTACTTTATTGTCATACCTTTTTTTTGTTTTTTTGTTAATAGGTGTTTTGTATTATAATAATAATAATTTTCATAACCTACGGTATTGTATAGGCCGAGTGCTAAACAAGTTCTCAAACATCCCTTCTTCTGGGCTTCTCACACACGGAATGAGTTCATGCGATATGCCAGTGACTGGTTGGATGACGAAAGAGAGAACTACAAGAACAGCCACACCACATCTCCTATTCTGGCGAAATTGCAAAGTAGGAAAGTGTATATGTTCGGCAATAGATGGGATGACAAGATAGATGCAGACTTTGTAACATACCTGCGTGAAAATGAGCCATATATTAAGTTTCACGGTGTGTTTGACCTAGTAAGAGTGATCCGAAACAAGCCAGGCCATTTTTTGGAACTTCAAAAAAATGTGAAGAAGGATTTGATCCCTGGGGGCTCAGCACATAGGGTTGAAGAATATTTTGTTAGGAAATTTCCGAAAGTCCTCCTTGAAGTCTACAAAATAGTTCTTGAATTTTGGGAGGATGTACCTACCTTTCAGTTTTACTTTACTTGAATTTTGCATTCAAGATTTTCTCCCATAGTTTGATATTAGGGATTTGTTTGGGATAAAAACTAGCTAATGCCTTGTCATTCTGACCCAATAAGGGGTTCATTGTGTTGTGCTTTAATTAGTAGGAAATATATTTGTAAGCGTTTTGAATGATTGAATTGTCCATTGCACTTTAAAAAAAAAAAAAAAAATTGCCTTGTCATTCTTGAATTTTGGAAGAATGAAGCTACATTATATTACAGTTGTACTTTACTTGAATTTTTCCATTTCGTCGTTGAACATTTTTCCCCATAGTTTTACATTACGTGCCTTACCAATTGTTATGCCGATATTACTATTAACATTTGCTGCTTTAATTTAAACTTATAAACATTTATAATCAAGAATAACTAAAACTTTTTCATTCACATATTCTTTTTGTAAATGGAAATGAAGACAAACAACCAAAATGTATTTTTTTTTATTTTAAGGCTAATTACTATAAAAAAATTTCGTCCGTGTAGATTAAATTTAATTTCAAAAAGAAGCAATCAAAGTTGAAAAGTAGACCACTAAATAGTATTTAAACATAAGACACAAACAAACAAAATTTATTTTTCTATTTTAAGGTTAATTACTCTGAAACGTTTTCGTAGATGTCGATTAAATTTAATTTCAAACGAAGCAATCAAAGTTGAAAAGTAGACAACTAAATAGTGTTTCAACGTAAGACACAAACAAACATATCCATGAATCTAATACTTACATGAAATGCACTATTACATAAACAACACTTTTTTAATTTCACTGCTACTCTCAAAATGCACTATTAATTTCACTATCACAAAATATTTAAAAAAAAAAAAAAAAAGCCTAACTCAAACGGCTATTATGCTGAGTAACTAAAAAATAAAAAGTTTCAATGCCCCTCACTCTATTATGCTAAGTAATAGGTTATTCACAAAATAAATGAACTTCCTATTAACTGAATTAGGGTTAAATATTAAATATTAAAATACAATCAACAATATACTCTAATGAGAGAGAAAAACTTTGGACACAAAACATCAACCAATTAGGATTGGAGTTAATATAAAAAGAAATGTCAAAAGTTAAATAAGAACAAGAAGTGGTGACCCGGCCCATGTACACTGTGGTCTCTAAATTATGGGAAAGATTAGAAAAACTATAGCCTCGATTAGAATTAACCATAAACTATAATAAATTATGGGTTTGCTCGAGGTGGATTCCTACCATATTGTAGTCCTCTTCAGGAAAAGTTTTTGCAAGTCATTAAATAAATAGTGAAAGGATTGCTATGGAACGAAGTTAGAAAGAGCGCACAAGAAAGTTTTTGCAAGTCATTAAATAAATAGTGAAAGGATTGCTATGGAACGAAGTTAGAAAGAGCGCACAAGAAAGCAACTGAAAGGGTTTCCAAGGAGGCGAAAGAATTTTATGTTTGATAGACTTCTAAAAGAAAGCAACTGAAAGGGTTCCCAATGCCCAGCTAGATATGAAGGCCCAATATCCAGTTAAAGGACCCCAGCACCAGTCTTAAGCGCCACCTGGTTGAAGCCCACTTTAAGAAGCCAATCTTGGAGGAATTTAAGATGTGAAAATTTTTAAATGCTCCAACAAGCTTTCTAATTTCAACTATTTATTTTATGCTTTTCAAAAAAATTATTTTTTATCTCAATTTTAATTAATAATAATAATGTTTTTAAGTATTAACGACTAATAGAATTAATTGTGGATTATGTCGTTCAAGAAGTATGACCTTGAAACTTGTAGTCATTCAATTATAAAGAATGAGTTTGGCACTCCAAATTCGGAGAATCAAACTCACTCTCTAAACTAAATTATTAATTTAAAGAGCTTATTGGAATAAAATTTTAGGACTTAACTCTTTAAATTATAAAAAATCTTATATTTAAAGAGCTTGTTGGAGATGCTTTTGGAAATTTACATGCATATATATATTAAAAAATTATAATAAATGCTGTTGAAAGAAAACTTTAGTAACACTAGTTATTTTTCCAAGAACTTCAATACACAAAAAGAGATGAAACGCGACCGGAGTAGTATGATGAATTATGAATATGATGAACAAGTACACTATAATTGCGCTTGATTGTTTCAAAATGTGTTATGATGTGAATCCACCATTTATATATCTCCAATCGACAAGTGCGGAGTCGCGTGAATTTTTTGCGTAAGACTGTACATTTTGACAAAAAAAATTAAACCAGATGAATAATAAGTGCTTGAATCGATCCAAAATTTTCAACCCAACTCGTCATGTTATAAACTACTAAGTTTTATCGGTTTCTACTTGATCATCAAAGTAACTTTCACATCATTGTCTTCCAGTATAATTTTTCAAAACAATTATATAATTTCCATTAGATTAAAGGGATTTGGACTTGTTTTTATATGATCAGTTAAATATGTAACGTGAAGTAAATAAGAGTAAACATTAAGTTATGTCGAATAATTAAGTAGTTATACAAAATAAAGTTTGGGAGATGATTGGTATAATTAATCCCATTATTATTCATTAATCGTCCTTTAATCATCATTTTCGAAAATCCAAATGGCGAATTTCATTTTTAACAACCCACCCCCCTCCAACCCAACCCAAAAAAAAAAAAAAAAAACCTCTCCCTCTTTGTATAATTAATCCTATTATTATTCATTATTAAGCCCTTTAATCATTTTCGAAAATCCAAATGGCGAATTTAATTTTAAACACCCCCTCCCTTTCTCAGCTTGTATCATTCAAAATGGTACTCGGTTCGATCCACGATCCATGGGTCTTTACAAACCAAACTGTGCCTTTGCAGACCGAATTGAATAGGTCCACGGGCCATTCGCCATGTGGACAATTTTTTTAATTTGTTTTATTTTTATTTTTATTTTCTATTTTGTAAATATTGTAGTTGATACTATATATTGTGGGTCAAACTGGCCAAACTGGATAAGCCGATGTGCCAAGCTTGTGTTCAGCTCGTTAGATATGTCCACGAACATCCAAGCCAAATCTAAACCATCAGTCGGTGAATTCTTGAGAGCCGATCCGAGCCTTGTTTGTATTTTATTTGGTCAAACACAAATTTGGGCCCAATTCAATTGAGCCGAATACATAAATTTCCCTACTACTATTGACTCCATTTGCCAAGATTACGTTTTAAAATTATATAATAATTTAGTTACACAACATATTGTGTTAATAATGATCAATTAGCCAAGATTCATATGGTATAATAGCATCCAAGTCCGTCTCCCACCCTCCAAATCTAGGATTCGATTATCCTCCCGTAAACTTCCCCTTTGCCTTCTAATTAAATTAAATAAAATAATAATAATAATAATAATTAACTCTATTATTGATGAATTATATTAGCTTGTCCCTTTAATCATTATTTTCCACGGGTAAAGTGTCAGCTTCTGGCCCCAAATTTTTGAACAGTTGTAGAATCATCCCTGGTTTCATTTATTTTGCTTCTTGCCTAAAGAAGAGATGAATCAGTAACCCCTCGAAAACGTTAGGGACCAAAAGGGCAATATGTCCACGTTATGATTTCGTCTCTTCTCGAAGATAACGGATAAGGAGGAGGCAAATGGATTAAACTAATATATAAATAGATAAAATACAATATATATTTCATAAAACACATGTGACTAAATCCAGCCACACAAATGATTGGTCTCTCTTTCACTCTCTCTATTTCTCTACCCGTTGCTCGCAAACTGTCACGGTCATTGATAGTGATAATTTTTTGCAATTGTCACGATCATTGACCGTGCAATTGTCATTGTTATTAATCGTGACAATTATTAAATTTTATTTTTTAAAAAAAAAAATTTAAATTTCAACTGTGAGCACCGATTTTTTTTTTCCCTTGGAAACTGGCTGAATCTAAACTTGAAAACAATCCATCCATACAATCCATTCACTACAAACAGTCCATACACTTTAGAACCAATCCATCCAAATACAATCCCTATAAACTACATACAAAATACATTCGAATCTACATCCATTAAACAACACATCCAAACTAATTAAGTACAAAATCCACACTAAGTTCCACATCTAACTAATTACGTCCAAATTCGTCCGTACTAATAAGTCCATACAATCATTCATCTACTACTAGATTTGTACGAGTTGGGGTGAGGCCTTTGTAATCCGTGCCTTTCGTTCGATCCTACAAAATCAAAATGATTAGTTCTAAGCCTCGTGAGATGCAACAAGTGAGATCCTAGTTTGAGACTCGAAGAAAATCGATCTGGTCGGTACTCAATCGGCATTGATTTCAAGAGTTGATTAACCTTTATCATACCATATTAAACATAGAAAGGTATCAAATTAAGTGCAAAAGCTAAAGCAAATATCTGCACATTTCAAAACTTTCTACTTATCATACTAGAATCAATATTTAACCTTCAAGATGTACTTCTGTTCAAAAAAATAAAGGAGACATCATTGTTAGGAAGAGTGCAGAATTTTATTATTAGTAAGTCATGTCATACTCATCATAATTTTATGTATTTGAAAATAATGCTTGAAATACATCCATTTTAAAGTGTTCTTATCAATGACTGGTTCCTAAAATATGAGCAACTCAAATGGAAGTGATTCAAGATGGGAGTTAACAATGTGAAATTTACGATGGATAAGAAACTTACACTTATTGTGAATAGGAGCTTGATTTTGATTAAGAGTCATCGGCAGAACCCGACTCCCAAGATTTGACAAACGTTTTATTCACTTACAAAGTAATATTAATCAAATAAGTGCCCAATTACGACGTTATCATCAATTCATTATTATGTATTAAGCCACTTGGTGGAAAACTCAGTCCACAAGGGGTCCAAAAGTTCATAATTAAATATCACTACAGTAATTATTGAAAGCAAAAGGATGATGTGAGTAGGCCACAACTTAAAGGGGTAAGATTGAGCATCGTTATTATATGTTTAAAGCAGTTTCCAATCACTCCGTCTTTGAAGTTTATGTGTGTAATCATCTTCTTCAGCATTGAGTCTTCAAAAGATTATGATTAATTAATCTCAAAGAACGAAAGCAATGGAGCTTAAATGTTCACTTCAAAATATATGCGATTCAAGGGGCAAAAAAAGATACAGTGTCCATCAGAACACCTAGCTAGAAAAGAAAAACGATATATTGAGCACGTGTCTAAGTAAACTTCATTCTATTTTGTAGAAACTAACTTAGTGTCAATAAAAGCAAAAATGGAATGGTGCAGTTACTTTCATTATTTATGAGAGGCCATAATTAATTTGTTTTGGTAAGTAACCAATGAACACATACATCTTCTGACAAATGCCATGTGAGCATACTAACCTTTTTAAATTCGAATGTGTTCAAAAGTGAGATTGCAAAAATGATTTTGTCAAAAAAAATGACACGAGTTGTCATCTTGTCTAAGTGCCCTCATATTGTAGGACCTTCAACATTACAATTTTAAAGACCCTATGTATTTTTTCTGCACACGGTAATTTGGTGGCTTACCAGCAGCTTAAAGAAGCTACTGTTTACAGCCGCTTAATTGCTGTTGTTTTACAACAACAGCTTAACATTGCTGCTGTAAAACAGCATCTTAACTGGATTACACCAAAAAAAAAAAAAGGATAATGGCAAAGTAAAAAAAAAAAAAAAAAAAGATGAGGCTACAGTAGCGATTTAAAAGAACACAAATTACAACAACAAACATGAAAACATTATGATAAATGGCAAAGTAGCTACTTAAAACAATCAACACAAACATGCATTGAACTAAAATGGAAGAAGAAGATAATTTAAGTACCTATAGTGTTGAATTTCACAAGTGCTGAGCAATGGTTAGAAAGTGTGGCTAGGGATGGCAAAATAACCCGAAAAACCCGAAAATCGCGATTATCCGAACCGAACGGGTTGAAAAAATCCGAACCGATGGATCGACGTGTCGGATATGGTTTTTGATAGTAAAACCCGGCCGAGACGGATATGGTTCGGATATGGATAGATGCGTCGTACCCGAACCCGAACCTATTAAGTTTATTACATTTTTGGATCTCTCATGCATACATCACACGCCCACGCGTCTTGGAGGCTATATTAGGATAGGATTATTTTGTATTATTTTGTTTCCCTTGTAGTATTGATTCCCTCTTATCTTGTAAATATTTTCTTGTATCTTTAGTATTATCCTCCATGTGTTTACTTAGGAAGTAAATATTGTAATTACCTTTTAGTCACAGGAACCTTGTTGTATATATTCTCTTTACACTAATGGTATTACTTAAGCTTCTTCAAATATTGCATTCCACCTTGCTGTGTACTCGTCCAGCTTTATTGGCCTAAAAGCCTCATAATTTCCTACTCTCTTTTTAATCCTTTTATGGTATCAGAGCTTGCGTGCCTAACAGCGTGTATCCATGGCCTCTGCAGATGAATCCTCTGTCAAATCCACCAACACATCATCACCTCCAAATCCTACTCCCAACGTCTCCACACAACCTCCTATCGTGATCAACTCACAATCTCAGTTGCCTATTAAACTCGACTCCTCGAACTATGCCGCCTGGTTTGCTCAAATACATAGTCTCCTCATTGGCTATGATCTCTTGGGTTATGTTGATGGTTCTTTGCCTTGTCCATCGGCCACCATCAACGCCAACAACATCTCCATCCCAAATACTTCATTCTTTCATTGGATTAGGCAGGACAAATTGCTCCTCAATGCTATCATAAGTTCTATTACACCAACCCTTGTTCCATTTATTGCGGCCTCCAAGTCATCACGAGAAGCTTGGCTAACCATTGAAAACACCTGTGCTAGGCCCTCTCGAGCTCGTATCATGGGGCTCAAAGGAAAACTCACTAATCTTCACAAAGGTGAATCATCTATTACTGAGTATATGAGGGAGGCAAAAAGCTTGGTTGATACTTTGACCCTTCTTGAGGCCGCACCCCATCCAGATGAAGTGACTTTGCATGTATTAAAAGGTCTTGGCAAAGAATATAAGGGAATTGCCGATGCCATCCGTGCTAGAGACACATCTCTCACTTTTGATGAACTCCATGAGAAGCTAGTAACCACAGAGATTCAAATCAAGAACGAGATGCCTACTTCACCTCTTTCCAATCCTTTAACTGCCCATGCCGCATATAAGCCTCCCAATACCAATACCAATTTCAATCAAAACCGTAACTCCAACAATTCTCGTCCCAACGCCAATAATAATTCTCGTGCACCTCACTCAAATTCCCAAAACTACTCTCAAAACACCAACTATACACCACGACCATATCTCCGAAAATGCCGACTCTGCCGTGAACAAGGTCATTCTGCCAAATACTGTCCTAAGTGGCGCATTACTCCTCTTCAAACTGGAAATTCTAGCTCTCAAATGGCTAACTCTAATCCACGATGCAACACTAATTTTCGCCCTTTCACTCCCACAGCTTAAACCGAATACCCGATATATATTTTTTTCCTACAAAAATTTAAAATTGATTTTCAATTTAAAAATCAAAAGTTGAAAATTAAAATTTTCACCAATGATCCAGCTTCTACTGCTATCTTAATAGTGAGTGTGTTAAAATCACTCCAAAAAGTTCCTAGCAGTTCTCAACTCCATCCGTTATCTCATTCTCACGCGCAAGTTCCCAAGACACTCAATTCTCATTTCTCAATTACTATTAGAGTATTAGCAGCCCTAATTCCACAATTCACAGAGAGCCGAAAGGCAATGGGAAAAAAAAAAGAAAGAAAAAACGGGTAAACGGGTACCCGAACGGGTTTGAAAACTAACCCGAAAAAATACCCGAACCGAATACCGCGGTTCGGATATGGATATGGATATGGGGTCGAGACCTCGGTTCGGATATGGGTATGGTCGACCCGAACCGAACCCGACCCGTTGCCATCCCTAAGTGTGGCGTCATTTCGTGAATATGAGCCTCAATTACTTGATTTTCGGGGCCAATTTCATCACCACTTGTAGAAAATTGTGTTGAAAATGGTTGAATTAGGTGGTGGTTTGGGAGGTGTTCTTGGCGTATAGATCCGCAAATGCTGATTTGGGAATTTTAAATCCCTTTTTTTAGACTGGTCACGGTCTTTAACCGTGACCCATGCACGCGCGGATTGTCACGGTCATTGACTACGACAATCCTAGTAATTTATCACGGTCAACGACCGTGACAATTGCTAGTCACATTGTCTCCGTCAATGACCATGACACTAATTAAAAAAACACTAAAAAAATGAGCGGGGTCATGGTTTTTTCGTGTGATAATCAGCGAAAATTGGAATCACTCCAAGTAGCTTTGAGCCCTCTTATTTTCTTAGTGTGACAATTTGTGAATTATCGTGTAGTGTTAGAGTCATAGAGGTCGCAACGAGAGAAGATGCGAATTAGCTGAGAGAATCCAACAGACATGCGATCCAGAGAGGAAGAAGAGAGGGCTGAGACTTGTTGCAATGGATTTTGGGCTATTTCAATTCAGTTTTATTTGGTGAATCAAAATTGGAATCTACTCTTTGGTTTTTAGGTAGGCCTGTAAATGGATCGCTTTCGAATCTGATCTGCTTAAATCCATATTCGATCCAATAAGAAAACTCATTAATCCATACAATTTGGATTATCCATTCGATATTTAATTAGTAAATCTATATCCGGATCCATCAGATTCAGATCTGATTCGGATAAAATGTAATCCACTGACAATCCTAAACGTTTTGGTGAATTGTTTGGCACCAGTTTGAAGGTTATCAACAATTGCTGGAGATTTCAATACTTATAATTGAGCCCTACCAAAATCATATAATTATGCATGAATATTTTACTTGTTTGAAATTTAAAAAAAAAATGTTTTTAAAGTTTTTTTCAATCTAATTAAAAATATATTATAACATGTATTAGTGTATTGCAATTTGATAGGCCTAAAAATTCTTCAATAAAATTCATAAAATATAAAATCTGGTTAAAAATAAAATTAAAAAAAAAGATAGTAGAATAATCTATATATTATAAATCTTAAAGTGCCATCTGGGCTAAGGTGCCTAGGTGGAAGTACCACATTTTGCATTGGTTTTAAGTAATTAATTATTTTCTTTATTTAATTTTTTTACCTGCCTTATTTGGTATTGGTTTTCTTATTTTACTCTTTATATGTATTTTATTTTTTTACATATCTATCTCTATATTATACATCTTAAAGTGACACCTAGGCAAAGGTGTCTAGGTTGCAGTGCAACATTTGACATTGGTTTTAAGTATTAATTATTTTCCATATTTAATTTCTCTACCTGCCTTATTTGGTGTCGATTTTCTTATTTTATCTTTTTATATTTTTTTACATGGATTAAAATTTTGAATTAATTGATATAAATTTTTTAATTCCTTTATATTTAGTGTTAGATGTATTAATGAAAATATTATAAAATACCAAAGTTACAACTTGTAGTCCCTATCAATTTAATTCTAAAATGCGAATTAATATTTTCTATATACATTTTAATTTTAATTTTAATTTTATATTACATTTTAATTTATGAATTAATTTTATATATATATATATATATATATTCTCATTAATAACAGTTGAAGAGCCAATTTGGCACAGTGCTATATTGGCAACAGTTTTCTTGTTTATAAATTTTTTTACATATTTAAAAAATTAAATAAAAATCCTCTTTTTATTTTTATCACTGTAAAATGGTAGTTTTAAATAGGTTTTTATTTTTAGATAATATCCATTGAACAGTTCAAATAGTGGATAATTATTTTAGATCAAATATTGAGTAGTTAAATAATTAAATTTTTAATGAATAATTAATTAATTAGAAATGAAATAGAAAACAATAACTTTCACGTCTCGTTTCCTCATTTCACTAGCTAGCCACTTAAAAAAAATAATTAGCAAAAATTATCATTTAATCATCTCTTCATTTTTTGTAAAAAAGTTACAAGTATATAAAATCAAAAATTTTATTTTTTTTATATTTAATATTGCTAGCATTAAAGAAAATATGATAAGAGATCAAAATTATAACTTATAATACAAATTAAATTAATTCTAAAAATGAGAATTAACTTTTTTATATGCATTTTAATTTTTGAATTTATTATTATGGTTGTTGTTGTTGTTGTTGTTGTTGTTGTTGTTGTTGTTGTTGTTGTTGTTGTTATTGTCGTTATTGTTATTATTATTATAGTAGTGTCATGTTGTTACGTGTTTTCTTAAAAAAATTAGAAATTAATTTTAAATCTGATTTTCTTTTTAATTCGACCCTATTCAAAAAAAGGATTCTATATAATTTAGTTTTTTAAAAAAAGAACAAACAAACAAAAAACTAATTTTGAATTTAGAAATAATTGTTTATTCGTTTTAAAATTTGATGATATTTAAAAACGCATTGAAGTAAATAATTTACTGATTGATGCTGTTTATTATTGAATAAAAGAGGAAAACTCGAATTGTAGCATGTGTTTATTTTTTTTAAAAAAAAAAATTTGACTTGAATTGAAAAGTAAACTCGAATTGAATATGAAAAATGGATTATGTTTTGGGATGTTGTTTGATATTTGAGTTTGTTAATTTTGACTAATCGCAAATAAGAAAAACTAAAAGGATATATAGGACGAAATTGACATTAACCATTGGAGATGCTCTTTTGACGATACCCTAGTATTCATTCCATATCGACTGAAATCTCCAAGATCTTCATCCGTTGTTTAATTGGTCTTGGTAAGTGTTTAGAGTTAATTTTTAATTTCATCTTGTTTTCATAAAATCAGGATTCTCAAATCATTGTCCGTGAATTCATAAGTATTACTTCGCTCGAGTTTATTTATAGTTTGAACAGTAATGTGTGAAATTTGTTGAAGTTTTGAAGAATTTAGAGTTACTTGCATATCTGTTGATGGATATCCAGTGCAAATTAATTATGTTCCTATTAGGGTTAGCACTTGTAATTTGTTCGTGTTTTTGAAGAATTGGACTTTAGTTTCTGAAATTTCTCAAAGTTTCCAAGAATCTGTACTAATTGGTATACTAATCTCATTCCAATTCCATCTTTGAAAATTTTTTGTAGCGGTGAGTTATTGACAATTGCAACAAAACAAAACTCCAAAAGACTTTGGTTGTTGCTGCATTTCCTAAAGCTTTCCACTGCCATATATTCAAGGAAAAATTTAGCAAATGAACATAGCTAGAGAAGAATTACTGATTTTTGGGTTTTGCTACTATGATATATAGAAGTTTCAAGTTTTCATCCAAGTTGAGTCGTACCAGAGTTATAGTTTCAGTAGAACATTAGGAATAAAAGCACATGAGAAATATTAAAAGTCCACACACATTTTGTGTGGACATCTACCACACCTAATAGGGGTGTGGGCCCCTGCACTCTCAGAGGGGCATTATGATCATTTCTCATTTGGGCCATTAGGGTATGGCAAATGTGTGGTAAGAAATTGTGTGGACTTCTAGCTTATTCCAAAGCACATAACATTCTAAGCGGCGTTGGAACTTCACAACTTCCTCCACTAAATTTAGATTGCTCGCATAAGAATAGATGACTTAACGTATACTGTAGCAAGGATTTGTCAAGGCACCGAAATCATCAACTTCTCCATTTAAATTTATTATCATAAAGTTAAGTAATGAATGTCGTGTTAGAGCTTTAAGCGCTTTAATGGGTTTGTATAGACATAGAAATGTAAAGTAACCCACATAGAAAATGTAGAGATAAAGTTGATGGTTTATAAGTGCAAATGATGCACACATATTAAAATTGATAAATAGGGCGTTAGAGTGGGCTTTGTGAATGGGCTTTGGTCCATGGTCATGTTATAACAACATTTAACTATCAAAGATTGGGCAACGAGCATATGCATCTCTGCGTGAAACGATGCACCCTTTGGAGAAGAACCGCAAAGCGCTCATTCTTCACTATAACTGTGGGAAAACCGAGATGAATATTATCCTTTTCCGATAGAGAAAAACACTGAGTAAACCAGCCAACTAAAAATCGAAGTACTAGATTATTGGCGACATATAGTTAAATCCTGGTAACAGACATCCGAAGAACTAGAAGTACAAGGGTAGGGGCGAACTTCTGTTATAGGACATAGCATTTTCAATTCGCTGGGTTCAATCTCTTGATTTAATGTCGGTATTGGTTTTATTTGTCCAATTCATTGTATTGTCTTTGAAATAGAATAAAGGATTTTCTACTATCTTGTTTTGTCATGGTTACTGGTATTTATTGTTTTCATTACTGGCTGGTTCTAACATCATTGTGATCACACTTAAAATTTCTTCATGTTGGTGGATTTATTTCGATTATACTTTACAACTCTGCCTCTTTCTAAAGTCGTGTGCCCCTACTTTGGTGTTCCTCTCAATCACCTTCTGTAGTGATGCCACATTATCATATCATATATTCTTCTCAAATTTTCCACATTCCATTGTTTTCAAGAAAATCCACATTTTGCATTAATGTCAAAATATTTATAAAATTCAAATTCCTAAGATTTCATAGCAATATCATTTTATTACACATTTCCTTGGCTGCTTACTTGAAATCATGCCACCACACTGCATCTTTTTATGTATGAATTTTTGAAGCACTATTTACTCTCTATTCTTGTATGTTTTGCAGAGAGTGAAAATTATATGGATCTGTTCGTTCAAACATGATGATGTTTATTTTGATAGATGGGACATTCTGAAAATAAGAAGGGGACTATCTTTGTAGGACAGAGGGAGTATACGATACCGATAGTTTGATTTTATTTTTATTCTCTAAATTTCACACCATTCACCCATTATTCTCGGTCTATCCATGGGAGCATAACAATGTCAGACTACTTTCCTTGGGATATCATGTTTGAAATATTCTTGAGGCTTCCCGTTAAATCTTTGTTGTGTTTTAAGTGTGTTTCGAAATCATTCTACTATTTGATTTCTTGAGATGCTAGCTTCAGGAAGAACACCTTCATCAATCAAAGTTAGCAAGGGCAATTGTTTATTCTACAAATGAACCAAGTTGTGTCATTTCATGCCACCCTGTATCTTTAGCCTCCGACGACAAACCCACTGATGAGGATATGATTAAAGTTGATCTTCCAATTCAAGTAGAGTAGGAGCATTTATAATTGTTGTGATGGCTTGTTTTGCATGAGAGAGGATATAACAGGTGTCTCAATATGGAACCCTCATACCAGAGAATTGATGAGAATTCCAGATTGTCGACCTCCTTTTGATATCAAAAGTGTGTTCAAAGTTATGACAGTCAGATATGGATTAACTTATGACTCAATGTCTGATGTCTACAAAGTCTTGGCAGTTGCTGTACTATATCATATGCAAAATAGACAATTTGAGTTAGAGTTTAAAATCTATCCATTGAAGATGGATTATACTTGAAGAAAGATTAAAATTGTGTTCTCCTACAAGTTTTAATATATTTTTACACACTTTTACACACAAATCTCGTGGGACCTATCTGTACTACATAAATCTCCACCATTTAATTCCACTCATTCTCTCTCCTATATCACATCAAATCATATAAAAACACACATCGTAACACCCGCTAAGTATGTTTTCCACAAAAAACACTCGATCGATCTGAGTAATATGACCCTTGCAAATGGGGCATATTCATCTTATGGGTTGGTCGCACTTGATATGGAGAAGGAAAAGTTTAGAAAGTTTGCACTACCAAAATGGCTTAGCCACTCGGATCAAACTTTATGTATATTGAGGCAAAAACTTTGTTTCTTCACCTGCGAGGGAAATTTTAACCATTTATGGAGGATGGAAGAATACGGGGTTTGTACAGTTTATGGTGTGAATACTTAGTATTTGCAGCACAAGCAGCATTTTCCTTTCCGACTCATGCAAGCGGCCGTTGTATTTATTTGAGGATGGTGCAATCATGATTACATGATATATACACATACGCCCGCAAAGGAAAACGTAGTCATTTACAAGGATGGAAGAATTGTATACGCCAGTGCTAGCATTGCTGATTGTGATTGTGATAGTGTGTGTGCATATATTGGCATGGACACCGGCGGAGCCAGTAAGAGCTGAGTGAGGGCATGTGCCCTCACTGAAATTTTGACATTTTTTTTTGTTGGGGCTTCCAGCACTACATGCACGTGAAATGGAACATACTGCTTTAATTTGTATAGCATCTCTCATCTAATAAAAAAAATACCTATAAGGTAATAATTTATTCCGAGTGTTCTTCCATGTACAGGTTGTCAATAAATTAAGAAAACAAGAGTTGAGATGAGCTTACGGAAACAATATTGGAAATAATTTTATTTGTTTGTGTATGTTTGCCCACAGAAAACGAGGTCATGTGACTAACAAATTAAATTTTGAGATCGTGTGGCCACATTCACTGTGATGAGTATATGCTTATTACATATTTTGATATTTTCTTTTATTTTATTGGTCTATATTTTTTTATTTTATAATTAATATTTATTTATTTTTTTTTTTATTAGGAAAGAAAACAAAGAAAACTGAAAAAAAAAAAAGAAAAAAAGAATTGGCAAGGTTTTAATGGGCCCAAAGCCCATTAAGACAAGGTAAGAATAAAAGAAAGGACTCGGCTGGAAATTCAAAGCAGAAAGAAATTGGGAGAGAAGCCGAGACTTGGGACGAGAAGCCGAGACCACGGGACGGACGCGTATGCCGACATCGACGTGAATTTGAGCCCAACCTTCACTCTTTTCTCCAATGGTGGTTCTATCTCAATTAATTATTTTTATTTAATTATGTTCTTCTAAATTTCTTAGACCAAGGGTTAGGATGAAATCCTATTTAACTATGTGATTCTCTATTTATTATTTGATTCTTTATGTGGCGATTAACGCTACTTTCGCTCGTTTCGTTGATTGATTAAATTTAATTACTTTCATCACTTCTATCATGTATTGGTGATTGTTGGGTATTGGTTTAATTAATCCATGCTTGGTGATTGAAGTATATAAAGATTATCTTTGAGTTATTGTGAGATTTCAATTTGATTGGATACTTGGAATGCTAGGAACTTATGATTTTTAGATTCTTTGTTTTCTTTAATCCTATTACTACAATAATTGCTTGGTGAGTCTATTAAAAGAAGTGAAGAGGAACCAACGTAAGATTTTATTAATTGGGCTTCGCTGATAAATTCATGGGTAGACAATAGATTGATTTCGAGTTGTCACTCGAACTTGTGAATTAAATAGGGATTAGAGAATTGCTTGGTTAAATAGTGGTGGATTCCCAAACCTTGGTCATTTTAATCATCTTGATATTTGTCTTAATGGTTTATCTTAGTTTCTTTACTAGTATTTTTAATTAATTGAAAATATAAAAAAAAATCCAGTCTTTTGATTAATTCAGTATACGAATTGATTTGGACTAAATTATACTTTTTAAATTCGCAGTCTCTGTGGGTTCGACCTCGTTGCTCATTAAATCTATATTTTAAGAGATTCGTGCGCTTGCGAGTTATTTAAAATTTGACAACAAGTTTTTGGCGCCGTTGCCGGGGACTGCATTAGAAAGTTCATTCAATCTTAGTTAATTTCGTTCATTTTATTTTTATTTTTATTTTGTTTATTTTTTTAGGATATTATTATTATTATTTAGTTTTGACCGTTTTATTTGTATTTTATTTTATTTATTTTATTTATTTTTATTTTTTTTTAATTTTTGCAGAATAGCGTTCTCACAGGAGCACTTGGGCGTAGTCATTAAGAATTTCTATAAAAAAACAGAAAATCAGGTGTTCTTGCTCCTTTGTTTTATTCTTTTAGTTTAAAATTTTTGTTAGTAAAGTAATTAGTTTGTGATTTTTACTTTATTTTAGTGATTGTCGTTAAAAAAAAAAGGGTTGCTGCATGCATGGTCGTAGATCTCTCAATCTCGAGTTAGAACCATTTGATAGTGAAATTGAAAGAACTTTTCATCAAAGAAAACAAGTTGTAACCACGGATAAAATTGACGACAATTTATTAAAAATTGAGATGGCTGATGAAATTGAAGAAAAGCCTTTTAAAGATTATTTTAGTCCGTTATCTAATATGAGCACGTCATGCATCCAATAATCTCAAGTAGCTGCTCGGACTTTTGAACTCAAACCTAGTATACTTAATTGTCTCCCATCATTTTATGGTTTGGAAAGAGAGGAGCCTTATAATCATTTAACTGATTTCTATGCTATATGTGAAACTTTTAAATATGAGAATGTCACTCCGGACAATGTTAAATTGAGATTGTTCCCATTTTCTTTAAAGGATAAAGCTCGATCATGGTTTAATACTTTGCCATCTAATAGTATTACTTCTTGGGAACAAATGGTCGCTAAATTCTTGAATAAATATTTTCCCGTTCACAAAACAAATGCTCTTCGCATGGAGGTCTCAGAATTTGTTCAAAGAGACGATGATCCATTCTATGAAGTTTGGGAAAGATTCAATGGATTGCTATTAAAGTGTCCACATCACGGTTATGAAAAATGGCATCTTTGTCAATATTTCTTGGAGGAATTGCTACCACACATTCAACAATGGTTGATGGCCACAAGTGGTGGAGAGCTTATGTCTAAAAATGCAACCGAAATTTGGGATTTCTTTCAAAGACAAGCTGAGAATTCTCAACAGCGGAGTCGTTCTTCTTGAACTGAAGCAAAGAAACGAGAAATATATGAGATCCGGAGTAATGACTCGAGTTCAGAGATTAGAGAAGTTAAAGGTATGATCGAAGGAATCTCTCGCCAACTAGCTTCGTTAACAACAACACCCGCGAACGATGCACTTGTCGTCGATCGCAGGCGGATGAATACTCGGATCAAGCAAATGTCCTCAATATGATGAGAAAACCATCCTACAATCGTTATTCTATCACATACAATCCAAGATGGAGAGACCACCCAAATTTCTCATGGTCACAGGGTTCTCAACAAAATGGTATGCCAAGTCAAGTTCCTCAGCAAAATATGAGACAGTTCAATCAGAACTTTTCACAGCCGAAACCATGGGAAGAGGCATTTGAGAAGTTAGCTAAGTCCACACAAGCAGCACTTGATCAACAAAATCAAACAATTGCAGCATTTCAAAATTCTCAAACGAATTCTATGTCTAATATGGAGAAAATGATTGACCAGTTAGCTTCCTCTGTCCAACACTTGGCAACAACTATTGAAAAAGGAAAATTCCCTAGTCAACCACTTCCTAATCCAAAGGGGATGCATAATGTTGGAGGTACGTCTAAAAATCAACAAGAAGATGAGAAGGCTATCATGACACTGAGACATGGTAAATTGTTTGACAATCAAGTAGAGACCCCAATTAGAAAGAATTATGAAGAAGATTCCTTTGAGAAAATGCAAAATCAAGATCCATCAAAGGAGAGTTCAGGGGAAGACATTCAACCACCGTACATTCCAAAAGCTCCTTTTCCACAAAGGTTAGCTAAAGGAAAGAAAGGTAACACAATCAATGAAATGATGGAAATCTTCAAGCAGGTAAGTATAAACATCCCTTTACTTGATGCAATAAAGCAAGTACCAGCCTATGCCAAATTTTTAAAAGATCTATGTACTAAGAAGAGGCAGTTACATATGCACAAAAAGGCATTCTTAACTGAACAGGTAAGCTCTATCATTCAAATCAAAACTCCTCCGAAATTTAAAGATCCAGGTTGTCCTACAATTTCATGTGTTCTAGGAAACCATAAGATTGAGAAAGCTTTATTAGATTTAGGAGCTAGTGTTAATCTTTTGCCTTATTCTGTATATGTGCAACTTGGGTTAGGCGAGTTGAAACCCACTTCTATTGTTTTACAACTAGCTGATAGATCTGTCAAAGTTCCTCGTGGAATTGTAGAGGATGTTTTGATACAGGGTGACAAGTTTTATTTTCCTGTTGATTTTATTGTACTTGACACTCAACCTGTGCAAGATTCTACAAAGCACATTCCCGCTATTCTAGGTCGTCCTTTTTTTGCAACATCTAATGCTATTATCAATTGCAGGAATGGGGTGATGCAGCTTTCTTTTGGCAATATGACTCTGGAATTGAATGTTTTTAACATTAACAAACAGCCATTAGATGATGGGGAAGTTGTTGATGTTGATTTGATAGAGTCATTAGTTGATGATTCCCTTATTTCTAATAATTGTGATGATGTGCTAGAAATGTGTTTAACTCATTTTGGTTGTTCTTTTGATGTTGATAGTGCAATTGATGAAGTGAACGCATTGCTTGACTCAACGCCTATCATGGATACAAGTAATTGGAGAGCAAAAATTGAGCCACTTCCGCCTAGTAAGGAGAAGAAGGGCATCCCATCAACTGAAAAACCACCAAAATTGGAACTTAAAGCATTGCCAGGCAACTTGGAATATGCATTCTTAGGAGAGTCAGAAACTTTACCGGTAATAATATCTTCCTCCCTCGATGGTGAGCAAAAAGGTAAGTTGTTACATGTTTTGTCTGAGCATAGAGAAGCACTAGGGTGGACCATTGCTGATATTAAAGGTATTAATCCTGCTGATTGTATGCATCACATTCATCTTGAAGAAAATGCTAGACCAACTAGAGAGATGCAACGTAGGTTAAATCCCAATATGAAAGATGTTGTGAGAAATGAAGTACTTAAATTGTTAGATGCTGGGATTATTTATCCTATTTCTGATAGTAGTTGGGTGAGTCCAGTGCATGTAGTCCCAAAGAAGTCTGGTATAACTATAGTTGCTAATGCTAATAATGAATTGATTCCTACTAGAATAACTACAGGATGACCTGTGTGCATTGATTCCCGAAAATTAAATCTTGTAACTAGAAAAGATCACTTTCCTTTCCCATTTATCGATCAAATGCTTGATAGGCTAGCAGGGCATGATTTTTATTGCTTTCTAGATGGCTATTCAGGTTATAATCAAATTCCCATTGCTCCCGAGGATCAAGAGAAAACCACCTTCGCTTGTCCTTTTGGAACTTTTGCATATAGAAGAATGTCATTTGGTTTATGTAACGCACCTGCTACTTTTCAAAGATGTATGCTTAGTATTTTCTCTGATATGGTGGAGAGGTTTATTGAAGTGTTTATGGACGATTTTTCTGTTTATGGAGATTCTTTTGATGAATGGTTGCACTATCTAACTCTAATTTTGCAGAGATGTATTGAGAAGAACTTAGTTCTAAATTGGGAAAAATGTCACTTCATGGTGAAACAAGGTATTGTTCTTGGTCATGTAATCTCTAGTAGGGGTATTGAGGTTGACAAGGCAAAGGTTGATCTTATTTCCAATCTTCCACCTCCATAATCAGTAAAAGAAATAAGATCTTTCCTTGAGCATGCTGGTTTTTATAGGAGATTCATTAAAAATTTCAGCAAAATTTCTAAACCATTATGCAATTTACTAGTTAAAGATGTTCATTTTATCTTTGATGACTCTTGTTTAGAAGCTTTTGAAAAGTTGAAAAGTTTGTTGACTACTTCACCCATCATTCGACCTCCTGATTGGAAATTGCCTTTTGAACTCATGTGTGATGCATCTGATTATGGTGTAGGAGCAGTTTTAGGACAGAGAATAGATCGTTTATCTCATGTAATTTATTATGCTAGCAGAACACTTAATGATGCACAGTTGAACTACTCTACCACTGAGAAAGATATGCTAGCAGTTGTCTTTGCACTTGATAAATTTCTATCTTATCTTATAAGAAGTAAAGTGACTGTTTTCTCTGATCATGCTGCATTGAAAAACTTGTTAACTAAAAAAGATGCAAAACCTAGGCTGATTAGATGGATGTTGTTATTACAAGAATTTGATATAGAATTTAAGGATAGAAAGGGATGCGAAAATGTTGTTGCTGATCATTTGTCCCGTATTATTCTTGAATCTACTGAGAATAATTTGCCTGTAAATGAGTACTTTCCTGATGAGCAGCTTATGAGTATTGATGTAGTGCATTGGTATGCTGATATCGTCAATTATCTGGTTACAGGTAAAATGCCTGAGCATTGGAATAAACAAGATAAAAATAAATTCTTGGTTGAAGTGAAAAATTTCTTTTGGGACGATCCTTACTTGTTTAAGAACTGTGCTGATCAAATTATAAGGAGATGTGTACTAGAAAGTGAAATTCAAAGTGTGATATCTTTTTGCTATGATCAGGCTTGTGGAGGCCATTTTAGTGCTAAAAAGACTACGGCAAAGATTTTACAATGTGGTTTTTATTGGCCTACTCTTTTTCGTGATACTTATTCATATTGTTCTTCATGTGATAGATGTCAACGTAGGGGAAGCATTTCAAGGAGAAACATGATGCCTCTAAATCCCATTCTTATTGTTGAGATATTTGACGTGTGGGGAATCGATTTTATGGGACCTTTTCCACCCTCATTTGACTATCTATATATATTAGTTGGAGTCGACTACGTGTCAAAATGGGTTGAGGCAATCCCATGTAGGACTAATGATCACAAGGTTGTGGTGGCATTCTTGAAGAATAATATTTTCTCTCGCTTTGGTACTCCACGGGCTATAATTAGTGATGGAGGATCTCACTTCTGCAATAGGCCATTCAATTCTCTCTTGGCAAAGTATTCGATCACGCACAAGGTTGCTACTCCATATCATCCATAAACAAGTGTGCAAGTGGAAATTCAAATAGAGAGATTAAGCATATTTTGGAGAAGACAGTTCGACCGGATAGAAGAGATTGGTCATTAAGACTCATAGATGCATTGTGGGCATACAGAATGGCTTTCAAAACACCGATTGGGATGTCTCCTTATAGGCTCGCGTATGGGAAAGCCTGTCATCTGCCAGTGGAGTTGGAACATCGTCCATATTGGGCTATTAAGAAGTTTAATTTTGATATGCAAAGTGCTGGGTTGAATAGAAAGTTGCAGTTGGCAGAACTCGAGGAACTTAGGAACGATGCCTACGAGAATGTAAAGATCTACAAGAGTCGTATGAAGGTTTTTCACGACAAACACATTCTGAGAAAATCTTTTGAATCAGGATTGTATGGAACCTGCAGTTGTGAAACCGACCATCCAGGTGTGCTCCTTCCAACTATTTGCCCTTATTTTTCTCTTTCTTTATTTTTCTCTAGTTGTAAACATTGCGAACAATGTTGAGAATAGGTTTGGGGGCGTGAATTGCATTTTTTAGTGTTTGTCGTTATGTGCTTTTCATTATTTGTTATATTTCAACTATATATGCATTTTTTTTAAAAACAAAAAAAAACCAAAAAAAAATTATTAAAAAAAAGGGTTATAAATTTTAAAAAAATGTTTAAAAATAAATAAATAAAATTGTGTGCCTGTGTGTTTATTTTGGTTGGATAGAATTGCTGGCTGATGATATAACTATTGGAAATTGTTGTGATATATGATTTGAATGTAATAATGCAACATGTTAACCGAATGATTTTGGTTATGTTAGCTTTTTGGGTTGAAATACTGAAAGATTTTTGGAATTGTGTCGGTTGGTTAAATTTATGACTTGTTATTAGATATGCACCCAAACTCAATTACAATTTTTGAACCGTACCTTAAGAGAGGATTGTTTGGGAGTGGTTGGACCGTAAGAGTGGCTAGATGGGAATGCTTTTATTCTGTGCATGAGTTGATACTGTGTGAAGTGTTCTCGACTTGAAAGTATAAGCTAGGGAATGACCAATGCTAGCAATTTAATCCCCGTGCGATAATCTTATTAATTGAGTTGAATATCTTATACCTCTCTTCGTAGCCTTTTTGACGCGAGTAATTAAGTCCGAAGGGGTATCTTAAAACCCGTTGCCCTAAGGTCATCTGGCCTGGGAGTCATTGACCTAAAGCTCGCTACACGGGTCATCTAGAAAGCTTAAGGGAGAGAGGTCTTGCACATAAGATACAAGAAAAAAACAAAGAGCAAAAACCAAAAAAAAAAAAAGAAAGGAAGAAAAAGGAAAAAAAAATCATTTGGGGGATTAGCTAGTCGGTTTGAGTTCCTAGTAGAGACTTGAAGGTTGAGGCACTTGAAAAAAAAAAAAAAAAAGGGGGGGAGGATAACTGCAACCCTTGAAAGCCATGATCATTGTTCGACCCAACCAAACTTGAGTGGGAAAGGATGAGTTTATTGAGCACGACCTATAGTTATCACCTCGGATATGAGTGAATATACATACAGTGGGTGTGTGAATCCAACGAGAGGGTGAAGAAAAATAGTTGACTACCATGGGCCGGGAATGAATTAACCAAATACATGTGATGGAAATTGATTGGTATTTTGACTTGAAAAGTTGGCATGGTTAGAATCAAAGGTTGATATGTGGGCAATATTGCATTCTTTTCACCGATCATGGCTATTTTCAAATATGAGGTCGATAAGGCAATCTATTTGACTATTGATTGAGTGATTGTTTTTAGATTATTTTGCTCGAGGACTAGCAAAATTTAGGCTTGGGGGAATTTGATGAGTATATGCTTATTACATATTTTGATATTTTCTTTTATTTTATTGGTCTATATTTTTTTATTTTATAATTAATATTTATTTATTTATTTATTTTTGTTTTATTAGGAAAGAAAACAAAGAAAACTGAAAAAAAAAAAAAAGAGAGAGAGAGAATTGGCAAGGTTTTAATGGGCCCAAAGCCCATTAAGACAAGGTAAGAATAAAAGAAAGGACTCGGCTGGAAATTCAAAGCAGAAAGAAATTGGGAGAGAAGCCGAGACTTGGGACGAGAAGCCGAGACCACGGGACGGACGCATATGCCGACATCGACGTGAATTTGAGCCCAACCTTCACTCTTTTCTCCAATGGCTGGTTCTATCTAAATTAATTATTTTTATTTAATTATGTTCTTCTAAATTTCTTAGACCAAGGGTTAGGATGAAATCCTATTTAACTATGTGATTCTCTATTTATTATTTGATTCTTTATGTGAGCGATTAACGTTTACGGTTCGTTCTTCGTTGATTGATTAAATTTAATTACTTTCATCACTTCTATCATGTATTGGTGATTGTTGGGTATTGGTTTAATTAATCCATGCTTGGTGATTGAAGTATATAATGATTATCTTTGAGTTATTGTGAGATTTCAATTTGATTGGATACTTGGAATGCTAGGAACTTATGATTTTTAGATTCTTTGTTTTCTTTAATCCTATTACTACAATAATTGCTTGGTGAGTCTATTAAAAGAAGTGAAGAGGAACCAACGTAAGATTTTATTAATTGGGCTTCGCTGATAAATTCATGGGTAGACAATAGATTGATTTCGAGTTGTCACTCGAACTTGTGAATTAAATAGGGATTAGAGAATTGCTTGGTTAAATAGTGGTGGATTCCCAAACCTTGGTCATTTTAATCATCTTGATATTTGTCTTAATTGTTTATCTTAGTTTCTTTACTAGTATTTTTAATTAATTGAAAATATAAAAAAAAAATCCAATCTTTTCATTAATTCAGTATACGAATTGATTTGGACTAAATTATACTTTTTAAATTCGCAGTTCCTGTGGGTTCAACCTCGTTGCTCATTAAATCTATATTTTAAGAGATTCGTGCGCTTGCGAGTTATTTAAAATTTGACAACACACTGGTGGAGAAGGCGTTAGAAAACGGGTGAAAAGGATGAGAAAAATAGGTCTCTTCTCAAGATTTTGGGCTTTCTGTTGTTTATTAAATTGAATCATTTTTTCATTTGGGCCTACATAATTAATAATGGGAACTTTTGGTAACAGGACGTGGTTTCATAGCACATTACCAAAAAACCTAAAGCTAAATGGTTTTTCAAAAATGGACGAGATCCTTGCAAAAATGGTAAAAATGTGGTTCGACCATATTTGAAAACTCAATGGGATCAGAAAATAATGATAAATTAAAAAAAAAACACACAAAAGATAATAGTTACTACAAACAAGGAAAATTAAAATTATAAAATACTTAATAATGTAACTAACAAACGGATTTTGTATAATCTAGTATTTATCAGATTAAGTTGACAGTCCAAAAGATAGGTGATTAGCCGCTTGGATTGGGAATTCAAATTAAAGAAACAGATAAAATCAGATTTCATCAAATGGGGATTCTTTATCTTATATATTTATTATTTTATTTTTTCATATATCATAAAATCTTTAGATAAACATTACCATTTAGTTATTATTTGAAGATTTATTAAACATCAAATAAATCACTATCACTGTAATTAATTATATTCAACATCATCTTCTTTACACCCCCAACATATTTGAAACTAAGTCCCGCTACATTTCTTCATTGTTTCATAGTCTCACTATTCCAAATGTTAAACCCTAGCACTCAAACCGCCTTCTTCACAGTTCAATTGAAATGGAGGTAGAGAAAGATGGAGGTGGGATGTCTATATTGAGTTTGTCCAGCTTGTAAATTTATCGAGGTAGTTTGGTGTTTGGATCAGATGAGGACAATTCTGTAATTTATTTGTGAAATAATTATGTTTCTCTTAATGTAAATAAAAAAAGGCTCCTCCTGTAACCGTGTAACGTGAGTCAAGATTCCGATGAGTTGTTTTCTTCATCTCTTGAAATTGCTTGCTCATTTTGTGTGTCATCCACACCCACCGTGTGATCATGGTTTAACTTTTAGCTGGACTGTTACCATCTCACACAAGTAATGTATTTGATTTGTCTTCAATTTCATTTAGTTATTCGGTTTTAGCGTAATATGGTTACTATACTCCATTTTCCTTCACAATAATGGAGATCACAGTTGTTCTTCAATCGTTGTTTCTATTTTGATTGTTACCATTTTTTGTCAATCGGCACTTGGATTGTTAACACACGTGACATGTTATTGGTGTTTTCAAACTGACATATCCTTTTATTGTGGATTCTTCAAAGTAGGCATTGCATTTACTGGTGCCTTGTGATTTGTCATTTCAAGCTCTACACCAATCTCATTATATGGCTTATCATTGCCAGACTAGACAATTCGTAGTAATAGTGTCAACGCTTGTGTAAGTGACAACCAGTTGCAGTAACATCCTGTCATAACAAACAATACTTTCTCAAGAAATAAGACTCCCAGCTCCTTGATCGAGTAGCAGTTACCATGAGGAAAAACAGAGGTTTGAAAAACGCTGAATACAAGCAGAGTTAATATACTTCATAGAACTGTTTGTACTGTAAGAATGAAACTACTTAGAAATACTGGATTAGTTTTGAGAATGCTGAATATAGCAGGCGTTACTACACTTCACAGAACTGGTTGTACTTTAAGAATGAAACTACTTAATGATACTGGCTTGTGAATCTAACACACATCGTACAAATATATAATTTACATGGCATAATGAAAATATGAAAAAGAAAAGAAACATAACAAAAAGGAATTTAAAAGATTTAACAGACACGGCGACGAAAAGAATTGTTAAACTGAAACCAAGCCAATCTCATTAACTCGGACGGAAAAATTACATAGAACAACGTGCACGCAAAAAAAATCAATCCAAACATCTAGTAGGTAAAAGCTGCATTCCATTCGAGTTTCGACAATGAAGCATAGGGGCAAGGCATCGGATAGAAAAGGAAAAAAAATGAAAAATTTAGTAAAAAAATAAGCAAAAAAACACAAACCCCCATCACCTCTGGCACCTCAATCGTAAGTGACGGAAGTGCTGGCCAAGTAGTATTCCGGCAACGACCATAGTCACACTTTGCTGACGCCTGATTTCACGGTGGCTTGCCACGTGTCTGATTCCACACGTTGAGCGTGCTCTTACCGGCCAGCTGAGCATGGAGTCTTTGGGCGCGCCATAATCGTCTACAAAAGAAGCATACAAGTCAGAAACAAATCAACAATCGAAGAACCCAACTGATTTACAGTGATAATCACAAAAATCAGAAACAAAATGGAAAAAAATCAACCACTAACTGTTTTGATACCTTAATTGTGTGAAGGAAGAAGGCTAAAATGGCGTAAAGCACAACAGAGAAGAGAACGATATAATATGCAGTCAAAATTAGGGATGAATTTGAGAGATCTCCATGATAGAACTATAGAAGAGGTTAGAAGAAGAAGTCTAATGATTTGGGGAACTTTCGGTTCCTAATAGGTAGAGTCCTAGAGACGATATTTTGAAAAAGATCCTCCCAAATCAAAACAGTCAGTAGTTGATAAACCCAGTTACAGATAATGATAAAATTAATTTTAAAAATATTTAAAAAATACAAATATATAATGACAAAAATAAATAAAAAATATTTTAAAAAATAAATTATTAAAATATTTCAATTCAACATGTAAATATATTCATCAAATCAATATAGTTATATTTAGTTAGATTTCGTCCATTTTTGAAAAAACTAAACAAAACATATCGAAATGAAAAATTGTAAAAAAACTAGGTGCCCGGCCTAATAACCTCATTAATAATCAAATTCATAATCCATTTGCCTACTTACATGATTGAGTAGTTAACGAAATTAAAAACTTACTATATATAATTATCTACTAACTAGTTCGGACAATCAGAATAGAGAGAAATCGAATCAAAAAAATTCAAGTTTTGTTCTATTCACTATCAAATTAAATTTTTTTCTTCCTCACCACTCAAATTTAATATTTCTTGTAAGTAAATTTTTTATACTACAATGGTCCTATCTAAAAAAAATTTTGCCCCCTCGGGAGCTATCATAAGTGATCCCCTAATTATTAATATCTGGATCCGATATTGCCCGCACTGAACAAAATTCCTGGCTACGCCACTGGGCATGGAGACCCTTCACCTCATATGAGCAACTGAAGGTTAGAATATTCAATTATTGAGTATTTTTTCTTACAAATATATTAATTTGTTATAAAATATCTGCACTTTGTATGACATATTAAGTTTGTAGTAAATTATGTTTAATTTTCAGGTATTTGTGGAGAAAGTGATGAAATTCTCAGCTTCGTGCAAACGCAGCTTCAACAATCCATATAAGGTGATGCAGTGAGCGCCACTTTCCGCACGATTTTTCTGATTCGTCTATCGCTCTCTCTTGTGTGTCTGTGTTTTTTTTTTTTTAATTTTTAAAGCAACAATCATGATTTAATTATTTTTAATTTTAACCGATAGTTCATTACCTTTTATTTGCCTAATAGAATTTTGCAACTGCCAGGCTGCAAGACATTCGCTATCAGCGTATTATATTGTTGTACCGTAGTCGTTTTCTTTAACATGTTTCAACCATTTTGAGCAATTTTATTCTATATATATATATATATATATAAGAAAAATTTTAAATTATGATATTTCATTTAATATAATAAATAAGATAAATTAGTTGCAGAAAAAGAAACAGGGAGATTACGCGTTAGTCCTAAATCCTAATGGCTCACTTCATTTGCACTTTTGTTTCTAACCTTAATTTTTGAATGAGCTGAACTTTAATTTTTCACAAATAGAGATTTGTACAAAAACTAATTTTCTGTTAATTATTTCATAAAGTTAATTTATTTATTTTTATTGTTTTTATTTATTAAATTAATTTTAAAAAGGACAATTTGGTCAATTGACGTTTATTTGGTAGCAATGAGAAAAATTAAGGGTTTGTTTGATTGCTTTCTTAAAAAAGTATTTTCCTTCACTTGGATTTCTTATAAAATATTTTTCCACCTCTATCTTGGGTTGAATTTTCTGAGAAAATTACCCATTTTGTGTATAAAAGAGTTGTAAATAAAAAATATTTTTCATGAAAAAAGTTCCTATCAAATACTAGGGTTGGGTTGGGTTGGGTTGGGTTGGGCTTGTGGTCAATTCTAACCCAATTCAACTAAATTAGTTTGGTGAAAAGTGAACCCAACTCAATCCACTCAAAGTGTAAAACCAATCCAACTAAAGTCAGTTTGGGTTGGGTTAGTCGGTTTGGAATTTGGTTTCATAACAATTTAATATAATTTTTTAGTATTTAAATTAATGTAAAATCAATTATTAGCTCGATCCAAATCTAGATTGTACATGGACATTTGGAAAACGAGTTCTTATTTAAATTTTTTTACTCATTTTGTCACAATTTGTTGATTTTTTCAATTTTTATTTTAATTAATATTTAAATTAATCTGTGGGTTGGGTTGGGTTAGGTTTAATTGGGTTATCATATAGAACCCAAACCCGACCAAACTAAAAAACAATTTTTGAAACTCAGCACAACCCAAAATAGTGACAAACCCAATCCAACCTGAGAGGATTGGATTGGGTGGGTTGAACGGTTTAAATTGGGTTTTGCCCAACACGATCAGAAACTAGAATAGGATAACTTTTTCTTTGATTTGATATTTTCCTAAAAACGTTTAATGAATCTAATACACCCTAAGTTCTTATCTTACAATTTAGAGTCTAAATGAAAATTGCAACTTAGTCCCTTAAATTCACACAGCTCCCGTTGCAAATGACAAAATGAGGCAAGTTGAATCTACGCATGAACTGAATTGGTATAAGAAAAATTCAGTTATAAAGCATTGGAAGCCAGTAAATCTCTTTAACCTGAAAATTTTGGGTTCCCCTCTAAGTGCTAGATCCCATCTTGGATCTTGCAAATCTTTCTCCCTCTCGGAAAATTTTTGCTAAACCATATTTTGACAACATTTTCTTGGCTTCCGTCCTTTTTATTTCATTATTCTTTTTTTTAATAGTTTCTCTCCTTTGTTTATTCTTCGTTAATCTTTGCCTGCAATTTCTTTGAAGCGGTTATCACGAGATCTTTCAAATGTTCAAATAGTGCCTTGGACATTTGGAACATTGTTACAATAACTTGATAGAGAGGTTTCTCTTGAAAAATTGATGAGTTAAGAGATTAGGTTGTAATTTTCATATTAGACTTAAATTGCGACACATGGGTTTGATCTTCTTTTATTATTGATAATTTTGTCAAATAAATGTCAATTGACCAAATAACTCTTTTTAATTAAATAAAATAATGAAAAGAAACTAATTTAATGAGATAAATAAATTTAACAAGAATGAAAGGAATTTTATTTTTCGGATAACGCCTATTTCTAAAACGTCAGGATCCAGCTTGTCCAAAAACCAAACTGATCGAGGATGAAAGTGCGGATGAAAGTGCAGATGAAGTGAACTGTTGGGGACTAATTGCATAACTTACTTAAATATTAATAATTGTTGACTTTTTTTAATAAAATAATTTTTAACTTTTAACTTCTCTTTTTAATATACTCCCTATGTCCCAATTATATAATCTTATTTACTTTTTTTTCATAAAGATTAACAAGCGTCGTTGGAGAAGTAAATTTTGCAAATAGTTTCCTAATATGTCCTTATTTAATAATTATTGTTCAAAAGGTAATTGTGATAATTAGAAAAATTAAATAAAGTCGTTTTGATAAATAAACAAAAAGTACTATTTAATATAAAAACAATACTATAATTGAGACATTCCCGGGGGGAGGCTATTTTTGGTTGGTGGGTTTATATATATAAACAATACTATCTAATTGAGGTCGCCTAACTTAGTAACTTGTGACTAGAGGCGGAGGGAAGGGGGGTCCTTGGGGTCATGTGACCTTCAAGTTTTTTGGCTGGTCGTTATATATATATATATATATATATATATATATATATATGTTATGAATATATAATTCAAGAACGAGGCACCCGAGGGATACAGTTGCATCTAACAATGATCCTCTGTATCAGAAACCCGATTAAACACTTCCCAATTAATGAACTACTTTTTGATAAACTTCTCCTCCATATATCTTCTCTCTAGCTATAGTTGAAATCAAAAACCACTCACAAAAGAAAAGCGAAAAAAAAAATCTGATACACATATTAATATGAACTGGGTTGATATTTCCCCCCTATAATGAAAATTCCAATTGGAGATAAGATAAATTATTTTGGAGACAAAAGATGGAGGAAATACGTGCATGTTCAATTGCTTCTGCCAAAGAAAAAGGAAAAGGTATATATTATATTACTTTATAATATAATAATATATTAAACTATAATATTCGTTTTCTCGAGATATAAGAAGCATACGTTATCAAAATCAAATTTTCTCAACTCCGTTATACTCGATTTAACGAGAGCTTCAATTTGACATCAATATTGATAAAGTAAAATTTCAAAATTTATAAATCAGTACCCAAATTTTTGAAAAGTTACGAAATAGTCCTTGAACATTTTGATATTGACAAATTAAAGTGGAAAAGAGACAATTTTCCAATCGTAAAACATTGATAGAACATTTTTTACAATTTGCCTTTGCGGACTGGAATGGACAATTTTACACTTAGGGTAAAATCGACCTAATTTTGACGGCAGTAAACAAAAATGGATAGAATATTCCCGAAGAAATTCTAAATCCATTGATTATATAAAATGGCTTGAAGTCCATTTAAGTTAAAAGGTCGAAATATTAATGTAACTCCCGAAGAGTTCAATTACATAATGTACTTATTCTAGAAGGATAAGTTTGCTCCTGTAGAAGCAATTCAATATTTAATTCTCGCACCTTATTTATTGCAATTTAAATACTGCAACAACTCCTACCTGATGATGGGTTCAACCATCACTAAACGGAAGGTTTTATATATTTATGCACTTTATATGCTAAGTGAAGGGTAATACCTTCTACTAAGGCACCTTACTCCCGAAGAGTAGTTAATCATTATGCATTTTAATTCTCGCAATTTAAATTTCGTAAATTTATATTTATTGCGATAATTTCCATGTGGTAGGTTCAACCACCTATTGGGGAGAATTTAATTTCTACAATTTAAATTTATGCACTTTATAGTTTGAGTATATTTCCAATGTGGTGGGTAAAACCACACGATTGGTGTGCATATTTATAATGTGGTGGGTTATACTACACGATTGGTTATAACGAATCCTACTCCAGAAGAAGTAGTTGATCAAACATTCTAATCCTACTCTTGAAGAAGTAGATAATAAGAATAAAATTTATTCTCCATATTTACCGAATATTAATGGAGAAAAATTGAGTAAGTGGTACTTAAAGTTACCATTGGATAAATAGATGAAAGTAAAATGCTCAATAGATCCCATGTTGATAAATCAAAGAAAATATATCGCATGGAGAGATTATATGAAGCAATCTCATCGATGATATGAGATTGTATTAATATGAGAATAAAATGCTCTTGAAGAAGCATAATCACTAGATTTCTGTATTTGAATAAAGCCAATATGATATTATTATTATTACTCCAGAAGAAGTACAAAACAGCCGAAGTGGAACATATTGAGAATATCAAAGATGGCAACAAACACTCGAAAATATAGAAATGCGAAAAGAAAATACATATTGAACCCATAAAAGAATGGTGCATTTCGAGAGTATAAATACTCCGTAACTCTGCCACCCCCAACATCAGGGTTCATAATGAGATATTTAAAGGATCCGAATTTCTTTTTCGCTTGACACCAGTGGTCTGTGACCGACGGATCTGGGCTTCCACAGATTCTTGAACATATGCATGAAATTTGATGAGTAGTTCATCAACAACACTAGCAGAAATAAGTATTTTTCTCGCTGAATGAGAGATAAACTTATTATTTACACCCTGATCTAGGAACGCTAGTAAGCCATCAAAGAAACAATTGATATTCAACAAACCTATTGGTTTGGTATGAAAGTTCCACTGTGCCCATGATGTTATATTGAATATTTCCTCCAGTGTGTTATAGCCGCCTGGAAGGACAATGAAAGCATCACTATTGTTCATCATATACATCATGCAGTTGTGGATGGATTGCGCTTGTAACACCAACCCTGCTGGACCCATGGTAGAACTGGCTCCAATTCGAGTATTAGATCCAACTCGATGGAAAAGTATTACACTCGAAACTCTTATTCCCCATGATGGTGCGGCCATTATAAGTCTAGTTAAAAGTTTGTTGTTGGTTCCTCCATATAGTATATTGATTTTTTGTCTCCCTAACTCTTTTACGAGTTGGTTTGCCATATCCACATATTGGATATGGCCTACCAGTTTAGATCCACCAAGAATACATACGGTTTTAATCTGGTGAGGTAAAGGCTGACTTGTATGAGATGATTCTAAAATCTCTATATCCATCTCTACTCCTATCTCTCTTTTTGCACTATACTTTCAACGTATGAACATGAGAGACTCGAATCCCTCTATTTAAAGGAAAATTTTGAAACCAATAATTGATTGTACTATTTACTTTTTGACAAATATGAAAGAGAAAAAGGCAGAAAAATTTTAGTGAAATGACATATACCTATCGGTGATTGAAAAATAATATATATACATATATATATCTTAAAAATTGAAAAACGATATTTATAAATAAAAGAAATATATTGATCTTCGTTATTACACCGAGCTTCCTTATATTAATATGAGAAAATTATTATACTAAGTTTTTCTACTAAATTTACAAATAAGATCTTCTAAAGTAAGTTTTTCAAGACTATAACGTGATTGTTCATCTTTGAATTTGGCCCATAAGGCCATCAGTTCACCTTGTACATGCCCACTAGGATGTGTCTCAAGAGCCTGTTGAATATCATCCAAAGGCTCCTTACTCAATCCATCCTTAATGAATGCTATTTTATCTTCTCGGTTTCTAGAAAAATACCCCACAGATTTACATCGAGTGTCACATGTCCACCGAGCACACTTGTAGCATCCTCCGAATCTTTTTGCTCTCCGTTTCTTTGAAAACCTACTTTTACCAATACCAGGCATGTATTTAAAAGGAATTGAAACCTCACCAGAAAATCGAACCTTTGCTTCAATCAACCATCGGATATCTTGTGGGATACCCTTATTCATTAGCATCCTCAACCTTTAAAGCCTACCTCGATAAATCCTTTTTCGGATTTTGATCGGTAGTGATGGATAATATTTTCGAAGATTTGAGAGCATATGATCCATTATAATGTATAGACCTTTGTTAGGATGAATTTTGCAATAATTTTGACGATCTATTTATAGAATAATACGAGGCGTATGAGTTACGACTCTGTAAAGCGTAAGAGCTAAGAATCCGCAGTTGAACAGTAGCCAGATGTGATACGTATGAACTGTAAATCCGTGTTTGTACAGTAGTAGACAATAATGTCACCAAAAGATGATGGAATATGTCGGTGAATTGTTTCTATGATAAATCATGTTGAGCACTATACAGATACTAGTGAAATCGATATAAGAATTTACTGAACTAAAAGTTCAATAATACTCGTTGCGTGAGCCAGGATGACCATCCCGGTTTAAATAATTATTGAAATCAATATTTCAAGTGAAGAATTAGAAGAATTCTTCAAATAATTATTCTCGATAAATAATTACTGGCCAATGTTGGGAATAAAATCCCAAATATATCTGGAATATATAAAGGATGAGAAATATGGGCCCACTCATCCTCCATGTGGACTACTAGATATTATAATATGGATCCACTAGATAGTCACATGTCTATATGATTCGTAATTGGAAGATTACGAAATGATTTGCTCACTATATGAGCATGATTTTATTTAATAATAAAGCTAGTAAATATATATTCCAATGACTTGAATAAATCACTCAAGGATTTGAGTATGCGATATAAGTGGGATATTATATGGCAAATTATTTAAAGTCCTCCAATAAATTGCCAATATCGAGAATAGAATGTAAACTGTCTAAATTCCCATATTAAAGTTGAATAATGAGAACATATATGATTAATATCATACCAACTGTATGAGTTTTGGTGTTCTAAATTTTCTCAACATGAGGGAGAGTATTAAAGGTTGAAAATGATATGTGAAATGCATCATGATATATCCTCACAATTAAAATATGAATTTGAAGTTCAAAGATGCATAAAAGATGCTATGAACAATCACATATATCGCTTAAGATGCTTTGATAAGTTAGCACGCCTGTAAGCGTTGATATTATGAGATTTCCCCAATCATATATATCAAGCAAATTATTAAAGATGGTCTTAATAACGGAGGCATATGCTCTTGAAGAGTATATAGACATAACTATATTGTGTAATCCTACAAGAGGATTGATAATGAGATATCTCGATAAGTTATGTCGATATTGGGAAAGAAATAAAATTAAAAGTGTCGACACATTATGAAAAGATAGCGCTACATACTATCAATGATACTGAGGATATTGAAATCCATCGGAAAATACCGATGCTAAAATATATGCCCTTATGATTGATGTATTCATGTACGGGCTTGATGAAAAATGAGAATGAAACTCTTGAAGAATTCCAATGTATTATTGTATCAGTGCATGCAACATCTCAAAATATATACATGAATATTGTTGAGAAATTAATATGCTGTACTCTTTTCCTTGATTGATGTTTTTGTCCCAAAGGGATTTTTTTCTCAAACAAGGTTTTTAACGAGGCAGCTCAATCTCAACTAATTCAAAATCTCCAGAAGAGATTTAGGTATATACCTCGATATAATGAGAAAATGAGATCAAGATTGTTGATTACATATATGCACTGAATATAACATGATATTGTATAACATCTAAAATTTCATTCACGTGGAGATGAATGAAGAGTATCAACCAATGTATATGATACTCATACAAAATCTATGAAAGATTTTGAAATGCTTGCAGCATACTTGTATAAAATACGCGTTGCACTCTTTTTCCCTTGACTGAGGTTTTATCCCATTGGGTTTTCCTAGCAAGGTTTTTAATGAGGCAACATTAAAGGCGTATTCACATGAATAATGTACTCTTTTTCCTTCATTCCGATTTTTCCCACTGGGTTTTTCCTAATAAGGTTTTAACGAGGCATATTCATGGTATATTGAGGACGACACGAGAAATCGACACAATGTATCTATTGGATTAAGTTATAATAGAGACAATGCTTTAGATCCAAACAATGATGATATTGAAATCCTTTACCAGAAGTAGGGATATCCGTCCTCAAGATATGAAATCAGATGGAGTAGCTATACTTTTTTTCCTTCGATCAAGTTTTTTCCCACTGGGTTTTCTTGACAAGGTTTTAACGAGGCAGCACGTGAATACTCCTATACCGCTAATAGAAATCAGGGGGTGCAATATTTTGGCGAAGCAATATATAACCACTCCAAGCTCTCCTACAATTAGTTTGGAAATTTCATTGGATTTTTCTCAAATAAGTCTAGAAGACAATCAAATAGTCATTCAAGGGGGAGTGTTATGAATATATAATTCAAGAACGAGGCACCCGAGGGAAATTTTAATATTTGTTTATTGATGTGAATGACTATTATACCCTTGATGAAATTATGTAATTACGATTGTGCCATTTGAAATTTTCATATAAATAGGGCTTCAGTTATTAATGAAATTGATTCCTGTGAATTCCTTAGAATTCATTCTCTCTAAATTCTCTCTATTGTTTCTATACTTTTATAACAATATATATATATATGTATATATATATTAATTTTCAAATAATTGTTTTATTATTTGGCAATGACAAATGATGAGTTAAGGGAGTTTGTTTAGTCCATTTAGCGATGATTGACATTTTCCTCATTTTGCTAATTAGTCTATTTTGCTTACTCGAAGTCTAAATATCTCTACAAATCTATGACTTCATTTTGAATTTTGAAACTTATGTGTCAACTTTCTTTTGGTCTAGAACTATAATATGTTTGGTAAAACTTTTTAAAAAAACTCTTCAGGTATCCTATTTATTCAAAACCATTAATATTAATCTTGTATCAGACAACACTACTCATTATTATCCAAAAGTCTCGTGATTTTCTCCCATTGTTTAAATTAAAAATTAGCGAAAATACATATTAAATTTCTTTTTTTTTTTTTAGTAATATTTTCTATTAGTCCACCCCTGTAACAAAAATTTTCTCTGTAAAAGCCGATTTTCATGCCCCCCAAATTAAACTCTTAACCTCTGGCTCTGCCACAGCTTGTGTCTGGTTGTGGGTTGGGTAAATATGACCGCAACTTGGGGTTCAATAGTTTTATTTTATTATTTTTTTTATATTTTTCCTAAATCCCATTTAGAGGTAAAGATTCAGGATCCCTTCGAGTTTGAATTATTTATTTTTCCAGATAGTCTTGATTCATGTTAAAATTGATAAACATGTAGCATACAAAAATAAATCATGATCTTAATTATATATATTAATCATATGAAGATAATACTCATAACTCCTAAGTCCAACCATATAACCATAAATCATAATCATTCAAATAATTCTAGATGAAAATTGTTAATTGGAATTTTTTGACATGCTAATATGTTAATTTCTTATAGGGTGATAAAGAGGTGCACATGTACTCTATCATTTAATGCACCTCTTTCTACACAATGAAGAAATGACAAATCAACTATCACTTAAAAATGTTAAATTTGAATACCCATGATATTACTTTAATCTTTGACAAATCTTTACTTCAACAAACATAACCAAATCTTTACTTTTCTAAGTTTTTCAAATAAATGTCAATTGACCAAATGAATTTTTTGATTAAATAAAATAATTTAATGAGATAAATAAATTTAACGAGAATGAATGGAATTTTAGTTTTCAGATAACAACGCCTATTTCTAAAAGGTCAAAAACCCGCTCATCCAAAAACCAAAAAGATTGAGGATAAAAGTATATATGAAGTAAAATGTAGGGAACTAATCACAAAAATTACTCAAATATTAATAGCTTTTAACTTTTAACTTTTCTTTTTAATATACTCTATCCGTCTCAGTTATATAGTCGTGTTTTCTTTTATTTTCCCACAAAGATTGAGAAGATTTTTTGGAGAAGTAAATTTTGCAAATAGTTTCCTAATCCACACTCATTTATATAAGTATTATTCAAACATAATTGTGATAATTAGGAACATTAAATAAGATCATTTTGGTAAATGAATAAAAAAGTACTACTTAATATAGAAATAAGACTATATAATTGAGACATTCAAAAAAAAAAAAACCTATATATTTGGGACGGATGAAAGTATATGCTACCCCCAATAGATTTAAATTGAAACTTTGAATCACGTGAGATTGCGTAACATGTGACCGGTTGTGGGTTGGGTAAATATGACCGCAACTTGGGTCATTGAGGCTCAACAATTTTCGTTTTTGTTAATCCCATTAAAGGTAAAGATGTATATAATCAATTAGGACGCATAAAGTACTTGGGATATTATATTGCTGAAGTGGGCGTAGATCTTTTATTACGATGAGGCCTGCCAACAAATGCGCACGCTTCCTCCTCGGACCTCAATAAAATTTTGAGTTCCGAGCTACTATATATGGAGGCAGGTACCCAGAGGTGGCATGCAAGGGGTGGTGGTGAGGAGGGGTTCGTGTTGTGCACTGATGAGACGATTCACCAAACAAAGGGTTGGGTAGCTTTGGTGCCATGTTTCAATCTGAGGATGGTACTGTGGAAGCGGCTTTCTTGTTGAGTTGGTGTGGCGTCTTTTCGGTCGTAGTAACGGAGCTTTTAGCAATCAAGGAAAGCGTTTTATTTGCTTGTGGTCGACGACTTTGAGTCAAGCGAGTGGAGCGTGACGCGTCGAGCGCCATGCAGAGCTTAGCGTCCCTCGAGCCTTTCTCATCTACCAGTCATGTAATAGAAGATATTCGTAGTTTATTCTTTAGTTTTCAGTGTCGATCTTGTTGTTGCCGTCCATGCATGTTTACCGAATATAATAGCCACACATTGCTGGATAGAGCTTCTCAGTTGATTAATGATTGCTTTTGGACTAATTATATACCACGATATATCGCCCTTATATTGAGTAGGAGCTATTGTATCCATAAAATCAATCGTCTTTTTAAAATAATAATAATAATAATAATAATAATAATAATAATAATAATAATAATAATAATAACTATAGATGTTGTTAAAAAAATTTCAATTTTTTGTGACATTTGAAAATTAAGCCAAGAACGTAAGCAAACTTATAAACTTTAAATGAGTCCGAGAAAACTACTTATATTTAATCATAAACATTCGAAAGTTCAACATAGTGGGAAAAATGATTGTACAAATTGAAAGAACTAATAAATCCTTATTTGTTTATAAAATCAAAAGTAAACGTTGAAACTTGGAGTAAACATGTCACTTTGCTTTTGTCACATAGCACAATCATAAACATCGAGAGACAAGAAATTTTACAAATTCATCGGAGTAAGAACTCTCGTGAATATAATATTGCTAACTAGATTCCGAGGAAGAGTTTCTACTCGGAGAGTATGCACTTGCATCGGGAGAAAAGAACGAAACTTGAGAAAATATCGAGAACGAGTTTTTGGCGTTAAAATTGTGAAAGGGGTATGCTTTACCATGATCTTAATCATACGAAGATGAGCCATACTCTTAAGCCGAACAAGATAAAGATAAATCATAATCTTTGATCAAAAAATTCTACGTGAAAATTATTGATTGGAATTTTTAAATAATATGTTAACATGCCAATTCTTCATTGAGTGATGAAGAAGAGGTGTTTATGTGATCTATCATTTAATAGACCTCTTCATACACAATGAAGGAAATAAATAACAAATCAATTGTCATGTAGAAACATCAAATTTGAACATGCCCTTGCAAATCTTTACTTTAACAAATATATAATCAACTTGGATAATTATCTTCAAATCTACGCTTTTTATTTATATATTTATTTTTTTAATGAATCTTCAAACTGAGTCGATCAGATCATATAATATTCTTCCATCCGTGAATTAATTAATACTAGTACTTTCACCCTGTGTGCTGCACGAAAAGATATATGTTCAAGATACAATTTGGAACCTATATAAAAGAAAAAATGCAAAAAATTTCTCAAATTGACGACTGAGTTTTCCCTATATTTTCTCGTTATATCACTGGTGCGTTGCACAAGAAGCTATATCCAATATAAAATTACTTTGATAATTTTTTTAGTTGCAATATACCTACAATTCCGTTGCAATGTATCGTTGCAATAGACTCGTGCAGGTAACTCTACTGTGATTAAATTCTATCGTCACAATAGGATTTTCTGTTTATTGCAACAACATTTTTCATCGGAGTGGTTGATGATATTATAACAACAAATGTCATTGCAATTGACTGGAAACCCTGTGGCGACAACGTCTTCTGCAACCACATCAGTCATCGTAATATCTTTGTCGAGCACAATGATTTTTATTATCGTAATAGAGGTTTTATCTACTGGTAATAATATTCACGCCCTACCACAATAATTGCTATTATTTATATTTATTGATTAATTTAATACTTCTATTTTCACATACTAACAATAATAATGAAGGCATAAATAGAATTCATTAAAAAAAAGACATAAGTAGAATTGAATATTAAATTTATTTATATATTGCAAAGATTAATAGAGATTTAGTTGAGAGATTTTAGGATTAGCTCAGGTTTAGGTAAGAGATTTCAGCAGGGACGGATCTGGTATATGACTGTAGTAGGCTGTAGCCAACTGCAGCCAAAAAAATAATTACTATATTGTGCGACATTGATCAATTGCTAGCTGAGTTGGCTAATTGAGTCTCCTTTTGAAGACTTCAAATGCTTGGCCGCCAGGTTTCGAAACTTCCTCGCAGTTTTTCCACCTTTTTTCTTTTGACTTTTCTAAAGTTGCTTCCAGCTTCCTGACTTCTCTCCTTTTTTCCCCTCTCCCTCTCTCTCTCTCTCTCTCTCTCTCTCTCTCACAGGTTTTCTCCTTTTTTTTCTCTCCCTCTCTCGTTAAATGATTATATATTTCAAAAGCTTTAGCTACAAGTTTCTCATTAAAATATATATATATATATACACACACGATTTCTCTAATTATAATTAATTGTTTTCTTATAACAATCATTATTTATTTATTTTATATGATTATTGCTCTCTCTTGATCTCTCCCACATTATAAGATTTTATTTTATATTTAATTTATTAAATTATTACTTCGAGTGATCTAAAAAAATAGTTTTAAATATTTTATATAATTTGAACTTAATTGATTATGATTTTGAGAAATAATATGATATAATAATTTTCAATTTTAAAGTTTAGTTTGATTCGCCACTTAGTTCAATTTTTTCATAAGTCCAACGATGCACTAGAAAATAAAACCAATTTAAAAAATAACCAATTAAAATCAGTATCTACCAAAGCAATCAAATCAAACTGTAATTTCATATTAGTTTGCTTATATTTTGCACAATCAATCTAGAAGGTCATTATTTTAGATAATATTTTGAAAAAATAAAGTATTTGAAGCTAACTTTGATACTTTATCATGAGATTACTTATCAAGGAAAAAAAATACTCCTTAAAAAAAAATCGGGGGCGCTGGCCCCAAGCTCCCAAATCAACTCAGTACAGTGGCAATTCCTAGCTTCATCCCTGATGGCAGTCCCCCCAGATTCTAATCCTAACTCCGTCCATGGATTTCAGGAAATAAGAAATGGTGGAAAATGGGAATAAAAAATGAATTATTGAAGTCTGAAAAATATAAATTTGAGCGGAATATTAAAATGAACTTGGTTTATCTATATATAGATTTTGACCCCAGAAATTAAAGTTGACATGTTGAGTAAAGGAACACATGCACATGATTCAAAACTAGATTTTCAGCCTGGATTTTTTTTTTTTTCAACTAGCTAACTCAACTTTCGACAAAAAGTTTTTGGCTTCGAGTACAGTGGCTTCAAAAGTTAAAAAGGCAAGAGACAGATCAGTGAATATATTCAATTTATTTGAGAAATTTTGCTTGCAGATTTAGCAGTTTCGGATGTAACGGTGCTGAAAGATTAATTTTGGGACAAATCTCACAAGTTTTGGGTTCACAACGTTTCGTGCTCATCAGCTGCAAGGTAATTTCAAAATCTGTTATAACAGTAAATATTTTCATCTAGAAGTAAAATGCATACTCACAATGTCATTTTAAGAGTTAAAGCCCCATCTAGGCCCTCGGTCAATGCTTCCAGCTTCACCTTCTTTCACCACCGCCCACAAAAAGAAAAGATATTAGCCATAGCATCATTAAGATTCGAACCTGCCACCTCAACCGGACAAAGAGCTTACCAACTGAACAAGAATCTTCTTGCAGAAAACTAACGAAGAATATCGTATTTCATCTTTTCCTGGACCGAGACAGACTAGTAGCTCCGTCCCTGCGTCTAGTCTAGAATATTCTACTCTACTAACAAAAAAGAAGCGATGTATAGTCTAGGGTTTCCAATCGGCGACAGCAATCTTCAGAATTGAGTATTTCCAGCTCCATCGTTTGTCATTACCTCATCGTTTTGCTCTTTGACTATCTGCAACTTCTTTTGCTCATTGCCTCATCGTTTGTCGCAGATTGCAGCTTAGATCACGGTTTGTACACCTCTCTGTTTTTTAAAAGCGCGCGTTTTATGATGTACTTGTTGCCTACTTGCTTGCCTTGGAGCTACGTGCAATTAGATTGATTTGATTTTAGAGCGTGTTTTATGATGTACTTGTTGGCTACTTGCCTTGGAGTAGCTACAATTAGAGTGAATTGAATTTACGTTTCTGCTAGTGTTATAATTTGTTTATCAATAGTAGTGTTCATTTGAATTGCTGTGGTCATCTCAGTACAAAATTTAAATTTAGTTGAGGCAAAAGAGGCCTCACTTCTTCACTCGCAATACCATGATATTTGCGTGGTAACATACTATAATTCCTGCAACTCTTTCAGTCTCATTGCTAGTTATAAAGAGAGAAGAAATAGTAATAACTTTGTTTTATTATGCAAAAGGGAAGAAATGCATATATTCACAATGTGATCATCACAAATAACAGAGTTAAAACCTTAAGCCTTATGGATGCCTTATTGGATGCTCATCTATCTTCTATCGTTGGATTGTTCAGAGTCATCGTAGCCATTCCTTTTGGAGTATATTTGGGGTCTCATCGATACTTTAGGGTTAATTAGGTTTCTTCTTTAGTTGGCTGCCTCCGATCTGATTTAATTTTCTCTCTGCTAATACACTTCTTAAAATTCAATCTACGAGAGAATTTTGGCTGATTCGTATTAGTTGCAGTGCTTTTGAGATAATACCCTTGTATTCTGTAATTGCAACACAGATATTAGCTGTTAGTGAGGAACTAGGGTTAAGTTCTTTGCGATGCTGAGATTGAAGCCACTTGTAATAGGAACTTTGGTGATTTTGCCGTGATTAATGGAAGCAGGGAGGCAGATCTATGTTTGCAAAGCCTAAAAGGGAAACATAGCCATAGCTTTGTGTTGTGGTGAACTACCTACCTAAGGGCAACCAAATCTGGTATTATTTCTTCTCTTTTACTTACAGTTCATTATATCTAGCTTAACTTGAGCTTTAGAAGTTTAAAGACTAATAGTTTTTCAAACACGAGTATTATTCAATCTATTTTTGAAAAACTTAAACTCAACAAGTGGTATTAGAGCATTTTGTTAGGTCTTGCACTCCTGTGTTTGTAAAATCTTCTATGTTTGCTTTAGGGATGGCAACGAGTTGGGTCGACAGTTTTCGTGGCCGACTCATGGGTTAAATTCCGACATATTTCTGGCCTCTGACTGGCTAAAATTGGGTTCAATTCGGGTCGGGTCATGGACGGCTTGGGTCAAGAAGTTGACCAGAATTATTCTATTTATTTATTTTTTAAATAATTGAAGAATGAACTGTTAAGTATTGAAGTATTGGATTTGATTAGACTTATTTTGGAATAATGGATAAATAGAATTTCGTTGGCAGTCTAATAACTTTGCAAATATTATATATATATATATATATATATATATATGTCGGGCGACTCGGATCTGGTCACCGCTGACTGGAACCCACCTCGCTGACCTACAGGTCGGCAAAATTCCACTAGCGAGTAGCAGGTTGGGTTATTTTTCCATCCCTAATTTGCTTCACCTTTGTGTTTGTTTCTTAGGTAGATTAACATCTGCACTCTCTCTGTGTGGTGGCTTCTTTGTTTTTCGTAGTAATCTTTGTGACCTTATCTTTCTATTTCCTTATCTCCATTGGTGTATCTTTGTGCCTTTTCATTGACTACAGTTACACACACCTCACGGTTGTTGCATGTGACTGCATTTGCATCCTTAAACCTATGTTTTAAGATCCATATTTTGATACCCTTGACCCTCGGCCTTGAGTTTGGTGGAAACATATGGGTCACAATGTTGGTTGCATTAGGTGCATAGAGTTTAATTGTGTATGATTGTATTGTTGATAGATTCATAGAGGTCATTATTTGTAGTCCCAAGTGCTGTGTCTTTTGTTGGGTTTCATCTTGATAGCATTGATGGGAAGGGTGATTTTTACACTGGCACCAAGATGAAGAGTCTTTTGATTCAACGAATTAATGGCTGCAAATGTCATAGACAAGACCTTTCCAGTTGGGTCCTAGTGATCAAATTAAGGAGATGGATGAGTTAGCATACTCATCTATCATCCTACACCTATCGATTCTCAGAATTAGACAAAGTTGGGACCCAAAAGGACACTGAATATTTGTGGAAAAAGCTTGAAGAACTTTATCTTGAAAGTCCTTGCCCAACAAACTATATTTGTACAAATTGAAAGAACTAATAAATCCTTGTTTGTTTATAAAACAAAAAATAAACATTGAAACTTTGGAGATCATGCTTGCCAGGCCACCACACAAGCATGTCACTTTGACACTTTGCATTTTTAACATAACATAATCATAAACATCGAGAGATCACACAAGAAATTCTACAAATTCATAGGAGTAAAAACTCTCGTGAATATTGCTACTAAATTCCAAGGAAGAGTTTCCACCAGCTACTGAGAGACCACTGTCATAGGGAGAAAATAATGAGACTAGAGAAAATTATATTGGAGATCATAAACAATGGATAACGAAGTTTTCAGGTGTTAAAATTGTACATGAAAGGGGAATGCTTTATCTATAAAGCTAGTATGGGTTTTGAAAATTATTCTAGTGTGTATTTTTGCCAAAAAATAAATTAAATCATGATCTTAATCATATTAAGCATATGAAGATAAGTCATATTCTTAACTCTTAAGCCTAACCGTATAACCATAAATCATAATCCTTCAAATAATTCTAGGTGAGAATTGTTAATTGAAATTTTTAGACGGACTAATATTTTCATTTTTTATTAGGTGATAAAGAGATGCATCTATGCTATGTCATTTAATACGCTTCTTTTTACACAATGAAGAAATAACACATCAACTGTCACTTGAAAATGTTAAATTTGAATATCCTCCATAATATTACTTTAATCCTTGACAAATCTTTGCTTTAATAAACATAACCACAATGGATAATTATCTTCAAACCTAGTTGATGAAATCGTATAATATTTTCGCATCCCTGAATTTGATATTTTTCGATTTTTGCTCCAAAACTCAGGAAAGTTGACATATTGAATCCTGAACACACATGCTTCATATTTAATAGAATTTAGTTTTTCAAAAATTTTTAATGCCATTTTTTAATATGCACACTCATGTCATGCCCCACGGTTTGTACACCTCTCTATGAGTTTTACAAGTGTCTGTTTTATGATGTACACGGTTTTTTTTTAAAACTTAATTTGCCTACTTAATGCTTTGGAGTAGCTACAATTAGATTGATTTGTAAACGCATTTGAGCCAAAACTGAATATTTTCATTGATCATTGAATTACATTATATACAATACAATTGTGAGCTTTGTAAGGAAATTACATCAACCTTGATTACAGAATGTACTTGCAAGAGAAATAAAGAAACAAAATATACAATGACTAGGGAAATTCCCAAAAATAAGCTAGCTAATTTCCTTGATTTGCGCTTGATTGATGAGATATCATCGGCATGGTTCGAATTTCGATTTTCATTAGTCAAGTGTGTCAAGCTGTCTTCAATAGTTTGTAGGGTGATAGGAAATAGTTTATGAAGGTTTTTAATAGATTTTAATGTAAAAGAGGAAAGTGAATGAGTGGAGTTGAGTTGAGTGGTGGAGATTTGTGAATGTGATGAGATATGTGGATGTGATTGATTCAGGATAAAGAAAGAGTGGATAAAAATAGTAAAATGTTTAAAAATGGGTTTCCTAACGCCCTTTTGATTTTACAAATGCTTTTGGTAGTGTTATAATTTGTTTGCCAATGGGATCGTTCATTTGAATTGCTGCTGTCATCTCTGCACTTCTTCACTCACAAAAATCATAACAAAAATCATAATTATATAGATTATTACTTGATTCTTATTTCCTTAGTTAAAATTTCAGGTTAGACCCCCACAATTCCAAATGGGAAAGAATAAGAAGAAAATGAACACTCAAGCCGGGAAGAAGCAAAAGAAAAAGAATGGAAACCAGGATGATTTGCATCGAAAACAACGAGAATACTGGAATGACTATTATGGGAAACAAGATCGAGAAGAAGATTTTTATAAAGATGAATGGGATGCGCCCTACTTTTTACGCATGATAAGTTCCTAATCTTTGAAAAACCAAGGACGGAAGAAAGACACTGTTACCTTGGTCCCATGATGTGGGATGTCTTGTCTTTCTATGAAATTGCATTCACTGGAGGATTGCAAATTCAAAGTTTTCAACATTGATATCTCAAAAAAGGCTATTGAGGAAATGAAGTTGGACAAGGACAATAACTGGAATATGAGTTGGGAAGAAATGAGCATGGACAAAATGGATAAGGTTTGTTTAATACGAAATTACATCAGGTTTGTTGTCGCTTGGCCAAGCTTATGCAGCACAATATTCTGAGAAATAATTTTGAGAACTTGGATCATATTTTCAAAGCATCCAATAAATTTCGTCATTTATGTATGTGACTTTTCATGGAGCTGGTATTAAGTTTATACTTGGGCACTATTCACCTGTTAGTTGGTCCACTTTCTAACATTTGTGATTTTACAGTTTGAAGATGGAGACTTTGATGTAATAATAGACAAGGTAGCTTCGGATTTTATATTACCACCAAATAACCCTCAAACGTCATCAAAATTTCAGCAGCAAAGATTGAAATTTCTATCCAATTACTTGTCAGAGGTCCCTAAATAATTTTCATTCCTATTTTACTTTCAGTACTTGTTAACAAGTAATACACGATTGGCTTCCGAACTTAATGTGTGGACTACATGCGTTATCAGGTTCGAAGGCTTTTAAAAGTTGGCGGCACATTCATTTATTTTCTAGCACTTGAAGTTTGGGGGAAACATGAAAAAACATGTTTAGGTATAATGAATATTATAAACCATTTATTTATGGCACACTGCAATTAATGTTTAGGAATAATGAATATTACCTAATATAATATTTTTCCTCTTTATATGACATTATAGATTCAATGTTGGTTGATTTTCTTCATGGATGGGATGTCATCATCCATGGACCCGGCGACGGCAAACAACCAATTCAAAATGGTAAACTAAACATGGTAATGATCTTTTCCACGAAATCGACTTCCCAAGGAGATCCTTCTATGCTAAAATGGGACATCCACATGGATTGTAATGTCGGTAAGGTAAGTTGTATGGGCATATTCTTTCCTTTTCCCAATGTCATCTAATTTTTTATGGGCACATTCTACGGTATATATATATATATATATATATATATATATATTTCAAAAGCAATTTTATTATCGTTTTGAAAGCTTGATTTGATATGTTTCAGATGCTTAAATTGTTTCAAGTTGTTGAATTGGAAAACGAAAAGCGTGGATATCTTTCTATATATTCAGAAGAAGCTCCTAAAAGCAAATGGAATCACAATAGCAAATGGATTTCTAAAGGCCCTGAAAATATTTCTTCTCGTCAAAGGCTTCACTTCAACTTGGGTGAATATGAGGGCCTCGGCAATGATATCAAGTATAATGAACTACTATTCGACATTCATAAAGATGATGACTCCCAGTCTCATAATTATTCAGTTCTTTGTGTTCCAGAGGTGAGTTATGTTTTACAAGTACTTATTCAATTTGCGAAAAGGGACTTAAAGACTTCGTAGAGGTTTTATGCATTAAGTATATCTTCCTTTCATTTGTAATATTCTACATATTTATGAAGCTTCACTTCAATTTGTTTATCATATCCTTATTTTAAAGTTTCAATGACATTCCTTTTGTAACAGAAAATACTTCGCGAATGGCATGCATTATTGAGAGAAGACCAACTACGTTTTGTCCTAAAATTAAATACCACTCGTTTACTTATGGTACTTTTTCTCTCTTTGCTTACTTTTTCTAAAGAAATTGAAGCATTGTCGTTTTTTTTCCTTTCTTTCTTTTTTTTTTCCCTTTCCACCTTTTTATTTTTTTGTCTTTTGAACTCAGATCTTTTCAGGGAAATTGTCCAATGATGAGATTAATTGGGAGGTGCTACTTTAGTTATTATTATTTTTGTTGACATGGGATTCATGGAACTCTTTGTCAATAGACTGAATGATTTATTATGTATGTATGTATTTATTTTAGAGGGCTATCAGGAAATATTTCTCTTCCTTAAGCAAGTTGGCACCAAAGAAGAGGGAAGATGAAGTTGTAATTCGGTATGTGTCAATCAATGATTTGTACCTTGTTTTGTGCATATAAAATGTTTTTGTTGCCTAAATATGACAAACTTCTTAGGGTGTGTTCGATTCAACCATTTTTTTTAAGGAAAATTCTGTTTCCAACTTTTTTTTTCACCATTGGCTGTTTGATTGCACTTTTTTTCTTGGTTTTCCAGTTTTTTTTTTTTTTGGATTTCCATTCTTTTCCTTGTTTTGAAGGAGAACGTTTTCCCTAGGAGGACATGATTTTTATTTTCTAGGAAAAGTTTGGCTCTTTTTTCTTTTTTTAATGGACAATTTACTTTAACCATAAAGATGGGGAAAATGATCAAATTTCATGGAAAAAAACACAAAAATAAGGAAAATAATATCATTTCCAACTTTCAAATTAATCCAATCAAATGCCTACAACTATTATTTTCTCTAGAAAACCTTTTCCCGAAATTTATTTACCCGAAAGACGTTTTCCTTCCAGCCATTTTCCTGGTTTGCAATCAAATACACCCTTAGTTTATTTTTGTTAATGTTCTAGCCATTTTGTGTAAAAATACTAGCAATCTTTTGCAACAAGCTTACTAATTAATCCTTTGCAAACTTTTATTTAAGTTTTAGGAGGTTTGGCGGTGCTAGTTTCAGCTGTGTCGAAGCAGAAGACTTCCCGATTGTTGGGCGGGTCAAACTTGAGAGAAAATGTGGAAATCATGAGTTTCTTCCCCAAAAAAATCCAACCAGAAAGAATTTCGTCGGGAAAACAAATACCGAAGCTCAAGATCCTTCCTTGAATTAGAAAACGAGAGATGAAGAAACTCCTCCAAAGGAAACTAAAGACAGTGATGATGTTTTAATTGAACACAACACCGAAAGTGGTCATTCAAATCAAGACAATGATAAGATCCATCGAGCTTTCATAGGATTTTGTGTAAACTATTTTAAAGACATGGGTTCTATTGCAGCTGCCCGAACGTAGGTAAACCTATCTGGGTTCTACTGCAGCTGCAGTAGACATGGGTTCTACTGCAGCTGACTATTTTAAAGAAAATTTTTTTTCCCATTATAAGGTTGGTATGTGAAATCTAACGATACTTTTTACTGGTTAAGGTTGGAAAAAGAATGCGGATACTTTAGCAGGAAACACTTTGGGGATCTTGTACATCATCGTAGCTGGACGTTGGTAGGCTATTACCTATCTCATTTCTTTGATATTGGTAAGTCTGCAATGTTAACCAAAATTGAATCATGGGCCTTTATGGATGATTTAAAGAGGTGAGTTTCTCTCGGTCTCTTGATTCCATTAAATATTCTATCTATGGCTTTTGTATTAAGGCTTTGTTCTCTTCACATTAAAGTGAGTTTACTCAAATTTTTTAGTGAATGCATAGTTGAGAATTGGAGAAAATATATCAAAAACTGTACATAAATTGTGAAATCATGTTTGAGTGATGAAAATAATGAGATAAAAAAAAAAGTAAATTTAAGTTGATGAAATTTAATGTGCATAAAAACAAGCTCTAAGATTCGTTGAATCTAGAGTGAAACAAATGGGGGGGTTGAAAAAAATTTCAAATCTCGATGAAAACCTTATGAAAGAAATAGATAATTGGTACCTTGTTCAAGATATATAGCACCTCACAAAATACTTGTCTTGGTCGTCATTATTTTAATTTTCATTTATGGCTTGTGCATTAATTTTTTTCTCTAGAGTGTTGATTTCACAATATCATGTGCATAGACAAGGCTTACCATTGCCCGAACCAAAATGGTTTAAGCCTGACTATCCACAACAAGAGAGTCCATTAGTTCTGAACTTGAGGAGCTTATTCCAGGAAAGTTGAAAATGCGTGATGAATTAAAACTTCCACAGGAATCAGTTTTGTGGAGTCATTTTACTAAGAGGTTTATCTCGTCATAATCTTAACAATAACAATTACAATAATGCCGTTTTAATATTATGCCTCTATATTTATCTATTCTCCATTTTTTCACCAGCCAAACGTGTGAAGGTTCAGATCTCGTAGGCACACGTCCAAGAGAGTAAGTCCTGATGGTGGGGTGGGAGGTATTCATGTGGGCCCTACGATTCGCCCCCCCCCCCCAAAAAAATAGGGGTGTTATCAAGTTACATTGCCAACTTGTTGGTATTGGAACATTACTATAGTTGTGTATTTCTAGTCATCTAAAATGATTTGCAGGATGAAAGGTGATGTTTTAATTGAAGACAAGGATAAGATCCCTCGAGCTATCATAAGATCTCTTCTAGATTGTTTCAACGAGATGGGTTTTACTGAAACTTCCCGCATGTAAGGAATTAAATTTCTAATATATTTTAGTTAACCCTTTTTTTATTTTATATATATTTCCCATTATTAGGTTGGTATGCAAAATCTAATTATATTGTTTACTGGTTAAGTTTGGAAAAAAAAATTGGATACTTTAGCAAGGGACGCTTTGAGGAACTCGTGCATTCTCGTACATGGACGTTGCTAGAAGAGTACCTATCTCGTTTCTTGGATATTGATGAGTCTGCATTGTTATCCAAAATTAAAACCTGGGCCTTTATGGATAATTTAAAAAGGTGAGTTTGACTTTGGTATCACGACCTTGTTTTCTTCACATTAAATTGAGTTTACTCAAATTTTTTTTGTTGAATGTGTGGTTGAAAATTTGAGAAATTATCCTAAATACATAAACAAATTGTTAAATCAATGTTTGAGTGATGAAAAGAATGAGATAGAAAAAATTAATTTAAGATGATAAAATTTAATTAATGTGTATAGAACAAGTTCTAAGATTCATTGAATCTAGAGTGAAACAAATGTGGTGGGGTTGTAAATAATTTCAAATCTTGATGAAAGCCTTCCGAAAGAAATAGATAATTGGTACCTCTTTCAACATACCACCTCACAAAATACTTGTCTTGGTCGTCATTGTTTTAATTTTTATTTATGGGTTGTGCATTAATATATTTTTCAAGAATGTTGATTTCACAATTTTATGTGCGTAGACGAGGCTTACCATTGCCCGAACCAAAATGGTCTGAGCCTGACTATAAACAGAAAGAGTCTATTATTTCTGTACTTCCCGAGCTTATTCAAGGAAAGTTGAAAACGCGCGATGAATTAAAGCTTCCACAGGAGTCAGATTTGTGGAGATCTTTTATTTGGAGGTTTATCTCATCATAATCTTCACAATAACATTCTTTTAATATTACGGCTCTAGATTTTTTTATTTTCTATTTTTTCAGCCGCCGATTAACATATGAATATTCAGATCTCATAGGCGTACATCGTCGACCTCCAGAGGAGTAAGTCCTTTCATTTTGTTTCCCCATTTTCCATATTATATTGAATAGTTGTGTGTTTGATCTTATAAGTCATCTAAAATGATTTGCAGGAGGAAAGTTGTATATAAAAAATTTAAAAAGATGACAATCTTCGACACGATACTAGTAAAAGCCAAATCCATCCAGGTCCGTGAAGGTGTGTATGAGAACAGGCCAGCTATGATTAAATGCATTGACTTAGACGACAAAGTTGCAATCCGTGAAAAAGAGTTGTCGAATCTAATGGAGTTGGAAGGACACGAAAATGTAGTTAAGTACTATGGAGTAGAATGGGACAAAGATTCCTGCTTTATTGCACTTGAGATGTGTTCATTTACGTTGCATGATTTATTTGATAAGGAAAAGAATTTTTGGAATGAGATAAAGTCAACATGGGATCCTGCTGATGATCTTCGTACTATGTTGTTGAACCTAATAAAGTATGTTTCCATTAATTATTTATTTATTTTTGGTCCGTTCCTTAGCGCAATAAATTGTAAATATTTTCTGTATATTTTGACTTGCAGGGATATCATTAAGGGATTAGAATATCTACATTCACATCATTTGATACACAGGGGTCTGAACCCAAGCAACATTATGATTAAAAAAGAATGTGGAAAATTCCGTGCAAAGCTATCAAATATGGGCTCGTCAAAGCGCCTAGGAGGCACATCTTCTACAACAAACACACCAAACAATCCAGATAAAGGTCTTATTGGTGAGTAGACCTACGTTTAGTTAACAAAAATAAAGAGATTTGGTGGGCCCTTTGACTGAATCTGAATGTGCTGCATCTTGTGTGCATAGTATTGGGAAGTGAGTGTAGAGAGAAGAAAATGTGGATTCTCAAGTACATTCTGTTGATTATTGTGTCTATAAATATCAAGTCAGATATTACCGCTAGATCTAACTAGCTCTCTAGCTACAGAGAAAAAAAAACAAAAACTAATAACTATTCTAAATGCTGAATAATAATTTTAACTAGTTATCCTGACAAAAAAGGTATGAGTATTAATTAAGTAGGTTTTGATATACATTTTGTTTGTGCAGATGATGATGATGATAAACGGAAAGCTCCCGAACAAAAGGAGAACGATAAAAAAGTTGGAAGATATGTTGATTTATACAGTTTAGGGTACATTATTCACTTCTGCTTAACTGAAGGTAGACACCCAGAGGATGTTGGTCCTACTTCAAATCTGGAAAACTACCCCATTGAAGAACTTCTATTTATGCTGGTAGAAGACTTTCCAGAAGCATACGACATTGTTTCACAACTCATGAGTCCTCAAAAGAATAACACGTAATGTGTTGATGCTTTATTGTCATACCTTTTTTTTTTTTTGGTAAGATGTGTTTTTATATTATAATAATAATTATTTTTATTTATATAGGCCGAGTGCTAAACAAGTTCTCAAACATATCTTCTTGTGGGATTCTACCAAACGAAACCTTTTCATGCGACATGCCAGTGACAGGTTGCATAAAGAAACAATGGATCGCAATAACAGCGACACTGAATCTCCTATTCTGGAATTGCATGAAGAAACAAAGGGTTGCAAGAACAGCAGCACCAAATCTCCTATTCTGGAATTGGAACGAATGAAAGGGTGTATATTCAATGGTCGATCTACATGGGATGTAGAGATAGATCGCGACTTTTCCGAATACCTGAAACATGAAAAAAGGCAACCAAAAGATAATGACAAGGGCAATAAGTTTGAGAGTAGTATTGTGTACAGCCTAGTAAGACTGATTCGGAACAAGTCAGGTAACTTTCATGATCTTCCAGAAAATGTGCTGAATTTGATTCCTGGGACGTCAGCTAATAGGATTGAAGAATATTTTATCAAGAAATTTCTGAGACTTTTCCTTGAAGTCTACAAAATCGTTCTTAAATTTTCGAAGAGTGATCCAACATTGAAACCGTACTTTGCTTGAATTTTGCATTGAATATTTTCTCCCATAGTTTGACATTATTGGTTTGTCTGGGGGATGAAAAATAAATTAATGCCTTGTCATTTTTCAATTTTGGAAGAATGAAGCTACATTTTAATTAGCAATACTTTGCTTGAATTTTTCCATTTCGGTGAGTATTATTTTTTTCCCAGAGGTTGACATTACGGGGTGGTTTGGAATGAAAAACTGACTAATGCTTTGCCAATTGTCATCCCAATATTACTTATTAACATTTGTTGCTTTTATTTGAACTTATAAACATTTGTAATGAATAATAACTAAAACTTTCTTCATTCACGTATTTTTTTTTTTTTGTAAGTTGAAATGAAGACAAACCAACATAACTTATTTTCCTATTTTAAGGTCAATTATTCTATAAAAAAATGTCACAGATGTAGATTAAATTTTATTTCAAAAAATAGCAATCAAAGTTGAAAAGTAGAATACTAAATAGTATTTCACACAAGAGAAAAACAAACATGTTCTCGATGCTCATACTTATATAAAATGCACTAATACATATTGAACACTTATCCATTTTACTATTATTCTCAAAATGAATATTATAATTCAAAACAATAAAAATTGAAAAATTGTTGAGCTAGTGTACAATTTGCTCACCTGCGAAACATGGAGTTTGTTTTTAACACTAGTGAGATAAGCTGAGAATAAGATCTTTTCAATGACAGCAGAATCACCATAAATATCAAATCTGATGACCAAAGGCGAAGGGATGAGGGGTTAGGAGGGGTCACATGACCCCTCAACTTTGGACAGCTTTTTTTTGTATATAATTTTTTTATTTTTTTAACTTAACAAAAAAGAAAATTATATTCACATGTCACACAGGCCATAATCCACACATTTTCTCTCACAAAAACATCTCATGCTAAACCCAAAAATTCCAAACTCAAACCTAGGTGAATAGTTCCAAGCATCTCAATGTGAGCCTCAAGGATCAGTCTCTGTATGTCGACCTCAATTTTGAACTTCAACAATTTCATTTAGCATGTTTTGAATTTTGTGGTATATGAATAAAATAAGGTTATTTGACATTATAAAAAATTATATAACTATGAAATGTTATCAAAATACGAAACAAAAATGGAGTACTTAGAATATGTATATATACACACACACACACACAGATATATATATATATATATATTTATTTATTTATTTATTTATTTATTTATTTATTAAGACTTCAACGATGCCCCCTCAACTTCAAGCGGTAGGCTCCGCCCTTGATTGATGACAGTGGCTTTACTTGGATTTTAGGGCTTCATTGTAAAAAAATCTCCTGCCAACAGGGGAGACCGTCCAAAAAAATTTTTTTTAGTATCTGCATCAAGTGAGATGAATAATACATATTTATCCCTTGATGGTGGGGTGGGGGGTTCCTGTGGGTCCTACGATGGGGGTGTTAGCATGTTACGTTGCCAACCTGTTGGCAACGGAACATTACTACAGTTGCGTATTCCTGGTCATCTAAAATGATTTGCAGGATGAAAGATGATGTTTCAATTGAAGACAAGGATAAGATCCCTCGAGCTATCATAAAATCTTTTCTAGACTGTTTCAACGAGGTGGGTTTTACTGAAACTTCCCGCGTATAAGGAATTAAATTTCTAATATATTTTAGTTAACCTTTATATATATATATATATATGTATATATATATATATATATATATTTCTCATTATTAAGTTGGCATGCAAAATCTAATTATATTGTTTACTGGTTAAGTTTGGAAAAAAATTTCGGATGCTTTAGCAAGAGACGCTTTGACGAACTCATACATTTCAATACATGGACGTTGCTAAAATGGTACTTATCTCGTTTCTTTTATATTGGCAAGTCTACGATGTTATCCAAAATTAAAACCTGGGCCTTTATGGATAATTTAAAAAGGCGAGTTCGACTTTGGTATTACGGCCTTGTTTTCTTCACATTAAATTGAGTTTACTCAAATTTTTTTGTTGAATGTGTGGTTGAGAATTTGAGAAAATATCCTAAAAATATAAATAAATTATTAAATCATTGTTTGAGTGATGAAAAGAATGAGATAGAAAAAGTAAATTTAAGATTATAAAATTTAATGTCTATAGAACAAGTTCTAAGATTCATTGAATCTAGAGTGAAACAACGGTGATGGGGTTGGAAAAAATTTCAAATCTTGATGAAAGCCTTCTGAAAGAAATAGATAATTGATACCTCTTTCAAGATACCGCCTCACAAAATACTTGTCTTGGCTGTCATTATTTTGATTTTTATTTATGGGTTGTGCTGTGCATAAATTTAGTTTTCAAGAATGTTGATTTCACAATATCATGTGCGCAGACGAGGCTTACCATTGCCCAAACCAGAATGGTTTGACCCTGACTATAAACAGAAAGAGTCTATTATTTCTGTACTTCCTGAGCTTATGCAAGGAAAGTTGAAAGCGCATGATGAATTAAAGTTTCCATAGGAGTCAGATTTGTGAAATTCGAAAGTAAGAAAGAATATATATTCGGCAATAGGTGGGATGACAAGATAGATGCCGAGTTTGTCACATACTTACAAGAAAATGATCCTCATATTGAGTTTGACAGTGTTCGCCCAAGTAAGAGTGATCCGGAACAAGTCAGGTCACTTTTTGGATCTTCAAGAAAATGTGAAGGATTTGATCCTTGGGCGGTTGGCTGATGGGTTTGAAGAATATTTTGTTAGGAGATTTCCGAAACTTCTACTTGAAGTCTACAAAGTTGTTCTTGAATTATGGAAGGATGAACCTACATTTCAGTGGTACTTTGCTTGAATTTTGCGTTGAATATTTTTTCCCCTAGTTTGACATCACGGGGTTTGTTGGGGATGAAAAACTTAGTAATTCCTTATCATTCTTGAATTTTTGAAGTATGAAGCTACAATTCAGGGGTACTTTGCTTTAATTTTGCTACATTGTTGAGTATTTTTTTCCAGTAGTTGCCATTAAGGGTTTGTTTGGGATGAAAAACTAACTAAGCCCTTACCAATTGGAAAAAGAGCTAAAAATTACTGAGACGATTTTTTTTTAGTTTAAAGATAAGTTTTCGATATTACAATATAGTATGGTAACTTCATTACATTATCATCTCTCAAGAGAATAAAAAGGGCCTGTACATAATGTCAACGAGAATGAGGTTACTAGGATTTTTAAAACTCTCGTCATCATATCCCACTATTATCATGCTTACATTTCCTTGAAAACCTAGATAGATTGCAATATTGCATGTTGGCAATGTGGATTAAATAGAGACATAATATTCAGTAAGAGCTTGTTTGACAAACCATAAATGAAAACCATTGTGTTTTAGTGATCCTCAAAAATTATTTTCCTTCATGTCTTTGTCAGCTATGCATTTTTCAAAAACTCGCAAAAGAACTTTGCCAAATTGATTTCTAAGAAAAAGAAGTTTAAATCTTTATATTGTGCTATACAATCTAATGCAGTGTACCAAGCATGTGCAGATGCCCTTTCAAAGGTTGGCAACAACACAAGCGACACAGGAGAAAGTCTCCTAGGTAGCTAAAGAAGGTTTCGATTTTCTACCGCGCAAACTAATTCCTCATTGACTGTTAATTGAGTAGTATTTTACCTTGAGTACTTGACCAGCTAAAATGATGAATCCAACATTAATCATGAATAGGAGATTAACATATTGCAGTCCCCATGTAAGAGAATAACCACCTACAAATGCAAGACTTCTGTATTTGATAATGTCCATGTATATAAACCCCGCAAGATCTCTGTATCCGATATGCCTTTTTCCTCCAAATTCATGAAGCTTGGCCAGAGAACATTTGTATATAAAGATATAGTTGTCCCTAATATCAAACCAGCAACGCCTCCTATGCAGCCCAATGGTACAATGACTGTACAAGAGTATCCCATAACTAACATAAGCACTGTTGATATCTACAGTAAGAGCAAATCCCACTTGCAGCATCACCACCCAAAAATCCTCAAGTTTGTTTCCACATAGAAGAATCACAACACGAGATAGAGCTAAGTTGCAAAAAGGGGGCAAAATGGAGAGAGGGATATAAATGGACTCCTCAAGAGGACAAAAGCCTCACTAAATTGAAGGGGAAGATGGAAGTATGCAAAGCCGGCAATTGCAAAGAATGCAAGCACCGGAAAGAGCCACCTTGAGCTATTACAAGCCAAAGTCGAGCTTGAGATTCTAAATGGAGCGCTTGGTGGGAGGCAACCTATCCCCGTATCCTTTCTTTAAGTTTTATTGTTATTTTAAGTTTTGTTTTAAGTTTAAAGTCAAGTTTTCTATATTAGTTTGCATTTTTACATTTCTAGTTGATGTTCATGTAATTTCATATTTTTAGAGTCAAAAAACCTCAAAAACTATCAAACCCGTGTTCACTTGATTTTCAACTTTAGAATAGTCCAAAGATGTCATTTGAAATCATTAGTGTCGAGCCCCAAGTCTTAGCATCTCATTTTTTGAACGATCACATAGCTTCCCAGAATGATATTGGGCAGCAGGGATTCGTAGGACCGCATGCGCGGTCGCATGCTTTATCAGCACTTTTAAACCCATGCGACCGCGCGTGCGGTCGCATAGTAGAAACGGACCCCCAAAATTTCAAACGAGTAATTCCTTTCTTCCCAAAAATTTCACCCTCAAAGATAAACCTTTAACAATCGATATTTGAAGAATTCGAAGCTCATTCCACCATCTATTGGTGAGTAGACATTGTACTTGCGCAATGTACCGCGATTTTGACAATATATGTTTTTCTAGGTTTAACTCGAAATTGTGATTAATTTTCTACCCTAATTGATGCTAGTGGTACATTAATGTTCGAATCTGAGCCAGTATCTGTAAATGTGCATTCTGTAATTCGATGTTTGGGTGCTTTGTCATACAAATTCTCGCTCGAAAACACAGGGAAGCACATTACACAGCCTCCATTTTTTCGATTTTGTGTGACAATGCCAAGGAGTATGGGCTCTAGGACAGTTTAATGGATGAATTTAGGTATTGCTATGATATTCTGGTAGCTACACTGCTTACTACTATTTGCATTCTTCTAGAAATAAGCATAGCACCCTAAGTGTTCGACGAAATGTTTCAAAGAGATTTTGAGCATGTTCTTGCATTAGCAGGTTGTAGTGTGATTTTGCATTGTTAAATGATCACTTTGGTGTAAAATTTCCTTTGATTGCATGAACTAAGCAATGAATTCAGCCTAGGCAAGGTTGGTGCAGTGACTAAAGTCATGGCCTGACGCCACCTGAGTCACTGCCTAACGTGACTCGAGTCATGGCCTAACACCGCTCGAGCTGTGTCACTTTCACTTCATTCACTTCACCACCCTCATTTTTTATTCCAAACTTAATAGAATTGCATCAATTTTTGATATGTGGATGCTTTTGACGAGTCCTTTTATGTAATATGGGTCTGTTCTCTCTTTGTATCTTGTTGCACTATTTTTGCAGGCCCCATCTTCACTGCGCCAATTATTTGGACTTCTTTGTCTTATGCAATTTTATATAGTTTAGGGGTGCTTTTATAGGAACTACTTGCTATATCATTCTATTTGGAAATTAATTGTGGACTTTTCTTAATGCAGCACAATGCTTCGTACAAAGAATCCAGGCAGGCACGATGATGAAGGTGAAGGGCCATCCAGCAAGAGAAAAGGTATGTCTCGGGGGGGTAAAGCACCAGATAGTGCTAGGGCTGAGACTCCACGTAGCCGTGGTAAGAAGGAAGAACAGACACTAAATAAATTATTGAAGAAAAAGGACTTCCATATCGCCGAGCGGGAGGTCACTCTTGGTGATTTTCGGGATACGGTGATTGAAAGACTAATCACCAAAGCGGGATGGGAGAAGGTAGCTAGACCTTCCCAGTGCTACAATGAATTGGTCTACGAGTTCTACGCTAATTTCAATGAAAAAATCGACATTCCCGGCACATCCCACTATCAGGAGACTTGGGTACGGGGTCAGTGGGTCACATTTAGCCCAGGGATTATTGATACAGCACTTGGCCTCACACAGGATGCTATTGAGCCAGTGCCACTCGATGAGGATATTGCTGATGTGGCACAATTTCTTTATGGCTCAGAGGACGCATGGCCATGCCCGACCGGTTTCATTTATGCTGATCTCCTAGACATCTTGAGGGTGCTCTATATCTTTATATGCAATAACATCGAGCCGACCACACACCTTACGACACTCACTGAAGACAGAGCTCGATTGTTGTGCCATTTATCGAGTGAGATGAAGATTGATCTTGGGAGCCTCATCTAGAGGCTTGTGGTCGACTTTGGATCGGACAGTGGCCAAAAGCTCATCTTTTCGCGCCTTATCTCGAGCATCTGCCTTAACAGTCAGATCCCATTGCATTCTCAAGAGTATCCAGTGGAGCCGGCTGCGCAGAGCAACATCAAGACGCTGCAAAGCTCCTACCCGCAGAAAGGAGGCAAGAAGTCTGACACGAAGACACATCGCCTTCTCCAGCAGATCACCACACAACTTGAGGGTCACAATCAGAGGTTCAATACGTTGTAGGCCTCTATGCTTCGCATTGAGGAGAGACATGCCAGTCCTAGCAATTTGTCACGGTCAATGACCGTGACAATTGCTGGGCACATTGTCACGGTCAATGACCGTGACAATAATTAAAAAAACATTGAGAAAGTGGGGTCACAGTTTTTCGGCATGATAATCAGCGAAAATTGGAGTCACTCCAAATAGCTGTGACCCCTCTTATTTTCTTAGTGTGACAATTTGTGAATTATCGTGTAGTGTTAGACCCATAGAGGTCGCAACGAGAGAAGATGCGAAATAGCTAAGAGAATCCAACAGACACGCGATCCAGAGAGGAAGAAGAGAGGACTGAGACTTGTTGCAATGGATTTTGGGCTGTTTCAATTGGGTTTTATTTGGTGAATCAAAATTGGAATCTACTCTTTGGTTTTTAGGTAGGCCTATAAACAGATCGCATTCGAATCTTATATGCTTAAATCCATGTTCGATCAAATAAGAAAATTCATTAATCCATACAATTTGGATTATCCATTGGATATTTAATTAGTAAATCTATATCCGGGTCCATCAGATTCAGATCTGATTCGGATAAAATCTAATCCACTGAGAGTCCTAAACGTTTTGATGAATTGTTTGGCGCCAGTTTGAAGGTTATAAACCATTGCGGGAGATTTCACTACTTATAATTGAGCCTTAGTAAAATGATATAATTATGCATGAATATTTGACTTGTTTGAAATTGAAAAAAAAAATTGTAATTTGTTAAGGTTTTTTTCAATATAATTAAAAATATATTATAACATGTATTAGTGTATTGCAATTTGATCGGCCTAAAAAATCTTCATTAAAATTCAGAAAATATAAAATCAGGTTAAAAAAATATTGTAGAATAATTTCTATATTATAAATCTTGAAGTGTCATTGGGTAAAGGTGTCTAGGTGGAAGTACCACATTTTGCATTGGTTTTAAGTGATTAATTATTTTCCTTATCTAATTTTTTTGCCTGTCTTATTTGGTATTAGTTTTCTTATTTTACTCTTTATATGTATTTTAATTTTTTACATCTCTATCTCTATATTATGAATCTTAAAGTGATACCTATGCAAATGTGTCTAGGTTGCAGTGCAACATTTGACATTGGTTTTAAGTATTAATTATTTTCCATATTTAATTTCTCTACCTGCCTTATTTGGTGTCGGTTTTCTTATTTTACCTTTTTATATTTTTTTTACATGTGTTAAAATTTAGAATTAATTTATATAAATTTTTTAATTCTTTTATATTTAGTGTTGGATGTATTAATGAAAATATTATAAAATACCAAAGTTACAACTTATAGTCCCTATCAAATTAATTCTAAAATGAGAATTGAAATTTTCTATATACATTTTAATTTTAATTTTTGGATATTATATTTTAATTTTTGAATTGATTATATATATATATATATTCTCATTAACAAAAGTTGAATAGCCAATTTGGCATAGTGCCACATTTGCAGCGGTTTTCTAATTTATAGATTTATTTTACATATTTAAAAAATTAAATAAAAATTCTCTTTTCATTTTTATCACGTTAAAATGGTAGTTTTAAATAGGTTTTTTTTATATATAGATAATGTGCATTGAACAGTTCAAATAGTGGGTAATTATTTTAGATGAAATGTTGTGTAGTTAAATAATTAAATTTATAATGAATAATTAATTAATTAGAAATGAAATAGAAAACAATAACTTTCATGGCAATACCATTTTATTACACATTTCATTGTTTTCGAGAAATCCACAATTTGCATTAATGTCAAAATATTTATAAAATTCAAATTCCTAAGATTTCATAGCAATATCATTTTATTACACATTTCCTTGGCTGCTTACTTGAAATCATACCACCGCAGTGCATCTTTTATGCATGAATTTTTAAGTACTATTTACTCTTTATTCTTGTATGTTTTGCAGAGTGTGAAAATTATATGGATCTGTTCGTTCAAACGTGGTGATGTTTATTTTGATAGATGAGACATTCTGAAAATAAGAAGGGGACTATCTCTGTGGGATGGAGGGAATATACGATATCGATAGTTTGGTTTTATTTTTGTTCTCTAAATTTCAGGCCGTTAACACATTATTCTCGGTCTCTCCGTGGGAGCATAACAATATCAGACTACTTTCCTTGGGATATCATGATTGAAATATTCTGGAGGCTTCATGTTAAAGCTTTGTTGCGTTTTAAGTGTGTTTCGAAATCATTCTACTATTTGATTTCTCGAGATGCTACCTTGAAGAAGAAACACCTTCATCAATCAAAGTTAGCAAGGGCAATTGTTTATTCTGCAAATGAACTAAGTTGCGTCATTTCATGCCGCCCTGCATCTTTAGCCTCCGACGACAAACCCATTGACAAGGATATGATTAAAGTTGATCTTCCAATTCAAGTAGAAGGACATGATTTTTGGAGTAGGAGCATTTATAATTGTTGTGATGGCTTGTTTTGCATGAGAGATGATATAACAGGTGTCTCAATATGGAACCCTCATACCAGAGAATTGATGAGAGTTCCGGATTGTCAACCTCCTTTAGACAATTTGAGTTAGAGTTTAAAATCTATCCATTGAAGATGGATTCTACTTGGGGAAAGATTAAGTATGTTTTCCACAAAAAACACTCGATCGATCTGAGTAATATGACCCTTGCAAATGGGGCATTCCATTGAATTGTGGCGATGTTCCTGATTCATCTTATGGGTTGGTCGCACTTGATACGGAGAAGGAAAAGTTTAGAAAGTTTGCACTACCAGAACGGCTCAGCCACTCGGATCAAATTCCAACTTTATGTATATTGAGGGAAAAACTTTGTTTCTTCACCTGCGAGGGAAATTTTAACCATTTATGGATGATGGAAGAATACGGGGTTGTACAGTCTGTGGTGCGAATACTTAGTATTTGTAGCACAAGCAGCATTTTCCTTTCCGACTCATGCAAGCAGCCGTTGTATTTATTTGAGGACGGTGCGATCATGATATATACACATACGCCCGCAAAGGAAAACGTAGTCATTTACAAGGATGGAAGAATTGTATACACTAGTGCTAGTATTGCTGATTGTGATAGTGTGTGTGCATATATTGGCATGGAGACCCTTATTTCACCTCATATGAGCAACTAAGGTCAGAATATTCAGTTATTGAGTATTTCTGCTTACAAACATGTTAATTTGTTATAAAATATCTGCATTTTGTATGACATATTAAGTTTGTAGTAAATTATGTTTAATTTTTAGGTATTTGTTGAGAAAGTGATGAAATTCTCAGCTTCCCGCAAACGCAGCTTCAACAATCCATATCAGGTGATGCAATGAGGGGCACTTTCCACACGATTTTTCTGATTCGTCCATCGCTTTCTCTTTTGTGTGTGTGTTTTCCCTTAAAGCGACAACCATGATTTAATTGTTTTTAATTTTAAAAGATAGTTCACGACCTTTTATTTGCCTAATAGAATTTTGCAACTGCCAGGCAGGCTGCAAGACATTCGCTATCAGCCCATTAAATTGTTGTAGCGCAGTCCTTTTCTTTAACATGTCACAACCATTTTGAACAATTTTATTCTATATATATATATATATATATATATATATATATATATAAATTTAAATTATGATATTTTCATTTAATAAATAAAATATATTAGCTTCAGAAAAAGAAAAAGGGAGATTACGTGGTTAGTACTCCTACATCATAATGCCTCACTTCGTTTGCACTTTAGTTTCTAACCTTAATTTTTGAATGAGCTGAACTTTAATTTTTCACAAATAGAGATTTGTCCAAAAACTAATTTTCTGTTAATTATTTCATTAAGTTCATTTATTTATTTTTACTATTTTTATTTATTTAATTAATTTAAAAAAGGACAATTTGGTCAATTGACGTTTATTTGTTAGCAATAAGACAAATTAAGGGTTTGTTTGATTGCCTTCTTAAAAAATCATTTTCCGTCCTTTGGATTTCTTTGAAAATATTTTTTCACCTCTATCTTGGATTGAATTTTCAAAGAAAATGACCCATTTTATGTATAAAAGAGTTGTACATAAAAAATATTTTTCAGGAAAAAAAGTGCCTATAAAATACTAGGGTTGGGCATGGGTTGGGTAGGGTTGGGTTTTTAGTCAATTCTAACCCAACCCGGTCAATTAATTCTAACCCAACTCAACTAAATTAGTTTGGTGAAAAGTGAACCCAACTCGACCCACTCAAAGTGTAAAGCCAATCCAATGCAATTCAACTAAAGTCGGTTTGGGTTGCGTTGGGTTGGGTTAGTCAGTTTGGAATTTGGTTTCATAATAATTTAATATAATTTTTTAGTATTTAAATGAATGTAAAATCAGCTCGATCCAAATCTAGATTGTGCATGGACGATTTTGTAAAACGAGTTCCTATTCAAAATTTTTTACTCATTTTCTCACAATTTATTAATTGTTTCAATTTTTATTTTTATTTATATTTAAATTATTGGTGGGTTGGATTGGGTTGGGTTTAATTGGGTTATCATGTAGGAACCAAACCCAACCCAATTAAAAAATAACTTTAATTTGAAACCCAACCCAACCCAAAGTAGTGAAAAACTCAATCCAACCCGAGTGGATTGGATTGGAATTGGTCGGTTGAACGGTTTGAATTGCCCAGGTCGATCAAATACTAAAATAGGATAACTTTTTCTTTAATTTGATATTTTCCTAAAAAATTTTAATGAATCAAATACACCTTTAGTTCTTATCTTACACTTTAAAGTCTAAATGAAAATTGCAACTTAGTCCCTTAAATTCACGCAGCTCCCATTGCAAACGACAAAATGAGGCAAGTTGAATCTATGCATGAACTGAATTGGTATAAGAAAAATTCAGTTATGAAGCATTGGAAGCCAGTAAATCTCCTTAACCTGAAAATTTTGGGTTCCCCTTTAAGTGCTAGATCCCATCTTGGAGCTTGCAAATCTTTCTCCCTCTCGGGAAAATTTTTTGCTAAACCATATTTTGACAAAATTTTCTTGGCTTCCGTCCTTTTTTTTATTATTCTTTTTTTTTTTAATAGTCTCTCTGCTTTGTTTATTCTTCTTTAATCTTTACCTGCAATTTCTTTGAAGTGGTTATCACGAGATCTTTCAAATGTTCAAATAGTGCCTTGGACATTTGGAACATTGATACAATAATTTAACAGAGAGGTTTCTTTTGAAAAATTGATGAGTTAAGAGATTAGGTTGTAATTTTCATATTAGGCTTAAATTCCCACACATGGATTTGATCTTCTTTTATTGATAATTTTGTCAAATAAATGTCAATTGACCAAATTACTCTTTTTAATTAAATAAAATAATGAAAATAAACTAATTTAATGAGATAAATAAATTTAACAAGAATGAACGGAATTTTATTTTTCGGATAATGCCTATTTCTGAAAGGTCAGGATCCAGCTTGTCCAAAAACCAAAAAGATCGAGGATGAAGGTGCAGATTAAGTGAAATGTTGGGGACTAATTGCATAATGTACTTAAATATTAATAATTTTCAACTTTTTGTTGTAAATCATCCACCGAAAGTGAAAAGGAAAAGGCACCGCAATTATATTAAATGTAATGATTATGTTTTATTGTGTGAATGACTATTGTATATTAGATCAATATTTGTAATACGATGTGCCCCAATATTTTTCTATAAATAGGGGTCATTTGTAATGAATTCCATAACGAGAAATGAAGTGAAAAACTCTCTCGTTCACAACACGTTATCAGCACGATAACTCTCTCTCGATATCAATCTCTCTCTTTCTCTTTCTCTCATCACCATCTCACTCATGAATCTCTAAAACCAATTGAGTAATACGAGGATTTACAATTGCTAAAAAATGGACTACGCAACTCATCCATCTTCTAGATACATATTTTGCAGTTGCAGTTGCTCAGTCCATCCTCACCGCTAACTCTGTCCTGTCTCAGTTAGCCAAGGTCAATAATGATGCTAACATGAAATCCTTTGCTTAAAGCTGGATGGCAATCCACTGAGAAAGATCTCATATGATGGATTTCGATCTGTTTCCAAGCTCCAGATTTTGGATATAAGTGGTGCATCAATTTCTTTACCAAAACAAAATCTTTTTCAGCTTGGATTTGAGCTTCCAAAACTCATAGCAACTTCACAGACCAAAGTCCACTGTTTTTGTTCTCCCACTCCTATTGATCTCATCTCTAACTTCACCAATTTATCATAATCATAAATCTCTTACCTAATCTTGTTGAGAAACCAATCATGCTAAATTCGAATTACGAAAGAAGAATGCGAACTCCGATAGGAGAGTTCTTGAATAATTTGAATGAATTCCGTAGGATTTTAGAGCAACCACCAATATCGGATCTCAAGTAAGCTAACCGGATCATTATGAAAAGATGTTTATGCTATGTCCAGGAAGCCCCTTTTGAATTTTGCTTTATGTTTTACTTTTCCTATGTTTAATTAATTGATTGGAAATATGTTTATATATATGAACATCACATAGCTACATAGTGGGCTTTCAGGAATAAAGATATGTGGCCATGATTTGAATAATTGATCCGTTGCAAGATGTACAAAATAATGAGGAGCACTATCAGGTATATTATATTATATTCTTTCTATAATCATACTAGGTAGACAACTTTGCTTTTACTTATCCTTGTGTGCCCCCACAACATATATTTCATCTAGTAAAATTACACAAGAAATTCTTAGTGATTTAATAACATAAATTCAAATAATAAGATTTAATGTCAAGATAATACTTGTATATTTATAAATAAATGGATGCGATTGTTCGATTTTAATGCTATCATTTATATTTAACGGAAATGAATATTGAGGAAATTTTTGGGTGATAATCTAAAAGGGGAAAATATATTTTAAAATATTTTGAGAGGTCACGATCATATATTGGAGTTGTGAGATCTGGACCCGTTGCAAGAACGAATACAAGGACAAATTTACTGAGAAGATGGACATATGGACAATTTTGCCTCTGCGGACTGGAATGGACAATTTCCATATGGTAGGTTCTACCACCTATTGGAATCGAAATTTACATTTATTACTATAATTTACATATGGTCGGTTATACCGCCTATTGAAATTTAAATTTAAATTTATATTTATTGCGATAATTCCCATACGGTAGGTTCTACCACCTATTGGGGAGAATTTAATTTCTATTATTTATGTTTTTATACTTCAAATGTGGTGGGTTATACCACACAGTTAGAATATATATTACCAATGTGGTTGGATTAAACCCCACGATTGGTACTAAATAATAGTGACCGATTTACATATAGTTGACAAGAATGTTATATTGATATTAACAAAGAGATTTGAGCAAATGATGATATATGTGTTGATAAATTGCTCAAAGAATCCCATGGTAATGAAAGTGAAAGAAAATATACCATGGTAAAAAATTTCATTATGAGGTTAGTTTATTGTGATATATCAATAAGAAAATATACCGTGGTGAAAATTTCATCATGATATATCGATACAAAGAGAAATGCTCTCAAAGAAGTATTCAATAAAGAAATATTCATTCTCCATGCCTATTGAATATTGATGGAGAAAATTGAGCAAGAGATACCAAAAGTTACCGTTGAATAAATATATAAAAGAGAAATGCTCAATAGATCCCAATTGACAAATCAAATGAAATGAATCATATGGTGGGATCATTTGAAATAATCCTATTGATGATATGAGATCGTATTGATATGAGAAGAAAACGATACTGAAGAAGCATATGTTATGCTAATGGTACAATAGACTTTTATATTCGAACAAAATATGATATTATTGTTATTTTAGAAGAAGTACCAAATAAATTAAATTGGAATACATTGACAATATCAAAAGCGGCAATAAATAATCGAAAATATAGAAATATAAAAGAAAATACGTATTGAACCCTTAAATGAGGATGCGTCGAGAGTATAAATACTCCGTAACTCTGCCATCCCTAACATTCAGTTCATAATGAAAGATCCAAAGGATCTCTTTTCCGCTTGACACCAATGGTCTCAGAATCGACGGGTTTCACTTCCACAGATTCTTGAACATATGATTGAATCTTGATGAGTAGATCAAGAATCGTATTAGCGAAACAAGTATATTTCTCATTGAACGAGAAATAAATTTATAATCTACACCTCGATCTAGAAATGCTAGCAAACCATCAAAGAAATAATTAATATTCAACAAACCTATGGGTTTGGTATGAAAATTCCAATGTGCCCATGATGCTATATTGAATATTTCCTCCAGTGTGTGATAGCCGGCTGGAAGGACAATAAAAGCATCACTATTGTTCATCATGTACATCATGCAGTCATGAATAGATCATGTTCAAAGATCACCCAAATGAACCCATGATTGTATCGATCCAATACGATTGCTAGCTCCAACTTGATAAAAGGTAATACGCTTGACACTCTTATCCCCCATAATTGTGCGGCCATTGTAAGACTTTTTAAAAGCTTGGTATTGGTCCCTCCATACAGTATATTGATGTTTTGTTTCCCCAATTCCTTTATAAGTTGGTTTGCCATATCTATATATTGGATATCACCTATCAGTCTAGATCCACCAAGAACACATACCTCTTAATCAGGTGAGGTGAAGATTGATTTGCATGAGATGATTCTAAAATTCCCATCGCCATCTCCATCTCCATATCTCTCTTTACACTAAAGTTTCAATGTATGAATGAGAGATACGTGAATCCCTCTATTTAAAGATAAATTTTCAAACCAATAAGTGATTTTACTATTTACCTTTTGACAATATGAGAAAAGAGAACAGTAGAAAAATATCAGTGAAATGACATACACTTTCGGTGATTGAAATCTATATATAAATATATATATTTATTTATTTACATACATATATATATTTCGAAAAAAAAAAAAAAAAAACGATATTTACAATTACGCGAAATACATCGATCTACGCCAAAATTTTTCACAATTACGAGAAAATCATAATACTAAATTTTTCTACTAAATTTACAAATAGGATCTTTTAAAGTAAGATTTTCGAGACTGTACCGTTCTTGTTCATCTTTAAATTTGGCCCATAAGGCCATAAGCTCACCTTGTACGTGTCCACTAGGATGTGTCTCAAGAGCCTGTTGAATATCATCCAAAGGCTCCTTACTCAATCCATCCTTAATGAATGCTATTTTATCCTCTCGATTTTTGGACAAGTACCCCACAGATTTACATCGAGTGTCACAAGTCCACCGAGCACATTTATAACATCCTCCTAACCTTTTTGCTCTGCGTTTCTTCGAAAAACTACTTTTACCCATTCCAGGCATGTATTTAGAAGGAATCGAAACCTCACCAGATAACCGGACCTTCGCTTCAATCAACCATCGAATATCTTGTGGGATGCCCTTGTTCATTAGTATCCTTAATCTTTCAAGTCTACATAGATAAATTCTCTTTAGAATTTTGATCGGCAGTGAGGGATAGTATTTACGAAGATTCGAGAGCACATGATCCATTATGATATCTAGACCCTTGTTAGGGTGAATATTGTAAGTGCTCGGATGATTTATAAACGCGTATGAGGTAAGACTCCGCGTTTTAACAGTGGCGTAACAGGAAACGTATGAGATAAGATTCCACGTTTCAATAGTAATCGTAATAATGCCACCGAAAGAATGACGTGATATGTCGGTTGGCTATGCATGTGATGACGGTAATAAATCATGTTGAGCACTATATAGATTCCGGTTCGATTGATGTAAATAATTTATTGAAATCAAGAACCGGAAGAAATTTCAAATGATTGTTCTCGATAAATAATTACTAGCCAATGATTGGGAATAAATCCCAAATATATCCTGGAACATATATAAGGGATGAGATATATGGGCCCACTCACCCTTTTATGTTGACTACTATATAATATAATATGGATTCACTATGTAGTCACATGTGTATATTGAAATGATTTGCTCGTGATATGAGCACGAGTTCCAGATCTAATGATAAAACTAGTGAATGTATATCCCAATAATTTGAATAAGGCCGTAAATGATTGGATATGCGAGTGGGATATAATTGGCAAAATATTTAAAGTCCTCCAATCGATTTGCCAATATCGAGAACAAAACACAGACTGAATAAATTCCCCTATTAAAGCTAAATATTGAGAATATATACAAGGAAAATCATACAAATTATACTGAGTTTGGTTGCTAGCATGAGGGGGAGTATTAATAGTTGGAAATGATATATGAAATGCATCACGATATGAATTTGAAATACAAAGATGCATGAAAGACTGTAACGATCTCATATACCAACTATACATGTTTTGATAAATTAGCAAGCCCGAAGTATTGATATTATTTAAATAAAAGTTCCCCAAATATGTATATCAAAGCAAATGATAGAAGGTGATTTTGATAAAGGAGGCATACACTTTGAAGAGAATATAGACTCAAGTATATTGTGCAATTCTAAAAGAGGATTGATAATGAGATATCTCAATAAGTTATATCATTATGGGGAAAGAAATGAAATTTGAAAGTGTCGACACGATATGAAAATGTAGCGCTACATACGATCAACGATAATGAGGATATTGAGATATATCGAAGAATAATATTGAAATATACGGGCTTGATAAGAAAATTGAATATGGCACTATTAAATGGATAACATTGCTTGTAATAGCATAAAGCAATGACATTGTTCTACGATGTACTCTTTTCCTTATTTGAGGTTTTTATCCCAAAGGGTTTTTCCTAAACAAGATTTTTAATGAGGCAGCCTAATCACAACTAATAGAAAACCTCGAGAGAAGATTTGGATATATATATATATATATATATATCGATACAGTGAAAATTTAAGATCGAGATTGTCGATTGCAAATAAATACTAAATATGACATAGTGATAATACTTACCTGAAGGATCTTGATATGCTTGAAGTATACTTGTACAAAATACGCGTTGCACTCTTTTTCCCTTGACTAAGGTTTTATCCCATTGGGTTTTCCTAGCAAGGTTTTTAACGAGGCAACGTTCATGGCATATTCACTTGAATAATGAGAAATTGACTCAATGAATCTATTGGATCAGTTTATAATAAAGCCATTACTTGATTCAGATGATGGCTTATAAATCTTCCGTCAAAGGTGAATGTCCCAGCTCCCAAGATACGGAACTAAATTGGGTTGTTGTACTCTTTTTCCTTCGATCAAGTTTTTTCCCATTGGGTTTTCTTGACAAGGTTTTAATGAGGCAGCGTATGAGTACCCCTATAAAATGATCATTATCAGGTGGAGCAACTTACCATTTACTCTTCGCTCAGGTTTTGTCCTATGAGGTTTTCCTGAAGCAGTATATGATTACTCAAAGTCTCCTACAATCAATTTGGAAGCTTTTCCCATGCGTTTTTCTCCCAACAAGTATTAATAGACATTTGTATAAATAGTCATTCAAGGGGGAGTGTTGTAAATCATCCACCGAAAGTGAAAAGGAAAAGGCACCGCAATTATATTAAATGTAATGATTATGTTTTATTGTGTGAATGACTATTGTATATTAGATCAATATTTGTAATACGATGTGCCCCAATATTTTTCTATAAATAGGGGTCATTTGTAATGAATTCCATAACGAGAAATGAAGTGAAAAACTCTCTCGTTCACAACACTTTTGTTAATAAAATAATTTTTAACTTTTGACTTCTCTTTTTAATATACTCCCTTTGCCCCAATTATATAGTCTTGTTTACTTTTTTTTCATAAAGATTAACAAGCGCAGTTGAAAAAGTAAATTTTGCAAATAGTTTCCTAATATGTCCTTATTTAGTAATTATTGTTCAAAAGATAATTGTGATAATTAGAAAAATTAAATAAAGTCGTTTTGGCAAATTAAAAAAAAAAGTACTCTTTAATATAGAAACAATACTATAATTGAGACATTCGAAAAAGGGGGAAAGGAGGGGAGCCTATTTTTGGTTGGTGGGTTTATATACATATATATATATATATATATATATATATATATATCAATTTTCAAATAATTGTTTTATTATTTGGCAATGACAAATGATGAGTTAAGGGAGTTTGTTTCGTCCATTTAGCGATGATTGACATTTTGCTAATTTAGTCCATTTTGCTTACTCTAAATCTAAATATCTCTACAAATCTATTACTTCACTTTGAATTTTGAAACTTATGTGTTAACTTTTTTTAGTCTAGAACTATAATATGTTTGGTAAAACTCTTTTAAAAAACTCTTCACGTATACTATCTATTCAAAACCATTAATATTAATCTTGTGTCAAAAAACACTACTCATTATTATCCGAAAGTCTCATGGTTTTCTCTCAGTGTTTAAATTAAAAATTAACAAAAATACATATTTAATTTATTATTTTTTAGTAATATTTTCTATTGGTCCACCCCTGTAACAAAAATTTTCTCTGCAAAAGCCAATTTTCATGCCCCTAAAACTCTTAACCTCTGGCTCCATCACAGCTTGTAACTGGTTGTGGGTTGGGTAAATATGACCGCAACTTGGGGGTCAATGGTTTTATTTTATTATTATTTTATTATTTTTTTTAAATCCCATTTAAAGGTGAAGATCTAGGATCCCTTCAAGTTTGTATTAATTTTTTTTTCCAGATAGTCTTGATTCATGTTAAAATGGATAAACATGTAGCATACAAAAATAAATCATGATCTTAATTATATTAATCATATGAAGATAATACTCATAACTCTTAAGCCCAACCATATAACTATAAATCATAATCCTTCAATTCTAGATGAAAATTGTTAATTGGAATTTTTTCACATGCTAATATGTTAATTTCGATCTTATAGGGTGATAATACTCTATTATTTAATGCACCTCTTTATACACAATGAAGAAATGACACATCAATTATTACTAGAAAATATTAAATTTGAATTCCCATGATATTACTTTAATGTTTGACAAATCTTTACTTCAACAAACATAACCAAATCTTTGTTTTTCTAAGTTTGTCAAATAAATGTCAATTGACCAAATGAATTTTTTATTAAATAAACTAATTTAATGAGATAACTAAATTTAACGAGAATGAATGGAAGTTTAGTTTTCAGATAACAACACCTATTTTCTTTTATTTTCCCACAACGATTTAGAAGATTTTTTGCAAAAGTAAATTTTGCAAATGGTTTCCTAATCCACACTCATTTAATAAGTATTATTCAAACATAATTGTGATAATTAGGAATGATAAATAAGATCATTTTGGTAAATAACTAAAAAAAGTATTACTTAATATAGAAATATGACTATATAATTGAGACATTTGAAAAGAAAATAAACCTATATATTACCTCCGTCCCACAAAAATAGACATGTATTCCATTTTTGTTCATCCCAAATTATAGGTCACTTTCTATTTTATTTGCATTTAATTTCTTTCATTTTCCAATTATACCCTTATTTAATATATATTATTATTAATTAGCATTATTTAATGCAAGGGTATATTTGAAAAAATACAATTAAAATTTACTTTTCCGATAATATTAATTGCAATTCCTTAAACTATGTGAAAATCAAATTAACCAAGTCTATCTTTGTGGGACGGAGGTAGTATTTGGGACGAATGGAAGTATATGCTACCCCCAATAGATTTAAATTGAAACTTTGAATCACGTGAGATTGCCTAACTTGTGACCGGTTGTGGGTTGGGTAAATATGACCGCAACTTGGGGCCTTGGGGGTCAAGAATTTTCGTTTTTGTTGATCCCATTAAAGGTAAAGATGTATATAATTAATTAGGACGCATAAAGTACTTGGGATATTATATTGCTGAAGTGGGTGTAGATCTTTTATTACGATGAGGCCTGCCAACAAATGTGCACGCTTCGTCCTCGGACCTCAATAAAATTTTAAGTTCCGAACTACCATATATGGAGGCACGTAACCAGAGGTGGCATGCAAGGAGTGGTGGTGAGGAGGGGTCATGTTGTGCAATGATGAGACGATTCACCAAAACGAGTGTTGGGTTAGCTTTGGTGCCATGTTTCGATCAGAGGATGGTACTGTGGAAGAGGCCTTTTCGTTGAGTTGGTGTGGCATCTTTTCGATCGTAGTAACGGAGCTTTTAGCAATCAAGGAAAGCCTTTTATTTGCTCGTGGTCGACGACTTTGAGTCAAGCGAGTGGAGCCTGACGCGTTGAGCGCCATGCAGAGCTTAGCACCCCTCGAGCCTTTCTCATCTACCAGTCATGTAATAGAGGAGATTCGTAGTTTAGTCTTTAGTTTTCAATGTGGCTCTTGTTGTTGTGGTCCATGATTACCAAATATAATAGCCCACACGTTGCCTGGTAGAGCTTTTCTGTTGACTAATGATTGCTTTCGGACTAATTGTATCCCACAATATATTGTCCTTATATTGAGTAGGAGCGATATGAGCCTTAAAATCAATTTTCTTTTTTTAAAAAAAAATAATAACTATAGATGTTGCTAAAAAATTTTCCATTTTTTGTGGCAATCGAAAATTAAGCCAAGAACGTAAGCAAAATTATAAACTTTAAATGAGTCCGAGAAAACTACTTATATTTAATCATAAACCTTCGAAAGTTCAACATAGTTGGAAAAATAATTGTACAAATTGAAAGAACTAATAAATCCTTATTTTTTTATAAAATAAAAAATAAGCGTTGAAAATTGGAGATCATGCTTGTTAGGCCACCACAACCATGTCACTTTGCTTTTGTCACATAACACAATCATAAACATCGAGAGACACAAGAAATTCTACAAATTCATCGGAGTAAGAACTCTCGTGAATATAATATTGCTAACTAAATTCCGAGGAAGAGTTTCTACTTGGAGAGCATGCACTTGCATCGGGAGAAAAGAATGAAACTTGAGAAAATATCGAGAACGAGTTTTTGGCGTTAAAATTGTGTAAGGGGTATGATTTACCATTATCTTAATCGTACGAAGATGAGTTATACTCTTAAGCCGAACCATATAAAGATAAATCATAATCTTTCATCAAATAATTCTACATGAAAATTATTAATTGGAATTTTTAAATAATATGTTAACATGCCAATTCTTCATTGAGTGATGAAGAAGAGGTGTTTATGTGATCTATCGTTTAATACACCTCTTCATACACAATGAAGAAACTAAATAACAAATCATTTGTCATGTAGAAACATCAAATTTGAACATGCCCTTGCAAATCTTTACTTTAACAATTATATAATCAACTTGGATAATTATCTTCAAATCTATGCTTTTTATTTATTTATTTATATTTTTTTAATGAATCTTCAAACCGAGTCGATCGGATCGTATACTATTCTTCCATCCATGAATTAATTAATACCAGAACTTTCACCCTGTGTATTTGCACGGAAAGATATATGTTCAAGATACAATTTTAAAGCTATATAAAAGAAAAAATGCAAAAATTTTCTCAAATTTACGACAGAGTTTTCCTTATATTTCCTCCTTATATCACTGGTGTGTTGCACGAGAAGATATATCCAATATAAAATTACTTTGATAATTTTTTTAGTTGCAATATACCTACAATTCCGTTGCAACGATTCGTTGTAATAGACTCGTACAGGTAACTCTACTGTGATTAAGTTCTGTCGTCACAATAGGATTTTCTATTTATTGCAACAATATTTTTCGTTGCAGTGGTTGATGATATTATGACAACAAATGTTGTTGCAATAGACTGGAAATCCTATGGCGACAACGTCTTCTACAACTATATCAGTCATCACAATATCTTTGTCAAGCGCAATGATTTTTGTTATCGTAATAGAGGTTTTATCTATTGAAAATAATATTCACGCCCTACCACAATAATTGCTATTATTAATATTTATTATAATTTATTGATTAATTTAATACTTCTATTTTCACATACTAACAATAATAATGAAGACATAAATAGAATTCATTAAAAAAAATACATAAATAGAATTGAATATTAAATTTATTTATATATTACAGAGATCGATAGAGATTTAGTTGAGAGATTTTAGGATTGGCTCAGATTTAGGTAAGAGATTTTAGGAAATAAGAAATGGTGAAAAATGGGAATAAAAAATGAATTATTGAAGTCTGAAAAATATAAATTTGAGCGGAAAATTAAAATGACATTGGTTTATCTATATATAGATATTGGCCCCAGAAATTAAAGTTGACATATTGAGTAAAGGAACACATGCACATGGTTCAAAGCTAGATTTTTTTTTAATATATATATATATATACACACACACTTAGGACTTGGGTATAATGATCGACATGACCACAGTCCACATATAAAGTCCTTGGTGCCACATTTTCAGCCTGGATTTTTTTTTTAATTTTATTTTTAACTCAAGTTTCGACAAAAGGTTTTTGGCTTCGAGCACAGTGGCAAGTTAAAAAGGCAAGACGCAGAAATCGAGAGAAGCACAATAATAAGTCATCGAAAAGAAGAGGCAGATATGTGAATATATTCAGGGATGTGTTTAAAAGTGAACTTGAACGTGGCTGCATTTCTTACACTATATATATAGGCCAATTTATCTGAGAAATTTTGTTTGCAGATTTAGCGGTTTCAGATGTAATGATGCTGAAAGATTAATTTTGGGACAAATCTCACAAGTTTTAGGTTCACAGCCTTTCGTGCTATTCAGCTGCAAGGTAATTTCAAAATCTATTGTAACAGTAAATATTTTCATCTAGAAGTAAAATGTGTACTCACAGTGTGATTTTAAGAGTTAAAACCTTATCTCGGCCCTCGATCAATGCTTCCAGTTGCACCTTCTGTCACCACCACCCACAAAAAGAAATGATATTAGCCATAGCATCATTAAGATTCGAACCTACCACCTCAACAGCACAAAGAGCTTACCAACTGATTAAGAATCTTCTTGCAGAAAACTAAAGAAAAATATATATCGTATGTCATCTTTTCCTGGACCGAGACAGACCAGTAGTTCCGTCCTTGCGTCTAGTGTAGAATATTCTACGCTCTAGGGTTTCCACTCGACGTCAGTAATCTTCAGAATTGAGTATCACGGTTTGTACGTACATCTCTCTGTGTTTTAAAAGCGCCTGTTTTATGATGTACCTGTTGCCTAATTGCTTGCTTTGGAGTAGCTACCTGCAATTAGATTGATTTGATTTTAGCGCCTGTTTATGATGTACTTGTTGGCTGCTTGCCCTGGAGTAGATACAATTAGATTTAATTGATTTTATGTTTCTACTAGTGTTATAATTTGTTTACCAATAGTAGTGTTCATTTGAATTGCTGTTGTCATCTCAGTACAAAATTTAAATTTAGTTGAGGCAAAAGAGGCCTCACTTCTTCACTCGCAATACCATGATATTTGCGTGGTAACATACTATAATTCCTGCAACTCTTTCAGTCTCATTGCTAGTTATAAAGAGAGAAGAAATAGTAATAACTTTGTTTTATTATACAAAAGGGAAGAAATGCATATATTCACAATGTGATCATCACAAATAACGACCAGACTCTTGATTTTGAGAGTTAAAACCTTAAGCCTTATGGATGCCTTATTGGATGCTCATCTATCTTCTATCGTTGGATTGTTCAGAGTCATCGTAGCCATTCCTTTTGGAATATATTTGGGGTCTCATCGATACTTTAGGGTTAATCAGGTTTCTTCTTTAGTTGGCTGCCTCCGATCTGATTTAATTTTCTCTCGGCTAATACACTTCTTAAAATTCAATCTACGAGAGAATTTTGCCTGATTCGTATTAGTTGCAGTGCTTTCGAGATAATACCCTTGTATTCTGTAATTGCAACCCAGATATTAGCTGTTAGTGAGGAACTAGGGTTAAGTTCTTTGCGATGCTGAGATTGAAGCCACTTGTAACAGGAACTTTGGTGATTTTGTTGTGATTAATGGAAGCCGGGAGGCATATCTACGTTTGCAAAGCCTGAAAGGGAGACATAGCCATAGCTTTGTGTTGTGGTGAACTACCTACCTAAGGGCAACCAAATCTGGTATTATTTCTTCTCTTTTACTTACAGTTCATTATATCTAGCTTAACTTGAGCTTTAGAAGTTTAAAGACTGATAGTTTTTCAAACACAAGTATTATTCAATCTATTTTTGAAAAACTTGAACTCAACAAGTGGTATTAGAGCATTTTGTTAGGTCTTCCACTCCTGTGTTTGTAAAATGTTCTATGTTTGCTTTAGGATGGCAACGAGTCGGGTCGACAGTTTCCGTGGCCGACTCATGGGTTAAATTCCGACCTATTTCTGCCTCGACCGCTAAAATTGGGTTCAATTCGGTCGGGTCATGGACGGCTTGGGTCAAGAAGTTGACCAGAATTATTCTATTTATTTATTTTTTAATAATTGAAAGAATGAACTGTTAAGTATTGAAATATTGGATTTGATTAGACTTATTTTGGAATAATGGATAAATAGAATTTGGTTGGCAGTCTGATAACTTTGCAAATATTATATATATATATATATATATATATATATATATATCTGTGTGTGTGTGTGTCGGGGGACTCGGATCTGGTCACCGCTGACTGGAACCCACCTCGCTGACCTACAGGTCGGCAAAATTCCACTAGCGAGTAGCAGGTTGGGTTATTTTTCCATCCCTAATTTGCTTCACCTTTGTGTTTGTTTCTTAGGTAGATTAACATCTGCATTCTCTCTGTGTGGTGGCTTCTTTGTTTTTCGTAGTAATCTTTGTGACCTTATCTTTCTATTTCCTTATCTCTATTCGTGTATCTTTGTGTCTTATCATTGACTACAGTTACACACACCTCACGGTTGATGCATGTGAGTGCATTTGCATCCTTAAACCTATGTTTTAAGATCCATATTTTGATACCCTTGACCCTCGGCCTTGAGTTTGGTGGAAACATATGGGTCACAATGTTGGTTGCATTAGGTGCATAGAGTTTAATTGTGTGTGATTGTATTGTTGATAGATTCATAGAGGTCATTATTTGTAGTCCCAAGTGCTGTGTCTTCTGTTGGGTTTCATCTTGATTGCATTGATGGGAAGGGTGATTTTTACACTAGCACCAAGATGAAGAGTCTTTTGATTCAACGAATGGCTGCAAATGTCATAGACAAGACCTTTCCAGTTGGGTCCTAGGCTGATCAAATTAAGGAGATGGATGAGTTAGCATACTCATCTATCATCCTACACCTATCAGATTCTGTAATTAGACAGGTTGGGACCCAAAAGGACACTGAATATTTGTGGAAAAAGCTTGAAGAACTTTATCTTGAAAGTCCTTGCCCAGCAAACTATATTTGTACAAATTGAAAGAACTAATAAATCCTTGTTTGTTTATAAAACAAAAAATAAACATTGAAACTTTGGAGATCATGCTTGCCAGGCCACCACACAACCATGTCACTTTGACACTTTGCATTTTTAACATAACATAATCATAAACATCGAGAGATCACACAAGAAATTCTACAAATTCATAGGAGTAAGAACTCTCGTGAATATTGCTACTAAATTCCAAGGAAGAGTTTCCACCAGCTACTGAGAGACCACTGTCATAGGGAGAAAATAATGAGACTAGAGAAAATTATATTGGAGATCATAAACAATGGACAACGAGTTTTCAGTGTGTTAAAATTGTACGTGAAAGGGGAATGCTTTATCTATAAAGCTAGTCTGGGTTTTGAAAATTATTCTAGTGTGTATTTTTGCCAAAAAATAAATTAAATCATGATCTTAATCATATTAAGCATATGAAGATAAGTCATATTCTTAACTCTTAAGCCTAACCGTATAACCATAAATCATAATCCTTCAAATAATTCTAGGTGAAAATTGTTAATTGAAATTTTTAGACGGACTAATATTTTAATTTTTTATTAGGTGATAAAGAGATGCATCTATGCTCTGTCATTTAATACGCTTTTTTATACGCAATGAAGAAATGACACATCAACTGTCACTTGAAAATGTTAAATTTGAATATCCCAGCTCCATAATATTACTTTAATCCTTGACAATTCTCTGCTTTAATGAACATAACCACAATGGATAATTATCTTAAAACCTAGTTGATGAAATCGTATAATATTTTTGCATCCCTGAATTCGATATTTTGCGATTTTTGCTCCAAAACTCAGGAAAGTTGACATATTGAATCCTAAACACACATGCTTCATATTTAATAGAATTTAGTTTTTCAAAATTTTTTAATGCCATTTTTTAATATGCACACTCATGTCATGCCCCACGGTTTGTACACCTCTCTATGAGTTTTACAAGTGTCTGTTTTATGATGTACACGGTTTTTTTTTTTTTAAACTTAATTTGCCTACTTAATGCTTTGGAGTAGCTACAATTAGATTGATTTGTAAACAGATTTGAGCCAAAACTGAATATTTTCACTGATCATTGAGTTACATTATATACAATACAATGGTGAGCTTTGTAAGGAAATTACATCAACCTTGATTACAGAATGTACTTGCAAGAGAAATAAAGAAACAAAATATACAATGACTAGGGAAATTCCCAAAAATAAGCTAGCTAATTTCCTTGATTTGCGCTTGATTGATGAGATATCATCGGCATGGTTCGAATTTCGATTTTCATTAGTCAAGTGTGTCAAGTTGTCTTCAATAGTTTGTAGGGTGATAGGAAATAGTTTATAAAGGTTTTTAATAGATTTTAATGTAAAAGAGGAAAGTGAATGAGTGGAGTTGAGTTGAGTGGTGGAGATTTGTGAATGTGATATGTGGATGTGATTGATTCGGGGTAAAGAAAGAATGGATAAAAAATGGTAAAATGTTTAAAAATGGGTTTCCTAACGCCCTTTTCATTTTACAAATGCTTTTGCTAGTGTTATAATTTGTTTGTCAATGGGATCGTTCATTTGAATTGCTGCTGTCATCTCTACACTTCTTCACTCACAAAAATCATAACAAAAATCATAATTATATAGATTATTACCTCATTTTTATTTCCTTAGTTAAAATTTCAGGTAAGACCCCCACAATTCCAAATGGGAAAGAATAAGAAGAAAACGAACACTCAAGCCGGGAAGAAGCAAAAGAAAAAGAATGGAAACCAGGATGATTTGCATCGACAACAACGAGAATACTGGAATGATTATTATGGGAAACAATATCGAGAAGAAGATTTTTATAAAGATGAATGGTATGCGCCCTACTTTTTACACATGATAAGTTCCTTATCTTTGATAAGTTCCTTGGTCCCAGGATGTGGGATGTCTAGTCTTTCTATGAAATTGCATTCACTGGAGGATTGCAAATTCGAGGTTTTCAACATTGATATCTCAAAAAAGGCTATTGAGGAAATGAAGAAGTTGGACAAGGACAATAACTGGAATATGAGTTGGGAAGAAATGAGCATGGACAAAATGGATAAGGTTTGTTTAATACGAAATTACATCAGGTTTGTTGTCGCTTGGCCAAGCTTATGTAGCACAATATTCTGAGAAATAATTTTGAGAACTTGGATCATATTTTCAAAGCATCCAATAAATTTCATCATTTATGTATGTGACTTTTCATGGAGCTGGTATTAAGTTTATACTTGGGCACTATTCACCTGTTAGTTGGTCCACTTTCTACCATTTGTGATTTTACAGTTTGAAGATGGGTACTTTGATGTAATAATAGACAAGGCAGCTTCGGATTTTATATTACCACCGAATCACCCTCAAACGTCATCGAAATTTCAGCAGCAAAGATTGAAATTTCTATCCAATTACTTGCCAGAGGTACCTAAATAATTTTCATTCCTATTTTACTTTCAGTACTTGTTAACGAGTAATACACGATTGGCTTCAAAACTTAATGTGTGGACTACATGCGTTATCAGGTTCGAAGGCTTTTAAAAGTTGGCCGCACATTCATTTATTTTCTAGCACTTGAAGTTTGGGGGGAACATGAAAAAACATGTTTAGGTATAATGAATATTATAAACCATTTATTTATGGCACACTGCAATTAATGTTTAGGAATAATGAATATTACCTAGCATAATATTTTTCCTCTTTATATGACATTATAGATTCAATGTTGGTTGATTTTCTTCATGGATGGGATGTCATCATCCACGGACCCGGCGACGGCAAACAACCAATTCAAAATGGTAAACTAAACATGGTAATGATCTTTTCCACGAAATCGACTTCCCAAGGAGATCCTTCTATGCTAAAATATGGGACATCCACATGGATTGTAATGTCGGTAAGGAAAGTTGTATGGGCATATTCTTTCCTTTTCCCAATGTCATCTGATTTTTTTACGGGCACATTCTACGGTATATATATATATGTATATATTTAAAAAGAAATTTTATTATCGTTTTGAAAGCTTGATTTGATATGTTTCAGATGCTTAAATTGTTTCAAGTTGTTGAATTGGAAAACGAAAAGCGTGGATATCTTTCTATATATTCAGAAGAAGATCCTAAAAGAAAATGGAATCACAATAGCAAATGGATTTCTATAGGCCCTGAAAATATTTCTTCTCATCGAAGGCTTCACTTCAACTTGGGTGAATATGAGGGTCTCGGCAATGATATCAAGTATAATGCACTACTATTCGACATTCATAAAGATGATGAATCCCAGTCTCATAATTATTCAGTTCTTTGTGTTCCAGATGTGAGTTATGTTTTACAAGTACTTATTCAATTTGCCAAAAGGGACTTAAAAGCTTCGTAGAGGTTTTATGCATTAAGTATATCTTCCTTTCATTTGTAATATTCTATATATTTATGAAGCTTCACTTCAATTTGTTTATCATATCCTCATTTTAAAGTTTCAATGACATTCCTTTTGTAACAGAAAATACTTCGCGAATGGCATGCATTATTGAGAGAAGACCAACTACGTTTTGTCCTAAAATTAAATACCACTCGTTGACTTATGGTACTTTTTCTAAAGAAATTGAAGCATTGTCGTTTTTTTTTCCTTTATTTCTTTTTTTTTTCCCTTTCCACCTTTTAATTTTTTTGTCTTTTGAACTCAGATCTTTTCAGGGAAATGGTCCAATGATGAGATTAATTGGGAGGTGCTACTTTAGTTATTATTATTTTTGTTGACACGGGATTCATGGAACTCTTTGTCAATAGACTGAATGATTTATTATGTATGTATGTATTTATTTTAGAGGGCTATCAGGAAATATTTCTCTTCCTTAAGCAAGTTGGCACCAAAGAAGAGGGAAGATGAAGTTGTAATTCGGTACGTATCAATCAATGATTTGGACCTTGTTTTGTGCATATAAAATGTTTTTGTTACCTAAATATGACAAACTTCTTAGGGTGTGTTCGATTCAACCATTTTTTTAAGGAAAATTCTATTTCCAACTTTTTTTTTTCACCATTGGCTGTTTGATTGCACTTTTTTTCTTGGTTTTCCAGTTTTTTTTTTTGGATTTCCATTCTTTTCCTTATTTTGAAGGAAAACGTTTTCCCTAGGAGGACATGGTTTTTATTTTCTAGAAAAAGTTTGGCTCTTTTTTTCTTTTTTTTTTAATGGACAATTTACTTTAACCATAAAGATGGGGAAAATGATCAAATTTCATGGAAAAAAACACAAAAATAAGGAAAATAATATCATTTCAAACTTTCAAATTAATCCAATCAAATGCCTACAACTATTATTTTCTCTAGAAAACCTTTTCCCGAAATTCATTTACCCGAAAGACGTTTTCCTTCCAGCCATTTTTCGGGTTTGCAATAAAATACACCCTTAGTTTATTTTGGTTAATGTTCTAGCCATTTTGTGTAAAAATACTAGCAATCTTTTGCAACAAGCTTACTAATTAATCTTGTGTAAAAATACTAGCAATCTTTTGCAACAAGCTTACTAATTAATCCTTTGCAAACTTGAAAATTATGAGTTGTCTAATTTACGGATTACTTAGATGTATCTGGATGGTGGTCAATTAAAAACCCAGTTTGTTCACAATTAATTGAAGCGATATATATCTGAGTTCTGTTTCGATTGGAGCCTAGATATATCTAGCATAGGGTAAAAAAGAGAAACGCAAACAAGCTGTCAACACATGAATTTTAACGTGGAAAACCCCTCAGGGTAAAAAACCACGTGCCTTGCACCCTGCAGACAAACAGATCCACTAGTTGCCAAGAGTTTAAACCAGTTACAAAGAATTAAATGATTGAATTACACATAAAACAATAAAACAACTAAGATACTAGCGAAACCACTCCCTGATTTCTTTCTTGAGTTGCATCTTTGTGAAGCTAACGCCCGTTGCTCTTCATTAATTCCTTGAAACTCCGCAATCCAGCCTGGACTTGCGCCGGTCCTCCAACAGATCAAGACTCCCGTGATGATCTAACTGCGTTGAGGCTCATGTGTAGTGGATTCTGACTTTTCCCGAAGCTTTGATGGGTTACACGATGGGTAGGCTTGTAGACGTGGAGGCACTTATATTCTTACCTTGAACACGACCACTCTTAAGCTATAAGTGCAAGATGAAACATGAGCAAACAATGTGTCATGCATGCATGTAGGTAAATACACGTCCCTGTCTTTTCCTCTCAACATGCATGACCCTTTTCGTCCCCCTCTCTCTTTTTATGTAGTAACGTGTAGCACTATAGACTTGCCACCCAAGTCATTGTGTCACATTCAAAGTCCTACATAAGAGATATAGATAGATTTGAATTTTTTAGGATAAGATCCAAATAAATGATAGGATAAATCAAGATAAATATAAAGAACAGATAGGGCAAAAGATAAGTCTTTATATCCTTACCAACCTTATCCTCATTTGAATTGTATTATGATAGGCGTCTAGGACTTGAAGAGTGGATCCATTATTTATTTAAATCTCCTATTGGATAACATTATCTCAACCATGTATTTTATTATAATAATATAGTCACAATAACTCTACTCCATTTAATTGTCGCAGTAAGGAACTCAACTAATCAAATTAAGTGTGGAAAAATAGAAATGACAATTAAAATAACTAGCTTTTAATTAAATTAAATCATTTCCATTTAATTAAAAAGCCAACAATCTCCCCCATTGGCTTTTCTATTTTTCCAAAACCTTGTTTTCTAAAAATTTTGCAAAGTTAACACGACAAGGATATAAAGAACTCCCCCTAGACAAGTTCTCCCCCTCAAATAAATCACATGAAGTAACTAGTAGCATATAAGCACATAAGCATAAAAAACTAGCTTACTTCCCATAAATATCAAACGAGAGAGTAAACGTTAAAAATTTTAAAATTTTTAGGAATCTCCCCCTTTTTGGAAAAAGGAAAGTCAAATCGTCATCAGAGCATCATCTGTAACCTGTTAATCAAGATCGTAGCAAAGAAAAGGGAGTGCAATATGTAGTTACGGATCCGAAATGAAAGTACTAAAAGCGGTAAAAACAGGAAAGAGGATCAAGTCCAGATGTATCTGGAGTGTATCACTTCTTCTTCTTCTGTGGAGGCTATGGAATTAGATTGGATGTATCCTTCCAGTTGAAACGGGTACCAGATGTACCTGTATCAGCATGAATATCTAGTCCCCTGTCTGCTACTAACAGCTCAAGGAGCTATATCTACCTCACACTCTGAGTCTTCAACTCAGGTATATCTGCCTCCATTTTGACTCCTTGATTCCGTATGTAGTTTTTCCTTGTAGTCCAAGTTTCAAAGAACCTCATATAGCGTGAAATTTCTTTCTTGCAAAAATTAGTCATCAGTTAGGGAATGCAAATATAGACAAAGAATTAAAGAACAATTGAAATACCACTATTGTTGGGCCCACAACTAACTGATTTGATTTGCAAAAATTCGCCACTTAAACCCACTGATACCGCCACATTTCAGATTAAATAAAAAGATGAAAATTCACGAAAGTTGGGCTGGATGTATCTAGTGGACCTCACTGAATGAGCGGACTTAGACATATCTGAATGCCTTCAGCTTTCATTGAGTTAGATGCATCTGGGCAGCGTACAGTCCACAACGGCATGGATTAAGTGAGTTACAGTGAGTGTGTGATTCGAACAACCATTAGTCGATCACGTACTATCAAATACCTTATGGTTGCCCTGACTTATTGGCGTTCACTGTAGTGCACAAGAAGACCGATCTTAATCTATGAGAGTGCAATTTTCAATATCCGGCTTGCTGACTTTTTCTATACTTGGCATTGTCTTTTGGAATGTGGAAACGACTACGCTCAATCCCCAAAAGCTATCTTTTCACTTCTCCCCCTTTCTTTTTCAAATTTTGCTCATATTCACACTTTTTCACATTTTTCTTCATTGTTATTTTTCTTTTGGAAAGGGGTATGAGCTTGACTTGGATTGGTAGCCTTCTTTTCCACTAACCCTGCCCTTGGACAATCAATTGCGTGCAATGCTAATAGTAAGATATAGATCATAGGTCTACACTCAGAATATACAACCTCAATCAGAAGCGAGAACCTTATAGCATTGACAGTAATGACTTATGCATTAGGATTGTCCGACTAAGTGTTTTAGATTGATTAGAGGAGCATGTTGACCGTCGACTGCCAGATGTATCCTCCTCGTTGATAGCATGAGCACTTAGATGTATCCTGCACAGATATGACATACAGTGAGATTGGCTCATAGACATAGAATATGATATATCTAACCTACGTGTATGCAGAAAATGCGAAAAATAAATACAATAAAGAAAAATGCATAGCAGTGCAATTTTTATTTTTATTTTTATTTTTTTGGATGATATGCATGATCCTATCCCGGTGGAAGTGAAACTCCAATTTGTTTTCTAAGGTTTTCAAATTTGGTAGTATCAAGGGCCTTAGTAAACAAATCTACAAGCTGTAGATCAGTCTGTATGTGCTCCAGAGTGATAGTTCTTTGTTCCACCAATTCTCGGATGAAGTGGTGTCTAATGTCAATGTGGTTCGTTCTGGAGTGTTGGACTGGGTTCTTTGAGATGTTGATAGCACTGGTGTTGCAGCTTGATCACTGGTCATCTCATAATCCTCCAACATTTGTTTTATCCAGAGAAGTTGAGTGCAGCAACTGGCAGCTGCGATGTATTCTGCTTCGGCTGTAGATAGGGATATGGAATTCTGTTTCTTACTCAGCCATGTTGCCAGATTATTTCCAACAAAGAAACAACCACCAGATGTACTCTTCTGGTCATCAACATTCCTACCCCAATCGGCATCTGAATATCCTGCAAGATGGGCAGTGGTATCTCTTGTAAACCAAATACCATAGCCGGATGTACCATATAAATAGTTGATTATCCTTTTAACTGCAACAAGATGAGACTCTTTCGGCTTAGCTTGATATCTCGCACACACTCCAACACTAAAGGATATATCTGGTCTGCTTGCTGTGAGATACAGTAGACTTCCAATCATGCTCCTATAGAGGGATGCATCTACGTCTTTACCTGTATCATCTTTTGAAAGTTTCAGTGTTGTAGGCATTGGAGTTCTCATTGACTTAGCATCTTCAAGGCCAAATTTCTTAACCAGATTCTTTGCATACTTCGTTTGAGATATGAAGATTCCAGATGTGTCTTGTTTACCCAAATATGATATCATCAACATAGATTTGGGCTGTTGTTAATTCATTCAAGCTCGTAGAGCTTGCTTCAAACCGTACACGGCCTTTTTAAGTCGGTACACATGATCTGGATAGAATGGATCAATGAATCCTTGTGGTTGTTCCACATAAGCTTCTTCATTCAATAAACCATTTAAGAAGGCTCTTTTTACATCCATCTGGTACAACTTGAAGTTGATGCAGCAAGATAATGCCAACAGCAACCTGATCGATTCCAGTCGGGCTATTGGAGAAAATGTCTCCTCAAATTCAATGCCTTCGACTTGGGTGTAGCGTTGAGCAACTAGTCTTGCTTTGTTTCTCGCAATATTGCCTTGTTCGTCAGACTTGTTTCTAAAGATCCATTTTGTTCCAATCACATTTGCATTGTTCGGCCGGGGAACCAATTCCCAAACATCATTTCTCTCGAATAGGTAGAGTTCTTCGTGCATTGCTTGTACTCAATTTTCATCTTTCAATGCTTCTTTGACATTCTTTGGCTCAATTTGAGACAAGTAGCACATGTTTCCCAAGTAGCACAAGTTACCTATTTCAATAGCGAACTGTCTTCGGGTAAACATCCTTTTAAAGGGATCGGAGAGGATATTATCTATTGGATGAGCCTTTCGAACCCTGGATGAGGGTCTTCTTATTGGGATCTGCTGCTGTTCAGTATCTGTCGACCGAGATGTATCTGTTTCTTCCTGTTCAGTGTCAAATCCATTTGACTGGGGTATATCTGCGTCGAACTGGGTTTCTGTAGAATGTTGTTCTTGTTCAAATCTATCCTGATTAGCTTGTTGTTGTGTCAGTTTTGGTGAAATCTCCCACGGGACAGATTCATCTTCCAGATCATGGTACTTCATGTGACCCACTCGATTGTGCCAAAGCTTATTAGTATTGACAGTTACTGAGTTGCACGTGGCTGGATGGTCAAGTGTATAGCATCTATCTCTCGATCAGATTCCCTTAAAGATGACACTTTCCATTGGATTGGAATTCCTGTCACATTGTAACACCTTGCAATAATCTTTAGCAAACATCACAATTAAATTGTCATCACACAATTGACCTACACTAATCAAGTTAGCTTTAAAACCAGTAACATAAAGAACGTTGGTTAGAGTAGGCAAACCATCTATGTTGATAATATCCGATCCTGCAATTTTTCCTTTTTGGCCATCGCAATCAGTAACTGCACCTGTTTCACCTTCTTGAAAATTTGACAACAAGTCTAAATCACCTGTCATATGTCTCGAGCATCCACAATCAAAATACCAAGTATCTCGAACTAAAGCACTAAAAGATAATTGAATGACAAAAGCATTTGTCCCAGTGCTCCTTACCAATGTTTGCTTTAGTATGCCATGATTGAGGATGGGTTTTCTTTTGTGAGCATTGACTTAGTTCAGACAGTTAAAGTAAGTAAATACATCATGACCTAGTTTAGAACAAAAATTGCAGAATACCTGACAGCTAGATGTACCTCACCTGAGTTGTGCTGGATAGGCAGATACATCTGGCCTAAGCTGTGTTTGTGGAGGCTTTATCTGCTGATGCTTCTGGACTACTGCCTCTGCTCTCGGGATGTTTGCAAATTCTGTTTTGTTGACAGTATCATACTGCACACGACTTGTTGATGCAGATGCATCTAGATTGGGCCTTCATATCGGAGGCCACTTTTCATACCAGCAGGCCTTCCGAAACTCAAAATTTCATCAAGTTTGGCTGTACCAAGCACGAGTTACTTGATTTTCTCTTGAGCTTTTGTAAACTCAACATTCAATCTGACTACTTCATCATCCATTTCCTTTTGGGGAATGAAAACAATTTTTTTATCTTCATTCCTTACTTCGACCACAGTTTGTAGTAGATCTAATTCTTCGGTCTTTAGAAGTTGTCTTTTTAGATCTTCAGTACTCTGGACAGATGCATCTCCATTTGGTTCTAATTTTCTAACTTGCTTTCATCTGAATCTTCCTCAGATACATCTGACTCTATATCAAATGTGATTCTCTTTCTTTCCTTTGAAAGAATTTGAATTGCCCCTACCATTGGAATTGTCTTTCTTCCTCCATGGTTGGTTTTGGTTTTGACCTTGAGATTTGGAGTATTTGTCCTTTTGTGCGTTCTTTAAGATCTTCTTGAATTGTTTGGCAAGAAGAGCAGCGTTCTCATCTTCATCAGAATCTCTGGATGCATCTGGCTCTGCGCTGTTGGCCTTGAATGCAATTCCAGGCTTCTTATCTTTCTTGCGACGATTCAAATGCATCTCCAAGGTCATCAATGAACTAACCAGTTCATCAACTCTCATGGTGGTGAGATCTTTGCTTTCTTAATGGCCGATATCTTTAAGGAAGTATTCCTAACAAAATACTATTCTCACAACACCAAGATCAAGTAGAAGCAATCTATAGAATCAAATTTAGGAAGAGAGACTAGAAATAAACAAAGAGGAATTAAAGCAAGTTTTCATAAAGTCATATAGGCAAGTCACAATAGTATACTTAAACTACAACTTTCAATTCAACACACATCATCAATCTAATAAAGCTCAATGAGATCTTAAATGCATGCAAAACTAGACAAAGTGTAAAACATATGCAATTTTTTTGTTGAAACACACAAAAGTAAATGCAAACTAAAACAAAGAGAATCTCATCTTGTGAGAGAAGTACGATCAATGGGGTAAACAAACTCAATTGGTACACACTTATTTTCATATACTTTCAAATCAACCTTTTTAATCCATACCTGTTTCCCCTTCAAGTTGGTTGTGGTGGGAGAGTTATTCATGTTGGAAAACTTGTTTAACACATTTTGACACAATTTGAGGCAATCTGGTTTTCTGTGTCCTCTAACTCCACAACAAAAACAAGTTGACATATTCTTAAACCGACTACAATTCCCATTTTGACAATTATCCTTTACTTTGTATGAACTCGCATTATTACTAGTCGTAAAGGACCTAAAAGTAGGTGTAAATCTATGGAAATTTTGACTACCATGATATGATTTAGTCATGCTCAATGAATGTGAAATTCTGAATTTCTCATCACCAAATTTATTATAATGAAATCATGCATGAGAAGAAGAGTACTTACTTGGAGCTCTAGTTCTCCTACAAGTTTGAGTAAAGTTCTTACTTGGACCTCTTGGTTTCTGAGAATTGATAGATGGTCCTTGCTTTTGATTCTAAACCCTAGTCTGTGCAGATGTATCTGCTCTGGATTTTGTTATGCCAGATACATCTGGAGTAGGCACTCGCAAACGAGTCATGGAAATAGTTCTGTCAGCCATTGCCTGAGTATAATGCATGACTCCAATATTATCTGCAACAGCATGAGTCAACTTGATTTATCTTTTGTTTGAATTCGTTTGGGTCCAAATAGATCTGAGTAATTAACAGATCCTTTTTCAATTGGATCTGAACCGGGCACGATGTGTCTTATACTGTAGGGAGCTGATGTACTAAGTTCACTACTAGAGGCAACAGATGTATCATTTGTGCTACCGGAAGCTACAGATGCATCTAGAGGCGGAATGACTCCACTGTTACATTTTGTCGCCATTTGGTAATCATTTCCTTTACCACTTTGTTTCACAAAGACAATACGATCACTTGTTGTGCCTTTTATATTTCTTTCGTAACCAAGACTTGATTTATCATCGGATGGTCTTCCATAGCTAAGGATCTCGTTCAACTTTGCAGCTCCAATGGAAAGTTGTCTGACTCTTTCCTTTGTCTCATTTAATTCTTCTTTAAATTTATTCAATTGACTCTCCTTTTCTTGTAATAGATTCTGAAGGGTCAAGATAATTTGTTCATTGGCAGCTTTCTCATCTTTCATGGTCAAGATAAGAGCATTGAGCTTTATATTCTTTTCTTTTTCTGCTGCTAATTCTTCACTCATTATAGTACAATCTTGACAACTTTCAACATGTTCTTCAAATTTCAGATCTTGAGAGTCTGATCCATCATCATCAAGCATGGCCTGCATCAAGTTTATCTGATGCTCATTCTCCTCAAACTATTTTTCCAGCACGTCGGAGTCCAAGCTAGATGTATCTGACTGAGCTCTGATAGATCTGGTACCTGCAATATATACATATATAGAATCAGTATCTAAAGTATGTGGAGCAGTAAGAGTAATTACCTGATTTCCAGATCTACTATCGTCTGAGTCTGAAGCAGATGCATTCGTATTTTTCTCTATGCTGGACTCAGATATATCTGTCATATCTTCCTCGGATTCAGACATATTCTCTTTATCTTTATTTCTGAATGCCTTGCTGGTTCCTTCATAAAGATCTTCCAATATGTTCCAAGCGTCCTTAGCAATCTTGCAATTTTGGATCAAACGAAAATGTTTAGAATCAACTGAATCAAATAGAGCATTTAAGCAAATAAAATTCCAATCACAAGGGTTGAGATCATTTAAACTTTTATTGGTACCAATTAATCTTCCTGTATTCAAATCAATTTTAGGAGTCGAATGGACTTGTTTGAAATCCATATCGCTAGCTGAAATCCATTCATCCTCAATCGGTGACCACACTCGTAGATCTATAGATTGCAAAAATATCTCCATTCTTAACTTCCAATATGCATAATTATCACGTGTAAGTATGGGAGATCTAAGCAATGCAATCAAGTAAGAATCCATAGTATAGACAATCGGATCTCACTTTCTAGAAGTGAACCCGCTCTGATACCAAGTGAAAATTATGAGGTGTCTAATTTAGGGATTACTTAGACGTATCTGGACGGTGGTCAATTAAAAACGGAGTTTGTTCACAATTAATTGAAGCGAGATATATCTGAGTTCTGTTTCGATTGGAGCCTAGATATATCTAGCATAGGGTAAAAAGCAGAAACGCAAACAAACTGTTAACACATGGATTTTAACATGGAAAACCCCTCAGGGTAAAAAACCACGTACCTGCACCATGCAGACAAACAGATCCACTAGTTGCCAAGAGTTTAAACCAGTTACAAAGAATTAAAGGATTGAATTACACATAAAACAATCAAACAACTAAGATACTAGCGAAACCACTCCCTGATTTCTTTCTTAGTCTGTACTGTGAGCCAACGTCCCGTTGCTTTTCATTAATTCCTTGAAACTCCGCAATCCGGCTGGGCGCACCGGTCCTCCAATGCATCAAGACTCTGCGTGATGATCTAACTGCGTTGAGGCTCCTGTGTAGTGGATTCTGACTTTTCCCGAAGCTTTGATGGGTTACACGATGGGTAGGCTTGTAGACGGGGAGGCACTTGTATTCTTACCTTGAACACGACCACTCTTAAGCTATAAGTGCAAGATGAAACATGAGCAAACAATGTGTCATGCATGCATGTAGGTAAATACACGTCCCTGTCTTTTCCTCTCAACATGCATGACCCTTTTCGTCCCCCTCTCTCTTTTTATGTAGTAACGTGTAGCACTATAGACTTGCCACCCAAGTCATTGTGTCACATTCAAAGTCCTACATAAGAGATATAGATAGATTTGAATTTTTTATGATAAGATCCAAATAAATGATAGGATAAATCAAGATAAATATAAAGAATAGATAGGGCAAAAGATAAGTCTTTATATCCTTACCAAGCTTATCCTCATTTGAATTGTATTATGATAGGCGTCTAGGACTTGAAGAGTGGATCCATTATTTATTTAAATCTCCTATTGGATAACATTATCTCAACCATGTATTTTATTATAATAATATAGTCACAATAACTCTACTCCATTTAATTGTCGCAGTAAGGAACTCAACTAATCAAATAAAGTGTGGAAAAATAGAAATGACAATTAAAATAACTAGCTTTTAATTAAATTAAATCATTTCCATTTAATTAAAAAGCCAACAAACTTTTATTTAATTTTTAGGAGGTTTGGCGGTGCTAGTTTCAGCTGTGTCGAAGCAGAAGACTTCCCGACTGTTCGGCGGGTCAAACTTGAGAGAAAAGGTGGAAATCATGAGTTTCTTCCACCAAAAAATCCAATCGGAAAGAATTTCATCGGCAAAACAAATACCGAAGCTCAAGATCCTTCCTTGAATCAGAAAACGAGAGATAAAGAAACTCCTCCAAAGGAAACTAAAGACAGTGATGATGTTTTAATTGAACACAACACTGAAAGTGGTCATTTAGATCAAGAAAATGATAAGATCCGTCGAGCTTTCATAGGATTTTGTGTAAACTATTTTAAAGACATGGGTTCTATTGCAGCTGCCCGAACGTAGGTTAACCTATTTGGGTTCTACTGCAGCTGCAGTAGACATGGGTTCTACTACAGCTGACTATTTTAAAGAAAAAATTTTTTCCCATTATTAGGTTTGTATGCTAAATCTAACGATACTTTTTACTGGTTAAGGTTGGAAAAAGAATCCGGATACTTTAGCAGGAAACACTTTGGGGATCTTGTAAATCATCGTAGCTGGACGTTGGTAGGCTATTACCTATCTCATTTCTTTGATATTGGTAAGTCTGCAATGTTAACCAAAATTGAGTCTTGGGCCTTTATGGATGATTTAAAGAGGTGAGTTTCTCTCGGTCTCTTGATTCCATTAAATATTCTATCTATGGCTTTTGTATTAAGGCTTTGTTCTCTTCACATTAAAGTGAGTTTACTCAAATTTTTTAGTGAATGCATAGTTGAGAATTGGAGACAATATATCAAAAACTGTACATAAATTGTGAAATCATGTTTGAGTGATGAAAAGAATGAGATAAAAAAAGTAAATTTAAGTTGATGAAATTTAATGTGCATAAAAACAAGCTCTAAGATTCGTTGAATCTAGAGTGAAACAAATGGGGGGCTTGAAAAAAATTTCAAATCTCGATGAAAACCTTATGAAAGAAATAGATAATTGGTACCTTGTTCAAGATATATAGCACTTCACAAAATACTTGTCTTGGTCGTCGTTATTTTAATTTTCATTTATGGCTTGTGCATTAATTTTTTTCTCTAGAGTGTTGATTTCACAATATCATGTGCGCAGACAAGGCTTACCATTGCCCGAACCAAAATGGTTTCAGCCTGACTATCCACAAAAAGAGTCCATTAGTTCTGAACTTGAGGAGCTTATTTCAGGAAAGTTGAAAATGCGTGATGAATTAAAACTTCCACAGGAATCAGTTTTGTGGAGTCATTTTACTAAGAGGTTTATCTCGTCATAATCTTAACAATAACAATTACAATAATGCCGTTTTAATATTATGCCTCTATATTTATCTATTCTCCATTTTTTCACCAGCCAAACGTGTGAAGGTTAAGATCTCGTAGGCACACGTCCAGGAGAGTAAGTCCTGATGGTGGGGTGGGAGGTATTCATGTGGGCCCTACGATTCCCCCAAAAAAAAAAGGGGTGTTATCAAGTTACAATGCCAACTTGTTGGGATGATGTTTTAATTGAAGACAAGGATAAGATCCCTCGAGCTATCATAAGATCTTTTCTAGACTGTTTCAACGAGATGGGTTTTACTGAAACTTCCCGCATGTAAGGAATTAAATTTATAATATATTTTAGTTAAACCTTTTTTTATTTTATATATATTTCCCATTATTAGGTTGGTATGCAAAATCTAATTATATTGTTTACTGGTTGAGTTTGGAAAAAAATTTTGGATACTTTAGCAATGGACGCTTTGAGGAACTCGTGCATTCCCGTACATGGACGTTGCTAGAAGAGTGCCTATCTCGTTTCTTGGATATTGGCGAGTCTGCATTGTTATCCAAAATTAAAACCTGGGCCTTTATGGATAATTTAAAAAGGTGAGTTTGACTTTGGTATCACGACCTTGTTTTCTTCGCATTAAATTGAGTTTACTCAATTTTTTTTTGTTGAATGTGTGGTTGAAATTTTGAGAAATTATCCTAAATATATAAAAAAATTGTTAAATCAATGTTTGAGTGATGAAAAGAATGAGATAGAAAAAATTAATTTAAGATGATAAAATTTAATTAATGTGTATAGAACAAGTTCTAAGATTCCTTGAATCTAGAGTGAAACAAACGTGGTGGGGTTTGAAATAATTTCAAATCTTGATGAAAGCCTTCCGAAAGAAATCGATAATTGGTACCTCTTTCAACATACCACCTCACAAAATACTTGTCTTGGTCGTCATTATTTTAATTTTTATTTATTGGTTGTGCATTAATATATTTTTCAAGAATGTTGATTTCACAATATTATGTGCGCAGACGAGGCTTACCATTGCCCGAACCAAAATGGTTTGAGCCTGACTATAAACAGAAAGAGTCTATTATTTCTGCACTTCCCGAGCTTATTCAAGGAAAGTTGAAAACGCGTGATGAATTAAAGCTTCCACAGGAGTCAAATTTGTGGAGATCTCTTATTTGGAGGTTTATCTCATCATAATCTTCACAGTAACAACATTTTTTGAATATTACGACTCTGGATTTTTTTAATTAGTTTCTATTTTTTCAGCGGCCGATTAACATATGAAGGTTCAGATCTCATAGGCGTACATCGTCGACCTCCAAAGGAGTAAGTTCTTTCGTTTTGTTTCCCTATTTTCCATATTATATTGAATAGTTGTGTGTTCGATCTTATAAGTCATCTAAAATGATTTGCAGGAGGAAAGTTGTATATAAAAAATTTAAAAAGATGACAATCTTCGACACGATACTAGTAAAAGCCAAATCCATCCAGGTCCGTAAAGGTGTGTATGAGAACAAGCCAGCTATGATTAAATGCATTGACTTAGACGGCAAAGTTGCAATCCGTGAAAAAGAGTTGTCGAATCTAATGGAGTTGGAAGGGCACGAAAATGTAGTTAAGTACTACGGAGTAGAATGGGACAAAGATTCCTGCTTTATTGCACTTGAGATGTGTTCATTTACGTTGCATGATTTATTTGATAAGGAAAAGAATTTTTGGAATGAGATAAAGTCAACATGGGATCCTGTTGATGATCCTCGTACTATGTTGTTGAACCTAATAAAGTATGTTTCCATTAATTATTTATTTTTTTCTTGGTCCGTTCCTTAGCGCAATAAATTGTAAATATTTTCTGTATATTTTGACTTGCAGGGATATTATTAAGGGATTAGAATATCTGCATTCACATGATTTGATACACAAGGGTCTGAACCCAAGCAACATTATGATTAAAAAAGAATGTGGCAAATTCCATGCAAAGCTATCAAATATGGGCTTGTCAAAGCGCTTAGGAGGCGCATCTTCTACAAAAAACACACCAAACAATCCAGATAAAAGTCTTATTGGTGAGTAGACCTATGTTTAGTTAACAAAAATAAAGAGATTTGGTGGGCCCTTTGACTGAACCTGAATGTGTTGCATCTTGTGTGGATAGTATTGGGAAGTGAGTGTAGAGAGAAGAAAATGTGGATTCTCAAGTACATTCTATTGATTATTGTGTCTATAAATATCAAGTCAGATATTACCGCTGGATCTAACTAGCTCTCTAGCTACAGAGAAAAAAAAACAAAAACTAATAACTATTCTAAATACTGAATAATAATTTTAACTAGTTATCCTGACAAAAAAGGTATGAGTATTAATTAAGTAGGTTTTATTATACATTTTGTTTGTGCAGATGATGATGATGATAAATGGAAAGCTCCTGAACAAAAGGAGAATGATAAAAAGGTTGGAAGATATGTTGATGTATACAGTTTAGGGTACATTATTCACTTCGCTTAACTGAAGGTAGACACCCAGAGGATGTTGGTCCTACTTCAAATCTGGAAAACTACCCCATTGAAGAACTTCTGTTTATGCTGGTAGAAGACTTTCCAAAAGCATACAACATTGTTTCACAACTCATGAGTCCTCAAAAGAATAACACGTAATGTGTTGATACTTTATTGTCATACCCTTTTTTTTTTGGTAAGATGTGTTTTTATATTATAATAATTATTATTTTTATTTATATAGGCCGAGTGCTAAACAAGTTCTCAAACATATCTTCTTGTGGGATTCTACCAAACGGAACCTTTTCATGCGACATGCCAGTGACAGGTTGCATAAAGAAACAATGGATCGCAAGAACAGCAGCACTGAATCTCCTATTCTGGAATTGCATAAAGAAACAAAGGGTTGCAAGAACAGCAGCACTAAATCTCCTATTCTGGAATTGGAACGAATGAAAGGGTGTATATTCAACGGTCGATCTACATGCGATGTAGAGATAGATCGCGACTTTTCTGAATACCTGAAACGTGAAAAAAGGAAACCAAAAGATAATGACAAGGGAAATAAGTTTGAGAGTAGTACTGTGTACAGCCTAGTAAGAGTGATTCGGAACAAGTCAGGTCACTTTCATGATCTTCCAGAAAATGTGCTTAATTTGATTCCTGGGAGGTCAGCTGATAGGATTGAAGAATATTTTATCAAGAAATTTCCGAGACTTTTCCTTGAAGTCTACAAAATCGTTCTTAAATTTTCGAAGAATGATCCGACATTGAAACCGTACTTTGCTTGAATTTTGCATTGAATATTTTCTCTCACAGTTTGACATTATTGGTTTGTCTGGGGGGATGAAAAATAAATTAGTGCCTTGTCATTTTTCAATTTTGGAAGAATGAAGCTACATTTTAATTAGCAATACTTTGCTTGAATTTTTCCATTTCGGTGAATATTATTTTTTTCTCCCAAAGGTTGACATTACGGGGTGGTTTGGAATGAAAAACTGACTAATGCTTTGCCAATTGTCATCCCAATATTACTTATTAACATTTGTTGCTTTTATTTGAACTTATAAACATTTGTAATGAATAATAACTAAAACTTTCTTCGTTCACATATTTTTTTTTTTTTTTTGTAAGTTGAAATGAAGACAAACCAACATAACTTATTTTCCTATTTTAAGGTTAATTATTCTATAAAAAATTTCACAGATGTAGGTTAAATTTTATTTCAAAAAATAGCAATCAAAGTTGAAAAGTAGAATAGTAAATAGTATTTCACACAAGAGAAAAACAAACATGTTCACGATGCTCATACTTATATAAAATGCACTAATACATATTGAACACTTATCCATTTTACTATTATTCTCAAAATGAATATTATAATTCAAAAAAATAAAAATTGAAAAATTGTTGAGCTAGTGTACAATTTGCTCACCTGCGAAACATGGAGTTTGTTTTTAACACTAGTGAGATAAGCTGAGAATAAGATCTTTTTAATGACAGCAGACTCACCATAAATATCAAATCTGATGACCAAAGGCGGAGGGATGAGGGGTTAGGACGGGTCACATGACCCCTCAACTTTGGACAGTTTTTTTTTTTTTTGTATATAATTTTTTTATTTTTTTATTTTTTTAACTTAACAAAAAATAAAATTATATTCACATGTCACACAGGCCATAATCCACACATTTTCTCTCACAAAACATCTCATGCTAAACCCCAAAAATTCCAAACTCAAACCTAGGTGAATAGTTCCAAGCATCTCAATGTGAGCCTCAAGAATCAGTCTCTGTATGTCGACCTCAATTTTGAACTTCAACAATTTCATTTAGCATGTTTTGAATTTCGTGGTATATGAATAAAATAAGGTTATTTGACATTATAAAAAATTATATAACTACGAAATGTTATCAAAATACGAAACAAAAACGAAGTACTTAGAATATATATATATATATATATATATATATATACACACACACACACACACACACACACACACATATATATATATATATATATATATTTATTTATTTATTAAGACTTCAACGATGCCCCCTCAACTTCAAGCGGTTGGCTCTGCCCTTGATTGATGACCAGTGGCTTTACTTGGATTTTAGGGCTTCATTGTAAAAAAATCTCCTGCCAACAGGGGAGACCGTCCAAAAAATTTTTTTTAGTATCTGCATCAAGTGAGATGAATAATACATAATTATCCCTTGATGGTGTGGTGGGGGGCTCATGTGGGCCCTACGATGGGGGTGTTAGCACGTTACGTTGCCAACCTGTTGGCAACGGAACATTACTACAGTTGTGTATTCCTGGTCTTCTAAAATGATTTGCAGGATGAAAGATGATGTTTCAATTGAAGACAAGGATAAGATCCCTCGAGCTATCATAAGATCTTTTCTAGACTGTTTTCAACGAGGTGGGTTTACTGAATCTTCCCTCATGTAAGGAATTAAATTTCTAATATATTTCTAATATAATAAATTTCTCATTATTAAGTTGGTATGCAAAATCTAATTATATTGTTTACTGGTTAAGTTTGGAAAAAAAATTCGGATGCTTTAGTAAGAGACGCTTTGACGAACTCATACATTTCAGTACGTGGACGTTGCTAGAAGGGTACTTATCTCGTTTCTTTTATATTGGCAAGTCTACGCTGTTATCCAAAATTAAAACCTGGGCCTTTATGGATAATTTAAAAAGGCGAGTTCGACTTTGGTATTACGGCCTTGTTTTCTTCACATTAAATTGAGTTTACTCAAATTTTTTTGTTGAATGTGTGGTTGAGAATTTGAGAAAATATCCTAAAAATATAAATAAATTATTAAATCACTGTTTGAGTGATGAAAAGAATGAGATAGAAAAAGTAAAGTTAAGATTATAAAATTTAATGTCTATAGAACAAGTTCTAAGATTCATTGAATCTAGAGTGAAACAAAGGTGATGGGGTTGGAAAGAATTTCAAATCTTGATGAAAGCCTTCTGAAAGAAATAGATAATTGATAACTCTTTCAAGACACCGCCTCACAAAATACTTGTCTTGGCCGTCATTATTTTGATTTTTATTTATGGGTTGTGCTGTGCATAAATTTATTTTTCAAGAATGCTGATTTCACAATATCATGTACGCAGACGAGGCTTACCATTGCCCGAACCAAAATGGTTTGACCCTAACTATAAACAGAAAGAGTCTATTATTTCTGTACTTCCTGAGCTTATTCAAGGAAAGTTGAAAACGCATGATGAATTAAAGTTTCCATAGGAGTCAGATTTGTGAAATTCGAAAGTAAGAAAGAATATATATTCAGCAATAGGTGGGATGACAAGATAGATGCCAAGTTTGTCACATACTTACAACAAAATGATCCGCATATTGAGTTTGACAGTGTTCGCCCAAGTAAGAGTGATCCGGAACAAGTCAGGTCACTTTTTGGATCTTCAAGAAAATGTGAAGGATTTGATCCTTGGGCGGTCGGCTGATGGGTTTGAAGAATATTTTGTTAGGAGATTTCCAAAACTTCTCCTTGAAGTCTACAAAGTTGTTCTTGAATTATGGAAGGATGAACCTACATTTCAGCGGTACTTTGCTTGAATTTTGCGTTGAATATTTTTTCCCCTAGTTTGACATCACGGGGTTTGTTGGGGATGAAAAACTTAGTAATTCCTTATCATTCTTGAATTTTTGAAGTATGAAGCTACAATTTAGCGGTACTTTTCTTGAATTTTTCTGCTTTGTTGAGTATTTTTTTTTTCCAGTAGTTTCCATTAAGGGTTTGTTTGAGATGAAAAACTAACTAAGCCCTTACCAATTGGAAAAAGAGCTAAAAATTAATGAGACGATTTTTTTTTAGTTTAAAGATAAGTTTTCGATATTACAATACAGTATGGTAACTTCATTACATTATCATCTCTCAAGAGAATAAAAAGGGCCTGCACATAATGTCAACGAGAATGAGGTTACTAGGATTTTTAAAATTCTCGTCATCATATCCCACTATTATCATGCTTACATTTCCTTGAAAACCTAGATAGATTGCAATATTGCATGTCGGCAATGTGGATTAAATAGAGAAATAATATTCAGTAAGAGCTTGTTTGACAAACCATAAATGAAAACCATTGTGTTTTAGTGATCCTCGAAAATTATTTTCCTCCATGTCTTTGTCAGCTATGCATTTTTCAAAAACTCGCAAAAGAACTTTGCCAAATTGATTTCTAAGAAAAAGAAGTTTAAATCTTTATATTGTGCTATACAATCTAATGCAGTGTACCAAGCATGTGCAGACGCCCTTTCAAAGGTTGGCAACAACACGAGCGACACAGGAAAAAGTCTCCTAGGTAGCTAAAGAATGTTTCGATTTTCTACCCCGCAAACTAATTCCTCATTGACTGTTAATTGAGGAGTATTTTACCTTGAGTACTTGACTAGCTAAAATGATGAATCCAACATGAATCATGAAGAAGAGATTAACATATTGCAGTCCCCATGTAAGAGAATAACCACCTACAAGTGCAAGACTTCTGTATTTAATAATGTCCATGTATATAAACCCCGCAAGATCTCTATATCCGATATGCCTTTTTCCTCCAAATTCATGAAGCTTGGCCAGAGAACATTTGTATATAAAGATATAGTTGTCCCTAATATCAAACCAGCAATGCCTCCTATGCAGCCCGATGGTACAATGACTGTACAAAAGTATCCTATAACTAACATAAGCACTGTTGATATCTACAGTAAGAGCAAATCCCACTTCCAGCATCACCACCCAAAAATCCTCAAGTTTGTTTCAACATAGAAGAATCACAACACGAGATAGAGCTAAGTTGCAAAAAGGGGGCAAAATGGAGAGAGGGATATAAATGGACTCCTCAAGAGAACAAAAGCCTCACTAAATTGAAGGGGAAGATGGAAGTATGCAAAGCCAGCAATTGCAAAGAATGCAAGCACCGGAAAGAGCCACCTTGAGCTATTACGTACAAGCCAAAGTCGAGCTTGAGATTCTAAATGGAGCGCTTGGTGGGAGGCAACCTATCCCCGGATCCTTTCTTTAAGTATCATTGTTATTTTAAGTTTTGTTTTAAGTTTAAAGTCAAGTTTTCTATATTAGTTTTCATTTTTACATTTCTAGTTGATGTTCATGTAATTTCATATTTTTAGAGTCAAAAAACCACAAAAACTATCAAACCGGTGTTCACTTGATTTTCAACTTTAGAATAGTCCAAAGATGTCATTTGAAATCATTAGTGTCGAGCCCCAAGTCTCAGCATCTCATTTTTTAAATAACAATTCAAAAAAAAAGCAAAAAGATTGCTGGTAAACCATGCGATCGCGTGAGCGATCACATGGCTTCCCAGAATGATATTGGGCAGCAGGGATTCGTACGACCGCATGCGCGGTCGCATGCTTTATCAGCACTTTTAAACCTATGCGACCGCGCATGCAGTCGCATAGTAGAAACGGGCCTCCAAAATCAGACCTTTAAAACACAGGTGCGGCCATATTTTTCCCAAAATTTCAAACGAGTAATTCCTTTCTTCCCCAAAATTTCACCCTCAAAGATAAACCTTTAACAATCGATATTTGAAGAATTCGAAGCTCATTCCACCATCTATCCTCCAATTACACATTGTACTTGCGCAATGTACCATGATTTTGACAATATATGTTTTTCTAGGTTTAACTCGAAATTGTGATTAATTTTCTAGCCTAATTGATGCTAGTGGTACATTAATGTTCGAATCTGAGCTAGTATCTGTAAATGTGCATTCTGTAATTCGATGTTTGGGTGCTTTGTCATACAAATTCTCGCTCGAAAACACAGGGAAGCACATTACACAGCCTCTATTTTTTCAATTTTGTGTGACAATGCCAAGGAGTATGGGCTCTAGGACAGTTTAATGGATGAATTTAGGTATTGCTATGATATTCTGGTAGCTACACTGCTTACTACTGTTTGCATTCTTCTAGAAATAAGCATAGCACCCTAAGTGTTCGACGAAATGTTTCAAAGAGATTTTGAGCATGTTCTTGCATTAGCAGGTTGTAGTGTGATTTTGCATTGTTAAATGATCACTTTGGTGTAAAATTTCCTTTGATTGCATGAACTAAGCAATGAATTCGGCCTAGGCAAGGTTGGTGCAGTGACTCGAGTCATGGCCTGACGCCACCTGAGTCACTGCCTAACGTGACTCGAGTCATGGCCTAACACCGCTCGAGCTGTGTCACTTTCACTTCATTCACTTCACCACCCTCATTTTTTATTCCAAACTTAATAGAATTGCATCAATTTTTGATATGTGGATGCTTTTGACGAATCCTTTTATGTAATATGGGTATGTTCTCTCTTTGTATCTTGTTGCACAATTTTTGCAGGCCCCATCTTCACTGCGCCAATTATTTGGACTTCTTTGTCTTATGCAATTTTATATAGTTTAGGGGTGCTTTTATAGGAAATACTTGCTATATCATTCTATTTGGAAATTAATTGTGAACTTTTCTTAATGCAAGCACAATGCTTCATACAAAGAATCCAGGCAGGCACGGTGATGAAGGTGAAGGACCATCCAGCAAGAGAAAAGGTATGCCTCGGGGGGGTAAAGCACCAGATAGTGATAGGGCTGAGACTCCACGTAGCCATGGTAAGAAGGAAGAGCAGACACTAAATAAATTATTGAAGAAAAAAGACTTCCATATCGCTGAGCGGGAGGTCACTCTTGGTGATTTTCGAGATACGGTGATTGAAAGACTAATTACCAAAGCGGGATGGGAGAAGGTAGCTAGACCTTCCCAGTGCTACAATGAATTGGTCTACGAGTTCTACGCTAATTTCAATGACAAAATCGACATTCCCGGCACATCCCACTATCAGGAGACTTGGGTACGGGATCAGTGGGTCACATTTAGCCCAGGGATTATTGATATAGCACTTGGCCTCACACAGGATGCTATTGAGCCAGTGCCACTCGATGAGGATATTGCTGATGTGGCACAATTTCTTTATGGCTCAGCGGACGCATGGCAACGCCCGACCGGTTTCATTTATGCTAATCTCCTAAACATCTTGAGGGTGCTCTATATCTTTATATGCAATAACATCGAGCCGACCACACACCTTACGACACTCACTGAAGATAGAGCTCAATTGTTGTGCCATTTAGCGAGGGAGATAAAGATTGATCTTGGGAGCCTCATCTAGAGGCATGCGGTCGACTTTGGATCGGACAGTGGCCAAAAGCTCATCTTTCCGCTCCTTATCTCGAGCATCCGCCTCAACAGTCAGATCCCATTGCATTCTCAGGAGTATCCAGTGGAGCCGGCTGCGCGGATCAAGACGCTGCAAAGCTCCTACCCGCAGAAAGGAGGCAAGAAGTCTGACACGAAGACACATCGCCTTCTCCAGCAGATCACCACACAACTTGAGGGCCACAATCAGAGGGTCAATACATTGTAGGCCTCTATGCTTCGCATTGAGGAGAGACATGCTAGTCTTAGCAATTTGTCAGGGTCAATGACCGTGACAATTGCTGGGCACATTGTCACGGTCAATGACCGTGACAATAATTAAAAAAACATTGAAAAAGTGGGGTCACAATTTTTCGGCATGATAATCAGCGAAAATTGGAGTCACTCCAAATAGCTGTGACCCCTCTTATTTTCTTAGTGTGCCAATTTGTGAATTATCGTGTAGTGTTAGACCTATAGAGGTCGCAACGAGAGAAGATGCGAAATAGCTAAGAGAATCCAACAGACACGCGATCCAGAGAGGAAGAAGAGAGGACTAAGACTTGTTGCAATGGATTTTGGGCTATTTCAATTGGGTTTTATTTGGTGAATAAAAATTGGAATCTACTCTCTTTAGGTAGGCCTATAAACAGATCGCATTCGAATCTTATCTTCTTAAATTCATGTTCGATCTAATAAGAAAATTCATTAATCCATACATTTTGGATTATCCATTGGATATTTAATTAGTAAATCTATATCCGGGTCCATCAGATTCAAATCTGATTCGGATAAAATCTAATCCACTGAGAGTCCTGAACGTTTTAATGAATTGTTTGAAGGTTATAAACCATTGTAGGAGATTTCACTACTTATAATTGAGCCGTAGTAAAATGATATAATTATGCATGAATATTTGACTTGTTTGAAATTGAAAAAAAATTGTAATTTTTAAAGGTTTTTTTCAATATAATTAAAAATATATTATAACATATATTAGTGTATTGCAATTTGATAGGCCTAAAAAATCTTCATTAAAATTCAGAAAATATAAAATCAGGTTAAAAAAATATTGTAGAATAATTTCTATATTATAAATCTTAAAGTGTCATTGGGTAAAGGTGTCTGGGTGGAAGTACCACATTTTGCATTGGTTTTAAGTGATTAATTATTTTCCTTATTTAATTTTTTTGCCTGCCTTATTTGGTATTAGTTTTCTTATTTTACTCTTTATATTTATTTTAATTTTTTACATCTCTATCTCTATATTATGAATCTTAAAGTGATACCTATGCAAATATGTCTAGGTTGCAGTGCAACATTTGACATTGGTTTTAAGTATTAATTATTTTCCATATTTAATTTCTCTACCTTGCCTTATTTGGTGTCGAGTTTCTTATTTTACCTTTTTATATGCTTTTTTACATGTGTTAAAATTTTGAATTAATTTATATAAATTTTTTAATTCTTTTATATTTAGTGTTGGATGTATTAATGAAAATATTATAAAATACCAAAGTTACAACTTATAGTCCCTATCAAATTAATTCTAAAATGAGAATTGACATTTTCTATATACATTTTAATTTTAATTTTTGGATATTATATTTTAATTTTTGAATTGATTATATATATATATATATATATATATATATAGTCTCTCATTAACAAAAGTTGAAGAGCCAATTTGGCATAGTGCCACATTTGCAGCGGTTTTCTAATTTATAGATTTATTTTACATATTTAAAAAATTAAATAAAAATTCTCTTTTCATTTTTATCACGTTAAAATGGTAGTTTTAAATAGGTTTTTTATATATATAGATAATGTGCATTGAACAGTTCAAATAGTGGGTAATTATTTTAGATGAAATATTGTGTAGTTAAATAATTAAATTTATAATGAATAATTAATTAATTAGAAATGAAATAGAAAACAATAACTTTCATGGCAATACCATTTTATTACACATTTCATTGTTTTCGAGAAATCCACAATTTGCATTAATGTCAAAATATTTATAAAATTCAAATTCCTAAGATTTCATAGCAATATCATTTTATTACACATTTCCTTGGCTGCTTACTTGAAATCATACCACCGCAGTGCATCTTTTATGCATGAATTTTTTAAGTACTATTTACTCTTTATTCTTGTATGTTTTGCAGAGTGTGAAAATTATATGGATCTGTTCGTTCAAACGTGGTGATGTTTATTTTGATAGATGAGACATTCTGAAAATAAGAAGGGGACTATCTCTGTGGGATGGAGGGAATATACGATATCGATAGTTTGATTTTATTTTTGTTCTCTAAATTTCAGGTCGTTAACACATTATTCTCGGTCTCTCCGTGGGAGCATAACAATATCAGACTACTTTCCTTGGGATATCATGATTGAAATATTCTGGAGGCTTCATGTTAAAGCTTTGTTGCGTTTTAAGTGTGTTTCGAAATCATTCTACTATTTGATTTCTCGAGATGCTACCTTCAAGAAGAAACACCTTCATCAATCAAAGTTAGCAAGGGCAATTGCAGAGCCGGACTTTCCATGAGGCTCGAGAGGCCTCCGTCTCGGGGCCCGAAATTTAGAAATTTTTTGGGTGCTCAGAATTTCCAAGATGTTTTTTTATATATATTAAAGTACATAGAATTTAGTAACATAAAGCCTGGTGGTGTGGTGGATGAGTAGTTGCCACGTTTCATTACCCACCCAGGTTCGAAACGCCCCTCAGTGCCAACTATTGTGTATTTTTTTCAAAGTGATTTTAGTGACTAACCGGGCCTGCAAGGGAATTTAATGACTAAATGGGCCAACAAGGGCCCAATTTTCAGATCTCGACTCAGGCCCCCGAAACCCAAAGTACGGCACTGGGCAATAGTTTATTCTGCAAATGAACTAAGTTGCATCATTTCATGCCGCCCTGCGTCTTTAGCCTCCGACGACAAACCCATTGACAAGGATATGATTAAAGTTGATCTTCCAATTCAAGTAGAAGGACATGATTTTTGGAGTAGGAGCATTTATAATTGTTGTGATGGCTTGTTTTGCATGAGAGATGATATAACAGGTGTCTCAATATGGAACCCTCATACCAGAGAATTGATGAGAGTTCCGGATTGTCGACCTCCTTTAGACAATTTGAGTTAGAGTTTAAAATCTATCCATTGAAGATGGATTCTACTTGGGGAAAGATTAAGTATGTTTTCCACAAAAAACACTCGATCGATCTGAGTAATATGACCCTTGCAAATGGGGCATTCCATTGAATTGTGGCGATGTTCCTGATTCATCTTATGGGCTGGTCGCACTTGATACGGAGAAGGAAAAGTTTAGAAAGTTTGCACTACCAGAACGGCTCAGCCACGGATCAAATTCCAACTTTATGTACATTGAGGGAAAAACTTTGTTTCTTCACCTGCGAGGGAAATTTTAACCATTTATGGATGATGGAAGAATACGGTGTTGTACGGTCTGTGGTGCGAATACTTAGTATTTGTAGCACAAGCAGCATTTTCCTTTCCGACTCATGCAAGTAGCCGTTGTATTTATTTGACGGTTCGATCATGATATATACACATACGCCCGCAAAGGAAAACGTAGTCATTTACAAGGATGGAAGAATTGTATACACTAGTGCTAGTATTGCTGATTGTGATAGTGTGTGTGTATATATTGGCATGGAGACCCTTATTTCACCTCATATGAGCAACTAAGGTCGGAATAGTCAATTATTGAGTATTTCTGCTTACAAATATGTTAATTTGTTATAAAATATCTGCATTTTGTATGACATATTAAGTTTGTAGTAAATTATGTTTAATTTTTAGGTATTTGTTGAGAAAGTGATGAAATTCTCAGCTTCCCGCAAACGCAGCTTCAACAATCCATATTAGGTGATGCAATGAGCGGCACTTTCCACGATTTTTCTGATTCGTCCATCGCTCTCTCTTTTGTGTGTGTGTGTTTTCCCTTAAAGCGACAACCATGATTTAATTGTTTTTAATTTTAAAAGATAGTTCACGACCTTTTATTTGCCTAATAGAATTTTGCAACTGCCAGGCAGGCTACAAGACATTCGCTATCAGCCCATTAGATTGTTGTAGCGTAGTCCTTTTCTTTAACATGTCACAACCATTTTGAACAATTTTATTCTATATATATATATAAGAAAAAATTAAAATTATGATATTTTCATTTAATAAATAAAATAAATTAGCTTCAGAAAAAGAAAAAGGGAGATTACGTGGTTAGTACTCCTACATCATAATGCCTCACTTCGTTTGCACTTTAGTTTCTAACCTTAATTTTTGAATGAGCTGAACTTTAATTTTTCACAAATAGAGATTTGTCCAAAAACTAATTTTCTGTTAATTATTTCATTAAGTTCATTTATTTATTTTTATTATTTTTATTTATTTAATTAATTTAAAAAAGGACAATTTGGTCAATTGACGTTTATTTGTTAGCAATAAGACAAATTAAGGGTTTGTTTGATTGCCTTCTTAAAAAATCATTTTCCGTCCTTTGGATTTCTTTGAAAATATTTTTTCACCTCTATCTTGGATTGAATTTTCAAAGAAAACGACCCATTTTATGTATAAAAGAGTTGTACATAAAAAATATTTTTCAGGAAAAAAGTGCCTATAAAATACTAGGGTTGGGCATGGGTTGGGTAGGGTTGGGTTTTTAGTCAATTCTAACCCAACCCGGTCAATTAATTCTAACCCAACTCAACTAAATTAGTTTGGTGAAAAGTGAACCCAACTCGACCCACTCAAAGTGTAAAGCCAATCCAATGCAATTCAACTAAAGTCGGTTTGGGTTGCGTTGGGTTGGGTTAGTCAGTTTGGAATTTGGTTTCATAATAATTTAATATAATTTTTTAGTATTTAAATGAATGTAAAATCAGCTCGATCCAAATCTAGATTGTACATGGACGATTTTGTAAAACGAGTTCCTATTCAAAATTTTTTACTCATTTTCTCACAATTTATTAATTGTTTCAATTTTTATTTTTATTTATATTTAAATTATTGGTGGGTTGGATTGGGTTGGGTTTAATTGGGTTATCATGTAGGAACCAAACCCAACCCAATTAAAAAATAACTTTAATTTGAAACCCAACCCAACCCAAAGTAGTGAAAAACTCAATCCAACCCGAGTGGATTGGATTGGATTGGGTCGGTTGAACGGTTTGAATTGCCCAGCTCGATCAAATACTAAAATAGGATAACTTTTTCTTTAATTTGATATTTTCCTAAAAAATTTTAATGAATCAAATACACCTTTAGTTCTTATCTTACACTTTAAAGTCTAAATGAAAATTGCAACTTAGTCCCTTAAATTCACGCAGCTCCCATTGCAAACGACAAAATGAGGCAAGTTGAATCTATGCATGAACTGAATTGGTTATTGGTATAAGAAAAATTCAGTTATGGAGCATTGGAAGCCAGTAAATCTCTTTAACCTGAAAATTTTGGGTTCCCCTCTAAGTGCTAGATCCCATCTTGGAGCTTGCAAATCTTTCTCCCTCTCGGGAAAATTTTTTGCTAAACCATATTTTGACAAAATTTTCTTGGCTTCCGTCCCTTTTTTTTTATTAATCTTTTTTTTAAATAGTTTCTCTCCTTTGTTTATTCTTCTTTAATCTTTACCTGCAATTTCTTTGAAGCGGTTATCACGAGATCTTTCAAATGTTCAAATAGTGCCTTGGACATTTGGAACATTGATACAATAATTTGACAGAGAGGTTTCTTTTGAAAAATTGATGAGTTAAGAGATTAGGTTGTAATTTTCATATTAGACTTAAATTGCCACACATGGATTTGATCTTCTTTTATTGATAATTTTGTCAAATAAATGTCAATTGACCAAATTACTATTTGTAATTAAATAAAATAATGAAAAGAAACTAATTTAATGAGATAAATAAATTTAACAAGAATGAACGGAATTTTATTTTTCGGATAACGCCTATTTCTGAAAGGTCAGGATCCAACTTGTCCAAGATCGAGGATGAAAGTGCAGATTAAGTGAAATGTTGGGGACTAATTGCATAATTTACTTAAATATTAGTAATTTTTAACTTTTTTTAATAAAATAATTTTTAACTTTTAACTTCTCTTTTTAATATACTCCCCCTGTTCCAATTATATAGTCTTGTTCACTTTTTTTTTCATAAAAATTAACAAGCGCCGTTGGAAAAGTAAATTTTGCAAATAGTTTCCTAATATGTCCTTATTTAATAATTATTGTTCAAAAGATAATTGTGATAATTAGAAAAATTAAATAAAGTCGTTTTGGCAAATAAACAAAAAGTACTCTTTAATATAGAAACAATACTATAATTGAGACATTCGAAAAAGGGGGGAAAGGGGGGATCCTATTTTTGGTTGGTGGGTTTATATACATACACACACACACACACACATATATATATATATATATATATATATATCAATTTTCAAATAATTGTTTTATTATTTGGCAAAGACAAATGATGAGTTAAGGGAGTTTGTTACATCCATTTAGTGATGATTGACATTTTGCTCATTTTGCTAATTTAGTCCATTTTGCTTACTCTAAATCTAAATATCTCTACAAATCTATAACTTCACTTTGAATTTTGAAACTTATGTGTTAACTTTTTTTCAGTCTAGAACTATAATATGTTTGGTAAAACTTTTTTTAAAAACTCTTCACGTATACTATTTATTCAAAACCATTAATATTAATCTTGTATCAAACAACACTACTCATTATTATCCAAAAGTCTTGTGGTTTTCTCCCACTGTTTAAATTAAAAATTAACCAAAATACATATTTAATTTATTATTTTTTAGTAAAATTTTCTATGAGTCCACCCCTGTAACAAAAATTTTCTCTGCAAAAGCCGATTTTCATACCCCCGAACTCTTAACCTCTGGCTCCGCCACAGCTTGTGATCGGTTGTGGGTTGGGTAAATATGATGTCAACTTGGGGCAATAGTTTTATTTTATTATTATTTTTATTTTTTTAAAATCCCATTTAAAGGTAAAGATCCAGGATCCCTTCAAGTTTGTATTATTTATTTATTCCAGATAGTCTTGATTCATTTTAAAATTGATAAACATGTAGCATACAAAAATAAATCATGATCTTAATTATATTAATCATACGAAGATAAAACTCATAACTCTTAAGCCCAACCATATAACCATAAATCATAATCCTTCAAATAAATCTAGATGAAAATTGTTAATTGGAATTTTTTGACATGCTAATATGTTAATCTCGATCTTATAGGGTGATAATACTCTATCATTTAATGTACCTCTTTATACACAATGAAGAAATGACATATCAATTATTACTTAAAAATGTTAAATTTGAATTCCCATGATATTACTTTAATCTTTGACAAATCTTTACTTCAACAAACATAACCAAATCTTTACTTTAATTTTCTAAGTTTGTCAAATAAATGTCAATTGACCAAATGACTGTTTTTATTAAATAAACTAATTTAATGAGATAAATAAATTTAACGAGAATGAATGGAATTTTAGTTGTCAAATAACAACGCCTATTTCTGAGAGGTCAAAAACCTGCTCATCCAAAAACCAAAAAGATTGAGGATAAAAGTACATATGAAGTGAAATGTAGGGAACTAATCACATAAATTACTCAAATATTAATAGCTTTTTAACTTGGGAAATGCTAGACTACCATAATGAATATTATAATGGTTGACATAATGGTTGTTGGCATCTTTTAACTTTTAACTTTTCTTTTTAATGTACTCCATCAGTCTCAGTTATATAGTCATGTTTTCTTTTATTTTCCCACAAAGATTTAGAAGATTTTTTGGAAAAGTAAATTTTGCAAATGGGTTCCTAATCCACACTCATTCAATAAGTGTTATTCAAACATAATTGTGATAATTAGAAACGTTAAATAAGATCATTTTGGTAAATGAATAAAAAAATATTTCTTAATATAAAAATAAGACTATATGATTGAGACATTCGAAAAGAAATAAACTTATATATGGGACGGATGAGAATATATGCTACCCCAATAGATTTAAATTGAAACTTTGAATCGCGTGAGATCGCCTAACTTGTGACCGGTTGTGGGTTGGGTAAATATGACCGCAACTTCGGGCCTTGGGGGTCAATAATTTTCGTTTTTGTTAATCCCATTAAAAGGTAAAGATGCATATAATCACGACGCATAAAATACATGGGATATTATACTGCTAAAGTGGGCGTAGATCTGTTTTTACGATGAGGCGTGCCAACAATGCGCACGCTTCCTCCTCATACCTCAATAAATTAAATTTTGAGTTCCGAGCTACTGTGGAGGCAGGTACCCGGAGATGGCATGGAAGGGGTGGTGGTGAGAGGGATCGTGTTGTGCAATGACGAGACGATTCACCAAAACTAGGGTTGGGTTAGCTTTGGTGGCGTGTTTCGATTTGAGGATGGTACTGTGGAAGCAGCTTTCGTGTTGCGTTCGAGTGGCGTCTTTTCGGTCATAGTAGCGGAGCTTTTAGCAATCAAGGAAAGCCTTTTATTTGCTCGTGGTCAACGACTTAGAGTCAAGAGAGTGGAGCGTGACGCATCGAGCGCCATGCAGAGCTTAGCATCCCTCAAGCCTTTCTCATCCACCAATCATGTAATAGAGGACATTCGGAGTTTAGTCTTTAGTTTTCAATGTGGCTTTTGTCGTTGTGGTCCATGTTTACCAAATATAATAGCCCACACGTTGTCTGCTAGAGCTTTTCTGTCGATTAATGATTGCTTTCGGACTAATTGTGTCCCACAATATATTGTTCTTATATTGAGTAGGAGCTATCTGAGCCTTAAAATCAATTGTCTTTTTAAAAAATAATAATAATAACTATAGATGTTGCTAAAAAAATTTCCATTTTTTGTGGCATTCGAAAATTAAGCCAAGAACGTAAGCAAACTTATAAACTTTAAATGAGTCTGAGAAAACTACTTATATTTAATCATAAACATTGGAAAGTTCAACGTAATGGGGAATATAATTGTAAAAATTGAAAGAAGTAATAAATCCTTGTTTGTTTATAAAATAAAAAATACACGTTGAAACTTGGAGATAATGCTTGCCAGGCCACCACAACCATGTCACTTTGCTTTTGTCACATAACACAATCATAAACATCGAGAGACACAAGAAATTCTACAAATTCATCGGAGTAAGAACTCTCGTGAATATAATATTGCTGACTAAATTCCGAGGAAGAGTTTCTACTTGGAGAGCATGCACTTGCATCGGGGGAAAAGAATGAAACTTGAGAAAATATCGAGAATGAGTTTTTGGTGTTAAAATTGTGAAAGGGGGATGCTTTAACATGATCTTAATCATACGAAGATGAGTTATATATACTCTTAAGCCGAACCACATAAAGATAAGTCATAATCTTTCATCAAATAATTCTACGTGAAAATTATTAATTGGAATTTTTAAATAATATGTTAACATGCCAATTCTTCATTGAGTGATGAAGAAGAGTTGTTTATGTGATCGTTTAATACGTACACCTCTTCATACACAATGAAGAAAATAAATAACAAATCAATTGTCATGTAGAAACATCAAATTTAAACATGCCCTTGCAAATCTTTACTTTAACAAATATATAATCAACTTGGATAATTATCTTTAAATCTACGCTTTTTATTTATTTATTTATTTATATTTTTTTAATGAATCTTCAAACCGAGTCGATTAGATCGTATACTATGCTTCCATCCGTGGATTAATTAATACTAGTACTTTCACCCCGTGTGTTGCACGGAAAGATGTATGTTCAAGATACATGTTCAAAATACAATTTGGAACCTATATAAAAGAAAAAATGCAAAAATTTTCTCAAATTTACGATAGATCTAAGTTTTTCCTATATTTCCTCACTATATCACTGATGCGTTGTACGAGAAGATATATCCAATATAAAATTATTTTGATAATTTTTTTAGTTGCAATATACCTACAATTCCATTGCAACATATCGTTGTAATAGACTCGTGCAGGTAACTCTACTGTGATTAAATTCTGTCATCACAATAGGATTTTCTATTTATTGCAACAACATTTTTCGTCGCAGTGGTTGATGATATTATGACAACAAATGTCATTGCAATAGACTGGAAATACTATGGCGACAACGTCTTCTACAACTACATCAGTCATCGCAATATCTTTGTTGAGCGCAATGATTTTTGTTATCGTAATAGAGGTTTTATCTACTGGGAATAATATTAACGCCCTACCACAATAATTGCTATTATTAATATTTATTTATTGTAATTTATTGATTAATTTAATACTTCTATTTTCACATACTAACTAACAATAATAATGGAGACGTAAATAGAATTTATTAAAAAAAATATAATTAGAATTGAATATTAAATTTATTTATATATTACAAAGATCGATAGAGATTTAGTTGAGAGATTTTAGGATTGGTTGAGATTTAGTTGAGAGATTTTAGGATTGGCTGAGATTTAGGAAATAAGAAATGCATGGTGGCAAATGGGAATAAAAAGTCAATTATTGAAGTATGAAAAATATAAATTTGAGAGGAAAATTAAAATGACCTTGGTTTATCTGTATATCCATATATAAGGACTTGGGTATAATGATCGACATGACCACAGTCCACATAAAAAGCCCTTGGTGCTACATTTTCAGCCTGGATTTTTTTTTTTAATTTTTAACTCAAGTTTCGACAAAAAGTTTTTGGCTTCGAGTACAGTGGCTTCAAAAGTTAAAAAGGCAAGAGACAGAAATGGAGAGAAGCACAATAAGTCATCGAAAAGAAGAGGCAGATAGGTGAATCTATTCAAGGATGTGTTTAAAAGTGAACTTGAACGTGGCTGCATTTCTTACACTGTATAGGCCGGCCAATTTATTTGAGAAATTTTGCTTGCAGATTTAGCGGTTTCAGATGTAATGATGCTGAAAGATTAATTCTGGGACAAATCTCACAAGGTTTAGATTCACAACCTTTCGTGCTCATCAGCTACAAGGTAATTTCAAAATCTGTTATAACAGTAAATATTTTCATCTAGAAGTAAAATGCATACTCACAGTGTGATTTTAGGAGTTACAACCTTATCTAGGCCCTCGGTCAATGCTTCCAGCTTCACCTTCAATTCTTTCACCACCACCCACAAAAAGAAATGATATTAGCCATAAGATTCGAACCTGCCACCTCAACAGTACAAAGAGCTTACCAACTGAACAAGAATCTTCTTGCAAAAACTAAGGAAGAAGATCGTATTTCATCTTTTCCTGGACCGAGACTGACCAGTAGTTCCGTCCTTGCGTCTAGTCTAGAATATTCTACTCTACTAACAAAAAAGAAGCGATGTATACTCTAGGGTTTCCACTCGGCGTCAGCAATCTTCAGAATTGAGTATTTCCGGCTCCATCGTTTGTCATTGCCTCATCGTTTTTTGCTCTTTGACTATCTGGAACTTCTTTTGCTCATTGCCTCATCATCTGTCGCAGATTGCAGCTTGGATCACGGTTTGTACATCTCTCTATATGTTTTAAAAGCGCCTGTTTTATGATGTACTTGTTGCTTACTTGTTTGCTTTGGAGTAGCTACCTGCAATTAGATTGATTTGATTTTAGCGCCTGTTTATGATGTACTTGTTGGCTGCTTGCCTTGGAGTAGATACAATTAGATTGAATTGATTTTATGTTTCTACTAGTTTTATAATTTGTTTACCAATAGTAGTGTTCATTTGAATTGCTGTGGTCATCTCAGTACAAAATTTAAATTTAGTTGAGGCAAAATAGGCCTCACTTCTTCACTCGCAATACCATGATATTTACGTGGTAACATACTATAATTCCTGCTACTCTTTCAGTCTCATTGCTACTTATAAAGAGAGAAGAAATAGTAATAACTTTGTTTTATTATACAAAAGGGAAGAAATGCATATATTCACAATGTGATCATCACAAATAACGACCAGTCTCTTGATTTTAAGAGTTAAAGCCTAAATCTTCTGGATGCCTTATTGGATGCTCATCTATCTTCTATCGTTGGATTGTTCAGAGTCATCGTAGCCATTCCTTTTGGAGTATATTTGGGGTCTCATCAATACTTTAGGGTTAATTAGGTTTCTTCTTTAGTTGGCTGCCTCCGATCTGATTTAATTTTCTCTCGGCTAATACATTTTATAAAATTCAATCTACGAGAGAATTTTGCCTAATTTGTATTAGTTGCAGTGCTTTTGAGATAATACCCTTGTATTTTGTAATTGCAACACTGATATTGGCTGTTAGTGAGGAACTAGGGTTAAGTTCTTTGCGATGCTGAGATTGAGGCCACTTGTAACTGGAACTTTGGTGATTTTGCTGTGATTAATGGAAGCAGGGAGGCAGATCTATGTTTGCAAAGCCTGAAAGGGAGACATAGCCATAGCTTTGTGTTGTGGTGAACTACCTACTTAAGGGCAACCAAATCTGGTATTATTTCTTCTCTTTTACTTACAGTTCATTATATCTAGCTTAACTTGAGCTTTAGAAGTTTAAAGACAGATAGTTTTTCAAACACGAGTATTATTCAATCTATTTTTGAAAAACTTAAACTTAACAAGTGGTATTAGAGCATTTTTTTAGGTTTGTTTCTTCCACTCCTGTGTTTGTAAAATCTTCTATGTTTGCTTTAGGGATGGCAACAAGTCGGGTCGGCAGTTTCCGTGGCCGACCCGTGGGTTAAATTTTGACCCGTTTCTAGCCTCTGACTGGCTAAAATTGGGTTCGATTCGGGTCGGGTCACGGACGGCTTGGGTCAAGCTGTTGACCAGAATTATTTTATTTATTTATTTATTTATTTTAAGAATTGAAAGAATGAAGTGTTAAGTATTGAACTATTGGATTTGATTAGACTTATTTTGGAATAATGGATAAATAGAATTTGGTTGGCAGTCTAATAACTTTGCAAATATTTTATATATATATATCGGGTGACTCGGATCTGGTCTGTGTTTGAACCCACCTCGTTGACCTACTGTGTCAAGAAATTCCACTGAAGTAGCGAGGTTGGGTTATTTTTCCATCCCTAATTTGCTTCACCTTTGTGTTTGTTTCTTAGATAGATTCACATCTGCATTCTCTCTGTGTGTTGGCATCTTTGTTTTCAATAGTAATCTTTGTGACCTTATCTTTCTATTTCCTTATCTCCATTGGTGTGTCTTTGTGTCTTATCATTGACTACAGTTACACACACCTCACGGTTGTTGCATGTGACTGCATTTGCATCCTTAAACCTATGTTTTAAGATCCACATTTTGATACCCTTGACCCTCGGCCTTGAGTTTGGTGGAAACATATGGGTCACAATGTTGGTTGCATTAGTTGCATCTAGTTTAATTGTGTGTGATTGTATTGTTGATAGATTCATAGAGGGTCATTATTTGTAGTCCCAAGTGTTGTGTCTTCTGTTGGGTTTCATCTTGATTGCATTGATGGGAATGGTGATTTTTACATCTGGCACCAAGATGAAGTCTTTTGATCCAACAAATGGCTGCAAATGTCATAGACAAGACCTTTGCAGTTGGGTCCTAGGCTGATCAAATTAAGGAGATGGATGAGTTAGCATACTCATCTATCATCCTACACCTATCAGATTCTGTAATTAGACAGGTTGGGACCCAAAAGAACACTGAATCTTTGTGGAAAAAGCTTGAAGAACTTTATCTTCAAAAGTCCTTGCCCAACAAACTATATTTGTACAAATTGAAAGAACTAATAAATCCTTGTTTGTTAATAAAACAAAAAATAAACATTTAAACTTGGAGATCATGCTTGCCAAGCCACCACACAACCATGTCACTTTGACACTTTGCATTTATCACATAACATAATCATAAACATCGAGAGATCACACAAGAAATTCTACAAATTCATAGGGGTAAGAACTCTCGTGAATATTGCTGCTAAATTCCAAGGAAGAGTTTCCACCAACTACTTAGAGAGCACTGTCATAGGGAGAAAATAATGAAACTAGAGAAAATTATATTGGAGATCATAAACAATGGATAATGAATTTTTCAGGTGTTAAAATTGTGAAAGGGGAATGCTTTATTTACAAAGCTAGTCTGGTTTTGAAAATTATTCTCGTGTGTATTTTTGCCAAAAAATAAATTAAATCATGATCTTAATCATATTAAGCATATGAAGATAACTCATATTCTGAACTCTTAAGCCTAACCATATAACCATAAATCATAATCCTTCAAATAATTCTAGGTGAAAATTGTTAATTGAAATTTTTAGATGGACTGATTTATTAATTTTTCATTAGGTGATAAAGAGGTGCATCTGTGATCTGTCATTTAATACACTTCTTTATACACAATGAAGAAATGATACATCAACTATCACTTGAAAATGTTAAATTTGAATATCCTCCATAATATTACTTTAATCCTTGACATATCTTTGCTTTAATAAACATAACCACCATGGATAATTATCTTCAAACCTAGTTGATGAAATCGTATAATATTTTCGAATCCCTGAATTTGATATTTTGCGATTTTGACTCCAAAACTTAGGAAAGTTGACATATTGAATCCTGAACACACATGCGTCATATATAATAGAATTTAGTTTTTCAAAATTTTTTAATGCCATTTTTTAATATGCACACTTATGTCATGCCCCACGGTTTGTACACCTCTCTATGAGTTTTACAAGTGTCTGTTTTATGATGTACACAATTTTTTTTTTTAACTTAATTTGCCTACTTAATGCTTTGGAGTAGCTACAATTAGATTGATTTATGTAAACGGATTTGAGCCAAAACTGAATATTTTCATTGATCATTGAATTACATTATGTACAATACAATTGTGAGCTTTGTAAGGAAATTATATCACCTTGATTACAGAATGTACTTGCAAGAGAAATAAAGAAACAAAATATACAATGACTAGGGAAATTCCCAAAAATAGGCTAGCTACTTTCCTTGATTTGCGCTTGATTGATGAGATATCATCGGCATGGTTCGAATTCCGATTTTCATTAGTGAAGTGTGTCAAGTTGTCTTCAATAGTTTGTAGGGTGATAGGAAATAGTTTATAAAGGTTTTTAATGGATTTTAATATAAAAGAGGAAAGTGAATGAGTGAAGTTGAGTTGAGTTGAGTGGTGGAGATTTATGGATGTGATGAGATATGTGGATGTGATTGATTCAGGGTAAAGAAAGAATGGATAAAAAAATGGTAAAATATTTAAAAATGGGTTTCCTAACACCCTTTTGATTTTATAAATGTTTTTGCTAGTGTTATAATTTGTTTGCCAACGGGATCGTTCATTTGAATTGCGTTGTTGTCATCTCTGCACTTCTTCACTCACAAAAATCATAACAAAAATCATAATTATATAGATTATTACTTGATTTTTATTTCCTTAGTTAAAATTTCAGGTTAGACCCCCACAATTCCAAATGGGAAAGAATAAGAAGAAAACAAACACTGAAGCCGGGAACAAGCAAAAGAAACAGAATGGAAACCAGGATGATTTGCATCGACAACAACGAGAATACTGGAATGATTATTATGGGAAACAAGATCGAGAAGAAGATTTTTATAAAGATGAATGGGATGCGCCCTACTTTTTACGCATGATAAGTTCCTTATCTTTGAAAAACCAAGGACGGAAGAAAGATACTGTTACCTTGGTCCCAGGATGTGGGATGTCTAGTCTTTCTATGAAATTGCATTCACTGGAGGATTGCAAATTCAAAGTTTTCAACATTGATATCTCAAAAAAGGCTATTGAGGAAATGAAGAAGTTGGACAAGGACAATAACTAGAATATGAGTTGGGAAGAAATGAGCATGGACAAAATGGATAAGGTTTGTTTAATATGAAATTACATCAAGTTTGTTGTCACTTGGCCAAGCTTATGTCGCGCAACATTCTGAGAAATAATTTTGAGAACTTTGATCATATTTTCAACGCATCCAATAACTTTCATCATTTATGTATTTGAGTTTTTCATGGAGCTGGTATTATGTCTATACATGGGCACTATTCATTTGTTACTTGGCCCAGTTTCTAACATTTGTGATTTTACAGTTTCAAGATGGGTACTTTGATGTAATAATAGACAAGGTAGCTTCAGATTTTACAGTACCACCGAACGACCCTCAAACGTTATTGAAATTTCAACAGCAACGATCCACATTTCTATCCAATTACTTGTCAGAGGTACCTAAATACCTTTCATGCCTATTTTACTTTCAATACTTGTTAACGAGCTAGTAATACATGATTGGCATCGAAACTTAATGTGTGGACTACATGCGTTATTAGGTTCGAAGGCTTTTAAAAGTTGGCGGCACATTCGTTTATTTTCTAGCACTTGAAGTTTGGGGGGAACATGAAAAAACATGTTCAGGTATAATGAATAATATATGCCATTTATTTATGACACACTGCAATTTATGTTTAGGAATAATGAATATTACCTAACATAATATTTTTCCTCTTCAGATTACATTATAGATTCAATGTTGGTTGATTTTATTGATGGATGGGATGTCATCATCCATGGACCCGGCGATGGCAAACAACCAATTCAAAATGGTAAACCAAACATGGTAATGGTCTTTTCCACGAAAACGACTTCCCAAAGAGATCCTTCTATGGTAAAATGGGACATCCACATGGATTGTAATGTCGGTAAGGTAAGTTGTATGGGCATATTCTTTCCTTTTCCCAATGTCACCTGATTTTTTTACGTTCAAGATCAATTTTATTATCGTTTTGAAAGCTTGATTTGATATGTTTCAGACGCTTAAATTGTTTCAAGTTGTTGAATTGGAAAACGAAAAGCGTGGATATCTTTCTATATATTCAGAAGAAGATCCTAAAAGCAAATGGAATCACAATAGCAAATGGATTTCTAAAGGCCCCGAAAATATTTCTTCTCATAGAAGGCTTCACTTCAACTTGGGTGAATATGAGGGCCTCGGCAATGATATCAAGTATAATGCACTACTATTCGACATTCATAAAGATGGTGAATCCCAGTCTCGTAATTATTCAGTCCTTTGTGTTCCAGAGGTGAGTTATGTTTTACAAGTGCTTATTCAATTTGCGAAAAGGGACTTAAAACCTTCGTAGAGGTTTTATGCATTAAGTCTATCTTCCTTTCATTTGTAATATTCTATTTATGAAGCTTCACTTCAATTTGTTTATCATATCCTCATTTTAAAGTTTCAATGACATTCCTTTTGTAACAGAAAATACTTCGCGAATGGCATGCATTATCAAGAGAAGACCAACTACGTTTTGTCCAAAAATTAAATACCACTCGTTTACTTATGGTACTTTTTCTCTCTTTGCTTACTTTTTCTAAAGAAATTGAAGCATTGTCATTTTTTTTTCCATTCTTGCTCTTTTTTTTTTTTCTTTCCACCTTTTAATTTTTTTGTCTTTTGAACTCAGATCTTTTCCGGGAAATGGTCCAATGATGAGATTAATTGGGAGGTGCTACTTTATTTTTTATTATTTTTGTTAACACGGGATTCATGGAACTCTTTGTCAATAGACTGAATGATTTATTATGTATGTATGCATGCATTTATTCGCATCTATGTATGTATTTATTTTAGAGGGCTATCAGGAAATATTTCTCTTCCTTAAGCAAGTTGGCACCAAAGAAAATGGAGGATGAAGTTGTAATTCGGTACGTATCAATCGCTGATTTGTACCTTGTTTTGTGCATATGAAATGTTTTTGTTGCCTAAATATGACAAACTTCTTAGGGTGTGTTTTATTCAACCTTGTTTTTCTTTTTTTAAGGAAAACTCATTTTCCAACTTTTTTTTTTTGACATTTGGCTGTTTGATTGCACTTTTTCGTGATAAACGTTTTCCAATTTTTTTTTCGATTTCCGTTATTTTCCTTGTTTTGAAGGAAAACGTTTTCCTTGGGAGAACGTGGTTTTTTTTTCCGAGAAAAGTTTAGCTTTTTTTCTTTTTTTAATGAACAATTTACTTTAACCATAAAGATGGAGAAAATGATCAAATTTTAAGGGGAAAAATACAAAAATAAGGAAAATAATATCATTTTCCAACTTTCAAATTAATCAAATCAAACACCTGCAACTACTATTTTCTCTGAAAAACCTCTTCCCAGAAAATATTTTCCTTCTAACTGGGTTTGCAATCAAATACACCCTTAGTTTATTTCGGTTAATGTTCTAGCCTTTTTGTGTAAAAATACTAGCAATCTTTTGCAACAAGTTTACTAATTAATTCTTTGCAAACTTTTATTTAATTTAGGAGGTTTGGCGGTGCTAGTCTCAACTGTGTCGAAGCAGAAGACTTCCCGATTGTTGGGTGGGTCAAATTTGAGAGAAAAGGTGGAAATCATGAGCTTCTTCCCCAAAAAAATCCAACCGGAAAGGAATTCGTCGGCAAAACAAATACCGAAGCTCAAGATCCTTCCTTGAATCAGAAAACGAGAGATGAAGAAATTCCTCTAAACGAAACTAAAGACAATGATGATGTTTTAATTGAACACAACACCGGAAGTGGTCATTTAGATCAAGACAATGATAAGATCCATCGAGCTTTCATAGGATTTTGTGTAAACTATTTTGAAGAGATGGATTCTATTGCAGCTGCCCGAACGCAGGTTAACCTATATGGGTTCTACTGCAGCTGCAGTAGACATGGGTTCTACTGCAGCTGACTATTGTAAAGAATTTTTTTTTCCCATTATTAGGTTGGTATGCTAAATCTAACGATACTGTTTACTGGTTAAGGTTGGAAAAAGAATCCGGATACTTTAGCAGGAAACACTTTGACAATCTTGTACATGATAGTAGCTGGATGTTGGTAGGCTATTACCTATCTCATTTCTTTGATATTGGTCAGTCTGCAATGTTAACCAAAATTGAATCCTGGGCCCTTATGGATGATTTAAAGAGGTGAGTTTCTTTCGGTCTCTTGATTCCATTAAATATTCTATCTATGGCTTTTGTGTTAAGGCTTTGTTCTCTTCACATTAAGGTGAGTTTACTCAAATTTTTTGTTGAATGTATAGTTGAGAATTGGAGAAAATATATCAAAAACTGTACATAAATTGTGAAATCGTGTTTGAGTGATGAAAAGAATGAGATAGAAAAAGTAAATTTAAGTTGATGAAATTTAATGTGCATAAAAACAAGCTCGAAGATTCATTGAATCTAGAGTGAAACAAATGTGGGGGTTGAAAAAAATTTCAAATCTCGATGAAAACCTTATGAAAGAAATAGATAATTGGTACCTTGTTCAAGATATATAGCACCTCACAAAATACTTGTCTTGGTCGTCATTGTTTTAATTTTCATTTATGGCTTGTGCATTAATTTTTTTTTCTAGAGTGTTGATTTCACAATATCATGTGCGCAGACAAGGCTTACCATGCCCAAACCAAAATGGTTTGAGCCTGACTATCCACAAAAAGAGTCCATTAGTTCTGAACTTGAGGAGCTTATTCCAAGAAAGTTGAAAATGCGTGATGAATTAAAACTTCCACAGGAATCAGTTTTGTGGAGTCATTTTACTAAGAGGTTTATCTCATCATAATCTTAACAATAACAATTACAATAACGTTCTTTTAATATTATGCCTCTATATTTATTTATTCTCTATTTTTTCACCAGCCAAACGTGTGAAGGTTCAGATCTCGTAGCTGCACGTCCAGGAGAGTAAGTCCTTTTGTTTTGTTTCCTTGTTTTCCATATGATGTTGAAGAGTTGTGAAGCCCAGTGATCTCCTGCCAACAGGAGTGACGTGGTGCCCTGACCATCCAAATTTTTTTTTTAATATCTACGTCAAATGAGATGAATAATACATAACTGCCCCGTGATGGTGGAGAGCTCATGTGGGCCCTGCAACTTTTTTCCCCCCAAAATGGGGGCGTTGGCATGTTACATTACCAACTTGTTAGTAACGGAACATTACTATAGTTGTGTATTCCTAGCCATCTAAAATGATTTGCAGGATGAAAGATGATGTTTTAATTGAAGACAAGGATAACACCCCCCAAGCTATCATAAGATCTTTTCTAGACTGTTTCAACGAGATGGGTTTTACTGAAACTTCCCGCATGTAAGGAATTAAATTTATAATATATGTTAGTTAACCTTGTTTATATATATATATATATATATATATATTCCCATTATTAGGTTGGTATGCAAAATCTAATTATATTGTTTACTGGTTAAGTTTGGAAAAAATTTTGGATACTTTAGCAAGAGACGCTTTGAGGAACTCGTAGATTCCCGTACATGGACGTTGCTAGAAGAGTACCTATCTCGTTTCTTTGATATTGGCGAGTCTGCATTGTTATCCAAAATTAAAACCTGGGCCTTTATGGAGAATTTAAAAAGGTGAGTTTGACTTTGGTACTACGGCCTTGTTTTCTTTCGCATTAAATTGAGTTTACTCAAATTTTTTCGTTGAATGTGTGGTTGAAAATTTGACAAATTGTCCTAAATATATAAACAAATTGTTAAATCAATATTTGGCTGATGAAAAGAATGAGATAGAAAAAATAAATTTAAGATGATAAAATTTAATGTGTATAGAACAAGTTCTAAGATTCATTGAATCTAGAGTGAAACAAATGTGGTGGGGTTGGCAATTAAGAATTTCAAATCTTGATGAAAGCCCTCCAAAAGAAATCGATAATTGGTACCTCTTTCAAGATACCACCTCACAAAATACTTGTCTTGGTCGTCATTATTTTAATTTTTATTTATGGGTTGTGCTGTGCATTAATTTATTTTTCAAGAATGTTGATTTCACAATATCATGTGCCCAGACGAGGCTTACCATTGCCCGAACCAGAATGGTTTGAGCCTGACTATAAACAGAAAGAGTCTATTATTTCTGCACTTCCCGAGCTTATTCAAGGAAAGTTGAAAACGCGTGATGAATTAAAGCTTCCACAGGAGTCAGATTTGTGGAGATCTCTTATTTGGAGGTTTATCTCATCATAATCTTCACAGTAACAACATTTTTTGAATATTACGACTCTAGATTTTTTTAATTAGTTTCTATTTTTTCAGCGGCCGATTAACATATGAAGGTTCAGATCTCATAGGCGTACATCGTCGACCTCCAAAGGAGTAAGTTCTTTCGTTTTGTTTCCCTATTTTCCATATTATATTGAATAGTTGTGTGTTCGATCTTATAAGTCATCTAAAATGATTTGCAGGAGGAAAGATATATATAAAAAATTTAAAAGGATGACAATCTACGACAAGATACTAGTAGAAGGCAAATCCTTCCAGGTCCGTGAAGGTGTGTATGAGAACAAGCAAGCTATGATTAAATGCATCGACTTACCCGGCGAAGTCGGAATCCACAAAAAAGAGTTGTCGACTCTAATGGAGTTGGAAGGGCACGAAAATGTAGTTAAGTACTACGGAGTAGAATGGGACGATGATTCCTACTTTATTGCACTCGAGATGTGTTCATTTTCGTTGCATGATTTATTTGACAAGGAAAAGAATTTTGGGACTATCCTCCGCCTACTATGTTGTTGAGCCTAATAAAGTATGTTTCCATGATAGAGTTATCTATTTTTTCCTTGGTCCGTACCTCAGCCTAATCAATTTTAAATACACTTTCAGGGATATCATTAAGGGATTAGACTATCTACATTCACATGATTTGATACACAGGGTCTTGAACCCAAGCAGCATCATGATTAAAGAAGAATGTGGAAAATTCTATGCGAAGCTATCAAATATGGGTTTGTCGAAGCGCCTAGGAGGCGCATCTTCTACAACACCAAGTCCAAACAATCCAGCTAATATTCGTTTTGGTGAGTACACCTATGTTTAATTAACAAAAATAAAGAGATTTGGTGGGCCCTTTGAATCTGAGTGTGTTGCATGTTGTGTGTGGGTTGTATTAATTGGGAAGTTACAAAATAAGAAAAATGTGGATTCTCTTAGCACATTAATGTACGTATTGACTATTTTATTTATAAGTATTAAGTCAGATATATATTACAGTTGGACCAAACTAGCTCTCTAGCTGTACAGCTGGACCAAACTAGCTCTCTAGCATTATTCAACTAGTAATGATTCTAACTACTGAGTAACAGTTCTAACAAGTTGCTATCTTGATCGACAAAATGGTATGAGTATTAATTAAGTAGGTTTTGATATACATTTTGTCTGTGCATGCAGAGGGTGATGATATATGGAAATCTCCAGAGCAAAAGAGGAAGGGAAAAGTCGGAAGATATGTTGATTTATACAGTTTAGGGTACATTATTCATTTCTGCTTAACTGGGGGTAAACACCCACAGGATGTTGGTCGTACTTCAGATCTGTTTATGCTGGTAGAAGACTTTCCAGAAGCATACGACATTGTTTCACAACTCATGAGTCCTCAAAAGAATAACAGGTAATGTGCTGATGCTTTATTGTCATACATTTTTTTGTTAATAGGTGTTTTATATTTTAACAATAATAATAATTTTCATAACCCATGGTATTGTATAGGCCGAGTGCTAAACAAGTTCTCAAACATACCTTCTTCTGGGATTCTCAAGACCGGAATGAGTTCATGCGATATGCCAGTGACTGGTTGGATTACGAAAGAGAGAACAACCACACCAAATCTCCTATTCTGGCGAAATTGGAAAGTAGGAAAGTGTATATATTCCGCAATAGATGGGATAACAAGATAGATGCAGACTTTGTAACATACCTGCGTGCAAATGAGCCGTATATTAAGTTTGACAGTGTGTTCGACCTAGTAAGAGTGATCCGAAACAAGCCAGGCCATTTTGGAACTTCAAAAAAATGTGAAGAAGGATTTGATCCCTGGGGGCTCGGCTCATAGGGTTGAAGAATATTTTGTTAGGAAATTTCCGAAAGTCCTCCTTGAAGTCTACAAAATCATTCTTGAATTTTGGAAGGATGAACCTACATTTCAATTGTACTTTGCTTGAATTTTGCGTTCAATATTTTCTCCCATAGTTTGATATTAGGGATTTGTTTGGGATGAAAACTAAGTAATGCCTTATCATTCTGACCCGATAAGGGTTCAATTGCGCTGTGCTTTAATTAGTAGGAAATATATTTGTAGGCGTTTTGAATGATTGAATTATACATTGTACTTTTTAAAAAATAATAATAATAATTGCCTTGTCATTCGATCTTGAATTTTGGAAGAATGAAGCTACATTACAGTTGAACTTTACTTGAATTTTTCCATTTCGTCGTTGAACATTTTTCCCCATAGTTTTACATTACGTGTCTTACCAATTGTTATGCCGATATTACTATTAACATTTGCTGCTTTAATTTAAACTTATAAACATTTTATAATCAAGAATAACTAAAACTTTTTTCATTGACATATTCTTTTTGTAAATGGAAATGAAGACAAACAACCAAAATGTATTTTTTATTTTAAGGCTAATTGCTCTAAAAAAATTTCGTCCATGTAGATTAAATTTAATTTCAAAAAGAAGCAATCAAAGTTGAAAAGTAGACCACTAAATAGTGTTTACACATAAAGCACAAACAAACAAAATTTATTTTTCTATTTTAAGGTTAATTACTCTGAAAAGTTTTTGTAGATGTAGATTAAAGGGGGTGTTCTTAACATGGAATTGTATGGATTTTTTTTGTTTTATAGATTTTCTTGGATTTCATGGATTTTAATAGAATTCCATATAGAATCCTTGATTCTTATGAAATTCTATGTCACTGAATTTTGTAGATTTTCATAGATTTTAGTGGAATTTTTTATATATATTTTTCACCATTAGAGTAGAATAATCAATGGTGTAGAAGGTTCATTTGGATGGTTGTTACTGGATCATAAAAATAAAAAAAATAAAACAAAAGAAAACATTAAAAAATGCCATTAAAAGTTGAAAGACGTATGAAAAATCGCAAGTTTCAATTTATTTGGACTTACTGACAATTGGATTTACTAACAATTATTATTATTATTATTATTATTATTATTATTATTATTATTATTATTATTACTAATAATTATGAAATTATCAATATTATATTACATCTCGTCCATTAAATTTTCTTTTTATAGATTGGATATCATATGATTTTTCAAAAATTAGAGCAATGAACACTAAATAAATATGTGTTATCGTTATAATATATATACACATTTTTTTTGTATAGTTGCACAAGCTAATTACGATGCAATTGTTTTCATGTTTTGAAATTATAATGGTAATGGAAAACATATTTTTCCAATTTCTGATTATAAATTTTAGTTAGTAAAATTTTATTAAAAAAAGATTATAAATTTTAGTTGATTATGTAGGCCTAAAAGACTTTTGAAGAAAAAAATAAAAATTCGTGAATTCCATAAGAATCCAAGGGTGGGAGGTAGAATTTTGGGAAGAATATTATTAGTGTAAAAATCCATAAAAATCAATAGAATTTCACAATTTAATGAAATCCATCCAGATTTCATGAGCAATTGAGAATCCCGAATTTTACATGAAATGCACTATTACATAAACAACACTTGTTAATTTCACTGCTACTCTCAAAATGCACTATTAATTTCACTATCACAAAATATTTTTTAAAAAAAACCTAACTCAAACGGCTATTATGCTGAGTAACTGAAAAATAAAAAGTTTCAATGCCCTCACTATTATGCTGAGTAATAGGTTATTCACAAAATAAATGAACTTCCTATTAACTGAATTAGGGTTAACTATTGAATATTAAAAATACAGTCAACAATATACTCTAATGGGAGAGAAAACTTTGGACACAAAAAATCAACCAATTAGGATTGGAGTTAATATAAAAGCAAATGTCAAAAGTTAAATAAGAACAAGAAGTGGTGACCCGACGCATGGAGACAGTGCAGTCTAAATTATGAGAAAGATTAGAAAAACTATAGTCACGATTAGAATTAACTATAGAAAAAATATAGTCACGATTAGAATTAACTATAAACTATAATAAATTATGGGTTTGCTCGAGGTGGATTCCCACCATATTGTAGTCCTCTTCAAGAAAAGTTTTTGCAAGTCATTACATAAATACTGAAAGGATGGCTATGGAACGAAGTTAGAAAGAGCTTACAAGAAAGCAACTGAACGGGTTTCCGAGGAGGCCAATGAATTTTATGTTTGATAGACTTCTAAAAGAAAGCAACTGAAAGGGTTCCCAATGCCCAGCTATATATGAAGGCCCAATATCCAGTTAAAAGGACCCCAGCAGTAGTCTTAAGTGCCACCTGGTTGAAGCCCACTTTAAGAAGCCAATCTTGGGGGCCAAGTCAAGACAGCCCAAGTCCTAGTCAATTTGACCAGTTAAAAATACAGCCGGTGATCACACTTGGAGAACAAGCATGACCGTTGATCAAGAGGGTTTATATACCCCTTTTTTTAAATGGGGGAAGGGACGCAGCCCTGGGGACGGGGGTAGGAATCGAACCCGGGATGTTGCCCGGCACGTGCACGGTAACTACCGCTCGGCACTTGGACGATTCCTTTATATACCCCTTTTAAGCTTGCTTTGAAATTAATTTTCTGTGATTCTTAGCCCCCGTTCTTCTATAATTTTTAACAAATTTTTACACATTTTAACACATTCACATCAAAAGTCAAACCAATTATATCCACATATTTTTCTGGGACCCACTGTATTACATAAATCTCCACCACCCAATCCCACTCATTCTCTCTCATATTTCACATCAAAACTCATAAATACTCATAAATACACATACACTAACAAGGTGTTAGTTTAGCAGAAACCCTAGTTCTTCGAGTTCTTTTTTCTTCCCTTCTGTTTAGAGTCATCTTTTCAGGATTATTCTTCTTTTCAGATTGACGAAGGATAATCAATTTGTAGATGATTTTATTAGGGATTTAGTACACAATTTCGCCTGTGAAATAGTTTAAGATTTTACTTTTAAATTTGTGTTCTTGTTTTTTTGTTCGAACGATTTTAGATCAATAAAAGGCTTGCTTTTAGAATTTGTTGAGTTTGATAAAAGGTGTTGATCTAGATGGATATTTTATAACACTTTTTATAAACAAAGCCCATATTACTTGATAGAAATCTTTGTGTCATAATTGGTAAAGAACTGGTTAATTGCTTGAAGTCACAGGTTCGATTCTGGAAGGAGTTTCATATCGTACGAGGTATACAAAGCTTAACTTCAGTACAGCTCTTCATTCTGAAATGTACGAGCAATCGAAACGCACGATACAAACCCTAAAGGATATGCTACGAGCATGTGTTTTCGAATTTCCATATGGGAGCGGCTAAATACACCCATCGTTTTACTGTATGCACCCACCTAAAAAAAAAATGAAAAGACTAATATACCCCCGTTAACATCCGATAATAAAAAAAAAATGTTCGCCGGGACGAGAACGAACACCCGAAAGGGTGTTCGTTCCATTTGGAGCGAACACCCAATTGGGTGTTCGCTACCTTTGGAGCGAACACCCATGTGGGTGTTCGCTCCAAATGGAACGAACACCCTTTCGGGTGTTCGTTCCGGTCCGGACGAACACCATTTAATTAAAAATATTTAAATTTATGGATAATTAATTTTGATTATTATTTTTTATTTGAAAAATAAAAATTATGGATAAAAAATTAGTCGTACAATTTTATCCGATTAGTATTGAATTCAATTATTAACAAATTAAAATTTTTTGAAATCACTTTAATCACTATTTTAGAAATTTTTTAAGTTTTTTGCACTCAGTTTAAATATGAATTTCGAAAACTTTTTTGTCAAAATGATTGCAAAAAAATTGTACAAAAAATATTGACAACTAATTTCAAAATTTTTAAAAATTTTTTGCACTCAATTTGATAATGAATTTCGAAATTTTTTTTATCAAAGTAGTTGTAAAAAATTTGTACAAAAAATGATAACAAATTTTTTTTATCCATCATTCTTCCCTTTTTTTACAACTAATTTGACGATAAATTTTAAAATTTTTTTGATGATATAGTAATTGGTTTTGTTGTCTAATATAATTATTAAAAAAATCAAATGTTTTACAACTATTTTATCGAGTAATTTTAAAATTTTTTTACTTTTTTTTGCAACCACTTTAGAGATAAATTTCAAAATTTATTTGATAAATTTTATCGGATTAGTGTCGAATATAAGTATTAAAAAATCTTTAAAAAATAATAATACAAATTTTTTTTTTTTGGCACTTTGATTGGGACGACGACCCATGTGGCTATTTCAATGGGGCGAACATATGAAAATAAAAAAATAAAAATAAAATAAAAAAAAAAAGAAAGAAGGAAAAGGCGGGAAAGGGTGCAAGGGTAGAATGGGAAAGAAAGCTCAAAATGGGTGTGTAAAGTAAAGGGGTGGGTGCATTTAGCCCCACCCTTTCCATATACTTATGGAATTTTCGTACAACAGCATACAACAGCTATCATTCCTCAATACAAATGCCTCTGTTTGAAGGTTTGTATAGGCGTAAATTGGAACACCATTGCATTCGGACAAAGTACGAAAGAAAAATTAAGTTAATAAAAGTTGAAATGATTCAAGAGATGATCTCACCAATAGACAAAATCCAACTAATGCCTTAGCAATTGTGATGCCAATATTACTATTAACATTTGTTGCTTTAATTTTTACTTACAAACATATGTAATGAAGAATAACTAAGACTTTTTTGGTTCACTTATTCTTCTTGTATATATATATATATACAAAAAAGTGAAATAACAAAAACACCGAATAAAGAAAGTATAATAAATTAAATAATGAAAGTAATTAATCCCCTTAAAAACAATGTCAAATGTGGCACTGTCACCTAAGTACTTTACCTAGATGGCTCTTTTATTTTTATATATGATTAAAGTATCTCCAACAGTATCTCTATTTTTAAAGAGTATATTTTATTAAATAAAGAACATCTTTAAATTTAAGATGTGGAAATTTTTAAATGCTCTAGCAGGCTCTCTAATTTTTAACTCTTTATTTTACTTTTTCAAAAAAATGATTTTTTTATCTCAATTTTAATTAATAATTATGTTTTTATGTATTAATGACTAATAGAATTAATTGTGGATTACATTGTTCAAGAAGTATGACCTTGAAACTTGTAGTCATTCAATTATAAAGAATGAGTTTGGCTCTGCAAACTAAAGGATATTCAAACTCACTCTTTAAACTAAATTATTAATTTAAAGAGTTTATTGGAATAAAATTTTAAGACTTAACTCTTTAAATTATAAAAAAATCTTATATTTAAAGAGTTTGTTGGAGATGCTCTTAGATATTTACATACATACATATATTAAAAAATTATTATAATTATTGCTGTTGAAAGAAAACTTTAATAACACTAGTTATTTTCCCCAGAACTTCAATGCACAAAAAGAGATGAAACGCGACGGAGTAGTGTGATGAATTATGAATATGATGAACAAGTACACCATAATTGCGCTTGATTGTTTCAAAATGTGTTATGATGTGAATCCACCATTTATATATCTCCAATCAAGAAGTGCGGAGTCGTGCCAACTTTTTGCGGAAGACTGTACATTTTGACAAAAAAATAAAACCAGATAAATAATAAGTGCTTGAATCGATCCAAAATTTTCAACCCATCTCGTCATGTTATAAACTACTAAGTTTTATCGGTTTTTACTTGATCATCAAAGTAATTTTCTCATCATTGTCTTGCAGTGTACTTTGTTTCCAATTATAATTTTTCAAAACAATTACTAGTTTCTATTATATTAAAGGGATTTGGACTTGTTTTTATATGATCAGTTAAATATGTAACGTGAAGTAAATAAGAGTAAACATTAAGTTATGTCGAATAATTAAGTAGTTATACAAAATAAAGTTTGGGAGATGATTGGTATAATTAATCCCATTATTATTCATTAATCGTCCTTTAATCATTATTTTCGAAAATCCAAATGGTTAATTTCATTTTTAACAACCCCCCCCCCCACCAACCAAAAAAAAACTCTCCCTCTATGTATAATTAATCCCACTATTATTCATTATTCGCCCTTTAATCATTTTTGAAAATCCAATGGCGAATTTCATTTCAAACAACCCCCACCAAACCCCCTCTCTCTATTTCTCCTCCTCCCTCCGTGAGCCATCCCATCTTTCCATTTTCTTAACACTAGTACACAATTAACATTGAATGTCGCTCATTGGGTAGCGGTTCTATGGAAAAACGCCATCCAAAAATAAAGAGTTGCGGTTATTAGAAAAAACCGCCACCCTTTATGCATTTTTTTTTTTAAAAAATTATTTTAAACTTTGGGTGGCGATTCTTGAAAAGAACCGCCACCCAAACTAGAACAATTAAAGAACCGCCACCTAAAGTATTATAAATTTTATTTTTTGAAAAAAGGCACAACAAGAACCGCCACCCAAACTAGAACAATTAAAGAACCGCCACCTAAAGTATTATAAATTTTATTTTTTGAAAAAAGGCACAACGGGTGGCGGTTGTAGAAACAACCGCCACCCATTCTCTACATTAAAAAAATATATTAATAATAATAAATATTTAGGGTGGCGGTTCCGTACTACAACCACCACCCTTTTTTTATTTTTTTATTATTAAAAATACTTTTGGGTGGCGATTTTTTGCTACAACCGCTATCCTTTCTTTTTAAATATTTCACCAACTCACCAGATAGCCATATTCCTGCTTCTTTCGAAAATTTTTCGCAATTTCTTACAATATTCACGATTTCAAATCAGATTTAAGTGCAATTTCTTTACAAATTGATGGCACATTTTAAGCAAGGGAAGCTTCTTCTATCTTTTGGTCCCAATTTCGTGTATTTTTGTGTAATAGTTAATATAATTTTTTTCGAATTTTTGAGCATGCAAACTTTAAATGGCCATAACTTTTGCATACGATGTCCGTTTTCAACCCACTACACAATTCCGGAATAGTCGCTACGAGATCTACGACAGTCATGGCTATTTTTGTGACCCCATGTTTAAGGCCGATCTGAGGTCGTCTAAAACTTCAAAACACAATTTTTAGTTTTTCATCTTATAATTTCGTGTTTTTGTTCTTAGATTGTTCATTTTGTTGTAATTAGAGGCGATTGGTTTTGAATAAAAGTTATTTCGTTCTTACTTGCACTCCTAATTTTGTGTTTTTCATCGTTCATATCTTTAAAAAACAAAAATAAAAAAGTGGATTTTGGGTGGCGGTGTGCAGAACCGCCACCCTAAGTAGTTTTTTTTTAAAAAGGTAGAAAGGGTGGCGGTTGTTAAACCCTAAGTGTTTTTTTTTTTAAAAGACTTAGGGTGGAGGTTGTTAAAAAACAACCGCCACCCTAAGTCTTTTTTGGGTGGCATTTTTTCAACCGCCATCCTTTCAATAACTTTGGGTGTCGCCGTTTTGGGTAGCGATCAAAAAATCGCCACCCTAAATCTAAAATAACCGCCACCTAAGCTCATTTTTGTACTAGTGTAAAGATTAGCCTTCACAGCAAAAATAAAAATAAAAAATAAAAATACCTCAAACTTAAGTCAATATTATATACAAATATTTGTTCAAAAAAATATATTATATACAGATTAAGGAGTGTAGTTTTTATTTTTTATCAACACAAATTGGATTTTTTAGGGGTAGTAAATGGGCAGAGCTGCCATCAAAGTGAGAGCACGAGCCGAGGTAGCCAAACTCGGCTTGTATCATTCAAAATGGTACTTGGTTCGGTCCACGATCCATGGGTCTTTACAGACCAAACTGTGCCTTTGCAGACCGAAATGAATAGGTCCACGGGGCATTCGGCATGTGGACTTTTTTTTTTAAATTTGTTTTATTTTTTTTTATTTTCTATTTGTTGTAAATATTGTAGTTAGATACTACATATTGTGGGTAAAACTGGCCAAACTGGTTAAGCCGATGAGCCAAGCTTGTGTCCAGCTCGTTAGATATGTCCACGAACATCCAAGCCGAATCTTAACCATCAGTCGGTGAATTCTTGAGAGCCGATCCGAGCCTTGTTTGTATTTTATGAGGTCGAACACAAATTTGGGCCCAATTGAATTGAGCCGAATACGTAAGTTTCCCTACTACTATTGACTCCATTTGCCAAGATTACGTTTTAAAATTATATAATAATTTAGTTACACAACATATTGTGTTAATAATGATCAATTAGCCAAGATCCATATGGTATAATGGCATCCAAGTCCGTCCTCCATCCTCCAAATCTAGGATTCGATTACCGTCCCGTAAACTTCCTCTTTGCCTTGTAATTAAATAATAATAATAAACTCTATTATTGATGAATTATATTAGCTTGTCCCTTTAATCATTATTTTCCACGGGTAAAGTGTCAGCTTCTGGCCCCAAATTTCTGAACAGTTGTAGAATCATCCCTGGTTTCATTTATTTTGTTTCTTGCCTAAAGAAGAGATGAATCAGCAACCCCTCGAAAAAGTTAGGGACCAAAAGGGCAATCTGTCCACGTTATGACTTCGTCTCTTCTCGAAGATAACGGATAAGGATGAGGCATATGGATTAAACTAATATATAAATAGATAAAATACAATATATATTTCATAAAACAGATGTCAATAAATCCAGCAACACAAAGGATTGGTCTCTCTTTCTTTCACTCTCTCTATTTCTCTATCCTCCGCCGCTGGATTTGCAGCCCCCGTAAAGTAACAGAGGAATTAGAGATTATACAAATCTCAAATCTCTTCTATTTAATCTAACCAATTGCGTCGCGAATAAAACTAACTAGTCTGGATTTGAGTCTCAATCGGATCTGCAACAGAAGAAAAGGAAGAAATCATTAATCATGATTCTGGTGGCGCTATTGACGGAGTTTTTGGAGGAGTACACGTTGTTGCTGGCGAGAGTGTTGGAGCACGTTTTCAACCAGGCGCCGCTGCCGTTTCCTCGCCGTGTACGGTTTCTCATCCTCCGGAATCTCCCCTTCGCTTCTCCTCGTTCCACCCCCAGATTCATCGCACCGGCGCAAAGCGTAAATTAACGTCCTCTGTTTCTGTGTAAATGAATTTTATATATTGATGATTGTCTCGGTCGTTCTACATTTTCAGATCTCGGCTTTTCAGTATGTACTCTGTATTGTAGTCTGTGCTTGATCTCGTTAGGAGAATGGAGAGTTTCTGTTGAGTATCTAACATCAATTTTCGATTTCTGTTCACTTCGGCTTTGATTTACCCATTGGAAGATTGGAATGGATAGGAGTTTGATTGATTATGTTTTGCAATGAACTCCAGTGAGATGAATAAAAAAGTGAAAAAACGAATAAAAAAACGAATGAAGTGTGGGAACCCAAACTATGTAACACAAGTATATGAAACCGAAAAAGAAAAACAAAATGTTTAGTTGGCAGCATTTGAAATCTTAAATCAGTATTTAAGAATCAATTAAGATAGCAAATTAATTAGTGTTACTGTTTATGGATCATTTTTATTATGAAAAAAAGTAATGTCTAATTATATAATGTCTTGAAATTTTGATGATAGATTGGTACTATCAAATGTGATGTACTGATGTTTCTACCATTTAGAGTGGTGGAGAATAAATTATTATGGTTTTTAAAGATTTTTAATATAAGAGGAGAGAATGAACGGAGCTGAGTGATGGAGATTTGTGAATATGGTGAGATAAATGGATGTGATTGATTTAGAATGAAAAAATAATAGATAAAAAAGTGGTGAAAATAGTAAAAAAATAAAAAGAGTTAGCTAACGGGGTAAGAATTGATCTTTTTCATAAAAATTTTGACACATTGTATTGTGATACTCCCTCCGATGTGCTTCTTTGGCTTTCACAAGAATATTAGAAAAGTAAATTTTAATCTTATTTTTTCATATATATCAATATATTAAATGATAATAATATATTTTTATTAATAATAATACCTATTAAATAAGAATATAATACAAAAATAAAAAATTAAATAAATATAAATATAAAGTGATTTATATTTTGAGATAGATAAAAAAAATGGTCTATTTTTATGGCACGGATGTAGTATCAATTATCAAATTATATGGGTAGGAAATGGTTCAGGAAAGAGTTTAGGGAAATGACATGGACTTTCAAAAATACTCTTAATAAATATCACATTTATGAGGCCCACCGCACCTCCCACCCCCAGTGTCCAAAGGGCCGCACTTACAATCCGCCTGAATGCAAGGGCAGGGTTTGAGTGGGCACTCCCAAATGTGATTTTCATTAAGAATATTTTAAAAATCTATGCTTTTTCACTAAATTTTTTCCGAATTCATTTTCTACCCATACAAAAGTCCATCAATTATTAATACCGAGAGGTATTTCAACCTATAAAAGACACCCTTTATCGGAAATTTAAAAAAAAAAAAAATGTATCAATTATTGGAGTCTCGATAACGATAGAACATAATCAACATATTGCTCGTGTTTTCGAATGACGGTAAACCTTATCAATAATAGTCTGTCACGTGAAAAGATTGGAGAAAAGATTGCTCTCACTCTCTTTCAAAGAAGAAATTATTCAGTCATTATTACCAGATCAGACAGAATAATATGGGCAGTACTATTGGTTGTACAGCATTTTGTAAATTTTCATGTACTTAATTCTCTTGTACTTTGAATAATGAGATCTTACACAATCTATCCATTCTTGTTTACTTTGTCTTGAAGTGGACGCCAAAACAGTCAACATCTTTGGGTTCGTCGACTTTTCCGTGACGCATCTGCCTTGAGAACAACAAAGTTTGTACTTCTTCTGGTATGTCAGAAGGTCCACGTTTTCAACAACTGTTATTACTAGCCGCCATTTACGAGCCCATTAGATACCTTCAGAAGTAGTTTTGAGCTTAGAAAGGACCTTCTATTTAAATATTTTTAATTAATAATTTAATATACCAGGAAAAAAAAAACCTTAAAACATCAAACTCATGGAAAAAATTCGAATATCAAGTTTTGTTTGGGATATTGAGTGGGTGTTTACATATTTATTCTAATATATTTTTGTGAGTATATAAGCCCATTAGATACCTTCAGAAGTAGTTTTGAGGCTAGAAAGGACCTTCTATTTAAATATTTTTAATTAATAATTTAATATACCAAGAAAAAAATACCTTAAAACATCAAACTCATGGAAAAAATTTGAATATCAAGTTTTGTTTGGGATATTGAGTGGGTGTTTACATATTTATTCTAATGTATTTTTGTGAGTATATATATGAGGAGAGAGAATGAGTAAAATTGAATAATAAAGATTTAATAATACAAGTGAATCCTATGAAATATGTAGAGGTGATTTAATTTTAATGTGTGAGATAAAGACAAAAAAATAATGGATCCCATATTTCTCTCCTTTTTATTATGTTTCTCTTTCTTTATTCACTCTCTACCTACTTTTTCTTCTTCATTTCCCATGTCATATCTAAAATCCCAGATTTATTTATACATCCTTTAATATTATTTTATTATTTTTTTAAAATCATTTCTCTCTCTCCTAAGTTTCACTTTTCCTTTTACTTTTTCTCAAATTTCTCTCTCTTCCTACTCAATTAAAATAATATTTTTGTCATTTTTTCTCCCTTTCTCGCCCATATATCATCACACACAAACCCTCCAATTCACATCCCTATTGAGCATCTCCATTGCTAGTGTGGACATGATAGATAGAGATGCGCATTAAAGATGCTCTTAGAAATTTTTCCCTCCCTCAAGAAACAGTAGTTTTTTATTTTTAGTTGTTTTCTTCGCGACAAGAATCTTCCTTTATCTTGAAGTATTGGTCGAGAGTAGGGGTGGCAAATGAGTTGGACAATTCGTGAGCTTGTATATTCGGCTCAGTTCAGCTCATCAAAAGTTCGGATTCGGCTTGTCAAAATTCGAACTTGGACTTGGACCGAATTGAAAATTTGGGAAATGGACAGTTCGGGTTCGGCTTGTAAAGTTCGTGAATCGGATCGTGAACTGGTTAAATTTTAATGCATTGCGATTTTAAATTTTTTAATTGAAAAACTATTTTCATTTCGACTCTTTTCTAATTTTATCATCTTCACTTTTAATTAATCGATATCTACTTTTAACCAACGTGAGCAAGTCATGCTATTTAATTTAAGTTATTAAGTTATTTAAGTAATTATTTAAAAAAAAAAGTTACTTAAATAATTGAATACTTGAAATTGAAAAAAAAACCCGAGCCAAGCCGAACCGAGTCGTTCGTGGACTACTCGAGTTCAGCTCGTGAAGCGGGCGAGCCGAGCCAAACCCTAGTAGGGTATTTGGACCACAAGCCTAATCCGAACTCGTTGTTAATCCCCACTCGAGAGTCCCAATAGTGAACTTATCTCCAATGCCCGCAAAAATATACAATGGCATGTACCACTTCAACACTCTACATGATAGGAGAGACCACATGTACTGATGTGCACACAAATATCCACTCACCAAGCGGGATATGAACCCCCTTATGCACGGAGGTAAAATAACATGAAAACCTAAGAAAAATAGATTTTGAGAAGTTATGCCAAACATTTAGAATCTGAATCGAGGTGACCTGCAAATTTTATCTGGATAATTTCCATTTACGCCTTATCAAGAACTGTTTCACAAAATAATGGGAAGGGCAACACAAAAAAATAAAATAAAATAAAATAAAATATAAATAAATAAATTTATTGAATTTTGTAATAATTAAATCAGTTTTTTTTTTTTGCACCCTTTCTATTTTCCATTGTTCTCTCTTAAGTTTGGGCGACTTTCAAACAAATTTGCCTCTTAGTCCCTCTCGTTCCAGTGCTAACAATTAGTACCATTGCAATGCCAGTTGTTGATGTGGATGCACGCCATACAAGCCCGACAATTGACCCCGCCAATAGGGACTGTTATGAATAATAATTGAAGAATAATTATTAGGTGTTATGAATAATTGAGAATAATGTGGTGGTTATGAATTATGAGGAATAATTTGGTGGAGGAATAATTTGGTGGAGGAATAATTTGGTAAAAGATGTAATTATTATATGTGAATAGTATTATCTTGTATGAAATTATGTAATTACGATTGTGTAATTCGAAGTTTCACATAAGCGAGACTGATTATTAATGAAATTAAATTCACGAGAATTAACGGAGATTCATTCTCTAAATTCTACTATTGTTTACATCTTTTATAAGCGTTATCGTATGCAGTCTACAAGCTTTGAGTAATATGAAGAAGTATCTTTCCTGATTCATCTTATAGATGATCTTACGTATCAGCTGGATTATTACCAATGAATTAATTCATCCTCATCAATCTAAATAACTCTCTCTTTTACCAAATAAATTGAAAATTCCCTTTGTTATTATTAACATGATTCATAAATTCTACTGCGGCCTGTTTGGAGATATGCGAAATGCAAAAGTGGAAGAATGGAGTCACAAGAATTTTAGATCAGCGTAAATGGATTGCAAGTAAACCTCATCCATGGAATAATTAGAAAGGAAAAAGGTAAATCGTATGATTTTATAATATAATAATATATTAAAGCTATAAGATTCGTTTTATCGAGATATAAGGAGTATCACGTTATCAAAATCAAATTTTCTCGAGCTCCCGTTATCTCAGATTTAACGAGGCTTCGATTTGTGTGGCATTGATAGGGTAATACTTCGTTTTGAAATATGTTATTATCAGCTTTAAAATTCTGAATCAGTATCTGAAACTTTTGAAAAAGTTACAAAATAGTCCTTGAACATTTTGATATTGATAAATTGAAATAGAAAGGAGATAATTTTCAATCGTAAAATATTGATAAAATATTTTTGACAATTTACCTTCTGGTGGAATTGACAATTTTACCCTTAAGGGTAAAGCGGAAGCCTAATTTGTGACGTTGAAAAATGGATAGAATATTCATGAAGAAATTCTAAATCCATTGATTATATAAAATGGCTTGAAGTCAATTTGAGTTAAAAAGATCGAATATTATTTTAGCTCACGAAGAGTTTAATTACATAATATCACTTTGTCCCAAAGGATAAATGTCTTTCTTGTAAGTAATGAGTATTTGTTCTAGAAGAACAAATTTGCTCCGTAGAAAGCCGATTCGATATTTAATTCTCGCTTTATTTAATGCAATTTAATTCAAATACCTCCTACTTGATGATGGGTTCAATGATCACTAAGCGGAAGGTTTTATATATTTACCATGGCTTTATATCTTTAAGTGATGGGTAATACGCCTACCAGCGAGATCCTACTCATGAAGAAGTAGTTAAACATTATGCAATTTAATTCTTGCTATTTAAATTAGTAAATTTATATTTATTGCAATAATTCCCATAAGGTAGGTTAGACCAGCTATTGGAGAAATTTAATTTTACGCGATTTAAATTTATGCACTTTATAGTTTGAGTATATTTCCAATGTGGTGGGTAATACCACCGCGATTGGTGTGCATATTTTAATATGGTGAGTTATACTACGATTGGTTATAACTTGAATCTACTCAGGAAAAAGTAGTTGATCAAATATTCTAATCATACTCTCGAAGTAGTAGGCGGTGAGAATAAAATTACTTCCCCATATCTAGAATATTAATGGAGAAAATTGAGTAAGTGGTACTTGAAGTTACCATTGGATAAATGAGCGAAAGTAAAATCTTTGAATAGATCCCATGTTGATAAATCAAGAAAATATATCGCATGGAAAGCTTATATAAGTAATCTCATCGATGATATGAGATTGTATTAATATGAGAATAAAATCTTTCTTGAAGAAGCAAAATCACTTTAGATATACGTATTTGAATAAAGCCAATATGATATTATTATTATTACTCGGAAGAGAAGTTTACAAAGCAGTAGAAGTGGAACATATTGAGAATATCAAAAGATGGCATTAAACACTGAAAATATAATAATGCAAAAAGAATATACATCTTGAATCCATAAATGAGGATGTCTCAGGAGTATAAATACTCGGTAACTCTGCCACCATCAACATTAGGATTCATAATGAAATATTTAAAGGATCCAGAATTTCTTTTCGCTTGACACGGTGAGTGCGTGTAATGGACTGAGCTTCCGCAGATTCTTGAACATATGCATGAAATTTGATGAGTAGTTCATCAACGATCTAGCAGAAATAAGTATTTTCTCATTGAATGAGAGATAAACTTATTTACACACGATCAGAAAGCGCTAGTAAACCATCAAAGAAATTATTAATATTCAACAAACCTATTGGTTTGACATGAAAAATTCCTTTGTCATTGACGAGGCTATATTGAATATTTCCTCCCGATTGTGTTGTATAGCGCTGGAAGGACAATGAAAGCATCCTATTATTCATCATATACATCATGCGGTTGTGGATGGATTGCGCTTGTAGCCCCAACCTCTTTGGACCCATGGTAGAAGCGACTCCAGATTCGATTATTAGATCCAGCAGATGGAAAGGTATTACGCTCGAAACTCTTATTCCCCATGATTGTCGGCCATTATAAGTCTAGCTAAAAGTTTATTGTTGGTTCCTCAGTATAGTATATTGATTTCTTGTCTCCTAACTCTTTTACAAGTCGGTTTACCGTATCCGTATATTGGGACATGGCCTGCGAGTTAGATCCACCAGAGATACATACGGTTTTAATATGGCGAGGTAAAAGGCGACTTGTATGAGATGATTCTAAAATCTCATATCCATCTCTACTCTATATCTCTTTTGCACTATACTTAATGTATGAACATGAGAGATATATGAATCCCTCTATTTAAAGAAAAATTTTCAAGCCAATAATTGAGTGCCTTATTATTTCTTTTTGACAAATATGAAAGAGAAAAAATGCAGAAAATTTTTTTAAGTGAAAATAGCGTATATATGCATCGGTGATTGAAAAATAATATATATATACATATATATATCTTAAAATCGAAAAATAATATTCTACAATTACAAAAATATATTGATCTTTGTTATTACCAGAGCTTTCTTACATAAATATGGGAAAATCATTATGCTAAAATTTTCTACTAAATTTACAACCAGGATCTTCTAAAGTAAGTTTTCAAGCGCTGTAGCGTTTGTTGATCTTTGAATTTGGCCCGTAAGGCCATTAGCTCACCTTTATGCGTGTCATTAGGATGTGTCTCAGAGCGCATTGAATATCATCGAAGGCTCCTTACTCAATCCATCATAATGAATGCTATTTTATCTTCTCGATTTCACGGACAGTACATGATTTACATCAGTGTCACATGTCCGCAGAGCACACTTGTAGCATCCTCCTAATCTTTTTTGCTCTCAGTTTCTTTGAAAAACTACTTTTACCCATACCAGGCATGTATTTAGAAGGTGAAACCTCACCAGGATGTCGAACCTTTGCTTCAATCAAGCATCGGATATCTTGTGGGATACCCTTATTCATTAGCATTCTTAATCTTTCCGACTACATCGATAAATCCTTCTTAGGATTTTGATCATTAGTGATGGATAGTATTTTGAAGATTTGAGAGCATATGATCCATTATAATGTATAGATCCTTGTTAGGATGAATTTTGCAATAATTTTGATGATTTATTTATAGAATAATCTAGCGTATGAAATAAGACTCAGATTTTAAATAAATAATATGAAGCGTAAGAGCTACGATTTGAATTAAATAATAGCGGATGTGATGCGTATGGTGTAACTTCCGTGTTTGAGCAGTAGTAGACAATAATGTCACCAAAGATGATGGAATATGTCGATTGAATGATTTCTATGATAAATCATATTGAGCACTATCTGGATACTAGTGAAATCGATATAAGAATTTCTTGAACTAGAAGTTCAATAATACTCGTTTGCAAAGCCAGTTGACCATAGGTTTAAATAATTATTGAAATCAATATTTCAAGTGAAAAATTAAAAGAATTCTTCAATGATTGTTCTCGATAAATGATGAAATCATTCTTAGCGATATTGAGAATAAATAGAATATATACGGAATAAAGGATGAGAAGTAATAGACGTAGCTCATCTCCATGTGGACTACTAGATATTATGATATGGATCCACTAGATAGTCACATGTATGTATATGATTAAGTAATTTGAAATTTCACGAAATATTTGCTCCACGGTATGGCGTGATTTTAATTTAATGATAAAGCTAGTAAATATATATATCGATGATTTGAATAAATCGCGGAAGGATTTGAGTATCTTGCATACAAGTGGGATATTATATGGCAAATTATTTAAAGTCCTCAAATAAATTGCGATATCGAGAATAGAATCTAAGCGATCTAAATTCCCGTATTAAAATTTGAATAGTGAGAACATATATGATTAAAATCATCACATTATATGAGTTTTGGTGTTACAGAATTTTTACCGGCATGAGGGAGTATTAAAGGTTGAAAATAATATGTGAAATGCATCATGTTATATTCTCGAGAATTGAAATCTGAACTTGAAGTTCAAAAGATGCATGAAAGGCTATGAACAATCACATATATCATTTCTGATGCTTTGATAAGTTATGCCTTAGAAGCGTTGATATTTCCCCAAACATATATATCAAGCCGAATTATAAAGATGGTGCTTATGCGGAGGCATATACTCTTGAAGAGTATATAGACATAACTATATTGTGTAATCCTAAAGAGGATTGATAAAGAGATATCTCGATAAGTTATGTCGATATGGGAAGAAATGAGAAATTGAAAAGTGTCGACACGATATGAAAATGTAGCGCTACAATATGATCGATGATAATGAAAATATTGAGATATATTGAAGATGATAAATGGTGAATGTGAAATCCTTAACTTATGAGATGATGAGATGATGATGACTATTGCTCAAGTTTAAAGATAAGCATGGTGGTCATTATATGTTGCATGCTCATAGAAAGTTAAATTACCGTCGTGTGTGTAGTACCAAAGAAATTAAAAAGGATCGGATGATTAAGCAGTGTTTATAGTACTTGCAAAGGGTGAGCTATTTAAGCGCAGGAATGAAATAACTTTATTAAGTGAGTATTAAATGTTAAATGATATATTTTAAGTGTTAGTTAGTTATGAAGAGTTTCTTATATGTTTACATGTTTTTACTATGAATTTATATACTTTAAATTGTGTGTTTGGAGACATGTGTTCATGGTGAATGTTTTGTAGTTGTGTAGAAAATTGATGCTGCTACAAATGAGCGAAGAGTATAAAACTGATGTATATGATACTCTTACATCTGAATGTATGAAAGATTTTGAAATCTTTATGACATCTTGTATAAAATCTGCGTTGCACTCTTTTTCCCTTTTGGTTTTATCACATTAGGTTTTTCTGAGGTTTTTAATAAGGCAACTTTAAAGGTGTATTGTAGAATCTTTGTCTTTCTTTTTCGCCATTAGGGTTTTTCATTTGGGTTTTTCACAATAAAGGTTTTAGCGAGGGCATATTCATGGTATATTGAGAAGCGATATGAAATTGATCACGGTGTATCTATTGGATCAAGTTATAATGGAGCTAATGCTTTAGATCAAGCGATGATATTGAAATCATTTCACGAAGTAAAGATATCGATTACTCAATATATAAATCAAGCGGAAGCGGTGTACTCTTTTCCTTGATCAAGTTTTTTCCCACTGGGTTTTCTTGTGACAAGGTTTTAGAGCGTAGCGTGAATACTTTCATATCTGTTTGATAGCATCGGGAAGCGATGTTTTGATGAAGCGATATATAACCATTCAGCTATCACTGTCGGTTTGGAAGTTTTTTTTTCGTGGGTTTTTCTCCAAATAGGTCAGGAAGACATTTGTATTAATAGTCGTTCAAGAAGTGTTATGAATAATAATTGAAGAATAATTATTAGGTGTTATGAATAATTGAGAATAATGTGGTGGTTATGAATTATGAGGAATAATTTGGTGGAGGAATAATTTGGTGGAGGAATAATTTGGTGGAGGAATAATTTGGTAAAAGATGTAATTATTATATGTGAATGACTATTATACCCTTGATGAAATTATGTAATTACCAAATTTTAGGCCAAGTTGTGGCCAAAAAATTTAACCGACCACCACGGCATCCAATGGTGTCACAAAAATTTTAAAAAAATTACTGAAGCCTCACCTTACTGTGCCGAATTTAGATCCGGTCTCGGATTTCAAAACGAAAGTCGTATGGACCCGTAAAACACCTCGGGAGTTCCATAACTACGGAAAACCCAGGTGTTCTTGATCATTTTCTATTAGTTTTCACTTCAAATGCATATAAATAAGACTTGAATGCATATTTACACTCAAAAAGATAGGAACGCCGTCCAAGAAACTACCAGCAGCGCAACTGTTGATAACGTTGAAACTTGCAAGACTATCTAAACAATTGGCAAAGATATGATACGGTTTCTGTCATTGTTCCTTTTCTGCGCGAGGTCATCCAATCGGGACTCCGTTTTGGAGGCCCGGTTTGATCCAACGCAGGTCCAAAATTGGAATATTGGACGCCATCTTGGAGGCTGCTGCAGTGGAACGCCAAATAATGTGTAAAATAGTGTGATAGCCTCCACTGATCCGTCAGTGATGTCATTTGCTATTTTCTTTTTCGGAAAAAATTTTAGTACATGTCACACTTTACACGTATGAGACGGGGGTAATGATTTTCATCAATTCTTTAATTGAATTATTATTCCTTATTCTTTTGATTAAAAAATTTTTTTTTAAAACTCACGCACTAAATATTGGTCAAAATAAGCATAGGTTAGTTCAAAGTGCCGAGTATAGGACCTACCCACAAAAGAAACCTTCCTCATGTAGAACAAAAATCCATTACTCTTTGGAAGAGCAAGATAATTTGGACAATCTCATGATGAATTGAATTGTACACGACTCCTGAACCCATTCATCAATCAGGTCGTCACATCACAGCTGAGACAATAGACGTTTTGGAGTACCATGCAACACAATCATCAAGAATTGAGATAAACACCTAAACCTCATCTAGTTGATTCAAATATACCACAAAGAGACGACATTTTGGAAGAACTCCAAGACGTCAATTTTTCAACATTAAACCCAGCGATTACATCTTGTTTAGGTACTGAAATCCTACCCTAATTACTAAAATGCCCAAATACCGCTAGCCTTAATTTGGGGCGGGGTGGGAGTGGGGTGGAGTGGGCTGGTGGGGTGGGGGTTGGGGTGGGCGGGGTGGGGACAGAATCAACTAGGCAACTTATATGAGTGGTTACCTCAACAGCTGATGAAGCGATCAGAAGTCATTTATGTTAGAAATACTTGAATCATCTCTCAATTGCTTCCTTAATCCGAGGAAATCGATCCGCCCAAGATGAATATTCTGCATCAAATGTAATTATTATCATTCTAATGAAAAGTATTAAAATTACACAATTTGGCCGAGAAACGTGAGTTGAACAAGTACCTGAAGCAACTATTTCACAAAGATCTTCTTCCACTCTAGCATCCTCAGACATCATACCCTGGCATGACAAATTTTTTATACAAGTGTAAGAATTACAGAATAATCACAAAACAAATAAATATTATGAGAATTAAGTAAATTACCCGAGTGCATATAACCAAACTTCTCTTCATGAGTCGCGAAAGACCAATCAGGCTCGCCATGTCAAAATCTTGATTACGTAGAAGAGCTTCCTCAGATGTTGAACTGAGTATTAGTGAACAGATGGTTGATGCCATCACAATAGAAGTTGGATCATTCTTCCTCTCTGTATAGAAAATGTATATATTGTTTCGACATTAGCTCCTCTTCCCATATTCTAAAGGAAATATTATCATAACTAACTAAATGATCGGTTACAAAAAAAGTAACTCTTAAAACGGAAAATGTAGCGACAAACGAAAATTCTTCAGAGCATTAATGAGTGCAACATACCCGCCAAATGTGATAGAGCTTGCAAAAGTTTAACAAAATTAGCATCATCCATGGAAACACGAATTTGCTCCCTCTATTCAATAAAAAGAAACGAAATGAAATACACAAGCAGCTTTATGTAAACCTAAGAAAGGAAATGAAAGGAATTATATATAAATCTTTTACGTCCAGTATGCAGCATATAGACATACCTTCAATAAGAAATTCAAAATTGTATCACAAGCTAAGAATATTGTACCGCCATCTTCAGCTTCATTGCTCTTTGATTCAATCAAATTTATAAGGCACCCAACAACCTACAAAATAAGTTGACTTTCATTTTCTTAGGAGAACAAAAAAAATCTAACCTTGTTAAAGCCATTGAATCATTATGTACAACTTACAGCTTTGAGGACTCCAGATGAAGCAATATCTTTACAATCTTCAGGATTCATTGTCATTTGACACAGAATTGGCAGCAAAAAGCAAATGGAGTGAAAAGGACTGCCATTTCAAAGCAAGTTCCAATAGTTTCAATTAACAAAATTAATAAATGTACAGAAAGCACAAAAAAAAAAAAAAAAAAATGGTTACAGTATAGAACCTGTCCTCATCTTTCCCTTCGACTGAAAGCATATAACCAAGAAGCTCCTTGACCTTCTCATTGCATGCGTGGGGTGCTTCTGCTAGATAACTGAAATAATAGTTTGTACGAACAGACATAAGAAATAGGTTACTAGATAATCAGTTCTACTGAAAGTAAAATAATAACTAGGTGAAGAATAATAATAAATGAAAAAAAAAAGATTACCTCCCGACCATCCGCACTGAAGCTAGAAGGTCATCTCCTTTCTTCTGTCCATGTTCCTGGAAAAAACATTATTGTAAATGCAGAAATTCATCTATAAGTTTTACCATTCAAATAGGGTATATTACCTTGGCATCCTGCAAATAATCTAGAATGGCACCAATTGTCTCGTTGAGACCGGAAATGATCTTCATGAAGGTGATTTCACTAATAATGGATTTTGAATTTAACTCTGCAAATTAATAGTAGCTCAAATCAGAACGATTACATTACTTGTTGAGGTAGAAGCAACACCCAACTTAATTGATACTTATCATCAGCCAAACAATGCTCAAGTCTCATATGATATTAATAGAAAATATTGCCGTATAACATATAACCACTAGAATGGAAAGTACCTTCATTTTCACCAAATTTCGAGATCAGTTTAATAACTTTTTCTACCAAAGAAAAAGCAACACCTAGATTCCGTTCCTTTGCAATGAAAGTTTCAGCATCAGATGAGGATTTCTTGGAGGCTTCATATTTCAGATATGCAAGGTCATTAAGGAGAACTTCAATTTCTACTCTAGATGACTCCAAAACAAGCAATATACACCTGGGTGAAAAAATAAATAGATAAATAAGTAAAAATAAAAAGAAGCAGAAATATCTTACTGTCTACTATAAGGATGTTAAACAGAAACAACAAACACACAAAATGTCATGTTCAATACTCACCGGTCTGCAGGAAGAGAACTTTCTACATTGGGCAAATTCACTGGCCCAATAAGCCATTCCTCACCAACAATGGATATGACATGCTCCGCTAGAACAAGCGCCTTAAGGCTCTCAGATGGTGCTGCACGTAAATGGCAAATAAGTTTCCTCGAGGACGTTATAGACTTATAGTTGGCAAGAATATTAACCATTAACTGCATTTGCTGAAAAACTATCTTGCTAAAAAAAAAATCACCATAAAATTCGCTAAAGATGCCTCCAACTAGCAAGTGCAATAAAACTTAATGGCCCTCATCAAACAGGCAAATCTTAATTTTGAAGCAGGAAACAGAAAGAGCCTTTCATAAGGCATCAATGCCATGTAACACGTATAATCACATGTCAGCCTTAATTAAAAAAGGTAAAAACTTACCAACTCGATTGTGCAAAACAGCCACAATACCAATGCGCATGTTAGTGGACCAATCATCACCCACTGCTGAACGAAGCGCTGTATTTAGAAATCCCTACATATCAAATAAAGGCGCAAAAAGGAGCTTCTGTTATTGCCTTGTGAGATAATATGCAGTTAGGAGGGCAAGTAAATTATCAGCAACCTCTAGACGCAGAACATTCACCAACTAAACACTAGACATTTATATTTAAGAGAGTGGCGAGATGTAAATAAGTATGTTGGTAATGTTACACAAGATTCTTCAAGTGTCGAAACCACATATCAACATTAGCCAATGAGTTTTGAATTCCTGAACTCATCAATAGCACAAATACAACAACATATAATTTGGCGCTTGTTTGGCTAAACTTCTTTTGAGAATCACTTTATTCTAAACTTACTTTCAACAACAGACGCCATAATAAAATATTATTTTTCACATATCTCCATAAATTTCTTTAATTCTTGACCATATATTCTCCCCAAAAGATCACTTTTTCCGCCCAAGAAAAAAAAGAAGCTTTGTCAAACAAGCACACAGCAACACAAACTATGAACACAAAATTCCAGACCAATTATTTTAAAAAATAAATAATAATAATAATAATAATAATAATAATAATAGTAGTAGTAGTAGTAGTAAGAACGAGATTTCTCTTTAGATGGGATGCATAGAAGAGAGTTCAGTGCCATATTTACTTCCATACCGAATAATTTGAGGAAAGAATAGCAGAGAGAAGGTGAAGCACTTCAAACTTCAAAGCATTGTGAAGCACAGCAAATTGTTTTGCTATAGCAGCAACCTGAAACGACAAAGAAATCCTCCCACTTAATAATATTAACAAACAAATTGTTCAGCAGAGTTAACACACAATAGAAGAACTTAAGCACATAGAAGCTCACCATCTTTGACAGCTCAGATGGATGTTCAACAAAGAATTTTTCAGCAGGAAGCTTGCTTATCATCAATTGAACGAGTCTCACAGCCAACTCCATTGTATGAGACCCTGCAAAATTTAGTGGCTCGAATATTTTACGAGCAAACTACTTGAACAAAACTCAGAGACTAATTCTTTCATGCATTTTCTCATCATCGTCGAGTACTATTTAAAAATCCGAGATTGTCTAGCCTCATGAGATAACTATTTAAAAATCCGAGATTGTCTAGCCTCATGACACTGGAATGAAGGACTTGAAGCTTCTAAATTCGGACTACACATGGTCAAACATGAGAGAGAGATTGGCTTGCTCTAGGATTGATAGATTCCTCCTCTCGGAAGATTGGCAAAGCATGTTTGAGGGAGTCAGACAGGAAGCCCTTGTTAGGGTAATATCAGACCATTGCCCCATACTATTGGATACCAACAGATTCAAGTGGGGACCTATCCCATTTAGATTTGAGAACATGTGGCTAAGGCACAAAGATTTTAGAAAAAATTGGAAGTTATGGTGGGACAAGTACAAAATGGAGGGCTGGGCAGGTCATAGATTCATGGGAAAATTGAAGAAGATGAGGGAAGAGTTGAAGAAGTGGAATAAAGAGGAATTTGGTGACGTCAGAATAGAAAAAGAGGCGACCAGAAGAAGAGTTGAGGAGTTAGACAAAAAAGAAGCGAGATACAGTATCGGGGAAGATGAGAGGATGGAAAGAAGGATGTTAAGGAGACACTTGGAGGAATTGATTGTTCGCGAAGAAATATCTTGGAATCAAAAAGCAAGAATCAAAGGGGTCAAGGAATGGAACAACAATTCCAAGATGTTTCACAGAATTGCAAGTGGTAGAAAAACAAACAATATGATCAATAAACTTGCGAGTAGAGATGGGAGCAATTTGCATACAGAAGAGGATATTGAGAAAGAGATTATAGACTTTTTTGAGAGCCTCTTTAACAGGAAGGAGAGAGTTAGTGTTGGTATTGAGGGATTAGAATGGGCTAGAATTAAAGTGGATTGGAAGGTGAAATTGGAGGAGCCCTTTCAAGAAAATGAGATCAGAGAGGCTCTTTTTGGGTGTGATGGAGACAAAGCTCCAGGGCCCGATGGATTCTCCATGGCGGCATTGAAGGAGGGTTGGGAGGTGATTAAAGAAGACTTGATGAAGGTATTTACGGAATTTCATGAGAATGGCATTATTAATGCTACAGTTAATGAAACCTTCATTTGCCTCATTCCCAAAAAACTGAGCTCCATCTCCATTAACGATTTTCGCCCGATTAGCTTGGTTACCTCTTTGTATAAACTTGTGGCAAAAGTACTATCCTTGAGACTAAAGAATGTTATGAAAGAAACAATAGATGCGACACAATGTGCTTTTGTTAAAGATAGACAAATTTTGGACTTGGTGTTGATCGCAAATGAAATTGTTGAGGAATATAGGATGAAGAAGAAGGAAGGAGTGGTGCTGAAAATTGACTTTGAGAAGGCATATGACCATGTTAGCTGGGAGTTCTTAGACTTTGTGTTGCAAAAGAAGGGATTTGGTGAGAAATGGAGGACATGAATTTGGGGTTGCTTATCCTCGGTCAATTTTTCGGTAATGCTCAACGGTAAACCAAGGGGAAAATTTGGTGCATCCCGGGGGTTGAGACAAGGCGACCCATTATCACCATTCCTTTTTATATTGGTGGGGGACGTCTTAAGTAGATTGGTCAATAAGGCATGTGAGATGAAGGTTTTGGAAGGTTTTCAAGTTGGTAACAATAAGGCGAGAGTTTCACATCTTCAATTTGCGGATGATAGTATTTTCTTCATAGAGAATAAGGATGAAAGCATTGAAAACCTTATGGGAATTTTGCAACTCTTCTCCAAAAGTGCGGGACTCAAGATGAACATAGCAAAGAGTTCGGTTGTAGGCCTTAACATTATGGAAGAAAGAGTTGATTACATTGCTGGTAAGGTGGGCTGTGTGAAAGGAACATGGCCAATGAATTATCTTGGACTACCCTTGGGGGGGAACCCCAACACTTCATCATTTTGGAATCCAGTGGTGGAGAAATTTGGTAGAAGACTTGAAGGATGGCATAGAGGTTGTTTATCAAGAGGGGGCCGACTAATACTTTTGCAATCGGTGTTGGGAAGCATACCTACATACTTCATGTCAATTTTTAAAATGCCTATGAAGGTGGTGAAGTTGATTGAGAAGATGATGAGAGACTTCTTTTGGGAAGGTAAAGGTGAAGGTCATAGAGACCATCTGGTTAAATGGGAAACTGTCACAAAACCTAAGAAAGACGGAGGCTTGGGGATCGGGAATCTTCATTTGAAGAATTTGGCGCTGCTGGGCAAATGGCTTTGGCGATTCCCTATAGAATTAGACTCACTTTGGCACTCAATCATTCTCAGTCGGTATGGTCTCCTCTCAAATGGATGGGATGCAAGCACTAATGTTAACTCGACTCTACAGGCACCATGGAAATCCATAGCTACAGTGTGGGACACTTTTGAGAAATGCACCAAATTTGTGGTAGGAAAAGGGGATAGAATTCGGTTTTGGTTAGATAAGTGGGTGGGCGACCAAACCCTCAACATATTATATCCCCGTCTTTTTTGCTTGTCTAACCACAAACATTCACCTATTGGCAATATTGTTTCATCATCAACATACCCCAACTCAACCTGGAACCTTGGCTTTTGTAGAAATCTTGGGGATAGAGACATAGAAGAGTTTACATCCCTCTCAAGCCTACTCGAATCCATCAACCTCGACCCAACTTCCCCGGATAAAAGAGTTTGGACGGTCCACCCATCCGGTTCTTTCTCGTGCCAATCCTTCTTCAATTTCCTTGTTCACTTGACCTGTGACTCAAACTTCCCGCAATATAATTTTATTTGGAAAGGTGGTTTCCCCTCAAAAGTTTTTGCTTGGTTGGTATCTTTGGGGAAGGTTAACACTTGCGAATTGTTACAATTGAAAAGGCCGTCGTGGTGTATTTCGCCTTCATATTGCATTATGTGCAAAAGGGATAATGAGACTATTGATCATCTGTTGATCCACTGTGATTTTGCAAAAGGAATTTGGGATAGAATCATGAAATTGTTTGGAATATGGGGTGTTATGCCTAAAAGATGGGCGGATTTGATTCTTATCAAATGGAGTTTTGGAGAAGATACAAAACAAAAGAAGCTGTGGAAACTTACAGTCATGGGGACAGCTTGGACGATTTGGCTTGAGAGAAATAGAAGGATCTTTGATAATCTCGAGAGATCGGTAGTTGATATTTGGGACTACATTATCTTCACAGTTGGTCTATGGGCTAGAGCGGCCGGAATTTTCACTGAATTAGATAGTTTTCTGTTTCGCCTTGACCCTATGAGCTCTCTTTATAATGTAATTTCAAGTAGTTCATGAAGCTCTTGTGTTGGTTCTTGATCTAGCATAGCAATTGGTTATACTCTATAGCAATTGGTTATACTCTATAGCAATTGGTTATACTCTATAGGTGGAAGTCTTGTCCACCTTTTTTTGTTGTAATATCCATAGAGTTATTAATTCAATAATATATTTTGTTTCTTATCAAAAAAAAAAAAAACTATGTCAGTTTTACTTTTTCCAGGGAAAACAAAATTCAGGTGACAGGCAGAAGAAAATATACAAATACAATGTAGAACACGGAAGAAGAACAGCGGAAGAAAGTGAAGAGACGAAATGGAGCAATATTAGCGTGTGTTGTTGGAGAGACTTTTGTGAAGATGGTTTTTAAATGTGTAGTTGAAAAGTAAATAAATTTTTAAAAATATGAAAAAGCTGACACATCAATCAATGAGATGAATGGTTGAAAGCAATGTCGGAGCTAAATGGTTTCTGAAATACTATGGCAAACAAAAGCTTAATGTTATTGGTACTTTAAGTTCCTATGAAAAATAAAATCTCTCAAAATAGAAAAATTCCTAAAACTAATAACCATGATAAGAAATTAAGGACTTGTTCTACGCATAATAAATTTCCACTAACTTTTTCTCTCTCATCATTTCCAATCACTAATACATTTTTTAATCCATTTTCTCCAATTTACAACCACATATCTTACACGTGGTTCGAATAAATGTTGAATATTGTGTATACAACAAGCCCTAAACCATATTCTATTTCTTATTTGCACAGCTAAGCCTTTATTCTTTCGAATGTTTAGCACAATTCAGCATCACAATATCCATCAGCAACATAAAAAGAAGCTTTTTTTACCCTGCTTTACCTAATTATTAATTTTCATGGGAATAGTGCAAAATACCTTCTGGCAAAGTTGACATTTGAGAAGCCAATACGTTCATGACTCCTGATTCATATAATGCTTCGACTCCTCTTCCATCAGCAGATGACACCAGAAATAGAAATTCATAGCACTCTTCCATCAAAGATGAACTAGACCTGCAAGTCGAAACATCATTTAATTAATACAAGTCGATAGATTCATCAAACGGACCTGTGATTCCAGTCCAAAAGTTGAAATAATACAGATATGTATCATACAAGATATATGCTTCTTCCTGTATAGTTGGCTTTTGCAATGCATGCTATAGCTTGTAAGAGAAGTTAATATAGACCAGCAACATCGATTAACAAAATTCCTTCTAGCATGCTGAGCATCAAAATGATCTCAAGAATAGAATAAGCAAAATATTACTTGGGAAACATACAGTGAAAACTGCAATATTCAAAAGGAGCTTGATTTTCAGAAGATTGCACCTCTTCCCAGTTCCCCCTCGTCAGAAGCACAATAAACCAAGTTACTGCTGAACTATTTAATCTAAATGTTTTAAGATAGATCGGTTATACCACTTAACTATTATCTTCAACATTTCCCCTCATGTGAAAGCGGGATTTTTTATTTTTCCTTTGTGCCCCCAACCCCCACCCCGCCCGGCCCAAAAAAAAAACCCCAACCCACAAATCGAAACCTAAAACCTGCCTGATTCATTTAAATTGGTGGTGCTAAGATCAGCACCCTTGTCTGCTCTCATGCCATGTTGATCTAAAAGCATAGATACCAATTATGTACACTCAACTATTATCTTCAAGAGTTACCCGCTAATTCCATGCTACTCACTGCTTCTATATATCTATGTGACTGTAGACAGTGTTTCTTTGCTAATTACATGTCCTAAAATACTTAATCGACACACTGGAAGATAATACATAGATGATCATTAAACAAATAGGAAGGGGAAAAACTTTGATACCTTGAATAAATAATAGTTAACATACCCTAAGGACATAACCTCCAGAAACAACGGAATTTTAGAAACCATCTCGTCACTGGCTGCAATCTCAGGAACCCTCGCGAAGGCTGCCATCACCGTTACGGCTAACTGCAAGTAAGCCTCCCGATTCGCATTATCGCCTCCGCCATTCCATTTTCCCATCCCTGTCATTAAAAAATTACAAAATCACGAAGTTAAGTAATTATTTTTGAAAATAATCAATTAATTACAAGTATTCATCGGTGGGTACCGGTGAGTAAGAGCCGGTGGAGGAAACTAGGGCCGACGGCGTCATAGACCTTGTGAACGATTTGTTGATTGTCCTTGTCACAGAATTTGGTGACCAAGAGGAGGCCTGCAAGCCTTTGAGAATCGTTTTCTCCTCTCAGTAGCTTAATGCAATCTTCAAGAGACGGTGCAGAGGATAAAGAAGAGGAGGAGGATGGTCTTGACGAAGTGGAAGGTCCCTCAACCTCCATTAGCGTAACTTGGGAGAAACAGAGTACCGTTTTCGTTTAATTGTTTTTGTTGTGTGCGAGAGGAGACGAAGCGTTTGATTTCGAGAGTATTCAGGTAGGTACGAGATGTATCGTTGCTATTGCTTTTCAAATGGTGATTGGGACGTTTTTTTAATGGTTTTTAATGGTTTTCAATGTAAATGAGGAGAGAGAATGAGTGAAATTTAATGGTGGAGATTTGTAGATGTGACGTGATGTGTGGAGACGAGAGGAGACGTTTAATTGTTTTTGTTGTGTGCGAGAGGAGACGAAGCGTTTGATTTCGAGAGTATTCATGTAGGTACGAGACCATTGTGTATCGTTGCTATTGCTTTTAAAAGGGTGATTGGGAGTGTTTTTAATGGTTTTTAATGTAAAAGAGGAGAGAGGATGAGTGAAATTTAATAGTGGAGATTTGTGGATGTGACGTGATGTGCGAATACGATTGATTTAGAATAAAGAAATAACGTATAAAAAATGGAAAAAAATGGAAAAATTTTGAATAATTAGAAGTCAATCATGATTGAAAAAGATCAAGAACGCCCAGGCAAGAAGATGCTTTTAAGGGTCTTTGTCAAATCTGAGCAAGAAGATGTATTTTAGAATTTCATTGCGTTCTACATATCCATTGAGGACACCACCCTTATTTTTATCATAAAATCATTTAGAGAGGCACTATCTACACCCGTCTTTTTAATGCATATACCCACAATTTTTCCAATATTCAGTATGCCCTTTTTTTTAGAGGGAGCCGAATTTGCAAATAGAACGTCGGCCAAGGGTGGCCCAGAATCCATCCAGAGGATTGGCCATCATTGGCCGAGCATGCAAGAAGATGTTCGGCCAAGGATGGCCAAGCATAATGTATGGATGCTCGGCCTTTTTTTTTTCAATTCATAATGTAATTAATATTTTTTATATTATTTTTTTATTTTATGAAGGAATATGTGATGTATGAATTGCATCGAAAAAGACGAAACTGCACTTTGCAAAATTTGTGTCCGAGCTCCGTTTTGAGCAAATAATATACCGATTTGGGGTAGTTCGATGTCACGAGTCAAAATCACTGCTATGCAGTGAGGTACGATGGAGCATCAGAGCGCGTTTAGGCAGCGAAATCATCGTTTTTCTATTTTTGGAATAATTTAGATTTTTTTATTTTTATTTTATTTTATCACCTCGGTATGCCTATGGTGATTTAACTTGATTAGAATTAGTTTTCCTTATTCGTTAGTAGTTTTTAATTAATTTATTATCAATTAGTTTTCTTACTCTATAAGTTTTTAAACACATGATTATTATTAATAAATTTTTAAAAAAATTATTAATGAATTCAAAAAAAAAAAAAAAAAAAAGAGGAGTGGGGCATGCTCGGCCATCCTTGGCCGAGCATGCATGGCACGTTCGGCCAAAGATGGCCAAGCAGGCATTTGAATGCTTGGCCATCCTTTGCCGAGCATTCAAATGTCTGCTCGGCCATCCTTGGCCAAGCATCCAAATGCATCGTCTGCCAAACATGGCCGACATTTCGCTTCTAATCTCGCTCACTCGTAACCGGGGTATATTTGTCAGGTGCGATAAAAAGTGGGTGTGAGAATTAAAAGATTGGGTGTATATAGCGCCACCCAATCATTTAAGAATTTATGGTGCTGATCTTTGAATTCAAACTTTGAGCATTTTTTTTTCTCTTTTTCTCTATTTTGCATGTTGAAAGTGAATTTTGAGATAAAAGTAAAAATATTGTGAAGCCCCTTACTTTTTTATTTTTTATTGTTTTGGCCATTATAAAGGTATAATTAAGATTTAAGAATATAGAAAATCCACTTAGATGCCAGTGGACTGCATGGGCTCTTGCCTAATCATTTAAAAATATATATATTTAAACCATGTCATTGAAAAATGAAATTAACAACCTTGTCTTTCTTAAAAAAGGAAAAAAAAAGAAAAAAAATTATGATATTATGAATATGAATATTATGTTCCTAATTTTTTATATGAATATAAATTTGTGAAAATAGAATACAACTTGCTAATATTATGATAATTCCACGTTTTCGACCTTTGGCATTTATTTTCCATAGGTTGAATATGATGCGATTTCAAAAAATTAAGTGTAATGAAAAAACTCACAAGTTTCCGTCAAATTGGATTTTACGAATAATTATGAAAGTATTTTGAACTTACTAATATTATATTGTAATATTCTCTTGTCTCGTCCATTAAAAGTTCTTTTACATAGATTGAATATAATACAATTTTTCAAAAATTAGAACAATGTGAACTCGGGAAAATATATTATTTTGTATTTTGATCAGTTATTTTGTGCAAGTTGAATGTGACGTGATTCGTTAAAAGTTATGGTGATAAGGCAAAAAAAAGTTTCCTCAATTTATGATTATAAATTTACATCAATTATTTAGGTTTGAAAAGTTACATGAGTTTTTGGGGGAAAAAATAAACTTCATGAAATGCATAGGAATCCGAGGGTAGGAGGCTGGATTTGGCACGAATGCTGATAGTGTAATTTTAAGTTTAAAATTCGTGGAATTCCATAGAAATCCACCATTTAATAAAATCCACCAGAATCCATAAGCAATTGAGGAAGCCGGATTTTTGTACAATTCACAGAATTTCAAATTGAGAATATTGGACATGGAATCCATAAAATTCTAAATTGAAGACACCTAAAATTTTATGAATTTCCGCTTCAAAAAATATTTATGAATTTATGAAATCTATTGAATTCCATGTTGGGAACAACTCCTCAAATTGAAATGACAAATCAATGCCACATATAAAAGTGGGAATAGGGATGGGAATTGCATTGGACAAGAGCTCTTGTATTTAGTTTGCCTTGATTTGGCTAACACTCTACTGGGTTCATGTAAATACGACTTGGATTTGGACCCAATCGAAAAATGGGAAATTGGCAATTGGAATTCAACTCGTGAAGTTCGCAAATGACTCGTGGACAAGCCAAATAGGTCGGTTTGTGAACCAACTCGTGCAAGGTCTTATATAGCCCGTATAATTTTGATGGTCATTTTTTTAATGATTATTTAGCACATATACTAGTTTTTTTCAGCCCAAAGCTTTTTTTCCCCCTAATTTTTCCCCCATTTGATTAATGAAATTGTGGTGAAAAAAAAAAGAACAAAAAAAAGGAAAAAAAGAAAAAAAACAAGTCCATGAAATTGGATCGGCCCATGAACCGTTTGGTCGGTCTTGCATTGATCCCCAATGAACCTTGTTCTTAGGACACAAGCCGAGCTGAACGGTTCAGCTTGTGATCAAAGCCGAGCAATTCAAGTTCCACTTGTCCCCAGCCCAAAATGCTAGGCCTATCACTGCATTGGGTTCAACTTGGCTTGACACTTGTTAGGCAGTTAGGGTGTGTAGATATATGTGTATATATATGAAAACTTTAAGCTTTGTTCTATACAATACAATTTTTTTTAAAAAAATTCTCTCTCTTCATTTTCAATCGCACATATAATTACTTTATATTTATTAATACACTATTTTCCATTTTCAACTATATAATCTACACAGTTCAAATAAACAAAACTTACACCAAATTTATTGTGAATCAAACATACCCTTAGAATATTTAGTTTGACAATAATTTTCCGCTCGGGTGATGCATGAGAAATTATCCACAACTTTGAAGACAATAAGGATGATAGGATTGATTTTTTTTTTTAAATGAGTTTTAATGGATTGTTATATAAAAGAGGAGAGAGAATTAGTGAAATTAAAGGTGTGGAAATTTGTGTAGTAGATGTAAGTCCTATGAGATATGTGAATGTGATTAATTTGATCAAAAGAAAGAATGAATAAAAATGTGATAAAATTTGACGGCTATCACCCCTAATAGTTTACATAAATTTAATATGTACGGATAATCAAATAAAAAATGTAAAAATAGTTATAATAGTACACTACAAATATTTTTGAAATGAAAATACTTGAAGATAAATAATATTCTAACTCAAAATCTGAAAAAAAAAAACATTTTTAAACTCCAAATATGTAATTGATTTTTTCACTATCTTTATGACAACATTAGTTTCCATGCCCGTGAGATACACAGGAATTACTAATGTTGATAATCCACAATTTTATAAGAAATGACAAAAAATTTCACGAAAGGTCAAATATGTATAACATGTTAATGGGTTGGTCTAATATATACAATCACAAAAATTATAACGTTAAAAAATATCTTGGAATACGATATTTTGTGTTGGAATATAGACAATCACAAAAATCAACCTCTATCACCCTTATAAAGGGTTGATTTTTCAAGGTTTTTAATGTAAAAGAGGAGAGAGAATGAGTAAAGTTGAATGGCGGAGATTTATAGATGTGATATGATATGTGGATGTGATTGATTTACGGTGAAGAAAGAATGGATAAAAAAGGGCAAAAAATGGTAAAAATTTTTTAAAAATGTTCCCTATCATGCTCTATGTATCATCACTATCACAATCCTAATATTTAATGCCATGTTAAAATCAAATAATTTCAATTCTATAAGATGATAAAATTTTAATTATTTGACTAAATAATAACTGCTGTAGCAATTGATCATATTGTGGATGTGTTAAGTTAACTTAATGTATCAGAAAGAGGTGAGAGTACCGCTCAATAAGTAAGGCTACGTTCTGTTTGTGTTTTTATTTTCTATTTTCATTTTCGAAAACGTTTTCTATTTTCTGTTTTCAGATGCTATTTTCGAAAATGCTGAAAACGCGTTTGGTTTGTCATTCTGGAAAACAGTTTTTGAAAATGGGAAACTGGAAAACGCGTTTGGTTTGTTATTTTGGGAAATCTGTCTTAATTCAACTGCAATGAGTTTGTTTGTGAATTAAATAGAAATACCATTAGAGGTTCTTTGCTACTTTTGAAAAACTAAAATAAAAGCCCGTCACAAAAAAAAGAAAAAATAAAATAAAATAATTTTCTCAATTACTATTTTCAACCATCAATGTAATTAATTTGACACTTTTCATCATTCTTGAACATGAGAATATGAAAATTATTTAATATCAAATTATTATTTTATGTTGAAACAATGAAATACAAATGCTCAAATATAGTTGACCACATTAATTTAGGATTGTATGCATGAGAAAAATATAGGATTGGAGTGTCATCTAAATAAGTATAAATAAAAGTTTTGTTTAATAAAATACTAGACAACACAAGTTTAACTCAACAATGAAATCCACAAAGTCATGTAGCCATTAGAGAGTCATCTAAATAAATATAAATGAAAGTTTTGTTCAATAAAATACTAGACAATACAAGTTCAACTCAACAATGAAATCCACAAAGTCATGTAGCCATTAGAGAGTCATCTAAATAAATATAAATGAAAGTTTTGTTCAATAAAATACTAGACAACACAAGTTTAGCTCAACAATGAAATCCACAAAGTCATATAGCCCTCCTTGAGTAATCATTCCACATTTGGGTAGCGATTTGATCCTCGCATCTAGTCCCATTTGTCTTTGTTTGATCGAATCGAATTGTATCGGCTCTCTAGCTTGACTTGATTCAGACACGTCATCAAAAATCATATTTTCTACTGAATACCGCATAAACAAGTCATCTAATGCATGCTCCTGCCGAATAAAATTATGCACCGTGCAATATGCAGCAGGGATGTGTCTTTGCCTAATAAGTGGAAAGTTGCTGATAAACTTCAATATAGGAAACCTGGCCTTTAACACTCCAATACTACGCTCAATTATGTTACGACACGAGGAGTGTCTATAATTGAACAACTCTTCTTTTCCCTTCAATCTTCATCTCCCAACATAATCACGCAGATGGTATCGACGTCCTCGATACGGGGCAAGAAAGCCAGGAATATTTGGATAGCCAGCATCAACAAGGTACCATTCATCTACAATTATAAATGGATATTAATAAACGGAATGTGAAACATGTCTCTACAATACATAAAAGTAATACAATATACCTCCACATGGCATTAGAAACCCTTTTGAGGTTTTTGTAATGGCGTCAATAAAAACCCGAGAATCATTAGCTGTACCCTCCCATCCAGCATATACAAATGTGAACTTCATGTCAAAATCGCATGCTAGCATTACATTTTGCGTCACATCTGTTTTTTCTCCCCGAAAAGAGGTCTGACTAGATGCAGGTACCCAAGCTGCCACATGAGTTCCATCAATTGCACCAATACAATTCTTAAAGTAAAGATATTTTCGCAATATGCGCTCATGTACAACTCCATTGTTCGTCGGACGAATTAGCTCAGTACCCAAGGTACAAACAGCACGCAAGACTCTCTTAAACCAAATGGAAATCGTATGATTTCCATGTTGGAATCTATCACCCACAATTCTGTATCGAGTAGTATGTCCTATAATCATTAGGAACATTGCTACCCCTTCCTCAACACTCACCTTATTCCCATCCTTCAAAAGACTCTTTTCTTTTAAAGTATCACAAAAATTCCGAAAGACATGATTGTGCATCCTAAAATTACTGTAGCATACATCTGGATGTCCATCTAATACTTCATTGATGTACATCTTTCCACGTAGCATCGATGTTCTACAAGGTGTCTTGTTTATAAAACTCACCCCACAAGCCCACGACAACATCATACATGCCATCATGCCATCGTATGACTCAGCCTGGTCATTTGCCAAAAAATCAAGTTCTTCCTCATCACTTGATTCACCAGACATAATTTGACTTGTGATAGACATTCCCTGCGTAAACGGAAAATAATAACATCAACACACATGTTAAGCGACACTATTGAGAAATAATTCAACAACATTAATATGGATGACATGTAGTTGAATAATCAAAACAAAGAGAGTTAATCCAACATAACAATACGTACGTCCAATCAATACCATGTTGCAATACACTAACAAAAAAAAAGGACAATACAATTTAGAGTACGATATTACATGGAAAAGTAAACCATGTTTCACACAAATACTAATAGAGTCACATGATCCAAATATAGAACAACTAAAGGCGCTCCAAGACAGGCTTCCTCCTAGCTTCAGGCATTATCACAAACTGCATCCTGAAATCTGGATCCTTCCGAAACGCAGTTAAAGCTTTCGAGTATGTGTCATCATCCAAACCCTCCATGTCGTTCAGGATGCTCATGCAGCTTGCTTGAGAATAAGGATCCTGACTAGTCGCTTCATTCTCACCAATACCACTAGATGATTTCCCCTGCAGTCGTGCAAGCTTCTCCTTAAAGTAAAGTTGGCGAACATCACTTTCGTCATCTCTTTTGGTCAATGAACTTGACCACTACGCCATACAAGCCTGGAGCTGATTTGACTTACTCTTCTTGGGTTCTTTACGGCGACGAACAGGTTTTGCAATTTCTTCATCAGACGAGAGACTTTTGACCCGTACATGCTTGCCCTTAGTTAGAAAATCATCTTCCATATCTCGTTCTTCATCTGACGTAGGAGGAACCTGAGTGGAAGCAGTACTTAGTCCACCAGTAGCTGTGGTCTTACCAAAAAGTTGTCCTAGTGATTCGAAATGAGGACACCCCTTGTTTTTTATGATATCATACTGATGCTTGTTTATCTGCAATAATGAAAACAAGTTACACCAAAAAAGATATACATATGCAAAAAGATCACAATAATAGATAATGTTCTATTTTGTTAGCAACATTTACCGTGCAAAAGTGTTTCCAAACATCATCTGGAGCATCTATTTTTCCAGTATCTGGATACCATGTCACGCCTGTATGCTCTTTAATATCCAAAAACAAGCGATAATATTTGCGCAAACGGTTCCATTTGCCTTTCAATCGATCGACCCCATAATCTGTATTTGTTTGGCGAATCATTTCGTCATCGATTTGGCCATCACATCATTCTTAAATATCGTGCATTGTAGCTTTCCCATTTTCATATATTCGAGACATATCTCGATGAAGGCCGTCTCATTTGCATCTGGCCATGGCATTGGGGGCAAAGAAGAACCTCTATGTCCGCCCATATTCTCTACTCAAAATGAATTCGAGACAAAGTATAATAACACCATATTATCAAGTTTTAATAACTCTCCCAATATAAGGAAAATAAAGGCTGTCAATAAAAGAAAATCATGCTGAAAATGGCAATATATCACATAATTGATCACCTACTACATAAACAAAGGTCACAATAAAATTCAACTCAATAGTCACCATGTTTACAAATTCAACTCGAGCAAATTCATGAAATACAGTTCATGTGGAGGTCTGCAGCGTGGTGTCGCTACAATGAGCGGTCAGCCGCTCCAAGGGCGACCTAAGGCTGCCGCAATGAGCGATGTCGCCCTTGAGCAAAGCTGACCTCTTGCTTCCTTGGAGCAAAGACCTAGGTCTTCTTTGCAATGAGCAAAGCCGGATGATGGCAGAAACCGCAGCCGCTTGCTCAAACACAGCCGCCGCTAGCTCGCCGCTAGTCTAGTTTGCTGCAGCGTTGGAGCAGCGACGCTCACACTCTTCTTTTTAACAAGCTCTTAAATAATAAGCATATCTAAACCACAACCATAAACCACAAATTAATTCCAAACAAGCTCTTAACAAGGAGACTATGAATTAATTCCAGTAAACATAAACCACAAATTACATCTAAACAAAGAAAGACTAAAAATTCAATAATAAGATAAAAAAAGATTGTACACCCCTCACAAGCAAATTAAGAGAATAGAAGAAGAAGCCCGAAATTGCAATATATATCATATTACTGGCTTTCATTCACTAAGAACTTAAGAACAAAGATACATGTTAGAATGTCCAATAAATCTCTTCTAGATACATGGCAGCTAACCATTCCATTTATTAGATGGAATAAAGTTCAAGCATTATCTTCAATAAGTAGTAAGTATTAACAAAAACCTATAACTTTATCAGTAAACACTCACTTAAATCCTTCCCTAATTGCTTAGAGGGTAGCCAAAACGTTAAAACATAAAAAACATCAGATGTGTACATCAGAAAAAGGAGAGATTGACCTTTTGTAAAGTCAATTCAACAGCCATTACCTCAACACAATCACATATTTTTAGTTGGCAAGCTATCCAACAACCGATTGAAGTACATGAATTACTAAATTAAAATAAACAAGTAAAATTTTAACAGATCAATGCAAATTACACGACACTTCAATAACATTTCCCTGTCAAAATCCTCTCTTTTCCTTCCCAAATCCTCAACTTTTATATCCAACTCTTCATCACACTCATCTTTACAGTTAGATTCGCAGCTTTAAAAGTAAATAGTGGTATACTGGCAAGCTAACAATGAATCATACTTAGGGGCAAACTCGACATAATAGGGGCAAGCCGCAACTGAAGAAGAAGCCACGCATAAATGGAAGCTGTAGATTTATTGAAGTACCATTAATTTGAGCTTTAGTTTTGAGACTTACCCGCTACCGATGGTGTGTACTTCTCGCTAGGTTTCTTCACTTCTTTGTGTCGTTGATACACTCGCTGCCAAATTAAAGCATGAAGATAGGTTTTTGAGAGAGATGAATTACAGTAAAAGAGAGAGCAAGAGACGAGCGAGAATTACCAGTTATTGAAGTGAATCTACAGAGGAGAGGATAGGCGAACGAGAACCCTAATTCCTACAGAGGAGAGGAGAGGCGGCTGCGTTCAAACATCATCTGGGCGAGTACGAGTTTTGCTTGCGTTTCTTTTCTTTTTTTTTTTTTTAATTGGCTTGGATGGAAACGGCGTGTTTTCCAATAACTTGGAAATAACAAAGGAAGCATGGAAAACGTCAAAAACTCGTTTCCAATTTTCTGAACAAATTTTGGAAACAAGTTTCGGAAACAATTTTCGAAAACGACCAAACCAAACGCGTTTTAAGTGTTTTCGAAAACGGAAAATGGAAAATGCTTGGAAAATGGCAAACAAAATAGGGCCTAAGAGGCCAAGGTTAGGGCACTCCCAATCCTATGCCTATATATTTGGTACCATAAGGTGCCAACTATGTCCAGATGGTGCCACATGCCCCCCACCATCAGGGGAGTGGGTGTGTGTGTGTGTGTGTGGATATATGTCGACGATTCGGATATAGTTGGCACCCTTATAGTATCAATTATAATGGCGGGTGATCACTAGTGGAGGTTAGGGATTGGAATCTTTGGATTGCAATAACTTTTTAAAAAACGCAGAATCATTAATTTGAATTCACAAAAGTGGCCGGAAAATCAAGTTTGAAGCTAATCACTGTTGGCTTTATGCACACCTAATCACTGTTGGCTTTATGCACACCAAGAAAAATCGCACTCAACCTTAAAAAAGCACTTCGAGATATACTCTCGTAGAAAACACAAATGTAAGATATAACACTGTGCTCCTATTTCTTTCTCAACCACACATCTTAAATATATTCTTTTAATAATTCATATCAAATATACCCAAACAAAATACGTAAAGATGTGATAGTTTAACATTAATGAAAAGTTAAATAATATAATTTTATGTTATTATTGATAAACATCACTATGAAGGGCAATAAATGATAATAGGTTGCGATAGGTTTGTAAATTTAAGAGAGATGTGAAGGTGGTATGGGTATAAAGTATTTCACCATATATTCACACTTTTAACGGTAGTATATATAGATAGATTTGATTGTAAGTTATAACAATAATTATATATTATAAAAAATTCACAAAGTTTCAGTAGAAATGTATTTAAAGCTTAAATCTTACTCAAAACAAATATTTTTATCCCTTTTAAATAAAGTATTACAAAAATTACGCTCATATAATAATAATATGAGAATAACTAATAAATATTGAAAGTTATGCTAATTTAAAATAACACACCGTGCATGTGTATATATTATATATATAGACACACTATATATATATTTATTTAATATTTCAATGATACAACGTATATAGTTCGAACATAAACAGAAGGGGGGTGGGGGGTGGGGGGGTAGGCGACTTATATACTACTATTGGCCGGGCCAAATTAAGCATCTCACATTTATTCTTTTTCACTGTGGGATGGCGCCATTTAAAACTTTCATTTAATTAGTTCCTCTCTCTCTTTCTTTGAATACTGGATCATCAATTTCACATTCACAAATTTAAATTGAATTGCCTCTTTACCTGATATTTTCCAACAGACTTAACATGACCATACAAGCAAGGTTAACAGAATCCTGTTTACCACCACATATAGTGCCACAAAAAGTTATGAACTCCAGTGGTAAAAAATGATCTTTGGGGCAAATTTTGCGTGACTTTGCTTTAATGGCCACGATAGAAAATAAAATAAAAATAACCAAATTGTAAAAAACACGTATCAAGTGTTTTTTTTTCCCCTCATGCATGCTAATTTATTATTGTTATTGTTATTACTACTATTTTTCCAATCTACCAGCCAACTAGAAATTTATAAAATATGCGAAATATGTGTTTTTAACTTTCTTTCAAAGGTGATGTTATTCATACATGTTGATGCAACATTAATTGATTCATTCTTTCAAATGTTATATTTAAGATATTGTTTGAGATCAGGGGCGTAGCTAGGGGTGGGCCAAGCTATGCCCTGGCCCACCCCAATTTTTAAAAAAATATTAAAAAAGTTTAGAAAAACTAAAATAAAATTAATTGTCGGCACAGTAGACTATAAGTTTCTGGTTTCGCCCCTGTAATTGAGATGTATTAAAAAGGATATTATCTACGACGATAGATTGATTATTGGCAACCAAATGCTAAATCATTATGACTGGCAAGTGATATATCATGAATAATAACATTATTCTTTATTGATAGGAGGAAAAAAATAAATTCTAAATAAGCCAATAGTTATATTTAGACAAGACCCTATTGACCGTGTTGCTCAAATTCCTGCTTAATTTATTCAATGCTAATCTCCTCTTCTTTACCTCATATTTCCCAACAAATATAAACTCACACATATATTGGCAATTAAACAACTCCTCATGGATGCAAAAACTAAATTCATCATGTTCTCTCATTTCACAAAAATCTAATTCATTTTCCTCTGAAATGCTAACAACATCATCAATGTCGAACGAAGATAGCATGACAAGTTTAAGGGAGAGGCGAAAGAAATCTCCCATCGGCCTTCATTGTTGCTTCCATGGAAACCATAATTCTTTTAATGACATCGCGACAACATCACCTTCCTCAGCGCCAACGCCGAAGAAATCTCCTAAAGATTGGATTAGGTCAAAGGCCCACGAAATCCCCGATATCAAACACAAATGCAAGAGCTTCATATCACGCATGGGGCGAACACGCCGCCATGCGTCTGGAGATTTTAGCTACGATCCTTTGAGTTACTCTCTTAATTTTGATCACGAAGATCATGCATATGAGTTTTGTGGAAACCACCTTTCGGAAATCACGACTAGGGATGTTGAGTAGTTTTCGGTAAAAGACCTAAGCGACGACATGCTCAACGGAGGATGTAGAGACAGCAGGGTAAACCACTAAGGGTGTCGTGGTGGCTCGAAACAAAGGTGCCTCCTAAAGTAACATGATGTAGCAAGAAGAAAGTAACATTATTACATATTTGCATAAGTAGTAGTTTTCTTTTCAAATTTGTTATTACTGTAGGATTTTAATTTTATCTACAATCACACCTAAAGATAGAACGCATACAATAGAAAAGTCCAAATTAGAAAGACCCTAAAAAAAAAAAAATATTGTAGAGCTGCAATGCAAACATTGTCCTCTGGAGAAGACAGAGTATTTGGTACCTTAAAGAAATAATTTTTTAAAACAATAAGAGAAACAGGGGAGTCAATTTTAAATTTTTTAAAATAAGATAAATGAGGGAAATATTGTATTCTAGAGAAGACGGAGTACCTAGTACTTGGAAAAATATTCTTTAAAGAAAAATAAAAGACCTCGTCAATTTCAAATTTTTAGCTTCAAAATTAAAAAGTTCAAATTAGAAAAAAGAGGGGGCGCGGGGTGAAATTAACGAGAAAAAAGGAGGGATTTTTTTAGTTTCCATACGTGTAGAAAGTCTCAGCACAACCTTGAGCAAAAGTAATGCTATTAGCGGATAAATTTTAATATATTTTTATGAGTAGGAAGAGAGAGAATGAGTAGAGTTGGATGGTAGAGATTTAATGAGTGAAGAGATATATGGATGTAATTTGTTTGACCAAATTTGAATTTAAAAAAGAATGAATTAAAATATATTTTGATGTGTCTGCTAACAGGCATTATTAACTTGCATTACCTCTTTCACGCGGGAGCATGGCTTATATGTAATATGTGCTGTAAATTGCAAAGTTGGAATGCCTCTTTTCGTATTAATGTTTCACATAATTATTTACAAAAAGATGCATAATTTTTATTATGAGAGAGGGATAAGAGAAAGACGCAAGTAATGAATAGTTGGATAGAACTCCGACTTATTGAAATTAAGGTATAATAGAAAAGACAAATTGTGTAGATTCTTGACTATTTGTTAAAGATATATGATTAAAATATACTCAGTTCTTGTTAAGAGTAAAGAATATGTTTTTTAATTAGTAATTTTTGGGAGCTAGTGATATATTAGATTTGACGTCCCATGATTGTGGGCGTATGTGGTTCTTTTTTTTTTTTTTTGAAAGAATACACAACACACGTACACACGGTACAAAAATCCAATACACCAGTACTCAAAACCATAATTAATTTTGAGTAACGCGGATAAAACAATGTTATAATAGGCAATCTTTGCCGGGTAGATCATTGAAAGAATATGGTCGGGGCGGACAACCAGAAAGTAAAATTAGTTAATAATCTATTTGATAGAGAGGCAGTCTTCGAAATGGCACAATTTTTCAACATGACTATGCATTGAAAAACTACACCATTGGAGTATACATGTTTCGAATGGATATGTGACATATGTAATTTCTAAATAATTCTCATCTAAAAGTAGCATCATTACAAATTCATAGCTATGTCTAGTTATACTATTATTGAGTCAACTGTTTTTCTCATTAACTCTCTTCTCCAAGCTATAGTTTTAAATGGAGGAAAGTCATTAAAAAAAATTCACTTGTCATCGTTGCTTGGAAAAAACCTGATATGAGGACTTATAAACTTAATACTAATAGATCGTTAAAAGGTGATGTCTGCGCTAGAAGGGGTGGTATTATGAGGGATTACACTGGTTCTCTTTTGTTTGCGTTTCATGGGTACTACCATAGTAGATTATCCATTGCTACAGCTGCGATTAAAGCTACAGCTATTGGTATAAAACTCTATTATGAACGTAATTTTACCAATCTCTGGGTTGAAACTGATTCTGAATCTATTATTACTATCTGTACCAACAATAATTCTACTCCACGGAATCTTCAATTTGCTCTTGACAAGATCACACTCTTTCAACCAAAAAATGAATATATGCTTTACCCATGTTTGGAGAGAAGCCAACTGCGTTGCTGATTTTCTTGCTAATCAAGGCCACCAAGAGAAATCCTTCAAGCGTTTTCAGCTGGCTGATTTTACAGGCAAAATCAAAGGTTTGATATACTTAGATAGGATTGGTATGGCTAATGTTTGTACTGTCTCAGATTAGCTTGGGTGGAATCATCATTATATTCTATTTGAAATCTTTATTAGAAATTTTTAGACTTTGTATTGTAATTTTCTTTGAAGGTCAGGTGTTAAACCCCTATTCTTTTTTTTTTTTAATTTCCCATTTTGTTAATAAAATTCTATCTCACACCTGGATTTTCGGGTTGAGATAGTTCTCCTAAAAAAAAAAAGAAAAAATTGAAAGAATGAAAAGTACTACATCAACAATTAACATCGTCAATTAGAAAATCTTCTTCAATGGGGATGATATGGACCGTGAGTGTCAAAATTAAACAAACCAAGCAAAATGTCTATATATTTAGAAAGATTATTATCTGACATGATGACTCACCATATTTAATTAATTAATTAAATTAATTAATTAATTAGTGAAACCACAAATCAGAATTTGAATGCAGCTTATGGCGCCAGATACAATATCTTCCGATGAAATAATTCTGTACCAATTAAGCAAACAACCATATGAAGTTTTTGGAGAAAAAGCACATTCAACGTTTTGGGGTTGCACTTAATTCGATTTTATCAAGTACAACTTGCCTCTAACAACTATTTTCTCCTTCTCCTCCTTCTCCTTCTTCTCCTTCTTTTTTTTTTTTTTTCCCACTCCATAATTTTGAATTCTGACTATTTGGCTGTTGCTTATACTAGGAAATAATTTAATTTAATTTGGGAATCAAGTAAATTAGCATAATTTAGTGATATTCATTTTTTTTTCTCCCTCTATGTAGGGGTATTCTTTTATATGTTTTGAGTAATTGCAATTATTTGATGGTTAAAGATTATGAATAAATACTTATTGGGTTTTTGAGGAAGTGTGATTATTAGATATTAGATGGTTTTCATTAATCGTGAATATTTGATTCTTTTGTTGCATCTTCTCAGGGGTTATTTGTTTTATCCTTATTTTCGAGATGGATAATACTAAACATACATAGTGCTTGCCATAATAAGTGACATGTTAGATGTGAAAGTCTTATAATAATACCCTTACTGATTGTGTAATATTCTATACGGAAGAGTAGGGGTGATATAGCATGACTATTTCGAGATATCACACATGCACGAGACTCTCGGGAAGCATGGACTCTTAATTGTTTCTCTTTGCCAACACTTTGACATAAAATTACTTTGTCAATTTACTTATCGCATTAGTTCCAATTGTTATCATTCTTGAAAATGATGGTTTTCTTTTCTTTATTATTATTTTTATTTATTTATTTTATTTATTATTATTTTATTTATTTATTTATTTATTTTTCGGAGATCCATTCAAGCTGTTTCGATATTTTGAAAAACATCATCATCATTAAAATGGTGATTCGATTTTAATTGTGTGGACGAAGATAAATACTCCGTCCATCCCATATATATCATCAACTTTTTCTTTTTAGATTGTCTCACATTTATAGTCTCATTTCTCTATTTAATGGTATTTTTTATATTCATTTATAATTACATCCCACATATATAATTAAAAATACAAATATATGTATAATTTCTATTCATTCAATAAAGACATTACAGGAAATTTTGTACATTTACTTTTCTAATACAATCATTAATCTTTGTATAAAAACCAAAGTGAACTATATATATATATATATATATATATATGAAATGGAAGGAGCATATTTTCTAGTTTAAGAAAAATAAAAAATTAAACGCCCCCCACCCAACGCCCCCCACATTAATTTTTTGAAATTTTAAATAGAACACTTTACAATTTAGTACATTACACATGGATGGAATTGAAATTTGCCATTAGAGATGCTCTAAAGAGAACAAACACTAGCGAAAGTCCAAACAACAACGTTTGCAGCTTCTGGGCACTCGCTATGATTTTCTAAAATAAGCGAAAGGGCTACTTCTGGAAATCTTTGCTGGTGTACCAGCTATCGACCTATAGCCGATGCTTCTAAAAGCTTTGGTCCTAATGAGGATGTGGAGGATTTGGGAATCAATTCGTTTTGGATTAAAGAAGAGCCGAAGCACGTTAGGATGAGTCGACTACGTAGTTAACATCCAACGAATTATAATCGAACTTATTGCGAATTCCTCAGAAAAGGATTCGAAGTATCCTTTAAATTCTGATACTAACGAAAGTCCAAACAAGAAGAGCATAGAATAAAGACACAAAAATGTTGACATTCAATCCAAAGATTCTAGAAAGTGTGTCAACTGAGAAAAATTAAGCCCATCTGGCTATTCATTCAGGTAGCGACCACTGACCAACTGAAACAAGTAAAACATTCTTAAACTGTTCTTCAGCACTCTTAAAAAGCTAACAAAAATTCAAAATCATAAAAGCTCACATTGCTGTAAATGCCTTCTTGCCAAGACCAGACGAACCAGCTGGAATCACCTTAAGAACATTGAATCTCACGGTTTTTGATAGAGGCCTACAAAGTAATATAGGTTTATGAGATTTTATATAACCAAAACAAAGTCATTAAAAATGGCGAATTGTCACGCTTTTGCATTTACCTGCACTGGCCAATGATAACATGGTCACCCTCTTTCACACGGAAGCATGGAGATACATGTGCTGGGATGTTTGAATGCCGCTTCTCGTACCTGGCCAAAAACCAATGTTTCAAATCAATACTTAATGATAATAACAAATAAACAGTACAAATTATAAAAAATTATAAAAGAAATACCTCCGGTACTTCTTAACCCAATGCAAGTAGTTGCGACGAACAATGATGGTTCTCATCATCTTGGCACTGTGGCATGTCCCAGCAAGAATACGGCCTCTAATGGACACATCGCCAGTAAAAGGACATTTCTTGTCGATATATGTGCCTGAAGGAGCGGAAAATAACTGTTGCTCATCACATTGATTAAGTAATCAAAGACGTTCATCAAACAATCAGCAATAATCACGCAGTAGTCAATGTGCAGATGTTAAAAAGTAACACCTAGAAGACAGTCGGGATTTAAAATGACGTCAAAAGATCAAGGAGCACTAAGCAATTAGATAAAACAAAATCATAACGGATTCTATTGTAAAAAGTTTTAGATAATCCAATTTCTTAATCTTAATTAATATAAAAAAACGACTACAACTTCAAATGTGGGCAGCAGCTAATTAGCTTATAACAGTTGGAAGAATGGGAATCATGATCATTTCTAAACCAGCTTAAGTGTAACACTAAAACCTTGTATCCCAACAAAACAGTAACTTGTTTGATTGCACCTTAAACACATAGATAACCTTAAAAACTATCACAGATAATCATATACTAGGATGCAGTGTAATAATTACTAACACTTCAGACACATAAGCTTCAACATCATTTCAGTCCAGAAAAGACAACCCAGAAATTATATAAAAGTCGATTATGAGGGATTTAATTTCATAACATTTCAGATAAATCAATTTTATGTTGCACTCACTAATTAGCTCCAAACAGTTTATAACAATATGAATCAAACAAAGATATTTTCCAAGAACAGCACAATTGCAGCTTACTTGATTGCACTTTAGTACATTTATTTGACATTGTCTCAAAATGCCCATCAATTTCATCCATTTGTGAATTGTAAATAAATTGTGCTTGCGCTAACAAAATGATTTCACTGTAATAACAATTTATCATAAATATGTATGAACAAGAGGAAAATCTTGAACCTTCAATAGCCTCACGAGGGGTCTTAAACCCGAGCCCAACGCTTTTATAGTATCGGTTGCCTCCCTTTCCTGGCCTCTTCCCCTTCCCCGTCTTCTTCGAGCTGCAAGATCGCCGCTCAAATACACTTAGCACACAGCAAAAAAGTAACAACGTCGCATAAATTGTGTCATATAGGTACAATGGCTTACCAAAGGAAAACCTTGGGCTGTTTCAAGAAGGCCTTCTCAGTCTGCAAAACAGCTACAAGTTAGATTCCTCTAGATCTCCCCGAATTTCAGTACACAAACGAAGAATACCCGTATAATACATCCTTGCAAAGAATTATACCAATATTTACCTGCTCCGCCATGGTCGATTAGCGAGAGAGTGCTCCTGTGTGTGTGCTTATGGGTACAGCAATTAGGCGAAAAACCCTAGCAAATGTAGGTTTATATGCCATGAAACCCTAAAATAGGCCCGCACATCCAATTTCGAGTCTTATATTGTCTAAAAGGCCCAATAGGATTACCAGGCCCGTTAAAGCCATAAGATCCTTAGAAAATTTATGTAGCATATACTTCAACTTTGAGGTTCAAAATTATTTTAAATTTTGTTATCTTAAACATTTTTTATTTTTCTTAGGAAAAAAAAAAACATTTTTATTTCTATACATACCCATTTTTCAAAACTTTCTGTCAAAGGAACCTGGCAAGCAGTGAAATTGGGATTTTGCGGTGCCCCAAACCTCATTTCTTTCACATAAAAGTTAGACGTCAAATTGTAAATTTGGTTATAATTTCTAGATGTGTAATTCTTAGGTTGTCTAATGCATTACACAAAATATATAATGAGTGTGTGAAATTACATAAAGTGTATAGCAGGTGTGTAATGTATTACATAAAGTGTGTAATAGGTGTGTGAAATTACACAAAGTGTGTTATGAGTGTGTAATATTTGTGTAATTATTGTGCATTGATTGTGTAATGGTAGTGTAATATATGTCTAATAGTTTTCATTATTTTGGGCGTAGAATTTGCATAGGATACCCATTTTGAATGTATAATATATATTTTTCGTGTTTCTTGACATTTGACATCAACCACCTATTTTGTCAGTGCTAATATCATTTTTTTCGTAAATTATCTCCCGTTTATGAATTATCGACAACTTTTTGAATTAAAAAAAAAATTATACATATGATTGCATGGCACATTTTTTTGGGGGGATTTGTGCTTGCAATCACACAGCGTGATCATGCAAATCGGTCTGGATTGCCAATATCCGATTTCTGCAATGCTTTTGATTTTACCTTATTCTCCAAAAAACCAGAATGTAAAGTTTTAGAGTTGTTCATAACCAACTTCTGAAGGGAAAGAGTAGTGATGGCAGAAAAATCCGATCCGATCCAAATCTGATGGATACCCGATTCGAATGAAGCAATTTTTTGCCGATCCGACGATCCGTGGATCAGCCGATCCGAAACGGATTTGGATTTGGATCGGATCATGCCTGATCTGATCCGAATTGATTTTTTGTTTTTTATTTTTTATTTTTTTAATTTTAATTTTATTATTTTTTATTTTTTTATAAAAACATATACCAATATGGATCGTATTTGGATTTTTTTCTTGATCCGATACGATCCGATCCGATCCGAATTCGATCCGATGAATTTGGATTTGGATTTGGATTTGGATCGGGATGATGGATTTTGATTAGATTGATCCAATCCGAACCCGATCAATTGCCAACACTAGGGAAGAGCATTATACGGCTATCGAGGAAGGGTATTAATGACTCGTGTTGCAGAATCATACGTATTTAAATTATTTATCTTATCCAAATTAATTTAGGGTTTGTTCTATACACAATAAAATTCACTAACTTTCACTAATTTTTTTTCTCTCATCATTTTAACCATTTGTATAATTATTTTATATTTTTTAATACATCTTCTTAAAATTCCAACCACACAATCTATATGAAATTCGATTAAATAAGTTTTATTCTCCATAGAACAAAGCCTTATAAATTTGACCTCAAATCATTCAAAATTTGATCAACATAGAATAAAATCTGTGAGATTTTTTTATCGACCATACTAAGAAATTAAGAATCATATATAATTTAAGTTATTCAAAATAAACTTCAAAATTGATGAGTTTAAAAAAATAGATTAATATAACAAATATGTTAAATTTGTGATTTTATATCTAATATGTTAATCTGCTTCTTTAGTATGATTAGGTGTTCATTGAAAAAATTATATGTCATTGATCACATTTTTAAAAAGTACGAATAAAAATCTCCGATTTAACGATCACGATGGGGGTGTGGACAAAGACGAGAAATTTCTACCGCGGCGGGCAAGGGGAATGGGAGTCCCTATTTTGTTGAAATTCTTATATTATCCTCGCTCGATCTAAATTGAATAAGGATGAAGTGTGGTGACGAGGATAAATGTTTCCTAGTAGAGCAGGAACGAAGTGTTGGGATCAGTCAAATTGTATCCGCTATATTATCATTTTTATAATATATTTATATGTTGATTATACTTCGAATCAAAATTTAAAAATCCAAGATTTATATATTCATTATCAATACCATGTATTGCACGGATGTATAATTAAATATTTTCCCAAAATTTATAATTACATATAATAGAATGTTTCTGCGAAAGTTAGCTGAGTTGTTAAATGCTTTGTCAAGTATTTTTTATTCGTTTTTAGTACTGTTAATGCTTTACTATTAACATTTATGAGATTCACATATTTGTTGAACGTATTGCACGGGTGAAAAAGCTAGAGTAGCATGAATTTATTTATTTATTTATTTATTTTTACTTTTCAATATTGATGAGATTTGTTCTTGCTTGTGTTACTATAGGTTATCATGTGTTCCAATCACATATCCATTCCGTATGCGTCGTCTGGCAAAAAAGACATAGAGGAAAGACTGAAATAGGTAGCCGATTGCCCATTCAAGATCGATATATTTATGGATCTTATAGTTCACTTGGTGTTATTTATCAATGTAATTTTGTTGTAAATTAAGGGATGTTAGTATTGTTGGATATAAATGCGCAATTAGGATGTTGATTGCTACAAGTTGTGCTAATATTTACATAACGAAATTGATTAAAGTACAGATGAAACTTGTCTAATTTTTGAAAAATTTGAACATGGTTTATTTAAGTCGTGTGATGTTTGGCATTTTAGTGAATTTTTTTGTAATCATTTTCAGTACTATTAATGATAATATAATTATCTTTATCAGAATTACTTAGCAATATACACGGGTTCCCATGCAATGTACTGGCGTTACTCCGAGTTAGTTATATATATATATATATATATATATATATTACCAAAATTTTTGGTGGGTTTGTTTTTTAAGGCTTAAAAACAAATTAAAAACACAGCATAACAATAAACATATAAACAGCAACAAGGTAAACAAAGTAATTAAAAGAGAACTTACTATTATACAGTGGAGGTATGGGCTGCAATTTGTACAGGGCCCCGAACTGAAGCTACCCTTTTTTTTTTTTTTTTTTTTTTTTTTTTTTAATCAAGAACTACTATAAGGATCGAGAAAATAAAGGCTTGTAACTGGAAGGGAATTGCTAGGTTAGGGAAAAGGAAATTTAGAAAGCCATAATATTGGAAAATGCAAATTTGTATTGAGTATTTGGTCGATCGATGATTTTTACAAGCCTCTCAACCCCTTTATATACCACTTGTGAGGGTAGTGATGGAAAAAGAAAAAGACACGTCTAAGGCGGTTAAGCCTTAATTATTACAAAACGTTAAATTAAAGAGGACACGTATGTACTATCGAGGACACCTATCAACATTATAATTACAAATGGACAAATAGTAAAAAGCACATGTTGACTAATTACATATTGAGGGACACGTATTTCTGACATCCGCTTTTTCTAGAAGTCCCGATGTGTATCCTGGAATTGGTGTCGTTTTCTTCTACAATCGCCCATGGCTACTTTGCCAGTATGTCTTTACAGATCTTCATTATGTATGTCTTGTGGATCTAATTTATGACCTTCACCATCGAAAGGAAGACACATATGCCAATTATGGGTTGCCCATACTTGAACATAATGTCCTTCTCCTAGTAGCGCCATCTTTTTGAAACTTGAAAATATAGCAAAATCTGCTATCAAGCTGTATCTTGAAATCTTTTATATCAAATGCATCTTCTATGAACCGATAACTATACTGGCTCATTGGTAGAACTTGGTCTAGGATCTTTAGTGTCAATGTAGATCCTTTTTCTTCTTGGGAATAAAGCGTGTTTCTCATTTTTGGCAATGTACTCTCTATATACATATATACTTCTCCTTCGAATGAAGCAATATTTCCTGCTATTAGCAATATTTTTTCTCCCATTTTTTCTAATATTTTTTCTATTCTATCATCTGTATCTAAATAAAACTTTATTCTATCAACCATTCCATAATGGAAAAACTGTAATATCTTTTCTGTAGGCATATCTGTTCTATTGAGATCAACTTGAAGCTTTAGAGGTTGTGGCCTCCAATCGCCTCTTTGTATCACTCTTATTCCTGTATACTGTACTTCTCCAAAATATAGCTGTAATAATTCTTTTTGGGCCTGTATTAATAACTGTAGATGCCCATCGCCTGCATTTTACATTTAATAATATCAAAGTGTCTTTAAAGCTGTTAAGTGTAATACTTCATGGGGTAAATCAACTAATCGAGCCCATATTTGTTCAAAAGATCTGTTTATAATTTGTTGGACTTTTAAATTTAGGCAGTACATGTTTTTCTAATAAACTAATAGTCCTGGTCTTTATCTTGTACATCTGTTTGGGCCTTTTGGGTTTCTTTGTTGGGCTATATTTAATTGGGTTGTCTGTTGGGCGAGATTACATTGTAGGTGGGCTATTTGGGCTTCAAGTTGGGCTATTCTATCTTGTTGTTGTTGTATGAGTTGGGCTTGGTCTGTTTGGGCTATTTGAGAATATGGTTTAAGCTGTTTGGGTTCTATATAAAAGTTTATACCCAAATCTTTTCTAGTCGCTTCAATAGCATCCTAAAAGTATAATATCCTTTCCAGTTAATTTGTGGACACATGGTTAGTTGTCTAAGCGTATCATAGTTATGAAAAACACACATCTGTAAACCTCAGTATATAACATAGTGAGAAAAAGGTCTTACAGATACCGTTTTTGTTGTTCAAAATAAAAAGATAGAAGCATTTAAAACTGTACTTTAGCTTGTATATTTCAGTAGTACCGTCTGTAGATGCCAGAGATTATCTAATAAGCGGTACTGCTGCTCATCCACTTTAATTTCGCCAAAGGTTTAAACTTTTTCTGTGGAATGGTACACCTTTGGAGGGTTATAGTACCAAAGGTTTCTGTATTTTTTACTATAGCTGTAGCTGTTGAAGTCTGTAAAGAAATCTGAGGAGATAATGGCTGTTGCTGTACATATTCTATTTTGTCTTTTTCTTTTCTGTAGAAATTCTTTATGAATCGTAGAGGCCTTGTAGAGGCTATATCCTCTTTTGGCTTTATAATCTTATTTCTCTTCATGACCTGCATAGAAAAGCTTGTTAATTTGTCTAGATAATAAGTCATTTAGGGCATTATCTTTCCCTTTTTATATGCTCAAAATTAATAATATAACCATGTCCTTGTATCAGATTTTGTAAATTTAACCATCTAGTTCTATTTATCTTTTTACTATTAGCATTTTGTAGAAATTTAACTATTGCCTCGCAATCTGTTCGTACTGTAAATTCTTTGTTTAAATAAACCTTAAATTTATCCAAAGCATTTATTAAAGCTTGAATTTCATAATCCAAACTACTCCAATTGGATCCTGTTTTCTTAAAATTACCACTAGTATATCTTTGCTATTCTTTCATTGACTTTGGTGAATACTTATTTGGTTTACAAAGCATTCGCTCCCCAACCTTCTTTACATCCATCTGTTTATAATAATATAATCATTACTAAAGGCAATTCAATGGTTTAATCTTTTTAACCTCTTCCTTAATTTTTCGAACTAATTCTATATCTTCTTTATTAAAATTTCTTTGACCATTTTTTGTTGTTTTGCTATATAAAGGTCCTACTAATTTACTCATATTAGGGATAAATTTCCTAGCATAATTTAGTAATCCTAAAAAAGCTTGTATCTGTTTTAATCCTTCTAATTTATCTGGAAATTGTGAAATTTTTTCAGCTATATGAGGTTGTAAAATAATTTCTCCATTTCCTATTTCTAAACCTAAAAAGGATATTTTCTTTTTGTAACTTTTTTAGTTCACTAATAATTTGTTCGTTTTGTGCTTTTATATAGTCAAAGTTTTTTTATGATTTTATATAATAAAATATTCATTTTTTCAAATTCAGATTTTAAATCAAAAGCGGGTTTCGACGATTGTGCTATTTCAATAGTAGACTAGTTTCCCCTTCCTAACAATTCTTTCCAGTTATTTCGTGTGAATTAAGATCCTTATAGCATTTATGACTAACCTACATAAAGTCAAATACCTACATAGAGCTATACAAGGTTCTAACTACTTTATGCAACAAATTTGACTCTTACATATAAAATAGTAGGTAAACAAAGACAAAGTTGGTCAAGGTCAATAGGTATAAAAAACTAAAAAAACGGTTTACACTTCGCAAGCAACGGTTGAGAGCTTCTGATTCTAGCAATCGGTTCAAAGATTATCGAAATGATTCGTCTTTCTTTCAAGTTTCAACACGGACGGCCCCATAATAATCCAAAGAATTGAGAAGTTGTGGTAGCTCTTCTCCAACATCACTGTCGAATTTGACGTCATCCGCCGTATTTCGTCGCCGATTAATTATTTCCTCTTTTCGTCCCTCCCTTATCTCGATTGTCCAACACTTTTTGCCACTGCAGTCCGTCTATCGTTCATCGTTATATAGAAATTTATTGTGAGAAAAAGAAAACTTATACTTATTTTTACGCATACATTATCTTTCACCTTTTTAGATTTTTCTTTTACTTGTTAAATACGCATTTTTCAACATTTCTTTCCAAAACTAAACCTTGTGAAACTAACGATAATAGGCAGTAGGCGCAAAGAGAAACCGAGAAAGAAAAAAGGGAAGGGTTATTTTCCAAAAAGATGGAGAAAAAATGTCGTCAGGGGGCCATTTTCAATAAAAGCTGGGTCCAAAAAGTCAAAAAGTAAAATTTGTGCATGATTTTTGGAGAAAGAGCCGTTGGGCCGATGATTTGTTCCCTCCATTTTTCCTTTGTCCGGGTGTGAAATTACATAATTCTCCTTGTCTTTTCCGAATATAATCTGTCTCATGACTATAATAAGTCGTGTATAAAAGAATATTAAATCAATTCCGCATGAGAAAAAATATTTCATAAAGTTGCTATACAAAGCTAGTAGAAATTTCATAGGACATTTGTATATCAAATATACAAGTACGAAATTTTTCCTTTTCCAATCTAATTACCGCCAAATCGAGCATACTAATTCATGGCATATTAAATTAAAGGGTATTCTTGGAATTACAGGATCTGCAATTTAGCTTACACTAATAATAAGCACTTAGCAGCCCCATTATTTGCTCTGCTTCCCACCACATGTTAAACAGTCTAAGGTTGTGTGTGAAAACTGCTGCAAGAATTGTCTCTTGTCCGGATAAAAAACCCCATTTTTCTCTGGGTAACTGTAGCACCTGAAGCTGAAGCCATTTTTACCACTTTCCCAATTCCAAAAAGCAGTGCTACTCAAACAATGTGTTCTTTGCGGTCTCTGTTATTTCTCATTTTAACAGATTTTCTACTTGTTTCTTCCACACTTCTTTCATCTTCAATTGCAGAATCTCAGTCTCCCACTCTTCATTCAATTCAAACTTCAGGTAAATACCCACATTTACCTTTTTGTATATGGTAATAATGCAAATTTTGTTTGCCTCAACTATAGGACATATGTGAGAAACTAAGGGTATGTTTGGGTATATACTTTAATTTGGCTAAAACTTAACTTTTTAGGTTTAATACTGGGATCAGGAGAGATGTGTAGATAACAATGCTGTTATCCCACCTTTTGTCGTCTTGGTTCTAATCAAAATATTTCGTGTATACAATCAACTGTATCAATTCAATGATGTGCACAGTTTTGATCGGATGAAACCTGATGTGGATACAAAATAATCACTTATTTGACCTATTTTCTTGGAAAATCTTGCAGGAAAAAATGAAGCTACCATTTCTTCGGCGAAAGAAGAAAGATTTCTTGACGACGAAGATCCGAGTGAGATTGAATTGAACTCAACTCTCGTGTTGGCAGCAGAGAGGACGTATAGAAAAGACCCTCTTAATGGTTTCAAGAAATATGCAGGAGGTTGGAATCTCCGTGACAACCATTACTGGGCTGTAAGTTTCTTTGAATATTTACTTTAGTTTTTAAGTACGAGGAATAGCAATGTAGACCTTGATTGAGTTTTAAACCATTTAGTGCACATCTTCGATCAGAACTCATTATTATCTGCAAATTTTGTGGACCCCACAACATGTCATTGTAATTCATATTTTGATGCAGTCTGTGGGTTTCACTGCCGTCCCATTGTTCGGTTTTGCGCTCGCCTGGTTTGTAGTTTTTGGGCTCAGTTTACTTCTGATCTTTCTCTGCAAATGTTGCTGTCGAAATGAGCAATATGGCTATTCTAGAGTGGCGTATGCACTCTCTCTCATTCTCCTCGTACTCTTTACCGTCGCCACTATGTACGTCTCTCTTTACCATTCCCACTTTTTTTGAACTCTCTCTAAGCATGTAAGCATAGAAAATGTGAAGTTACTTATTTTTTCCTACATTTTTAGCATTGGATGCGCGGTTTTGTACACCGGCCAGGGGAAGTTCCACAGCAGTATTGTAAACACTATGGGATATGTTGTAAACCAGGCAGATATAACAGCTGAGAATCTTCGAAATGTTTCGGATTATCTCTCTGCTGCCAAACAGATCGCAGTCGATCAAGTGCTTTTGCCATCCAACGTGCAAACCGATATTGATCAGATTGGGGGCAGGATAAACTCCTCTGCTAGCACACTTGCTGATACAGCACAAGATAATTCTGAAGACATCAAGACTGCAATTGAGTCTGTGTGAGTAATTAGTGCCATTTTGATCATTTGTTTCTCTTGTTATGGCTTTTGATTTGTGCAATTTAGTATATGATGATAATGCAGGAGAGTTGCTCTTATCGTAGTCTCGGCTATTATGCTTCTCTTAATCGCTCTTGGATTCGGTAGGTGTATTTGATCTCTCTAATCTTTTGAAGATGAGATTTATTTCTCTCGTTATACTTACTCTTTAAACTTTCTCTTTAGCGTTCTCGATTTTCGGCATGCAGTTTCTTGTTTACATGTAAGTGGCACATACTTTTCTTTTATCTTTTCTGTTTGCTTACTTATAGGGGTACAATTTACTAAATAATATAGAATACTGAGTAATCGACTCCAAGTATTGTTACTGCATTTCTAATATAGTTCTTGGATTTATTGTCTCAGCTTGGTGATCGTCGGATGGATTCTTGTGACAGGGAACTTTTATATTGTGCGGCATTTTCCTTCTTTTCCACAAGTACGTTCGACTATAGGTTTCCATATCTATCTTTTCATTTATATTACCTCTTTCTAACTAGGTAGCTAGTACGATGTAAATTGTGGGGCCTACAACCCTGTAGTGACTTTCCTGCGAAGGTCGATATATGAAAAATATGATTAGACTCCAGATTGTCAAATGTTTCTTACCGGGATGGCATAATATTACAATCACTGCCCTGTTTCTTGTTCTAGTGTGACAGCTGACACTTGTGTAGCGATGGAGCAGTGGGTACAAAATCCGACGGCGCATACAACGTTGGATGAGATATTGCCGTGTGTGGACAATGCCACTGCGCAAGAGACCTTGACAAAGAGCAAAGAAGTTACATCTCAACTAGTAGAAGTAGTTAACCAAGTTATAACCAATGTTTCAAACATCAACTTCTCCCCTAACTTCAAGGCTGTCTATTACAACCAATCTGGCCCGCTTTTGCCAACCCTTTGTAGTCCGTTTAATTTTGACACGACTGATCGAGTGTGTTCAGATGGCCAAGTCGATTTGAACAATGCAACACAGGTATTCTGAATGTTTGGTTGATATTGAAGTCTGCTTTTTGTTGAAATGAACACAATCTAGTTTGGAACATGTTACAAGGATTTGAATTTTGTGTTCTGAGTTTCTACCAGGAGTTTCTACACGGCATGATTTGTGCAAACTACCTCCTACTTTCAAATGTGTCCTGATTTGAAACGTATGGTTACTATTAAATTTTGATGTTAATTGTGTAGTAGTAGTAGCTAATTTTTAGGTAGAAAAATGGTTAAAACTCAACCGAGCTAAATGCTTTTGTGTATCCATCTTGCAGGTATGGGGTAACTATGTTTGTCAAGCTTCACCAGACGGGATTTGTGTCACTACCGGTCGTCTCACTCCGGCATTATATAGTCAGATGTCTGCCACGGTAAATGTGAGTTACGGCTTGTCTCACTTTGGTCCGTTCCTAGTCGACCTACAAGATTGCACTTTTGTTCGACAAACATTTACCGAAATCAAGCGGAGTACATTGTCCTGGTTTACGACGATATAGCAAATGGATTTATGTGGGATTGGTTATGGTTGCGGTTGCGTCCATGCTTTCTTTACTGTTCTTCGTTGTGTACGGGAGGGAAAGACGACACCGTATGTACACCAAAGAGCACGAGCCAAAGGCAGTTGAAGAACTTGAAGGAGATAAATCTAATTGAGAGGAAGAACAAGTGTTTCGTTTCTTGTGTATTTCTTTCTTTCATGAATTGGCGTTTTGCACTTTGGTCACTTTTGTCAACACCTATCTTGTTTTCGTACTCTTGACTTTGTTGAAAATGCTGAAGGTAGTTTGTGAAGCCTCCGGAATGTAAATGCTTTGTTTGGTAAAATTTTTTGAGGGAAAAAAATAAGGATTTTTGCAAGTTAAATTGAACATAACAAATATTTGAGCATAGCTAATATTTTAATTTTAATATGTTGAATATTATGAGATATATGAATCATGATGAACAATAATTTAATATTTTAAGAATTAAATTTGAAGTAGTTGAGATTAGTTATGAGGTAGAGAAAACGCCACAAAAAAAAAAAAAAAAAAACCAAATAACAAAAAACAAGAAAGGTCGGGAAAACGTTAAAAACACGTGTAAATTTTGGGTTTGACAGCGTAATAAAATAAATATAAATAATTAAAAATGTTAAAATGACCGTCCAACCTATTTCACGCGAAATCCGTACCGTAATCAAACAAGACCTTACAATGATGCAGGCTTATAGCCCGTGCTCCAATATCTCGAAAGCAGTCTATCAAGCTCGAAATTTCCAAACCCTAGATAATTGAATTCATAAAACCAAAATTTGGGGATAAATTAACACCTTTAGGGTTTTTATTATGGAATCTATCTGATCGTTTCCTTGCAATACATCCTATATGTTTGATAATTTATTTTAGTCTTTTTCTCTGCTTATGAACTACTAACGATTTCTCTTTTCTCTTATATCTATCTTCTGTAGTGTTTTCTTTTGTTTTAGGTGAGTACAGATGGAGATCGAGGCTTTGCCTTCTGGTGCTGTTACGGGACATATCATTTTGGGCTCTGTTCTTCAGAATTTTATTGTTCGAAATTCGATTAGTATAGCAACGTCAATTGTCTTCCTTCTCTTTCTGGTACGAACACACTTTTTTCTATGTATCTGTGCTCAGTAATTCAGGAATTTTGTACAATTTTTTGGGTTTTTATGCGTTCTTGTGAAATCATGGTCATTTAGTCTTCCTTCTCTTTCTGGTACGAACACACCCTTTTCTATATATCTGTGCTCAGTAATTCAGTAATTTTGTACAATTTTTTGGGTTTTTATGCGTTCTTGTGAAATCATGGTCATTTAGTCTTCCTTCTCTTTCTGGTACGAACACACCCTTTTCTATATATCTGTGCTCAGTAATTCAGTAATTTTGTACAATTTTTTGGGTTTTTATGCGTTCTTGTGAAATCATGGTCATTTACCATTACTTGGATCCAGTGATTTTCGTTTGTTGCTTGTTTTGTTGATTTTTGCACACACTGGGTTTGTTATGACTTATGACATGGCCTTGTAGGACAGCAGGTCCTCTATATTTATAATTAGTGATTGGGTTTTTAGTTTTTGGTTGTTTGAGTTGATTATGATGTGAAGTTGTTTTTGCTGTGCTTTATATAGTTTTTCCCTATTCTCCAGCAACACCTGAAACTTATGAAGGTGTAGGTTTGTACAATTTTGGCCTGTGATATATGCTATTATTGAAATTGGGCAATGGTTGTTTTGTTGCCTTTATTGTGAATTGCGATTTATTTCTCACGTGGGCTGGGTCACATGAGTGCTCGTTTTGGTCGGAGTGTTAGTTGGTGAGCACTGAGATTTGGATTTGGGATTGTTTATTGATAATTCTGAATGAACTTTTGAAGCTTTATAATGTGGGATTGGAGAACTGAAGATGTCGTTAAGTTAGACTTGTAGTATGAAGTGGATTGGGAAATTTCGATTGCGTTTAAATGAATGATTAAAGTTTGTTTTGGTCGAGACATTGAGTTCTTGTGGCTGTGGCTGTCGATTCATTATTCTCTGGAGCTTTGTTTTCTAGTGTAATTAGTTTATTTGACTTGTTTGATCCAGCATTTTTCTTTGCTACTTTCTCCAAATGCATTTCCAACTCACATTTCAAGGGACTTTTCATTTTTCAACCACATGATCTCAAAAATCAAATCATTCCCTCAAAAGTAGCTGGGGACCGAATAAGGAGAATTGTCCTGTAGCTGACTTCACTATTGACTCTTTCACATTTCTTTTAGATGCCACATTTCCATTGATTCTGGTGTCTTCTATGCTGCCCAAAAGTATATTGGCATTTTTGCATTTTTATTTTGAGTTTTATTATTTCACTTATCATAAAAAGTTTACTTCAGGGGGCTAGTGGCTTGTAAATTTCATTCTATTCTCTGGCATCTGGTTAACATCTTTTAAAGTTTAGAAATTTTAATACATTGTTTTGACATGTCAAAAGTAAATTTAATTACATTGTTTTGGCATTTGGTTAACCTCTTCTGTGTCTGCCCAAAAGTATATTGACATTTTGGCCCTTGTATTCTGAGTTTTATTATTTCACTTTATCATAAAAAGTTTCCTTCAGGGTACTAATGGTCTGTAAATTTCATTCTGTTCTCTGGTATTTGGTTACGCTCTTTTAAAGTTTAGAAATTTAAATACATTGTTTTGACATGTCAAACTTACATGATACCCCATACGCAATATTGCTATTTTCATATTTACCATCACCACAATGGTCAATATATGCTTTAGCTTGTGCAACTCATTCCATGATAATAGTTAAAATTTCTGATTTGTATTTATTTACGAATATTTAGCTCATGTTTGTGTAAATTCTTATTTTGCTAAAAAACCAATTTTTCAGTATGTGTGGTGTGGTACTGTGGTTAATAATCCAAGCCCGACTTTTGAGTTTTGACTTATAGGTAGGAAAAGTGTTAAAAACCGACAGATGCTTTGTTGATGTAACGACTTCTCTTTTGCTTATTGATACTGCAAGATAGATTGTAATTTCTGAGTTATTGGCTTTTGCAGGCAAGATCTCTTCCAGTTGTGACTGAATTCTATCCTAGAGAACCAATTATGCTAGAACGGTTAGTGCTCTGTGTTCGTTCCCCGACCCTCACATTTTTGGTTATGAAGTTGTTACAAACAACAATGTGCAATGGGATTTTGCAGGATTCAGATGAAGAGTGACATGGAGAAGGTGGCTGAACCAGAGAACAAAGATGGCGATGAAAATGAAGATGCTGATGATAAAGATGAAGGAGATGAAGGTGACAACCACAATGCTGATGCAGGAGAGGAAGGGGATGATGGACCAGGTGAAGAGGATGACGGTGAAGAAGAAGATGAAGAAGCAGAAGTGCCTGCGACAAATGGTGATGGTGGAAATAAAGAAGACAGGGATGACGATGAGGAGGAGGACGAGGAGAATGACGATGAGGAGGAGGACGAGGAAGAAGTAGAAGTAGAAGAGGAAGAAGAAGTAGAAGAGGAAGAGGAAGAAGTAGAAGAGGAAGTAGAAGAAGAGGAAGAGGAAGTAGAGGAAGAGGAAGAGGAAGAGGAAGAGGACGAGGAGATTCCTGAGCCACCAACTAAAAAGAGGAAATGAGTTTGCTTGCTGTTACCCTCAGCTGCAGGTTTGACAAGGATTTTATGGTTGGTACGTAAGAACCTAGGATATTTTGAGTTGTGTGTTCTGACACAAAATGATAAATTCTGCCAAATACTTGATAATGTGAATTGTATGGTTTGATGTTTCTATTTAGCACTTTTAATGTTAGTGGTGTTGTAGCACCCCTCAAGGTGTTAAATAATTGATTATCTTAAATGTGACATGTTTTAAATGTGAGTACTCTTCTGTTGAGTAATGACATTAATTGCTTTGCTAAAACAATTACTATCAATTAATTATCACATTGCAGATGCCACATCATTGATTACTTGTAAGTGGCCACATTGAATATTTTTATCCATTTTTATTTATTCGTCTCCATGTTCTCTTTGTTGGTCGTTATTAATTCACCAACTTAGGGACATTTTTTCATTTGAAAGCTAACTTTATAGATGAATAACGATGGGAATCGCAAGATCTATCGGGTTATAATGTGGAATGATAGGAGATGTGTGGATAATATTAATGTCTGACTTTGGCTAATAATAATTGACTTTTAAGTAGGAAAAAAATACGAACAAGTGCTTCATCGATATCATGATGGCAGGCTACATTAATTGTTTAATAGTGATCCTTTATGTGTAACGTTTAGTATTTATTGATTAAGTTAGAGTATCTGAGTTTTTGATATTCCAAAGTATTAGATTATAAACTAATGGTTGGTTGAAAAATAAGTTAATCGTTTCCACGACGAAAACAAAATCTTATTCTCTTAGTACATGAAAAACAAGATTTTCCAAAATCAACTTAACATGAAATCAAACACTTAACAGACAAAGCCAGCGTGAAATGAAAGGTGTATCCCCAGCATAAAAGAACCGGAAGGGATGCCCCATCTGAACCGGATATATGGTTCTGATTTAAGTGACAAAAATCATAAATATTGGTTAACGGTAATGATCTGGTACCCACTGTGGGTACCTTATGGTACTCACAGTTAGGGAAAAAAATTGTTAGAGGTCAGGTGAGACCGCCCACCATCAGAGGACAGTTATGTATTATTTATCTAATTTAATGTAGATATTAAAAAAAAAAATTTCTTTGATGACGTGGAGTCACCAGACTTCCCCACTTGGGCATGGGTACATGCCCACGTGGGTAACTGAACAAAACTGTATTGGTTAAGATTGTTGGAAGAATAGGCTCTACAGTCTGGAAACAAGGGCATTTGTTGATAATTTGTACCATCCCTTCTGACTTTCCCAAAAATATTCTTCCAGTTCTCTTTGTGCTAATCACTATGTCCTGCATGGCTGCATGTCGTATGCCTGCCCCATTCAACAACAATAATAACAACAACGCAGATGATAATAAGTCGTCTCTCAACTTGTCAACAAGCAACAATAATGTTTCTGGAATGTCCACGTGCATACTAATTACTACATAGACATGAACTTGTTATGTCTATGAGACATTTGATCTCAACATCGGACGATGACAATGTGAATACATCATGGCGAGGCGACATGATCATAGGCTCATAGCCGATGTTCAGGTAACTAGTGTTGGAGAACTAGGCGCTGCTAATTCCGCCCAAGATCAGTGGGACGAATAAATGCGACTGAGAAAAATAATGGACGCTAAAATAAGCACAAAATAAAACACCGAGATTTAACGTGGTTCGGCCAAACTGCCTACGTCCACGGACCCACACCAATATATTTCACTATCACAAAAATGAGGAGTACAAAAATACCCATCGCATTTTTCTACCTACACATAAAGCGTTTTATCACTCTACTCACTTTTATCTCTCGTGTATAGCTTCTACACTAAGCTCTCTCTCTACACAAGATCTCTCTCTTTCTCTACACAAGATGTTTTGTGTTTTTGGTGGTGTGATTGAAGTTGCAAAAATGCCTCAGATTTATAGGGGAGGATTGGAGAAGAAAGTGGAGTTGTTGCACCTAATCCTCACACGATTGTCAAACAATGCATGCATTCCATCCACCTAACTCACCTAATTTCTACTTTGAACCTCCGCAACTTCTTCAAATCTTGTGTGCCACCAACCCACTAACAATCTCCCACTTGAAGACCGATTTCAATCCGCCTTCACAACTGCCTCACCTTAGACATCTCATTTTGTAGCCAGTGAAAAATATGATGTGGGTCACCACCGTTTTCATTGCGGCGACCAATCAAGTCGAGCATAGCATAGCTCTGGTTCTCCTGTTCTTGTCTTCGCCATCATGTCATTGATTCTTACGCTTGAATCTTTTCAAGCGCCAACACTCCATCTTCTAAAAGTGATCCGATGAAGTGATAACTTGAGTCCAATATGTTTGGTTCTCGAATGAAATGCCAATTCTTTGCCGGATGTATCGCACTCCGCCATCGCTAATGCAAGACATTCTTCTCCGGTTGAAACCCACTCGCCAACAAACCTTGTAACCATATCATCTCTTTGCTAGCCTCGGTTATCGCACGTACTCCGCTCATGTAGTTGATAACGCACAATCTTCAGATCTGCGAAATTCAACTAACCGCAGCTTGCACCAACTGCGGAAGATATAACCCTGTAGTACTTCTCTCCGCGATCTACCTCGCCAAAGAAATCAGATCTACGAAACCTCGTGAGTTTCACTTCGCCGCCTAAAGCATAAGCATTTATCAAGAGTTCCCCGGTAGATATCTCAATATCCACTTTATCGCTTCCCAATGCCGCTTCCAGGATTTGCCATATATCCGCCGCAACTCCTTCGCATGAGCAATATCTGGTCTGGGTAAACCATGGCATACATCAAACTTCCAATGGCCGAGGCATATGGAATTTTAGCCATGAAGTTTCTCTCATCTTTCGCCTTAGAGATCGGGTCGTTGGATAGACGAAATGATTCGCTAATGGCGTACGACCGGCTTTGCAGATCGCTTCATGTTGAACCTTTGCAGGATTTGATCAACATACTTGGCTCGACATAACCAGAAACACCTTTTGCTTGTCTCTGTAAATTCTCATTCCTAGAATTTGCTTTGCTTCACCCAAGTCCTTCATTTCGACCACGAGTAGTTGCTTCTTCAACTTCTTGATCTCGCCCATGTCCGAACCGGCTACTAACATGTCATCGATATAAAGTAGCAAAATGATATAGCTGACTCGAGCAGCCTAAAGTAGCAACAATGGTCAGCATTACACTTCATGTAGCCATTTTTCTCGCATAAATCCACAAACTTCTTGTACCCTAATCGTTTAGGCGCTTGCTTTAAGCCGTATAGGCTTTCTTCAATTTGCATACCCGCTTCTCCTTTCCTTTCACCGAGAAGCCTTCCTGTCGTGTATATAGATTTCCTCCTCTAAGTCACCATGGAGGAAAGCAGATCTTAATCGCCTAGTGCAAGCCCTCCGCAGAACAATGCTCAACACCTTGTCGGAATTGTTGTCAGCTTTCACAAGCTGGCGAAAAATATCTACTCTGTAATCAATTCCTTCTTTCTGGAAACCTTTGACTACCAATCTTGCCTTGTACCTCTTTGAACCATCATGTTCTTCTTTGATTCTCAGACACCCATTTGTTATTAAGAGCTTTCTTCCTCCGGGCAACCTCGGACTAGTTCCCACGCCTCGATTGAGATGAGAGACTTTATCTCATCTTTCATTGCAAGCTCCCACTTAACCGTAATCTCCCACCTCGACATGCCTCGTCATAACATTCAGGTTCACCGGCGCATGAGCAACATGTAGTTCATGTACTGATTGGAACATGAGGTCGACTTGACCTCCTCACAATGGGGGCTCGAGCCGAGATCGTGGTGAATCGGCCTCCGAGATGGGCTCCTGCTCGTTGCACCTCATCCGCTGCCTTTGGACGCATTTCTTCCTGGAGTGTCGCCCGAACAACATATGTTGGATCATCGCTTGTTGTGTCATTGAACTGAATCATTTACGTCCCTTGTACATCACCTTTCATTGAATATGACATCCCGGCTTCGATGAGTTTTTTGTTTTGGTCATCCCAAAAGCGTGCCAACTCGTCTCCACCATATCCAATCTAGTACACTTTAGTGATTTGGAGTCTAACTTACTCCTGGCATTATCACTAATGTGCACATATGTGACCGGTGAATACTTTCAAATGAAAGTTTCACTTCTTTCCGCTTCCAAACTTCTTCCAGATCCTATACTCCAATGGTACCGACGGTCCACGACATTAGGTATGCCGCGCCGTGTTACAGCCTTCCGCTTCAAAACTATTTTGGCGCTGCATGTATTCTCATGCTTCTCGCTCTTTCACAAAGTCCGATTCATGCGTTTCGCAACTCCATTCTCGCGGTGTTCCCGCAACGCTCTTCCAACTTGATGCCATTTGGTAACAAAATTCTTGAACGCCAAATTTTCGTGACTCTCCACCATTGTCGATCTCAACTTCTTTACTCTCAAACCGCTTTCATTCTCCACCATGGCTTTCCACTTCTTGACGCATAAACACATCGGATTTGTGTCTCAAGAAGTAAACCCACACCTTCTCGAGTGGTCATCAATGAAAGTCACGAAGTATGACTTTCCGCCAATCGATGAAACTGTTGGACCCCTACACATCCGTGGACAAGTTCAAGCTTCTCTTTCTTTAGAGTTCTCGCTAACTTGTATTGAAACTCACCCGCTTCGCTTCCCTAAAATACAACTTTGCGAAAGTCTAAATCAATAGACTCAAGCCCTGGTAGTTTCCCTTTGCATGCATGTACTTGAGCCCTTTCGGCTCATATGCCCAAGTCTTTGGTGCCACAAGTTCGCATCCTTACTATCAAGAATCGCGATTGTCATACACGATTCGCCGGAAGCCGTGTATAGGGGTGCCACTATCCTTGCCACGCAAGGATTATCATGGCCCCCTTGGTGATTTTCCAATTATCACCAGAGAAGCTTGTGTCACATCCTTCTCTCGACAAACCGCTTGACAGAGATCAAATTTTTCCTCAATTCGAATATGTCTCACGTCCTTCAATTTCCATACGCATCCATTAACATTGATCCATTTCTCCTATGCCCACCACGGGCAAGGATGATCGTCTCCAAGATATACTTCTCAAGTTTCCCGAACACATAATTTGGCGAAAAAAGTGTCGATTTATGTGGCATGGAACGATGCTCCGTAGAGTCATTACCCAATAGTCGGCCTTCCTCTCCATGGAGCATATCAAAGCATCACGTGTTTCTTCGGTCACGACATTGACCTCGGTCTTGTTCTCCGTTTCTTTTGGAGCCGCCCTACACCGATTTTTGTAGTGCCCAACCGACCGCACTCCAACATTCAACAGACTTGTTGGAATTTCGTGATTTTTGATCTCGGCCCGCTATCCTCGACTTGCTCCTCGGCCCACCCATGCCCTCTCGCTTGAACTTCCGCCTCTGCTATCTACATTGAAAGCGGCCCTGGTTGAAGTCGGTGCATCGCTCTCCGGGATCTCCTCGGTGCCAAGATCATGCTCAACGCCATCGAACTTTAATTTCACGGCCGAAAGCATCGATGGTCGTGGATCGTGCGTTATTCCAGCTCGTGCAACCGCCAAGAATTAATAGAGCTCGAGCTTCATCACTAAAAGTGATTTCCACCGCTATCAATTGGTCTACTACCTCATTGAATTCGTTGAGGTGTTCTCCAAATCTCCGCTTCCATCATCTTCATATTGAACAATTTCTTGATCAAATGAACTTTATTTGTCGCACTACAGTTCATACATGTCGATAGAGTCGCCATGAGAGACGCCCGTTGTCTTCATTTTTAATGTTGAAAGCGACCGACTTTGATAGGTCAATCTAATTGCGCCGAGTGCTTTTCGATCAAGCACCTCCCACTCGCCGCCTTTTTCGCTTTCTCCGCTTTTCTTTCAACGGCTTATATAGGTCCTTTCGATACAAATAGTCCTCCATTTGCATTTTCCAATATCCAAAATTTTTTCCATCAAATTTATCAATTTTGGAAATTCTTCGTTCACGCCATTACTCCCACTCGAACAAAATGTGATTTTTTGAGAAATCGCTTTCGATGTGGAAGATCACCTACGCAAACCTACGCAGCATACTAAGAATTTCAAGAGATATCACAAACAAAGCTCGATACTGGGGCTTGTTGGGGAAGCGCCGCTAATTCCGCCCAATCGACTGGGACGAATAAATGCGATCGAGAAAAAAATAATGGACGCTAAATAAGCACAAAATAAAACACCGAGATTTAACGTGGTTCGGCCAAACTGCCTACGTCCACGGACCCACACCAATATATTTCACTATCACAAAAATGAGGAGTACAAAAAATACCACACTGTATTTTTCTCTACCTAAGAAGGTTTTATCACTCTACTCACTTTTATCTCTCGTGTATAGCTTCTACAATCAAGCTCTCTCTCTACAAGATCTCTCTCTTTTCTCTCTACACAAGATGTTTTGTGTTTTTGGTGGTGTGATTGAAGTTGCAAAATGCCTCGTGATTTATAGGGAGGGATTGAGAAGAATGGAGTTGTTGCACCTAATCCTCACACGATTGTCAAACAATGCATGCATTCCATCCACCTAACTCACCTAATTCTTGACTTTGAACCTGCAACTTCTTCAAATCTTGTGTGCCACCAACCCACTAACAACTAGTGATGCTAAAAGAATCCGACTCGATCCAAACTCGATGGTTACCGGGTTTGGATGGTTTCAATCCGCCGATCACATATCTCAAAAAGCTTACCCGATTCAAGGCGGATATGGATATAGATTTGAATTCGGGTCAACTTGATCCGATCTATCCATATTAAAACAAAAATTGCTTTTAATTTAATTTAAGTAAAAGACATAAAACTACATATATCTCAATAAAGTTTTACTTGTTAAGTTAGTTAGGCAATCAACTCAACCGCCTCTCATTTGTAAATTATAACATTGATATTGAAATAAAAATTTGGAAAAAACATTCAAAAAATCTTTGACAATATGGAGCGGTATATAGATCTTTTCTTTAATTTGTTGCGATCCAAATCTAATCCAACCGAGGAATGATGGATTTCGATTTGGATTTGGATCTAGGCCAGCCCAATCGAAACCCGATCCATAGCCATTGCTGGAGGTAAATGTGTTTTGTTGGCCACGGTAAGTTTGTGTTCACATGAGCATTACAACCCTTGTTATGTCGAAGTTGGATTTTTCCTGAAGCATCACAATTGATCCAATACACACAAATGTGATTGGAACATTGGAACATGGTTCATACTTGGTTGATGAAACCAAAGAGCAAAATTCCAATGGAAAAGTAGTTGACTAGGCCTGTCATTTTAATTTTTAATAGTTTTCTCCCTTCTAGTTTTTCTGGGTTTATGTTGGAAATGAGAAGAGGAGGAGTTATATGTATAAAATTGGTATGAAGGAAAAGTTAAGTGTAATATTTTGTTTTTGTGCCTGTTCAAATGAGGGGTATTGCAGCTTGTTATTTGACCCCTTTTTTTCTTTTCTGCAGAAGGAGGGAAAAAGAAGCAAATTTAAGAGCATCTTCAATGAGTTGTCTATTCTCAAAATTTGGTGTCACATGTCAACATAATGCTTATGTGACACATTAAAAACTAGATAATGTCTAGCATATCGTTTACATGTAGACGGTGTGCTAGACACTGTCTATTTATCTTATACATTAATTATTTTATTTTCTCTTTCTTCGTTATCTAATAATTAATATATACATAATCAATTAGTTCTACAATCCACATCCACTATTCAAAATATTTCTCATTATTTCTATCCTATTTGTTACATTATTGAGAATCCACTTTGTACGAGATGCTTTAATAAATCTTATTTTGGGTAAAAAGAAACAGTCGGTAACACTATACTTCACTACCCTGGGAGAACCTATATATTGAGGAGTGTTTGGTTTAGATATATGAATCAGGATTAATTTTGTTCAATATACAAAATAGTCATCGAAGTTTAGGATTAATCTTGAACCAAATTATTCACAAAATAGTCGTCAATGATGATGTGATTACATCATGCCGATATCATCACATCCAATGCCAAGTAACATGTGTTTCATGGACAAGGTAAATCTGTGTTCTCGTGAGAATTACATCACTTGTATTTGGCGGAAGCAACAACAATACACAGATATCATCAGAACATGGTTTCATACCTAGGTTGATTAAGCAAAATTGCAAAATTCCAATGACAAATGAGTTGCCTAGGCCTGCCATTTTGATTTTTAAAAGTTTATTTTTTCATCTTTTTCGAGGTTTAGGTTAGTCTTGGAGAACCTATCGAGGAATGTTTGGTTCGGATATATGAATCACTATTTATTTGTTCACGACTATTGAAGTTTTAGAGAAATTACAAAATAGTCACAGAAATTCAAAAGTTTCAATGTTGATAATTAAAGGGTTTTTTTTTTTTTTAATGTTTTCACTCATTGTCACTTTATTCCATTTCAATATGTCCCTCAATGAAATTGTGTTGAACCATATTTTAATTTCTTTCATTCCATTGCAATGAATTAGACAAATATTATCAATTATAGGGGTGATAGGCAATAGATTATAATGGTTTTTAAATATTTTTAGTGTAAAAGAGGAGAGAGAATGAGTGGAGTTGAGTGGTTGAGATTTGTGGATGTGATGAGATATGTGGATGTGATTGATTTAGGAGAGGGAAAAAAGTGTTTAAAATACTTTTAAATGGTAGCCAATCAGGGCATATAAATGTGCTAAAGAATAGAAAAGTTGATCGTAAGTGTGCGATGAGCAAAAGTATTTGGAAATAAGTGCGAGATAAATTATAGGTTTTAGACTTATCGAGACGTTAGTTGATTATCTTCATGTTGTTATTATAGGTTAAAATTCGAGTATGACGTACGGCACTTATAGGCACACCAAGCAAAATAGGTGAGACGATGGATAAATTGAAAATAAAATTAAACTATGTGTACCACAATGTTAAAGGACCTCGACCGCAATTATCATTAGAATTTGGGGTATCAAATCAATATTTGTTCAAGCAAATATATTTTTGGTACTAACAACTAAGTTGATTAATCTGGTCACGACTATACCGCCTTGTGTCACACCAAACTCCCATTTATATTTTGTAAAAATCTAGGTGTCAAAGTTGTAAATACGTTACAACTTAATTAAGGAGGCAAAAAAATGTTTATTTGACAAAAAATAATAAATTAGGATTGTTCTAAATGTAGGGTGAGCCTAGGGCAACTTATGTTTCAACGATGAATTGTGGTCTATAGACTACATGTAGATGCCCGTGTGGGCGTTGTACCAATCTATGTAGGTAATGGTTCCCACATATATATGCAGACGCTAAGGATAGCGTAGCGATATATTCTTTCATGTGACATGCACATCTCCTGTAGTAATCATTTTGAATTTTCTCTATCGTGTGTGAAAATTTTAAAATACGCACGTTGTATGTCATGTACCACTCAAAATCTCAAAAAGTACCGAGTATTCATCTTTACGGGTAGTCAATCCATAACTCGTAGACCAAGTACGCAAATAAAGTTTACGCATGTGCATTATATTAAAATCTCTTTAATTCGCAAATCTCATTTTAAGTTAATTTTTGAGATTCTAGTAACTCGTAGATGGAGGTGCAGTTATGAAACTTGCTCCATGCATACAATGTCTAGAATCTGAAGTCAATTTTTAATAATTTTTCCGTACAGTCAGATTTTATTTTCATTTGAGTCCCTGAACTTTTAATAAACATTCAATCGAGCACATAACTTTCAAAAGGTTGCAATTTACTGCTATAAAATTTTGTGATTGTTATATTTAAGTTCTAAAATATTGAGATATAGGGAATAATGGCAAATATTTTTGGTACTCTAGGAGTAAATTCCTTTTTAGTTGTGTCAATAAAAACTGTGCACCTACACATAACAGATCACATTATTGACTTAATTTAATTGTGGCTATCTGTGTATAGGTGATCAATATTTAATGCTTGAAAATACAGTACGTCTCTTGATATTCGAAACTTTTTTTCCTAGCCGATGATGAAATACATAGCATCACAATCAAGCATTTAATTTCATATAAATTGTAGCATGAAAGACCATCATAAACGTAACGTTAGCCTTCTGATATAACGTGACAAATAAACAAAATAGAGTGTGCGTGGTTTATGTAAAGAGTAATTAAACAAATTGTGTAGGGATCCAAGAATTACTCTCCGCCTCCGGCGGTTAGTTCGGCCTACAGTTTATTAATGTCAGATTGTGATATTTAATTTATAGTCTTAAGTCAAATAGTTAAAGATCCAAAATAAAATCAAATTGTTGAATAAAAGAATCTTACACAAATTTTTAATGTACACACAGTAGTAGCCAGCATTTTGTAATTTTTTTTTTTTTTTTTATCACATCAACCAGACATATATAGACTACAGGAAATTACAGCTTTAGCCTCGACATAATAGTTGCAACTTCAGAGTGGTCGCTAGTTCACAAGCATTAACCATGACATCGTATAGCCAGGACTTTATAACTGTGGCGATTGTGCAAGCATTAGTGACGACCGAAAATAATCATGATTACTAACATAGTATAGTATTAAACGTGACATTGTATCTCCTATAATGCTAAAAATGTTGTATCTAAATGTAGTCAATATGGCACAACAAATGTTATGATTATTACCTACGGTAAGTGGAACCAATTTCTTGTACAACAATAGCATTGGTCGTGGGTATTTCCCAATGGTAATGTTATGTTAATGAGCATTGGAAATCGCTGGGAGAAAAAAATATGAGAGAGATGTGGGCGCGGGCCCCACCTCATTCAGGGGGGCTGCAAGTGGGTTGTGAGGCTGGGAGAAATGTTGGGAGAATAAAGTTGGGAACATAACATTTTCGCTCATCATTACTCATACAACTTTCTTGTCTGTAAATAGTGATGACATTGTCGTCCGCTATTGTGCGCCTATTGTCTTGTGCTTCAATAGCCACTTTTGTTGACGTTATAGCCACTAATTTCTAGTATAGAATGTCACGACATTTTTGCCGTGGGTATTCATATTGCCTACCTTAAGTAGCACCAATATTTGGCGCATTATTGGGCATGTCTACACACTATTTTGTAGTGTAATTAGATCATTAGATGCAAACAAATATCGCGCCTAATACTTCATAGTTGTAATATCTATTACCACGACTAGCTCATTAGTGATTAGTGGGGACGTCTATCAGTAGCCACTACTCTATTGCGGTGTCTATTATGTCACAATAAATGTTAAGTATTAAATATTCTGTGTTATATAATTCAAACATAATATTTAACTAAATCTTATTTTAATCATACACAAGGATTCTATGAACTTAACAAATTAAATAACCTAAATAACTTAAAATTATATTCCCGGCCGATTCAAATATATTTTGGCTGATTGGAATGTCTAATCTCGATTCAAATTAAATTTTATATGCAAATATGTAATTAACCTAAAGATGGTGAAGTGGTATCATGATCGAAAGTCTAATATCATTTCAATTCTTTGTCTAGTTGGAATTGAAAGATGATTGAATCGAATTGAATTGAATTAATCAAAATTAACTCGAATTTGTCGGCTTAGTGCATAGTAGTAATTCTTTTCGCATTGCATAATTCACATTGATGACTCGATCACATTCATAGCATTAATACATGATATTTTCAAAAGAGTACGTTATTGCTATTTGTGGGCTACATGTACATTTATTAACGCTGAGATATCATAAATGAAATTTTTTTTAATATATTATTCTCAACTAGTGTATTAAATACTTTGTCAAGTATACAGTGTTGATCATTTATAAATAGATAACTATATTATTATCTGATTAATTGTAAGACATCATCACTAGATGATAAATATAAATAAATAAATATATTTATTTATTTATTTATTTAGGCTATTGTTCTATTGCCAACATTGATAATATAAGAATAATATCCACGCCGATGTGGCGCCACGTCAGCGTTCAATTTTTTTTTAGTATTTGCGTTAAATTCGATGAATATTACCTTGTCCCAAAATTATAACACTTTTCTTATCTTTACACAGATTAAGAAAAATATAATTAATGGTATTGGAAAAGTACAATTTAAGATTATTTTTTAATATGTCATCTCATTTATTAGATATTTTATTTCAACTATATTTTGATGATATTAATGTATAATATTGAATGAGGATATAAAAGATAAGTAATATTTTAACTACAACTTTAAAAGGAATTAATGTGATCTATATTTTAGGACGAACGAAAAAGGAATAGTGAACTTTATTTTTGGGACGGAGATAGTAATACATAACTATCCCATGATGGTGGAGGGCCCTGCATGCCCCTACGATTTTTTTCTCCGGAGTGTGGGCATTAGATGATCACTCTATTTATTTATTTATTTATTTTGAATAGATATATTGAGTACTCAGTGCACCAAAAGTAGTAGGGATACTGCAAAGATATTTTAGGGCCTTGTTCCAAATAACAGAAATAAAAAATATTCACCAACATCAACTTACATCAAGTGATTGAACAAGTGGATCATCAAGATCGATGATGATATTATCAACACCGAACTTGAGCAGAAGCTGGTCTGAGAAGAAAAGGTGGGTCCCAAGCATAAGAGAACCGAACCGGATCCTGGGGCTGAACCGGACGGCCCTGATTTAAGTAACAAAGATCACCAACCTTTGTAAAGATTGATGGACTAATAGGTTCAACGGTCTGAAAATCCTTGCATGATAGCACAATATTTGCTTGTGGGCATTTGCATGTATTCACAACTTGTACGTTCCATTCTGGCTTTCCCTCTATTTCTCTTCCACTTCTCTCTGTCCCAATCACAAAGTTGTTCAAATCACACTGCTGCCCTATTGCTGCAAAACACAAATTTAATTTGAGTCCTCACTCCGACTTTATACACCAGTCGAAATCGATATGCTATTTCCTTCACTATATAATATCCTAATATCCTCATAGCAGTTTTGATAGATCAACAGTCGCATCTTGTTAGCAACTATGTAATGTTCGATATATATATATATTTTTTTTAATTATTAAAAATATTGATATACCAATAACACCGCCAATATCCATTGTGACTCTCTCTCTCTCTCTCTATATATATATATATATATATATATTTGTACATGTAGAGTCATGGAATCTTACCTTGGGTGATGAAGCTGAAGAGCAAAACCCCAGTTGAAAAAACGTTGATTTGGGCTACCATTTTGAGTAGAGTCGTGTCTAGATTAATGTTAGAAATGACTAGGAGGAGCATTTATAAATATATGTTGGTATCAATCAAATCATTGCAAATTGAGAAATTTATTTTTTCCAATTAGATAAATATCTATCTTTATTTAAATTGATACTGAGTCAAGAATCGACAAGGAAAATGTTTTCGTCATCTTGGTACATTGATTACTCGATATTGATATTTTTAACCAGTACTCCGGCTACAATTATTTTAATAATTATAAAATTATTTCTTAAAAAAATAATTATAAAATAACGAAAATAATATATTTTCAATATTGAAATTTTATTAAAGTTCCAGCGATTGACAGGTTATCCTCACTGGTATATGGCAGCAGGATTTCACTTGCCAAATTTACTTATTTCTGTGCGACAAAACCAAAATGTACCACATTAGCACTAAAATTTTAGCGTTAAAAATATATCGTTACTGATAAAATTATTAGATTGAATTATCAGAGTTTTGACCAGTGGAGTCACGGTCGGTCACCATTTAGTTAATAAATAAATTTGTATTATCCACCCTCTTATTGGTTGTTTGTTTTTTTTTAAAATTAATTTGAGAATGATTGGCAGTCATCATCAAAAGTCGAGCTCAAAGGCTCAAAGCGATCAAGCTTATCTGTTAATAACAATGTTAGTGCATGTCGACGTACGAAGTAGGAAATAGGGAAGCCTCGACGTGTAAGAATGATAAACGTTGATTGCAACTTAATTTGTATGTGTCCATAGAATAGCAATCAAACGATAGAGTTCGATCGTCCTACGTGGACACAACTTTCATATGTTTATATTTATATATATTGAATATGATCATTTCAGCGTTACATAATCATCTAGATGTTATTTAGTATTGAGGTAGCATATATTTCGTAAACTTAATAATTTCGTGTCAAATGCTCACGTAAACATTAAATCAAATATGATTAAATGAAAGCAAGTTTGAAATGACTGGGAGGATGTATTTAACCAAGATTTCAATGATATTTAAATTTTCATGAATTTCATGGGTTTGCAGGGATCACAAAATCCATGATTGTAAGAACTTATGTTGTACCTTCGCCTCATTTAAGATAAACATGATTTTCGGGATTTGTTCTGGTATCCTCATTGGATACATATCCGACTAAGAGGGAAATAAGAAAAGAAAAAAAATGTGGCCCCCTTGCATTCCAGGGGGGGTTGTTGCTCTGGTGGGTAGGTACCACACGGGTACCTGAGCAAGAGTGCATGGTTTCCTTTTTACACGGACTAGGAAATTATAATTAATATTATCGAAAAAATAAATTTTACTTGCATTATCCAATTATATCCATGTACTAAAAGATAATATTTCATTTATAACAATTCACATTAAATAAGGACATCTTAAAATTAAATAAATTTCACTCCGTCCCATGTATATACTCTTATTTTCCTTTTTAAGATGTCTCAAGTATATAGTATTGTTTCCAGTAAGTAATAATTCTTTTTTGTTCATTTAAAAAAACTTACTATTTGATTTTTCTAATTATAACCACTAGCTGTTTCATCCGTGCGTTGCACGGGGGACAACATTTTCAACTAATAACGATAGTGATAGATGTTGATAATATTAACATAAAATCTAAAAAAATAATTAAAATAAAGAATGAGTTACAACAATAAACTTAATTAATTTAACTCGAAACAATTCTATAAAAACTTCGATAGGGTTTCCACTTTCCCTATATTTTGTACTAATCCATCCTGCAAATATTTGAAGAACAACTCACAAAAATTTATAGAACTTAATTTACTGTATTCTCCATAAAATAGTAATTTAATTAGCATTTATACTCGTGCTTTGCAGGGGATAACAATTCGTGGCAGAAATTGTGATAATATATCACATTTTGCTCATTGCAAAATTAATCTAGTAATGTAAACCCAAAATAAAATGACATTAACTGTTATAATTATCAAAATAACCATACTAAAATGACTCTACTAACATTCATAGAGCTCATGATTTTTCTTTAAAATTATTTTACATTCTATTATATACAATTATAAATTTTGGGAGATATTAATTATATATCAGTGTGATGTACGTTATTAACAATTAATATGTAAATAATGATTTTTAAAATTGAATTATTAAATATAATCAGCATAGAGATATATTATAAAAATAACAATGTAATGAATACAGTCCGACAGACCCTAACACCTAGTTCGTATCATGCTGGGAAACACTTATCCTCGTTCCGGCCATCCTCATTTACTCTAGGTCGAGCAAGAATGATATAAGAATTATAATAGGGTGTGAACTTTCATTCCCCGTCCCCGTCCAGCTATAAAATTCTTATCCCTATCCACACCTCATCGTAATGATTTAATAGAATATTTTTATTTCTACTTTTTAATTTACGTGTTACTGACATTTTATTTTTTCAATAAATACCTTCTAAATATGTTAAATAGGTATATTAATATATTAGGTATAAACTCACTAATTATAACATATTCACCATATTACAAATTGAATGATTCGATATAAAATTTAAATTAATTTGGATAAGATAAGTAAATTGAAATATATATATGATTAATACGTAAAGTATACAATCTAATTGATGACACTTAAAAATTAAATAAAATCTCAATTGGCAAAATGCGGTATAGAATAAATACTTCAAAATAGGTAGAATTCTTAACATTTATTTGGAAAATAGAAACTTAAATAAATATATAATATAGTCGAAAGCTAGTTATAATATTCTAATTGAGTTGTATAATTACAATAATTGATTAAGTCGATAACCAATTATCTAGTAAGAATTCTTGGACTTATTCCTTAGCGAAAGCGATAGATTGAACCAAAGAATTATTCTATAATTGTTGGTTCGAGTAGTGTCAAAATAAAAAAAAATTATTATTTGAAGACCTATTTTTGGAACTTTTTACTTAAAAAGGGAGATACGGAATAGATTATAATGCTTTTAAAATATTTTTAATGTAAACAGGGAGAGAGAATGAGTGAAGTTGAGTGGTTGAGATTTGTGAATGTGATGAGATATGTGGATGTGATTGATTTAGGAGAGAGAAAAAAAGTTGAAAAAAGTGTTTAAAAGAATTTTAAAGAGAAGCCTAACAGAAAAAAGAGGAGCAGATCCTTTGAAACACCCTTAATTATATAAAAAGAAATATAAATATTTTGTCACGAACTATAACTCAGAAGAAATATTATAAAAAATACAAAAATATATGAGAATTTAAAAAAAGCATATTTTGAAAAAAGAATGATACTGAAAAAAGTATATGAAGTTAATTATGGATTAATGATCAGTCGACTTACTTTACAATAAGATGTAACACCCCAATTCTAAGAATCCAAAATCTTATAAGTGTTAACTTAACTTTATTTTAAAATACATAAAAAGATAAATTAATTTCATAAGCATATTTTTCTTCATCGTAATAATCTAATTAATTTTAATTATTTTTCATTTTTTGAACTAATTATGTTTCCCATTTTAGCGATTTAATTAATTTTGATTAATTTTCATCTAATAAAACTATTTTAATTTTCATCCATTGAAAATATATCCTATTAAATCAAAGAAATATAATTAATTGTAATATAATTAATTCTTGTTTTTAGCTAATTATTTATAAAAATAATTTATCATTTCTAAAATAATTAGTTTTTTTCGTCGCAATTAAGAATTGGATGAATCTAATTTTAAATGTATTTTACAATTGAAAAGATATATTGCATGTCCAAAGAAATCTTTTATTTTTTAGGGAAAATTTAGTCAACCACGATTATCAAATTAACTTTAGTTATCATTTATTTTTCAATTAATACTATTTTTTTTGTTTTACCAGTATAATTAATTTTGATTAATTTTTATCCAATGAATCCATATCAATTTTGTCCATTGAAGCCAAGTCCAATAAAAGTGGAACAATATTATTAATTTTAATTAATTGTAATATAATTAGTTTTAATTAGTTTTCAATTTTAGCTAATTATTTATGAAAAGAATTCATTATTTCTTAAATGATTATTTTAATATCTTCACTTTTCAGAATTATATGAATCTAGTTTTGAAAATATCTTGTAATTTAAAATATATATTACAATTTAAAAGGTTTTTTTTATTTTTTAGGGAACACCTGTAGCAATCTAATGATTTTTTTGTTTTTTAAATTAATTATATTTTTCATTTTAATAATATAATTAATTTTGATTAACCTTTGTCAACTGAACTCATGTTCAACTAAATATTAGTATTATAATTTATTATTTTAATTAATTATGGTATAAATAATTTTAGTTCATTCTTGTGTTTGGGCTAATTATTTCTAAAAAAATTAATTATTTCCGAAATAATTTCCTTGGTGGCCATAATTTTAGGAATTATATGAATTTAATTTTAAAAATATCTTATACTTGAAAACAGATCTTGGGATTTAAATGATGTAAATATAGATTCAATTAATTAAAAAATTGATTAATATTACAATTGAATGATTCATTAAACAAAATTGATCTTACACGTTTGTTTTAACTTTTATTTAAAAATTAAATGAATTGTAATTTTTTATTACACCAAAATTAAATCTTCTCAAAATTGCTAATTTTAACTAATTAATGGGCCCAACCTAATTTTTTAATTTTTAGTATAAATTGGGAATCATAGTGATGGGATTTTATCTCAAACTCAGGCCAATTGCCGATAAGTTTCTTTTTATTTTTGTGAAAAACTTTAATAAATCGTAATTTTTTATTGCAGAAAAATTGGATCTTAGAGGGATTTTTAATTTTAATTAATTTTTTTCTTAGCTAGTTATTTATAAAAATAATCAACTGTCATAACAAATTATCAATTTCTTAAATCTCATTACGTCAGTAGTCATTAATCTATATTAATATCAATTTATATTTAAGTTAGACACTAATTTATAGTTTTGTGGTAAATTTCAATTTTTTAAAAAATAAACATTTAAATATTGATAGTATGCTTGTTATAAAGCTCTTATCAAGTCGAACAAAATAGAATCAATTTTTTTTATTTATAGGTCGAAAATGAAAAAAAATAGAGAAAATAATAGAGAGAGTGTTTAAATTTTATGAGATTGGATAAAGTAGAGTAGAAATAATCAAATAAAATCATTATACATTAATATTAAAATATTAAGAAAGAAAAAGAAATGAAAGAGAGTTGGATATGGATTAAGAAAGAAAAAATAAAAATAAAAAAGAAAGTGTGTCTTAAATTGGAAAACGCATTTATGGTAATAAAAAATATAATAAGAAAAGTCTCATTTTCTATATATATAAGTTATTCTATATATAAATAGAAGATTATATTACGCAAATTCAATAGGCGGGAAAAATTGTGATGTGTTTAGGTGGAAAAAAAGACTCTTTTTATATATACTAGTATTTTTACGCGTGCGTTGCACGGGAAGATACGTCCATTAAATAATTATGTTTCTTTTTAAAAAAGGAAGAATAAAATCCATATGATTTTTTAACAAATTCGACATAGTTTTCCCTATATTTTGAAAAAATCGATTATATTAATACACATAGCATAAATCCTAAAAATTTTAATATAGCATAGCTATATATTCTCCATAACCTGATAAATGACAACGACATTTCCAATACAATCACATGCATTGCTTTGCACAACACAAACAACACATAACATACAGAAACACTAAGGGTGTGTTTGATAGGGGATATTTTACATGCAAAATAGACATGGCCCACATATTTACAATTTTTGGGGTGTTTGATTGGTATGTTTTACATGCAAAACAAATTACAGGAAAGTGGTCACGTGACCAAGTTTTACACCAAAACAAGGAAAACATTTTCTTATGTCCTACCCATGTATTGGTTTTCCCTGCAATTGAAAAAGAAGAAAAGGTGGGCAATTGAAAAAGCTGGGGTTCTGTGCCTCGGTGTGGGCAATTGAAAAAGAAGAAAAGGTAGAGAATAATTTTGAGACATGACTTTGCTTTGGGGTTTTTTTTTTATTTTATTTTATTTATTTTTCAATGCTTTGAGGTATAATAGTACATTTTGGTAGGAAAAGGTTATTATTTTTCATGTAAAAAGTATCAATCAAACCAGGATTGCAAAGAAAAATGACTGAATTCCATGTAAAATATTATCAATCAAACACAAAAAGTAAAAAAATAACACAATTTTCCAAGTAGAAACTAATGCAATCAAACACCTACAATTATCAATTCCTGTAAAACGAATTCCATGTCATTCAATTACCTGCAATTCATTTTACATGCAACCAAATTTCAACTTTGCAATCAAACACACCCTTAATTGATAGGACTTAATTTATATGCAAATGTCACATCCAGGAAACCGAATTACATCTTTGATTATTTGATTGCACTAGTTTACCATGTAAACCATTTACAGGTACAACACCTTAAAGCACGTTTTTTGCCATTTTACATGCAAACGAATACTTGGCTTGTAGTTGGGAAAATGAATTACATGTAAAGATGCAATTGACTTTCCTTGTAAACCATTTGCATGCATTACAATCAAACACACCCTAATTTTTTAAAAGAATCATTGAATCATTTAAAGAAGCGATCCTACTAATCTACGTCTCATATCTCTCGTTCATCACTTATTCTATTCTTCCAAAACTTCATTGGTTTGCTCACCATCGATCTCCTATCCCCCATGACCAATCCACATAGAAGGAAAAGCATTGTTAGAAAACGAAGGGGATAAAATCCTAGTGTTGTCATAGGTGTGTTGCACCGAAAAATGCGTCCAACATACAATTATATTACTATTTATGAGAATTATAATAAAAAAAGAAAAATGCATAAGATTCTTTAAAAATTTTGATAGAAGTTCCCCTATATTTTGGACAAATCCAACATGTTAATACCCATAGAAAAAAAAAGTAGCGTAACTTTAAATTGTCCCCAAACATATCAATATCAGTAGCATTCAAAAAAAAAAAAAATAATATCCATTAAGTTTTGAAATAATTAAGTAATCACTTAAAATGTATTCCACACATACTATGTTTGATAATTTTATATATCGTCTAATTGAACTTTCCGAGTCCTTCAACGTCATACAAAAAAAAAAAAAAGAAAGAAAGATTATTATGCCCTCGATTTACCCAAAAAAAAAATCACTTCATTTTTTTTTCATCACTTCATTTGCTAAGGTAACCAAGTTGTGGTTGATATTATACATGAATAAATCCTCTAATTATTTGTAGAAATCTCAGTGATATCTTAGTTCAAATAGTATTCGCACCCGTGCGTTGGCCGTGAGATATTTTTAATAGTTTTTTTGAAAGAATAATTTTAATTTTAATAATTATTTAGTTAAAAAGAAATAAAAAATATAAAGTACATACGTGGAAAAGATTATACAAAAGATGAACATAATAGTTTTTATATATTCTATCACAAAATATTTAAATCTTTATAAAATCAATTTAATTATGGGGGTGATATGATTGGATTTTTTAAGGATTTTTATCTAAAAGAAGAGAAAGAATGAGTGAAGTTGAATGGTGAAGATTTGTGTAGTACATGTATATCCCACGAGTTATGTGAATGTGATTGGTTTGATTAAAAGAAATAATGAATAAAAATTGATACAAAAGTGGAAAAAATGGAGGTTATCATGGTATCTCGCGTAAGTTTTACAACCATGTAGGCTAATACGGTGGATACATTTATGTTTTACTTTGAAACATTAGTGACCAACAATGTTTTAGAAAATACGAAGTAATAACATCGAGTGAAGGAGATTGCACCCTGTGTTTCAGAACATGAAGTGCAATTTCTTGGAGTATGCCTGTATGTTATTTTATTTTTATTTATAATATATATTATTTATTATTAATTACATTATTACTTATTAAAAATGAAGAGTCGATCCACAAAAAATTGATACTACTTTAAAAGGGAAGCATTCATTCGCTGTTTCTAAGCACATAAGACAAGCAGTTGATCCCACAAAATTGTTTGGCTCAAAGTTCCCATTAATTAATTAATTGAAAGAAATAATTAAATGCAATAAGACCTTTTGACTTAAACCAAAGAGATGTACTCAAGATTTGAATTTTGAAAAAAAAGTGAGATTCTTTAAAATTTGTTACAATATTATCTTGGTTCTTTAAAATTGGAGAACAAAAATCATTTAGAGTATTCATTCAAGAAAGTATGTTTCTATTAAAATAATGAAAACTAAAGCCATACATTGTCGCCAAAAGAAAAAAAACTATAAGCTATACTTCATTTCGATTGTATTCTATACATTGTCTAAATTAGATATATTCAAAATGACTTGGTTGTATAAATACAAAATACTTTCTTCCATCAAAGCATATATTAGGGGAAAAAATACATAAAAATTAATAGTTAGTATTAATAATTAATAAAAACAATTTCAACCCTTAGCCTTGCACTCCGAATGGAGGTGGAGATTCCTGTAAATGCGATCGACTGAACAAGATGCATTCTAATGACATGGTTCTATAAATACAAAACACTCTCTTCCGTCAAAACATATATTAGGGAAAAAATACATAAAAAATAATAATTAGCATTAATAATTAATAAAAACAATTTCAACCCCATAGCCTCGCACTTCGAATGGAGGTAGAGATTCCGGCAAATGTGATCGACAGGAGTCGGGGACAAGGATGAGACCCTGTGTCTTTGTTTTTTTAAAAAATAATTTTTTAAAAATTAATTAATGTTATTATTGCTGAGAAAATTAATAAAAACGAAAAATGCAAAAAAAAACAATTCTTATTTCTTTTGCGTATATATGTTTAACAAAAATGGAATATAAACCTAAGTTTTGTAATTTTTATGGCATATTAAATAATAGTTTTAATTTTTAAGGTAAAAATTAATACTGATCAATTGTTTGATCATCTTTGAACCAATTTATGAAACACAAATCATAACTACAAAACAAACTTAACAATATTCAAACATTGGATATGTCGACAACGATCACAATGAAACTTAGACGAACAAATCATCTGAGGTGTTTCAAAAGACAATAATGAAGGTAATCCCAACCATAAAACAATACTACAAGGTCTTAGAGGACACACTAAATGATAGGTAATGCCAAAAAGCTAATATAAAGTTTTAAATTTTAACCAAAAACATTGAGGGCAAAAAATTTGACATAGCTAGCATTCACTTATTTTCTGGGCCATTTGAATTTTCACCACCCTGTGACAACTGTGTGACACTACAGAAGGTATTGTTACTACATTTTCTAGCCTTGTAAGTTTGCTTTGAGCAGTCTTTGTCGCCTCTTTGGAGCACAAGTATCAGCCATGCTTGAGGATACAAGAAAATGAGAATTCTCAATAGGCGAAGAATGCATGTTAAAATATGGACAAGAAAATATTAAAAAATATACACTACCATAAATCTTAAAAAATATACGCTACCACAAATCTGGTTGTTGCTGCTTGGCATCCATATTCATAATGACACCGAGATCCTTATGGCCACCAATATGCTCAATTGGAACATTTCCTTGCCAGACTCATCACATAACACATGCAATAATAAGAATTGCTAAAGATAAGCATTTTAGACCCTGTTTGATTCCTTAAGATAATAAGATATAGTAACCAGAAGTGTATAATAATGTAGTAAATAGCCTCAATAATTAGATCTAAAAGACCGTTCATGCTCCATAGTGTAGAAACTATGCAAAAAATCCACATCATCACTCCATGGGGAAATTAAAAACTATCCACAAAGTGCATCTCATCTAGACAATTGAAAATGAGTTCAAACAAAATATAACTGAAGTCAGAAACAAATCCAAATATTCCATTATGTCTTCATTTACCAAAGCTCTTTCGGTAAATCTAAGAATTCTATTTTATTTATTTTATTTTTTTTACAACAGCCTCTCAATAACCGAAAGGTTGCAAAATTCGAATATTTAACATGTAAAATTTCAAATTCTCATTTGAATGTAATAGACCACAAAAAACAAAAGGAACTATACTCATGAATGGAATGTAAGGTTCCCCAAGCTGATAGTTGCTTTACATTGCTTTCAAAATAGACATCTAATTGTGAGGCTACAAGTTTAAGCTCTAAGCAGAAGGGGAGTCTGACTGGCGACCACTCGGCTGCAGCCATTTTCTTGGCAAAGTATTCTTTGGCACGTGCTAGGTTATTTAATACTGCTAGCTTCATCCACTTCTTTTGGCCAGGATGAACTGTTACTGGACAACCTGCAGCCTCAAGCTTCTCCTTTGCTAAAGCCGAGAACGCTCGTGCTTTGAACTATTAATCTAAGAATTCTATTTTGTGTTGCATATAAAGATACATTACTCTATTCGGAAAAATCTATCCACCTCGTCTAGTAATTGATGTGTTTGATCAAGAAAAAAGATGTTCTAATCCTACACCTTGCCCACTTGAAAGAAAGCAAATAAGAGACTCAACAAAACTAAATACTCCATGAAAATTGATATGGGAAGAGTAAAATCGCCTCTCCATTAACTGAAGTGACTGTCACCCTCGAAACTCGAAAGTGACTTTCAGTCCATACTATTTCTCTCCAATATTTACTCTAGATACAAGTAGTAAGAAAATAAATAAAATAAATAAAAGAACAAAAAGAAAAAATTAGAATATTGAGCATCAATAATTTTATTATTAAAGCAATTATTTCCGTATGCACTTCATACATTAAGTTGCTTAAAAGCTGTGCTTAATAATGCATCCAAAAGCTTGAGAATTTATAGAAAAAAATCTAGAGGATAGTTAAATTTAGCTACATGTGATTTTACCTCTACTTTGAGCTTTTCATTCTCCTTGAGAATGGAGTCATAATTAGACAAAAGTGCCTCATAGGAGGATTTGAATTGATCATAATCCCTTTCAAGCTTGCTTGTTCTTCCACCTGGCAAGCCAGTTTTGGAACCCCACCGCCACATGTTGGGGTTGCAAGCCATTTTTTGCCAGTTGGGTTTTATGCTCTGGCTCCAGCTTGTTCTCTGCCTCAAAGCTCTTCTCTAGAAAGTTCACCTACAAATTAAACAAAAAGAATAATTACATACTACAAGAAAGTATGATCATTTTTCTTATTCATGCCAAAATTGAAATTATATTTAGGTAGTCATCTCTTTGACATGCTCATTCTACAATGCTGATGTAGAAGGCTCCTGCTCTTCTCCAACGTGTCTTGCTACATTCTTTGAATCAGGTTCTTCATTTCCCATAGATTGCTCCCTTCGGTTTTAGAAATTCCACAGTCTCCAAAGTCTAGACGAGAAATACCGAAGGATTCTTCATGCTTTAGAAGGGATCTCATTTATTCAGCATGAGCTGGGTGATAAGGACAAAGATCCACTCTGTTACCAATGCATAGCAGTATATCAACTTTTTGAATATCAGTTTGTTTCACCCAACCTTGAAGAGCAATGAATGAAGAGAGCTATGGACAATGGCATGAAATAAACAATTTCATAAAAAAGATTGAAGTTTCATTTTAAATATGCACAAAAAGAAGATGGCAAGGGAAAATGCTTACGTCATTAAGATCAAACACCATCACCAAGGCAGATAGCTTATCAACCATTGACAGGCGCACAATAGAGAACTCATCGTCAAGATGAGCCATCCAAACTAAAACATCAATTGTGTAATACTTTGTGTTGATTGTCCACATGTTTAAAGAAATATCTTAAGTCATCATTAAAGGGTGAAAATCATTCTCAGAAAGAAGAGCCATAGAATGGATATTTTGTGTACTTTTGCTGCTTGGAACTTACCTATAGGCAAATAACTTGGCTGAGTTGGATGATGCAATGGGAACATCTTCAACATCCACATGAAATAGTCCTCCATTAAAATCTTTGAAATTAGAGCAAAGCTACAAGTTCAACATTCTAAAAGAATGTAAACCAAATACATGGCGTATACTTTTCAAGATTAACAAATTTTGGTTATTATGACATATTTTATTGTCCTCACTTCTTACCTGTTTGTTCACATTAGCCAAAATCCATTGTAGCAATTTCATAGGCTTAACATTAATTACAAACTGCGGGTGCTAGGAAGATTGAAAATAAACTATCAATGAAAGGATTTGTATAATGAATCATCATCAGGAAGATTGAAAATAACATAAGCTTGCCTCTTTCATAACAGGTATCATTGACATTAAACCACTTAACCAGAGTCATCCAATGCTATCATAGCCCCAGGATGCACCTTCAACTACCTAAAATTTATGAAATTATCATAATCTCAATCTGGTTTTTCGTGATTAAAAGCATTGCAAATGCTTGAAAATCTAAAATTTTAGTTCTTTCCCTTAGTCAAGTACTCGATCAATTAGTATAAGCTAATGAGGCAAATAATTAAAGGGACCCGATTCATAGAATTAAGAATAGCATCAAGATTTTCTCCTGATGAAAAAGGCAAGGCGAACGCCAACCGTTCTATTTCTCAAAAGGTTAACAAATAAGTAAGCATAATATTTCAAGTTTATAATAAACCAATCAACATTGTTGATTTGGCACCCATCTGAATTGGAAATAAAGCAATATCAGATAATTCGCACAACTTCACCGAAAAAAGAGGGAAAACAAAGTACAGGGACATGATTGAAATTTCTTTGAGATAAAAGTACGCTTGCTTTGTCAAAAGGAGATTTCAAAGGACATTAAAGGGTGTATTCATCTAGACCCATGGGATATCTGATTCAAAAAACAATCGAATTTGTCAGCGAAATATTTTGTACTAATCAAATTTTGAATAGATTTTAATTACCACAAGCAATAATTTCCCCTGTGAAGACAGAAAACTAACGCTCAAGCAAATTATTCTCTTCGGTGGATTTCAACCACACAAGGGAAAAATGATAAGGAAAGTAACATAAAAATAGACAAGATAAAATTAAGAGAAGGGCATCCAAAATGAAGAAAAAGAAGAAGACCAGACCAGACCAGACCTTCATTAATGCTTCAAAATGATTAAATAAACAATGCAATCGAATTTTTGATGCTAATAAAATAAAATAAAAATAAAACCTTTAATGTCCACCAGAGTTCCTAACTTCTAGTCATTTTTGCCCAAATTTCTACAATTGTTGAAACTAAAAAGTAATTTCTTAACTCAAGAAAAAAGAAAAACCTGGTGCTCACTAAGCCGAGACCTGGTAATGTCTCTCTCTAATGTTTTGAAGGAGTCATTCATTCATTAAAAAGAGAGAAAGGCAAACCTCACTAAGCCGAAACCGCAATAATTTAAGACACAACACTTATGCCAAGGAAGATGAGAAAAATAGGTCAATCAAAATTAAGAGCAGTGCATACAAATTCGATTAAAATGGGAGAAAACATACCTTACTGGTTGGTGGAGTAATTAATGACGTCAGTGAAGATTTACAGCAAAGGAAAATCAAGCCGGACAATGTTGTTCCTAGTTCAATCGATTACATATCTATTCTTATAAGGATTATTATCAAAGGCAGATACCCAGAAGGAGAGGGTTCATTCTAATTAGAGATGAGAGCACTGAAGCAGATGAGAGCATCAAATTCCTGAGGGAGATACGAAGAGGAGAAGAAGATGATTTGGAGATTGAGAATACATGATTTGGGGGATTGATTGAGGAGCATTTTTATCAAAAAGGAAAGGAAATAAGGAAGGCGCGTAAAAGTCTAAACGAAATGCACGTAATAAAAAATTTAAAACAGCTAGCCAAAGTTTGAGCGGGAAAATAATTAAAAATGAATTAAAAAATATGGTGAAATACTCTAGTATTATATATATATATAGATATAGAATATTATTTTTGAATAATGCTCATTGATTTTTACGGTTGAATTTGTCAAGCGGGTTTGTAATGGTCCGGCTCATGTTTTAGCCGAAGTGTCCGTTGTTTTTGCTAGTCCGTCCTTGTGGTACGAGGCCCTAACGTTTCTTGAGGCCTCACTTATGTACGATTCTAGTTCAAATGAAGCACAATAAATTTGTATTGAAAAAATAATATAAAATAATAATTTTTCTTAATCTTTATGAAAATATCAAGAAATTTATATAATTGGAAAGAAGGAGAGTATTTACCAATAAAAAGAGTGTACTATATTTTGGAACCGACTAAAAAGGAACACAACCTATTTTAGTCGGACGGGAAGTATTTATTTATGAAAAAAATTCTAATAATCCTAAAGTGTTGAGTCAATAAACATTAATTATCTATAGATAAAAGGATACATTATTTATTGAATTATTACTCTCAATATATAAATAGCCAACATTTAGTGACTAGGAATGCCAATAATTTTTCTCTTTATTTAAAAGCTTGAGATCCAATTAACACTCTTGAAACACGTCAATTGATGACACCTTTAAAAATATCTTTTATTTTTATTTATTTATTTATTTATTTATTTATTTTTATTATTATTATTATTATTATTATTATTATTATTTGTCAAGAAGTCAAAAATATCTTTATTGAGATTGAGACATACACTTTAAAGAATTCTAATAAAAAATGGCGAAATGGCACTCGAAAGGACTTTTAAAAGCCAAAGGGGTTTGAATTCTTTGCAGGTAGAAAGTAGGGATTATAAGAGTGAGATTGTGACTTGAAGTGATTTGAATATAGCCAAAAGAAGTGCCTTTTCCACTAAAACAAACCAACCTTAATCAACGAAGTTTGAATTTAATGATATTGAAAAATTTCGTTCTAGGCATTTTCAATCATAATAATATTAAAATTTTCTCCTGCCTGGTACAAGCAAGAAGAAACACAAAGATTACAAAACCTCACTCCTTGCCCTTAGTCATGATGAACTCTAACAATGCCAGAATATCCTCTCATAACCTCGTAGTAAAGATTCAAAAGTAGCATAAACATATCCTCGTACAAAATTAGATCCACCATTAACAGAATTGAAGAAATAGCAGTGAACAGAGAAAAACCTTAGTCATATACATCAGATTAAAACTTAAAAATAACCTCTTTGTTTTCTGAAGGTAAAATATTTTCTGAAGGTAAAATAACGAGAACAAATAGCCATTTTTCGATGCTTATAAATCTTTTTCTGAAATGACTTTGTCATTCTCAAGTAAACCCATTGCTTAACTGGTCCTCTGTGCTCCGGCTAAGAAGTTTGCAAGAGAGGGAGTACCTTGGTTTCTCATTTCCTCCTGTGCTCGCTTCATTTCCTCCGCATCTGTGCCACATCATATCATGTATATCAAGAACAACGTAATTTCATTATCATATAAACTGTTTTAGGCCTTGTTCTATCCAGGACAATTTTTATTCCACACTCTTCTCTCTCCGCTTTTCAACCACATACACACTTTTCAATACAATATTAATCACACATTTTACACGGAATACCGCACGAATAATTTTTATCCCCAATCAAACAATCCCTTAATCTATAATCTCAATCAAACATACCCTAAGCCCTCCCTAGAGTGGAAAGAAGTTGCTACGACTTATTTACAATTTAAATTGTGTGAAAACCAACTATAAATGTAATACATGCCTTTCTATGAGTATATACATAACAGCAAGTTATGGGTGCTCAGAAATATGAGTACAGAGTGCTAACTTAAAAGAAGTGCCAATATTTAAGCGTGTATTCGTTTTAACCTTTTTTACCTAAAAATTAACTTCCAAGTGAAACTCAAATCACTACTCATTTACCTCAGTATCATGTGGTCTCCACCATCACAAACTACTAGTTTTTCCTTCTAACAAAAATCAATCAGATAAGATCAATTATAAACAAATACACTTACCCACTAATTTTGGCATCACAAACATCACAATCACCATAAATCCAACCATCAGACCCATGGGACTCTTCACAATAGACATTATGTTGAATGGTTCTCGTATCTGCATGAAACGAAAGATACACATTTTTATTTTATTTTTTCAGAGAAAAATTTAAATATCACATATAAGAGGATAAGTGATAAGTGTTCAAATTTGTCTGCACCTCATAATACTGTTCCTCTCTTAGAGGCTCCAAAACAAGCTCGGTTAGTACTCTCCTATTCTCTGTCAGAGCTGCCTGAACCTTGCCCGGGTTTCTTGCGCTAACATCAACCCGGACCTGGCAGCCAGGGGCAATAAGCCTTGTTAGGTAACCAGTTAATTAAGTGCTTGTTTGGCATTCGGCAAAGCTATTCTAGAGAAGAAAAAAAGTGCTCTTTTGAGAGAATTTGTGGCTAAGAAGTAATGAAGTTTATGGAAAAACGTGAAAAATAAAAATTTTGTGTGAGTGGTTGAAAATGAGAATAAGAGAACGTGATCAGTAAAAAAGTTTTGACAAACAAGAATCAAGTATAAGATGGATCCAATAGTTTAGAAGCTCACTGGTGAGAAGAAATAACCAATTGCAGCCACTTCAATAAGATGAGTTCCAGCTGGCACATTATGGCTAGACAAATAATAGTTAAAGAAACACAAATATATCAATTTTAAGCCTGCTATCATGAGTGATGCACTCCCAAGATGAAACAGAAGAATAAAAATAAATCAGAATGCCAGTTCCACAGGAAAAGTTACTAGTTCAGTGTAGATAGACAAAGATGATAGGATACAATGAAAAATATCCATCGGGCTTTAAGAAAGTAACTCTTTGGCCACCATTAAGTATAACTCTGACATTTGATACTTTTGGCGGAAGACCAATTCCTATCACGCTACCTAGTAGAACACAAGATACAGCAAAAAGAGTTAAGACTCCTGAAATAAAATGTCAAAGAACATCATAAAATCTTTCCAAGTCAAGGCAACTACGAATATTTAAAGGCATATCAATGCTTAAAATAATAACTATACATATTTATGAAAAAACGCGCCATGAAAACATGGACATTATTTGGAGGGGCCGGAGTGTAGTCTGGCTCTTATTTCTTTTATTCTAGATCCTAAAATATGGAATTCATTTCAGACGAGTGCCCTACTGGAAAATGGCATATGTTGTTTTTCTTTCCAATAAATTCAACCTCATAATCAAGTGGAAAACTAGGAATTGCATACCAACTTTCGGATAATTATTATGGAGATTTTCATGTGGTCAAGATTCCCACAGGTAACACATGTATGAATGTTTAATCTTCTAACTTATCGGTTATAACTATGACTTTGTAATGGATTAGCATGCTAAACTAAAAGTTAAAACTATGTTTGGGAAGTGCTTATACACAGTTTATATTATAAATAGATTAAAAATGAGTGGTTGATAAGCTGGTGGCACCTGTAGGTTGCAAAAAGTGTGGATAAGAAGTGGTTTGACCAATCATAAACATTTTACAAACATCAGCAAAACATGAACTAAATCACCTATAGGTCTATTCCCACACAGCCCCTCATATTCTCAATTCCAATAAACCAATTTTCACGATCATTAAGGTGTCATCTCTTCAATCCTGAAGATTTAAATTTTCTATCGAGGTTTTTGAGGCAATAATTGTAGTTTTACCACAAAAGTCCTACAATTCATAGAAATAAATAATGTAGTTTACAAATCTCCCTTTTCGCATGGGATTTCATGTTAAGTTTAGTTTATCAGTAAAAATCCACGGCTTCAGAGAGCGTGTCAAGGGACAAATCTCGCATCGAAAAATCATTAAAAATAATAATAATAAATAAACATATAAGTTATTTGGTTACTTCTCTAAGGAAGGTTAGAAGCTTTAATACAGAATCTTAACAACCTAATTGATCCGATTAAGACTCCAAATGAGGTCACGGATTTCAAATTGATGTGCTAAAACGAGCCATTGTTTTGTGGGGCACATTAAGGAAAACATCTCACATCAAATTCTTGAAACAAATAAAAAGAAATATAGGCATTAGTTACTCCTCCTAACAACATTCATGTTTTAAATGTGACCCCATGTCTCTAAAAATGACTCTTAGAAATCTAGTTTCTCAAATATTTCTAAGTTCTGAACCAACCCCCCCCCAAAAAAAACCCCCCCAAGTTACTATATGACAGTTAAGCTTATGTTTTTGTCAAACCTTTTGTAACATTCAACAAATACATAAAAAAAGGGGTGATATGAGTCACATTGGCTTGTTTGATGCAACTTTAAGCTAAAAACCATTTTTCTTTCATTATTTTCAACCACAAGTTCCACTGGCTTGAGAACTTTTTAAAGATTTTTTTAACACACTTTGTTTAATTCTCAACTACACATAAGAACCATTTTGTCATTAATCTCTATCAAACATACCAAGCTGTTCATCTATTGCACCACCCTAATCCGTTCCTTCTTCCAAACTCTCCCAACTCTCCTAATCCATAACATAGTTAGGTTGATAATTATAATTAGATTTAGCTTGCTTACCCTTTATGATGATTCAATTACTTGAACAATAATTAAAATTTTCGAAAACTTTCATTAAAGGCCAACACCCACACTGGGACCAAAACCAATTACTTCAAGCACTAAAATAAAACCATAGCCCCTAAAAAAAATAAAAATAATAATTAAAAAAAATAAAAAAAATAAAAGCATACCAGGAAATTTGACTCGACCATTGATGCTAAATCCCTCAGCCTTCCTGTAATTAATAAAAATGGGGAATAAGTCTTATTTTCCGTACTTGGTGCTGTAATTGATTACACATCCAAAGAAAGAAAGAAAGAAATTATTTCACGAATGAATTGAAATTTGAGATTGTAAGTAAAACTAATAGATTATAGACGGAGAGAAACAATACTCAGCAGCGATCGCGAGTGCCGGGGGCCAAAGAAACAATAATAGTGAAAGAAATATGAGTGTGTTATTGCATGTTACAGCTCCCATCGGAGTTCGGGAAGAGAGGGGACACACAGACCGAGAAACCCAAATCGTAATATTTGAGGAGGACTGGGGGTGAGCCGGTGAGGTGAACAATTATCAACCATTGACTGATTAAATGCCTCCCACATCACCGGTATATAAACAAACCCACATCGCTCACGAACAAAGGCCTGAGGGGGTGCGGTCCGCTTGGCGCTTGCGTTTAAAACATAAAAATGAATGGGCCGGGCTTAGCTTGGGGCCGGCTCATTTGAATCCCAAGCAGGCCTTTCTTTATCACCTAACATATGATCTTTTGTGTTTAAACCCAATTTGGATAATTTTTCTAAAAATAATTCTACTTTTCACTTTTGTTTTGTTTGTCGTATATAATCTTTTGCGTTTACGCCCAATTTGGATAATTTTTCTAAAAATAATAATTCTACTTTTCACTTTTGTTTGTTGTATGCTAAATTATATTTTTTGACCAATATTTTGATTTTTTTTTCTAAAAATGATTTTAATTTTCACTTTTGTTTATCATATGCTAAATTATATTTTTCGACTAGGGCGTCAAGATTACCAATCGTTGAATTCTATGTATTTGTGGTTGTTAACCAAATTATGAATGATAAAAAACTTCTTCTTCTTCTTCTTCTTCTTCTTCTTCTTATTATTATTATTATTATTATTATTATTATTATTATTATTATTATTATTATTGGTTTATGTTATATTTGAGGAAAAATAAAAATCATCACTACTTATAAATTCAATTTTCATTAAAAAAAATAAGACTCAAAACATTTTTATATTACAAATTTTATAGTGCAACATTGGCAGATGGCCTATTGGCAATGCCAATGTGAGACACATTAATACTTAAAAGAAAATTATAAAAATTGGTTATGGAAATAAGTCATAATTTATTAATTGTTTCTTTTTAGTTAAATAAATTCTGTTTGATAATTCATTGTCATTAAAATCGAATGCGTTTGCTATAATTAGGCTATATGCTATTTAATTTGTGGTGAATCTATTTTGAAAAGTCTATTTACGTACTGTCACGTAATTTTTCTTTTCATTCAAACTATAGAATAAAAATTTTCAACATTGCTATAATTTACTGAGTGCCACTTTTTTTTTTTTTTGCATGTCATCTGTATTAAATTTATTAATGTAATAGAATAAAATATGTGAACTAAATTCTTAAATTTAGTTTACATATTTTATTGACCTAATAAAACAAATTTTGACACTATATACATAAATACTATAAAGGAGGAAAGTGTCTGTAATTTTTAATTTAACTCACTTTTATATTTTTAGTAAATTTAATGTTTTCTGAAATTCATTTTCATTTAACTAAAAAAATGTTGTAGATATATATATATATATATATATATATATATTTGTAAATTTTTATATAATCTTATATAGTTTTATTACTAATATTTTTATACTTGTCTGCTTCAATTTGAAAAGATCTTGATTTGAAGAAATTTATATAAAAAAGTAATACATTTGATAATTACTCCCGTTACCTTGAGTTCATATTCGATCTAATTAAATCAATAATTGATAATAAAAAAATTAAAATTTATATTAGGTGATAAATTTAAATAATTATAACATTTAGTATCACAAATAATTTATTGTTAAATAATCTAAAAGAATAAAAAATTAAAATACTTAGTTTGTTGAATGACAATAAAAAAATTTGAGCAAATTATTGTTTTAATGATAAATGTGATAATAAACTTTCTCAACTAATTTAAAACTAATTATTATTTTGTGAGAGGAAAAGTCTATTAAATTTATGTTAGATTTTAGGGAAGTCTCTATATTTTAATCTCTGTATAAACCCTCAAAAATAAAAATTGAATAACTCTTTCTAATAGTTTAAAAAAAATTAACGTTGTATTTTATTTTATTATTAGATAAAGAATAGGTTCCTTATAATAGTTAAAAAATCCAAATTGATCTCACATAACATTCTCATTAATTGGGTTGATATTTTTTTTTTGGGCTATATTACGTGTGTTAGTTGTAATTATATATCTATGTTTTTTGCTTATTTATTAGAAAAAAGTATTTTTCTTTCTTATGAACCTAATAATTATTGTTTATTATATATTTTAATTGATTTGTCTTTAAATTTGTATAATATATAGAGATATGAGATGCACCTTATACATATAAGTATTGTCTTTAAATTTGTTACACATATGGACATAAGAGATGCAAGTTTTATTTTTCTTTTTTATGAACCTAATAATTTTTGTTTATTATTTTAATTGCTTTATCCATATGATTTTGGTTGGCATCAATGTTGGCGAGAAAGTTGTTATCCAAAAAATATCTCTAACTCCATTTGATGCGAGGCCAGTCATCTTTCAAATTTCAAAGGTGACAATTCCTATTGATTGTGTCATATGTTATGACTATTAACAAAATATAAGGCAATTACTTTTGCATGTAGGTCTTTTTTTAAACAGTCGATATTCATCAATGGTCAGCTGTACGTCGTAGTATCAAGAGTTCTAAGTCATGTATGTTTGAAGGTTTTTATATGTGGTAGAAATAGAAAGCCAATGAAATCATCAATGAATATTGTTTACAAAGAAATATTTCAAAATTTGTAATTTTTTATTTAATTAAATTCTTATTACATTTCCGCGGCCATTTTTCAGAACCTGCACGGTAAACCACATATGGTTTACGATGAAAATCACACATGTTTATTACAAAAAAAATGTGGTTTCTTTTACAATAACATGCGTGCGAGGACTAGAACATTTCTATATATTTCAATTGTCTAATTCGTAGTTTTAACATTATTTTAAATACATCGTAATCTTCATGTGCATTGCACGAATGTAATACTAGTATTTTTAATAGTTGTATGTAACAAGGAATTTCCATTGAAGATTCTTGAATCAAATTAAACAACCAACTTGGAAACAATTTTCTTCATTTTAGATTTGCCATGGAAAATCATGGCAATCAAACCTTAACTACTTATCTTAAAACTTGGTGTTATTGGTAATACTAATGTTTTTAAAGATGGTCCAACCATCGGCCCAGTTGATAGACTAGAACAGGGGTAGACTTGTAGTAGACTGAAAATCGACCCAGTTGCAAAAATAATATTAAAAAGTATAAGAATATAAAAACATCAAAAATTTAATTTAATAAAAACATAAGAAAATGTAAAAATCTGAATTAAAACTGATCCCAAGTCACACGGATCAACCGGGCTTCCTAGTTGATCGAGTTTGACCCAACTAGGTTTAGGAGTTACTTGACCCAATTTTTTGCCTTTTACTCGTTGGCTGCACAAATACACTAAATGGATCTTTAATTAGCCGCACACCACAATTCATATCATACACTTTCTCCGTCCCACGTGTATGGTCCATTTTATTTTTTTACAAGGATTAAAATTTTTATTGGAAAAGTAAATTTTGCAGACACAGTTCTTATAATGTTCATATTTAAATTAATAAAATTCAATAAGTATTTTATATTTTCGAGTGTATAGATGGGGTATAATTATAAATGAATATAAAAAGACTATTAAATATAGAAAGATGACTATATATGTGGGATAACCCTAATAAGAAAAGGGAACCATATATATGGGACGGAGGGAGTAATTTTCAATATATAGGTACATTGTGATGGCAGCAAAGATGGAAAATATTGTCCGCGATCGAAGACACAAGGACATCTTGTAATAATAAATAAATAAATCCATATATAAAAGTGGCTCAAAGATGAAAAATATTTTTGGTCAATAACACCCTGAATTATATATTCTTATCCCTTATTGGTCCTCCAATAAGTATGGTCCATAATAACTTCATTAACCGAATAAATTATTATAAATTTATAACGTTTTATCAACTCTTTCTTTTGCATTTTTTTCCTTTTTTTTCCAATTGATGAGTTAAAGAAAAATTAATCGGTCTTTTCATTTACCCCACATTTCCCAAATCTATTTATTCATTCATTTGCATAATTGCATGTATACATTTTACGTTTTGTCAGTGTATGAAACGAGTATTTTTTTTTATTGTTATGCTATCACTCTTATTTGTCTCCTTATTCATCCGTTAGTTTACCTAATTTTTATAATTTAATATTAAGTATTATTGAGCAAAAATAATTAATTTTAATCACTTCTTTATTCTTGTTGAGTTGTTGATTAAAGGCAAAATTGTGTCCCTTTTGCCTCTATTGACTATTTCAATCATATTTAACAATTCAATACATAAATCAATCACATATACATATTCTCCGTACTTCAAAAGAATATAAGATCTCTTTATCGCTTATATGAGCTTACAAATAGATTTTGGAGCTCCGCATGAATCAAAATAATTTTCAAAAAGAACCTACCATTTTTTTTCAATAAACAAATCAGTAGAGTGATATCCATTCTATTAATATATCTTCGGTCAAACTGCCACATTGGTATTTAAAAAAACACACTTTCGATGATTTGGTATTTTAAAAAATGCCGGTGACAAATTAGTATTTAAAACTCAACTTTTGCACACTTAGGTACTTTTTTATCGCCACTGGTGGAATCATGAATAAAATATTATTATTTCTTTTTTTATATTTTTCTAAATTCCTATAATTCCTAAATTCATTTCTTCTATTAAAAAATATAATAAAATAAAAACCCTAACTCCCACCCAACCCACCTATCCCAAACCCCCACCCCATCCCATCCCAACCCACCCCACCCTAAAACCACCGTGACCACCACTAGCACAACCCTTTGCTGGTGGTACCCTGTGCTGGTGGTTACCACCAGCACAACTGCTAGTGGTTGCATAGCTGCTGGTGGTTTTGAACCACCGTTGCTGGTGGTTTGAACCACCCAAGATAGCTGTTGGTGATTCAAAATCACAAGCTAGCTAGCACCACCACCAACAGTAGCTGCCTAGTGGTGGTGCTTTTAGGGGTGGAGGTGGGGGTGAGGTGTTTATTTTTAGTTTTTTTATTTGATAGTATTAATTCATTGTATTCGGTATATTTTTTAGTTTTTACAATAATATATTCCTAATAAAATTTTATTTAAGTACAATAATTACGTTTATTATTAATTATTTATTAAAATCAAAATGTGCGTGTCTCTAATGTTAAACACAATTTTCGAAAATTGTTATATTAATGCGAACAAATGCTATTGTATTGAAAATTTTTTGCAAAAATTATTTAATCAATATCAAATTAATTCAATAAAGTTAATTATAACACCAGCAGATATTGCTGCTGGCGGTTTTTTGGGTGGGGGTTTGGGAAGGGTGGGGTGGGGGGATCTCTGTTTTTTTATTTCTTTGCATAATAATGTAGGATTTTTACAGTGATATTTTCCTTCAGAAACTTTATACAGGTATAATAATTACATTTATTATTAACTGTTAGCTAATATAAAAATGTATGTGTCTTTAATGCTAAAGAAATTTTTGAAAAATTGGGATACTAATGCAAATAAATTCTACAGTATTGAATATTTTTGATAAAAACTATTGAATTAGCATCAAATTAATTTGATAAAATTAATTATTTACCAAATAAATATATAAAAAATAAATGATCAAATTCTGTAATCTATATATATAAAAGCAACCTTTTTTCCCTCCAAAACATTCTTTTTCTGAAATTTTTAATTAATTTTTAATTCCACTTCATTATAATTTCCCTCCCAATGTATTTTTCCTAAAATAGACATTATCTTTGCCTTAAATAGATATTAACCTTTTTAATGACATTTTTTATTATATAGATCATCGTTATATTGAGCATTAATATTCTTTTTAATTTTATTATATTTTTTTATTTGTTACCTAGCCTAATCTCCAATGCAATTATCTTTTCTAACAATTATAGATAATAAATTAAAATATGACTTCAAAGAATTCAACGAATTGTCTATGATAAATTGTTGAAATAATTGTTCTTTCTTTACACAAAAAAAATTTCATCTTCATCTTTTTCTTCATTTTTTTGGCTATGATTAATTTATAGTTACATACATACATACATACATACATACATACATACATACATACATACATACATACATATATATAAACAATATTTTTCCCTCCAAAACATCCTTTTTCTGAATTTTTTAATTAATTTTTAATTCCAAGTCATTATATTTTTTTCTCCCAATGCATTTTTCCGAAAATAGGTATTATCTTTGCCTTAAATAGACATTATCCTTTTTAATGATATTCTTTTTATTATATAAACCATCATTATATTGAGCAATAATATTGCTCGTAATTTAATTATTTTTTATTTGTTACCTAACTTAATCTCCAATGTAATTATTTTTGCCAATAATTATAGATAATAAATTAAAATATGACTAGAAAAAATTCAACGAATTGTCTATTATAAATTGTTGAAATAATTGTTCTTTCTTTACACTAAAAAATTTCGTCTTCATCTTTTTTCCTCATTTTTTTGGCCATGATTAATCTATAAGGAAAATTCGTGGTTGGATTTTACTTTCTTCAAACTATTTGTAATTTTTGCATTTGTATCATCAAACTGTTTATTCCAACAATTTCTAATAAAATTTATTATTTTTTTACAATTATATATAATACAATTATTTTTTAGAATAGTCATTTTCTTCTTCTTCCTATGTTGATCATCAGGTTAAAAGGAGGTCAGTTATTTTTTTTATAATTATATGAAATAAATTAAAGTATGAATCCAAAGAATTCAATGGATTGTCTTCTATAAATCGTTGAAACAATTGTTCCCTCTTACTGATAAATTTTTTTCTTCATCCTTTTTTTTTAGTAATTACCATCATTAACTTTTTATACCACTAAACTAACTCCACCTTTTTTTAATTGTGAAGGTAATTTTGTGGATTGATTTTACTTTTTTTCCTCAATAGCCAAATAATTCCCATGCATTGGATGACACATTGCTAGCATCTCCATCTAATTAATGAGATATTCCTATACAACAGGGAAGATATTTTATATCCATTTGATTTATATTCGTTTGAATCGCCATGGTGACCAAACGCGTTTACTTTTCTGCATTGATAAATTTTTTATTATGAATTTTAAAATATCATTGGGTTGAGTCGACATATTATTTCAAAATATAAGTCTAAGTTCTTATGTTAGATAGCTAATTTTTTTCATTGAATTTTTTATTTTCTCAGGCTGTTTGATGGTTTTAGTGGACATTCCGATTGATGGTTTTTAAAGAAAATGTTAAATATATGTGTATAAATAATAATTTATATAATAATAATATAATAATAAGTTATATTTTTAAAATCATGTTTTTGGAACACGTGATTTTTAAAATTCTAAACAAAGCACTTGATTTTAGCAAATTGAACAGTAAATGTACACTTTTCAATAATTTTTATTTTTTTATTTACTACAAAATAACTCTTTTTATGATTTTTTTAATATTTATCTAACTAAGACTTGATTATCAAAGCAAAGAATGTAAGGAATCTCAGGGGTTGAAATACTAACCTCATTCTTAGCCCGTTGGTTTGCATTTGTAGGGAATCTCAAGAGTTGAAATTTTTATAAACAAATATACATTAAGATGTATGCATATGTTCCATGTGTGAACATACTCTATAGTTTATGCTTTAAAAAATACAAAAACAAAGCAAAAAAATTATTTTTATTGCTTAACCAATAAAATAAAAATATTGGATTTCAAAAATATTATTCTACACAAATAAAAATTTATTTTTTATTCATATAAATTAATTAATAGATATTAAAAATTAGTTAACGTAATACCTTAATTTGTTTTAAAAAATAAAATGTCTTCTTAATTTAGTTTTTATGTTAACCACTAATATTTTTGACAAAAATTTTGTGTTAGAAAGTCATGTTTATAATAAAAGGAAGTCATCTTTCTACTTATTTTTACATATTTTTACATATTTTTATATATTCTTTTCAACTCCACACATTCTCTCTCATATTTCACATTTACATATCTTATGGGACTACCTATACTACACAAATCTTCACTATTCAACTCCTCTCATTCTTTCTCCTATATTACATTAAAATCCATAAATTCTATTTTTATATAAACACTAACACTCGCTTAAAACTTTTTATTACAAAAAGTAGAAGAAATAAAATTTTTATAACATTTACATGCAATACTCGGAACCGATCACTGAATAACTAACTAAGATAAGATAATTTCTAAAAATGGAAAAAAATCAAATTAAAAAAGAAAAGTAATTATATTCCGATTACATTGGCCAAGTCATATTTATGATTTTGATTTTTATAACATACCAATTTCATATCAATTTGAATTCCTTGCCTTCTCATAATATTTTTCTAAATAATTAGTCTATTTTAATTAAAAATAAGTTTATCCACTTATATGGTGATGATTATCGGCTTGAATTTAATCAATCTATATTTAATTTTGATAATATTTAGTTCCAAAATTATATTTTTAAATTACAATCCTTATTTTAACTAAAAAGTTTGATTTCAAATATATATAAATTGAATGATTCCATTTCCTATATTATTTAGTTTCTTATTAACTTAAAAGTATAATTTTGGTGATAAATTACTAAATCTCTAAATTACATATTTGTCAATAATGGTTTAATAAGCATAAAAGTAAATATCTAAACTATCTATTTTGTAAATTAGGTATTTAATAAAGAACTGGGTATTGACTCTATCAACGATTGAAATTATACGACTCGATCAGAAATTTTCTCTCCACTATGGTAAACATTTTTATTAATAATTCTATCTTTTAAATAAATATTGAGAATTCTGACTACTTTGAATTATTTATTTTATACTTATTTTTGTTAGTTTCGATTTTTATTTAATTTTTTAAAATCAACGATCAAGTTGTTTTTTTAATTGTTGATCACATATATTTCAATTTATTTGTTTTATCCAAAATAATTTAGATTTGATATGGAATGATTCAATATTTGATCAAGAAAATGTAAAATCTCTGAAATTTTTTATCAATCACATTAAAAATATTATACAATTTAAATTATTTAAAGTAAAAAATATAAATTGATGAGTTTAAACAAAATATTAATATATTGAATATATTAAATTGCCGAGTTTATACATAATATGTTATACGTGTTTAGTATATTTAGAAAATATTTATATAAAAAATTAGATGTTATTATCACATATATTAAAAAAATACAAATACAAGCTTCTGATTCAACAATATAATCACGATGGGCAACGGAAGGGATATGAATTTTCTAACGGGCATGGCGGGCAATGGGAATCCCATCCAATTGTAATCCTTATATTATACTTGCTCGCCTTTGATTAAATGAGGATGGGAGTGGTGACGATGATAACTATTTCCTATCGGAACAGAAAAAGGGTGTTGGAGTATGTTGAACTATACCCACTATATTGTTATTTCTGTAATATATTTGTATGTTAGTTATATTTCACAATCAAATTTTAAAAATCATTGTTTACATATTCATTGTCAAACTATATGTTGTAGTCTCTAAAGCCACAAATAGGTAGGGTTTGATGTTTGTGCTCTGTGATGACGATGGTCATCCAACCAATGTTACTACGAATGTCGTGTAGAAAGAAGTTTTCAGTAATTTATAGTCTGATACTTATTAATCATGTGAGATATGTTGCTTACTTTATTTGAATTTTTACACAAACCCTCTATGTCATCTGCGTTGATATAAGGGTGTGTTTGATTGACACCATTTTCCATGGAAAATGTCCCATCATGGAAAAAATTTTCTCACTTGGTTGTTTGATTGACAAATTTTCCATGGCAAATATTTTCTAGGTACAATAGTTCAAAGCATGTTTTGGCCATTTTCCATGGAAAAGAAAATCCATCTCCCCCCCAAGAAAAAATTTTCCATGAAAGTGGGAAAATATTTTCTTTTCCACCATGTGCAATCAAACACACCCTAAGAAATGAATCATTCTACTTGTATATTATTGATTTATGCTATTATATTTGTTTGAAGATAATGTCCAGTTGAGATAGTTGCTCAACTTGTATATTATACAAATTGATGATATGCAACTCTTATCCATAAGTAGCATTGTGCTCGAATTAAGGTAGCTCAACTTGCTTCATTGTCGAAGATTACACTTTGAGCAAGTTATATTTATTCTATCTGAACTTGGTATTATATTTTATATTTCTAAAGGTTTTTCATATAAATGGAATTCGAAGTTCCAGATGTTCACCTTATGTAAAAACACATGTTGTTGTCTTATTACGATTCATTAGTAGATTAATAGGAATTTGATATTCTTGGAAAAAATTAGGCCTGGGATTTCTATTTAAGTCCATTCATTATTTCTTAGAAAAATATGAGTCGTTTGTATTATTCATTTTATGTTCATGTTGTTGGCAATAGTTGATGGTGTTATTTTTGAATTGTTTTTGTTATTTAGATTTTCAGGAGAATTGTAAATTAAGTTATGAGATTTTCATGAGAATCGTAAATTAAATTATGCTAATTTTGGTGAGACGTTCCTTCAATATTTTATAGGAAAGATTTGTACGATATACCGGGAAAACTCTATCGAAATTTTTATCGGATTCTTTCATTACTTATCTTAATTATTAAGTTTAGTGCAATCACGAATACTCGATTTATTATCTTCGTAGAGCTATTGATATAAAATTAATATATATCGAAACAAATAATTATTGACACATTAGCCTCTCGTGCAACGCACGGGTGAAAAAGACTAGTTTAATTAAAATTTTGAACTGAAGAATACGTGTTTCAATTTTTTTACCAGTTGAGCTACAATTTTTATTTCATACGAAATTTGCAGTTGGCAAACTTTTTTGGACTATTTGTACAATTTCCTATTTTTTAAATTTTTTAGGGAAAAGAATGATTAAAGTAAGAAATTGAATAAAGTAATAATAGGGGATTTAAACAAATTAAGAAAAAGGTGGAAAATATGAAAAATAAGAAATAATATTATTTTATTCATGATTCCACCGGCGGCGAGAAAAAAGTATCTAAGTGCGCAAAAGTCGAGTTTTAAATATCAATTTGTTGCCGACGTTTTTTAAAATACCAAATTATTAAAAGTGTATTTTTTTTTAAAATAGTAATGTGGTAGTTTGGCCGTATATCTTTCTATAGTTATAGTTTTTGACATGAAAACTTTTTATTTACAATTAGTCAATTAAATTTGTATTGCTCTACAAATGCACTCCATCTTATAATCATTTTCTTGATTTTCTTCGCTTAGTGATTAACTTATTCTGGTCATTTACCTACCTTATACTAAAGTGGTGAGTGATTAGATATTCATGAGAATTATTATTAGAATATTGAATTTGTATTTTCTCCCATGTCAATTTTTGGTTATTTGGTTTTCTTCAGAGTTTAATTCAATTTTTTATATCATTGTTCTTATAGGGGAATTAGCCCAGAGTTATCATTTCAAATCTGTCAACCTCTTGATATAATTCTTAAGGTTGGTTTTCTTCCCTAATTCCTCATCCTGTGGTAATAGATTCTCTATTTTATGAACTTAGTTGTTTTTTTTTCAATGTTTGATCGATTAAGTTTCAAGTACAGCATTGTCCTTGCGTTTCATTTTGAATATACTTAATCCTAATTCTTTATCGGTTTCAATGGAGGCGAAGATAAATGAACTATAACCGCCACATAAAATTTGTGCTTAATTTTCAACATAACTAGCTTTTTCACCTGTGTGTTGCATGGGAGACTAATTTTCCGACAAATAACGGTTTTGATAAATGTTAATAATATGAAAGTAGCGTCTCCAAAAAACGTAAAATAAACTTCACTAGCAAAGACCGCTTACATCTAGCGTTTTCACCCGTCCGTTGCACGAGAATATATGTTTAATAAATAGAGATTTTCATTCAATGTCTCAAATTTAAAGACAATTCGAGAATAAAAGCATCCATGACTATCCAACAAAATAATATAGATCGAAGAATATATTAAATGTAAAAATAACCACACCAAAAAATTCTACCAACATTCATAGAGCTTATGGTTCTTCTTTAAAATTATTGTACATTATGTTGTATATAATTACAAAGTTTGGGAGATATTAATTATAAACCCGTTCGATGTACGGCACTGACAATGAATATATGAATAATAATTTTTGAAATTTAATTGTGAAATATAATCAATATACCGATATATTATAGAATTGGCAATGTTGCATGTACAATTAGACATACCCAACACCCCATTCTTGCCTCGTTAGGAAAGATTTATCCTTGTCCCTGCCACATTCGCATTTAATCAAGGCATTACATAAGAATTGTAATAGGATGGGACTCCCAATTTTTGTCCCCGCCTGCAAGAAAATTCTGATTCCCATCGATGCCCCATTATAATCATTTAATCGGAGATTTTTATTTGTGTTTTTTAATATGTATTAATGATATCTAATTTTTTCAATAAATGCTTTCTAAACATAATAAATACATATACTAATATATTCGATATAAACTCACCAATTTAAGATATTTGGTAATATATATTAACATACCTTTTTTAAATTCATCAAATTAGATGTTTATTTTAAATAATTTAAATCATATAGGATTCATAATGTGGTTGATAAAAAATCTTACAAATTTTATGTTATCTTAATCAAAGATTGAATATTTTGATATACATTTAAATTAATTTTGATAAGATAAGTGAATTGAACATATTTGACAAATAATTAAAATAGATGGCTCAATTGATGATCTTTAAAAATTAAATAAAATCTACGCTGACAAAAATTAGTAAAAAATAAATAATTCAAAGTAGTTATGATTTTTAATATTTATTTAGGAGATAGAGTTCTAAATAAATATTTGACATAGTCGAGAGCCAGTTAAAATATTCAGACCGAGTGCTTGGTTACTATGATGTGGATACAATTTTAGATCTCTCTATCATGTACTTCAAATCTTCACACAACATTTCTTAGGGTAGTGTCGAGATGAATTTCTATGGCTTTGATGTTCTTCGCAGTTTATTACCAAACTAGAATTTGAAGAGAATATCTTTGCGCTGAAAAGAGAGAGATTCTTTGAATACACCAAAAAAACTTTATGCCAAAATATGACCTTTTTGTTGTACTAGTCTATAAGACATGCGCTGCACGTTGTACGTAAACGATGAAGGATATACTTAATATTTTTCAAATAGTAATGGTGTGTTCTCATTGTGCTTCAATTTTTAGTTTTTAGTTTTGCGAAGTCTTCAATTTTCTTTTTTGAGTGGCTATTTTCAGAAAAATTGAAAATATGTTTGATTCGTTATTTTGAAACATTACTTTTGAAAAGACAGGATAGAAAACTCATTTAATTTGTATTTTTAAAAATAGTAAATTGGCACAATTAAAATTACATATAGGTTCCAAACTTCTGAAAATGTTTAATTTCACCATCATCTTTACCACATCCACCTTATCTGATTTCGAAACCATCAAATGACGCTTTTCTAAAAGGTGCGCTTCTTTATTCACTTAAGTGTGTTTAAGCTAAAACCTGTATTCCACGTTTCATCACGATTGGCGCTTTACTGCACATTAATCGCATTTGTTTGTCGCGCATCGTCCGACGTAAGTGAGTTTAAGTTTGAAGCTTGTGCTTCATACTTCACCACGCCTCGTGTTTTTTAAAACATTGTCGGATGATCAATCAATTATTAGGTATGTCAGAAAACATCAAGCACTTCCAAAAAGAAAGCTAATTTGGGGTCACATTCCATTATTTTTCTTTTAAATTTTACATTTGTAGAGTGATCACCATGATTTATTGCGACATGCAAAAAAAAATTTATAAAATGATGTAACATTTGAAACTACAATAATAAATTTACTCGGAAGGTTGAGATGATTTTTAATATAATATTATGTTCCGAAACTGTGAAAGTTAAAAGCAAAAGAAAAGAAAAGGATTTGGAAAATGAAAAGTCAAACTTTAATGAATTGATTAAAATTGATAATAATAAACAAAAATAAAATTAATTAAATATTAAGTAGGGATATTGATGCAAAATTAACAAATGAATAGGGGCGCAAAGGAGAAATCAAAAGTTTCCATTTCATTCCCCTTTTTATATATAGTAGGTTAATAAAATATTATATCCGAAACTATGCAAAAGTTAAAAGAAAAAGAAAAGAAAAGAAAAGAAAAGGATTCGGCAAAAAAGTCAAACTAGCTTTAATGAATTGATTAAAATTGATTATCTTTATATTATAAAAAGAGAAGTGCCACGTTGGCAGCAGTGCCAATGTGGCACTCATTAATATTTTTTAAAAAAATCATAAAATTCAATTTTGTAGTAAAAAAAAATTCTATCTTTGGAGATAAACTAACATTAATTAATAGTTTTAAATAGGAAAATTCTTTAAATATAATTATTTATTAATGAAATATAAATTTATCATTAAATGTGATAAATAAAATTTAATAGGAAAAAATTAGTTTTGGAAAAACTTTAAATGTAATTTAATTTTTCAAACTTCTAATAAAAAATATTAAATAATAAGTATTTTATTTCTTTATTTTCACCGTGTTAAAAAATGATATAGTCTTTTTTTTTTGAGAGGGAAAAATGATATAGTCTTAGATAGTTTTGATTTATAATGTGCATTGGATTATACAAATAGTGGATTATTCTTAAATCAAATAGTGCGTACTAAAATTATAATTGAATTTGCACTGAATAATTTATTTGTTTTTAAATAAAGAGTAATTTATGATATCTTTATATTTTGAATTGTTATATTATTATACCATTAAATTTTATATTACAGTTTGTAAAGTGTCATGTAGGCAAAGATGCCAACGTGACACACATTAAATATTTTTTAAAAATTATAAAATTAGTTTTGGAAATAAACCAACATTCATTAGTAGTAATTAAAAATATAATTGAAAATAAACCAATATTTAAAACAGACATTTAATGAGAAAAATTTGTTTTGGAAATACTTTAAATATAAGTTCATTTTTTAAAGGTCTAATTCAAAATATTAAATAATATATATTTTTTATTTTTTATTTAATTTTATCGTGATAAAATTGTAGGTTTTGATAGTTTTGTTTGGTTACGTGAACTAGCTTATTAAAAAATCGTGGGTATTTTTTACTTTTTTCCTTTTTAAATTAAATTGTGAGTGGTTAAAATTATAGCTGCATTTATGTTGAATAATTTATTTATTTTTAAGTAAAATAGTAATATATTAATCCTTAAATTATTATAATTGAAGTGCCACGTTTGGCGAACGCCTTATTGGCAGTGCCAACATGACACATAGTTTCTAATTAAAAAAATTAATGGATGTTTTTCCTTTTTAATACGGTTGATGTGATATGCTTACTAATTGAATTTTGTATTGCACGTTTTTTGCATTTTCTAAGTATATAAAATTAAAAATAAAAAGTTTTTCTTTCTACAATTAACATACACTTCACGTAAATGGAAAGAAATCAAATGAATTATGTAAATACGGAAAATTATCGGTATTATTACAAATTTAAGTCACTGAAAATTAACTATAATACTTCTTATACAATAGAGTTAAAATAAAAAAGTAATTACAGCTAATCACTAAAAGAACGCATAAAATCATAAAATTTAGAGTGCATAATGTCTATTTCAGAAAGAAAAAGATGTTCAATATAAATTTGATGTGTACAAACAAGAAAGACACTTTTTGATAATCAAAGAATTTTTATATATTCATTTCCAATGGTTCGTTTACAATTAATTAATCTCCACGAGTATTATTGTGCAATGCTATATACACAGCAATTAGAATTAAAGTTATACGTTTTAATAAATTTCTTAATTATGTGATACACCTGAATTTTTATAATTTACAATTGTAAATTTACTCCGCATTTTTTGCATTGATTATAATATACAACATTATAGATTTTAATAATTATTTACAATTATGCAATCTCATATGCATAAATTACATTAATTCTGTAATTCAATATTTATATTTATAATTTTATATCAATTATTTATCGTACATAAATTTAATTATTCCCGTGCATCGTGACTGGCGTGATACTAGTAATAATCAAAAACAAAATTAATTAAATGCTAAGTAGAGATATGAATGTAAAATTAACAAATGAATAGGGACAAAAGGGAAAAATTAAAAGTTTTCACTTCATTCCCCTTTTTATGTATCATAGACTTATTATATTCAGAAGGTCTACAGTTGAATAGAAATTATTTAATTTGTTTGTGGTTTTCTTCATTGGCAATGTTGCACTTTGTAAACTTTGTAAACTATTACAATTACAATTGTATTTCCTTTTTTTTTTTTCTAGAGGAAAACTCTATGAATAATTGTATTTCACCGTCGAGTTCCTTGAATATGTCAATGTGCAAATGTGGAATTTGATACACTCACCAAAGAATTGGCACGCATGATTTGTCTTTTAGATTCTATGATTTTTTTGTTTGTGTCATATCTGCTTTTTTGTGCTGTATGCTTTTTTTTTTTTTTTTTTTTTGTTTTTATAAATGAGCAAGCCATAGACCTAAGCATCCTTTGGTAGTGCAAAATGGGATTGTTTGTTGATTGAAGAGTTTTTTCATCTTGGGTAATTATACTACTGCGACAAATATTATTTGGTACACCAAAACTTGAGATAATTATTTTATTCACTTAAACAGTCATTAGATCTAAGGAACCTTTAGTAGTGCAAAATGAGATTGTTTGTTGTTTGAAGAGTTTTTTCATATTGGGTAATTATATTACCATGATAAATATCATTTGACACACCACAACTTGAGGCAATTTTTTTGTTCACTTAAATAGACTTAAACGAAATTAGTCTCCATAAGCTTTATATGTGAAAGTACAAAACATGTCTGCTTACAAAAACATGTTTGAGTTCCATGGGCTTTTGAAGTTGTAATTAATTTCTACTTGAGCACGAAATTGTTGGATCTACAATTGAAGATAAACATCATAGATGTCAATTATGCAAAAGTAAGCACCAGAACTTGGGTGTGACATTGTGTTGTCAATGGTCATCCCGGTCATTGATCAACGTCATTGTTTGATGAAATATTTATATCTTAATCTTACAAGTTTTGAAATAATTGTCTTGAATGGTTTTCATGCTTTATAATCCAAAACCCACGTAAAAATTATTTGAAACACGAACTATATATAAATAAAAATTCATTCTTGATCAAAACTAGTATTCCTCGGCACCTAGATAATAAAATAGAAAATTACTCAATGATCCATATTCCATGCAATAAAAGAACATTTGCGCATACCGATTGAGTGGTGAACTATGTGAAGGGCTTCTCTGTTGATGAATATATAGTAGTAAAATGATAAATGATAATCTCTATATTTGGCAAAAAGATGCTGGCCAGAAGGTGAGGAAATGGATAGTCATGAAATGAATTCTCCGAAGGAAGCCTAATAGTCATGTATCAAAGCTCAGTGAATTCTGGTTTTTTTTTTTTTTTTTCTTTGAATAGGGCTCTTTGAATTCTTATGTATTATATTATTCTTTATTAACGTGAGTACAATTTTTGAATTATAAAAATTAAGGAGGGAATTTTTGTCCACAAAATATTTTTCCACTTTGGCCACTTTTATAGATGGTTGAGATTGATTCTTTCGAGCATATTTAACCACTCAATACATAAATCAATCACATATGCATATGACAGGTCGAGATCTGAATGTCTAGACTTTATTATATATTATTTGATAATTTATATAGTAAACATGACATAAAACTTGGATATCGATTTAATTTTTATTATAGGGAGTCTAATACTTCACTACAATTTTTTAAGCACCCAAAATTTGTGACTGTTAATCCATTATTATGTCGTTAATATCACTGGGCATCGAAATTTGATGACCATTGACTCTTATTTTCTCATGTAGTTAGTGAAAGAAAACATTTGCATCATTTTCTTTTGTATAAGTTGTTTAGGACGAATGGGCCCCGTGTTGGGGAACTAGGCGCTGCTAATTCCGCCCAAGATCAGTGGGACGAATAAATGCGACTGAGAAAAATAATGGACGCTAAAATAAGTACAAAATAAGACACCAAGATTTAACGTGGTTCTGCCAAACTGCCTACGTCCACGGACCCACACCAATATATTTCACTATCACAAAAGGAGGAGTACAAAAATACCACACTGTATTTTCTCTGCCTACGCAAAGGTTTTAACACTCCACTCACTTTTGTCTCTCGTGTATAGCTTCTACACTGAAACTCTCACACTGAGCTTCTACACTGAAGCTCTCACACTGAGCTTCTACACTGAAGCTCTCACACTCTCTCTACACAATGGCTATTGTGTTGGTGTATTCAGATAGTGTTGTGGTGTGGTGCGGTGCCTTTACAACGAAGAATGGAGCCTCCACTTATAGGCGATCCATGCACCTAATTCTACGCAAATGTCAACAATTACGGCTGCCTTTTGTCAAAAATTGCGGCTGTAATTTTGCACGTAATTCCTTCCTCTGCAATTGTGAACTCGTGCAGCCCACAAACATTGAGCCATAATTTTTTACTTTTGAGCACATGCAGCCTCTTTCTTTGACTTTGTGGACATTTGGCTTCACAGACCAACAATCTCCCACTTGAAGACAAATGGATCTCAACCTAATTGCGCCAAGTGCTTTTCGATCAAGCACCTCCCATTCGTCGTTTTTTTCGCCTTCTGGCTTTTCTTTCAACGGCTTATATAGGTCATTCTGATACAAATAGTCCTCCATTTGCATTTTCCAATATCCAAAATTTTTTCCATCAAATTTATCAATTTTGGAAATTCTCTCGTCTGTCGCCATTACTCCCACTCGAACAAAATGTGATTTTTCGAGAAATCGTTTCTGATGTGGAAGATCGCCTATCTTTGCAACCACAGAGCATACTAAGAATTTCAAGAGATATCACAAACAAAGCTCTGATACCAGTTGTTGGGGAATTAGGACGCTGCTAATTCCGCCCAAGATCAGTGGGACGAATAAATGCGACTGAGAAAAATAATGGACGCTAAAATAAGCACAAAATAAGACACCAAGATTTAACGTGGTTCGGCCAAACTGCCTATGTCCACGGACCCACACCAATATATTTCACTATCACAAAAGGAGGAGTACAAAAATACCACACTGTATTTTCTCTGCCTACGCAAAGGTTTTAACACTCCACTCACTTTTGTCTCTCGTGTATAGCTTCTACACTGAAACTCTCACACTGAGCTTCTACACTGAAGCTCTCACACTGAGCTTCTACACTGAAGCTCTCACACTCTCTCTACACAATGGCTATTGTGTTGGTGTATTCAGATAGTGTTGTGGTGTGGTGCGGTGCCTTTACAACGAAGAATGGAGCCTCCACTTATAGGCGATCCATGCACCTAATTCTACGCAAATGTCAACAATTACGGCTGCCTTTTGTCAAAAATTGCGGCTGTAATTTTGCACGTAATTCCTTCCTCTGCAATTGTGAACTCGTGCAGCCCACAAACATTGAGCCATAATTTTTGACTTTTGAGCATACGCTCTTTTTTTGACTTTGTGGACATTTGGCTTCACAGACCAACACCCCGCTTAGCTCATAATCGGCTCAGTTGAATCCCAAGCGGGCCCCTATCATCTAACATATGACCTTTTGCGTTTACGCCCAATTTGAACTTTTTTAAAAAATATTTTACTTTTGTTTATCATATACTAAATTATACTTTTCGACCAGTGTAGAAAGGCCACTAATCATTGAATTTCTATGTATTCATGGTTGTTAACTAAATTATGAATGGTAAAAGACTTCTTCCTATTATTATTATTATTATTATTTACGTTTACCAGTTTATGTTATATTTGAAGGAAAAATAAAAATCACCTCCTCTCGTAAATTCAATTTCCCATTAAAAAAAATGACTCAAAACATCTTTATATTATAAATCCTATAGTGCCACATTGGCAGATGCCATGTTGGCAGTGTAAACATGACACGCATTAATACTTAAAAAAAATAATAAAAATTGGCTATGGAAATAAGTCATAATTTATTAATTGTTCCTTTTTTAGTTAAACAAACGTGTTTAATAATTCATTATCATTGAAATCGAATGAGTTTGTTATAACTAGGCTATAGGCTATTTAATTTGTAGTGAATCTATTTTGGAAAGTGTATTTACTGTCATGCAGTTTTCTTTTCATTCAAGTTATAGAATAAAATTTTCGGACATTGCTATAATTTCCAATATTCCTTAATTTTAGATTTTCCATGGAAAATCATGGCAATCAAAGTCTTAATTACTTATCTTAAAACTTGGTGTAATTAGTAATTAGTTTTTAAAGATGATCCAACCATTGACCCATTGGAGCATGGGTACTTGTAGTAAACTAGAGGTCAACCCAGTTACAAAAATAATATTAAAAAGTATAACAATATAAAAACATTACAAAATTAAATTTAATAAAAAGACAAGAAAATGTAAAAATCTAAATTAAAGTTGAGCCCAAGTCACTCTGATCAACTGGGCTTCCCAGGTAAATCTAGTTATTGACCGAGTTTGACCCAACTACGTTTTAGGAGTTACTTGACCCGGTTTTTAGCGCTTTACTCATTGGCCACGCAAATACACTAAATGTGTATTTAATTGGCTGCGCACCATAATTCATATCATACACTTCATCCGTCCTACGTAAATGGTCCACTTTATTTTTTCACAAAGATTAAAAATGTTATTAGAGAAGTAGATTTTGCAGACATACTTCGTATAATGCCATAATTAAATGAATAAAAGAATTGAGTATTTTATATTTTTGAATGTATAGATATTGTATAATTGTAAATAAGTATAAAAAATGCTATTAAATATAGAAAGATGACTATATATGTGAAATAATCCCAAAATGCAAAGACGACCATATATATCGAAAATGATCAATTGCACCCGGGTGCACCATAGTTATGGTGCTCCCGGGTGCTTTTACAGGTCCGTCCGACTTCCGATTTGAATTCCGGGATCGGATTTCGATTCAGCACAATGAGACAGAGCTCCAGCAATTTGGAAATAAATTTTAAAACACCGCGGCAGCCGGTGGCGATGGTCAAACTTTTGGCCAAAAATAGTGCCAAAACTTTGACCGGTGGCCACGGCGGCCACGGTGTCGCCAGAAAAAATTCAAAAAATTCTTGGAACTCCCCATCGCCGTGCTGATTCCAGATCTGGTCCCGAATTTCAAAACGGAGGTCGGATCGACCCCGAAAATGCCATCGTTGGTGCCGTAATTACGGCACCAACGTTGGTGCCTGATCGGTTCTGTATAAATTTTATGTTTTGTCGGTGTGTGAAATGAGTATTTTCTTTTATTGTTATGCTATCACTCATGTTTTTATCCTTTATTTTGCTTGAGTGGGTAATTAATTGAAAAATTGTGCGCTTTTGTCTCTAGTACTAAATGATACGTGCATTGCATGTGGTCATGTAATTTCTTCTTGTGAAACCGTTGAATACCTCATTCTTTTCCCCCTTTAAGTGTGTCCATTTGTTATAATTTTTCAATGAATCGCCGTGAATGACTAATTACCGGCGAAGTAATATGTTCATGATATAAAGTGCACTTGACACAACCATGAAACTATGTCCCATCAAATTGCTCGCAAATAGCATGTCTTACTCCCCGAAGAAAATACAATTACGTATCAAACATCTTCGGTTTTGTGCTTCCATTTTTTGCTTAGGTGCCATCACTCACAAATTCTACCTTCTTAGCTGTAAATAAATGTTAATTTATATTTAATGGCCAAAGAGAACATTAATATTTATTTATGTTGACATTAATTTTTATTATCATTGTGACGAATTATGTGAATTAAAAATTTTAATCAACCATATAAAAGAAGCATAATTAATATTCACAATGAACGTTTGAAGAAAGGAGAACCAATCCACGGATTTACGTAGCAGTTTAAAATATTGTGTCGACTCGTACTAACGGTTTAAAAAATTGACAGTAAAAAAAGGAAAAAAATTATAATTGCGAAGAAACTATCATTGTTTCTTCACACGAAGTGAGTTCGGCACTCTTTTGATTGGAACTCTGTTCCACTGCTGAAAAACATTTTCCATGTAGGCACAAAAACTAAGTTATCTAGGAAAAAAAGTTAACAGTGCGGAGAAAGTATGATCGATCAACAGATTTACCTTTAGTATTTAAAAAATCATGTTGTCTCAACCTAATGGCATAAAATTAATAAAAAAGAGCGCAAACAATTTGCCAGTGTGAAGAAAGAAATAATTGCTTCAACAACTATTTCAACAATTTGCCAAAAACAAACCACCTAATTGGGTCGATTAATATTTTAATTTATTATATATTATAAACAGTAATAGTTGCATTACAAATTAATTTACTGGGAAAAATTATAAAGAATATTGGACTTTTACAATTGCAACAAATTATGTGAACTAAAAACATTATTAAGCCGTACAAAAGAAGTATAATTCACTATGAGCATATTGGCATAAGAACCAAATGATCCAAGGAAAAAAATAATAATTTGAGGAAAGTACGATCAATCCACGAACTTACCTTAACAATTAAAAATATTGTACCGACTCCTATTAATGGTTTAAAAACTTGATCATATAAAAAATAAAAAAAGAAAAAAACTTTAATAGTGCGAAGAAACTATATACAATTGTTTTTTCACAATAAATGAGTCCAATACTCTTTTGATCGGAACTCTCTTTCCCTATTGAAAGGCATTTTCCATGTGGGCACAAAAAATAAATGATTTAAGAGGAAAATTCAACCGTTTGAAGAAAGTACGATCAATCAACGCATGAATTTACCCTTCGTATTGTAAAAATTGTGCCATCTCAACCTAATGGTATTAGAAATGAATGAGAAAAAGAAAAGAGAGAAAATAATTTATCACTGTGAAGAAAGAATAATTGTTAAAACAACTTACCAGAAGCACTTCATCGAATTGGGTTGATTCATATTTTAATTTATTTTCATTATAAATAAATGTACTGAAAAAAAAATGATAAAGTATATTGGACTTTGGCAATTGTAGCGAATTATGTGAACTAAAAATATTAATCAACCATACAAAAGAAGTATGGAAGTATAATTAATTTTCACAATGAACATATTGACATAAAAACTAAATGATCCAAGGAAAAAAATTAATAGTGTGAAAAAAGTGCGATAAATCCAACGATTTACCTTAATAATTTAAAATATTCTGTCGACTTGTACTAACGACTTAAAAAACCAATCATATATATATATATATATATATATATATAGCTTTTACAGTGCGGAGAAACTATACTTGTTTCGTTATGCTAAATGAGTCCAATACTCTTTTGATTGGTACTCCCTTCCACTATTGAAAAATATTTTCCATATGGGTACAACAAATAAATGATTCAAGATAAGAAAAATTAGTAGTGCGAAGAAAGTACGATTAATCCACGAATTTACCTTTAGTATTTATAAAACAGTGTCGTCTCAACCCAATGGTATAAAACAATTAATGAAGAAAAAGAGAAAGCAATTTATCGGTGCAGAGAAAAAAGAATTATTTCAACAATTTACCGAAGACAATCCTTCGAATTGGGTCAATTTATATTCTAATTTATTTTATATTTTTGAACAATAATAGTTGCATTGCAAATTAATCAACTTTATAAAAAATTATAAGGTTTATTGGACTTTGGCAGTTGTAACTAATTATGTGAAATAAAAATATTAATCAACCATGCAAAAAAAGTATTATTAATTTTCACAATAAACATATTGGTGTAAAAACTAAATGATCCAAGGAAAATAAATTTAAGAGTGTGAAGAATTTTCTTTGAACCCACGGATTTATCTTAACAATTTTAAAAATGTCGTTAACGACACTCATGTAATCGCTATTCATTGTTTTGAAATATGTCTCTTTTGATATCTTGTTGGGACGTTAATCAAGAAATGCCCTTATTGAAAATCTCCATTGTAGTTTATGGTGGGAGTTTCATATTGGTCAGGCGCTACGTATTCAATATCGAGAGGAAACATCGCCTAACAAAAGGCTTAACCTATGTTTGCTTTCCAAAAAAAGCTTAATCAATCAAGAAGAAATATTCGAGAATTGAAGATTATCAGTCCTTCTAATCAAATCCAAATTACAAAAATCATGAAAATTGAAGTGAACTATAACTCAACTTCGATGTAAACTGTTGAAATACAATAATAAAACTTGTTCTCAAAGCTGATTGACTAATAATCAAATCCAATAGCAAAACCATCCAAACTAATCACAAATCCGTTTATGCCCATATATGAGAACCTAAAAACTACATGCCATGTAAGAGAAGCACTATTTCTCATGCAAAGGAGTCAAGGAAAAACTTAAAAGTGGACGTTTGAATTTTACGCATTTATTAGATTTCACAGGTGAGAAATAAAAATGCGTATACTTCGTAGATTTTAATATAGCGAGATAAATATTTCTTCATGATTTTTAAGTACAGTGGTAAACTTCTAAAAATTGTACCTTGTTTTTTTATTAATTAGTTTTAAGTGCGTGTTTTGAACGTGGTGTTAAACACTAATTTTTTTAGTCATAATTTTTTTAATTTCAATTTAAAAAATTTTCAAAAATTATCAAATTAAACCAATAAAGTACTAGTAATTTATATGTTTTCAAGGTAAATAATACCTTTCGCCATTTTATAATCTAAGCAACAACATTAATATCTCATTTTTCTACCAAGTGAATCCAAAAGTCTAATTTACAAAAAAATTTTTTCCCAATAAGTTAGTCGCATATATTTAGTTGATTAAATATGACATAAATCTAATTTTAAAACTATAAAAACATGAGGGTGATAGGCGTTGTTTTTTAATGATTTTTAAAGATTTTTAATGTAAATGAGGAGATAGAATGAGTGGAGTTGAATGGTGGAGATTTATGGATGTGATGTGATATGTGGATATGATTGATTTAGGATAAAGAAAGAATGAATAAAAAAGTTGTAAAAACTGATAAAATTTTTTTAAAAAGTTGCCTAACACCCTAGATATCTGAGATAAAAAATTTGAAAGAGGTCGTAGAAAAAATGATTCGCACACATTTTTAAAGGGCCAAACTGCCATATTGGTATTTAAAAAATAAAAATAGTTTTGACTATTTGGTATTTAAAAGTTACAGCGACACATTGGTATTTAAAACTCGATTTTTGCACACTCAGGTCCTTTTTTCACCTCCGGCGGAATCTTGAATAAAATAATAATATTTTCAAATTTTTGATTTTTTAATTCATTTTTTGGCGGAATCTTATCAAAATAATAATATTTTAAGTTTTGAGTATTTTTTTATTTATTTTTATGATCTTTACTTAGTATATTCTTCGATTTCCTTTCCTAGTAAAAAAAAAAGAGTATTTTACGAGATTGATAAAAAAAACACAAAGTGATTGGTCAAAATAAAATTTGGTGCGCGTTTATTCTGTTTGGACGGCATCCATCCAATGTTATCGCTTGTCAAATCAATTTTGCTATTTTATTGCACATAAATAAAATTTTGTTATGACTATATCACTGTAAAAATATACCGAATACAAAAAATTAATAAAATAATAATAAAAAAAAGAAGATCCAAACCCTCCAGGCCCAACCCCCCCTCACCCCACCAAAACCACCACCACCATCACCACCACGACGGTGGTTGTGGTTTTTGTGGGGGGTGGGGATGGGGGTGGGTTAGCGTTTTCTTTTTTGTTTTTTCAATATCGATTTTATTTTATTAATTTTTTGTATTCGATATATTTTTACAATGATATATTCGTAACAAAATTTTATTTATATACAATAAAATAGCAAAATTTGATCCATCTGACAACAAATTTGGATTGATTCCATCCAAATGGACTAAACGCGCATCAAATTTTTTTTGACCGATCACACTATTTTTTTTACCAATCCCGTAAGATGCTCTATATTTTTGGACTAGGAAGGTTAATTGAAGAATATACTTTGTAAAGATCATAAATATGAATAAAAAATGCTCAAAATTTAAATCATTATTAATTTAACAACATTCCGACGAAAAAAAAGAACAAAAATATTAAAAATTGAGAATATTTTTATTTTATTCAAGATTCTGCCGGCGGTAAAGAAAAAGGACCTAAGTGCGCAAACGTCGAGTTTTAAAGGCCAATGTGTCGCCGGAACTTTTTTGAATACTAAATCATAAAATGTGTATTGTTTAAAATACCAATATGGGAGTTTTGCCCATTTTTAAGTTATACACATCAAATAACAATGCATTATATATTGAAGTACAGTAGTTTCATCAAATTAAAATAATTTAAAATTTTGCTTAAAACTTAGTTATGTAACTAACACCTCTATTACCCCACCCCCATCTGCTACTTCTCCCAAACTCTCCCAACTTCCCTCATCCATAACATAATTAAGTTGATAATTATAATTAGATTTAGGTTGCTTACCCTTTATGATGATTCAATTAGTCGAACAATACTTAAAATTTGAGACAAGTGTTATTAAAGGGCAACGCCGACCCGGGAACAAAAAGCAATTACCTGAGCCGGTGAGGTGAAGAATTGTCAACGATTGTTTTGATTCTATGGGTCCCACATCGCTTGTTTAACCAAGTTAAAACCGGTTTATAGACAAACCCATATGTCTGGGAACTCCGCGGCGTCCGAGCCAAGGAACAAAGCCGTGAGGGTCCCGCCAACCCAAAGGGGACAATTGTGTGAAGGGTAGGGTCCGTTTAAGACGAATGGGCCGGCTTAGCTCATGCCCGCCTCATTTGAATCCCAAGCGAGCCCTTATCATCTAGCATACGGCATTTTCCATTTACGCCAAAATTTTACATTTAAAAAAAAAATTATTTTTCTGTTCACTTTTGTTTATCGAATGCAAATATATCTCGACCTGTACTTGGACATTTTTTTCTAAAAATGATTTTACTTTTCGCTTTTGTTTATCGTATGCTAAATTATCTTTTTCGACCAGGGCGGAAATGTTAGTAATCGTTGAATTTCCATGTATTTGTGGTTGTTAACCAAATCATGAATAATTAAAATAATAATAATAATAATTATTATTATTTACTTTTATCGGTTTATGGTATATTCGAGGAAAAATAAAAATCATTGCCCGTCATAAATTCAATTTTCCACTAAAAAAAAAAGACTCGAAACATCTTTTTATTATAAATCTTATAGTGGCACATTGGCGGATGCCATGTTGGCAGTGCCAACGTGCCACACGTTAATACTTTAACAAAATTATAAAAATTGGTTATGGAAGTAAGTCATCGTTTATTAATTGTTTCTTTTTTAGTTAAATAAATGTGTTTAATAATTCATTGTCATTAAAAATTGAACGCATTCATTATAACTAGGCTATAGGCTATTTAATTTGTGGTGAATCTATTTTGGAAAGTGTATTTACTGGCACACAGTTTTCTTTTCATTCAAGTTGTAGAATAAAATTTTCCAACACTTCTATAATTTCCAATATTCCTTAATTTTGAGATTTGCCATGGAAAATCATGGCAATCAAAGTCTTAATTACTTATCTTAAAACTTGGTGTAATTAGTAATTACTAATGTGTCCATCCATCGACCTGATTGATAGATTGGAGCAAGGGTTGACTTGTAGTAGAATAAAGGTCGACCCAGTTACAAAAATAATATTGAAAAGTATAACAATATAAAAACATGACAAAATTGAATTTAATTAATAAAAATAAAAGAAAATGTGAAAATCTGAATTAAAGTTGATCCCAAGTCGCACGGATCCACTGGGTTTCCCTGGTAAATATGGTTATTGACTGAGTTTGACCCAACTAAGGTTTAAGAGTTACTTGACCCCGTTTTTGGCACTTTGCTCATTGGCCGCGCAAATACACTAAATGTATCTTTAAATGGCCGCGCACCATAATTCGTATCATACGTTTCATCCGTCCCACGTAAATGGCCCACTTTATTTTTTTTCACAAAGATTAAAAATGCTATTGGTGAAGTAAATTTTGCATTCATACTTTCTATAATGCCACATATTTAAATGAATAAAAGACATTAAATATTTTATATTTTTGAACGTACAGATATGGTATAATTATAAATAAATATAAAAAATACTACTAAATACAGAAAGATGACTACATAGATGGAATAATTCGAAAATAAAAAGAGGATTATATATATGGGACGGAGGGAGTAATTTTCTATTTATAGGTACATTGTGACAACCGCAATACTACACGCCAGTGACGCTAGCTATGATTTTCGGAATCGAAGACACAAGGACATCTTGTAATAATATAGAATAAATCGTTGTATAAAAGTGACTTGAAGATGAAAAATATCTTTGGTCAATCATACCCTCAATCATATTTTCCTATTACTCATTTGTCCTTCAATTAATATGGTCCATAATAACTTAATTAAGACAATAAATTATTATAGATTTGTAATGTTTTATCAACTTTTTCTTTTGCTGTTGTTTTCTTTTTTTCAATTCCTGAGTTAAAGAAAAATTAATTGGTCCTTTCATTTACCTTGATTTTCCCAAATCTATTTATTCACATTCTTTTTCATAATTGGATATATAAATTTTACGTTTTGTCAGTGTATGAAATGAGTATTTTTTTTATTGTTATGCTATCACTCATGTTTTTATCCTTATTCATCTGTTAGTTTACATAATTTTTATAATTGAACGTTAAGTATCATTGAGCAAAAATAATTAATTTTAATTGCTTCTTTCTTTTGCTTGAGTGGGTAATTAATTGAAAAATTGTGCCCTTTTGTCTCTAGTACTAGATGATACGTGCGTTGCACGTGTTCATGTAATTTCTTCTTGTGAAACCGTTGAATACCTCATTCTTTTCCCCTTTAAGTGTCCATTTGTTATAATTTTTCAATGAATCGCCGTGAGTGACTAATTACCAATGAAGTAATATGTTCGTGATGTAAAGTGCACTGGATATGACCACGAAACTAGTGACTAATTACAAACGAAGTAATAGTTCATGATAAAAAGTGCACTGGATACAACCGCGAAACTGTGTCCCATCAAATTGCTAGCAAATAGCACGTCTTATTCTCCAAAAGAAAATACAATTACGTATCAAACATCTAGGGTTCTGTGCATCTATTTTTTCCTTAGGTGCAATCACTAGCAAATTCTACCTTCTTAGTCGTAAGTAAATATTAATGTATATTTACTGGCGAGAACGTTAATATTTATTTATCTTGACATTTATTATTATTATTTAAAATACGAAATAGACTACCAAGAATTTTTTACTGACATATCTCAACATCTCAAACTTGTGCTTTTCTAACTTTGGTTTGAAATTACTGCATGGCTTATTGAGAAACTTATCTTCAACAATTTAATTTGTATATTTGAATCATTGAGACATTTGCCAAAAACCACAACACTCAGATTGTGCGAATATAGAGTTACTTCCGTACAAAGTGAATAGCTTCACTCTCCCTCTTGTTCAAACTTTATATTTTGATATATTGACATCAAATCAAACTGTAGTAGAATGTTACTTGAAACCCTGAATGAAAATGTAAAAAGCATGATATATAAATCCAATTTCACCAGATCTAAAATTCTGACTCTATCAATCCAAAAAACAAATATATATAAATAAATAAATAATAAAAAATCTAACTCTAATTTGAAGTCAATCTTATAAAACCAAATTAAGCAATTTGGAAAGTCTTTTTTTTTTTTTTTTCATGAATGTACAATGTATCTGAGTCGGGATGGCAACGGGTCGGGTTCGGGTACAGTCAGCCGATTTCGTGGCCGATGTGTGGGAATTTTCTCGACCCATTTTCGACCAACGAAGAATCAGGTTCGGGTCTGGTTTGGTCGGCACGGGTAAGCCGGTTGACCCGAATTTTTTTTGTTTTTTGGGAAGCAGAGTTTTAATTAGTTGAATACAATTATCTAATTTACTTGTGAGTTGAATAAGATTGCGAATAGCGAGTTGAATAAGATTGCGAATGGGGAGCGATTAGCAATAATTTACTTGTGTCTACTTTTCAAGGGGGAATGAAAAGAGACGAGAGAGGAAGACTGAGGGAGTTGAGAGAGTGAGAAATTGAGGATAAACTTAAATTAATAAATGGGTTAGGAAAGGTAAATAGGTTATGGGTAAACGGCACTACAGCGAGAGACAATTAAAGAAATAGGTTTGAGAGGACAAATAGATTGTTACTTATAAGATGGTATTGGGTTATGTACTTGTGGAAAAAAAAATGTTGGGGGTCATGTCGGGTCGCCACCGATCCCAATCCAATCCGCAACACACGGTGGGTCACTGGAACCGACCCGAACCAGCCCCACTGACCTACGGTTAGCAAAATCCCAGCCCATTCGGGCTGGGTTTGGTTTTTTTGTCATCCCTATATGTGAGTGTGAAATTTAAAATTTAAAAAAACCATGTCGAAGTAGATGTCCATAACCTTTACATGTGAAAGTACAAAACATGTTTACTTACAAAAACACGTTAGAGTTCCATGGGCTCTTGGAGTTGTAATAATTTCTACTCAAGCATAAAATTGTTGGATCTAAAATCGAAAGACGAACATCATAGATGTAACTTATGCAAAAAAAAAAAAAAAAAAAAGAAAGAAAAAAGAAAGAAAGAAAAAGAAACCAGAACTTGGGTATGACATTGTGTTCCCAACGGTCATCCCGGTCATCGATCAACATCATTGTTTGATGAGATATTTATATCTTAATCTTAAAAGTTTTTAAATGACGGACTTGAATGGTTTTTATGCTTTATAATCCAAAAAGCCACTTAAAAATTTTTTTAAACATGAACTATTTATTATGGGAATTTTAAGTTCCCATCGGTGGTTCCTAAAAATAAGGAACCACCGAGCTATTTTGGGGGTCGATTCGACCCCCGTTTTGAAATTCGGGATCAGATTCGGAATCAACACGGCGAAGGGGAGTGTCAGGAATTTTTCAAAATTTTTCCGGCGACACCGTAGCCGCCGTGACCACCGATCAAAGTTTTGGTGATGTTTTTGGCCTCACCGTGTTGATTTTAGATCTGGTTCCGAATTTCAAAACGGGGGTCGAATCGACCCCCAAAATGGCTCGGTGGTTCCTTATTTTTAGGAACCACCGATGGGAACGGAATATTCCTGCTATATATTAATAACAAATAATCAAATAGAAAATTAATCAATTATCAATATTCCATGCTGTAGAAGAACATTTGCGCATACCAACCGAGTGGGGGAGAATGTGAAGGGCTTCTCTATTGATGAATATAGTAATAAATGATCAATGATAATCTCTGCATTTGGGAAAAAGATGCTAGCCAGAAGGTCGGGAGATGGATAGTCACGAAATGAATGCTCTGAAGGAAGGCTAATAGTCATGTATCAAAGCTCAAAGAATTCTTATGCATTTATATTTTTGTTTATTAGCACCAGTACAGTTGTTGAATTATTAAAAATTAAGGAGGGCATTTTTGTCCGCAAAATGCTTTTCCACTTTAGTCACTTTTATCGATGGTAGAGATTGACTCTTTCAAGCATATTTAACCATTCAATACATAAATCAATCACATGCATATTCGACGTACTTTCAAAAGTAATATACGATCGATCGACATTTGAATTTCAAGTCTTTATTATATTTTACTTGATAATTTATAGAGTAAATAGGAGATAAAACTTGGATGTTGTTATGAATAATTGTTTGGTGGAGAATAATTATTAGGTAGAATAATTTGGTGAATAATATGGTAGTTATGAATAATTATTTTATGTGAATGACTATTATACCCTTGATGAAATTATGTAATTACGATTGTGCCATTCGAAGTTTTCCTATAAATATGGTTTCAGTTATTAATGAAATTCATTCTTGTGAATTTCTTAGAATTCATTCTCTCTATTGTTTCTATAGTTTTATAACACGTTATCAGCACGAGTCTCTAGCCACTAAGTAATATGAAGGGAATATGCTCCACAGTTGCATCTTATAGATGATCTTCTGTATCAGAAACCTTAATATTAGTTAGGTTATAAACTTCATCACTTCTCTACGCGACTCTACAAATTACACCTTTCCTCATTTCTCCCGTTTTAGAAGCTCCCATTTGTTACTGCTTTATCTTCTCCCCAAAGTTCCGATACAATTCTTGGATCAATAAATGGTGATCAATCGGAAAGTTCAATTCTTTTTGCTCAATCTGTTCTTGATAGCACTTTCATCAAGAAATGACCGTTTGGTGAGAGCTAAAAATTCTACTTGGTGGGCAGGATCAAAGTACCAGATTGAATGCACAATGTGTTCAGCCTGCGACAACCCCTGCGATATACACACAAAAGTTCTTGGAAGTGAAGCAAGTGAAAATTCCAACCCATAAATTTATCAGAAATGAACAGTAAAAAACAAATGGTGAAAAGCACTTCAATCTTTGGGTGCAGTGAAATGAAAAGGTAATATATATATTATATTATATTATAATATATTACTTTATAATATAATAATATATTAAACTATAACATTCGTTTTCTCGAGATATAAGGAGCATACATTATCAAAATCAAATTTTCTCGACTCCATTATACTCGATGTAACGAGATCTTCAATTTGACACCAATATTGATAATATAACAGTTCATTTTGAAATATATCAAAACTTCAAAATTTATAAAGTAGTATCCAAACTTTGAAAAATTAAAAGATGGTCCTTGAACTTGTGAATATTTACGTATTAATACTTATAATGTCAAAACTTTATAAAGAGATATGTGCAGCGCCACGCACCTACCAGGCGGCACTGCTGCCGGCAATTGGTGGCGGTTGGCAGCAGCCGATAGTTCGACCTACGACCGTTTACTTTGATGATAATTATATTTTGAAGAAATAGTTAGAACAAATTTACTGCTATAGATATTTAAGTCTCGCACTTTATTTATTGCAATTTAAGTACTGCAATACCTCCTACTTGATGATGGGTTCAACCATCACTAATCGGAAGGTTTTATATATTTTTGCACTTTATATGCTAAGTGATGGGTAATACCTTCTACTAAGCAGACCTTACTCCTGAAGAAGTAGTTAAATGTTATGCAATTTAATTCTCACGATTTAAATTCCGTAAATTTATATTTATTGCAATAATTCCCATAAGGTAGGTTCGATCACCTATTGGAGGAAATTTAATTTCTTCAATTTAAATTTACGCTCTTTAGATTTCGCATATGTTTCCAATGTGGTGGGTAATACCACACGATTGGTGTGCATATTTCCAATGTGGTGGGTTATACTACACGATTGGTTATAACGAATCTTACTCCAGAAGAAGTAGTTGATCAAGCATTCTAATCGTACTCTTGAAGAAGTAGATATTAAGAATATCATATTGATATTAATAAAGGGATTTGAGCAAGTACACCAGAATTTACTGTTGTATGTATTGATGAAATAAAATTGCTCAAAGAATCCCATTGTGATAAAAGAGAAAGAAAATATACCGTGGTGAAAAATCTCATTATGAGATTAGTATATTGTGATATGATGAGAAATGCTCTTAAAGAAGCATTTAATAAAGGAATGTTCACTTTCCACGTCTATTGAATATTGATGGAGAAAATTGAGTAAGAGGTATCAAAAATTACCATTGGATAAATAGATGAAAATAAAATGCTCAATAGATCCCATGTTGATAAATCAAAGAAAATATATCGCATGAAGAGATTATATGAAATAATCTCATCGATGATATGAGATTGTATTAATATGAGAATAAAATGCTCTTGAAGAAGCATAATCACTAGATTTCTGTATTTGAATAAAGCCAATATGATATTATTATTATTACTCCAGAAGAAGTACAAAACAGCCGAAGTGGAACATATTGAGAATATCAAAAGATGGCATTAAACACTTGAAAATATAGAAATGCGAAAAGAAAATACATACTGAATCCATAAATGAGGGATGCTTCTCGAGAGTATAAATACTCCGTAACTCTGCCACCATCAACATTAGGATTCATAATGAAATATCTAAATGATCCGAATTTCTTTTTCGCTTGACACCAGTGGTCTGTGACCGATGGATCTGGGCTTCCACAGATTCTTGAACATATGCATGAAATTTCATGAGTAGTTCATCAACAGTACTAGCAGAAATAAGTATTTTTCTCGCTGAATGAGAGATAAACTTATTATCTACACCCGATCTAGAAGCAGCGGTAAGCCATCAAAGAAATTGTTAATATTCAACAAACCTATTGGTTTGACATGAAAGTTCCATTTGTGCCAGCGAGGCTATATTGAATATTTCCTCCAAAGGTGTTATAGCCACCGAAGGACAATGAAAGCATCACTATTGTTCATTATATACATCATGCAGTGGTGGATGGATTGCGCTTGTAGCACCAACCCAGCTGAACCCATGGTAGAACTGGCTCCAATTCGAGTATTTGATCCAACTCAATGGAAAGGTATTACACTCGAAACTCTTATTCCCCATGATGGTGTGGCCATTATAAGTCTAGTTAAAAGTTTGTTGTTGGTTCCTCCATATAGTATATTGATTTTTTGTCTCCCTAAATCTTTTATGAGTTGGTTTGCCATATCCACATATTGGATATGGCCTACCAGTTTAGATCTACCAAGAATACATAAGGTTTTAATCTGGCGAGGTAAAGGCTGACTTGTATGAGATGATTCTAAAATCTCCACATCCATCTCTACTCCTGTCTCTCTTTTTGTACTATACTTTCAACGTATAAACATGTGAAACACGAATCCCTCTATTTAAAGAAAATTTTCAAACCAATAATTGATTGCACTATTTACTTTTTGACAAATATGAAAGAGAAAAAGACAGAAAAATTTAAGTGAAAATGACATATATCTGTCAGTGATTGAAAATAAAAAATCTAAAAACGAAAAACGATATTTACAAATAAAAGAAAAATATTGATCTTCTATATTATATAAATTTACCTTATACAAATATGGGAACATCATTATACTAAGTTATTTTACTAAATTTACAAACAGGATCTTTTAAAGTAAGTATTTCAAGACTATAAAGTGCATGTTGATTTTTGAATTTGGCCCATAAGGCCATCAGCTCACCTTGTACGTGTCCACTAGGATGTGTCTCAAGAGCCTGATGAATATCATCCAAAGGCTCCTTACTCAATCCATCCTTAATGAATGCTATTTTATCTTCTCGGTTTCTGGACACGTACCCCACAGATTTACATCAAGTGTCACATGTCCACCGAGCACATTTGTAGCACCCTCCTAGTCTTTTTGCTCTCCGTTTCTTTGAAAAACTATTTTTACCCATACCAGACATGTATTTAGAAGGAATTGAAACCTCACCAGATAATCGAACCTTTGCTTCAATCAACCATCGGATATCTTGTGGGATACCCTTATTCATTAGCATCCTCAACCTTTCAAGCCTACTTCGATAAATCCTTTTTAAGATTTTGATCGGTAGTGATGGATAGTATTTTCGAAGATTTGAGAGTATATGATCCATTATAATGTATAGACCCTTGTTAGGATGAATTTTGCAATAATTTTGATGATTTATTTATAGAATAATACGACGCGTATGAAATAAGACTCCGATTTTAAATAAATAATATGAAGCGTAAGAGCTAAGACTCATGATTGAGCAGAGCGGATGTGATGCGTGAGTCAGTAACTCGTGTTTGAACAATAGTAGACAATAATGTCACCAAAGATGATGGAATATGTCGGTGAATTGTTTCTATGATAAATCATATTGAGCACTATCTGAGATACTAGTGAAATCGATATAAGAATTTCTTGAACTAGAAGTTCAATAATACTCGTTTGCAAAACCTGATGACCATCCTCTGTTTAAATAATTATTGAAATCAATATTTCAAGTGAAGAATTAAAAGAATTCTTCAATGATCGTTCTCGATAAATGATGAAATAATTACTAGCCAATATTGGGAATAAATCCCAAATATATCCTGGAATATATAAAGGATGAGAAATATGGGCCCACTCATCCTCCATGTGGACTACTAGATATTATGATATGGATCCACTAGATAGTCACATGTGTATATGATTCGTAATTTGAAATTTCTGAAATATTTGCTCACTGGTATGAGCATGATTTCCAGATTTAATGATAAAGCTAGTAAATGTATATCCCAATACTTGAATAAATCACGAAGGATTGAGTATGCATACAAGTGGGATATTATATGGCAAATTATTTAAAGTCCTCCAATAAATTACCAATATCGAGAATAGAATGCAAACTATATAAATTCCCATATTAAAAATTTGAATGATGAGAACATATATGAGTTTTAGTGTTCTAAATTTTATTAGCATGAGGGGGAGTATTAAAGGTTGAAAATGATATGTGAAATGCATCATACTATATCCTCACAATTAAAATATGAACTTGAAGTTCAAAGATGCATAAAAGATGCTATGAACAATCACATATATCAGTTAGGATGCTTTGATAAGTTAGCACGCCAGAAGCGTTGATATTATGAGATTTCCCCAATCATATATATCAAAGCAAATTATAAAAGATGGTCTTAATAATGGAGGCATATGCTCTTGAAGAGTATATAGATATAACTATATTGTGTAATCATACAAGAGGATTGATAATGAGATATCTCGATAAGTTATGTCGATATGGGGAAAGAAATAAGATTGAAAGTGTCGACACAGTATGAAAAGATAGCGCTACATATGATAGTGAGGATATTGAAATCCATCGGAAAATACCGATCCTAAAATATATGCCCTTATGATTAAAGTGTTCATACACGGGCTTAATGAGAAATGAGAATGAAACTCTTGAAGAGGTTTCAAATGTATTATTGTATCAGTGCATGCAACGGCTCAAAATATCTACATTGATATTGTTGAGAAATTCATATGCTGTACTCTTTTCCTTGATTGATGTTTTTGTCCCAAAAGGGTTTTTCTCAAACAATGTTTTTAATGAGGTAGCCCAATCTCAACTAATATGAAATCTCTAGAAGAGATTTAGATATATACCTCGATATAATGAGAAAATGAGATCAAGATTGTTTATTACATATATACACTGAATATAACATGGTATTGTATAGCATCTAAAATTTCATTCACGTGGAGATGAATGAAGAGTGTCAACCAATGTATATGATACTCATACAAATCTTGAAAGATTTTGAAATGCTTGCAGCATACTTGTATAAAATACACGTTGCACTCTTTTTCCCTTGACTGAGTTTTTATCCCATTGGGTTTTCCTTGCAAGGCTTTTAATGAGGCAACTTTAATGGCGTATTCACATGAATATTGTACTCTTTTTCCTTCATTAGAGTTTTTCCTACTGGGTTTTTCCTAATAAGGTTTTAACGAGGCATATTCATGGTATATTGAGGACAACAAGAGAAATCGACACAGTGTATCTATTGGATCAAGTTATAATAGAGACAATGCTTTAGATCCAAACAATGATGATATTGAAATCCTTTACCAGAAGTAAGGATATCCGTCCTCAAGATATGAAATCAGATGGAGTAGCTGTACTCTTTTTCCTTCGATCAAGTTTTTTCCCACTGGGTTTTCTTGACAAGGTTTTAATGAGGCAGTACGTGAATGCTCCTATACCACTAATAGAAATAAGAGGGAGCAATATTTTGGCGAAGCAATATATAACCACTCCAAGCTTTTCTATAATCAGTTTGGAAATTTTTTCCCATTGGGTTTTTCTCCAAACAGGTCTAGAAGATATTTGTATTAATAGTCATTCGAGGGGGAGTGTTATGAATAATTGTTTGGTGGAGAATAATTATTAGGTAGAATAATTTGGTGAATAATATGGTAGTTATGAATAATTATTTTATATGAATGACTATTATACCCTTGATGAAATTATATAATTACGATTGTGCCATTCGAAGTTTTCCTATAAATGGGGTTTCAGTTATTAATGAAATTCATTCTTGTGAATTTCTTAGAATTCATTCTCTCTAAATTCTCTCTATTGTTTCTATAGTTTTATAACAAATGTTTATTTAATTTTTATTATAGGGAGACTGATATTCACTACAATTATTTAAGCACCAAAAATTTGTAATTCCTAATCTATTATTATGTCGATAATATTATTGAGCATCAAAATTTGATGATCACTGACTCTTATTTTCTTATACAGTTAGTGAAAGAAGACATTTGCATCCGTTTCTTTTGTCTAAGTTGGTGCAATTCTATTTGTCCATTCATTCTCACAAGCTAATTTGTACAGTATTATACATTTTTAATATATATATATATATATATATATATATGTCATGAATAATTAGGGGAATAAGTTGGTGAATAAAGACAAAAATGATGATACATGCGATGACGCAATTGTCAATAATTATTTTATGTGAATGACTATTATACCCTTGATGAAATTTTGTAATTACGATTGTGCCATTCGAAATTTTCCTATAAATAGGGTTTCAGTTATTAATGAAATTCATTCATGAGAATTCCTTAGAATTCATTCTCTCTAAATTCTCTCTATTGTTTCTATACTTTTATAACACGTTATCAGCACGAGTCTCTAACCACTAAGTAATATGAAAGAAGTATGCTCTACAGTTGCATCTTATAGATGATCTTCTGTATTTGAAACTGGATTATTACAATTTGAAGTACTGATAATTCTCACATCCCAATATATGATATATTCTCTCTCTACAATGATCTTATCTTAATCCCAATCATCTCTCATCATCCCGTCTGCATCCTTCACAACAGATTCAAAGCAAAATCTCTCCACTCTTATTTTTCTCTCTGCAAATTCTCTCAACCACAGCAACACAGAGGTAGCCCTTCAATTTTCTCTCATAGAAACAAGCAACCAGAAATATGCAAAAACGAATTCGGCAGAAGAAAAATCAGAAAAGGACGGAAAAGTATATTATAATATGTTACTTTATAATATAATAATATATTAAACTATAACATTCGTTTTCTCGAGATATAACGAGCATACATTATCAAAATTAAATTTTCTCGACTCCATTATACTCGATTTAACGAGATTTTCGATTTGACACCAATATTGATAAGGTAAACTTTCAAAAAATTTGCAAATCAGTACCCCAATTTTTGAAAAAGTTACAAAATAGTCCTTGAACATTTTGATATTGATAAATTGAAGTATAAAGGAGATAATTTTCCAATCGTAAAACATTGATAAAATATTTTTGACAATTTTACCTTTACGAATTGGAATGGACAATTTTACCCTTAGGGTAAAACCGACCTAATTTTGACGATAGTGAAAAATGGATAGAATATTCATGAAGAAATTCTAAATCCATTGATTATATAAAATGGCTTGAAGTCCATTTGAGTTAAAAGATCAGAATATTATTTTAACTCCCGAAGAGTTTAATTACATAATATACTTGTTCTAAAAGGATAAGTGTGCTCTTGTAGAAGTAATGAGTATTTGTTCTAGAAGAACAAATCTGCTCCCGTAGAAGCAGTTCAATATTTAATTCTCGCACTTTATTTACTGCAATTTAAATACTGCAACACCTTCTGCCTAATGATGGGTTCAACCATCACTAAACAGAAGGTTTTATATATTTATGCAATTTATATGCTAAGTGATGGGTAATACCTTCTACTAAGTAGATCCTACTCCTGAAGAAGTAGTTAATCATTATGCAATTTAATTCTCGCAATTTAAATTCCGTAAATTTATATTTATTGCAATAATTCCCATAAGGTAAGTTCGACCACCTATTGGAGGAAATTTAATTTCTGCAATTTAAATTTACGCACTTTAAATTTCGCATATCTTTCCAATGTGGTTAGTTATATCACACGATTGGTATGCGTATGCATATTTCAATGTGGTGGGTTATACCACACGTTTAGAATACTTATTACAAATGTGGTTGGATTAAACCCCACGATTGAATAACTGATTTATATATGTTCGATATGAATATTCTATTGATATTAAAGAAGGGATTTGAGCAAGTGATGTCAGAATTTGCCGTTATATGTATTGATAAAATAAAATTGCTCAAAGAATCCCATAGTGATACAAGAGAAAGAAAATATACTGTGGTGAAAAATCTCATTATGAGATTAGTATATTGCGATATGATGAGAAATACTCTTAAAGAAGCATTTGATAAAGAAATGTTCACTTTCCACGTCTATTAAATATTGATGGAGAAAATTGAGCAAGAGGTATCAGAAATTACCATTGGATAAATAGATGAAAGTAAAATGCTCAATAGATCCCATGTTGATAAATCAAAGAAAATATATCGCATGGAGAGATTATATGAAGTAATCTCATCGATGATATGAGATTGTATTAATATGAGAATAAAATGCTCTTGAAGAAGCATAATCACTAGATTTCTGTATTTGAATAAAGCCAATATGATATTATTATTATTACTCCAGAAGAAGTACCAAACAGCCGAAGTGGAACATATTGAGAATATCAAAATATGGCAATAAATACTCAAAAATATAAAAATGCGAAAGGAAAATATATATTGAACCCATTAAGGACGGGTGCGTCTCGAGAGTATAAATACTTCGTAACTCTGCCACCCGTAGCACCAGGGTTCATAATGAGATATCTAAAGGATCGGAATTTCCTTTTCGCTTGACACCAGTGGTCTGTGACCGATGGATCTGGGCTTCCACAGATTCTTGAACATATGCATGAAATTTCATGAGTAGTTGATCAACAGTACTAGCAGAAATAAGTATTTTTCTCGCTGAATGAGAGATAAACTTATTATCTACACCCTGATCTAGGAACGGTAGTAAGCCATCAAAGAAATTGTTAATATTCAACAAACCTATTGGTTTGACATGAAAGTTCCACTGTGCCAACGAGGCTATATTGAATATTTCCTCCAATGTGTTATAGCCGCCTGGAAGGACAATGAAAGCATCACTATTGTTCATTATATACATCATGCAGTGGTGGACGGATTGCACTTGTAGCACCAACCCAGCTGAACCCATGGTAGAATTGGCTCCAAATCGAGTATTAGATCCAACTCGATGGAAAGGTATTACACTCGACACTCTTATTCCCCATGATGGTGCGGCCATTATAAGTCTAGTTAAAAGTTTGTTGTTGGTTCCTCCATATAGTATATTAATTTTTTGTCTCCCTAACTCTTTTACGAGTTGGTTTGCCATATCCACATATTGGATATGGCCTACCAGCTTAGACCCACCAAGAACACATATAGTTTTTACCTGGCAAGGTAAAGATTGACTTACATGAGATGATTCTGATATCTCCATCTCCATCTCCACCTCTATCTCTCTCTTTCAACGAATGAATGATAGATATATGAATCCCTCTATTTGAAGATAAAATTTCAAACCAATAATTGATTGTACTATTTACTTTTTGACAAATATGAAAGAGAAAATGGTAGAAAAATTTTAGTGAAATGACATATACCTGTCGGTGATTGAAAATAATATATATATATATACATATATATATCTTAAAAATTGAAAAATAATATTTACAATTACAAGAAAAACATTGATCTTCGTTATTACACTGAACTTCCTTATATTAATATGAGAAAATTATTATACTAAGTTTTTCTACTAAATTTACAGACATGATCTTTTGAAATAAGTTTTTCTAAACTATTACGTGCTCGTTCATCTTTGAATTGGGCCCATAAGGCCATAAGCTCACGATGCACGTATCCACTAGGATGTGTCTCAAGAGTCAGTTGAATATCATCCAATGACTCCTTACTCAATCCATCCTTAATGAATGCTATCTTATCTTCTCGGTTACCGGACACGCACCACTGATTTACATCGAGTGTCACATGTCCACCGAGCACACTTGTAGCATCCTCCTAATCTTTTTGCTCTCCGTTTCTTTGAAAAACTACTTTTACCCATACCAGGCATGTATTTAGAAGGAATTGAAACCTCACCAGATAATCGAACCTTTGCTTCAATCAACCATCGGATATCTTGTGGGATACCCTTATTCATTAGCATCCTCAACCTTTCAAGCCTACCTCGATAAATCCTTTTTAGGATTTTGATCGGTAGTGATGGATAGTATTTTCGAAGATTTGAGAGCATATGATCCATTATAATGTATAGACCCTTGTTAGGATGAATTTTGCAATAATTTTGATGATTTATTTATAGAATAATACGACGCGTATGAAATAAGACTCCGATTTTAAATAAATAATATGAAGCGTAAGAGCTACGATTTCGGAATTGAATAATAGCCGGATGTGATGCGTATGAGTTGTAACTTCGTGTTTGAATAGTAGTAGACAATAATGTCACCAAAAGATGATGGAATATGTCGGTGAATTGTTTCTATGATAAATCATATTGAGTACTATACAGATACTAGTGAAATCGATATAAGAATTTACTGAACTAGAAGTTCAATAATACTCGTTTGCAAAACCGGACTGACCATCCCGGTTTAAATAATTATTGAAATCAATATTTCAAGTGAAGAATTAGAAGAATTCTTCAAATAATTATTCTCGATAAATAATTACTAGCCAATGTTGGGAATAAAATCCCAAATATATCTGGAATATATAAATGATGAGAAATATGGGCCCACTCATCCTCCATGTGGACTACTAGATATTATGATATGGATCCACTAGATAGTCACATGTGTATATGATTCGTAATTTGAAATTTAAGAAATATTTGCTCACGGTATGAGCATGATTTCCAGATTTAATGATAAAGCTAGTAAATGTATATCCCAATACTTGAATAAATCCCTGAAGGATTGAGTATGCGCATACAAGTGGGATATTATGTGGCAAATTATTTAAAGTCCTCCAATAAATTACCAATATCGAGAATAGAATGCAAACTATATAAATTCCCATATTAAGGCTGAATGATGAGAACATATATGAGTTTTAGTGTTCTTAATATTCTTAGCATGAGGGGGAGTATTAAAGGCTGAAAATGATATGTGAAATGCATCATACTATATCCTCACAATTAAAATATGAACTTGAAGTTCAAAGATGCATAAAAGATGCTATGAACAATCACATATATTAGTTAAGATGCTTTGATAAGTTAGCACGCCAGAAGCGTTAATATTATGAGATTTCCCCAATCATATATATCAAAGCAAATTATAAAAGATGGTCTTAATAACGGAGGCATATGCTCTTGAAGAGTATATAGACATAACTATATTTTGTAATCCTACAAGAGGATAATGAGATATCTCGATAAGTTATGTCGATATGGGGAAAGAAATAAGATTGAAAGTGTCGACACAGTATGAAAAGATAGCGCTACATATGATAGTGAGGATATTGAAATCCATCGGAAAATACCGATGCTAAAATATATGCCCTTATGATTAAAGTGTTCATGCACGGGCTTAATGAGAAATGAGAATGAAACTCTTGAAGATGTTTCAAATGTATTATTGTATCAGTGCATGCAACGGCTCAAAATATCTACATTGATATTGTTGAGAAATTCATATGCTGTACTCTTTTCCTTGATTGATGTTTTTGTCCCAAAAGGGTTTTTCTCAAACAATGTTTTTAATGAGGCAGCCAAATCTCAACTAATATGAAATCTCCAGACGAGATTTAGGTATATATCTCGATATAGTGAGAAAATGAGATCGAAGTTGTTGATTGCATATAAGCACTGATTATAACATGATATTATATAATATCTAAATTTCATTCACGTGGAAATGAATGACGCGTATCAACTAATGTATATGATACTTATATAAATCCATGAAAGATTTTGAAATGCTTGAATCATACTTGTATAAAATACGTGTTGCACTCTTTTTCCCTTGACTGAGTTTTTATCCCACTGGGTTTTCCTAGCAAGGTTTTTAATGAGGCAATTTTAATGGCGTATTCACATGAATATTGTGCTCTTTTTCCTTCATTAGGATTTTTCCTACTGGGTTTTTCCTAATAAGGTTTTAACGAGGCATATTCATGGTATATTGAGGACGACAAGAGAAATCGACACAATGTATCTATTGGATCAAGTTATAATAGAGACAATGCTTTAGATCCAAACAATGATGATATTAAAATCCTTTACCAGAAGTGAGGATATCCGTCGTCAAGATATGAAATCAGATGGAGTAGCTATACTCTTTTTCCTTCGATCAAGTTTTTTCCCACTGGGTTTTCTTGACAAGGTTTTAATGAGGCAGCACGTGAATACTCCTATACCGCTGATAGACATCAGGGGGAGCAATATTTTGGCGAAGCAATATATCACCACTCCAAACTTTTCTACAATCAGTTTGGAAGTTTTTTCCCATTGGGTTTTTCTCCAAACAAGTTTGGAAGACATTTGTATTAATAGTCATTCAAGGGGGAGTGTTCTGAATAATTAGGGGAATAAGTTGATGAATAAAGACAAAAATGATGATACATGCGATGACGCAATTGTCAATAATTATTTTATGTGAATGACTATTATACCCTTGATGAAATTTTGTAATTACGATTGTGCCATTCGAAGTTTTCCTATAAATAGGGCTTCAGTTATTAAAGAAATTCATTCTTGAGAATTCCTTAGAATTCATTCTCTCTAAATTCTCTCTATACTTTTATAACAATATATATATATATATATATATATATATGATAAATTGACTTCTTTTTTTTTTTGAAGTTGTCACGGTTTGAAAATCAAAGTTCGAGATAGGAATTTTATTAACGCAAAAGCAAAATGCACCTTGCCGGAGGGGGACATATGAGCCACCTCTCGAAAGGCTAAGTACATGATTTTCAAGCTGTGATATAAGAACCTAAAGAACTACATGTCATGTAAGAGAAGTACTACTTCTCATACAAATTAAGGAGTCAAGGAAAAACTTAAAAAATTACACATTGATTATATTTTATAGGTAAGAAATAAAAAAGTGTATACTGTGTAGATTTTAATATAGCGAGATTGTTGTATATAATCCACTCCACCGAAAGCCACCAAAAAGGGAAAGGAAAAGGTGGAAAATGTATTAAATGTAATAATTATGTTTTATTGTGTGAATAACTATTGTATACCGGTTCAATATTTGTAATACGATGTGCCCCAATATTTTTCTATAAATAGAGGTCATTTGTAATGAATTTAATAACGAGAATTGAAATGAAAAACTCTCTCGTTTACAACACATTATCACCACGAAGCTCTACAATCAAGCTTCTCCAACAGAAAAGTTTAATACTTTAAATTTCCATTAACCATTGTCTTCATTTTATCCTTCCACCTTCAACTTCCAGATCAAGGTCTATCCTTCATTTATCCGTTGTCTTCATTTATCTGTTGCAAATTTTATCCTTCTTTGTCTCTCACCATCTCACTCTCTCTCTCTAATCTACATCCATCTATCCCCTCCACTAAAAGAAAAAGGAAAGAAACTACATAACTTGCCGCTTCGACTTCATTTTCCGGCCAAACAAGATGACGTAAACATAAAACGAGACCACATCATCGTAGCTCTCGACAAGGCGAGTCTATCAATATCAAATTTGACCTGAAAAGGTCACCATAAGGTGGAGAAAAACGAGCTGAAAATCTGGCCTTCATGAAAATGACGAAATCAATACAAAATCCGAAACTTTAGCTTTGATTTGCGACTAAACTAGTTGTCGTCGGCATGAAATAAGACAACCATCTTGAAGAATTTTTCGAGATGAGCATATTGGTACCAGATTTGAGGTGAAAAGGTGGTCAAACGAAGAAGATATTGGGCCTGGAAATTACATGTGCAAGGAAGAAGACGAAGTCAACTGAAATTTTGATCTTTGACCAACGATTGCAAGAAAACTGGGAAGAGTTACCAAAATCGGAGACCATATCTAAGTTCCCATAGAGAAGGGCTTGTAATGATGATGGTGGTGCAACACTTTCACTTTCCGATGACGACGGATGAGGCATATTCCGACCTCTAGGCAACAACCGATAGCCCGATGTTCGACTGACGATTGTGGGAGCATCCAACGTCGGATTAAGGTAAAATCAGTGCCGTTGGAACCATGACATCCTAAGGTTTCTACAGCTATAAACTCATAAAAGTCGGACACTCGGTGATGACGTGACGGAAAAAACCGGACTATTTATTGACGGAGAGGTATATACATATATATATATATATATATATTTTTACTTTATAATATAATAATACATTAAACTATAATATTCGTTTTCTCAAGATATAAGGAGCATACATTATCAAAATTAATGTTTCTCGACTCCATTATACTCGATTTAATGAGAGCTTCGATTTGACACCAATATTGATAAGGTAATAACTCGTTTTGAAATATGTTATTATTAAACTTTCATAATTTGCAAAATAATACTCCAACTTTGAAAAATTACAAAATAGTCCTAGAACATATTGATATTTACAAATTGAAGTGGAAATGAGACGATTTCCCGATAGTATAACATAGCTAGAATATTTTCGACAATTTTACATTTGCGGATTGGAATGGACTATTTTGCCTTTACCAACTGGAATGGCCAATTTTGCCTCTGCGAACTGGAATGGACAATTTCCATACGGTAGGTTCTACCACCTATTGGAATCCAAATTTACATTTATTACTATAATTTCCATATGGTCAGTTATATCGCCTATTGAAAATGAAATTTATATTTATTGCGATAATTCCCATATAGTAGGTTCTATTACTTTTTGGAGAAAATTTAATTTTTACAATTTAAGTTTATGTACTTTATACTTCCAATGTGGTGGGTTATACCACACGATTGGAGTGAATATTTTTAATGTGGTGGATTATACTACACGATTGAAATATATAGCACCAGTGTGGTTGGATTAAACCCCACGATTGGTACTAAATAAGAGTAATCGATTTATATACATTCAATAAAAATGTTATATTGATATTAACGAAAGGATTTGAGCAAGTGATGTCGGAATTTACCGCTATATGTGTTAATAGAATAAAATCACTCAAAGAATCCCATGGAAGAAAAAGATACCATGGTGAAAAATTTCGTTATGAGATTAGTATATTGTGATACAATCGGAAATGCTCTCAATGAAGCAGTTGATAAAGAAAAATTATTCTCCATATTTATTTTATATTACTGGAGACATCGAGCAGGAGATACCAAAAGTTACCATTGAATAAATAGATGAAAGTTACCATTGAATAAATAGATGAAAGTAAAGTGCTCAATAAGATCCCAATTGACAAATTGAAGGAAATATATCGTATAGTGGGATCATATGAAATAATCATATTGATGATATGAGATCGTATTGATATGAGAAGAAAACGATATTGAAGAAGTATATGTCACAAATGTTATACTGATGGTATAATAGGCTTTTTCAAAGCCAACATGATATTATTATTGTTGCTTTAAAAGAAGCACAAAAATAAGTAAAAGTGGAATATATTGAGAATATTAAACGATGGCAATAGACACTCAAAAATATATAGAAATACAAAAAGAAAATACATATTGAACTCGTAAATGAGGGATGCGTCTCGAGAGTATAAATACTCCGCAACTCTGCCACCCCTGCCATCCGGTTCATAATGAGAGATCCAAAGGATCCGAACTCCTCTTTAAACTTGACAAGCGATGCAGCGGCCAAGCGGGTTTCAGCTTCCACAGACTCTTGAACATATGATTGAATATTTATAAGTACCTCGGCAACCGTATTGGCGGAAATAAGTATTTTTCTCGTCGATTGAGAAATAAATTTATGTTCCACACCTCGATCTAGAAATGCTAGCAAGCCATCAAAGAAATAGTTAATATTCAACAAACCTATGGGTTTGGTATGAAAGTTCCACTATGCCCATGATGCTATATTGAAAATTTCTCCAAGCGTGTTATAGCCACCTAGAAGGACAATAAAAGCATTACTATTGCTCATCATATACATCATGCAGTCGTGAATAGACTGCGTCTGTAGCATCAGTCCACTTGAACCCATGAGAGTACTAGATCCAATACACAATTGCTAGCTCCAACTCTATGAAAAGGTATTACACTTGACACTCTTATCCCCCATAACTGTGCGGCCATTGTAAGACTCTTTAAAAGCTTGGTATTGGTTCCTCCATATAGTATATTGATGTTTTGTTTTCCTAACTCCCTTATAAGTTGAGTTTCCATATCTACATATTGGATATCACCGACCAGTCTAGATCCACCAAGAACACATACAGTTTTGATCGGGTGAGGTAAAGATTGACTTGCATGAAATCATTCTAAAATTCCCATCGCCATCTCCATCTCCATCTCTCTCTTTACACTAAAGTTTCAACTTATGAATGAGAGATACATGAATCCCTCTATTTAAAGATAAATTTTTAAACTAATAAGTGATTTTACTATTTGCCTTTTGACAATATGAAAAAAGAGAACAGTAGAAAAATATCAGTGAAATAACATACACTTTCGATGATTGAAATATATATATATGTACATATATACACATACATATATATTTTAAAATAATAATAATAATAATAATAATAATAATAATAATAATATTCACAATTATGCGAAATACATCGATCTTCGCCGATTTACTTTGTATCAATATGAGAAAATCATAATACTAATTTTTTCTACTAAATTTACAAATTGGATCTTTTAAGGTAAATTTTTCGAGACTATATCGTTCTTGTTCATCTTTAAATTTGGCCCATAAGGCAATAAGCTCACCTTGCACGTGTCTACTAGGATGTGTCTCAAGAGCCTGTTAAATATCATCCAAAGACTCCTTACTCAATCTATCCTTAATGAATGCTATTTTATCTTCTCGGTTTTTGGACAAGTACCCCACAGATTTACATCGAGTGTCACATGTCCACCGAGCACATTTGTAGCATCCTCCCAATCTTTTTGCTCTCCGTTTCTCTGAAAAACTACTTTTACCCATACCAGGCATGTATTTAGAAGGAATTGAAACCTCACCAGATAATCGAACCCGTGCTTCAATCAATCATCTAATATCTTGTAGGATGCCCTTATTCATTAGCATCCTCAACGTTTTGAGCCTACCTCGATAAATTCTCTTTAGCATTTTGATCGGTAGTGAGGGATAGTATTTTCGAAGATTTGAGAGCGTATGATCCATTATAATGCTCGGACCCTTGCTAGGGTGAATATTATAAGCATCCGGATGACTTATAAACCCGTATGAGGTACGATTCCGCGTTTGAACAGTACTATTATATGAAACGTATGGATTAATATTCAACGCTTGAACAGTAATGCGGGTAATAATGGCACCGAAAGATGATATGATATGTCGGTGAGCCATGGATATGATGAAAGTAATAAATCATGTTGAGCACTATATAGATTCCGGTTCGATTGATGTAAATAATGTATTGAAATCAAGAACCGGAAGAATTATTCAGATGGTTATTCTCGATAAATGATTGCCAGCCAATGTTGGGAATAAATTTCAAATATATCTAGAACACATATATAAAGGATGAGATATATGGGCCCACTCATCTTCAATGTTGACTACTAGTTATTATGATGTGGATCCACCAGGTAGTCACATATGTATATCATAAATGGGAATTTACGAGATTATTTGCTCACAATATGAACATGAGTTCCAGATCTAATTATAAAGTTAGTAAATATATATCAAAACAATTTGAATAAGGCCACAAATGATCGTATATGCGTATACGAGTGAGATACAATTGGAAAAATATTTAAAGTCCTCCTATCAATTTGCCAATATCAAGAACAAAATATAGACTGAACAAATTCCCCCATTAAGGCTAAATACTGAATTATATTGAGTTTGGTTCTTAATATGAGGGAGAGTATTAATAGTTGGAAATGATATATGAAATATGAATTTGAAATTCAAGGGAGCACGAAAGTCTATAACGAGCTCATATACCAGCTACATGTACTTTGATAAATTAGCAAGCCCGAAGTATTGATATTATTTAAATAAAAGTTTCCCAAATATGTATATCAAAGTAAATGATAGAAGATGATCTTGATAAAGGAGGCATAAACTTTGAAGAATATATAAACTTAAGTATATTGTGAAATCTTAAAAGACAATCGATAATGAGATATCTCGACAAGTTATATCATTTTGGGGAAAGAAATGAAATTGGAAAGTGTCGACACAGTATGAAAATATAGTGTTGCATACGATATTGAGATATATCGAAGAATAATATTGAAATATACACTCTTAAAAATATTAATATACGGGCTTGATAAGAAAAATGAAGATAGAACTATTAAAAAGATAACAGTGCTTGTAATAGCTTGAAGCAATGATATTATTGTAAAGAAAAATTTGTACACTGTACTCTTTTCCTTGTTTGAGATTTTTATCCCAAAGGGTTTTTCCTAAACAAGATTTTTAATGAGGTAACCTAATCACAACTAATAGAAAATCTCGAGAGAAGATTCGGATATATATTTTGATACAGTGAGAATGTAAAATCAAGATTTTCGATTGCAAATAAGCACTGAATATGAAACAGTGATAAATATGATACTTACCTAAAGGATTTTGATATGCTTTAAGCATACTTGTACAAAATACGCATTGCACTCTTTTTCCCTTGACTAAGGTTTTATCCTATTGGGTTTTCCTAGCAAGGTTTTTAACGAGGCAACGTTCATGGCATATTCACATGAATAATGAGAAATTGACTCAATGAATCTATTGGATCAATTTATAATGAAGACATTACTTGAGTCAGATGATGGCCTATGAATCTTCCGTCAAAGGTGAATGTATCAGCCCCCAAGATATGGAACCAAATGGAGTAACTGTACTCTTTTTCCTTCAATCAAAATTTTCCCATTGGGTTTTCTTGACTGCGCCTTTTCTCTTCACTTAGTGTTTGGTTTTCAAGGTTCTTCTCAAGCTGTATATGTTCACTCAAGCTCTCATACAATCAGTTTGGAAGTTTTTTCCCATTGGGTTTTTCTCCACACAAAAGGGACCATCGTATAAATAGTCATTCAAGGGGGAGTGTTGTATATAATCCACTCCACCGAAAGCCACCGAAAAGGAATAGGAAAAGGTGTGGAAAATATATTAAATGTAATGATTATGTTTTATTGTGTGAATGACTATTGTATACCGGTTCAATATTTGTAATACGATGTGTCCCAATATTTTTCTATAAATAGGGGTCATTTGTAATGAATTTAATAATGAGAATTGAAATGAAAAACTCTCTCGTTTACAACAGAGATAAATATTTCTTCGTAATTTTGAAGTACAATGGTAAACTACTGAAAATTGTACCTCATTTTTTTATTAATTAGTTTTAAGTACGTGTTTTGAACGTGGTATAAAATACTAAATTTTTTAGTCTTAAATTTTTTAATTTCAATTTTGAAAACTTTAAAAAACCATCAAATTAAACCAACAAAGTATTATTAACTTATATGTTTTTAAGGTAAATAATACTTTTTACAATTTTATATTCTAAGTAAAAGTATTAATATCTCAATTTTCTACCAAGTGAGTCCAAATGTCCAATCTGCAAAAACTTTTTTTTTCCCAATATGTTAGTCACATATATTTGAGTTAATTAAATGTGATACCAAACTAAATTTAAAACTATAAAAACATGATATCTTAAATAAAAAGTTTGAAAGATGTTGTAGAAAAAATGACCAGTGTACGTTTTTAAGTTATACACATCAAAGAAAAATGCATTATATATTGAAGTATAGTAGTTTAATGAAATTAAAGTAATTTGAAAATTTTCTTAAAAATTAGTTAAGGAACTAATACAGCTATTACCCCACCCACATTCGTTACTTCTTCCAAACTCTCCCAACTCTCCTAATCAATAACATTATTAGGTTGATAATTATAATTAGATTTAGCGTGCTTACCCTTTATGATGATTCAATTACTGGAACAATAATTAAAAATTTCGCAAGTGTCTTGAATGGGCAACGCCGACACGGAATCAAATCCCATTACTTGAGTCTTGAGGCGGTGAGGTGAAGAATTGTCAACCATTGTTTGCATTCAATGGGTCCCACATCGCTTGTTTAATCAAGTTAAAACCGCTTTATAAACAAACCCATATGTCTTAGGATCAATAGGCCTCCTAGCCAAGGAACAAAGCCGTGAGGGCCTCGCCAGCCCAAAGCGGACAATTGTGTGCGGGATAGGGTCCGTTTAAGACGAATGGGTCAACCTAACTCATGGTTGGCTCATTTGAATCCCAAGCGGGCCCTTATCACCTAACACACGGCCTTTTCGGTTTATGCCCAATTTGACATTTTTTTTTAAGGAAATGATTTTGCGGTTCACTTTTGTCTATCGAATGCAAAGGTTATGCTACTGCGACAAATATTATTGGATGCACCAGAACGGGATAGGGTCCGTTTAAGACGAATGGGTCAACCTAGCTCATGGTCGGCTCATTTGAATCCCAAGCGGGCCCTTATCACCTAACACACGGCCTTTTCGGTTTATGCCCAATTTGACTTTTTTTTTTTAAGGAAATGATTTTGCGGTTCACTTTTGTCTATCGAATGCAAAGGTTATGCTACTGCGACAAATATTATTGGATGCACCAGAACTTGAGATAATTTTTTTATTCACTTAAACAGTCAGAAGATCTACGGATCCTTTAGTAGTGCAAAATGGGATTGTTTGTTGTTTGAAGAGTTTTTTCATGTTGGGTAATTATATTACCATGATAAATATCATTTGACACACCACAAGTTGAGGTAATTTTTTTATTCACTTAAATAGTCTTAAACGAAATTATGTACTCTCCATAAGCTTTATATGTGAAAGTACAAAACATGTCTGCTTACAAAAACACGTTAGAGTTCCGTGGGCTTTTGAAGTTGTAATAATTTCTACTCGAGCACGAAATTGTTGGATCTAAAATTGAAAGATAAACATCATAGAAGGAAATTATGCAGAAGAAAGCAACCAGAACTTGGGTTTGACATTGTGTTGTCAATGGTCATCCTGGTCATCGATCAACATCATTGTTTGATGAGATATCTATATCTTAATGTTTTGAAATAATGGTCTTGAATGGTTTTTATGCTTTATAATCCATAAGCAACGTAAAAATTATTTGAAACACAAACTATAGTGCCACATTGGTAGTGCCAACGTGACATGCATTAATACTTTAAAAAAATTATAAAAGTTGGTTGTCGAAATAAGTCATAATTTATTAATTGTTTCTTTTTTAGTTAAATAAACATCTTTAATAATTCATTATCATTGAAATCGAATGCTTTCGTTATAACTAGGCTACATGCTATTTAATTTGTAGTGAATCTGTTTTGGAAAATGTATTTCCTGGTACGCAGTTTTCTTTTCATTCAAGTTGTAGAATAAAATTTTCCAACATTGATCTAATTTCCAATATTCCTTCATTTTTAGATTTTCCATGGAAAATCATGGCAATCAAAATCTTAATTACTTATCTTAAAGCTTGGGGTAATTAGTAATTATTAATGTTTTTGAAGATGGTCCAACCATCGACTCGGTTGATAGATTTGAGCAAGGGTCGACTTGTAGTGGACTAAGGGTCGACCCAGTCGCAAAAATAATATGGAAAAGTACAACAATATAAAAACATCACAAAATTTAATCTAATAAAAATACAAGAAAATGTAAAAATCCGAATTGAATTATCCCAAGTCACATGGATCAACTGGGCTTCCCAGGTAAATCTGGTTATTGACGGTGTTTGACCCAATAGGTTTTAGGAGTTACTTGACCCCGTCTTCAGTGCTTTACCCGTTGGCCATGCAATACACTAAGCGTATCTTTAATTGGCTGTGCACCATAATTCATATCATACCCCTCGTCTGTCCCGTGTAAATGGTCCACTTTATTTGTTTACAAAGATTAATAATCCTGTTGGATCAGTAAATTTTGCAGACTTACTTCCTATAATGCCCATATTTAAATGAATAAAAGACATTAAGTAGTTTATATTTTTGAAGGTATAGGTATGGTATGATAGTAAATAAATATAAAAAAATGCTACTAAATATAGAAGGATGACTATATGTGTGGACTAATCCAAAAATGCAAAGAGGACCATATATATGGGATGGAGGGAGTAATTCTCTGTATATAGGCACATTGTGACAATCGCAATACTACACGCCAGTGACACTATGATTTTCGCAATCGAAGGCACAAGGACATCGTGTAATTATAAATAATAATAAAAAATAAATCGTTATATAAAAGTGACTTGAAGATTAAAAAAAATATTTTTTGTCAATAATACCCTCAGTTATATTTTCTTATTACTTATTTTTCCTTCAATTACTGTGGTCCATAATAACTTAATTGACGCAGTAAATTATTCTAGATTTATAACGTTTTACCAACTTTTTCCTTTGTTGTTCTTTTCTTTTTTCCAATTCCTGAGTTAAAGAAAAATTAATTGGCCCTTTCATTTACCTCGATTTTCCAAATTCTATTAATTCGTTCATTTTCATAATTGGATATATAAATTTTACGTTTTGTCAGCGTATGTAATGAGTATTTTCTTTTATTGTTATGCTGTAACACTCATGTTTTTATCATTTTTTTGCTTGAATGGGTAATTAATTGAAAAATTATCCCCTGTTGTTATCATTATGACGAATTATGTGAATTAAAAAATTTAATCAACCATAAAAAGAAGCATAATTAATGTTCACAATCAACGTTTGAAGAAAGGAGAACCAATCCACGGATTTATCTTATCAGTTTAAAATATTGTGTCGACTGGTACGAATTCTTTAAAAAATTAATAATACAAAAAAGCAGAAAAAATAATAATTGCGAAGAAACTATCATTGTTTCTTCACACGAAGTGAGTTCAACACTCTTTTGATTGGAACTCTATTCCACTGCTTAAAAACATTTTCCATGTAGGCACAAAAACTAAGTTATCCAAGAAAAAAATTTAACAGTGCGGAGAAAGTACGATCGATCCACAGATTTACCTTTAGTATTTAAAAAATCATGTTGTCTCAACCTAATGGTATAAAATTAATAAAAAAAAAGAGAAAACAATTTACCAGTGTTAAGAAAGAAATAATTGTTTCAACAACTATTTCAACAGTTTGACAAAAACACACCACCTAACTGGGTCGATTAATATTTTAATTTATTTTATACTTATAAACAGTAATAGTTGCATTACAAATTAATTTATTGGAAAAAATTATAAAGAATATTGGACTTTTACAATTGCAACAAATTACGTGAACTAAACATATTAATCAGCCATGCAAAAGAAGTATAATTCACTATGAGCATATTGGCATAAAAACCAAATGATCCAAGGAAAAAAATAATAATTTGAGGAAAGTACGATCAATCCACGAACTTACCTTAACAATCAAAAATATTGTTCCTATTAATGGTTTTATAAAATTGATCATATAAAAATAAAAAAAGAAAAAAACTTTGATAGTGCGAAGAAACTATATACAATTATTTTTTCATATTGAGTGGAACTCTCTTTCACTATTGAAAAGCATTTTCTATGTGGGTACAAAAAATAAATGATCCAAGAGGAAAATTTAACCATTTGAAGAAAGTTCGATCAATCTGTGCATGAATTTACTCTTCGGATTTTAAAAATTATGTCGTTTCAATCTAACGGTATAAGAAATGAATGAGAAAAAAAGAGAAAAAATAATTTATCACTGTGAAGAAAGAATAATTATTGCAACAACTTACCGGAAGTACTCCATTGAATTTGGTTGATTCATATTTTAATTTATTTTATACTTAGAAATAACAATAGCTGTATTATAAATTAATCTACTGAAAAAAATTATAAAGAATATTGGAGTTTGGCAATTGTAGCGAATTATGTGAACTAAAAATATTAATCAACCATACAAAAGAAGTATAGAAGTATAGTTAATTTTCACAATGAACATATTGACATAAAAACTAAATGATCCAAGGAAAAAAATTAATAGTGTGAAGAAAGTACGATATATCCACAGATTTACCTTAATAATTTAAAATATTCTGTCGACTTGTACTAATGACTTAACCTATGTTTGCTTACCAAAAAAAGTTTAATCAATCAAGAAGAAATATTCGAGAAATGAAGACTATCAGTTCTTCTAATCAAATCCAAATTACAAAAATTATGGAAATTGAAGTGAACTATAACTCAAATTCGATGTAAACTGTTGAAATACAATAATAAAACTTATTCTCAAAGCTAATTGACTACTAATAAAATCCAATAGCAAAACCATCCAAACTAATCACAAATCCGTTTAAGCCGAGATATAAGAACCTAAAAACTACATATCATGTAAGAGAAGCAGTACTTCTCATACAAAGGAGTCAAGGAAAAACTTAAAAAGTGACGTTTGAATTTTACGCATTTATTAGATTTCACAGGTGAGAAATAAAAAAGCGTATACTTTGTCGCCGTAATTTTTTTTAATTTCAATTTAAACAATTTTCAAAAAGTATCAAATTAAACCAACAAAGTATTAGTAACTTATATGCTGTCAAGGTAAATAATACCTTTCACCGTTTTATCCTCTAAGCAACAACATTAATATCTCAATTTTCTACCAAGTGAGTCCAAACGTCTAATTTACAAAAAAAAAAAAAAATTCCTAATAAGTTAGTCGCATATATTTAGTTGATTAAATATGACATCAATCTAATTTTAAAACTATAAAAACATGATATCTGAGATAAAAAGTTTGGAGGACGTTGTAGAAAAAATGATCAGCACACATTTTTAAGAGGCTGAACTACCATATTGGTATTTAAAAAAACACACTTCTGATGATTTGGTATTTAAAAAGTTACAGCGACACATTGGTATTTAAAACTCGATTTTTGCACACTTAGGTCCTTTTTTTCACCTCCGCCGGTATCTTGAATAAAATAATAATATTTTCAAATTTTTATTAATTTTTTTGGAATATTATCTAAATAATAATATTTTAAATTTTGAGTATTTTTTATTCATTTTTATGATCTTTACTTAGTATATTCTTTGTTTTCCTTTCCTATTAAAACAAAAGAGTATTTTACGAGATTGGTAAAAAAAACATAGCGTGATTGGTCAAAAAAATTTTGGTGCGTGTTTAGTCCATTTGGATGGAATCAATCCAATTTTATCGATAGTCAAATCAATTTTGCTATTTTATTGCTGATAAGTGCTAGAAAAGCACTTAAATAACTCTTCTATTTTACGTATTTGTGTGTTTTATTAGTATTATATGTTTATTTTTATGTGTTTTCCTTTTATTATGTGTTTAGAGTCACAAGAAATCAAAAGGAGCCAAAATGGATAAAAACGGAGCGAAAACGGAACTTGGGACCGAAATGCAAGCAAATTCAAAGATGGAGGGCCTCCGATGCAATTTTATGAAAAGTTGTTTTTACAATTTTTATTGTGCCAATATCAAAGAATATCAAAAGAGGATTTCCAGATTTTTGTCGGATCCCAAATCGGAGTTTCCTAGTAGAAGTTATGGCCATTTGAAGAGAAATGACAAAGCGTAAAAAATCAGCAGCTGGAATTTACTGCCACAGTTCAGTAATTTGACCATAACTTTTGCTACAAAATTCGGATTGACCGGAACTTTATATTGTTGGAAAAGACACTCAGAGGGCTACAACTTTGATGTTGACCTCTTCAAATGATTCGGATCATATCATGGTCAAAAATGGGCAAAACCGAGAGTAATGTGAATGGAGGATTTCTTGGGCCATGTTTTGGTAGAAAATTCATAACTTTCTATTAAAATATCAAAAAAAGGAAATTCCAATTGCACAATTCAGCCAAGATGCTTACCTATACCATGATACAATATTTGAACTAATGGAGCAATTTAAGATCATGATTTGGTGGTTACCAATTAGTGAAATCATAATGGAGTAGTTGTACAATTTTTTTAGTATGTTTTCTTGTGAAATTTTGCCTATAAATAGAGGCATTTCTAAGGAAGGAAATACACAACTTAGTGGAAGAGAATTAGCTAGTAGTTCTCTCCAACTTTCTCTTCAATAAAATTCTCTTCTTCATTTATTTTTAGTTTTAGCTTGAAAGATCTTAGTTTTTCATATTCCGGCGGAAGAAATAAAGGCTTCAATCGATCAACGATACTTCGGCTATGAATATGATTAGCAGATCATTTCTTCGATAAGTTTCTCTTTTCTCTTTTATTTCTCTATTTATTTCTTAGCATTTATTTACTTGTTTTCTATATTTTGCGTATAATCTATCATATAGTGGTGGTGATACAAAGCGAACACTCGCTAAAAAGTATGAAACCCCGCAAATATGAGTAGTTAGACTTTTCTATCTAGTTCGAGGGGCGTTGTGTTCAACTAACATGTGGTTATCTTTTTCTAACTCTTTAGTAACGTTTTATCTATTCCTCTACTTCAATTTGTTGATTTGTTATGCTTGTAAACCCGTTTTTGAGTTTATTTGATTATTGCATTCACTTTGGCCAATTGAATCAATCAATCTTTAAATTCAAGTTACTTGTTAGGATTGGAACTTTTGATCCGTAATTATCACTAGATTCCAATCCAAAGTAGCAAATGAATATCGTGCATATTTATTAACAAATCAACTGAGATGTATTAATTCGAGTTTTTGAAATTATTCATCTAATTCAACTCATTCTTCTCATTTATTTCACACTAGCTTTGCATTAAATCCTAAGAATTTGTTTAGGGTTATCCAATAGCGAGATGTTAAGTTAAAGAACTCACTTTAATTTAATACACTTAAGGAAGAATTCGTTTAATCGAGCTTCTTGGTTAATTGAGAGTTGATAAATTGAAGAAGGAATAGTTACACGTTACATGGGAAAGATAAATATAAGTTGTTGACACAACCGAACCCGAGAACTAGATATATCTTCAATTGTTTCATTTTCATCTCTTTTATTTTGTCATTTTATTTTCGAATTTCATCCAACTTCACAAAACCCCCTTTTCTATATTAATTGATAAAATCAACTAGATTAAGCAGTTCCTCTTGAGTTCGACCCTTACTTACCACTTCTACATTAATTTGTAGTTTTGAAATCGAGTAAGGAAATAAAATAAATTTTGGTGTACTACGACAACACGCCCAATTGCACATAAATCAAATTTTATTACGAAAATATCACTATAAAAATATACCCGAATGCAAAAATTAATAAAATTAAATCAAAAAAAATCTAAACCCTCCAAACCCAAACCCCCGAAAAAACCACAACCACCACCACGACGAGGGTTGTGGTTTTTGTGGGGGGTGGAGATGGGGATGGGTTAGGGTTTTCTTTTTTTTTTTTTTAATTTGTATTTTATTTTATTAATTTTTTGTATTCGGTATATTTTCATAGTGATATATTCGTAACAAAATTTTATTTATAGAGAATAAAATGGAAAAATTTGATTTGACTAACAACAAAATTGGATGGATTCCATCCAATGGACTAAACGCGCACCAAATATTTTTTGACCAATCACGCTATTTTTTTTTACCAATCTCATAAGATACTCTATTTTTTTGGATGAGGAAAGGAAATCAAAGAATATACTAAGTAAATATCATAAAATGAATAAAAAATACTCAAAATTTAAAACATTATTAATTTAACAACATTCCGAAGAAAAAAATGAACAAAAAATTTTTAAAAAAATTAATATTGTTATTTTATTCAAAATTCCACCGGCAGTAAAAAAAAAAGGACCTAAGTGTGCAAACGTCGAGTTTTAAATACCAATTAATGTGTGGTCGGAGCTTTTTTGAATACCAAATCATCAAAAGTGTCTTTTTTTAAAATACCAATGTGGGAGTTTTGCCAATTTTTAAATTATATCCATCAAAGAAAAATGCATTATTATATATTGATGTACACTAGTTTCATCAAATTAAAATAATTTAAAAAATTGCTTAAAACTTAGTAGTTATTTAACTAACACATCTATTACCCCACCCCCATCCGTTACTTCTTCCAAACTCTCCCAAATCCCGTCATCCATAAAATAATTAGGTGGATAATTATAATTAGATTTAGGTTGCTTACCCTTTATGATGATTCAATTAGTGGAACAATAATTAAAATTTAAGACAAGTGTTATTAAAGGCCAACGCCGACACGTGAACAAAAACCGATTACTTGAGCCGGTGAGGTGAAGAATTGTCAAACTCCCGTCATCCACAAAATAGATTTAGGTTGCTTACCCTTTATGATGATTCAATTAGTGGTAACAATAATTAAAATTTAAGACAAGTGTTATTAAAGGGCAACGCCGACACGGGAACAAAAACCGATTACTTGAGCCGGTGAGGTGAAGAATTGTCAAACTCCCGTCATCCACAAAATAATTAGGTTGATAATTATAATTAGATTTAGGTTGCTTACCCTTTATGATGATTCAATTAGTAGAACAATAATTAAAATTTTCGACAAGTGTTATTAAAGGACAACGCGGTCACGGGAACAAAAACCAATTACTTGAGCAAAAATTGTATTTGCAGGACCGGGATCAGGAAAAGGCTCAGGAAAACAAATTTCTCTTCCCAAAATACCCCTGCTTTGAAAACAACAAAAGAAACCTTACAATAGTGAAAGAAATCCCCCGATTGCAGATCTGAGATCTGAGAAGTCTCTCTTCACCAAAAATGTTCCCAAAGAAAAATCCCATGGTTCTCGTTCAAAAATAGGTGAAATTTCATTGGCAAAATCCCAAAAAAACACCGAATTTTGTTCTCGTTCGATTTCCACATTTCAAGGTAATCCTCAGGTTTAAGTTTCGAAAAAGTGGCGAATTATAGCTGCGAAATGGAAGAGACGGAGATGGTTAATGCAGATCGAAGGTATGTAGGGATTTCTTCTTTCTTAAATGTGTCACCATAATAAAATTACAAAATGTATGCATTCTTGTATGTATTCTTGGTAAAATTATCTTCATTTGCTTTCATTGTCCACACTAACTCAAAAATCACTACTTCAATTATGCGGCCCTCCACGGATTACCAAAATACCCAATATGATGTCTAAAAAGATTCAACCAACTAAAGAGTTTTAGTTGACCAAGTGAACTAAAGGAAACATTAACTTATTTAGAAAGCAAGACTTCGTCTAAATGCACGACATAATGTGATTAGAGACCACACAATTCAATCCTCCGGATATCGTTTTGACACTAAAAACCATAAATTTTGAACAAATATCAATGAGTTTGTGAGCTCTTAGGTCAGCCCAGAGTGCTTCCAGTTGATTGCCCCATACATCATCAATCGAGATGGATGAATTGGTTGAGATGAGGGCACGTTATTTGCGGCTTGTTCTTTATTTATGGTCTCATCAAGTCGGAGATATGAATGTATTTTGTGCAAAAATTGTTAGAATTGAAGAAAACATTGTAAATGCACAACAATAGCATTTTCATTTTAATAGTTGTAAAACTCATGACTATATATGTAGCATTTTTAAAATGCTTAAGTCTTTGAAGCATTTTATCACCTGATTAAGATACTAATAAAGAATTTATGAGAATATTAAAATATAGAGATATGCTTGTAATATACTGATCATGCTTGTAATATACCATAAACAATTTATTGGTCCTTTTTCCCCAATCACTAGGTTAAAAGAATAATTTTTTTATTTTCTTCAGGCATGAATGGAGATGAATTTATTGGTTCTAGTAGCACTATGTTGGATGATACAAATGGCCCTATACAAGATGGGGATGATGTTCTTTGTTGTTCCAGGTTGAAATGAAGTTCCGTCTGTGACGATATATGAGTTCTATAGAAGCTATGCACATTGTGAAGGTTTTTCGCAGATTGGGAGCTCAAAGAAAGGTCGTGATGAGCTACTTCGGTATTATTATTATCTTGAGTGTAGTAGATCGGGCAATCGGGAAAGTCAGTCGAACGACCCTTCAAATCCTCGTCCGACTGGGCAAATTGGTTGCAAAGCAGGGATTGCCGTGGTTTCGGATGTAATGGGGGTGTGGCGCATAAATAAGGTGGAGCACAATCACCTTTGCACCCTCAGTCTAGGTTATATGCATGCAATGCGTCGATTAGACCCGCTACGAAGAAGCGACTTGATATGAGCGATAGAGTGGGATCTGGTGTGTAAGATATTTGAAGCGGTTGCTATCAACGCAGAGGCTATGAGAATATCACCTACATCAGAGGCAGTTGCGGCTATGCGAAGACTCGGCTTAGACTTGGGGAAAGCGTCGCTCTCCAGGCCTATTTCGATGAATGCGAACCCGATGTCAGGTTCTGCCGACATTGATATGGATCCGGATGGGGAGGTTGCGAAATTTGGCCGAGTGATAATAGGTCTCGAAGCGTATAAGGAGTTTGGAGATGTTGTATCGTATCATTCGATACCACCTACTTAGTAAACAAATATCATATGCCTTTTGCCCCATTTGTTGGTGTAAACCACCATGGGCCGATCCATGTTATTGGGGTGTGGATTGTTTGGCGAAGAGGATACCACTTCATTTATTTGGTCAATTTCTGCGTGGTTGGAATGCATGGGAGGAGAGCTCCAGAGTGGGATAATTCGACCGAGGATTTGGGCAATGAAAAGGCGCAATTCACAGTCGTGTTCCCAAATATCGGGCATAGATGGTGTCTATGGCATATAATGAAGAAGTTGCCTGAGAAATTTGGAGGCCGTGCAGATAGAGATGCTGTGATTGGCGCTATTAAGGCTGCGGTGTACGATACACAATTTCCAGATGAGTTTGAGGACTCATGGGAAGAGTTGCTTGATAATGCTGGGCTTAGGGGTGTTAGGTGGTGTGTAGATATGTACTTTTCAGTAAAGAGCTCGTTGGGTTCCATGTTACTTGAAGAATAATTTTTGGGCCGGAATGTCTACTACACAGAGAAGTGAAAGCATGAATGCTTTTTTTGATGGTTTTGTAAACTCAAAAACATCTCTAAAGCAATTTGTTGAGCAGTACGATCGAGTAGTTAGGAATAAGATAGAGAAGGAGGTTCAAGTGATCATAAGTCATTAAAATACGGTAGTTCGATGTGCTACTCATTTGGGATAGAAAAACAATTCGACAAGTGTATACTAACAAGAAGTTTCAAAAGAATTTCAAAGGAAATGAGTCGCCATCTCTTCTGTAGAGGTGACACGGCGGAGTATGATCCTCCAGGTATGATATCCGCATATCCCGAGCAAGTTAGCGGCTGGGGGCGACAATTGGAGGCGTAGAATTTGTGGTCTCATTTGTTAGGGAAGACCTCCTCGTGTCATGTACTTGTAACCTATTTGAGTTCGAGAATTCTTTGCGCACACGCTTTGAAGGTTATGGTTGGACTTAGACATTCATCGGGTTCATGAGCGGTATGTCTTGAGGCGTTGGAGGAAGAAGGATGTACGTAGGGCTTATACAAAGATTACGCTTTGGAGATAGTGGTTGAATACGTACTCGTAAAAGAGAGAGCAAGACAATTTGTTGAGCAACGCGACAGGATGTGTGAATTGATTTCCGTTGATAAAGATTACAGGTGATAGTGTAATGAATTTAATGGAACAAAAGATGAGGGACTTTCTAATTTCTCACCGTCCCCTCTTGGCGACATTGCGTCGATATGGTTGGACATTCCCCATTAGCCCTTGCTCATTAGAAGGAAGTTCTGGCATTCTTGATCCACCATTGGTAACCCGTAGAGGGGGCCCTGCCGAAGAATCGGTTAAAAAGGAGGGTTTGAGATGAATCCAAAGCGAAAAAAGGTATGTTATTTACATGCATATCCCATTATATCATACTAATGAATGACATGAATTTTTCTTTGGTGAGACTAAAGTGTTAGTTACTCATTATGTAAAACTCGGAGTTGGTGAATTGTTTAAAGGTTTTTCGCATTTCTTTTCGCTTGGTAATCTTTTCATGTCAAACTTCAATTAACGTGATTAAGGATTTGTTTCTAATTTCCTTGATTGGTCATACTATCATCAATGAAATGAATTTGATTAAAAAGGGAAAGAAAATGGTGAGGGTTGAGAATGTATAATCAATGAAAGATGAAGATAATGTGGAAATAATGTTCATAACTTTCCATCATCTAATATACTTTTGGTATTTTATAACGATCAATGTCTACTAAAATCCGTTTATGCAGTGTAAAGTCGAAGAAAAAGGCAAAAGAATATCCTCGAACAACCACCTTGGAGCATCAAACTCACAATGGAGTTCCAAATGTGGCACCCCCATGAACTGCAGTATGTTACAAATAATGATACTTATTAGTATTTTTTTACTTTGTTTAGCCAAATTCTATAATTCTTGTAGTATCAAATTGTAATTAGCTACCTACTACTTTCAACAGGCACAAGATTCATTTTTTTTCCACCTGCGTTTCAATGGACATCGCATGCTCGACTACCTCAGTTGGAATTTCAAGCTACACAAGATCAACCGAGGTATTTTCCCCATGTAACTTGTTAAATAATTCAAATTCAAAATAATTCTTCACTTTTCAAAACATTACTTTAAATTCAAACTTAACTATAATTCTATCGTAAGTGTGAAAGTGACATTCTCTATTAGTTTTGAGCCGCATGAAAGAGAAACGAAAGTTCTAGTAAGGAAAGCAATCATCGAGAGTGTTTTTTCATTTTCATGCTGTGATTGTTTTGTGATTGGAACTCATGTGGTCTTTTATCCTTTTGCAGTTTTGAAGAAATCTAAGGCCAATTGGTTTCCGAAGTATTCAAGTTATTGTCAAGTGACAATGTATTTTGTATCAACTCTTTAATTTTTTGATTATGTTGTAAAAGTATTTAGTGTAAGAATTTTTGGAACCAACAACCATATGTCACCAATTATTTATGGATCACAGTTGGATGGCTTGACATTGTAGTTTCCGGTTTTGTTTGTGACATTCCCCTTATGCAATTAATTAGATGGTGTCTAGGAATTATGCTTTCTCCTAATCTCTTTGTTGGGTGGCTAGAGATGATGAAGAAGAGACTCAATTTCATTTGGTTGCTTTTGAATTATAACAACTTGAGTGGTGAATGATTTGTTTGAACAAAAAGAAACAAACTACATGCATGCACTTTCGCCTAAATGAAGCATTCAAGTATTGATACCTAAATGCAAACTCACCAATGTTCTAACATCACAACCTTTGTTTGCTTTTGCACTATAACAACTTGAGTGGTGAGTGATTTGTTTGCACAAAATTTAACAAGTTGGTATATGCATGCACTTTCACCTAAATGAACCATTCAAGTATTGATTTCCAAGTGCAAATTCACCAATGTTCTAACATAACAAAGGTCATACAAGATGTCAAAGAAGGCATTATACACAATTCTATCTCTAAATGCAAATTCACCAATGTTCTAACATTACAAATGTCATACAAGATGTCAAAGAAGCCATTACACACAATTCTATTTAAGTTTTACAAAGCCACAATACACGAAAATATTATTTGCGTTACATTAAGCCATACATATAGTCATTGCCTCTTGCGAAATGTAAACTCATACACTTTAAGCCCAACATCGACGTTCCTTGTTTCCGAAATATGTGCGCATTTATCCATCATGGCTGAGAGATCGTCGGTCCGGTTTTGACTGTTGAAGTCCTCAACAAGATTCTCTGGATTGCTCGGCTCCCCTTCTTCGTAATCGGGATCTCCCTTTTTTGGAGGGCCAACCAGTTTCCAGTAGCTACATTCATTACTGATTTTCCTTGTACAAGTGTAGAATAGTTTCCCTTTATGTGGGCTCTCCTTCTCAACCATGAAACATTGCTTCCAACCCGCTTGGCATTCTGGACAGTTTACCTTGTCAGGACAATCCTTTGATTCGTGACTACGAGAACGACAATGTAGACACATACCATTATTTTTCACTCCCATTTTATACCTGCAAAAGTTAAATAAATAGCATCTGAGCATTCATGTGATTATACTTCACTCCCATTTTATACCACCAACGTCCTTTAAAAATTTCATCTAAAAAAATTTCATCTAAAGGACATTCTATATGTAACAAGTTTCGGGTATGTTCTTTGAGAATTTACTTTTGCATTTTCCTGTTTTGGGTGTGACCGGTGTGGAAAAGCATGTTTTTTCCTGAATAAAGTCAAAAATTAACTTGATATGAAAATCTAGAAACAACCATCCGAGTAAGAAGATAAAGTAGCTTCTCTGAGCATTCATGTTCAATAAACTTCATCCAAATTCGTAATGACACCAAGACGATAATATTAAACTGTAAAAGAGTTTGAGAATTCGAAAATATTAACTGTGGGCAATCTGAAGTTGCTATTGCTTCACGCTGAATGTGTTAAGGGTAATAAGCACGCTGTTTTAAGGGTAAAAGATTACCAATCTGTTGATCTTCAAACGCATAAGGTTGATAAGATTCTCACGCTATTTTACAGGATAAATTCAATTTTTACATAATTGCTAGCAGCTTACACATGACTCCTACCACTATTACTTCCCTAATTGCTTTCAATTATAAACCTCTTATTGTCTATACCTCCACAAGAAAATAATATTGTGCTTCAAACTAATAATTTCACCAAAATTTCACCAAAAATTTACACTAATTCAATTTTGCAGTTTACATCCAGTTTAGACTTAATATTCCATTCGTCCAAAAATTTAAACAACATGGGAAAATTGACAATATTACTTGATTCCATTTTACCTTCGATTCCATTTTACACGATTCCATTTTTGCGATTTACATCCAAAAGAAACCTTAATATTCCATTCCACCAAAAACATTGTCCACATGAGGAAAATAGATCATATCAAAATCTTTGAGAACATGGGGAAAACGAACATATTAAAATTTCGACAATATTACCCAAAAGAATTCAAAACTCCCCAAACAGCTTATGCTGAAATCGCACCTTTGTTTACGATTTTTCCAAAATGGATGTCTTCGATTTTTTCCCAAAATGTTCGGAAGGTACCGATTGTCTTGAAATTTTTTCCCAAATGGCCGTTCTCGTTCCGCTCCTTTAAGGAAAGGCTAGTGCAGGCGCGGTAATTCTGAGCATGGGTCGACAATTTTTAAGATTTCTCGATCCGTTACTTTTCCGCAAATTCGTTGTTCTCGCTTTGAAAAAATTTCGAACCAACCATGGGTCGGTGAGAGGAATTGTTGTTAGTGGAAACAAGGTAGAGAATCGAGAAATGTGGTTCTTCTCGCACCAAGAAAGAAAGCCAGAGCCGACCCGAAGAAATGGAGAAAGCGACGGTTTAAAGAGAGAAATGAAGAAAGGAAGAGGCCGATCTCTGGAAAGAAGTCAAAGGAGTCCATTCCTTTTGTTGTTTTCAAAGCAGGGGTATTTTGGGAAAAGAAATTTGTTTTCCTGAGCCTTTTCCTGATCTCGGTCCTGCAAATACAATTTTTGATTACTTGAGCCGGTGAGGTGAGGAATTGTCAACCATTGTTTTGATTCAATGGGTCCCACGTCGCTTGTTTAAGAGCAAATTAGGATAAATATGGCATTTAACTTTCAAATTTCAAAACTCCCGCTAAATGTTCTTAATTGCTAAAATCCTGCATCGGCGGTTCAATGATCCGGCTCAAATTTGATTTCTCACCAAATCCGGTCTAGTTTTTATGTTTATGTGTTTCTTCTACCATTCGGGGACAAAAGCTGATCATGTGGTGGGTGTTGTCAGCGTGGTGTGACTGTGGTACGACGAGGATGACAGTGATGCTGGTGGTGCGGTGGATGTGAAGAAGGTTGGGGAGATGAGGAGGCCGGTGCACTTGGCTGGGATGAAAAGGAAGCTGAAGGGGGCAGAGTTTTGCGCTTTTTGGCAACCCAAGTTGTCGGTTGTACCGATGAATGAGGATGTTTGGGTGAAAGTTTGTGAGATGGGTGGTGGATTTGATGGGGAAGATGGTGGCGATGGGTGAATATGGTGGTTTTTGAGTGCACTGAAGGTGTGATATTTTGTGGCAAATGTGATATGTTAATTGTTTGTTTTAATCACCGAGTTTTTGTAGGGCTAGGTTTAAGGTAACAGAATCCTTATTTTGGCAATGAATTTTAATCTACTTTTGCATCTTATTTGAAGTAGTGAATGATTAGTTTAATTTAAACAATCTACTTATGTACGTGTATATTTCTATTTGACAAGTTCTGGTGATTTTATTCTTGGTTTACTTCTCTATGGGTGATGAAACTGAAAACAAGAAGAGTTTGAGAAACATACCTCTGGTTTCTATATGTTGCTTAACCCAGGGCTTAGTTTAAAGCCCCGTTGGCATCATTGCATTTGCATAACAATCAAATATTCCTTTTAAAAAGAAAAGTGTAATCACAATGCTATTCATTTCTAGACATTTTGGTTGAATACGTGTTGCTTACCTAAAAAGTTAGATGTGAAAATTCCGCATTATATTTGAGGCACTAAAGAATGATGTGATATGAATAATTACACATTTTGTGTAATTTGTTTGTAATGTGTAAGAGAATGCAAACCAGTGGATTACCTAATATGTGCAATTAATATATTTATTCATTAGTGCATTACACCCTATGTGTAAGGCATGTGTAATGCAGTACACATTTTGTGTGAAAAAAAGAGATAAAGATTTTTAAAAAGTAAATGTTAAAGAAATTCAATGTTAAGACTTCTGCACTATATTTGAGGCATGAAAAAATAAAGTGATATAAATAATTACACATTCTATGCAATTCATTAGTAATGTATAATAGAACATAGACTAATAAATTACATATTATGTGTAACTAATGTCTCTGTGTAAGTAATGTATTACACATTTGTTACATAGAGTATGTAATATGAATAGTTAAATTAAAAGGCTAAGTTGCAAAATTATAAGAGAAAATAAAATAAAAATTACAAAATCTATTTGGAATTATATATAAAAAAAATAAATTAAAGGTCACTATATATGTAGAATATATATATTTCCTCCAAAAAAAAGTTTAAAATGAAAATAACAAAATATGAAGAACTATGAAAAAATGAAAAAGGAATGAATTAAAAATTTTAAATATGAAAATGTTCAAGTGAGGAATTGAAACCAAGACCTAGCCCCCCATACTCAATGTCTTACCGACTGCACTTGGTCATCATTTATTCTATCTCCTATCTTAACAAAATATATTCTTGCACCACCAGGTCCAAAAATACATGATTTTTGCAGTTTCCCTTGAATGTTTTTGTGCAATATCTAATTAATTATACTTCATCGGACTTATGAAATTTTAAACATAAAATGGTATATTATTGTAAAAATCCCCTTGTTTAACTAAGTTAAAACCTGTTCATAAACAAACCCATATGTTCTGGGACCAACAGGCCTCGTTGCCAAGGAACAAAGCCGTGAGGGTCTCGCCAACCTAAAGCGGACAATTGTATGCGGGATAGGGTCCGTTTAAGACGAATGGGCTGGCTTAGCTCATAACCGGCTCATTTGAATCCCAAGCGGGCCCTTATCACCTAACATATGGCCTTTTTCGTTTACGCCAAATTTTTTATTTTTTTAAAAAATTATTTTTCTGTTCACTTTTGTTTAGGGAATGCAAAATTATATTTTTCGACCTGTACTTGGACATTTTTTCTAAAAATGATTTTACTTTTCACTTTTGTTTATCGTATGCTAAATTATCTTTTTCGACCGGGGCGGAAATGTCAATAATCGTTGAATTTCCATGTATTTGTGGTTGTTAACCAAATTATGATCGAATAATTAAAAAAAATAATAATTATTGTAATTATTATTTACTTTTATTGGTTTATGGTATATTCGAGGAAAAATAAAAATCATCACCGCTCGTAAATTCAGTTTTCCACTAAACAAGAAAAAGGACTCAAAATATCTTTGTATTATAAATATTATAGTGCCACATTGGAAGATGCCGTGTCGGCAGTGCCAACGTGCTACACATTAATACTTTTAAAAAATTATAAAAATTGGTTATGGAAACAAGTCGTAGTTTATTGTTTCTTTTTTAGTTAAATAAATGTGTTTAATAATTTATTGTCATTAAAATTGGACGCGTTCATTATAACGAGGCTATAGGCTATTTAATTTGTGATGAATCTCTTTTGGAAAGTGTATTTACTAGCACGCAGTTTTCTTTTCATTCAAGTTGTAGAATAAAATTTTCCAACATTGCTATAATTTCCAATATTCCTTAATTTTGAGATTTGCCATTGAAAATCATGGCTATCAAAGTCTTAAATTACTTATCTTAAAACTTGGTGTAAATAGTAATTACTAATGTTTTTAAAGATGGTCCAATCATCGACCCGGTTGATAGATTGGAGCAAGGGTCGACTTGTAGTAGACTAAAGGTCGACCCAGTTATAAAAATAATATTGAAAAGTATAACAATATAAAAACATCACAAAATAAAATTTAATAAAAATACAAGAAAATGTAAAAATCATTTTTATTCACTAGTTTTGAGATAATTTTTTTTATTCACTTAAACAGTCAGTAGATCTAAGGATCCTTTAGTAATGCAAAATGGGATTGTTTGTTGTTTGAAGAGTTTTTTAATCTTGGGTAATTATATTACCATGATAAATGTCATTTGACACACCACAACTTGAGATAATTTTTGTATTCACTTGAATAGTCTTAAACGAAATTACTCTCCATAAGCTTTATATGTGAAAGTACAGTACATGTCTGCTTACAAAAACACATTAGAGTTCCGTGGGCTTTTGAAGTTGTAATAATTTCTACTCAAGCACGAAATTGTTGGATCTAAAATTGAAAGATAAACATCATAGATGTAAATTATGCGGAAGAAAGCAACTAGAACTTGGGTTTGACATTGTGTTGTCAATGGTCATCCCGGTCATTGATCAACATCTTTGTTTGATGAGATATCTATATCTTAATCTTAAAAGTTTTGAAATGATGGTATTGAATGGTTTTTATGCTTTATATTCCAAAAGCCACATAAAAATTATTTGAAACACAAACTATATATTAATAAAAATTCATTCTTGATCAAAACTAGTGTTCTTGGTAGCTAAATAATAAAATAGAAAATTACTCAATGATCCATATTCCATACAATAAAAGAACATTTGCGCATACCGATCGAGTGGTGAAAAATGTGAAGGGCTTCTCTGTTGATGAATATAGTAGTAAAGTGATAAATGATAATCTCGACATTCGGGAAAAAGATGTCATCCAAGAGTTGAGGGGATGGATAGTCGCGAAATGAATTCTCCGAAGGAAGGCTAATAGTCATGTATCAAAGCTCAATGAATTCTTATGCATTTATATTTTGTTTATTAATGTGAGTACAGTTTTAGAATTATAAAAATTAAGGTGGGCATTTTTATCCACAAAATATTTTTCCACTTTAGCCATTTTTATAGATGGTAGAGATTGACTCTTTCGCGCATATTTAACAATTCAATGCATAAATCAATCACATATGCATGTGATGGGTCGAGATTTGAATTTCTAGTCTTTATTATATTTTATTTGATAATTTATATGTGACGTAAAACTTGGATATCGATTTAATTTTTACTATAGGGAGACTAATACTTCACTACAAAATTTTACAAAATTTTAAGCACCCAAAATTTGTAATTGTTAATCTATTATTATGTCGTTAATATCATTGAGCATCGAAATTTGATGACCATCGACTCTTATTTTCTCATATTGTCAGTGAATTTGCATCCTTTTCTTTTGTATAAGTTGTTTAAGACGAATGGGCCCGCTTAGCTCATGGCCGGCTCATTTGAATCCGAAGCGGGCCCCTATCACTTAACATATGTCAGATTGGGTGAAATTGGATTTATCATGCTTTTTACATTTTCATTCATGGTTTTAATTTACATTCTACTACAGTTTGATTTGATGTCAAAATATCAAGTTTGAACGAGAGGGAGAATGAAGCTATTCACTTTATATAGAAGTGAGTATATGTTCGTACAATCTAGGTGTTGCAGTTTTTGGCAAATGTCTCAATGATTCAAATATTGAAATTAAATTGTTGAAGATGTGTTTCTCAATAACCCATGCAGTAATTTCAAATCAAAGTTAGAAAAGCATCAAGTTTCAGATGCATGGTGGGACATTGAGATATGTTACTAAAAAATTCTAGATAGTCTATTTTGTAATTTAAATGATAATAAAATTTAATGTCAACATAAATAAATATCAATGTTCTCACTAGCTATTAAATATACATTAATATTTATTTATGATGAAGAAGGTAGAATTTGTTAGTGATGGCACCTAAGCAAAAAATGATTGACAGACCCTTAGATGTTTGATACGTAATTGTATTTTCTTTAGGAGAATAAGACGTGCTATTTGCTAGCAATTTGATGGGACATAGTTTTGTGGTTGTATCCAATGCGCTTTATATCATGAACATAGTATTGAATTGATAATTAGTCAGACACGACGATTCATTGAAAAATTATAATAACTGGACACACTTAAGGGGGAAAAACAACGAGGTATTCAATGGTTTCACAACAAGAAATTACATGAATAAATGCAATGCACACATCATCTACTGGTAGAGACAAAAGGACACAATTTTTCCATTAATTAACTGCTCGAGCAAAATAAAGAAGCGATTAAAATTAATTATTTTTGCTCAATAATACTTAATATTTAACTATAAAATTTATGTAAACTAACATATGAATAAGGATAAAAATATGAGTCGCATAATGATTAAAAAAAATATTCATTTCATATACTGACAAAACGTAAAATTTATATATGCAATTATGAAACTGACTGAATAAATAGATTTGGGAAAATAGAGGTAAATGAAAGGACCAATTAATTTCTCTTTAACTCATAAATTGGGAAAAAAAAAAAAGAAAACATTCGAGAAAACGCTATAAATCTATAATAATTTATTGCGTTAAGTAAGTTATGGGTTATGTTACAAACACAGCGCCAAGAGGGATTTTATCCTCCCAGCAAAATATAACCCTCTCCCCAGGCCCCACTGCATTTAAGGGGTCGTGAGTGCTGGGAGAATCCTGGCGCTAAGTTTATAACATTTACCATTAAGTTATTGTAAACCATATTAATTGAAGGACAAGTAAGAAATAAGAAAATATAATTGAGGATATTATTAACCAAAAATATTCTTCATCTTCTAGTCACTTTTTTATAACGATTTATTTATTATTGTTTATTATTACAAGATGTCCTTGTGCCTTGATTTCAAAAATCATAACGCCATTGGCGTGTAGTATTGCGGTCGTCACAATGTACGTACACATATATTGAAAGTTACCCCCTCCGTCCCACATATATGTTCCTTTTTTCCTCTTTGAGTTATCCCGCATATATGATATATAGTAATCTTTCAGTATTTAATAGCATTTTTTATATTCCTTTACAATTATATCCTATCGATACAGTTGAAAATATAAAATACTCAATGACTTTTATTCATTTAAATATGGACATGTATATATACTATATTAAAAGTCCCATGAGATAGGAATCATTTTTTAGACCATGTTACCCTCACTAAATGTAGTTAATTACGGGCATATTGGTTCATTTAGTTTGTGCATGTGTAGAAGGTAATGGGACATTGAAATTAATGGTTCATTCACCCGAATTCATGCATGTTAAAGCTTTTCAATTTTTGTGCACATTGAAAAATTAAATAGGTACATGTCATGCAATCCTAATGGGTGCAGTAATTAACCAGACCTTTTATTTCATGCAATCCTAATGGATGCAGTAATTAGCCAGGCCTTTTATTCCACACACATGCTTTAATTTCCCATATTGGTCTATGTATGTAGTAAAAAAATTAAATAGGTCCATGTCATGCAATCCTAATGGGTGTAGTAATTAGCCGGACCTTTTATTCCACGCACCTGTTTTAATTTCCCATATTGGTCTATGTCTGTAGTAAAATATTTCGTTTCTCCCCTAAAAATTGAGTTAATATCCAATTTAATGTGATGTGAAGTTCAACTATTTAAACCCACATATCCAAATTATTTTATTTAAAGTGCCCACTATTTTCTCCATCACATATTTTAGATTTTAAGATTAAGATGAGATTTGATGTTATGACGTCCGTCAAAGTGCCAATAGCTCAAAAGAGTTCAACGGAAATATGTTCTAATGATGAATGAAAGAATGTAGTAAAAAAATTAAATAGGTACATGTCACGCAATCCTAATGGGTGTAGTAATTAGCCGAACCTTTTATTCCACGCACCTGCTTTAATTTCCATATTGGTCTATGTATGTAGTAAAATATTTCGTTTCTCCCCTAAAAATTGAGTTAATATCCAATTTAATGTGACGTGAAGTTCAGCTATTTAAACCCACAAATCCAAATTATTTTATTTAAAGTACCCACTATTTTCTCCATCACATATTTTAGATTCTAAGATTAAGATGAGATTTGATGTTATGGCATCCGTCAAAGTGACAACAACGGAAATATGTTCCAATGATGAATGAAAGATTGATATTTTCAACGTAATCTTAATTGATAGAGGTAACTGTTTACTTTTAGGCATACATCTATGTTCTTTGTATGTATAGCATTTAGTATTGGTATTCACGCTCATGAGTCTGGATAAGGAAGACATACAGAAGAAAAACTTTCGTGTATTTCCTCATATTTGAATTAATGGTTTAAAATATGAACTATCGACCCTACGTGGGGTGTACATGTACACATAAATAAGATGAATATGCATGGAATCGTTTGGTATTTTTTCCCTTTTATTGTAACAGTTTAAGGCCAATTTTGAATGAAATCAAGTTTCTTTCAATAAGAATATTGAACTTGAAAATAGAAAATATTACGGCATACGAAATGGAAGCAACCAACATCGACAGTCGACATGTCAATAGAAAGTGTCCAATTGACAAGGATGAAATGGAATTTTTTCCTCAAAAACGACGAAGATGTGGAACGAACATATAATATGACGTCAAACGCTTTTTTGGAAATTAGAAAAGTATCGAATTTCTGTAGCGAAAATATCTCTTCAATGGTGTAACTTTTTTTCCCCAATTATAGAGTCTATAATCATGTCTCGTATATATTATTTTATTAATAGTTATTTATTAAAAGTTGACTAACGCTACGTAAGTTTTTATTCAAATATTATTGTAACATAGTTTTTTTTTTTTACCAAATATAGATTCAATACCTTCTAAAATAGAAAAAATTAAGAGACATTCATTCAATGTTTTGAAGTCGTGTTCGTGTAATTGAAATTTAGAGTGTCATAAATTGAAATGGAAAAACACTAAAAGTTGAAAGAGCACAAAACTATAAAGGTTCTATCAAATAAAAATCAAAATTTTCATAAATAATTTATAAAAATAATGTAAAATTATGTTAGTTTTCACTATTTAATCTATACTATAAAAGATACTTAACAAAATCTCATTAAAACGTGCAACGCACGTTGTAAAACACTAGTTATGGGAAGTGTGTCCATAAAATTTAATTTCCCAATTGCATTTTTAATCTTTATGAAAAAATAAAGTGGATCATACACGTGAGACGGACGAAATATATGATATGAATTGTGGTGCGTAGCTAATTAAAAATCCATTTAGTGTATTTGTGTGGCTAATGAGTAAAGCACTAAAAACCGAGGCAAGTAACTCCTAAAACCTAGTTGGTTCATGTTGCGACTAAATCCCACACCGCAAGTGTACGGGTCGCGAAAGTAATAAAGTGGACCTTTAAAGTCCGGATATCGTACCCACGAGGACTGATTTATTCCCACGCTCACTTTAACTAACCTTAACCGAAATAAATAAGTTGATATCAATTAATTCTAATTTTGCGAAAATTAAATTGCTAAATGAATTTGCTAAATCTAAAATTAAGAATTAAGAATTAAATGAAAGAAAATTAAAAGAATGAATTTTTATAATTTGAAATCGAATATGGAAAACTAGCATTAGGGTTTCGAATCCACTTTTCAATTAGTCATCCCCCGGATTATTAATTTGGCAATGAAAGTTAGTTTTGACGATTCAATTCACAAAATTTGTTGAATAATCTTTCTCAAGTAGAATTCAACCTATTTATATGACGTGTTAACTATATCTCTATGATAACAATGCCATAAAAATGCATTACAACACAAGAATTGCATAAAAACATCGCACAAAGCATAGAGGTATTCTCATCCCCTATCGGACTTTGTGGTTTTCAATAAAAGTCTAACCTATTCACGATTTCTCAATTCAATGAATAGATCACAGATCAACTTTGGCCACAAGTTGTAAAAGAAAGCATGATATATTGAAAACTCAAAATCCAAAATTCATCCTAGCATAAGAATTAACAAAACACCAAATTAATAATCCGGATTCAAACTAAAATCAAAGTTTCATCTCTGCCCTAATACTATGAGAAACCTAGCCTAACATGCTAAAAAAAACAGAAGAAAAACGAGAAGAGAACGCCATCACCGAATCATATTGTGTTCTTGAACTTGAATCTTCAATTGTGGCTTCTTCTCCAAGTTTCTCCAAGTTTTGTGCTCTAATTTTCGCTCTCTGCTCTTCTCTGATGTTCTTCCCCGAAATTAGGTCGAGTTTGTGTTTTAAAATAAGCCAAAAAGCCCAAAAATCAGAGTCCAACTTAGTTTTGGAAGGTTTTCTGCGAATCTGCTCGATATAACCATCTTTGTGCGCGTCGATCGCATGGTTATAATTTTAGAAGGCATGCGAATAGCGTGACCGCATGGTTATGTCTGATTTCAACTTTTGACCGAGTTCACTTTGGTCCTCATAGTTTAATTGCGGGGCAAGTCCTGAACTTCCAACTTCTATCAATTGAATCCACATACTTTAATTTATCTTCACTTAGGCTTCCATTTGATTTTTCTTCACTTTCCCAGCTTTGTTTGCTTCAAATTGAGTCTTTCAAAGGCCCACAATTGCAATCTTTCTTCAATTCCCGGTTTTTACTGAAATAGAAACAAATAATACTAAATTAAGCACGAACTTAATAAAAAAATAACAAAAACACATAGTTTAGAACACGCAAATAAGTGCATAAATTGCACTTATCAGTTCAAACTCGGTCAAATAACCAGATTTACCTAGGAAGCCTAATTGATCTGTGTGACTTGGGATCCGTTTCAATTTAGATTTTTATGTTTTCTTATATTTTTATTAAATTAAATTTTATAATGTTTTTACATTTTTATACTTTTTAATATTATTTTTGTAGCTGGGTCCATCTTCAGTCTACTACAAGTCGACCCTTGTCCCAATCTATCAACCGGGTGGTTGATTGGTTGGACCATCTTTCAAAACATTAGTAATTACTAACTATACCAAGTTTTAAGATAAGTAATTAAGACTTTGACTGCCATGATTTTCCATGGAAAATCTAAAATTTTTTGTAAATGAGAGAGGTTTTATTTCATTTATTGTTAATGAATTCATTACAAATGTCCCGTATTTATAGGAAAATATTAGGGCACATCGTATTACAAATATTGATCCAGTAGACAATAGTCATTCACACAAGAAAACGTAATGATAGTATCAACTTTCGGTGCATTTTACTTGATGCTTTTACCTAACTTTTACAACACTCCTCCTTGAATGACTATTTATACAATTGTCTTTTAAACCTGTTTGGAGAAAAACCCAGTGAAAGAAAAACTTCCAAAATGATTGTAAGAGAGCTTGAGTGATCATTCATTGCTTCAGGAAAACCTCGTAGAACAAAACCTGAGCGAAAAAAAGGGTAAATTGGTCCCCCTGGTGATGATAATTCTTATAAGAGTACTCATATCCTGCCTCATTAAAACCTTGTCAAGAAAATCCAATGGGATAAAACTTGATCGAATGAAAAAGAGAACAGCTACTTCATTTGGTTCCATATTTTAAGGACTGATACATTCACCTCTGGTGAAAGATTTATAAGCCATCATTTGACTAAAGTAATGTCTTCATTATAAACTGATCCAATAGATTCATTGAGTCGATTTCTCTTGTAGTCCTCAATATATCATGAATATGCCTCGTTAAAACCTTATTAGAAAAACCTAGTTGGAAAAATCCTAATGAAAGAAAAAAAATACATCATTCATGTAAATACGCCCTAAATGTTGCCTCGTTAAAAACCTTGCTAGGAAACCCAATATAATAAAACCTTAACCAAGGAAAAAAGAGTGCAACGCATATTTTGTACAAGTATACTTCAAGCGTATCAAAATCCTTCAGATATTTATATATGTATCATATTTATCACTGTGTCATATTCAGTGCTCATTCGCAATCAATAATTTCGATCTCATATTCTCACTGTATCGAGATATATATACTCGAATATGCTCTCGAGATTTTCTATTAGTTATGATTAAGCTGCCTCATTAAAAATCTTGTTTAGGAAAAACCTTTTGGGATAAAAACCTTAAACAAGGAAAAGAGTACAGTGTACGAATTTTCGTTCGCAACAATATCACTGCTTTGAGCCATTACAAGTACTGTTATCTATAATCTTTTCAAGAGTTCTATCCTCATTTTTCTTATCAAACTCCCATACTGATACTTTTATTATGAGAGTATATATTTCAATATCCTCATTATCATTGATCGTGTGCAGCGCTACATTTTCATAATGTGTCGACACTTTTCAATTTCATTTCTTTCCCCATAACGATTTAACTTATCGAGATATTTCATTATCGATCCTCTTTCAGGATTACACAATATACTTGAGTCTATATACTCTTCAAAAGTTTATGCCTTCTTTATTAAGATTATCTTTTATCATTTGCTTTAATATACATATTTGCGGAACTTTGATTTAAATAATATCAATACTTCGAGTTTGCTAATTTATCAAAGCATATGCAGGTGGTATATGAGATTGTTATAGTCTTTCGTGCATCCTTGAATTTCAAATTCATATTTCAATCATTATACATCTCATATATCATTTCCAACTATTAATACTCCCCCTCATGCTAAGAACCAAACTCAACACATTTTGTAAGATTTTCACATATGTATTCTTAGTATTTAGCCTTAATTGAGGAATTTATTTAGTCTGTATTTTGTTCTCGATATTGACAAATTGATTGGAGGACTTTAAATATTTTGCTAATTATATCCCACTCGTATGCTCATATCCAATCATTTACGGCCTTATTCAAATTATTGGGACATATATTTACCAGCTTTATCATTAGATATGGAACTCATGCTCATATCGTGAGCAAATCATTTCATAAATTTTCAGTTACACATGTTACTACATAGTGGATCTATATCATATTCTCTAGTAGTCAACACGAAGGGTGAGTGGGCTCATATATCTCATCCCTTATATATGTTCCAGATATATTTGAAATTTATTCCTAATATTGGCTAGTAATGATTTTATCATTTATCGAGAACAATCATTTGAAAGATTCTTCCGATTCCTGATTTCAATAAATTATTTGCATCAATCGAACCAGGATCTATATAGTGCTCAACATGATTTATTACTTTCATCATATGCATAGCTCATTGACATATCACATCATCTTTCGGCGGCATTATTACGCATTACTGTTCAAATGTGAAATCTTAGCCCATACGTTTTATGTTACGGCACTGTTCAAAACGCGGAGTCGTACCTCATACGTGTTTATAAATCACCCAGACACTTATAATATTCACCCTAACAAGGGTCCAAACATAATAATGGATAATGTGCTCTCAAATCTTCGAAAATACTGTCCATCATTACCAATCAAGATCCTAAAAAGAATTTATCTAGGTAGGCTCGAAAGGTTGATAATGCTAACAAATAGGGGCATCCCACAAGATATTCGATGGTTGATTGAAGCACGGGTTCGATTATCTGGTGAGATTTCAATTCCTTCTAAATACATGCTTGGTATAGATAAAAGTAGTTTTTCAAAGAAACGGAAGGCAAAAAGGTTAGGAGGATGCTACAAATGCGCTCGATGGACATATGACACTCGATGTAAATTTGTGGGGTACTTGTCCCGAAACTGAGAAGATAAAATAGCATTCATTAAGGATGGATTGAGTAAAGAGTCTTCGGATGATATTCAACAAGCTCTCGAGACACATCCTAGTGGATATGTGCAAGTTAAGCTTATGGCCTTATGGGCCAAATTCAAAGATGAACAAGCACGTTACAGTCTTGAAAAACTTACTTTAAAAAATCTTGTTTGTAAATTTAGTGGAAAATTTTAGTATTATAACTTTCCCACAGTGATACAAGACAAATCAGTATAGATCAATGTGTTTTTCCTAGTTGTAAATATCGTTTTTCAATTTTTGAAATATATATATATATATATATATATATATATATATATATATCAATCACTGGCAGGTGTATGTCACTTCGCTTAAAATTTTCTACCGTTCTCTTTTTTTCATGTTGTCAAAAAGTAAACAGTGAAATCACTTATTAGTTTGTCTTTAAATAGAGAGATTCATGTATCTTTCATTCATACATTGAAATTTTAGTGTAAAGAGGGAGATGGAGATAGAGATGGAGATTTTAGAATCATCTCACGTAAGTCAAACTTCACATTACCAGATTAAAACCATATGTATTCTTGGTGGGTCTAGACTGTTAGGTCATATCCAATGTATGGATATAGGGTAAACAAACTTGTAAGAGAGTTAGGGAGACAAAACATTAATATACTGTATGGAAGGACCAACAACAAACTTTTAAGGAGTCTTACAATGGACGCATAATTATGGGGGATAAGAGTGTCAAGTGTAATACCTTTTCATCGAACTGAAGTCAGTAATCGAATTGGAGGTAGTGTTGTCATGGGTTCAACTGGGCTGATGCTACGAATGCAATCTATTCAAGACTGTGTGATGTTGAATAATAGCGATGCTTTTATTGTCTTTCCAAGCGGCTATAACACACTGGAGGAAATATTCAATATAGCTTCATGGGCATAGTGGAACTTTCATACCAAACCAATAGGTTAGTTGAATATTAATTATTTCTTTGATGGCTTATTAGCGTTTCTAGATCAGGGTGTTGATAACAAGTTTATTTCTCATTGTCCGAGAAAAAAACTTATTTCTGCGAGTACAGTTGCTGAGCTACTCATAAAGATTCAATCATATGTTCAAGAGTCTATGGAAGTCCAGGCCTGTCGGTCACAGACTATTGGTGTCGAGCGAAAAAAAAATTCGGATCCTTTGGATCTCTCATTATGGACCTGGATGTTAGGGGTGGCAGAGTTACGGAGTATTTATACTCTCGAGATGCATCATTTCGTTATGGGTTCAATATGTATTTTCCTTTCGTATTTCTATATTTTTGAGTGTTTATTTTCACATTTTGATATTCTCAATATGTTCTATTTTAACTTGTTTTGTGCTTCTTTTAAATCAATAATAATGATATCATGTTGACTTTACTCAAATACAAAAGTCTAGTGATTATGCTTCTTTACGAGCATTTTATTCTCATATCAATATGATCTCATATCATGAATGAGATTATTTCATATGATCCCACCATGCGATATATTTCCTTTGATCTGTCAATTGGGATCTATTGAGCATTTGATTTCATCTATTTTCCAATGGTAACTTCTGGTACCTCTTGCTTGATAAGTGTGTATTTTGCACACTTATTTATATCTCTTTACATTCATTTGGAGCGGATATCTACTTATATTTATGTATAATTATTGTGTTTTTAAGTATTATTCCTCATTGTGAGGAAAACCAGACTAAAAGGATGCAAATGGACTTAAAGTGTCAAGAAATCCGAAGTCGTGGACTAAAATGCAACTATTCGAAAGTTGGAGGACTTCGGGTGCAAATATGTGAAGATCTTCTCGGCCACATTTCTTATTCTAATATGGAAGAACACGGAATATGGAGTCCAACGCTTTTTACAGATCACAATTCCGAGTTCCAGATCAAAAGATATGGCCGGTTGAAGATCAAAGATGAAAAGTGCAAAGAAATCCGAACTTGAGGAGCATTTTTGAGAAAGATACAATTTGAGTTGGAGGAAACGTTCAACTAAAGAGTTGTAGATCATCGAGTCTAATTTCCAACGCAACTTGAATTGTCTCAATCGGATATCGAGATCAAAAGTTATGGCCGAAATACCAAAACCTGCGCATGCAGAAAAATATGTACGGCTGTAACTTATATTTGTACCGCCGTAACGGACATTTTACGGCCGTAACTCATAATTGTACGGCTGTAATTGGGCAAAAAGATGGCCAATTTCATGCAGAGAGTTCATTACGGCCGTACCAAGTCAATGTACGGCCGTAAAATGGGAAATACGGCCGTAAACCAGAACCAGCAGAATCGATTTTCCCCTGTTTTTTCCCGATTTTCTCCCTCTTCCTAATCACTTGGGAGGGTCTTTTGGGCAACAAAGACACGAAATTGAGGCATTATAACACCATTTTCATCCCCAAATCATGATATAGATCTTTAATCCATCATTAGTTTAGCTTAGGTTTCTTTCTTCTTCTTCTTCCTTTTCTCTTCATTTCCTTTCTTCTTTCTTTCTTTCTTCTTCTTTTCTTTTCCTTTACTAGTTTAGGGGTATTGATTGGGGGTTGAATACTTGGAGTTAGAAGCTAAGGAGATCAAGAGGAGGTGGAGAAGAAGTGAAGAACAAGACTTTGCTCTACAAAGGGAGATTATCTTTAATCTTGTTTTGTTCTTTCATTTCTATTCATTTGTGTATTGATTGTATATGTATCTATGATTTCCTAACTATGAGCTAGTATTGTAAATTTGGATTTTTGATTGATCTTAATATATGTTTTGGTAATCCATTTGTGTTGTTGGAATTGATTTGGATTGGATTATTTATCTCTTATGTGTTTGTTATTGAGCTTGCTACATGTGATTGCTTGATCAACAATTATATGCAATTGTGGCGTGTTTAGGCTTCGAGAGAGGAATATGCACGTTAAACCAAATAGCATTCACTCTAAGTTCTTGTATGGGATAGAGATATACCCCTAACCTTAGATGATCCATTGAGTGTTTTCACAAACCTTTATGCGGTTGATTGGTAACATATCGACACAGAGATGTAGTAGGTTGAACCAATTGACTAGGGTTAGCTTGACATGCGAGAGCGAAGCTAACTATACAAGGAAAATCGGATCTAACATGAAGATGGAAAATTATGTTAAGTTCAACAACAGATTAACGAGACTAGTATTGAGTGAAATCATTAATCCCAACTATCTCTTTATCCAAGTGTCATCTCCGTCCATGCCCATTTCCTTTTCTTTAGTTTTATTTGCTTTCTTAGGATAGCATAGTTTAGTTGTTTTCTCTTCTTTTGATTGTGTGTCTTTTGTATAGTTTTCTTTCTGCTAGAATAAATAACTCAATTACAAATACCATTCCTCGTGGGATCGATATCCGGACTCTTTGAGTCCTACTTTATTACTTGTACGGCCCGTGCACTTGCGGTTCAATTTGTGCGTGAGTATACGCCCTATCCTCAATTTTCTCCATCAATATTCAATAGATGCAGAGAATGAACATTTCTTTAACAAATGCTTCTTTAAGAGCATTTCTTATCGTATCGATATATCACAATACATTAATCTCATAATGAATTTTTCACCATAGTATATTTTCTTATTAGCATATCACAATATACTAATCTCATAATGAGATTTTTCACTGTGGTATGTTTTCTTTCTTTTTCATCTCCATGGGATTCTTTGAGAAATTTTGTTTTATCAATACATATAGAGGTAAATTCCAACGTCACTTGCTCAAATCCCTTCGTTAATAATATAGCATTCTTATCGAAAATATATAAATCTGTTATCCTTATTTAGTACCAACCGTGGGGTTTAATCCAACTATACTAGTAATATACACTCCAATCGTGTGGTATAATTCACCACATTGGAAATATAAAGTACATAAACTTAAATTGTAGAAATTAAATTCTCCCAAATATATGGTAAAACCTACAATATAGGAACTCTTGCAATGAATATATATTTTAATTATTGTTCAAGTAATTGAATCATCATAAAGAGTAAGCAAGCTAAATCTAATTATAATTATCAACCTAATTATGTTTTGGATTAGGAGAGTTGGGCCCCCTTTTCTTTTTGTTTTTTTGGCCAATAGGAGAGTTGGTAGAGTGTGGAAAAAGTAAGGGTAATTATATATGCATTACAGAATCTTTTTGGTGCACCACATTTTTTGGTGACTTTTTTTGTTTACTAAAATTGACATAAGTAATTTTACTTAAATAACCTCTTAGTTAAAATTCTCTAATATAGTTATAGACACCACATTAATACAACTCATCTATTACTATTTATATATACACCACATTAATCTTTCCTCATTTTTTGAATAGAAATTCCTCATTATCAAAAAAAAAAACTCTTAAACATTAATTGTTATCAACATAGTATTCATTGTTTCAAAATTATTTCAAAATTATTTCAAAGCAGCCAGTATTCAAGATATTATATTCAAACGTTGAAATATTCAAAGCAGCCAAATTAATTGTTAATAAATAGGAATTAAACATTAATTAATCTCTAAAAATTAAAGCACTATTCAAGATATTATCAGAGAGGAATAAAACATGAACCATAATTTTTGTGTTATCAACATAGATCCAAAAACCCTAATTTTAAGAAAGAAAAAGAAAATCCAAAATTTTTATGCAAATTATGAATTCTCACATTGAATTAGCAAATAAACCAGTGCAAAGTCCAATTGGATTCAAGAATGGGATTCTTGGGATGGGAGGAAATATGTAGACAAACATTTGTTTTGATTCAATTCTTTTATGTGATCTTTTTTTTAAAATTATTTTTATTTTCAGTTTGTTTTATTATATTTGAAGTATATATTGTAATTTTTTATTGGTCGATCAACGTATTAAAGTTATATATTAATGGTGGTTTATAATTATAATGTGGTGTGTGAAAGAAATCTTTTAGTACTAATATAATAATTAACCTTAAGGATATATTTGTCAAGTAATGGTGGTGTATTTATAAAATAACTATTTTAAATGGGGAATAGATAAAATGTGATGTCTTAATTAATTAGTGTAGTGCATATATAATTACCCAAAAAGTAATTGGGTATCGAAGAAGTAATGGATGCGGTAATGTTCTATAGCTCATGAGAGCGCCATAGCTGCGGCGCTGTCGGGGTGATTTACGGATACATACGACCTCCGTTTTAAAATCTGATATCAGATCTAGGTCCAGCACAACAAGGTGGGGCTCCAGCAATTCAAAAAAATTTCCTGCGACACCATGGCGGCCGGTGCTGGACCTAAATCTGGTCTCGAATTTTAAAACGAAAATCATATGTGCTCATAAATCACCTCGAGAGCGTCGTAATTATGGCTCTCTTGGGAGCACTTGAAAGGGACTGGTAACCGATGAGGGTGGGGTAATAGATGCAACAGCTTGGTATGTTTGATAGAGATTAATGACAAAATGGTCTTTATGTATAGTTGAAAAGTAAAAAAAGTGTGTTAAAAAAATCTAAAAAATGTTCTCAAGCTAGTGGCACTTGTAGTTGAAAATAATGAGAGAAAAATGGATGCAATAATTACATAACAAATTTTTGAGCAATTTTTTAAATTACTTTAATTTGATTAAACTAGTATACTTCAATATATAATAATGCATTTTTCTTTTATGTGTATAACTTAAAAATGTATACCGGTCATTTTTTCTATAACATCTTTCAAACTTTTTAATTAAGATATCAAGTTTTTATAGTTTTAAAATTAGATTGGTATCATATTTAATCAACTGAAATATATGTGACTAATTTGTTGGAAAAAAAAAGTTTTGTAAATTAGAAGTTTGGACTAACTTGGTAGAAAATTGAGATATCTGTTATGAATAATTGAGAATAATTTGGTGGTTATGAATTATGAGGAATAATTTGGTGGAGGAATAATTTGGTAAAAGATGTAATTATTATATGTGAATGACTATTATACCCTTGATGAAATTATGTAATTATGATTGTGCCATTCGAAGTTTTCCTATAAATAGGGCTTCAGTTATTAATGAAATTCATTCCTGAGAATTCGTTAGAATTCATTCTCTCTAAATTCTCTCTATTGTTTCTATACTTTTATAACACGTTATCAGCACGAGTCTCTAGCCATTTGAGTAATATGAAGGAAGTATGCTCTACAGTTGCATCTATTGATGAACCTCTGTATCAGAAACCTTAATATTAGTCAGATAATAAATTTCATCACTTCTCTCTCTTCCCTTTCTCTTCCTCCACATATTTTCAGATCTGCAAATATATCATCGTACTAATAAAGATAAGTTTCATCATCGGAAGAACTTTCAATGATTAATTGTCGCTTGCCTTGGAAAAAGGATTACTATACCTATCTATGTCTCCATACTAATTTCAGTGATGGGATCAAGAACGTGAAAATCAATCAAGTGCAGAGTATTTTGAAAGAAAGAGAGAAAGTAATATTATTTTATAATATAATAATATATTAAACTATAACATTCGTTTTATCGAGATATAAGGAGTATACATTATCAAAATCAAATTTTCTCGACTCCATTATACTCGATTTAACGAGGGCTTCGATTTGACACCAATATTGATAGGGTAATAACTCGTTTTGAAATATGTTATTATCAAACTTTCAAAATTTACAAATCAGTACACCAACTTTTGAAATGTTTCAAAATAGTCTTTAAATATTTTGATATTTATAAATGAAAGTGAAAAGGAGACGATTTTCCAATCGTATAATATTGATAGAATATTTTTGATAATTTTACCATTGCGGATTGGAATGGACAATTTTACCCTTGCGGACTGTAAAAGGAATGACCGACCTAATTTTGACGACAGTAAACAAAAATGGATAGAATATTCCCGAAGAAATTCTAAATCCATTAATTACGACCTGAAGTCCATTTGACTTAAAAGATCGAAATATTAATGTAACTCCCGAAGAATTCAATTACATAATGTACTTATTCTAGAAGGATAAGTGTGCTCTTGTAGAAGTAATGAGTATTTGTTCTAGAAGAACAAATCTGCTCCCGTAGAAGCAGTTCAATATTTAATTCTCGCACTTTATTTACTGCAATTTAATTACTGTAATACCTCCTACTTGATGATGGGTTCAACCGTCACTAAATGGAAGGTTTTATATATTTATACACTATATGCTAAGTGATGGGTAATACCTTCTACTAAGCAGATCCTACTCCTGAAGAAGTAGTTAATCATTATGCATTTTAATTCTCGCAATTTAAATTCCGTAAATTTATATTTATTGCAATAATTCCCATAAGGTAGGTTCGACCACCTATTGGAGGAAATTTAATTTCTACAATTTAAATTTATACACTTTATAGTTTGAGTATATTTCCAATGTGGTGGGTAATACCACACGATTGGTGTGCATATTTCCAATGTGGTGGGTTATATTATATGATTGGTTATAACGAATCCTATTCCTGAAGAAGTAGTTGATCAAACATTCTAATCCTACTCTTGAAGAAGTAGACAATAAGAATAAAATTTATTCTCCATATTTACCGAATATTAATGGAGAAAAAATTGAGTAAGTGGTACCTGAGGTTACCATTGGATAAATAGATGAAAGTAAAATGTTCAATAGATCCCATGTTGATAAATCAAAGAAATTATATCGCATGGAGAGATTATATGAAGTAATCTCATCGATGATATGAGATTGTATTAATATGAGAATAAAATGCTCTTGAAGAAGCATAATCACTAGATTTCTGTATTTGAATAAAGCCAATATGATATTATTATTATTACTCCAGAAGAAGTACAAAACAATCGAAGTGGAACATATATCAAAGATGGCAGTAAACACTCGAAAATATAGAAATACTAAAAGAAAATATATATTGAACCCATAAATGAGGGATGCGTCTCGAGAGTATAAATACTCCGTAACTTTGCCACTCCGAACATTCGGGTTCATAATGAGATATTTAAAGGATCCGAATTTCTTTTTTGCTTGACACCAGTGGTCTGTGACCGACGGACCTGGGCTTCCACAGATTCTTGAACATATGCATGAAATTTGATGAGTAGTTCATCAACAAGCATTTCAGCGTAAATAAGTATTTTTCTCAATAATGAGAGATAAACTTATTATTTACACCCGATCTAGAAACGCTAGTAAGCCATCAAAAATTGTTAATATTCAACAAACCTATTGGTTTGACATGAAAGTTCCATCGTACAACGAGGCTATATTGAATATTTCCTCCAGTGTGTTGTAGCCGCCTGGAAGGACAATGAAAGCATCACTATTATTCATCATATACATCATGCAGTTGTGGATGGATTGCGCTTGTAGCACCAACCCTGCTGGACCCATGGTAGAACTGGTTCCAATTCGAGTATTAGATCCAACTAGATGGAAAGGTATTACACTCGAAACTCTTATTCCCCATGATGGTGCGGCCATTATAAGTCTAGCTAAAAGTTTGTTGTTGGTTCCTCCATATAGTATATTGATTTCTTGTCTCCCTAACTCTTTTACGAGTCGGTTTGCCATATCCACATATTGGATATGGCCTACCAGTTTAGATCCACCAAGAATACATACGGTTTTTATATGGCGAGGTAAAAGCTGACTTGTATGAGATGATTCTAAAATCTCCACATCCATCTCTACTCCTATCTCTCTTTTTGCACTATACTTTCAACATGAGAGACACGAATCCCTCTATTTAAAGATAAATTTTCAAACCAATAATTGAGTGCACTATTTACTTTTTGACAAATATGAAAGAGAAAAATGTAGAAAAAAATTTTAAGTGAAAATGACATATATCTGTCGGTGATTGAAAAATAATATATATATACATATATATCTTAAAATCGAAAAACAATATTTACAATTACAAGAAAAACATTGATCTTCGTTATTACACCGAGCTTCCTTATATTAATATGAGAAAATTATTATACTAAAATTTTCTACTAAATTTACAAACAGGATCTTCTAAAGTAAGTTTTTCAAGACTGTAACGCGTTTGTTGATCTTTGAATTTGGCCCATAAGGCCATTAGCTCACCTTGCACGTGTCCACTAGGATGTGTCTCAAGAGTCTGTTGAATATCATCCAAAGGCTCCTTACTCAATCCATCTTTAATGAATGCTATTTTATCTTCTCGATTTCTGGACAAGTACCCCACAGATTTACATCGAGTGTCACATGTCCACCGAGCACACTTGTAGCATCCTCCTAATCTTTTTGCTCTCCGTTTCTTTGAAAAACTACTTTTACCCATACCAGACATGTATTTAGAAGGAATTGAAACCTCACCAGATAATCGAACATTTGCTTCAATCAAGCATCGGATATCTTGTGGGATACCCTTATTCATTAGCATCCTTAATCTTTCCAGCCTACATCGATAAATCCTTTTTAGGATTTTGATCGGTAGTGATGGATAGTATTTTCGAAGATTTCAGAGCATATGATCCATTATAATGTATAGACCCTTGTTAGGATGAATTTTGTAATAATTTTGATGATTTATTTATAGAATAATACGACGCGTATGAAATAAGACTCCGATTTTAAATAAATAATATGAAGCGTAAGAGCTACGATTTCGGAATTAAATAATAGCCGGATGTGATGCGTATGAGCTATAACTCCGTGTTTGAATAGTAGTAGACAATAATGTCACCAAAAGATGATGGAATATGTCGGTGAATTATTTCTATGATAAATCATGTTGAGCACTATACGATACCAAAGTGAAATCGATATAAGAATTTCTTGAACTAGAAGTTCAATAATACTGCTTGCAAAACCGGACTGACCATCCCGGTTTAAATAATTATTGAAATCAATATTTCAAGTGAAGAATTAAAAGAATTCTTCAATGATTGTTCTCGATAAATGATGAAATCATTACTAGCCAATATTGGGAATAAATCCCAAATATATCTAGAATAAAGGATGAGAAATATGGGCCCACTCATCCTCCATGTGGACTACTAGATATTATTATATGGATCCACTAGATAGTCACATGTGTATATGATTCGTAATTTGAAATTTACGAAATATTTGCTCACGGTATGAGCATGATTTCCAGATTTAATCATAAAACTAGTAAATGTATATCCCAATGATTTGAATAAATCCCTGAAGGATTTGAGTATGCGCATACAAGTGGGATATTATGTGGCAAATTATTTAAAGTCCTCAAATAAATTGCCGATATCGAGAATAGAATGCAAACGGTCTAAATTCCCATATTAAGGCTGAATGATGAGAACATATATGATTAAAATCATACCAACTGTTTGAGTTTTGGTGTTCTAAATTTTCTCAGCATGGGGGGGAGTATTAAAGGTTGAAAATAATATGTGAAATGCATCATGTTATATCCTCGCAATTGAAATACGAACATGAAGTTCAAAGATGCATGAAAGGCTATGAACAATCACATATATCAGCTAGGATGCTTTGATAAGTTAGCACACCAGAGGCATTGATATTTCCCCAATCATCTATATCAAAGCAAAATATAAAAGATGGTCTTAATAACGGAGGCATATACTCTTGAAGAGTATATAGACATAACTATATTGTGTAATCCTAAAAGAGGATTGATAAAGAGATATCTCGATAAGTTATGTCGATATGGGGAAAGAAATGAAATTGAAAAGTGTCGACACGGTATGAAAATGTAGCGCTACATATGATCAATGATAATGAAAATATTGAGATATATTGAAGATGATGAATGGTGAATGTGAAATCCTTAACTTATGAGATGATGAGATGATGATGACTAGTGCTCAAGTTTAAAGATAAGCATGGTGGTCATTATATGTTGCATGCTTATGAAAGTTAAATTACCGATCGTGTGTGTAGTACCGAAAAGGAAATTAAAGGATCGGGTGAGCTAAGCCCGTGTTTATGAGTACCCTAAAGGGTGAGCTAAGCCCCTGGGAATGAAATAACCTATTAAGTGAGTATTAAATGTTAAATGATATATTTTAAGTGTTAGTTAGTTATGAAGGTTTACTTATATGTTTACATGTTTTTACGATGAATTTATATGCTTTAAATTGTGTGTTTGGAGACATGTGTTCATGGTGAATGTTTTGTAGTTGTGTACGAAAATTGATGCACTCTAAATGAATGAAGAGTATAAAACCAATGTATATGATACTCATACAAATGTATGAAAGATTTTGAAATGCTTGCAGCATACTTGTATAAAATACGCGTTGCACTCTTTTTCCCTTGACTTAGGTTTTATCCCATTGGGTTTTCCTAGCAAGGTTTTTAATAAGGCAACTTTAAAGGCGTATTCACATGAATAATGTACTCTTTTTCCTTCATTAGGGTTTTTCCCACTGGGTTTTTCCTAATAAGGTTTTAACGAGGCATATTCATGGTATATTGAGAACGATAGGAGAAATTGATATAGTGTATCTATTGGATCAAGTTATAATGGAGCTAATGCTTTAGATCCAAACGATGATGATATTGAAATCATTTACGTAAGTAAAGATATCGCTCTCAAGATATGAAATCAAACGAGCATTGCACTCTTTTCCTTCGATCAAGTTTTTTCCCACTGGGTTTTCTTGACAAGGTTTTAACGAGGCAGCACATGAATACTCCTATACCGCTGGTAGACATCAGGGGGAGCAATGTTTTGATGAAGCAGTATATAACCACTCCAAGCTATCCTGCAATCGGTTTGGAAGTTTTTTCCCACTGGGTTTTTCTCCAAACAGGTCTAGAAGACATTTGTATTAATAGTCATTCAAGGGGGAGTGTTATGAATAATTGAGAATAATTTGGTGGTTATGAATTATGAGGAATAATTTGGTGGAGGAATAATTTGGTAAAAGATGTAATTATTATATGTGAATGACTATTATACCCTTGATGAAATTATGTAATTACGATTGTGCCATTCGAAGTTTTTCTATAAATAGGGCTTCAGTTATTAATGAAATTCATTCCTGAGAATTCGTTAGAATTCATTCTCTCTAAATTCTCTCTATTATTTCTATACTTTTATAACAATATCAATGTTTTTACTTAGAGTATAAAATGGTGAAAAGTATCATTTAGCTTAAACATATAAATTACTAATACTTTGATGGATTAATTTTATACTTTTTGAAAATTTTTTAAATTGAAATTTAAAAATTTATGACCAAAAAAATAATATTTTATATCACGTGCGAAACACATACTTAAAACTAATTAATAAAAAAATACAGTGCAATTTTTAGTAGTTTACCATTGTACTTAAAAATTGTGAAGCAGTATTTATCTAGCTACATTAAAATCTATGAAGTATACACTTTTTTATTTCTTACCTGTGAAATATAATAAATGCTTAAAATTCAAATGTGATGTTTTAAGTTTTTCCTTGAATCCTTTGTATGAGAAGTAGTACTTCTCTTACACGACATGTAGTTTAGGGTTCTTATATCTCAGCTTGAAATCATGCACTTAGCCTTTCAGGAGGTGGCTCATATGTCCCCCTCCAGCAATGTGCATTTGGTTTTCTATTAATAAAATTCCTATCTCGAACTTGAATTTTTAAACTGAGATAACTTCGAAAAAAAAATTTCAATCTATCATATATACATATATATATATATATATATATATATTAAAAATGTATAATACCGTACAAATTAGATTCTAAGAATGAATGGACAAATACAATGGCAACAACTTCGGATTCACAAATCAGACTTACTCAACCAAAAGAATTTAAATCAAATATACAGATAGAGAATGGAAGATTGGGGGTAGAGAACTTACGAAACAATCATGGTCAATGGTGTAGATGTACTTCTTCAAAACAATCAATAATCTTCTTTTAAAACTACACAAAATGCAAAAATCAAATATCACAATTATAGACGTATGGTAGCGCATATTTACCTCGAGTTGGATCGCTACATAGTAAAAATGATAACATTTTTCTGTCGTCTATTGAAAGAGTACCTATAACATACTTTTTTGAATCAATCTCAACACGAAGCGGAATTTGTTTAGCTCCTTACACATTTTTCGCCTTCCCTATAGATGATTAATGAAATACTAGCCAGACTATTCCGATGATATAATGCCTCATTACTAATAAATCACAATAGTTTTTTATTATTATTATATTTGAAAAGTCGCCAACTTGCAAAATATGAATTAGTTGGCCGTATTCGGGTTCAACTCTGAGTGATTCTGCAGCTTTAATTTCCAAGTTACTTGAAGAAAGTAATAGTCAATATAGGGCAAAGTTCCACAAGTGTTCAAATGCCATGAATTCATATTATCGTCGATAGATTTTAATTTTTACCCTGATTCTTTGGTTGACAGCATGGAAAGCAAGAGCGTGGGCTTGAAAAGCATTAACATAACACAGAACAAAAGCAAGAAAATAACTCTCCTTTTCTTTTCTTATTTTTTTCTTTTTTTTTATTTTATTTTTTGCCTCTTCATTTGATACAAAGCTATACCTTCCCAAAGATTAAGGAAAACTATGACTATTAATCTTTTGTGACCAATATGGTCATGTTGTCTGTCTGTCCCTATTATTAAAGATATCACATTATATTAAGAAATCAGGATAACAGAAATTAACAGGCAAAAATAATGTCGATTTCATTATTAAAGCTAGTGCACTGCCAAGACCACCTATTAGTACGATATAAACCATTTTACCTGCTTTGGTAACACAGATTCTGCAAAACAAATGTTCTTAAGCTTCGTAATAAATACCTGAACCCAAGTGAATGTAGATCTCATTGGAAAATTGATGCTAAAATACAAAATTGATTAGGGGTGTAAAACTGACCACTACTTGCAATGGTGATATTGAGAACAAAAAACATGTCGATTGTAAGCAAATATATTACAAACTAATGATTATGGTTTGTGAAAATTCTTTTAAATGTTATTTTACGTTCAAAGTTAAATTATAATATTAAATCTTAATTATTTGTACAGTTTGTTTGAAAATTACCAACTTGCTTATCTAAAAAGCAAAATTTATTGCACTGAAATTTTGAATTGGAAGTACGTGATGTTATTGGAATAGTAATTGTGGTTTGTTACAAACGTAGGTTTTTCAACTTTCCTACTTCATGAGTATTTATGATCTACCACCCTCTCTACAAAATTTTCGAATTATTTTTTTTATTCTTTCCATTTCAATTTTCCTAATTTAGATTAAAGTTTAAAATAATAAAACTATAAGTTATACTGCTATATAAGTCCATAGTTAATTAATTAACTGAACTATAATTGATTAATAGTTACATGTTTAGCTAAAATAGTATATTTAATAAATTCAAAGATAAAGAATTAATGTACATTTTAATAATTTTTTAAACAATGTAACTGTTCATTTCGACTTTTATGGGTAGATACCGCCAACAATGTAATTGGAATTATTTAAAGATTATTTTTTATTTCTAAATTATTTTTTCCTTTAATAAAATAAAATTAATATTTATACTATATATTTTATTTTTTATTTTTTTGAAAATAAAATCACATATTACATATATTTGTGAATATAAGCCCTTACAATCTTATTGACTAATAATAATTTAAATTTTATTTTATTTTATAGATATAAAAATTATTATAGAGATTGAATTGGATTAACTTTTTATTAAGTGGTAGATGAGAATCTTATCAATTTTAAAAGAATAAAACATTTGAAAAATATTTGGCTTAAAATGTCATACCTAAATTTTGTTATTTTTTTATTTGATATAGAATATTTGATCTTAATTGTAGTTCTTATTTAAGTATGTGACCATATATTATATTCTTAATTTATAATGATGTAATCTTATGTTCACTAAAATAAATTTTTTGTTGTAATTTCAACTAATTATAGATATAGCCAGTTTTGGCACAGTCTAAAAAATTACTTGGTTAAAGTAACATTAACCATTTTTTAAAATAAATTTTTGGGAAAATTGCAATTATCGTGTTTTTTTTCAAATATTTAATTTTTAAATAAATTTATAAAATTAATATTCAGAAATTGGAAAATCTTTGACAGACAATTTTTATCATGATAACTTTTTGTTAAATACTGCATTATTTTTAATATTGTGTGGTAGCTTAATGTATTTTCGTAATTTGTAACAAAGTACTATGTTTAATTATATGTCTTTTAATTATGTATTAAATGAACTATAATCTTGATTTTATTTGGTTGTAAATTGACACAGTTGTTATTTACAAACGTTGAGTTATTGTTTGAAGTTCAAATCCAATGTCATAAGTTGTATGTTGCAGTATCAAGATTCAAGAGTTGTGACACGTTCAAAATATTGATATGTGATAAGAACAAGAACCTAACAAATATAACTACGATTGTTGTACATAAAAAATTTTAAAATTTGTGATATTTTTTTCAGTAAAAAATAATGATATCACATTATTTTCATTTAATACTATTAATTTCATCTAAACTTTGTTATTATTAACAAGTTAAAAACATTGATGCAATCAATGAATACATGGTGTCTATAAACAATTTATAAGGAAAAACTTATTTGAGCTCAGACTCAATATGTAAAGGAGACAGAAGTGCTGGATTTTTTAAAAAACTACATTCCACGAAATTCCTTTTTTTAAAGAACTACATTCCACGAAATTCCTAAATGGCATAAAGTGTTTCGGTGTACCCAATAGAAAGTTGAGTTTGAAAATAGGCGTTTCAGTTATATAATTGAAAAATATTGATCATGCAATTGGATTGTGCAATGGGACAATATTGATAATAACGAAATTGGGTTCTCATGCTATTGAAGCACAAATTTGATAGGAAAAAATTTGGATCAAAGAGTGTTAATCCCAAGATTGACATTGACTCATATAGATGCAAGATTGCCTTTTAGATTTCAAAGGAGGCGATTCCCATTGATGATTTCAGATGCTATGATAATTAACAAGAGCCAAAGTCAATCATTGTCTCATGTTGGCTTTTTTTGAAGAAGTCAGTATTTAGTCATAGGCAATTATATATCGCGATTTAAAGAGTTACGAGTGGAAAAGGATCAAGAAAGTTGATATGTGATAAAGATGAGAATCTAGCGAATACAACGTCAAACGTTGTATATAAAGTAGTATTCTAAATTTTGTGATTTTTTGCAATAAAATACTAGTGAAACTTTTCTTTCATATGATAGTAATTATTCAATATGAAATTGGTTTGTATTAATGAAAAAATGTGTTTATGCATTGATTTTTTCCGTGCAATGCACGGTTGCTATTACTAATATTTATTTAATTCAAAAAAATGATAGAATGAGCAGGAAATTGAACTTAGATTATATATATATAGATTTTCCATTAAAAAAAAGACTCAACATCTTTATATTATAAATCTTAAAGTGACACGTTAGCAGATGCCATATTGGTAGTTCTAACGCGACATGTATTAATACTTCAAAGAAAATTATAACAATTGGTTATGTAAATAAGTCATAATTTATTAATTATTTCTTTTTTAGTCAAATAAACGTGTTTAATAATTCATTGTCATTAAAATCGAACTTGTTTGTGCTATTGGTCTATAGGCTGTTTAATTTGTGGTGAATTTGTTGTAGGAAGTCTATTTATTATCACATAGTTTTTCTTTTCGTTCAAACTATAGAATAAAATTTCTCAACATTGCTATAATTTATTGGGTGCCACAGTTTTTTTTGCATGGTATCTGCATTAAATTTAACAAATTTAATAACCTATTAGAATAAAATATGTGAAATAAATTCTTAAACTTAGTTTACATAGTATTTTATTAACCTAATAAAACAAAATTTTGATAAATATGCATAAATACTATAAAGGACAAGAGTGTGTTTAATTTTTAATTTAACATACTTTTATATTTTTAATAAATTTAATTTTTTGTGAAAGTCATTTTCGTTTAATTAAAAATATTATATATATATATATATATATATATATATATATATATTATATAATCTTATGCAGCTTTGTTTTATTACTAGTATTTTTCATGCCTTTTTACTTCAATTTGAAAAGATCGTGATTTGAAGAAATTCATAAAATAACCAATATATTTGATAATTACTCGCACTACCTTGAGTTCTTATCCCATCTAATTAAATTGATAATTGATAGTAAAAAAAATTAAAATTTATATTAGTTTGTAAATTTAAATAATTATAACATTTAGTATCACAAATAATTTACTGTTAAATAATCTATAAGAATAAAAAAAATATTTAGTCTGTTGAATGACCTAAAAAGAGAGTGAATCATTGTTTCAATGATACATGTGAAAATAAACATTGGCAACTAATTTAAAAATAGTTATTATTTTGTGAGAGGAAAAGTCTATTAAATTTGTGTTCGATTTCAGGGAAGTCACTTCATTTAAATCCCTTTATAAACCCTTAAAAATAAAAATTGAATAACTCTTTCTAATAGTTTCTGTTAAAAAAATAATGTTGTATTTTATCTTATCATTAGTTTAAAAATAAGTTTCTATACTTAAAAAAAATCCAAATTGATATCACATCACATTTTCATTAATCAGGCTGATATTTTATTTTTCTTTGGCTATATTACGTGTGCTATTTATAATTATACCTGTGTTTTTTGCTTATTTATTAGAAAAAGATATATTTTTCTCTCTTATGAGCCTAATGATTATTTCTTATTATTTTAATTGATTTGTCTTTAAATTTGTATAATATGTGGAGATAGGAGATGCACATTACACATATAAGTATTGTTTTCAAATTTGTAAAACATATGGACATAGGAGATGCAAGTTTTTTTTCTTTTTCATGAACCTAATAATTGTTGCTTATTATTTTAATTGATTTGTCCATGTGATTTTGTTTGGTATCAATGTTAGTGAGAAAGTTGTTATCCAAAAAATGTCTCTGACTCCATCTGATGCGAGACTACATTTCAAGTTTCAAAGAGAACAATTCCCGTTGATTGTGTCATAAGTTATGATTGTTAACAAAAGTTAAAGGCAGTTACTTCTACATGTAGGTCTTTTTTTAAAAAGCCGGTATTCATCTATGATCAGTTATACATCGCAGTATCTAGAGTTATAAGTCTTGTAGGTTTGTAAAATCATCAATGAATGTGGTTTATAAAGAAGTATTTCAAAATTTGTAATTTATTATTTAGTTCAATTCTTATTACATTTCCGCAGCTATTTTTTAGAACTCATGCGTAAACCACAAATGGTTTACGATGAAAATCACACATGTTTAGGATAGAAAAAAAAAACATGCGGTTCTTTTACAAAAACATGCGCGCAAGGATTGGAACATTTCCATATATTTCAAATTGTCTAATTCCTAGTCTTGACATTATTTTAAATAGATCATAGTCTGCATATGCATCACATGTATGTAATACTAGTATTTTTAATAGTTGTATGTAACAAAGCATGTGCATTGAAGATTCTTGAATCAAACAACCAACTTGGAAATAATTTCCTTCATTCTAGATTTGCTATGGAAAATCATGGCAATGAAAGTCTTAATTACTTATCTTAAAACTTGGTGTAATTAGTACTACCTCCGTCCAAAAAATATAGTCCACTATTCCTTTTTAATCCGTCCCAAAATATAGGCCACATTTCTTTTAAAGATATAGTTAAAATATTACTTGCCTTTTATACCCTCATTTAATATACATTGATATCATCAAAATAGAGTAGTTGAAATAAAACATCTAATAAATGAGATGTTATATTAGGAAAATAATCTTGAATTGTACTTTTCCAATACCATTAATTATATTTTTCTTAATCGGTGTGAAGATAAGAAAGTGGCTATAATTTTGAGACGGAGGTAGTAATTACTAATGGTTTTAAAGATGGTCCAACCATCAACCTGGTTGATAGATTGGAACAAGGGTCAACTTGTAGTAGATTGAAGGTCGACCCAGTTACAAAAATAATATTAAAAAGTATAATAATATAAAAATATCATAAAATTAAATTTAATAAAAATATAAGAAAATGTAAAAAACTGAATTAAAATTGATCCCAAATCGCAAGGATCAACGGGCCTTCCCAGTTGACCGAATTTGACCCAACTAGGTTTTAAGAGTTACTTGACCCAGGTTTTAGCCCTTTCCTCATTGGCCACATGAAAATACACTAAATAGATATCTAATTACGTGCGCACCACAATTCATATCATATACTTCCTTCGTCCCACGTATATGGTCCACTTTATTTTTTCACAAAGGTTAAAAATTTTATTGGAAAATTAAATTTTACAGACACTCTTCCTATAATGCCCATATTCAAATGAACAAAAGTCATTAAGTATTTTTATATTTTCGAGTTTATAGGTGGGGTATAATTGTCAATGAATAAAAGTTATTAAGTAAATGAACATAAAAAAATGCCACTATGTAGGAAAAAATGATTATATATGTGGGACAATTCAAAAAGGAAAATGGAGCCATATATGAGGGACGAAGGGAGTAACTTTCAATATATAAGCACATTGTGATGGCCGCAATACCACATGCCATTGACGCAATGATTGACGCAATCGAAGACACAATGACATCTTGTAATAATAAATAATAATAAATCCTTATATAAAAATGGTTTGAAGATGAAAAATATTTTTGGTCAGCAATACCCTCAATTATATATTCTTATTACTTATTTGTCTTTCAATTAATATGGTTTATAATAACTTAATTAACCCAATAAATTATTATAAATTTTCAACGTTTTATCAACTCCTTCTTTCTCTTTTTCCCCCAGTTTATGAGTTAAATAGAAATTAATTGGTCCTTCCACGTACCTCGCTTTTCCAAAATCTATTAATTCATTCGTTTTCATAAATGCATATATAATTTTTACGTTTTGGCAGCGTATAAAATGAGCATTTTTTAATTATTATGCTGCCACTTATATTTTTATCCTTATTCATTAGTTAGTCTCCCTAATTTTTATAATTGAATATTGAGTATTATTGACCAAAAATAATTAATTTTAATCGCTTCTTTATCTTGCTTGAATAGTTAATTAAAGGAAAAAATTGTGTCCTTTTTTGCTCTATTGACTTTTTCGATCATATTTAACCATTCAATACATAAATCAATCACATATGCATATTCTACATATTTTCAAAAGAATATTTGATGGGTTGAGATTTGAATTTCAAGTTTTTATTATATTTTATTTGATAATTTGTATAGTAAATAGGACATAAAACTTGGATATTTATTTAATTTTTATTATAGGGAGACTAATACTTCACTCCAATTTTTTAAGCACCCAAAATTTGTAATTGTTAATCTATTATTATGTCATTAATATCATTAAGCATCAAAATTTGATGACCACCGACTCTTATTTTCTCATATAGTTAGTGAAAGAAAACATTTGCATATCCTTTCCTTTCGTCTAAGTTGTTGCAATTGTACTTATCCATTAATTCCCATAATCTAATATGTACGGTATTGTACATTTTTAAAAGAATATATATATAGATGTATATATGATAAATTGAATCTTTTTTTCGAATTGACTTTTTTTTTTTAAGTTATCTCGACTTGAAAATCTAAACTCGAGATAGGAATTTTATTTAGTAGAAAAGCAAAACGCACATTGCCAAATGGAGACATATGAGCCACCTCCCGAAAGGCTAAGTACATGATTTTGAAGCTGAGATGTAAGAACCTAAAAGTGACATTTGAATTTTATGTATTTATTATATTTTATAGGTAAGAAATAAAAAGGCGTATACTTTGTAGATTTTAATATAGCTAGATAAATATTTCTTCATAATTTTTAAGTACAATAGTAAACAACTAAATAATGTACCTTGATTTTTTATTAATTAGTTTTAAGTACGCCATTCGCACGTGGTATAAAATACTGATTTTTTGTCATAAATTTTTAAATTTAAATTTTATTTTTTTTCAAAATGTATAAAATTAAGCTAACAAAGTACTAGTAACTTATGCGTATAAACTAAATGATACTTGTGACCATTTTATCCTCTAATTAAAAATATTAATATCTCAATTTTCTAACAAATTAGTTCAAAAATGTTTGTGACTTTGTAAACAATTCTATTTTTTCCCCCCAAAAAGAAAGAAAGTTGTTAATAATCACTTTAAGCTATATACATCGAATAAAATCAAAATGTATTAGAATATTTAATGCTTAATTTATTCAATGTTATATGAAGAGTCACTAATTAATTATGTATATAAATTTAATATTTCTTTAATAAGGGTATTTTGCACTAAATAAAATATAAATGGAGATATTATTTGAAATCAAAAGATGTCTACCCTTCCACACGTTTTAATATATAAGGGTTAAAATACAAAATTAGTATTTTAAAAAATACACTTTTGACGATTTGGTATTTTAAAAAATTTCGATGAAAAATTAGTATTTAAAAATCAAGATTCCGACAATTAAGTATTTTCATTGGCCGGTGGTGGAATCTTGATTAAAATAATAATATTTTCAAAATTTTGTATTTTTATTCATTTTCATATTTTTTATATAATTTATTTATTTCTTTTATTCATTTTCATATCTTAATTAACAATAATAATAATAATAATAATAATAATAATAATAATAAATAAGAAAATTTGGTGCAAATGGTCTAGAAAAGAGTTGGTTCAGTGCGATTTTGGTCCAAAATAAAAATATCTTTGCATTAGATACACACACATTTTGATATTAACTAACAGTTAACAATAGATATAATTATTGTATCTTCGTGAAATAATTGGGGGGGGGGAAGACGGTCCGTTTCTTTTTTTTTTTAATTTTAGTTTTATTAAATTTTTACAGTTTCTTGTTAGATCGTGTGTGTTTTCGATAATATTAAACTATAAATTTATGTAGATATAACAATAACAATAACAATAATTATTAGTTGTAGCTTGTAATAAAAAAAATATTGACCGACAATTAATAATAATAAATGTAATTATTGTATATAAATAAAATTTTATTAGGAATATAATACCGTAAAAAATATACCTTATACAAAAAATTAATAAAATCAAATCAAAATTTTTTAAAAAAATTAAAAAATAACCCCACCCGGCAAACAACACCACCACCGGACTAGTGGTGGTGGTGGTGGTGGTTTCAAACCACCACTGCTGGTGGTTCGAAACCACCGGTTCGAAACCACCAGCGGCTATTGGTGGTTGCGAACCACCAGTAGATCTGGTGGTTGCAGTCGCTGGTGGTTACAGCGACTGCAACCACCAGATCTGTTGGTGGTTTGAAACCACCAGCAACCGTTGGTGATTATAGCGGCTGCAACTACCAGACTCGCTGGTTGTTCGAAACCACCACTAGTGGTGGTGGTTTCGAACCACCACCAACACCACCACCGGCCCGGTAGTAGTATTGTTTGGGGATGGGGGTATTTTTTTTATTTTTTTAAACTTTTTTGTTTGATTTTATTAATTTTTTGCCTTCGGTATATTTTTTACAGTGTTATATTCCTAATAAAATTTTATTTATGTACAATAATTACATTTATTATTAACTGTCGATCAATATTTTTTATTGCAAACAACAACTAACAATTGTTGTTGTTATTGTTGTTGTCGTTATATCTACATAAATTTATATTTAATATTATCAAAAACATACATGATGCAACAAGAAACTGTAGAAAGTTAATAAAACTAAAATTAAAGGAAAAAAAAAGAAACGGATCGTTTTCTTCGTCTTCCTTCCCCTTCCCAATTATTTTACGAAGAGACAATAATTATATTTATTGTTAGATGTTGATTAAAATCAAAATATACGCGTACTAATACAAAAGAAATTTTTATTTTGGACCAAAATCACATTCAGGCCTTGTTCTTTTCATCACTACTTTTATCAAATTTTTCTCTCTCATCATTTACAACCACTCATTCAATTATTTAATATATTTTCCCCAAATTTCAACCACACATTCAACACGTAAATCAAAAAAATTAACTTTATCACCAATCAAACATAGCATGAACCAACTTTTTCTGGATAATTTGGGCCAATTTCCCTTTTTTATTTTTTATTTTATTTTGTTATTTATTTATATGATTATTATAAATTAAGATATGAAAATGATTAAAAGAAATACATAAATTATATAAAAAATAAGAAAATGAATAAAAAAAGAAAATATTGAAAATTTTATTATTTTAATCAAGATTCCATCGCGGGCCAACGAAAAATACTTAATTGTCGAAATCTCAATTTTTAAATACCAATCTATTGTGGCAATTTATTAAAATACCAAATCATCAAAAGTGTTTTTTTTAATACCAATTTGGTATTTTAGCCATAGTACAAGTTTATATATAGATAGATAATATACAGATTGTTAGAGATATTCAAAAACACCCGGGTGTGCCACACCGGGTATGCTATAGTTGTGTTAATTTCGAGGTGTTTTCTGATCGCATATGATCTCTGTTCGGAAAACCGAAATCAAATCCAAAATCGGTATGATGAGCAAAGCTCCAGTAGTTCAGAAAATTTTCCGGTGACGTCATTTGCTCAAAGTTAAAATCTACTTGCTCAAAGTCAAAGTTTTTGCTAAAAACTTTGACTTTGACTGAAGACTTTGATTTTGAGCAAACGATTTCGCGAGAAAATTTTTCGAACTACTGGAGCTATACATACTGTACTGGTTCTGAATTTCGTCTCAATTTCCCAACGAAGATCGCATGTAACCAGAAAACATTCGGGAGTTTCATAACTATGACACACCCGAGTGTTTTTGAACAAAGTTGGATGTATTGTTATATACGACGTGCAATGCCCGTGATTCTTGCTAGTATACAAGCGAAGTGAGTAACGTAACAAATATGCTGCTCTAACACTAATTTAAAACATTTTTAATTCACGATTCTATTCCAAATTGTATTGCTCGTGTGGTAAACATGATTTGTTATGATCATTAATAAAAGTTAAATAAAAACAAAAAAAAAACCTTTTAATTCAATACGAGAGGGAGATTAGGGTTGTATTGCTCTCACTCATTCATTTCAAACATAAACTCCTATATGTACACATGTTCATTACAAGCAAAACAAAAATGAAAAAACCATGATGTAACCTTGGACATATTTCCCCCAAAGTCCACAAAAGATAAAAAGTATCTAACTCTCTAAGAAATCAGTTGCAAGAATAACTTGAACGATTACGTTGCTCACAAACAGCCGCCAAGACAAAGAATCCACCACCACTTCTTGAGACGGAAAATGCTGCACACCAATGTTAACCGAATGCTATAGGCCCAATTTTGTCTTGAGCCAATCAGAAAGATTCGCTATTACAAACCCAAGAAATACCTGTAATGCCATTTTAAGCAAAAACAAGAAAACACCACATTACTACAACAATCAAGAGTTGCAATTAGTGATGGCAGAAAAATCCGATCCGATCCAAATCCGATGGATACCCGATCCGAATGGAGCAATTTTTTGCCGATCCGACGATCCGTGGATCGGTCGATCCGAAACGGATTTGGATTTGGATTTGAATTTGGCCGATCCAATCCGATCCGATCCGAATTGATTTTTTATTTTTATTTTTTATTTTTTTAATTTTAATTTTATTAATTTTAATTTTTTTATAAAAACCTATACCAATATGGATTGTATTTGGATTTTTTTTCTTGATCCGATCCGATCTGATCCGAATCCGATCCGATGAATTTGGATATGGATTTGGATTTAGATCGGGCTTATTGATTTGGATTTGGATTTGGATTTGGCCGATCCGATCCGAACACGATCCATTGCCAACACTAGTTGCAATAGGACATTACATCTATTTCAAGAGAGTATAGTATATTCACTGAGTGATGTTGGCAGTGCCACATCAGCAAGAGTGATGACGTGGCACTTGCCATGTCATCACGTGTAACCAAATATATGATGACGTGGCAGCCACATTAGCAGTGGGAAGCTGCTGTCGTGAGAACATTACTAATATTCATTACCTGCGCAGAGCCGAGGATATATACTGCAGAATAGTGACGCCCATGAATCATCATATCAGCCAACATAGCAAGCGGAATTGTAAGAGACATGCCCAAAGTGGCCACAAGTGGTGTAGTCCAAACAACACATAAAGCCCTAAGAAGTAAATTGTCAGGGTTAGTTGCCTGATTACTGGTCAAAATTGGTTTTTACTCATGAAGTGTGACATAATTTTGAAAAGTATCATATTGTGCTACATACCAAAAGTAGTCGGAGAGAACACTTCCTATTAATCCATTTGCAATTACGACTTCATCCATTTTAGCAGAGTGAGGAATTGTAAATTTGGGTTCTATACCCAAGGCTGTCAACGGCCATACTGAAACACGATTTAAATATATAAATAAATAATTACTCATTGTAAAGAAGATCATTCATTTAAACTTAAACACAGAGGATGCATTATAAATTTAGAATGAAGAGAAATAGTTATCTTACCGAGCCACCACAGTGCCACCAACGTGAATAATCCAACGTAACCAAACAACTTCTGCACGTCAACCCTCTCTCCTTCCTCTCCAGAAAACTTTTTAAGAAGTACTGCATGAATTTGAATAACAAGCATTTCCAAAAGTTGTCATCTGAATTTTCTAAATTATATAAAAAATAAATAAATAATTAAATTAGCCAGAGAAAATGAACACACCTGTAAATAGTCCATAACTCATAGCTGATAGAAGGCCAAAAACATCCCGACAAGAGAGCGCTTTCCGCTTCTTTAAAAGAAACAAAAAGTTGAACTGTCAGTGAATTCCCTGAAACATTCAATCGGGGAAATGAACCATAAAATATGGGAATAAATTTAAAGTGAAAGAAATTATTACATGTGTTTTAAAAGACTTACACTGAAGAATTTAGCTGAGGGTCGTCAGTGGCCCACGTTTTTCCCAAGGTTGTCATGGCAACACCTGTCATGCTGACAAAAACAGCAACAACCTTTGCCATATTTAAGGAATCTTGCCCCAAAAACGCACCGATGAAAAGAGTGAACAACCCTGATGTAGAAGACAAAACCGTAGTACTTGCAACACTCGTATGGGCAAGTGCAGCATTTGATAAGTACTGCAAAAAAAAAAAAAAAAGTGATTTTCTAAAAAGTTTCAACAAACAAGCTCTTAATGTGGGCACACATTAAAGGGAATAAAGAAGTTACGGGATTTACCTCAGTAATGAACCAAAGAGGGGCAAGATAAAATCCATAAGTGGCAATCTCTCTCGTGGTGACTTCTCTTTCTTGCATAACATTTCTAGTATCATCTACATGTTTAAAAACCAACAGCTTTCCCTCTTCGGGGGTAGAAAGGTCAATGTTGCTATCTTTTCTATTAAAGGGTTGAATTTCCATCTCAAAGATCTTTTGTCCTTCCATGCAACTTAATGGAGACTCAATGACAGTTAGAGAACACGAGTCATCGTCCATGACTTGATCACTTTTCACCCTTCGTCTTCTTTTAAGGAAATTATGTATCCAATCCTTCATAAATGCTATTGGGAGATAAATCACCATTAAAGAAGCTCCAAGATATGTCACTGCAAAAGGCTGCTTATAGTCTGTGAAAATATCCTGAATTCAGAAAAAAAGAAACATGTGTTCAAGTCGAGGAATCATTCTAGTTATAGTTCCAACAAAAAGGGGAAGTACACTTTCTGTCCTCGTACTTCGCTAAATTACACATTGTTTTCTGCTAATTCAACCAGAAATACTAATTTAAATATCCTCAAGCTCGGCCAGAGCCTATATGTATGCTATTTCGTGTAATCCACCTATCGAGAGAATCAAAAGAGGTTTTTAAAACTGGGCAGCATGAATGATACACATTTATGGAAACATAAGAAACATACATCCTTTGTAAATTCCATGCTTCTTGGTATGAAATTTCAAACCCCAAATTCAGCAATTATAGTAAGTGGGCCTCAATTTTTGCAGAAAACAAATCAAACATCATATGGAAGAAATGGGGGGGAGGCAACAATCTTAATCTTATCTAATTATAGAAATCTTCACAAGTCCCAAATCAAGACATCAACAAGGCACATCTAACAGAACAAGAAAATTAACATAGAAAACCATGAATGAATTATAAATATATAATCCCTAAACTTAAATAAAAATCGGAGGAAAGAAAGAATCTGACCTGAGTAACCTCCGCAGAGGAGACCCAAATGACGACAACAGTAGCAATTAACATGAGACCAGCTCTATATCTCCACGTCCCCATTACAAATTCAAGAAAAACCCAGATGCCAAAATTCGATCTTATACCCAGAAAAACAGGGGAAAGGGGAATTTGCTACAATTAAGATCTGGGCTTCCTTGATCCGACAGAAAACGTTTGACCCAAAATCTAGATTTTTACAAATTGCAACCGACAGAACAAGTTGTTGTCAGAAATTTAAAGGGGTCCTAGCGGTTAATCGCAATAAGCTGTTTGAAAAATTGCCAGCGAAGAGCTGTGAGAGAATGGAAGAGACGAATCGAAGGGTTCGGGCAGAGGGAAGGAATGTTGTCCAAAATATAGATATGTTGTTTAAATCGCATCCAATTTGGAAAGATTTGTCGTAACCTCATGTGTTTAAAAAAAATCGCTCGATAGTAGGTGCCGTTTCCTTCTCCGCATCTGTCGTCTTTTCCGCCTTGGGTTGACTTCGAGTTCACCTCAACTCAATTGCCATCTTTATTTGTTCGTTCAAGTTAGAGCTTAATAGATATTTGATTTGTTAAGGATTTTTATGGATTTAGAATTGTTTGGTATACATCAAATCTTATTAATAGTATATCTCTATTTTCTATGCATTAATTAATTAATTTTTATGTGTCCGTTTCTATTTTCAATTATTTATATATTAATTTAATACTATCTCCATTCTATAAATATAATCTATTTCTATTTTTATAAAAATTAAAAAAATACAATTAACAATATTAGAATATTAAATTTTAAAATTATTTTCCTAATATATCATTTCATTTATTAAATATTTTATTTTAATTAGTCTATTTTGGTGATAACAGTATTCATTACATGAAAACATATAAAATAACTAATATTTTAACTATATCTTTAAAAGAAATATGTCCCTTATTTTGTGATGGATGAAAAAAGTAAAAACGGATTATATTTTTGGGACGGGATATAGTAATTTGTTTATATTTTTTTGAATCTAAAGAAGTGTTCCATAAATTATAAAAGACTTGATTAAAACGTTTGTGGATTAGTATAGAATTCAGCTCACACGGTGGATTTCCGTTTTCACAATATTAATATATCGCACATAAAATTATTAAGGAAGCATTAGAGAAAATAAGAATTTTTAAACTTTGATGATTCAAAAATGAGGCCAAGTAAAATTATTGGCTAAAATTAGGTCACGTGCGACCTGGTTCCACACGAAATCTGTTCGCGCAGAAAGTTGGGTGATCGCCCAATTTAAAAAGTGGGAGATTGCCCAAATTTTTTAAAATGTATTTTCTTATTTTTTAACCCAATTACATTGAGTTTGTAATGGCCCTGTAATATATATTGCAATGTCTATAGTAATGTTGTAATACATTACACAAAGTCTGTAATGGTCTTGTAATGCATTGAGTAATTAAAAAAAAAAAGGAAAAAAAGAAAAGAAAAAGGAAGTTTATGTTAGGTGACCACCAGTTTTTATACTAAATCATCATCTAGTTGAAATTTGGGTGCGCCTAGTTTTGTATGGAATGATCGCTTAAATTTACACTAGGTGATCACCTAGTATGTAATGTTCTTGTAATGCATCAGGCAATTTTTGGAAAAGAAAAAGAAATTTATGCTATGCGGTTGCCAAATTTTATATGGGTGCGACTAAATGTACCCCCCAAATTTAACGAGTACAACCCTATATAAAATTATTCCCATTTTGCTCTTCATTTTTTTTTTTTTGGTTCGGCCTGTTGGGGCCGAACACCATTGATGATGGTCTGCCAGCGTAGGCCAAACACTTGCAAACCTATAAAAAAAAGTGTGGGGGGAAGAAGCTGCTTTTCTTTTTTTTTTTTTTTTATTCATGAGCTGCCATTAATGGCAGCTTCTGCAAGAGCTTGAAGAAGATATTTTTTTCCCTTTTTTTTCTTTGCTTCTATGAGCTTCCATTAATGGTAGCTTCTCCAAGTTTGAAGAAGCTGCTTCTTTCTTTTTTCCTTTTTTTTTCAAGGGCTTATTCGGCCTCTTCAAGCCGAACTCAAAAAAGGGGGTGTAGGGGTAAAATGGGTCATTCCTTAGACCCATGAAGGTGTTATTTATTTATTTATTATTTTTATCTTGAATTTTTTCTTATGGAAATTGTAAATAGAGTAGTGGTCATATATTTAATTGCGAGTGTAGGTTAAGATTCAAATCTTTCTTTTGCAAGTGTCTAAATTTTTTTCTTATATTAACTTTTCAAACTAATTTAGACCATATAAATACATTCGAGGGTAATAGGGGCTACTTTTGGGGGGGGGGGGGGGGGGTGACATTTCGACCCAAACCCATCCCTTAAATATTCACGGGTAGCAAAGTTCACCACAGATCCGCCCTTATTACCCACTTAGTCCGAGCAAGTTTGCCCCATTAGACGCTGGACCTCGCGGGTTTCAAGTTTGGTGGGTAAAATTGTTATCCTTATCATCCAGTTTTATATTGAGCAATCACCCAAATTTATATCGGATTGAAACTTGATTTTTGCAATTAAATAATTTGACCGAGATTATTAACCATTAAAATAAATATAAATATTTGTAGAAGTGTCCAATGATATTTAACTGAAAATGTATACAACTATTACAAACAAAATTTGTACACATTTTTTAGAGGAATTTTTAGTAATATTTTACACATTTTAGTAATATTCGATCCCATCTTCAACTTTATCCGTGACGACCTGAAAAATCCATGACATTTTGAATACCTGCGAGTTTTTAGGGTGATAGGGAATGAATTATAATGGTTTTTAAAGGTTTTTAATATAAAAGAGGAGAGAGAATGAGTGGAGTTGAGTGGTTGAGATTTGTGGATGTGATTGATTTAGGAAAAAGAAAAAATTTGAAAAAAAAAGTGTTTAAAACACTTTTAAAACAAAGCCTATCACGCCAAATTGAATTGAATGCAAAGACAAGACTGATATAATTTGATTTATGAAAATTATGGAATTCGAATGAAAAGCCTACAAAAGATAGGGTTCTGATTAGAATACCAAAAATTATATATAGCTTGTTAGGGAACCTTTTAAAAATATTTTTACCACTTTTTACTATTTTTTTATTCATTCTTTCTTTACCCTAAATCAATCACATCCACATATTATATCACATTAATAAATCTCTATCATTCAATTCCACTCATTCTCTCTCCTCTTTTACATTAAAAACCTTTAAAGACCATTAAAAACTAACCCCTATCACCCATATAGTTTTTGTGCGCATTTTTCATATTTCGAGTAGCGAACTTTGAAGCACTCAAACAACCTCCATGGAAGTCACATCTACACATTTAAGTGATGAGCGTGGAGTACACAATGAGCATTTCAAAATGGCCAATATGCACATCAGTATTTAAAAAAATACTTCTGATGATTTGGTATTTTAAAAAACATCGGCGATATATTGATATTTAAAATTCGACTTTACGCGCTTAGGTCCTTTTTTTCACTGCCGAGGGAATCTTCAATAAAGTAATAATATTTTCAAATTTTTCATTATTTTATTTATTTCTTCAGTCGAATCTAATTGAAAATAATAATATTTTCAATTTTTCAATTTTATTCATTTTATGATTTTTTTTCTTTACTATATTCTTCGATTTCTTTCATTTCTTGGAAAATTGAAGCAAATAGTCAAAAAAAGTAGAGCATTTTACGAGATTGGTAAAAAAAAGTGGTGCAATTGATCAAAAAAAAACTTTGATGCGCGTTTGGTCCATTTGGACGAAATTCATCTAATTTTGGCGTTAGTCAAATCAAATTTTGCTATTTCTCGTCGTTTTTGCAATTTGACTTAAAATAAATGTAATTGTTGGGGGTGGGTTTTTTTATTTTTTTAATTTTGATTTTATTTTATTAATTCTTTATGTTTGCTATATTTTTAAAGTAATATATTTGTACAAAATTTTATTGAGGTGCAACAATTATATTTGTTTCAAATCAAATTACAAAAGCGATGACAAATAACAAAATTTGACTTGACCAACAGCAAAATTGGATGGATTCTATCAAAATGGAACAAACACGCACCACAGTTTTTTTACCAATCGCGCCACATTTTTTTTACGAATCTCGTAAAATGTTCTATTTTTTTTTTTTACTATTTGCATCAATTTTCCAAGAAATGAAAGGAAATCGAAGAATATACTAAGCAAAAACCATAAAATGAATGAAAAATAGGAAGATTTTAAAATATTATTATTTTAATAAGATTCCCCCATAGAAATGAATAAAATAATGCAAATTTTTAAAATGTTATTATTTTATTCAAGATTCAGCCGGTGGTGCAAAAAAAAGGACCTAAGTGCTTAAAAGTCAAATTTAAAATACCAATATATGATCGACACCTTTTAAAATACCAAATCGTCAAAAGTGTATTTTTTTAAATATCGATTAGTCCAAGAAGCTGATTGGTGTGATCCCCCCGAGGGGGTGCAACGCCGACTGACCGCGATTTTCTGAGAAGGGTTTAAGTGTAGGCATACCTATCGGGACCCGAAAGACAGTGAACTATGCCTGAGCGGGGCGCGGCCAAAGGAAACTCTGGTGGAGGCCCACAGCGATATTGACGTGCAAATCGTTCGCCTGACTTGGGACTAAAGTAAAGTGCCATCATATCTTAGTTGACTAATGCACCGAGAAGTAAACTGCCATCATATCAAAGTTTATCAAAGGCAAGGGAAGTGAACTGTAATAATATCCAAGTTTACGGGTACACCGAATCCAACTGGGATGTGCGATTCAAGATGTTACAGGTGAGAAACACAAAACTTACCTCTCGTCTTGCCATGGGGCGCCACGGCTGGCCAATAAATTGAAGGGCGCCACGGCTCGCCAATGAGTAAAAAAGCTTTGGATTAAGGGACTGCTGAATGAAATAGGCTTTATGAATCAGGATCTGACATTGTATACAGATAACCAGAGTGCCATTCACTTGAGCAAAAACCCTGTCCATCATGACAGGACCAAACATGTCGATATAAGGTTCCATTTTGTCCATGATATGGTTTCATCTGTCTTTAGAAAATATTCTAAAATATGAAAATGCAGTCACATCAATTAAAAGTGTTGTCCAGAGCATATTCTGTTAAATAGATGGCATCTTTAAGCTTAAACGAGGAAAATTTTTAAATGGTCCAACAAATTCTCTATTTTAACTCTTTATTTTACAAGGCAATGGCATGCATGACCCAAGGCTATGCCATAATGCCATCGCATGGTGAAGGCAAGCATTCCAACCGCTAAACTCTACCTCCGACTGAGTCTTTTCTAGGGTGGGCAGGCTGTTAAATAAAAAAGATAACTCTTTCCGAGGCCATTCTTTGTCATTTGTTACAAGGTCTTTGTAGTTGTTTACACACTCATCGTAATATGTTACAACTTCTTTGGCTCGCCAAGGGCTAAATAAATTCAATCATCTTGTCATGGGGGACCATCGCTCGCCAATAAATTGTGGGGCACCACGACACGCCAATTTTGCCGTTTCAAAATGGTGTCAAGAACATGCATTTTGAATTTGCGATGACCCTCTCAGTGTAATCCAAAGGAGGTTACTCAACACCTAATCTATAGTTAAGTAAAAAGTTTACATATTTCGTACTTCAAGGGGAAAAGAAAAAAACAAAAAAAACTACATGTCTACATATTTCTATTTTTTTAAAAGAAAAATTCTGTACATTTCTACTTAGGAAGCAGGCAACTTTGGAATTTATTTTTGGAGTCATACAAACTCTAATTTTCACGATTTTTATATTGTTGGAAAGTGGACAAAGAGCTCTTCGCAACGGTATAAAAATTGCGACAATTCGAAGACAATACGACAGCCAAACAATTGTATGAAAATAAGATAAAAACTAAATGATTTAAGATAAACATGAATACAATACGACCCACAAAATGATTAAAGACACCATTTAAAAAACAAAAAAGATTTAGACACATATGACCTACATCTTTGTGTGGCACTTGTCACAAATGCAATAGGTTCTCTTGTAGAGGGGAACCTAAGATCTAGAAATGATATTTTATAGGCGTAGTTAGCTAAAAAGTCTCTAGGAAAAATAATAAAATAGTTGTGGAGGCCCCCAAAGATTTGTTGTAAATAGTTCTTTGTCCACCACACATGACTTCACTATCGAAAAATTCTTCCAACCATGGTTGTCAAAATCGCAATTCAGGTCGTGGGATTGTACGATCTAAGCTCCTATATGAAAAATCGATCGAGACCGTGCACATGATCGCCTTGGGATTGGTTCAAGATCGTATAGGACTGCACTGATAATTGCCATGATGATGTGTTTAAATTTTTTGAAAGAAATAAACCTAGAAATTCTTGAAAGTGGCCTTTGCAAGAAAATAATTATGTTTTATTAATTGAAGATACTAGATGAAACAATAATATTCATGTTATGGATTGTTTATTAACTAAATGAGCACTTGGATTTTAATTTCTCATTTAATTTAATTATTAACTTATAGATGCTAATACGTCATTAGAATGTTTATTTCATCTTTATTAATACTTTTTAGACTAGAAAATATTTTTATTTTCGGGGTTGAGATAGTTCTAAAAAAAATAAATAAATAAAAATAAATCAAAGATTAGAAAATATTAATTTATAAACCATTATTTTATAGGATCTTACAATCATTGAATCCAACAATTCGATCCTAAAGATCCGTTCTCTGATCGATCCAAAAATACGATTCTTACAACATTGCTTCCAACAAGCTGGAAATGTGAGTTCTTAGAAGTATAGAGAAAAGAGACAAATAATGTTGCCGGAAAGGTTTTAATTACCGTTAAAGAATGTCATTCCATTCATTGCATGTGACGCTCCACATAATTGAATTCTAAAAACCACGTGTCTCTTTTTTTATTTCCTTTTCAAGATGAATATTCCATCTGATTAAAAACAACAAAAAAATACAAAAAAGATGCTCTTTTATCCATTCTAGGAGCAACATCTCCAGTGGCTTATCTATTCTAAAAAAACTAGCTGTTTCACCCGTGCATTGCACGGTGGACAAATTTTTCAACCAATAATGTCATTGATAGATGTTAATAATATTAACATAAAATCTAAAAAAATAATTAAAATAAAGAATGAATTACAATAATAAACTTAAAGAATTTAACTTGAAACAATTCTATAAAAATTTCGATAAAATTTTCCCTATATTTTGTACTAATCTATCGTGCAAATATGTAAGGAACAACTCATGAAAATTCACATAATTTAATTTACTATTCTCCATATAATAGTAACTTAATTAGCATTTACACCCATGCTTTCCAATGAATGATAATTCGTGGCGGCGATCATGGTAATATATTATATTTTGCTCATTGCAAGATTAATATACTAATTTAAACCCAAAATAAAATAACATTAAATGTTATAGTTATCAAAATAAACATACCAAAATAACTCTTCTAACATCTAAGTAGAAAGCTTATTGTTTTTCTTTAAAATTATTTTACATTTTATTATATGCAATTATAAATTTTGGGAGATATTAATTATTATACTTCAAGATGATGTAATGCGTTATTAACAATTAATATGTAAATAATGATTTTTAAATTAATTTTAATTATGAAATATAATCAATATAAACATATATATTATAAAACTAAAAATATAGTGAGTATAGTCCGATAAATCCTAAACTATTCCCCATATATCGAAACACTTATCCTCATTTCGACCTATCCTATTTACTCTGGGCGAGCTGGGATGATATAAGAATTACAAACTTCCATTCCCATTCCCTGTTCTTGGTCCTTGTCCTCGCCTCACTAGAAAATTCTTATTCCCGCCCACACTTCCATCATGATCGTTTAATCCAAGATTTTTTTGTTCGATATTTTATTTCTTTAATAAATACCTTCTAAATATATTAAAACACTTATATTAATATATTAGGTATAAACTTACTAATTTAACATATCCAAAGATATGAAATATTGAATGATTTGATATAACATTTAAATTAATTTGGATAAAACAAATAAATTGAAATATATAGGATTAATACTTAAAATATACAATCTAACCTATTATACTTAAAAATAAAATAAAATATCAACAGGGAAAATTAGGTATAAAATAAATAATTCAAAGTATGTAGGATTCTTAATATTTATTAAGGATATAGAAACTTAGATAAATATTTAACATAAGTCTAAAGCCAATTAAAATATTCTAATTAGTCATATAATTCCAATAATTGATTGAGTCGATAGCCAATTGTTTAATAAGAATTCTTAAACTTATGCCCTAGTGAAAGTGATAGATTGAGCCAAAGAATTATTATACAATTTTTTGGTTAGTGTCAAAATAAAAAATCATTACTTATTTGAATACCTATTTTTGGAGCTTGTTACTTTAAAAAGAAAAAGAAAAAAAGGAGGATCCTTTGAAATACCCTGTAATTATACAAAAAGAAGTATTAATGTTTTGCCACCAACTATAACTAAAAAGAAATGTCATAGAAAATATAAAAACATATGAGAATAAAAGAAAAGCTGTTTTAAAAATGATATCTTGAAAAAAACAAATAAAGTTTATTAGGGACTAATTATCACTCAGATTATTTTGATAAAATGTAACACCCCAATTCTAAGAATCTAAAATTTTATAGGTGTTAACTTAACTTTATTTTAAAATACTTAAAAAAATAAATTAATTTCATAAGCACATTTTTATTTCGTAATAATCTAATTAATTTCAATTATTTTTTTATTTTTTGAAATAATTATGTTTCCCCATATTTAATAATTTAATTAATTTTGATTAATTTTCATCTAATAAGACTACCTCAATTTTTGCCCAATGAAAATATATACAATAAATCTAAGAAATTTAATTAATTGTAATTAATTATAATATAATTAATTGTAATTAATTCTTTTTTACCTAATTATTTATGGAAATAATTTATTATTTCTAAATAATTAGTGTTTTAACTGGCAATTTTAAGAATTCTATGAATATAATTTTAAAGACATTTTATAATTAAAAGATATCTTTGCATGTAAAAGACGTCTTTCATTTTTTAGGGAAAATCTAGTCAACCATGGAAATCTAACTAATTTTAATTATTAATTATTTTTCATTAACGTTATGTTTCTATTTTAGCAATATAATTAATTTTGATCAATTTTGTCCAATGAAATTTTGTCAATTTTTGCCCATTGAAAGCAAGTCTAATTAAATTGTAATAGTATTATTAATTTTAGTTAATTGTAATAGAATTATTTTTAATTAATTTTTATTTTTAGCTAATTATTTAGGAAAAGAATTAATTATTTCTATAATAATCATTATAATATCGATAAATTTACTTTACAATAAGATGTAACACCCCAATTCTAAGAATTAAAAATCTTATAGGTGTTAACTTAACTTTATTTTAAAATACGTAAAAGCTAAATTAATTTTGCAAGCACATTTTTGTTCCTTGTAGCAATCGAATTAATTTTTATTATTTTTATTTTTTGAAATATTTATGTTCCCCCTTTTGTAATCAATTGATGTTCTCTCAGCAATCTAATTAATTTTGATTAATTTTTGTCTAATAAAACTATCTCAATTTTAATTTGAAAATATACCCAATTAAATATAAAATATAATTAATTGTAATATACTCAATTCTTGTTTTAGCTAATTATTTATAAAAATAATTTATTATTTCTAAATAATTAATTTTTAAGTCGCATTTTTAAGAATTGAATGAATCTAATTTTAAAGATATTTTATAATTCACAAGATATCGTATGTCAAAAGATATCTTTCATTTTCTAGGAAAATTAGAAAAATCTAGTCAACCATTGCAATCTAATTAATTTTAATTGTTATTTATTTTTAATTAATGCTATTTTTTCTGCTTTAGCAATATAATTAATTTTGATTAATTTTCATCCAACGAAACTACATGTCAATTTTCGCTTTGAAACCAAGTCAGATTAAATCGTAATAAAGATTCATTGATTTTAATTAATTGTAATAGAATTATATTTAATTAATTATTTTTAGCTAATTATTTACTTAAAATAATTATTTTTTTTATAAAATAACCATTTTAATATCATCACTTTTAAGAATTGTATCAATTTAATTTTGAAGAAATCTTATAATTTAAAAGATATATTCTACAATTTAAAGGATTTTTTTTTCATTTTCAGGAAAATCCTTGCTGAATTTAATGATTTTTATTTTTAAAATCAATTATATTTTCCCCTTTAATAATGTAATTAATCTTGATTAATCTTTATCCACTAAACCCTGTCTAGCTAAATATTGGCAATAAAATTTATTATTTTAATTAATAATAGTTTAAATAATTATATTTAATTTTTGTATTTAGTTAATTATTTCTAAAAAATACTTATTGCCAAAATAATTTACTTGATAGCTATGATTTTAAAAATTATATGAATCTAATTTTAAAAATATCTTATAATTAAAAAGATATCGTGGAATTTAAAAAATATAAATATATATTCAATTGAATGTTATAATTGAATGATTAATTAAAAAAGTTGATCTTATATGTTTCGTTGAATTTTTATGCAAAAATAAAATGAATTGTAATTTTTTATCCTACCAAAATTAGATCTTACTGAAATCGCTAATTTTAATTAATTTTCATTTGTTAGCTAATTATTATTTTTGAAAATAATAAATTGTTTCTAAAATCAATAAAAGGGGTCCAAGCTAAGTTTTAAATTTTCATATTTACACATTTATTTTAATTTTTATGTAAAATTTATTGAATTGTAATTTTTCATCACACAAAAATTAAATTTTATAGAAATCGTTAATTTTAATTTACTTTTTATTCTTTAGCTAATTATTTATAAAATGATTGATTTGTTTCTAAAATTAATTATTGGGTCCAACCTAATTTTTAATTTTTAGTACAAATTGGGGATCGTGAAATGTGGAATTTTTTCTCAAACTCGGGCCAGCAATCACGTTTTTGTTATTTTGTGTAAAATTTTAATGAATTCTAATTTTCTATTGCAAAAAAAATCGAATCTTAGCGAGACTATTAATTTTAATTAATTTTTATTTCTTAGCTAATTATTTAGAAAAATAGTTAATTATTTCTCAAATTAATTAAATGCTGAGCTTACGATCTTATTTTTTGATTTTAATGTTAAACTTTTATTTGAACTTTTGTGTAAAAATTTAATCAATGGTAATTTTGTATGGCATAAAAGTTAAATCTAGTGAAAATCATAATTTTAAATAATTTTTTTAAATATGAAATGATGAAAACATGATCGCTTAAAAATTCATTCCATTCTTGGAAACACCCTTATTTACTTGATTTCTGAAGTTCTGGTAATAACAAATATAATAAGAAAAAGCCTCATATTCCATATATAATATATAAATTATTCTATATATAGATAGAAGTTTATATTAAGAAAATTTAATAGGCGGGAAAATTTAAGGATGCGTTTAGGAGGGAAAAAAGGCTGTTTTTATTTATATATAGATATAGATTGGTTTCACATATAAAAAAATATTGTTCATGTGGCACATTTAATAATAGATAATGTCAGCACCCACCTTCTAGATGTAGACAAGTCATTGGAGATACTTGGACGGTGTATTAGACATTGTTTATTTAATACTTTTCATTGATTATTTCCCTTCTCTCCTTTCTTTAACCAATGATTGACGTACACATAACCAATTAGGTCTTAAATCAGAGCCCACAATTTGAGATATTTTCTTTTTATTTTCATTCTATTTCCCACATCAATGAGAATCCATATTACACATACTCTAACAGCATTTCCAACGGCTTGTCTATTCTTAAAATTAAGTGACATATCAAGTGGAATAGATATTATGTATTAAAAACCATTCTATTCCGATTAAAAAAAAAAGCATTCTATTACTTGGACAATGTCTAGCCTCGCTCATGATCACTGTTGGCAGGAGATCATGCCAACACCCTCATTTTTGGGGAAAAATGTGGGGCCCACATGAGCCCCCACCATCAGAGGGCAGTTATATATCATTCATCTCACTTAATGTACATGCTAAATTTTTTTTTATATTTGCCGATGACGTGACGCCCTGTGAGGGTGTCACATCACCATAAGCTACCAACAGGTTGACAGGAGATCTTTTGCGTATCTAGCCTATGTTGTAAAAAAAGATATAGACAATGTGAGGAACGACGAATTTTGCGTATGGATATCCTTTCTTACATTGTCCCTCCTCAATTTATTCCATTTCTCCATAAAACTTCCATTTTCCAATGTGGCGGTAGGTAATATTTGGCAAAATTTGATTTTCTGTCACCAATCCACCATATGATGATTATTAAAATCTAACTATATATAAAGATAAAAGAACCACCTAAACAAAGTACCAAAGTGGAAGTGTCATGTTTGATATTATTTTAATGATGAATTACGTTCATTATTTAATTTATTATACTTTCTTTATTTGGTATTATTTTCTTTATTTTACTTTTTTAATGTATTTTTTATATTCAAATTTTTGAATTAATTTATATAATTTTTTTAATTCCGTTATATTTAGTGTTAAATGCATTAATGAAAACGTAATAAGAGATAAAAGTTATAACTTACAATGCCTATTAAATTAATTCTGAAAATGAGAATGATTATTTTTTTATATACATTTTAATTTTGGATATTGCATTTTAATTATTTATTCTTGAATTATATATATATATATATATATATATATATATATATATACATACATACATACATACATCTTCTTATTAACAAAAGTTAAAGTGCCAATTTGGCACAGTACTACGTAGGCAGTGGTTTAGATTTTAGAAAAAAAAAACCTTTTTGTATATTTAATTAAAAAATTAAATAAAAACCTCTTTTATTTTTACAACTTTAAAGTATAATTTTATATAGTTTTCATAGTTAATGTGCATTGAGTGATTCAAATTTATGGTCTTTGTTGTCATTTTTGGTAGCAAATACCATCGGAAATGACAGCTACCCCCCTCCTGGGGGTCCGATTTCTTTGTTTCTTTGTATTTGACTAAAGGGTAAAAAGGGAAGATGGTGAGAAGGGGGTGTACTCTGTAAAAAGAAAGTCGATGTATTTACTCTCACCCTATTAATACATTGAAAGTGGAATTAATAATAATTGGAAAACAGAATTGGAAAAAATTGGCACACGTTTCAACTCCTACAATTTAGCACGCTTTCTCAATCACTTTGGCACACGTTTTACTAAAAATAGAATTAGAAAAAATGTTATCATTACTTAATGATAACTCTTACAAATAATTGTAGTGTATACATACATAATTATTAAGAAAAATAGTAATTATCTTCTTTTGATTTTAAAATTCATATAATTTAGGAGTCGCCAGGCCCTTTCTCTCTCTAGAAGCTTTCTCCCCATTCTCTCCTGTGGTGCGTGAACCTTGCTGTATAGGGGGTGATTTTTGGCAATTTTGGCCGGAAATCACCCCATTTCATCTCTCTGTATATATTTTCTTATAAGAAGTGGCATATCCACATAGATCTAGGATTTTCCTCGTCATTTGGTGATTTTGTCGTCTTTGGTGCGGCATCTTTTGGTGATTTCATCGTCTTTTGTGCGGCGTTTGGTTTTCATCGTCTTGGTACGGTGCTGTTTGTTCGTTTTTTCAGACTAGTAGATCTGCTTCGAGTTATCATTGATTCACTCCATATTTGGGCGTCAACGTTGCAGATCCGGAGGCATGGGTACTCTGGTCACCTTAATTTTTCATCTTTGTCGGCATTTTGCCGTGTTATGCTATTAACCTGGATTAGGTGCTGTGAGTGTGTTCGCAGTTTCACCGTTTTGGTTTTTAGCTGTATTGCATCTGTGTTGCTTCGATATAATTTACTATTTTGAATGAATGAATAGCATCTTTTTCTCAAAAAAAAGAAAAATAGTAATTAATATTGGCACAATAATTAAGTAATTAATTTTCACTAAAATTCCACAACCACCTACAATGATTAAAAAGATTAAAAAATTGACAATTACTAGGTGGGTTTTTTGCTTTTCCTTTTTTTTTCTTTTTCAAAAACAAGTAGTGTGTGGTTAAATTTTAACTAAATTTATGATAAATAATTAGTTAATTGACTAAAAAAATAGAAAATTACAACTTCCATATCTTATTTCATCATTTTGCTAGCCAAATAAAAAATTATTATTAAAATTTCATCATTTTTGTCAAAAAATTGTAAGCTTCAATGATCGTAAAATAAGTTTTGACTTCAATTGGTCCATTTATTTTGGACATTGGCTTTCTAAACATATCACTTTATAATATTTTTTCAAATTCCAATGTTAGGATGTCTTCACCACTAGGCTAACCCTTTTGAATTTAATTATATAATAATTCAAATGTTTTTACAAACTCTTATCAATATCACTTTTGCGGATAAAATTTCCATGCACTGCATGGGGGTAGTACTAGTAGAAATTAATCATAATTGGAGATGCTCTACAATATAGATCATTTTCGATGTATTTGGTATGCATTTATTTGTTTTTTTCCCCCCATTCCTTTGGTGTAATCTTGGTACCTATGCATTGAATATCATCATTTAATCTAGGATATACATGAAAAAATGTAAGTAAGCCGCTTTACTTTTCTAATAATATTAATTGCAACTTTTTAGCCCATTTGAGAGTTAAACCGAGTTTATCTTTATGATTCCAATGGTCATTTTTCAAAAATATTTAATCACATATGCAGCCAAGTAAAAATGATTGACAATCAATAATAAACAATGAATAACATTACTCAGATAGAATAACATAGAAGGTAGTGCCACTCATACAGGGACGCCACATAGTAAATAATGCAACAATTCAAGAGGTCAAAAGTTGTTCTTCGTGCAAGATTCAACAATAAGTTTTTGCCTCTCCAAACATCATTAATTACATATAGTTCTATCCAAGATATACAAAACACTTTCATGATTGATATGTTACCAGCATTGGAAAAATTTTATTGTCCCAGCTCTGACTTGGTGCGCTACATGGCGTGTTGGGTGGTGCGCTACATCTGTTAAAAATTGTCACAACGCTAGTAACATATCATTTTCACACTTTCTGTCATAAATAATTCTATCCTTATTTCAAGTCATCCCGTCAATGTTGTTAAGTGAATGCCAAAGGAACGCTCCGTTTACAAATAAACACAACGAAATGTGTCTAAACTAGTAACATAACTACGCTGCAAGATCTTAGTCACACTACGCACTAGCATAGAATACGTGGCCCGTCGGGTCCAGTGAGCGATACTGTCGATTGTTCTCGTGCCAAGACACCAAGTAGAGGAGGAGGAACGAATGTTGAGCACCTCAATACCAAGAAAATTACGCAAATTGCATCAAAAATTTTCCTGAAAATTTAAGATTCAAATTCTCAACATGGTATCACTGTAAAATATTGTCTCCCAATGAAAGTAAAAACTCTATTCCCAAACTTCCTTTGATCATCATACCTTGAGAAATTTCGAGCAAGAGGACAATGTAATTAGTTGCAATAGTTTTCCGTCAAACTCGCTCAGTCTCGGATAATAGGTTGTGGGGCCCATCTAAGATGCAAATTCAACTTTCCGTTTGGCGTCCCGTCTATGGAAAAGCTATCGGTAAATTCTTCCTCTATCATGACCCTCGTAAGCGTCGTGATACATCTTCCCATCTTGTCCTGAAATATAGGTCGAATGTCAACTCTTATGATTAAGTCAAAGTTAAACTTCAATCCTGACCCTACTCAAACCTGCTATTCGTTATTATCAATTACATGCTGTACATTTTGTGGTCCCACCACTATTCAAATTAAAAAGTAATTATTTTTGAAGGCAGAAGTTCATTTGAAACACACTAATTTTATGATTTTCATGTATGAGAACGCAAAACCAAATATAAAATTGTAAATATTTTTGAGATTTTCACAACGACGCAAAGTTGAGTTCTTTGTGAGAACTTACCTTCCCAAACGTATCGTGATCATAAACTTCCAACATCAGCAACTCATGTAACCCGTCCTCAACAACAAAGTCAAATGTTTGATTCCAAACCGGATTCAAGGTGTCATTTAAGACCTGATGACAGGAAAATTTTTACCATAATGTCCAAGCAGGAGCGACTTTATTTGCCTACTCGTCTTCAACACATTAACAAATCGAGGACTAAGCATAAAGAGACTTGTAATCAAGAAATCTTACCCGAGTCTTGTTCTTCTGTTCAGACTTTTTCATGACTAGTACAACGAAAGGATCGGATTTTCCCGTGAGATCAGTACTTGGCAAGTTTTCTGCAGATATTACTGTCACCGATAGAACCCCTCTAATAACAAGATCCTTTCTCGACTGTGCGGCTAATTTTGTTGGATCTGTTCCCCCAGTTCCATGTAAAAGAGCCTTTTCCATGCTAGTTAATCCCAAGTCAGGGTTAAAAGGATTCATAAATGCATTATCAAATCCAAAAGGACAATACAAGAGCTCCAAGTGCACCTACATTTAACCAACAATAACAAAATTAACCATAAAAAGTTTCAACTCATAAAATCATTTCCAAAGAGTGATGTTCTCCTGGGGGAAGGATAGTGCATTTCCAGCACGTCAGCAAGAGTGATGACGTGGCACTGCCACATTATCAAATACTGCATACTTAACATGTACTTTGTGTGCTTTGATGAGTTTTTGCAAAAACTAAGATTAATTAAAAACACAATAATAGAGATTAAGAGGGCATTCTTACCTGACCTCGGTTTTTACTGTCTCGTTGGAACTCCAAATTTTTCACTAGTTTCAACCACACGTCTTTAACCTTACCAGGGACTAGATCACATAGTGGCATTTGCGCACAGCCGATGAGTTCTGCAGCTTGAATTCCTTCATCATCCGACACTCTTATTGTCAAGTGTTGAGTCGATACATCTTCGACTAAAAACTCGAAGTGCTCATTCCATATTGGATTTATTTGGTTGTTCTAAATAAATAATGGGATTTTACATTAACCAGAGAAAATTAACTAACAAGCTTATGAAATGCTGAAATGAAAGATTAAATTCTTACTATTGTTTTGCTCGTTTTTGTCCTTGCACGGAGTGGACGGATAAATAAATCGACAAACGGATCAGATTTTCCAATTATGTCTTTATTTGTTAGTTCCTTGGCTTGTATTAGCTTCACCTCCAGAGTCCCAACTGGCTTTAATTCTAGATAACTGTAAAATGAAGAGCAAAAAGGTAAATTCTTTCATACATAAATGATCTCATGAAGTATGTGGTTAATTTTGAAGGTAAAAAAAAAATGTGAGTATTTACCTATAATCTCCCGGTAAGATGGGGATAATATGACGGACTGGCCAAGTGATAGAATCCTCAAGAGCGTCTCGTATCATATCCTAAGAATAACGCAAAAGAAAATTTACAACTTCTGAAGGACTTGATCAATAACTTTAACCACAACAGTAAATCCTCTGTGGAAATTTACAAACCTCCAGGGCAGTAGATACTCCTGGAATTGATGATAGATCACCTCCAATAACTTTGAGGGTAAAATCAAGATTTTTCTACAAGAAACAACAAAATCAAGATTAACTTCGTTATTAAGGTCAAAGAAAAATGTCAACAATCTCGTTCACTACCGCGTATGATGAAAATTTACCGCTGTCAAAATTCAGAGGACTGACCTTTTGTCGTAATGAAAAACAAATGGCTCCAAAACAAGGAAATTCATCGACTAGTGGTTTGAATATTAACCTGAAAACTCCAGTAAATGCAATGTTTTTTACCTACATTAAAAAAATAGATGAAATGTGAAATGATTTGCTTATCTTCTAAGACTTCACAAGGATCAAACAATCTGTATCATGTATCATAACAACATATCTTAATGTCTTCTTTCTTGAATTTCATACGTTCTGAAAACCGTAATTTAGTCATTCGTAACCTTTAATAATTTGATTGTCTCTCACTATGAAAATTGAAAATCCACATAGGATCGTATTAATTCGAAAATAACCTGTATTGGTAATGCCACACCGACTCTGGTTTTAATATCAAGAACGATATTAGGATTTCCATCCCACTGTACCTCTAATTCCACAACAATCTCCCCTGCATTGCTTTCAAGCATCGTAACTCCTAACAGAGATCAACGTACACAATGTATGAGCATAAAAACGTACAATTTTATTTTAAGACAAAAGAAAAAGAGATAATAAAAATTTCTTCATCGTATTGTCAGCATTGCTTGTAAATAACATAATTTTATGCGTGCGTAAAGGTAATTGTGCTAACCTGTAAACTGCGGAGCCACAGTACCAAGAGTCAATTTTGAAAACTTAAGTGAAGCTAAGATCATAGGTCTATACTGCTCAAGAATCGGCTCGACTGAGCTTCGTATTAGCTCTGATGCTGCCTAAGAAAATAAAAATCTACATATATTATAAAATAAACCAATGTGCTTTAGAATGTAATTCAAAGTGGGACAAATAATTACCTCATCCACATATGGCCATATTTTGTCAAGGTGATGATTAAACCATTTTAACTGAAGATCATAAACAAAAAAATCAACATCCTAGTACTAAAAAAAACCAAACATGTGCACAATGTTAAGGTTGTGTGACTCAACTTCTGTTGCTCTGAAAAGACAACCCATGAAGGGTAAAATGCAGCTGGTAGAATTTTTCTCGAATCTTGAATTGTCATCTTTGCAAAAGCTGCAATTACAGCTGCCTGATGCATTTTCAAAACATTAATCAATAAATAAAACAAGAATAGAATAATTAAAAGTACATGCAGAAGATTATTATACGCAATTATACAAAATTGAAGAATACCAAATCAGTGCGTTGTTTGGATCTGACATTTTGAAATCTGGCAAAACCAACGATTAAAGAAATCCCTAATACAAAACCCAGAAAATAACCTACAAAAAATCCCATCTCTCTTTCAAAAGGAAATATTAATCAATACAAAATTTAATTGCCCAGAAATTATTTCAATTCATTTTCATAAATTCGTATCGAGGAAAACCCACAAGAGTTTTATCATCGCATTTGCTATTATTCAGAAGGAAAATAAAAAAATATATATCTCAGAGTTTATCATTTTATTCTTCTTCTTGCAAATCCATGGATCTTTGCCCATGAAATTTTCTTGAAATTAAATATGATAAGTAACTTTTTATAGTATGCTTTATTATTTTAAATGGATATATACGATATTGTATCATGCATATATATTTGTTAATAATTATATGGATTTAAAGAAACTAGAAAATCATTATTTGGTGATATAGAGTGATGCATCAAGAAGTAGTATCGAAGCGATCTTACCGGTCAAACCATTTCTCCCTTTGTAACGGTTTGGGTTAAAAGAAAATAAATAAATAAATAACCCCACCTTTTTTATGTACCAAATAAACAGTATTTGATACTTCAAACCTCAAGATATTGATCATGTTAATGTTGTTCTTACCATATGGAGAGAAGTTAATCAAGTTATTTTCTTACTAATGTATCAGCAAGTGTAATTTATTGTTGTCGAAGAATTTCACTATTGATATGTTGGCTCTTAACCACGTGCACATCAATAGATCAACAGTGGGGAAAATAACTAATTCCCACAGAGGAAAGCATTACTCGTATTGATTATATGTTTAAAATGTAATTAACTAATATATTGCTTGCTTGTGGTACATAATTAGGCCTTAGAATACAATTTTTACAATGAATTAATAACAACGTTACCTGAAATAAATTATTGGTTGGAATCGATTAACATTGTGATAGTAGAATTCATAGCGCACAAAGAATTTAATGTATGAATATAAAAGAAGTACTGAGAGTTGAATGTGAAAATTAGATTATGAAAGTCTAAATTTCTACAAGATTAAGAACGATCTTGATAAAGTTTTTCTTTTTCTTTTCTGTGAAATACGGAGGATGGAGTTTTCTTCTTTTGTAAATGATTACGTTTGTCTTTTGTCACCCTAATAAAGAAAATTCCCTACAACAGTGATTGGAGAGTCTTTGTGTTAGGGGACAAAAGACAAACGTATATTTGTCTTTACTCTTGAATCTTGACAAAACAATCCTCAGTGCCGGTCCTATAGTTTTTGGAGCCTGAGGCAAACGTTATAAGATTCGCCCCTTAAAATATAATAATTGAGAAAATTAATAACTAACTAAAAATAGCAGAATAATAAAAAAAAAGTGAAAAGAAAAATCCCTGCCATGTTACATTTCACATTATAATCTAATAACAATTTCAAAATCTAATTTTTTTTGTTTTGATAAAGAAGGAAACATATTAATCAAAATTTCAATAAATTTAGTCTTTCTACCGATACAACTCCTAATTGTAAAATGAAATTTTAAAATTCATAAAGTATTATTTGATATCTATAGTCTAATAACATTTCGTCCATATATGATATGTATAAAACTCATAGTTTTGCTGTTGAATAATTGTAAGTCCATACGGTCTATTTTGAATATTTTTCATTATTTATTTTAGTAAAAAGGGGGGATGAAGATCAGTGCCGGTCCTATAGTTTTTGGAGCCTGAGGCAAACGTTATAAGATTCGCCCCTTAAAATATAATAATTACGAAAATTAATAATTAACTAAAAATAGCAGAATAATAAAAAAAGTGAAAAGAAAAATCCCTGCCATGTTACATTTCACATTATAATCTAATAACAATTTCAAAATCTAATTTTTTTGTTTTGATAAAGAAGGAAACATATTAATCAAAATTCCAATAAATTTAGTCTTTCTACCGATACAACTCCCAATTGTAAAATGAAATTTTAAAATTCATAAAGTATTATTTGATATCTATAGTCTAATAACATTTCGTCCATATATGATATGTATAAAACTCATAGTTTTGCTATTGAATAATTGTAAGTCCATACGATCTATTTTGAATATTTTTCATTATTTATATTAGTAAAAAGGGGGGATGAAGATGGCGAGTCGAACTGAGATCAATTATATGTTGATAAGGGAGTATTTTTATTTAGGAAACGCACCATAATTGGTCTTTTTTCAAAATCTCTTATAATTTATTTATGTTCTAAACTAATAAGATTATATTTTTTGAAATACATTTTATTTGATAATATGAAATTTAAAATGTTTGAAATTATATATGTATAAAACTAAATGAACTATTTCAAATTTTATTCATAGGTTTGAGCAAATTTTTAAAAATGATATTAAATAATAAAGAATTAATATAGTTTTACAAAATTTTAAGTAAAGAAAGTAATAAATAATATGAAAAATACATTATGGGCGGACGGGTGATTTAATGCATACCTATGCAAATGACCACCACGTCAATTGGCAAGTTTGATAGTTTTAAGCAAAGAAAGTAATAAATAATATCGATTTCATGCATACCAATGCAAATGACCACCGCGCCAATTGACAAGTTTGGTAGTTTCAAGCAAAGAAAATAATAAATAATATCAAAAGCGAATCACATAGGAAACGAACTTGGGCAAACGCATGATTTAATGCATAATCTTCTAACTACCCACCACACCACTTAGCAAGTTTGGTAATAATTGCATTGTTCTTTAATATAATGTAAATTTTGTGTACGAGAAAAAGAAAAAGTCGCCCCTCCGGTTCTGCGCCTGAGGCGACAGTCTCACTCGCCTCAACCACAAAACCGGGTCTGACAATCCTTTGGCCTCTTCATTTTAACAAGAAACTCATCATTTTCTCTTTAACTTCGCAAAAATGTTAGGTTTTGTGATCTAATCTTACCATTTAACTCTCATTTCTCTTATCTCAACTTGTAGAATAATTTTTGTTGTCACAAGTTTTACCATTATAATTTATAGCAATCGAACGATTTTAATTATTGATTTGTTTCCAATTAACATTGTTACTCCCTCCATCCCATTTTAATAGGCTTGATTTCCTTTTTCGTCCGTCCCAAAATATAGACTACTTCCTTATTAGTATAAATTTAACTTTTTCATTTCCTAATCTACCCCTATTTATTATGCATAGTTATTAATAAAATTAAATTATCATATTTAATATAGGGGCATATTGAGAAATACACAAGTAAAATTTATCTTTCCAATAAATATTAATTTCAAATTTTTAATCCATGTAAAAGTCAAACCATACCTATCAAAATGGGACAGAAGGAGTACTAATTTATTGAGAGTATGACATGCATTAATTTATTAAAGAGTATGCTTAGTATAGATTTTTAGAAAATGATTTTTAATGTATGGCTAAAAAATAAAGTGTTAAAAATTAATAATTGTCAATAATGAAAGTAGCGATTGAAATTAATGTTGAAAAATAATAATTTGTTAAATAACGAATGACAAAAGCACTTATATTGACTAGTTGCAAATACATTTATAACATGTCTTATATAAAAGATGAATGAAAGATATAAAGAATTTGCAGCACTAATATTCTTTATTAAAGTAATCTATGTAATTAGTGGCGGAGCTACAAGGGTGACTAGGGGTGGCGGTCGCCGCAACGTTATCAGTTGTATTAGTGTTTGTCCCGCGACATTCAGCTTATATAAAATATATACATTGAATTGGTACATTTTCTCCGAAAGTTTTAGTTGCTGAGATGGTAAAGTGGCTGTTAATTAATCTCTTACACGGAGAGCAAGCTCGGGTTCGACTCTTGGTGCAAACTCATAATCTCTCTCTCTCTCTCATATGTAGTACTAGGATTTAATAATATTTTTCCAACTCTTGTTATTTTTATTTTTTTAATTTTTGTTAACCGCAAACAATTTATACTTGAATATAACTAAGTTGGAATGTAAATCTAGTAAAAAAATATAAATTTTTATCGACAAATTTACGCAATAATAACTTCATTTAATATACGAAATGGAAAAAGCAAACTATAATCCTTTGTGGGAATAAATTAAATATTATAATATTTGATGTGGCAATATGTATCAAATTAATTTTGAAAATAACTAAATTATTTGGAATACCTTTATAATGTAATATTCTATTTGACGCTTTATATATGTACGTCTTCAATCGAAATTAATTTGCTATAAATTTGTATTTTGACAATATTTAGTAAGTAAATTGCTATATAACATTCTATATTTATAGAAAAAAAAATCGGGGCGTTGCTCCCGAGCCCAAAAGTCCAACCACATTAGTCCCAAATTTCGCTCCCGCAATCCATAAATCTTGGTTACGCCACTGTATGTAATCAAAATTGGTGAAATTGAAGGGTTATATATAACTGAACTTTTTAATTACAAAATTATAGATGCAGCTTTTTGGATTTTTTTTCTGAAAAAGATTGTTTCGAGAATGTTGCATTTCTAAATTGCAACTTTATTTGCAAAAAGTACAACATTTGGGTGCATTAGGGAGTAAGTTCTTATAGGTTTTTATAGATTTTGATGTGAAATATATAAGAGAGAGTAAGTAGAGTTGAATGGGGGAGATTCGTATAGTATATGTAGATTCCACAAAATATCTGGATGTGAAATAGGAAAGAGAATGAGTGAAGTTGAAAAGAATATACAAAATTATGTAAAAACTATCAAAATTTGTAAATTGACATGCGACATGATGATAAAATAACTTGTACATGAACGTAAGTTGAGTGGCACTTGTTTTAGGTCTAATGTAAAAAATATCCACCTAGTCAGTTCAAACATCTAATGCAAGATTTTCTTTTTCTTTTTTTTTTTAATCGACTATAATATATAAGTCGTAAACTTCATAAATAGTGGTCGATTAAACTTCATATAAGTTGTAAAAAGTATCATTATTCATGGATATGGAGATTGAACTTATAATATTTCTGTAATTTACGAATTAGGGTTGATTATCTTGTAATTTAAATTTAAAATTTTGACTATTTTGTAAATTTTTCAATCATGTAATTACATTGACATATCCATTGCCAGCGTGGTAGTTTTTTACACCACCAATGGTTTACGTGGCCTCCACATCATCGTCCAATCAGCTGTCAGTGGGTCCCCAAATAAAAAACTGAGTATTTCATTTGCAAATATCAACCCTCATCCCTATATCAAACAAACGACACATATCCCTTCTCTCTCATCATCTTCTCATGTAGCTCATAGGCGGAGCTACGTGTGGGCGTGCGGTCCTTGGACCGCACTGGATTTTGAGAAATTTTCGTTTGGACTCAATCAGTGGCAGTGAGGATCATGTGACCTCACTGGAATTTGGAATTTTTTTTTTGCAGATGAGTGCTAAACGGCTAGCATGGTTTGTTAATTTGTTTGAGGAAGAAGATGATCAATAGTAGAGTTGGCACGAATCTCAAAAAACTAACTATGATAAATCTCTCTCTTTCCTGACCACGTTTCTCCCAAATTTGTACACTTTTGACTTTTTGGTTCCGTTTTCTTTTATTTTTTATTTCCTGGTTATCCATTTTCTTACAATCTCTTTTCCTTTTTTTTTAAAGTTTAGTGGTAAATTCTTGAAAATTGTAATTGTGTTATGGTTCATAGTTTATTATTATTTATTTATTATTTTCTCCATCTAATATATTTAATCTATTTTTCTTTTTTGAGTTATCCCATATTTATAATTATTTTTGTATATTTAACAGTATTTTTATATTCATTTATTATTATATGCCACTTATATTCTTGAAAATTTATCTGCATGAGTATGTGTTTTTCAAAAAATATTTCTTAAATAATATATAAATTTTGGAACATATAATTTTCCAATTACTTAAAATTTATTAAAACAAACATTATTTTTTACTTGCAAAATAAACATTAGTTAGCCTTTTTTAAAATAAGAAGAAATTAAAGTTAAAAAATATAATATGGATAAAGAACATCACTGTATTAAAATGAAGTTTATTTTATTTTTTTTAAATCAAGTTTACTTGATCAATGAATTAAATAGAAAAAAATTTATTATACTTAATTCTCCACTAAGTCTTTCGATTAGACGGTTGGAATGGATGTAAATCGAACATATAAAATTCAAGTTTTATTCTATTCACATCAAATTTCATCAAAATTAAATTTATTTTTCTCTTATTCTTTTCAATCACTCATACATTGATTTGATAATTTTTTTTTAATGCATCTTCTCCAAATTTCAACCATATATCTAAAATAAAATTTAACGAGACCTTGAAAAATACAATTATCTAAGTTTACATTACAAATTATAATTTTAGTAGGCATATTTTCTTATTATTTTGCTGTACTATATTATATTTTCATAATATATGATATTTTTATATTTTCATGCATTTATGTATTTACTAATATTTTTAATATCATTTAATTAAATATCTTCGTTGATAATCAACGGTTAACGTTAACGTTCAACGGTCTAACCATCAATAGTCAACAAGCGTCCTAAGTCAATATAAATCGTCGATCTGTCCCCCAGTTAGAGTTATCTGGTTTGAGACTGACACGAAGTTTTGGACCGCACTGGGTTAGATTTCTGGCTCCGCCACTGATGCAGCCATTGTTAATTGCTCACCGGCCATGGAAGATACACAATCTCCAACCAAGCTGAAGGAAACTGCAACAATATCTTAGATATGAGGTCGCCGACAAGAAGAAAAAGGCGAAAAGCAGGTCGAGCTTGAGGTGGAGGGACTAGAAATTGCAGGTCGCCGGAGGTGGATGGTGCCATCTGATGGTTGATGGTGGACGAGAAAAATGCGAGAAAAAATGAGAAATTGCAAGCGGTGGAGCTTAGGTCGCCGGTGGATGGTGCCATTGTTGATGACGGGAAGTGCAGGTCGAGGCCCTTCAGCCGAATTAGGGATTCGAAGATTTTTGGTTAATTGCAATTTGATCCCCGAGAATTCGTCCTTGCTTGAATCTAGCACCAGGGCTGAGTAATGACTTGGCTTGCCAGCTGTTCTGCCATGTAGGCATTGGAACAATAAAATGAACAATATCGTAAACAGATACACACGCATGAAGCCTTTTTTAATACATGGGGAAGTACGAGTTGGAGGGGTGGGGATTTGAATCCCAACTTTACACAAGGTTCAATTCTATAGTGCCGATTGAATTACAAGCTCTAGGTCACGCAAAATTTTTTTAGTTTACTTATCTTTAATATGTTAAAAGTGGCTTGCAATGAGAATCATTTTTTAGATACTACTGCCCTCACTAATAATCTTGAAAAGTTCAATCTCCATATCCATGAATAATGATATCAATCAAATCTAAAAAATTCAAATTCCTATCCCTGCATGTAGATCTATTCATGAATTTCATGAACATTAAATCATATCCAATTTAAAAGTCCAAAACTCATTCAATCCTTTCCTTTCAATGAACACTTGTCTCCCTCAATCACCATATATATATATGCCATTCTCGACTACAACGGCCACGTAATTGACCATCGATTAGAACAAATTCTCTTTATAAATTGAAGATTCACATATAGAACTTTATACTATATATATGATTGATTTTGCGTAAGCTTGTGGCACAAAGTTATGGACATTGAGCTCTTCAATGGGGTCTTCTGTCTTTTCCTTTTGTGGTAGAAAGATTACAATATCCCATAAAATACAAAATCTATATATCTTTCTTTGGCTATCTGTATTACATAGATATAAACACAGAGAGTAAGGTTTATTTTGAATATTTGTGTCAAAGGAGAAAAAAGAGACCAAAACAAAAAGGAAAGCCAAAAAAGAGATGAGAGACACATATCAGCCATCAAATTCCAAGGGCTAAACGGATGACTCTTTGATAGTTTAATTTATAAATCCTACATAGGCCATTTGTTTTCTTCTGTGAGAAGATGTTTGAAGAGGGCAGTTAACATGCATGAAGTGCATGATTCAAGGTTGTAGATATTAAGTAAATAGATCATCCTCATTATAATACTTGTTTCTTATTTTATAGTTTTCCATTTGTTTATGTTTATTAAAACACAATTCTTATTCGTTTTCTTCTAACCGCGAAGACAATATTTTATCATTACAACTGTGCATTTCATGTGTATGTGAATCAAATATCCCTGCATATATATTCACCATATTTTTCATCTATCATTTACAACTTCCTGAAAACTTTACAAATAACATGTAACACACGTTGGTTATGACTAGTAAAATAAATAACTCTACATTGTGATATACAAAAGTAAAAAATTTTATCGAGAACAATTCACAACATAATAAATAATATTCACACACATTCAAACGCATGAAATTAAGATAGTGATGGCAATGGGGGTGGGTTTGGGGCAAGTCACCTTGCCTCGTGATCCATCCCATTTAATTTTTGCATATTTTGACCCGTCCCATGATCCATGGGCCGAGGAGCAGATTGGAACAAATTGAGCCACGAAGCGCAGAAGGGGGACCAAACCCGTCCCGTTTAGTAGCCCCCTTTTAATTTTTTTTCCCTATAATTTTCAATTTTAGTGTAATAATATTGTTATAGTGTTTGAATAGGTAGTGGGTTAATTGTGTTGGTGGAAGGCTTGAGCTTTTTTGTTGAAGTAAAGTATTGCGGGGGTTTTTAAGTTGTAAAATATATATCACTAAATTGTATAAAAATTAAAAAAAAAAGTTTTACAGGGGACGGGTCGATCGGCCTTGAGTTCTTGTAAGGGCAAGGTCGACCCGACCCGCCCCGTCCCATGACCCACAACGGGTGGGAAATGAAGCCCAAACCCATCCCGCTAACAATCGGGTTGCTTTTTTTTTCACTCCATTAGGGGTGATGCCTCGCCGGATTCGGGTTGTCGCTGGTTAGTTTGCCATCGCTACTTATTATAAAACTGTAATTGAAGTTGAAGTGAATATAACATAGTACATAATTCAAAAGGGTATTATTGAGATATTTTAAATATAAGTTGGATTTAATTGTTTATTAAATGATTTTCAATTACGATTATTATCATGGACCAGTACTATACCCTGTGCAATGCACAAGAACAATTAAATTTATGTACAATAAATAATTGATATAATATTATAAATATATTGAATATGAATGTTGAATTACATAATTGATGTAATTTATATATAAGAGATTGCATAATTGTAAATAATTATTAAAATCTATAATATTGTATATTATAATCAATGCAAAAAACGCGGAGTAAATTTGCAATTGTAAATTAAAAAATTCACGTGCATCGCATAATTAAAAAGTTTATCAAAATGTGTAACTTTAATTCCAATTGTCGTGCATTGCATTGCACAACAGTGGTCGTGGAGATTAAGTAATTGTAAACGAACCATTGGAAATGAATATATATAAATTCTTTGATTATCAAAACTTGTCTTTCTTGTTGATACAAATGAAATTTATATTGAACACCTTTTTTCTTTCTGAAATGGATATTACGCACTCTAAATTTTATGATTTTATACATTTTTTAATGATTAGCTGTAATTGCTACTTAATTTTAGCTGTATTGTATAAGAAGTATTATGCTTAATTTTATGTAACATAAATTTGTAATAATACCGATAATTTTCCCCATCTACATAATTTATTTGATTTCTTTCCATTAACGTAAACTGTATTTTAATTTTAGAAAAAAAATTATTTTTAATTTTTTATACTTAGAAAAGGAAAAAAGAATGCAATGCAAAATCCAGTTATTGAGCATATCACATCAGCCATATTAAAAACGAAAAATATTCATTAACTTTTTTAATTAGAAATCGTGTGTCATGTTAGCACTGCCAATATAGCATCCGCCAAACGTGGGACTTCAATTGTAATAATATAAAGATTAATAAATTATTATTTAATTAAAAATCGATAAATTATTCAACATAAATCCAGTTATAATTTTAACTACATACAATTTGATTTTAAAAAATAAGAAAACTAAAAAATGCCCTCTATTTTTAATAGTCCAATTCACGTAACCAAGCAAAACTATCAAAATCTACAATTTTAACATGATGAAAATAAATAAATAATATTTATTATTTAATATTTTGAATTAGAACTTTAAAAATGAAGTTATATTTAAAGTCTTTCCAAAACCAAATTTTTTTCCATTAAATGTTTTGCTTTAGATATTAGTTTATTTTTAATTATGTTTTTAATTACTACTAATTAATGTTGAATTATTTCCAAAACTAATTTTTTAATTTTTTAAAAAATATTTAATGTGTGCCACATTGACATCTTTGCTAACGTGACACTCTAGTTTTTTTAATATGAAGAAAGATTAATAAATTATTATTTACTTAAAAATCGATAAATTATTAAATATAAATCCAGTTATAATTTTAACTACTCACAATTTGATTTTAAAAAATTAAAAAAATAAAAATAACCACTATTTTTGAATAGTCCAATTCACTTAACCAAACAAAACAATCAAAATCGACAATTTTAACGATGAAAATAAATAAAAATATTTATTATTTAATATTTTGAATTAGAACTTTAAAAAATGAAGTTATATTTAAAGTATTTCCGAAATCAACTTTTTCTCATTAAATGATTATTTTAAATATTGGTTTATTTTTAATTATATTTTTAATTACTACTAATTAATGTTAGATTAAGTCCAAAACTAATTTTATAATTTTTTAAAAATATTTAATGTGTGCCACGTTGGCATTTTTGCCAACCTGACACTTCAATTATTTTAATATAAAGATCGTAGAGAGATCTCCTTTGCAGGCCAAACAAATCAAACCATACATCGGTCCCCAAAAACAAAAATTAGTCATCTAAACTTTATCAAATTCCTTCATTTTTCTTTGGTTCAGTCTTCAATTCTCCCTAACACATCTTAGTCTTTGCCCCAGTCACAATCAACCATCAGGTAAGCTTTCTTCTGCAGTCGGAATCCACCTCCTAAAAGCAGTATATTATTATTATTATTATCATCCAACACTAGAAGGAAGCTTGCCAATGGTCAATGGTGATCGAAGGCTAAAACCAAGATTTACTTGGAAGAATTGGTGTTTTGGTTGAAAAATTGAAGGGTTTAGAAAGTTTTGGGAATGTTTTTTGTATTTGGAAATAGACGTATATTTAACATTTTTGTGCCTGTAGAGAAAACCTTCATACGATCGGTGATTATTAATAATTAGTGATACTTGGGTTTTAGATAATAGAGGAAAATTAACGAGATATATTGTTTATTTTTAATTTTATTATTATTTTGAATTTTGAATTTTTTTTAATTTTTTGAATAAACGAGATGGAAATTTTTTAGTATGAGGAGATGAAGTTCGGTATAAGCGTGCAAACAAAGCTCGATTTGCCTAGTACCAAAATCAGTGCGACGCGTGTTCTTCTACATATTTTTATACATTTTTACACATTCTTTTCAACCCCACTAAAAGGGCCGTATTCAATTGAGATTTTGAAAGAGTTTTAAAGACTTTGAAGGAATTTGATAGATTTGAAAAAGTTTGGGTGTATTCAATTAAGACTGTTACAAGTCAATTAAAATATTGGAGTATTCAATATAGATTTTTATGGACTTTTTAAAAGTCTATCAAAGTCATGAGATATTAAATGAAGACTTTTAAAAATCCTATAAAATTATGTGATATTCAAAATTGTTTTGGATTTTTAAGGATTTTAATAGAATCCTTTAAGTACTCATCTTTTAGCACAAAATATAAACATAATTTGTCATATGGAAACTATTACTAGTCCTTAAAATTTTGATGGACTTTTATTCATTACCACCACCCAGCACCACTGTCACCGCCGCCTTCACAACCACCACATCACCGCCACCACCTTCTCGCCAACGGCACCACAGATACCACCCTCCCACCACCCCCTCCCGCCACCACGCCACCACCATCTCTCATTACTTTTGCTTTTTTAGTTTTTTTCATTTTTTCTTAATTTCACAATAAGAATGATGTAAAAAGTTCTTATAATATTTTTATCTTATTTTTCGTCAACTTTTCATTAGAAAAGTTTGTAAAGAGTTTTAAGATTTATAATTAAATATTTTATATCTATTACTTACTTTAATAACTTCATATATATATATATATATATATATATATATATATATATATATATATATGGCAAACTGATTAAATATGAGATAGTTTTTAATTTTTCATATTAAATTATATCAAAATATTGTGAAATCACTATTTACAATATTTATGTATTTTTGTAGTAAAACAATTATTATCTTTTTACAAAAGTATTGTATAGATAATAATTAATTATTACTTTGTTCAAAAAAATAACTATTGTTAATTTATTCTTTTGAAACGATAATAATGTACTAAGAAAAGATAATAAAAGTCTAATCTCAATAAGTTTAATAATATTCATTTTATGAAACGAAAACACTATCAAATGAATTCTAAAGAAAATCCAGCAAAAATTTTAAAATAAAAGTCCTTTCAAATCTACTATTAAAAATTTTTATGGATTCTGTGGAAATCTACATAATTCTATCAAAATTAATAAAAGTCTATTAAATTCCATGAAAGTCATTAAATTTAAAAATCCATTAGAATCCTTACAAATCCTAATTAAATACATGCACCTAATTCTACGGTAATGATCTCCTCCCCACAGTGGGGAGGATATCATGCCCACAAATACACATGGCCCCCATGATTGGCGGGAGAGCCGGGGGTGGGACCTACACACATGACCTCCCACCAATTAGGGGGAGTCATGTGTTTTTGTGGGTATAATATCTTTCCCACTGTGGGGAGGAGATCATTTCCCCCTAATTCTATTTCTCATTTCACATCCACATATCTCGTGAGATCTAGCTATACTATAAAAATCTCCACCATTCAACTTCACTCATTCTCTTTCCTATATATCACATAAAAAGTAATGTTTAGGAAACCGGACCGGACCGGCCGGTTTGACCGATTCAACCGCGAACCGGTCCGTAAACCGGTCCGGATATTGTAAAAACCCGTTTTTAGAAAAACCGGTCAAAAACCGGTCAAACGACCGGTTCAACCGGTTGAACCGGTGTTGAATCGGCCGATTCAACCGGTTGAACCGGTTTTTCTAATTTTTAAAAATTATTTTTATAAATTTATTAGTTTTAATTTATTTATTATATTTTTTAATTAAAAACGGTTCGATCCCGGTTCGATCCGGTTCGACCGTTTGACCCTTGAACCGTTGGCTTCTCCGATTCACTGACCGGTTCAGTTTCCTAAACATTGATAAAAACCCGTTTTACACATATACATATACAGACACCCGCTTAATCGTCTACGTCCTTGTGCGTGGAGTGAGTCCTATGCGCCATTTTTGCACTACTCCATTCTCCACTACCAAAAATACTGCTATTAAAGCGTCTCTCTCTCACACACGTCACACACATCGTCTCTTCATTGTTCGTTTTGTGTGCTGTCAATTTGGATATTTCGATCGTCTACCTGAATCTGTGCAATGCCGCTTATGAATCGCTACTGAATAATATGATTACAAAATTCATTCGCATGTGAATTGTTGCATTAAGACTGAAGGAATTTCAGGCATAAAAATGGCGGGAAACGACTGGATAAACAGTTACTTGGAAGCGATCCTCGACGTTGATGCAGGGATCAACGATCAGAAATCCTCCCTTCTGTTGAGAGAGAGGGGTCGGTTCAGTCCCGCTCAGTACTTCGTCGAAGAAGTCATTACTGGATTCGATGAGACAGATCTTCACCGTTCATGGGTTCGCGTAAGATCAATTCTACGGAGTATCTCTATCTATGAATTTGTTCCGTTTTGAATTTTTTTTAATTGGTTTCCAGCTTAATTTTATGCTCCGGTTATTGATAATTGAGGTGTAACCGTAAAAATTTCGGTCAATTAATCTAATATACATTTAAGCATTAATTCGCAAAACTCGTGTATTTGGCTGTATTGAATTTCAAATCTCTGAAAATGATTGATTTTCGAGCTCTACCAGCCTTAACATTCAGTTTGGAGTGCATTTAACATTTTTCAGTGGCTAATGGCTTGTATTAAAAACATGACTGTAAATATTTGTGAACGACTTTCTCCCTGGGTGTACATTTCAGACACTCAATATAGGTTCTTTCTTTTTTTTTTTTTTCTGCACATTTAGAATTTATATGGGTGATTTAAACAACTAACTAGCCTCATGAGCCCAAAAAATTCAGAAAAGTTTGTTCAATGCATGTTTTGCCATAACAGTGCTGGAAGTAGTTGAGTTTTTGTTGGAATGTGTTTGAAGGCATCAGCGATTCGTAATTCTGAGGAGAGGAATACAAGGTTGGAAAATATGTGCTGGAGGATTTGGAACTTGGCTCGCAAGAAGAAACGGGTATAATTTTCATGCTTGTTGATGACTTCGATTACATTGAAGTACTTCTAATTTTGATTGGAAAGCTTGATTACTTGAATGTTTCAGTCGATTGGTCAACATATTCGTTCATTTATTTACGCGCGTTGTGATCAATATTGACATAATGGTGGTTCAGAAAGTTAATATTTACTTTTGGACTTGGTTAATGGTGGTCAAATCTGTACACAAGATGCTACTTGTGTACCTTTATTGGAGGTGGACCTTGTGGCAATTTCAACATATATTTTGCTTCATATTTCTTCAGATACATCTTTTAGAAATTTATATGTTGTTTCACATTTTCTATTTCGTTTTATGTCTAGATTGATTTTGAAGAAGCTCAGCGTAAGACCAAAATGCGTATTGAACGAGAAAGGGCTCGTAGGGAGGCAACCGCTGAAATGTCCGAAGACTTATCAGAAGGAGAAAAGGGTGATACAGTTGGGGAACTTGCTCGTGCTGATAGTAGTATAAGAGGGAAAATGCGGAGGGTTAGTTCAGTGGATATGATGGCAAACTGGGCCAGTCAAAATGAGGAAAAGAAACTTTATCTTGTACTAATCAGGTTTGGAGATTCTCTTAATACGTAATATGATATAGAGTTTGGATTTAACTATCTAAACTATCATTTGTTAATACAGAACTAGTTTTCCTCAAGTTCAATAAAGATATGAGGAGTGATTCCTTTATGGTAGTATCTCATTTTAAATTGAAGAAAGGCGAATGAATAGGTTCTATTTCTTTATTGAATGACATTCACCCTTCTTACAGTCTTCATGGTTTGATACGCGGAGAAAACATGGAGCTAGGTCGGGATTCTGATACAGGTGGTCAGGTAAATACGTGCCTGTCTTTTCGCATTTTTAGTTGACTTTTGTTTGACATCTAATTTTCATCCGCCCATTGATATATGCACTTAGGTCAAGTATGTTGTGGAACTAGCCAGGGCTTTGGGTGCCATGCCTGGAGTTTATCGTGTTGATTTGCTAACAAGACAAGTATCAGCACCTGATGTTGATTGGACGTATAGTGAGCCAACAGAGATGCTGAATCCACCAGACTTTGACAATTCCATAAATGAAATTGGGGAAAGCGGTGGTGCTTATATAATTCGTATACCATTTGGCCCAAAAGACAAATACGTATCCAAAGAACTTCTTTGGCCACATATTCCCGAATTTGTTGATGGTGCACTTTCCCACATTGTTCAGATGTCTAAAGTCCTCGGAATGCAGATTGGAAGCAGAGAACCACTATGGCCTGTTGCCATCCATGGACATTATGCAGATGCTGGAAACTCTGCTGCTCTGCTATCTGGAGCTCTTAATGTGCCAATGATATTTACTGGTCACTCACTTGGACAAGACAAGCTTGAACAACTCTTGAAGCAAGGGCGCCAGTCGAGGGAGGAGATAAATGCAACATACAGAATAATGCGGCGTATAGAGGCTGAGGAGATATCTCTTGATGTATCTGAAGTAATTATTACCAGCACAAGACAGGAAATAGAAGAGCAGTGGCGTCTTTATGATGGATTCGATCCTGTATTAGAACGCAAGCTGCGGGCACGGATAAAGCGCAAAGTGAGCTCTCATGGCAGGTCCATGCCTCGCATGGTTGTAAGTCAATGAATTTTTCTTTTCATTTATTGGCAAATCTATTAATTTTGGCAAATTGATTAATTTTTTCTTTTTTTGCAATGTTAAAAATGAAGTTGGCTCATATACTTATTTATTGAAGTAGATCTACACAAGTAATGCATGCATTTTAAAGTGTCAATGGATAAAAGGAAGCAGTTTGCTTTGTTCAAGATCACAATGAAGATATTAGAACTTTATTAATAGTCCAGAGTAATCTATGTGCAAATTTCAATCAGGGATCATATGTCTCTAGATTAGTTAAGAATCATATGTCTCTAGATTAGTTAAGAATCTTTAAATTAGCCTCCGTCATTGCTTATCCAGTGTATAAAGTAGTTGCCCAAGTGATGTTATGACGCCTAAATTGATGTACTTCATCCTTCCCAAGTTACGTTTTAAGTTCAAACTTACCGCTGCAATAAGACCTTTAGAAGTTGTACGCTAGATCATTAATTGATCCCAGGATGCAACAAACAGAAAGTTGAGCTTTAAAAATAGAGTGAATAAAATTTAAGTAAGAGTAAAGAAACAGCTAACATAGGTGCCTAATACGAAGAAAAAATAGAAACATTTATTTAGTAGAAATCATATTATTCTTTCTGTCCTCCAAACTCAAAACAACATGCTGTTTTCACATATGAAAGCCCTAGACCGGCATAATAAACCTGCTACATTTCAGATCTAGAGGGTGGTGGCCTGTTGAAATATTTCTGACTATTGGATAGGATCCTCATAATATTCTGATAGCACAGCATTGCCACTGCACTTGATAATCATCCCATACCAGAGTCAGGATCGCCACGAACCTTCATAACATCCTTGCTAAAGTCCTCTGGCCGATGCATGAATTTGCTGTCTCCACAGTTTTTTAATCTTATAGCAGTCAACGTCTCGTTTCATGTGTTAATGAAAAGCTATGATGAGGTCCCTGACATTGCACTATGAAGGAAACTTTAGTCTACTATAATGAATTAATCCAGGAAATCAAGTTTTGCATGTGATGTCAGTAATAAAACTTTGAATGATACACTTATTTGTAAGATGCTTGTAGATGCATAGTAGTGGTTGTAAACAAATAAAAACATATTTACATGTATTTATCAATAACTATGATGGTGAATGGATGTCCATTATTGGTCAAAATACTATCTGTTAAATGCCAACTAGATGCGATCATATATTATTTGTTAGTTGGACAAGGAAGCATCAAAATTGAACCTCACCATTGTGGATCTTCGAGGAATAAAAATAGATGTAGAAGTGATGATGGTTTGCTAAATCGATAGAATTCATCCACTTCAAGTAACAGTGTAATCCACAACTTGTTTGGAAAGAAAATTGTCAATATTTGAGACATGTTAACCTTGGTTGAATGTACAGCCACTTCCTTTTCCTCTTTGAATGTGTTGTTGTGTTCTGTTCATTTTCGTCTTGTTATTTGTGCATCTTTCACATGCATATCTGATATATTCCAATTCCTTCAGGTAATTCCTCCAGGAATGGAATTTCGTCATATAATTCCAGATGGAGACACCGATGGAGAAGTAGGAAATGATGATAGCTCAGAAACTTCAGATCCACCAATTTGGTCTGAGGTACTCCCTGTTTTCCAAAAATTCTTTGTGAAGATGAATAGTTATGTTAATGAACTTGTTGCGAGTAATTGTCCTATCCATTTGACATTGATAGACAGTTCCTTGGAGGGTTTTAATCGTCTTCAATGACATACAAATATCAATATCTTTTTGAGGTTTTAACTCTCTTTCATTGCCTGTCAGATAATGCGCTTCTTTAGCAACCCGCACAAGCCTATGATACTTGCTCTTGCAAGGCCAGATCCAAAAAAGAATTTAATCACTTTAGTCAAGGCGTTTGGCGAGTGCCGTCAGTTAAGAGAGCTTGCAAACCTTGTATGTCTCGTTTATCAAATAATTAAATTATGCTGAATGTTACGCAGATGCAAATGCATGTGGAGTACTTGTATGTTAGAGTCCTTTTCTAATTCTCTACTTCACAAGTCTTGCATATTGACTTTGTGCAGACATTGATAATGGGAAACCGTGATGCAATCGATGAAATGTCAACTACAAATGCATCTGTTCTCCTTTCAATTCTTAAATTGATTGATAAATATGACCTATATGGTCTAGTTGCATATCCTAAACACCACAAGCAATCCGATGTTCCTGATATATACCGCCTGGCTGCAAAAACAAAGGTATGCAACAATTGCTTTCTTATTCTAATTGAGAGACTACTTCCATAATTCATTGGTTGACTCATAAATCTGTTTTCATTTGTAGGGTGTCTTCATAAATCCAGCTTTTATCGAGCCATTTGGGCTTACTTTAATCGAGGTGCTTCCCAACTTCTGTTTTCCCTACAGTGTTCCTACGTCATGTTTAGTCCTAATGTGTGAGTAAATTCATTCTATTTACTTCCCCACAGGCAGCAGCTTATGGTCTTCCCATGGTTGCCACAACAAATGGAGGTCCTGTTGACATTCATCGGGTTTGCCGGCTAGAGAAACTCTTCTATAATGTTTAAATGCTTTAATTTTTACATATTGATAACAAAATTATTATAGGTTCTTGATAACGGTGTTCTAGTCGACCCACACAATCAACAGTCTATTTCTGATGCACTTTTAAAACTTGTTGCTGACAAGCAACTTTGGGCAAGATGTAGAGAGAATGGATTGAATAATATTCATCTTTTCTCTTGGCCCGAGCATTGCAAGGCATATCTAGCTCGAGTTATGAGTTGCAAACAAAGACAACCAAAATGGTGTAGAAACAATGATGTTTATACCGATTCAGATCCAGATGCCCATAGAGATTCATTGAGAGATATCCATGACCTATCTTTGAATTTAAATATTTCAATTGATGGTGAGATGAATGAATCGATCGGTAGTTCAAATAATGCTTTAACTTCCAGAGACAATTCTATTGATGGGAAGAATCAGGTCAGCAGTACAGCTTTGACCTTGTCCTTGGATGAGTCGAAAGAGAAAGCATCAAGGAGTAAATTTTCAACATCAAGGAATAAAGTCATACATGTTATTGCCATAGATTGCGACTCAATGGAAGATATTTTAGCAATTACAAAAACAATAATTGAGGCAGGACGGACGGATAAGAATGCTAATTCTGTCAGCTTCATCTTGTCTACAGCTTCGACTTTATCAGACGTTAACGCTTTTTTGAATAAGGGTGGGTTTAAAACAACCGATTTTCTTGCATTCATCTGCAATAGTGGAGGTGAGATATACTACCCATCTCCAGATTTTGAGGAAAATTCTTCTGGATCTCCGTACATTGTGGATTCAGATTACTATTCACACACTGAATATCGTTGGGGTAAAGAAAGTTTAAGGAACATGTTAGTTCGATGGGCTACCTCTGTGAATGATAAAGCTGCAAAAGACAATGAAGGACCAGTTCTTTCTGAAGATAACTCAGGATCCTCACATTGCTATTCATTTAAAGTCAAGAATCTAGCACTGGTAAGTCACATTTTACTACAATTTAGACAGCTGGAATAAATGCCTGGTGAAACTCGACGCCTTCTTCGACAAATTTGTCTTTCTTTGCTTTTGGGGAGAGAAGTGGCCCATTTTTACACATTTTACTTCAAGAATATAATGATGTGTTCTGTTTGTGTTTCAACATTTTGGCATCTTTCAATGAAAATGCTCAAAAGGACAAAAATTTAGTATGTGTTTTGATTACAAAATTTTGCTTTGTCATAGAAAATGCATTTCTGGAAACGCGAAAGCAAACAAGTTTTCAACGTTTTGAAAAATTGAAAAGTGAAAACAGCATGAAACAACAAAAACATGTCAACATCTTCTACAATTTGTTTATTTCTATTTTGTGTTTTAGGTTCCTCCTTTCAAAGAACCCAGGAGATTGTTGAGAATTCAAGCTCTTCGATGTCATGTTATATACTGCCAGAATGGTACTAGGCTGAATGTGATCCCCGTTCTTGCTTCTCGAATTCAAGCCCTTAGGTACTTATCACTTACTATTTTCTTGTTCTTCCTGTACAATTTACCTTATCTCAAAACAAAAGTGTTAGGCTTCTATCTTGGTATACATACATGTTGAAATTATTTTATGAATTTCCACACAGGTATTTGTACGTCCGATGGGGGATAAACTTGTCGAATGTTGTTGTTTTTGTGGGAGAGTGTGGAGATACTGACTACGAAGGATTGCTTGGCGGAATACACAAAACAGTTATTTTAAAGGGAGTCTGCAGTGACGCCTCCAGACTTCATACTAACAGAAGCTATCCTCTCGAACACGTCCTTCCAACAGACCATCCGTACACTGTTGAATGTGAACAATGTAACAAGGATGATATTAAGGCATCATTGCAGAAACTAGGCCTTTTTGAGGGTTAAATAACACTAATGCATATTTGTTTATGATTTCATAGATTGAAGCTATTGTGATAGTGAGAATGCATTAAGCGATAAGTACATGTTGGCAAAAACTTATTTCCTTATATTTTTTAAAATTCAAATTTAATCAAACAAATCACATTCATATATTTCGTATGACCCATCTGTACCAATCAATCTCTACCATTCACCTCAATTTATTCTCTCTCTTTTCATACTCCTAAAAATACACTTGTAGTAGTTTGCAAACACCCATGATGCACCCGAATTCAATTGGCTTGCATTGTAAATTTATAAGTTAATACTACAAGAAATAGGACCTACACGTTATATCACTGCTATTGCTATGAAACCCTCTCTAGCTAGGTCCTATTTATTGCCAACTTTACAATATTACTAGTCATAGCTTGCCTTGAAATTTTTTTTCCCCCTCGGAATCTTGATAGACTAATAAACCTAGGAGTTGCTCTAGATGTCACTGCCAATATTGTTGACGTTTTGGGGAAGAAAATTTCAAAAAGAAGTAATTGCTTGTTTACGTTAAGAATTGAAGGCACAGATTGAGATATATAGCAGCTTATATACTTGGCATTATGTTTAATACCATTCTATTGCTAGTGCTCTCCTACACACTAATGTGTAGGAGAGTGTGCACACTCTATGACGTGGCGCCATGTGATGGCACCACGTCATCTAAAAACCTTTTTTTTTTAATTTTTTTTTTTTGGAATTTACGATCAGTGAGATGACTAATACATAACTATCCCCCCTGATGGCGGAGGATTATATGCCCCGCACGAATTTTTGAACGGGAGTATGCACGGGAGTGTGTATGTAAGAGTGTGTAGGAGAGCGGAGCGACCATTCTATGGTTGTTATGGAGCTGAAAACTATAGTTGGACTATGTACTTGTCATTCGTAACAATTAATAGGCAAAATTTTTTACTCCTTTATTAATAGGAACACAATATTTTACATATTCGTTTGTAGAGAAATCATTGTGTATTGATGATCTGATTGATATTTTAATGTCTTGCATTCTTAACTATGTTAATTTATATTTTTTTAATGGTGCCATGTTTAGGCAGTCTCATATTGTTAAAGAATGTGAAAGCGCGCAATTGGTCAAATCATTATCAACTGTGTATGTTGAGATTATAAAAATGGTCATGTTGCGATTATAAAAATGGTCATCGTGCGACATGAAAATTAATAACAATTTTAAATAAGTTTAGACGCGATAGTGTTGCAACATATACGTTATACTTATTTTTTGGGTAAATTTAATGAATGGTCATTGAACTTTCACGATGTAACTAATTACTCACTAAACTTTGAAATGTAATTAAATACTCACTGAACTTTATTTAACATTGTTTATCCATCACTTGTTAACTTAATATTTATTCTATTAACGTATTGCACCAATTTCAATGACGATATCATACATGTGACTAATTAGATCAATTGCTAGTATAAAAAGCCTACTTAAATAGGACGAAAAGTTATATAAACAATAAGAAACGTGATACAAGTATTGTTTCAGACATTGGTATTTCTGATAATTTATTTAGTTTTTCTTTGATTTAAGTTCCAATAGATGAATTTATTTTGCCAATAATTAGTCTAACTGTCTTTACGAAAAATATTATTAGTCATATATACATAATTCTTAAATATATTTAAATATTAAGTTAAAGAGTGATTATTAGTTGACATTAAGTAAAGTTCGGTAAGTATCCAGTTACATTTTAAAGTTCAGTGAGTAATTAAGGACATCTTGAAAGTTCAGTGACCATTCATTAAATTTACCCCTTATTTTTTCTTAAATTAAATTTATCTAGATTCTCTGAAATTTATCTTTAAATCAAATACAAGTGTCATCATTTGGGTTTTTATCTTAATTGGATTGAATGAATACTTGATTGGATTTTATAGATATTTATATATGCAAATAGAAAAAAGGTAAATTACTCAAAATGTCCCCTATCTTTTGATTGATTTGTAGTTTTGTGTACCACCAATATCTCAATCTCTTTGAATTGCCTAAAAGAGTATAGTTTCATTTGCATAACTGAAAAAAAAATTATTATTATCCCAATTTATAATATATATCGTCTACATTAACTCGTGTATCGCATAAGTGAAAATACTAATAAAGAATTATCATCTTCCCTTGAAGTGAAAAAATCGACTACTATAACTTCCAATACCACCGACAACGGAATTTCTTGTGTTGTGTATAGATTTATGCCACAACGGACCACAACACCACCATGCCGAAGGAAATGACAAATATATAGTATATCTATAATCTATAATATATTAAAAAGTGTTTTGACGTGAGAATCATTTTTTGAACTTTTTAATCCTTACTACATTAATCATTTTTTGAACCTTTTTATCCTTACTACATTTAATTAGTTGATAACATTCCCTCATATGATTATATTTTTAAAATTCCTAAACCAATTAATTGTCAGTAAATTTCTTCGTGCATGTTTGGAAGATAATTGGGGCATTGAAATGGGTTCATTCACTTAACATTCACCCTAGAAAGAATTCATGCATGTGCAATGGCGGATCCAAGATTTTTAACCGGGGGGACTGCAATATAGAAAAAAATTTAATTCGACTAAAATTATGTATAAATTTTTTTTTCTATATGAACTTTTGGAATTTTTTTTGGGTCGGGGGGACTACCACCCGTGCCCCCAAAAAGATCTGCCCTTGTGCATGTGTATATTGGTTCATGCATGTAGTAAAGGATTTGGTGTGTGCCCTAAAAATTGAGTTAATATCTAATTAAATGTGATCTGAAGCTCAATTATATAAATTCATTATTCCAAATCATTTTATTTGAAGTACCCACTACTTTCTTCATCACATATTTTAGATTTTAAGATAAGATATGATGTCATGCAGGCTAAGGTTATACAAGAGTTTATTGCCATATGAAGATTAATGGTCTATCAAAGTGGTAGCAGCTCGAAAGAGTTAAAGGAAAACATATTCTGATGACGAACGAATGATTGATATTTTGAAACTAATCCTAATCGATAGATCAGAAAGGTTCAAGAATACCCGGGCGTTCCGTAGTTTACGGAACGCCCGGGCCTTTTACGGGCTCGTCGGGTCTCCGATTTGAAATCCGAAAATTTGTACAGATTCAGAACGACGGGGCAGAGCTCCCAGCAATTTTGAAAAAAAAATTTTGACACCGTGACGACCGGTGATTGCCGGTCAAAGTTTTGGACAAAATTTAGCTAAATTTTGGCCAAAAATTTTGACCGGCTACCACCAGTCGTCACGGTGTCGAAATTTTTTTTTTCAAAATTGCTGGGAGCTCCATCTCGTCGTGCTGAATGTATACAAATTTTCGAATTTCAAATCGGAGGCCCGACGGGCCCGTAAAAAGCCCGGGCGTTCCGTAAGCTACGGAACGCCCGGGCTTTCTTGAACTTCTTCTATTGATAGATAGGTAATTGTTTTTACTATTATAGGCATACATCTATTGTTTTCGTATGTATGGCGTTTATAGATGTATTGATATTTAATACATCTATTTTTTTTTCAGGAATCAAATAGAGGCCCAGTTATACAATGAGATTATCAACAAATTTTAAGATGTCATTGAAAGGGGAATTCTTATATCAATATCAACAAAGTGGCTTATTTATGAGAATCATTTTTGGCCAAATATTGAAAATAGAAAATATTGAATTACAAATTTAATTTACCATTTACAAATTTTAGGAGTTCTCCTTTAATTCTCTTTATATATAACCCACACTTCTACTATAATCTACCTATACCTATACCTATTATATACTATGTAAAAAGTGTCTTACAGTTGAAAATCATTTTTGAACTACTTTTTCTAAAATCATTTGGATTATTTTATTCAATTTATATTTGAATTATCCCATTAATACCCTTACATCTACTAATTGTATTCGTGAATGCCGTTTATCTAATTTTGCAAAAGAAACAATTAAAACGACAATCCATTACCCTTATTTAATAGATTCATCGATCACTTCATTGTTATCTGCATTAATTTCACCCCAAATGTAGATGCTTTTGCATCAACCAATGAATGAAAAAAATTATCAAATAATTCATAAACCTAAAGAAAAAATGGAATAATAATAGTAATGTATTAAATGCTAATTCTATGATCATGGCACATATTTTGTTTCACTCACCACATTTTAATTGTAATGAAGCATTTTTGCACGTTAATTTGTCAGATTGTTATTGTGCCCTCAATTGTTTTTCTTGCATCATTACAATAAATATTTTAATGATTAACATACTTGATATATTAGGGTGATAGGGGCATAGTTATCAGACTCGACCCAGGGTTCGACCCGGATAGAGAGTTGGGTCACTGGGTTGCTGGTTCAACCAGTAATTCGATGGTTGAACCGGCGGGTTAACTCTCATCAAACCGGTAGATTGAAATAAAATAATTATACTATCATTGAAATTTTTTTAATATTATAATTAACAATTATTATAACCATTATATTGAGTAAGCGTAATTAAAATATTATTACATCCACAAACAAGAATGCTCATCTAATTCATAATTGATTTTATCTTAATGAAAATCACTAACTTTTTGTTGAATATTGAAAGGTGACAAGTAGCGCTAATCAATTTTGATTTTGTTTCAAGTTTATAATCGATAATATGAATATGAGTTTAAGAATATGCACTGTAGTTTATAATAGTAGTATAAAACTTAAAAGTAAAATCTTTTAATCACTCATGCTAGTCACACACTTATCAATAACTTTGGATATTCGATTATTTATTTTCAAAAAATTTAATGACAGTAAATATTTAGCAACTAATGTCTTATGTTAACAAGGTATCAATCTATAATACCTTATAAAAATTTGAACTTAATTAGCAACATACGTTGGTTTTAACTATAAAAATAACAACAATACAACAACAATAATATTTACATTTCTAACATATGTTTTTTTTAACAAGGTATCAATTTATAACACCTTATAAAGCTTTAAAAACAACGTGCAACGCCACACGTTCGTTACAACTAGTTCTATAAAAAAGTACAAGTACTCAAGCTAACATCAAGGAGATCGATCATAATTCATAAGTCAATGTCAAAGATTACATGATGTGAGCAAAAACGATCAAAAGACATACTGGATCACACCGATATCATTTTTGTGCCCATATTATAGTAAGAGAAAATTGTCATGGGATATTATTTCCCAAAAAATAAAAAATAAAAAAAATGAATGAGTTGATCGATTCTTTTCTTTTTCTAATTTCATTCTTTTTTAGATGAAGAGACAGTTATTTGACTCCCCCCCCCCGGGGGGGGGGGGTTGGAAGAGAAAGAAAACCTCAAGATTCACCATTTGTAATCCTCAAAAAACCGCATAGCTCCATTCAAAAAAAAAAAAAAAAAAAAAACAGCATAACGATAGCAAAAGAAATCCTCAAACAATTTGAACTTCATCATTTTCATTTTCAGAATTTCACTTATCTTAATAGATCATGTTCTTGATCAGTTATGATCCGGTACCCACAGTCGGGGAAAAAAATGATAGGGGTCGGGTGAGGCCCCCCATGATCAGGGGGCAATTATGTATTATTCGTCTAACTTAACGTAAATACCAAATAAAATTCAAAAAAAAAAATTTCGTGTGATGACGTGGCGCCACGTGCCCACTGTGGATACCATACGGTACCCACAGTGGGTACATGATCAAAATCGGTTCTTGATATAAATGAGTTGTTACAATTGATACAAATTTAAAATTTGCTTAGTGTGAAATATATCCAATTTTTTTTCTTTTTAAGTAAAAAATTATTCCCAATTTAGTTGTCGATGGAAATTAGTTATAAATCATTTATTGCGATTGATATAAATGTAAAATTTAATATCGAAAAACTTATTTCTTGCAGCACTAATTGAGAATTAAATATAATTAAGTACAGTGTTTTTGAATACTAGAACTCGGCAAAATTAAAGCAAAATACCAAGTATGAAAAAAATTCAATAATAATTAGGTCAATAAACTTAATTAATTAAATAATTAAACATGCACGTTTTTTTTTCGTTACGTCTAAAAATTAATTTATTTAATTAGTGTACGTAACTGTGTAGAATTCCAATTCATACACATCTTTTTGAATATCATCTTCATCTTCATCATCAAAAATCTCTTCTTGTTTTATCTATATAGAAATCAGTTTAAACTAATTACATTATCATCATCAAAAAATCAAAAATTCAAAATCTCTTGTTTTACATCTATAATAAAGAAATAGAAATCAGCCCAGAAGATGACTGAGAAAGGATAAACCTTAGAAATGAGTTTCTCAAATCCCTCAGTAATTTTATACCCATTAATAATATTTCTTCTTCTCTTCCTTTTTTGCCTCAACAATCAGTTTCATTTTTTTCAGTCTCTCTCTTTCCCTTCGCCAGTTTCCATTAATACTACTCACCTTGACCATAACCAGGTACGAGGTTTTAATCTTTTCTTTAGTAAAAAATCTGCATGAAAATTTTTAATCTTCTTTTTTTTTTTTTTTTTTATGCAATGAAGATTAAAGGAGATATTGAAGGCGTGGAAGATGGGCTGTCGCAAGCTCGGTCAGCTATACGTCGAGCCATTCGAAGACGAAGTTATGAATCTTATAAGAATGAGAGTTTCATTCCTAGAGGTCCCATTTACAGAAACCCTTTTGCGTTTCATCAGTTAAGCATTAATCTCACTCTATTTTATACATACAAATTAAAGTTCATGTTTAAGCATTTCACTAATTAATTTAAAAAATACCAAAATATGATTAAGTAATATGGTCAAGTTTTGATTGTAGGTTATATACATATATATATCCTTGTATGACTATCGACTCATCCGGTTTTGAATGTGTATTTGAGGGGAGAGCTAAACTTTTAATTGATAGTGAGTCTGAATAGGATTTATTTTGAGATTTTATGCTTAAATTTTTTATGAACTAATCAAACACGATTTTATTTTTCTTGGAATTGAAACGGGACTTAGTCACATAAGTGAAGATTTTCCTTCAAATTAATTAAAGAATTGAAATTAATTGCTATGATGGTAGATGAGTATTGAAATTCCGTATATTTAGAATTTCAATTCATACATTTTGTTTCTTTAGTTGATATATATTCTAAAAATCACAACATATCTTGCTCATATAAATATACATTTTATGGAACTCTTCCACATAAATTTTCGCTAATAATAGTTTAAATTTTCTCAAAAATAAAAAATTCTACTATTTTATAGGTACCACAAATCTCATGATATATATATATATATATATATATATATATATATATATATATATATATATATATATATATTCTCATTGTTATCTACACATTTCGTAAGTCTGTGAGCACTACTAAAGCTAAAAGTTTAGTTAAGTTTAAAAAAAAAAATTATCCCAACACAATCTAAACTATAATAATATATTTTACTTTGGAATATTTATAATATGATTGATCTTCAAACCTATGTGGATTATATTTCATTTTTTCAAATTTTATTTTTTTAATATTGTTCAATTCATCTCTTTATACAATTGTAGGTCCAAATTCGCTAAACCTAATCTATGACTATGAGATTTATCAGGAGCCACATAGAGATGGAGAAGAGGTTCAAAGTGTGGATGTACAAGGAAGGAGAGTCGCCATTGTTTCACAAAGGACCATTGAAAGACATTTATGGTATTGAAGGTCAGTTCATCGACGAATTCGAGAGTGGTGAAAGCCCATTTTTGGCCCGGCGCCCCGAGGAGGCCCACACGTTCTTCCTCCCCATCAGCATTGCGAACATTGTTAAATATCTATATATTCCTCAAACGATCAATCTCAGGTTCCTTCATAGAGTCGTTAGTGATTATATACGCGTTGTTTCCGATCGATATCCTTACTGGAATAGAAGCATAGGCGCTGATCATTTTTTCGTTGGTTGCCATGATTGGGTACGTTCAAAATCTTATTTATTATACTATTCTGATTGGTGATAATAGTTAAATAATAAACATCACAATCGAACTGTTAGCTTAAACTTTTAGATCAAGTAGTTTAACAATTCTACTCTACTCACATGCACCGTTTCAGTGATGATTTAATTGTAAATTGTGGACTAAGATGTAATTCTTTATACTTCAGGCACCATTAGTGTCAACTTTCAATCCTGAGATGTACAAAAACCTTATCAGGGTGACATGCAATGCCAATGTTTCTGAAACTTTCGAGCCAGGAAGAGATGTTTCCTTGCCTGAAATCAAAGTCCCTCCGGAAGAATTGAGCCCACCAGATGTTGGTCAACCCTCAGTTGACCACCGTCCGATCTTGGCGTTCTTTGCCGGTGGGCCCCACGGCGACGTGAGACAAAGATTGTTTGAGTATTGGAAAGAGAAAGACGACGACATTCAAGCACACGAATACTTGCCGAAAAACGTGAGCTATTTTGAGTCGATGGGTCGAGCTAGGTTTTGTCTCTGTCCGAGTGGGTGGGAGGTTGCAAGTCCTAGGTTGATCGAATCCATGCACGCCGGATGTGTGCCGGTGATCATCTCCGATGGGTACGCATTGCCATTCAGCGATGTGCTTGACTGGAGTCAATTTTCCGTTCACATTCCGGTGAGTCGCATACCTGAGCTCAAGACAATCTTGGAAGGCATCTCCATAGATGATTACTTGAGAATGCAGAGGCTGCTTTATCAAGTAAAAAGACATTTCATTCTTCATCGGCCCGCTCAGCCGTTTGATTTGTTGTACATGATTCTTCATTCGGTGTGGCTTAGGAGGCTTAATATCAGGTTAAGATGATAACTATATTTTGTAGTGAATTAGTGGTAACAGACGAGATCTTTTTTTCGTCAAAAAGAAATTATTAATTAATGGATGAAATTAGAGACTCAAATGTGGTATTTGTTGCTGTAAATTCTATCAATGCATCTTCGGACAACTGCTATTTAGAGCTCTTTCCCATAAAAACACTCTTGCAGATGCCATGTACGTATATACAATACAATCCAAGAACTGTATAGATATGCTGATAGAGATTTTAGACATAGTGATTTTTGAATGTATCGTGAAAAAAAAAAAATTGAGAAGTGGTATAAAGTGAATATGTTTGTATGTATGTATATATAATATGACAAATTGGATTAGGTTATAAGATTTCTAACAAGATATCGTAATTAAAATTATAAGATATATCTTTAAAATTAGATTCATACAATTTTTCATACGATTCTTAAAACTTAATGAAAATTAATTAGTTCTTTTTTTTTTTTTGGTACCTGCATGTTTATTAGTTAAAATTAATTAATTATATTATATTGCTACAAGTTGACAACATTCTCCCAAAAAAAATGAAAGACATTTTAAAATATTAAAAAAATAAATTTAATTTTGCAAAAGTGTGTACCATTAAAATTTAGATATCTTTTAAAGTGAAAGATAGCTTTAAAATTAAATTCATTTTTAAGACTCTAGCTATTAAACAAAAAGCTAACTATTTTATAAATAATTCGTTATTTTTGGATTAGAAATAATTAGCTAAAGGAAATGATAATTAATTAAAAATAATTATATTGTTAGATTTAATTGGGTAGAGTTCCATTGGACGAAAATTGACATAGTTGCACTGCATGAAAATTAATCAAAAAATTTTTTTAAAAAGTGATCACTATTATAAATATACCCACTTTGGATACCTATCTATAATATCTACTATGTGAATGACTATTTTACCCCCAAGTGTATTGTAATTTACACATTTGTCACAATCTTGTAACTCTCTCATTCCTCCATTCAGCAATAATAAACTCTCTCATTCTCCTCCCTAACATTTTATATTACTTCCTCTATCTTTCCATAAACTTGTGTACTATTCTCTCAAATCTGTTATTTTACAACACGTTATCAGCACGACTGCTCGATCTGCTCTGAATATACATTCCCAACCAAAAGGTAATATAACAACCTATTCTCAACAAAGGTATGTATTAGAATATAGATATCCTTATAATTTAATTCAAGTGGTGGGACGAACCACCAAATGAAAAATATACACACACTCTTTATATTAGATAAATTAGATAAATAGTTTTACCACCACGTGGGACGGTTTAGGAGATTTTTTATTGTTCAAGAATTTATTTATGAATTACTAAATAGTAGACTATACACTCTTTATATTAGATAAATAGTTTTACCGCCATGTGGGCCGGTTTAGAAGATTCTTTATTCATCAAGAATTTATTTATGGATTACTAAATGGTAGATAAAGTCACCAAATAGTTTAATTATTTTACAATTCAAATACTGAAATACCCATTTTCGTGATAAGTACAACTATCACAAATTGGGGATTGTATGAATTTCTATATCTTTGTGTACTACTATTTACCACACTCAAAGGAAGCACTACCACCTAGTGAAGGTTTAACTATTTATACAGTTTATATTAACCAAATTAATTGAAAGAAAAACTATACTATTTATGTTACATTCTTTTACATGTATCTAATATGATACTCTACCACATGACTGATAAGTAATCAATCATATTTAGAAAAAAAAAAAAGGGGATAGATAAGAGAATATTTTTCTTTTTTTATCTTCAACATCATTATTAATCTACCCAATTCTCTTTTTATCTTCAACATCACTATTAATCTACCCAACCTTTATTTTTTTTTAAACTTGCTTTAATTATTACCAAACAACATAATATCAACCTACTTTTCTTATAAATCTAATAATTACCATACATACAATAGTAATTATTTTGTCTAGTTAGTTGATATAAAAGTAATAATTTTGTCTAGTTAATTGATGTTCTAATTTATTTTTATTGTTATTTTATAGTATGGCATCAAATATCACAAAATTAGAGTTTGCAGCACTCGACATTACTGGAAAGAATTGTCTTTCATGAATTTTTTATGCCAAAATACATTTAAATGCAAAAGGCCTCGGTGATACAATTAAAGAAAAAAATGAAGCATCAGAAAAGGACAATGCCAATGCTATGATTTTTCTTCATCATTATCTCTATGAAGTACTAAAAAATGAATATCTTACAGTTGAAGATCCTTCGGAACTCTGGAACAATTTGAAAGAAAGATATGATCATCAGAAAACTGTAATCCTCCCCAAAGCTCGTTTCGATTGGTTACATTTAAGGTTACAAGATTTTAAATCAGTGAATGAATATAACTCCGCAATGTTCAAAATTACGTCTACACTAAAATTATGCGGAGAAACTATTACGGAGAATGATATGTTAGAGAAAACATTTTCCACTTTTCATGCCTCAAATGTTGTCCTGCAATAACAATATAGGGAACGAGGTTTTAAAAAATATTCAGAATTGATATCTTGTTTACTTGTAGCGGAATAAAATAACGAGCTGTCAATGAAAAATCATGAATCTCGTCCAACGGGATCTTTGCCACTGCCCGAAGTGAACAATATAGCATCTACAAGTCGTGGACGAGGATACAATGGGCGAGGATACAGGTTTGGCATTAATCGAGACAGAGGTCGAGGTCGTGGCCGAGGACGAAATTTTTCATGGCATAAAAATAGTAATGACAATTCCCCAAAATATAAGAAAGTCAGTAATCATGGTGGAAGAAGGGGAAATCTCTACAAAAGAAATATGAAGGAATTAATAAGGGAGCCAGATAATTCATTCCATAGATGCGGCATGAAAAGACACTGGGCAAAAGTCTGTCGAACTGCTAAACACCTTGTTGATTTATATCAAACATCTAAAAGGGAGAAATGAAATAATATTGAGACAAACTTCTCATATAAAGAAAATACTCCACTCTTGGAGCCATCATGTGTGACACATCTTGAAATTACAGATTTTTACGAACAACGGAATGAGAATTGATGTTCCTTCAAAATATTATAACGATCGTAGCCTCTATATGTGTTTGTATGAAATGTGTAATGTATGTTTGTATAATAAATGATGATGTAAATGTGTGTTTGTATAATAAATGATAATGTGTAATACGTATGTGTGGCAGTGTGAGCGTGTTAAATGTTATATCCTGATTTTATATATAAATAAAATATTCTAAAATCCATTATTTATTTTGAAGGAGAAAGAACATTGATCGCCCATTGACTATCTCCAAGATCATGGATAAAGAAATCTGTCTAGCAGACAATGCTTCTACACACTCTATATTAAGAAATAAAAAGTACTTTTTGAATTTGACCATGATAAAAAATGATGTAATAACAATATCTGGTTCGGCAGCAATTATTGAAAGCTCTGGAAGAGCAGATATCATATTAAAAGGGGGAACACAAATTATTATCAATAACGCCTTGTTCGCCCCTAAATAAAAAAAGAATCTATTGAGTTTTAAAGACATACGAAATAATGGGTACCATATTGAGACAGTAAAAGAAAATAATACGGAATATCTATATATAACTACTATAGTTTCCGAAAGGAAACACGTATTGGAAAAGATGGCCGCATACTCTTCTGGTTTGTACTATACTAATATCAGTACAATTGAAGTAGATGTTACATCTAGCCGGAAGATTGAAAATCCAAAGGATTTCAATATTTGGCATGACCGTTTAGGTCATCCTGACTCGATAATGATGAGGAGAATAATTGAAAATTCAAGCGGGCATCCTTTGAAAAGTCAAAACATTCTTCAATCTAGCGAATTTTCGTGTGCTGCATGTTCTCAAGGAAAATTGATCATAAGACCATCACTAGCTAAGGTCGGAAATGAATCTCTAGCATTTCTGGAATGGATACAAGGTGATATATGTGGACCCATTCACCCTTCATGTGGACCATTTAGATATTTCATAGTTTTAATAGATGCGTCCACAAGATGGTCCCATGTTTGCTTGTTATCCACTCGAAATATGGTATTTGCCAGATTGCTCGCACAAATTATAAGGTTACGAGCACATTTCCCAGACTATCCAATCAAAACAATTCGATTGGATAATGCTAGTGAATTTACATCACAAGCTTTTAATGATTATTGTATGTCAGTTGGACTAAAAGTTGAACATCAAGTTCCCTATGTTCATACTCAAAATGATCTAGCTGAATCATTTATTAAAAGCCTCCAATTGATTGCCAAACCATTACTCATGAGAACAAAACTCCCACTTTCTATATGGGGATATGCTATTTTACATGCAGCGGAACTTGTACGATTAAGGCCAACATCCAACAACAAATTCTCCCCATTACAATTAGTCTAAAAAAAGGAGCCTAATATTTCTCATTTGAGGATATTTGGTTGTGCAGTATATGTACCCATTACTCCTCCACAACATACTAAGATGGGGCCTCAAAGAAGGTTGGGAATATATATTGGTTTTGAATCTCCATCCATAATTAGATATCTTGAATCCCAAGCATGCAATATCTTTAATGCACGTTTTGCCGATTGCCAGTTTAATAAAATAGTATTCCCACCTTTAGAGGGAGAAGATAAAAAGTTGGAAAAAGGAAGCGGCGTGTAAAAGGTTGGAAAAAGAAGTGACATGGAATACTATAACATTATCTAACCTAGATCCTCGTACTGGACAATGCGAGCAAGAAGTTCAAAAGATAATTTACTTACAAGGAACAGCAGATCGATTACCAGACGCTTTTACGGATGCCAAAGGAATAACTAAATCACATATTCCAGCTGAGAATGCTCCTATATGAGTTGATATTCCAAAACAAACTGAAATCGCAAATGAATCAAGAATGCGACTAAAGCGTGGTAGGCCTACTGGATCAAAAGACAAAAATCCTCGAAAAAGGAGGGGAGCAAATGCTCAAAATAATCTCATTGAGAAGGCAGAAGGTCTTAATGAATCATTAGATACAATCAAACAAAAACCTCCTGAGAAGGTTCAGGTACCTGAAGATGATGGAATTGAAGAGACTTCTATGAATTATGCTTTCACAAAGAATAGATGGAATAGAAAAAGAACAATCATTAATGATACATTTGCATATAATGTAGCATTCTATACAACCAATGAAGTTGAAAATGCTGAACCAAAATCTGTTGATGAATGCCGGCAGAGAGATGATTGGTTGAAATGGAAAGATGCCATTCAAGTAGAGTTGGGCTCGTTAGAAAAACGTAATGTTTTCGGACCTATAATGCGAACACCAAAAAGGATCAAACCAGTAGGGTACAAATGGGTATTTGTGCGAAAACAAAATGATAAAAACAAAGTGGTGAGATATAAAGCACGACTTGTGGCACAGGGATTCTCGCAAAGACCCGGCATTGATTATGAAGAAACGTACTCCCCTATAATAAATGCAATCACTTTTCGATATCTTGTCAGTTTAACTGCACATGAGAAGGTCAATATGAGGCTAATGGATGTGGTTACTGCCTATTTATATGGTCTAATTGACAATGATATCTATATGAAAATCCCTGAAGGACTGAGGTTGCCTGAAGCGTATAACTCGAATGATCGTGAAATTTATTTGATAAAACTTCAGAGATCATTATATGGATTGAAACAATCCGGACGTATGTGGTATAATCGTCGAAGTGAATATCTTATGAAAGAAGGGTACAAAAATAACCCTATATGCCCATGTGTCTTTATAAAAAAGTCAGCCTCATGATTTGTTATTATTGCTGTATATGTAGATGATTTAAACATTATCGGCACAGTTGAAGAGATTCCAAAAATAGTTCACTATTTAAAGGCCGAATTTGAGATGAAAGATCTTGGGAGAACTAAGTTTTGTCTTGGCTTACAAATTGAACATTTAAAGGATGGAATATTCTTACACTAGTCTACATATACAGAAAAGATCCTTAAGCGATTTTATATGGATAAGGCACACCCATTAAGTACCCCAATGAGTGGTCGGTCCCTTGATGTGAAAAATGACCCTTTTAGACCCCGAAAGGATAATGAAGTGGCCATTGGTCCTGAAGTACCATATCTTAGTGCGATAGGCGCATTATTATACCTTTCTAATAATACAAGACCAGGTATAGCCTTTACAGTAAACCTATTGGCACGATATATTTCTGCTCCTACACAAAGGCATTGGAATGGAATCAAACATGTATTCCGCTACCTTCGAGGGACAGTAGATATGGGCCTATTTTATTCAAATAAGACAAAATCTCAATTAATTGGCTTTGCCGATGCAAGATATTTATCTGACCCACATAAAGCAAAATCTCAGACAGGTTATTTATTTACATGCAGAGGAACTGCAATATCTTGGCAATCGATCAAACAGACACTTACAGCCACATCTTCAAATCATGCAGAACTGATCGCAATATATGAAGCAAGTCGAGAATGCGTATGGCTGAAATCAATGATACAACATATTCGAAAAGGGTGTGGTTTATCATCTATTACAGCCAATCCAATCATTATCTACGAGGACAATACTGCTTGCATCACTCAACTGAAGGATGGATTCATTAAAGGCGATAGGACGAAACACATTTCACCAAAGTTCTTTTTCACCCATGAACTTGACAAGAGTAATGAAATTGATGTACAACAGATTCGCTCCAGTGATAATCTTGCAGACCTATTGACAAAAGCACTACCAACTGTAGCATTTGAAAGATTGGTACATAATATTGGGATGCGTAGAATTAGAGATATCAAGTGATATTACGTTGAGGGGGAGCAGTTCGCGCTGTACTCTTTTTCCTTCGTCCAGGTTTTATCCCACTGGGTTTTACTAGCGTGGTTTTAACGAGGCAGCGCTTTAAGGTTTTGATCACTCCCTTTCACTTAATCAAATAAAATAGTCATTCAAGGGGGAGTATTGTAAATATACCCACTTTGGATACTTATCTATTATATATACTATGTGAATGACTATTTTACCCCCAAATGTATTGTAATTTACACATTTGCCACAATCTTGTAACTCTATAAATAGGGAAAATGATCAAGAACAATAGGAGTGTTCAGAAGTAGCTTCACGGAACACTAAACTGTTTATAATTCGTCGATTCTCAGATTTGAAATTGCTGAATTTGGCTAGATTCGATTAGAGGCGGTGAAGCTCGACAATTTGGAAAAAAAATTTTAAATCACGAAGTGACTGACCGATGGCGATAGGTCAAAGTTTTTGGCCTAAATTTGGCCTAAGTTTAGCCAAAAACTTTGACCGGCTGCCACTAGTCGTCACGATATCAAAATTTTTTTTTCCAAATTGCTGGAGTTCCGCCTCGCCGTACTGAATCTAGCCAAATTCGTGGATTTCAAATCGGGGCAAAAGCGGCAAACATAAAGCAGCGAGTGTTAAAAACTACGAACACTTGCTTGTTCTTGATCATTTTCCCTATAAATAGAGGGGTTCATTCCTCCATTCAACAATAATAAGCTCTCTCATTCTCCTTCCTAAAATTTTATCTTACTTCCTCTATCTTTCCATAAACTTGTGTACTGTTCTCTCAAATCTATTATTTTACAACAATCACCATCAATTTTAATTAATCAATTGTGAGAATGAATTGTATTGAAAAGAAACATGTAAAATTAATTAAAAAATAAAAAAAATTATTACAAGATCTCAAGATATCCACTAAAAATTGCATGATCTTAGTAGATTGACTATTATGATGTTTTTATTATTTACTCGTAAATGTTATTTTTATTTAAGTGGGATGAAACAACTCATTGAAATGTGTGTTGATTTTTGGACTTTCAAATATTTAATCTGTAAAAGGGTATTATATTTCTTTCATTATTTTTGTAGTTCGTGACAATAAATGAAGTACCAGATTAACAGTTTTAAATGTAAGATTAATTTTGTGTTATGGATATAATGGATGAAAATTTCGCTTTGAAAATATGGGAGATGGGATTTGTTTTCTATAGAAAATGTGTCTAAAGGAATTATACTATGGAATTTCATTTTGATTTTGATTTTCATTTTCATTTTCATTTTGCTTAATAATATGAAATAATTTAGGAAAATATTTATGTATTTAATCTACTTTAAATTTATAGCATATTGTCCTTGAATACAATAATATGCAATACATGACTACAAACTGTAATTACAATTACAATAATACAAAGATCAAGATATCAAGATCACGAGCTATTATTACGAGCTAAACTTTATATTAAAAACTAAAGTTGTAAATGTTAGCTAGGATAATTTTCGAACAAAACTCATCTTCTCAATATGTTTGAGCCTTTAATTAAAAATTTGAGTGATTTACTGATTTATCAAAATATAAATTGCTAATTACTAATTAGTCAAATGTAATTTGAAATTATATGAATGCCAACACTTAAAGTTGTAAAGACCAAAATGCTCTTACCTCATTTAAAAAATGACAGACAAGTCCTAATGTTCATTTAATGAACATTTATTCCTATGACTTTGGGTTATAGGAATTTGAACTATTATATAACTCGGATAAGAAATTTGCAATCTGTTGTAACCGTCGATGATGAAACAAGTTGAAAAAACAATGTGTGTGCTGGAGGATTCTAATGCCATAGTTGTCGCAGCTGGCTACAAAATCAAAGTTGAACAAGACTTGGCCAGACAATGTGGTGGTTTGGTCAGAAGAAGAAAAAAATCCCTTTGAATTTATTTTTCAGAGTTGTAGGCAAATTTGATTTTGGGACTACATACAAGACAAACAAGATGAACAATAAAATAGATTTGTCTGATTTCGACAACCACCATCTAGGTTTTTTGCTATTCTTTTCTTTTTTTCTTTTTTCTTTTTTCTTTTCTCTTTTTATTTTATTTTTCTTTTTCTTTTCTCTTTTATTTTATTTTTCTTTTTCTTTTCTCTTTTTATTTTCTTTTTCTTTTTCTTTTCTCTTTTTATTTTCTTTTTCTTTTTCTTTTTCTTTTCTCTTTTTCTTTTCTTTTTCTTTCTTCTTTTCTTTTCTTTTCTTTTTTTTTTTTTCATATTTTCGTCCATAGATCTTAACATTTGAGATTTTTTTTCTTCAACATTTGGAAATTTTTAAATGTGCTCGATTCATGAATGATTTTGATGCTTGTCCGATTCATCTGATTTCGCTAGCTGCCATTCATATATCACGGTAGATTTCGCACTAGTCTTAAGAGTCATACAAACCATTATGGCTATTCTGTTATTCCGAGCGTGGGATAACAAAATATGTATCGTTATCTACATTAAGGGGCATTTTCATAATGACACTTCAAATTTTTGACATGTGTGTAATTCTAATTTATATTTTGATTATTTTGTACATCGATAATAATAAGTTGACATCCAGGTATAAATCTCTAGAAGTATTCTTTCGCTAAATTTATTAATTATATTTTTCAAATGTTATTTTTAGCGTATGGTCTATACATATTACATTTTAGAGTGATTTAAAGTGATTGAAATGTCTAGTGTAAAATAGAGGAAAGTAATATAAAAATTAAAATAATTGTCAAAACAATCAAATAAGTGAATAAAAATAAAAGTTGAAATAAATGTTTGAGATTTAATGGGATTAAATATCATGAGAATATACCCTTAGTGTAGCTTTGTATTTAATTTATTTTTTCTTTTAGCACAAATTGGGGATCGTAGAGGTGGGATGGTGTTTTAAATCCAGTTCAAATATCCGATAAGAGAATGCCTTTACCACTAGACCAAACTCATTGGACATTTAATTTAATTGTGTATCAAACAAAATTTAACGAATTATTATGAAAATTACAATTATTAATAAAACTTCCGTGCATCACACGAGTAAAAATCCAATTTTTAAAGCACCTATCAATTTTTATGTGGTTTTTACGCCTCTGTTCAGATTGATCGATGAGAGTTTGGAATCCCTACCATTTTATTTATTAAAAAATAAATAAAAAGTAGGGGGACGTATTACTAAAACTTCCAGGGAAGAAAACAATTGCAATAAGGCTTGCAAGCCTCTAACTAGATAGCGCTGGATAGAATAGACACAGACAAAGGAACTTAAGAACAGTGTTTCACTAGCCTAACATGCGGGATACCTAACTTGTCAAGTTTGACGATCGCTTGCAAGAGCCGTGGGAATTGTTGGGGCCACAAAACGGCACAAGAGGGAGAAAGGGCACCAAGGTCGGCGAGAAAATCAGCTGTTTTGTTTCGCTCACATGAGATATGCGAAATTTTGCATTCAAAAAATTGAGAGTAGAATCCTAATTCTACCAACCGTATGAAGAACAAGCCAAGGATCACATTGATTGTGCAATATCAAATTAATGGTAGTAGATGAGCGAGATTCAATCTATGTACATTGAAAGCCAGAAGACTTACATAAAAGCAAACCATGCTCAATTGCATTGAGTTCCGCAGAAGTAATAGAGGCTTGACCAAAGAAATCATGGTAGGCTAAAATAGCATTACCATGCGAATCCCTAACAATTCCACCATCAGGCTAGGTATGATCATCTTTAACTGAGCCATCAGAGTTAAGTTTATACCAACCTAGCTGTGGTTTAGTCCAATGAACAAGAGTAGGAGTGGAGTTCTTCTTTTGTAGAAAAAGCACGGCAGATATGTTGAACCGAATATGTTTAATTACAGCGAGATGGGACATGACCTTATTGTCATACTTTGCCTTGTTTCGTTCAGACCAAAGGAACTAGGGGATCAACGGCAGCAAAAGAGTAAAAATAGAATCTTTGGATCCAATAGAGACAAACCAGTACAAATATAATTGTTTCACAGACATGTGGGACTTATGGGAAACACCAGCAATGCCAGAAAAATGAGACCATACCTTCTAAGAAAGTGGACCAAAGATGAATATGTGAGATATGGATTCCTAAGCAAGACAACAAAAGCATTTCGAAGCTAAATGTATGTGTAGTATTTGTTGGATGATGTCATCAGTGGTAATCCATCCATGCATAAGCCTCCACGTGAAAAAGGAGATATTTGTAGGTATACTTTTGTACCATAGGTGCTTAAAGCACATCTGAATACAATGAGATGTTTTGATGAGCTGGAGGTAACTCTGTGTAGAGAACTCACCTGAATTGGATTCATCCCAATAAATCTAGTCAGGGAGGAGAAAAAATGAACATTTGAAATCTCTGTAGCTAAATCATTTTGGAACGAAGACTGCAATTTAGTAATGTCCCAATGCTGATCGGACACCAAGTTCTAGACATGATCTATCAACAAACTTAGATGATGCAAGCCAAGCATCATAATACATATGAGATAAGCCATCTCCAAGTTTCCATTTGATATGAGGCTCTACAATATCCTTTACGTTAAGCAATCTGGTCCAAAGAGAGTCATTGGCCTTGGGTGATATCAATAAGCAATGGAGTTTTTATAGTATTTGGACCATATGATCTTACTCCATAAAGAACGTTGTTTTCAAAATAGCCACCATAGCTTATACTCAAAGGCTGCACTTCTATCTTTAAAACTAGACCATCCTAGACCCCTTTCAACTTTAGGAAAGCAGGTCTTTTGCCATGTAGTCCAATGAATTTGTTTAGTAGATGAGCCATCGCCCTATAGGAAAGCATTGCAGATCCTCGAAAGCTTCAGAAGAACTTGCTTAGGGAGTTTAAGAGCTTGAAGAACATGTGTGTGCATAGCATTCAAAGGAGATTGGATTAGAACCATTCTTCCCCCTACATATAACTTCTTAAATTCCCAGCAGAAGATTTTAGCTCTAATTTTAGAAATCAAATTGTCAAAAAGCATTTTTTTTTTGTACCCTTGATGTAGGGGAACACCAAGATAGGTGATAGGAAGAGTCTTGGGGACAAAACCAATAGCCTCTTGAATAAGTTGCTGATGTTAGGCTTTAGGGGTGTGACAAAGCTACTCTTTGCACTATTGCTATTTTGTCTAGAGCTCTGACAATATTTAACAAGGAAATCTATAATTGTCTTGATAGTGTTCCTTTGCCCATTAGAATAAATACAGATATCATCAGCATAAGACAAGCTCGACGAAGGGACGTGGCCTCCATAAATGTAATAAATAGAAGGAAGGGAGAGAAAGAGAGCATCTAAACCACGAATGAGAACTTCAACTATGAAAATAAAAAGGGAAGAGGATATTGGATCCCCTTGCCTTAAACCTTTGCTAGACTGGAAAAAACCTTGGAGCTCACAATTGATCATAAAAGAGAAACTGCAGTTATTGATGCAATTTACGATTTTACAGATCCATGAATCATTAAAACCAAGCTATGTGAGCGGAGGACTTTAGCAAGAAAATGCCAATTGACTCTGTCATATGCTTTCTATTGCATTTAAAACCCAATCGCAAGTGTACGGATTGCAAAAGTAATAAGTAGACTTTTTGAGTCCAGATATCATACCCACGAGAACCATTAGTATAGTTGTTTAATCCTTACTAACCTTAACCAAAACTAACAGAAAGGTGGGATGTTTATACTAAAAACTAAATTAACAATTAACACTAAAAATTAAAAGATGCGAGAACTTGGAATTAAAGACAATAGATTAAACTAAGACAATTTAGAAAACATAAGTTTTGGAAATAATATGTAAAGAACGAGCATTAAGGTTTCAAATCCACTTTTCAACCAATTTTTATGCGAATTATTAACTTGACGACGACATCCAATTTTGACGATCGAAATTCCAAAATTATTAAGTAATCTATCTCGAGTAAAATTTAACGTATTCTTACAAACGCGATAACTATATCTTTATGATATCAAATTCGCAAAAATGCATTAAAAATCAAGAATTTCACAAAAGATCACATAGAGTGTAAATGCATTCTCATCACCTATCGAACTCTACGGTTTTTAACACAAGTTTAACCTATTTTAGAATTAGATCACAAATTTCATACAAACTCTGGACAAAAGTTGTAGAAACAATCAAAATGATATTAAAAACTCAAAAATTGAATAATCATCTTAAGTGTCAAATTAACAATCCAAACTAAAAATTAATGTTCAAGCTTTATCTAACCTTAATGCTACTGAAAATCTAGCCTAACATGCTGTAAAGAAAAGAAAAGGAAACCATAACCCAATTGTAGAAGCTTGTTCTTGATCTTTAATTTGTTACCAAACTTCTATTTCAATTCTCCAAGAAAATCTAAGAATAAAACCCAATTTGTCTCCCAAAAGTCCCCAAAACGTCTGCAATTCGTGTCTTTTATAAATCCTAAACGAATCCCAATGGAAGTAGGAAAGGAAAACTCTCAAAAAATTTCAAAATTTCTGCTCAACATAACCATGCAATCGTGCCAAGTCAAGCGTGTGATTGCATGGTTTAGCTTCTCGAGTCACGGTGCCGGGCCATGCAATCACGGGCGATTACGCATGCAACCTCATGCGATTGCATAGGTCAAATTTCAAAAGAGACAACTTTTGGCAGTAGACTATTGAGCCTAGTGTTGACGAGTTTAGTGAAGATCTTGTTAACAACATTGTATAATGTAATTGGCCTGAAATGCTTCCATTTAAGTAAATTTGGAACAAAAACAATATTAGTAGCAGTGATGCTTTTAGTAATGGCTCTATCTCTTAAAAAATCCAAAGTTGCATCAAGAAGATCCTCCTTAATAATAGACCAAGCAAATTGATTTTAAAAAAAAAAGCAGAAAAACCATCAAAGCCAGCTACTGCATCTGTATCAAGGCTAAAAACCACCTCGTGAAGCTCGTTCAAAGAAGGAGGATGGTTAGGAAATTCATTGTCTTCATCAATGATCAGACAAGGGATAGGGTACAATATGGAATCGTCGATCTGGAGAGGCTCAGCACTTAAAAAGGACAAACAATTGTATACCAGATTGAGATCAATATTGCTAAAGGATGCTCAATAGCATTGTTATTATCATCAATAACCTTTCTGATCCTGTTGAATCTTCTGCGGTTTTTAACTATAGCATAGAAGAAGCCGGTGTTCTTGTGCGCCTCAATTAACCACTTGATGCCTGGTTTTTTGCGTCAAAAAATCTCTTCTCTTTTAAGGAAGAGGTTTAGATTAGCATATGCAGCATCCATCTCAACCCCGAATATGGGACCTATCAAAGGTCTACTCTTTGAACAGTGCTTCATGTTTTGCCTTTTTAATATCATCAAAAATGTTGCCAAAGACATTAGAGTTCCAGGCTTTGAGATGGTTCTTCAATCTTTTCAACTTGAAGAAAAAACCATACATTCCTTTAGAAAAATGGACCAAAGGAGAATTCCAATTCTCTGGCATAGAAGGAAGAAGGTCCTTATGTTGGCACCACATAGCTTGGAATCGAAATTAGGATCTAATCTGAGACTAAGAATGATGACCAATGACAAGGAGCATAGGAGCATGGTCAAAGGTATCCCATGAAATAACTTAGAAGAAAAATGAGGAAAGACATCTAGCCAATGTTCATTAATGAGTATTCTATCAAGCTTTTCCCATACCTGGCCATTCGAGCAAGTATATTTAGCATTTGAAATTTCAAACTCCTCTAAGCCACTAGAAATGAGAAACTCATTAAATTCATCTATGGCTTTGATATTAAGCAGATTCTTTTCCTCATTTTCATCTAAAGAAAGCAAGGAGTTAAAATCCCCTCCTACACTTAGCATAAACGCCAGTAATATAAGCTATTTGAACCTCCCAAGAAATTTTGGTAGTGACGGATTGCTCATGATCATCGTCGATGGAACCTTTGAGAGAAGAATCCCAAAAAAGCCAAAGCTTACCATTGACATTAGCATAAAAATTCTCAAAATTCAACTTAGTGGCATACTCAGATGTCCTGTGTTTGTCAACTATGGGTTCACACATGATAACACGGGAGATATAATGGAGTTTAATCAACATCTATAAATGCTTGAGCAAGGTAATCTTACATCTAGAATTCCAAATAATTATCTTTCCCATGATCAACAATCAAGAAGTGAGGACTTGCACTTCTTCTTCTTCTTGTTCTTGCTTTTGGGGGACTTGCACCTTTACTAAAAAAGGCAGATAAATGAATCTCTGGTGAGGAGGGACTCCGTTAAAGAGAAGAAGATTGGATCTACTGAACAACGTCCTCATGAATGGACTGTAGTTTTTCAAACATAGACACATGACGCTCTGTATGGTGGAGTTCAACCAAATTAATGTCTTCTAAAATCTCAGAGGTAGTCGATGGCTCAAAGCCTATCTTGATAGGAGAAGGATGAAAGGCTTCATCTTTATTGTCACAGTCCTGTAGAACATTAAACCTTCCAAAGGTATTCTTTGGAGAAACAAAAATAATAGGGTCTTTGGGAGAACTTTTCCGTTTGGCAAAATTCAGGCTGTGGGGAAAATCGTTGCTGTTGGGAAAAAGTCATACGTGTTGAAGCCTCTTGCAAAACCTCTGTATCCTTGCCTTTCTCAAAGTTTTCAATATGACCATGCAAAGGAGATTGATCATTCAGAGCACTGGAAGTAAAAGTAGGATCAATTACCTTTGGAGCCTTATCCTCAAGATCTTTGGGCACCCACATTTGAGCTTCTTTATTCTTAGGTGCCTTGTCCTCTTGAGAAGGAAAATGGGAAGAAGATTCCTGTTTAGGCTTCCAAAAACAATTATATACAGTATGTCCAACATGCTTGCAGAACTAACAATAAGAAGGCACATCTTTGTAGAGGATATCTTGCCACACCGGAGGATATGTCAAACTCAATAAAATATGTGCCAAGTGCATACGTTTCTTCGAAGCTGTGAGGTCATCCAGCTTAAGGGGATGCCAATAGCAGACGCAATAGAAAACAAAATAGCCTTGTCATAATAGATTAATGAGGGGGCGATGCAGGCCAACACAAATTGGTACCACAATGGATTCAAATGCGGGATTGAAATTATAGGAATACTTGAGTATACGCATTGGGAAATCTTTGATATACCAAAATTTACGCTAAAAATTATGACAATAATCCTCCTGATTTTCAAAAATTAGAATAACGTGTTTACCATCAAGATGACCGACATTAATTTTCCCTTTTAAGCGAAGAGCATTCAAACCCAGCAGGAGTTCATTCATCTTTGGCATTTGGTGGGAAAATTTTCCAATCAAACGCCACGTGTAGGAGTGTGCACACTCTCCTGCATACTAATGTGTAGGAGAGCACTAGCAGTAAAAATCCAGTTATTGTCAAATTAACTTACTAGAAAGAGCACGCTTCGGTGTGCGTGTTTAAACCTGAAAATTGTGCTCCCATGCCTTGCGCTTTGTTTCCAGATTGATTGCGCTTTTACCATACATCGTCCTCTAACTGCCTTTAAATTTGAAGTTCGTGCTCCACGTTTCGTCACGCTTCGCGCTTTTAGGACACTATTGATTAGAGAATAAAAACAATTCTTTTCACACTCAAAAACAAACTACAACTAGCATATAGTAACAAGGATTCCTCCTTTTATGCTGAATTAGCCGAGCCTAGCCAAGTTGGCTCAACTAAGCAAACCGAATGTGGGTCATAAAGATTTTTTTCTTTTCCGTTTTTTATTTCGAAATGAGATTCACTTCATGTTGTTCGTGGTCAAGCTCATTATATTCAGCATACAAAGCAAGGACTTAATTAAACGTAAGCACAAATATGGAATTCAATTCACAGGTAGTACATCGGATTAGGTATCTTGAAAGTCCGTTGTCCCACGTTGGTACCACTAAGGTCACTCCATTGATCACCAATATTTCCAATAATGTTGTACTTGTACTCCTCCTCAAGCTCTTTCCTTTTCTTCGATTTGAACGCTGCACCATGCAAATCCTTCTCCGCCTTTGCCCTGCATGAAACATGATTTAATTTAAAGCCCAAACCAAAAAAAAAAAAGGTTTTGTAGAATTACTCTATTTGAACTTACTTTAGTATCAATATCTCAAAGGTTTTGTAGCTTTCCCTTCGTAAATTCTGTTCTCTCACGGTTCTCAAATCTTCCGATACTCCAGTCAAAAAGACAATTTTAACCTTCTTTGATACCAAGTGCTCGTATAGTCTGAGAACTGGTTTCAGTGCTTTTGCTTTTCCTAACTTGAACCAGTCCCGTAACTTATCTCCGTTGGTTTCTACAGCGCTAAATTCACAACACAAGCAAGTTAGGCTCATCATCTAAAAAGAGACAATATAAGATCTAGGTGTTACTTAATTACCCAAGATATAAGACTAGCATTACTGGTAGGTCAGCTAAACAACTTATTAATTCTCATGTGATGAATAATTGATTAAATATTAGAAACAGAAGAGAGAAAAATCACTTATAATAAATTGTGTTATTTTAAAGCTTTAGATAATATTTGTTTTTTGATTTAAATACTTGAAATGTAATATAACCTTACCCGTACGCAACATCGCCACGTCGATAATATTCCAAATTAGAAAGTGCAGTTTCGTCAGTATCAAACACCCAAATATCATTATCGGCAATATTTGGCAGACTGTCAACGTATTTTATAGCTTCATCTACAACGGCGTCACAGTCCGATTCATATTGGTCACTCTCCATATAGGTACCGACATAGTTGGCACATTGTGGGGGAACTGTAGACCAACCTCGGACATTGTTGGTCTCAACTCCGAAGCGCCAGCTTTCACAGTTGATGAGGGAGATGTGGAGGCCGGCACCACCATGACCGGGCATGAGGAGGTGAGTTTGTGTGGGGACCACATGGGAGTTGGTGGTTAGTGCCATTGTGGCTAGGAAGAGGAAAACTACAAAGGCTCCCATCTTATTCTGCTTGCTAGATTGTTATGTGTGAAGTTGAGGGACTCATTGTAGGTAAATAGGCAGTGGATGGAATCAAAAGAGACTTTAACATGTATTATTATTATTATTATTGTTGTTGTTGTTGTTGTTGTTTTTTTGTTGTTATTGTTCTTTTTTTTCCCTTATCAGAATTCAAACTACACGCACGGTTACTAAATTATTTTTATTTAGGCCCATGTGTGTTGAAAATAATATGTACATTTAATTAACCAGTAAACAACACATCATACGAAAATATTTTTCCATTAGACGAATCCCCTAACAACCATGTCTTGGCTTGATGTATAACCTTATCCCTCGTGTGGTATATATTGGCCAGCCATGTTTTGGCTTGATAACCTTGTCCGTCGCGTACTATATATCATCCACAAAAATCTACCATTTGTGGATGATGACAAGACTAAAAATTGCGTTGTTCCGTTTCCACTTATTTTCACCTAAAAATCACCTACTCCTAAAAGTCAAAGTCAAACATCAATATCAACCACACATTTCACATCATCACTCATTATTATCCACACATCTCGTGGTCCCTACCACTACACTCCACTTTTAGCAAAATTTTAAACAAAAATAAGTACACACGAACACACCATTAAGAAATTATATTTCAAAACAAGAAAAGAAAAAGAAAAAAAGCCTGATCGTTGTTATTTTCCACGTGCACCTATATTCCCTTAGGATAATTGTCCTTGAATACCAAAGCAAATGACACTTGCGTTTATAATCACCACAAATTGCATCACCTATAAAATTATTGGTCTCCGTCGCGTGCCATGTTTACTTCATCAATAATAACACCTATAAAATTATTGCCTACTTTATCATCAATACCCTGGATGATGAGATGTGTGTTAGAAATTTATTTTTAATAATAATTAGTGATCAATAAATTATTAAATTTAATTATATTAAATTATTTAATTAAACGGGAATTAAAAATTAAGTTATTTAATTAGGCAAGCCGATAAATTACATAGATTGATGTGGGTCGAATAAGTAAAGATCGATAAAAAAAGATCGATAAAGGTTTAATTATGGCGTTATGAGAGTTTCTAATCAATTTCTAAATATAGAAGTTTTTTGTTATAGTTCATAATACACTAAATCAAATATATAGTTTCCTTCTCTTCATGTGGAAGAGAAACATCAGATCTCATATTCGGGGTAAGGAGATTTGGTTGAGAAAAACTATACCCAGTGGCATAGCCATGATTTTCAGGTTGCTGGGGCGAAATTTGGAATAAATGGGGGTGGATTTGTGGGTTTGGGAGCAACACTCCCTAAACATACAAGTAACATACAAAGTATCATCTACTGTTTGTGGATGATGACAATAATAAGAAATAATATATATTAAAAAATCAGATTTACCAAATTTTTGGATTATTGCCATTGCATCCACATACAAGTAACATTCAAATCTCACAATTCAAATCTCAAAATCGAAAAATGAGACATCAGAAATCGATTAGAAACAAAAGAGGTGGAATGGTGTAGGAAATGGGCCAAATTTCGGAAGATTGAAATTTGGAGGATTTCATTTCAATTGCTTGCTGTGAAATTGAAGGGGCGTGTGACGGGCACTAAGATGCGTGAATGAAGATTTAACGATAAGGGAGGAGAGTTACGGTTATTTTACGATAATAATTAAATTCAAAAACTTCTGAAAATTACACAAGATTGACGAAAATTTGCAGAATTCACTCTCTATACTTTCACAACTTGGAATTTTGTCGAATCCTTTACAAGAAGTCCCTGATGTAGACCAACCATCCTTTAGCCACTCAACTAATTAAAGGCAATTTCGCCGTGGCGACGAATCAACAAATTGAATAGAATTCTATTTATTTCCACTTTTTAATTAATTAAATTAGGAGTTCGGGGTGTATGTAATTAGTGATGCTAATTAATTAACAGTTGGATTTATCCACTCCATTCATAATCTATAACTAATAACCATAAGCTTAGTCTTGTAATTATTTTATTTGTGGTCTCATATTCTGAAAGCGTTCCAATCTGGTTCTCAATTTTTTAAATGTCTCTCACTCAATGCAGCACCAAATTTTCAAATTTTCATCGAATTTCAATACTTAAAAAAAGTAAACTAAAGTAATAGTAAATTAAAATAAATGCTGAATTAAAAATTAACCTAAAAATAATCACATCTTTTCCGTTTGATTTCAATAATACAACTTAACTAATTAAAATAGCTATACCCTAAATAAAAAAAAATCATCGACAAACAACTAAATTGTTTATTCAATTCAATACTACACTAAACTAAGTTTAACTGAATAACTAAACCAATAATCTCTAAATAAAAAATGAACTAACTAAAACAATTAACTAAAAAGTTACAAAGCTACACAAATTCAAAGTTAATTAAATCTAGAGTATATCTATTTAAAATAAAAAAAAATCTAAAGTATATCTAATCCAATTTGATTATAGGTTAGATAATTTGGGCAAAAATGTCTGCATATCTAATTTTAGATCTTGGGTGCGATATGCAAATTGTCCAAAAAAATAATAATAATAAAACAATAGTGGTAGGAATAGTACTGGTGTTACCTGTAAATTAAGATCTCATTCTAAATATAATCAAATTAAGCAGTAACATTAAGTTTCACCATGGAAAGATCACAACCTCAATGGAGAAAAGCCATTATATAGATATGTGTTTGAATTATTATCTTCATTATCGTTGGGAATATAACCCCCCATATAACTCATATTAAAATATAGGTTATTATGGATTAAATAATAGTTAATCGAGTTGAATAAAATAAAAAAACTAAAAATTAAAAATAATAAATTTAAAAATCGAATTTAATGTTTTAAAGTTTAATTTTAATATGTAAGTCGGGGGATGATCCCATTATAGAGTTAGTGTGGAAGTATGGCTTAGGAAATGTCCTATTATTGAAAAGTGTTTACCAGGTCGTATCCGCAATCAGTGCTAGGAGAGGTTAGGTTATATGCATTTCTTATTTCTAGCATGTAAGGACGGAATACAGTTTTGTTTGTGATCAAGTTAAAAAGGGGCCAATGTGGGCTTGCTCTATAAAATAAATTTTTATATACTAACTTCCACCCATTTTTTCTCTCATCATTTTCAATTACTTATACAATTACTTTATATTTTTTAATATATTTTCTCTAATTTTCACCAACACATCTAATACGTCGTTTGAGTAAATCTACATTATTGTGTATAAAACAAACCCGTAATAGCTATTCCCACATGACACCCTTGCATCTATATCTATTATTTATTAAGCCTATACATATTTTTATCTATTATTTATTAACCTATGTTTGGGAAGTTCTTATCAATACTTTTAGTTAAAATGGCTTCCCTATCAGGTGAAGCCCTCTCGATTTAATTATAGAATTAAAAAAAAAAATCACATTCTTATCAAAATTATTTCTATGGATAAAATTCCCTTACATCCAATATGGGCAGTACCAAGGGAATTAAACTTTATTGACACTTTTAAAAAATCTTACACATTTTGTTTGTTTTTCTACAATTATATTTTTCATAGCTATCAAAATAACTTTTATGTTGAATATATTTTTTCAAACAACGGACTGGCGAGGCATTGAGGCTACCTATTGTGAACTTTAATTCTATGAAAGGTTGTGAACTTTCATATAGACTTTGAACTGATGAAAAGAGGTACCTATTGACTTTTAAAATTTAAAGCCTTCTTCTTTTCATTACAAATTTTATCAATTTTTTCTCTTTCATTATTTACAATCACTCATTCGATTATTTAATGTATTTTCCTCAAATTTCAATCACACATTCAATATATAAATTAAGAAAATTAACTTTATCACCAATTAAAGATACCCTAAAACTAAAGGTTATTGGAATTCATTAGATACATGAAAGTGATTTGAATCCCTTCAATTATATCATTTTCTTTCAACCAAGTGATAGAAGTTGATACGATTGAGATCGACATCGAAGCATTGAGACTTCGAATTAGTCTTGGACAAATTCAAATATTTTTTTCCAATTGACTAAAAGAATAAGATTTAGAAATTATGTCTGAAAGGTGAACAAATTCAAAAATGACGAATTTTTTCTTCGAAAAGAGGAAACTATTATATTCTTTCAAAAGAGTGAAAGAATTTGATGAGAAGTATCGTCCAACTTCAGAGAAAAATTGAATGTAAAATATTCAAAATTTTGAATCATATTATAAGTTCAACAAATTAAATATTCCAAAGTGAAAATATGGTACTGGTTGAGAAAACCAAACGGACAATTGTTTAAAAAAACGCAACATACGTCGAGCAAAAATTCTCTTCAATAAAGGAGTACTTAATAGAGAAAATCGGTTTTTCAATTGAGTAGAGTAACTGAAATAGAAATAAAGATAAACTGCAATCACAATACTATAATACAAAGATAAAGATGCTAAGATCACAAGCCATAATTACGAGTTAAACTTTATATCAAAAACTAAAGTTGTTGATGTTAGGACAATTTGCCAACAGGAAAGCATCTTTTTAACATGTCTGAGCCTTTAATTAGAAATTATACTTTCACATGCTAATTTTGTTAACTATATTTTTCAAATGGCCTTTTTTTAGTGTAGCATTGTATGTAATATAATTTTACAATAAACTAAATTTCATGAATTGTTATGAAAATCACAATTATGAATAAAATTTCTGCATATCGCATGCGTAAAAAGTGAAAATCTAGTTATTGCTCAGTGAAATTACTAAAAGAGGTAAGAAGCAAGAGAATGAGATGAATGTATAGATTAACGGTCCCAATCCGATGCCCAAAAAACAATTGGAAAGGGCTTTCATTAATGGGAGAGAAAAAAACAATTCTTTTCGCACGCAACAACAAACTACAACTGTAGCATATTTATAGTTAACAAGGACTCCTGTTATGCCATTCTCTCGAGAACCAAATAAATAAATAAATAAAATCCTTTTACGTCGAGTTAACCGAGTCCAGCCGAATTGGCTCAACTAAGCAAAGAGAATGTATCCGAAGTTTTTTTTTTTTTTTTTTTGTAATTTAGGAATGAGATTCACTTTAATTTTGTCTGCGGCGAAGTCAAATTGAATGTTTCAAAAGAATGAGGTTAAATACACCTCTTTTTTTTTTTTTTTAAACAGAGTACACCCCCTTCTCACGTTCTTCCCATTTGACTCTTCAACCAAATTTTAAAAAATTGGGGGTTGGGGCTTCTGGAAAAAGCAGCCTTTTTTTGTGCCGAACATCACCGATGGTGTTTGGCCGTTGCCCCCCCAAAAGAAGAACAGCAAAGTTGGAATAATTTTATGGGTGGGTGTATTCAGGAAAATTTGTGGGTATATTTAGCTGTGCTCGTTCCAAAACTGTTACTCAGGTAATACTTAAATATGATCTATGTAGACATTTTAAATTGACTTTTTAAGTGATAAGGGTCTATTTGGCTCATTTTCATTGGATGATGATGAAGATGTGCACTAACACACATTAAGTGATAAGTACAATGGTGGCTCTTTGTTACCCAATAAAAAAGTAATATCTCAGAATATCAATTATGAATATCAATTTAAAATGTGTATCTAGAATTATTCCGTAAATATTTAACATTCCTTTTTTTATTTACTTAAGGCTGTTTTTCAAGCTGGCATTGATTACAAATACTGAAATATATTGTGGGAAGAGAAAGAAACTAGTTGAAAGACGAAACAATTTGTTTATTTATATATCAAGCTTATTCAGCATACACAGCAAAGACTTAATTAAACATAAGCTTTGATATGGATGGATTTGATCCGTTGCCCATATATGGAATTCAATTCACACATAGTACATCGGATTAGGTATCTTGAAAGTCCGTTCTCCCACATTGGTACCACTAATATCACTCCATTGATCGCCAATATTTCCAATAATGTTGTACTTGTTCTCCTTCTCAAGCTCTTTCCTTTTCTTCTCTTTGAACGCCGCACCACGTAAACCCTCCTGGGCCTCCGCTTGTGTCCTGCATGTAACATCATTTATAAAGTTCAAACCCGAGGAAAAAAAAAAAAGCATTCATGCATGCATGTTTTCTAGCATAATCTTGGTAAAGAAATGATAAGCAAGAATGATAGCATTTCATGATTCATTGATAAATCTACTACGATTCTCTCTTGATGCAAATTTTTAGTAAATCGTCGACATTTTTAGTAACAAAAATATTTCGTAACAAAACCATATTTCGTCACTAAAAGTTGTAGAGTTACAAATTTAGTGATCATATACTAGTAGAATCTTTTGTCACTGATATAATTTATTCTCCGCAGATGTCCTATGTGTAAAATCATTTAAAGCTTTATAAATAAGCATTTTATGCATGTTTTCTAGCTAGTATATTTCTAGAGTTAGTAAATATGTGCTGGTAGAATCTTTTGTCAATAATGTATTTTATATTAAAAGAAAGTATATTGAACTTACCTTAGTATCAACTTCTCAAAGGTTTTATAGCCTTCATCCTGTAAATTCTTTTCTCTGGCCTCTTTTAATTCATCTGATGCTCCAGTCAAAAATACAATTTTAACCTTCTTTGATAACAGGTGGTTGTATAGTCTGAGAACTGGTTGCAGTGCTTTAGCTTTTCCTGTCTTAAACCACTTCCTTAACTCATCTCCATTAAATTTCTGAGCCCTAAATTCTCAACACAAGCAAGTTAGGATCATGATCAAAAAGGAGACTCTGACGAACGATGCTACAATTTAAAAAAAAAAAAAACTGTAGAAAGTTTGGCTAATCCAAATATAGCGGTTTTGCAATTTGATACCTAAAATGGCCTGAACTAGATCTTGGTATCTAAAGTTCACTATAATTAAATCTTGCCATTCAATTTGACAGTTTATTATCATTTCTTTCGTCAGTGAAGTTGAGTTTTTTTTATTATTTTTTTTAAATAAAAAAAGCCCTTCTTCCTTTTTTTTCATTTTTTAATATAATTTATTCTTGGTCTTTTTTTATTTGTGCCAGCCTAACTCACTCAATTTCTTGCCTTAAATATTAAACAGATCAAGATATATTTTTTTAGAATTCTTTTCATGTTATGAATAATTGAGAATAATTTGGTGGTTATGAATTATCAGGAATAATTTGGTGGAGGAATAATTTGGTAAAAGATGTAATTATTATATGTGAATGACTATTATACCCTTGATGAAATTATGTAATTACGGTTGTACCATTCGAAGTTTTCCTATAAATAGGGCTTCAATTATTAATGAAATTCATTCCTGAGAATTCATTCGAATTCATTCTCTCTAAATTCTCTCTATTGTTTTCATATATACTTTTATAACACGTTATCAAGACAGTCTCTAGCGAATTTGAGTAATATGAAGGAGTATGCTTTCTGATTAAATCTTATAGATGATCTTACATGATCGAAACCTAATTATTATAAATAACCTAATCCATCTCCAATCAATACTTATCTTTCTTTTCTCTCTTATCTTTTCCCCACTTTCTCACGTCTCACTCTCTCTATCTTCTCAATCACTCACGTAAAACATTTATGCAGACAAAGAGTTGTAGGCGCAATTCAAGAATTACAAACTGAGGAAATACGCGCGATGCTCAATCGCTTCCCTAAAGAAAATTGAAAAGGTATATATATTATATTACTTTATACTATAATAATATATTAAACTATAATATTCGTTTTCTCGAGATATAAAGGAGCATACATTATCAAAATCAAATTTTCTCGACTCCATTATACTCGATTTAACGAGAGCTTCGATTTGACACCAACATTGATAGGGTAATAACTCGTTGTTTGAAATATGTTATTATCAAACTTTCAAAATTTACAAATTAGTACACCAACTTTTGAAAAAGTTACAAAATAGTCCTTGAATATTTTGATATTGATAAATTGAAGTAGAAAGGAGATGATTTTCCAATCGTAAAACATTGATAAAATATTTTTGACTATTTTACCTTTGCGAATTGGAATGGACAATTTTACCCTTAGGGTAAAACCGACCTAATTTTGACGACAGTGAAAAATGGATAGAATATTCATGAAGAAATTCTAAATCCATTGATTATATAAAATGGCTTGAAGTCCATTTGAGTTAAAAGATCGAAATATTAATGTAACTCCAAGAGTTCAATTACATAATGTACTTATTCTGAAGGATAAGTGTGCTCTTGTAAGTAATGAGTATTTGTTCTAGAAGAACAAATTTGCTCCCGTAAGCAGTTCAATATTTAATTCTCGTACTTTATTTACTGCAATTTAATTACTGCAATACCTCCTACTTGATGATGGGTTCAAACCGTCACTAAACGGAAGATTTTATATATTTCTGCACTTTATATGCTAAGTGATGGGTAATACCACACGATTGGTGTGCATATTTCCAATGTGGTGGGTTATACTACACGATTGGTTATAATGAATCCTACTCCAGAAGAAGTAGTTGATCAAATATTCTAATCATACTCTCGAAGAAGTAGACGATGAGAATAAAATTACTTCTTTATATATACCGAATATGAATGGAGAAAATTGAGCAAGTGGTACTTGAAGTTACCATTGGATAAATGAAGACGAAAGTAAAGTCTTTGAATAGATCCCATGTTGATAAATCAAAGAAAATATATCGCATGAAAAGCTTACATGAAGTAATCTTATCGATGATATGAGATTGTATTAATATGAGAATAAAATGCTCTTGAAGAAGCATAATCACTAGATTTACGTATTTGAATAAAGCCAATATGATATTATTATTACTCCGGAAGAAGTACAAAGCAGTAGAAGTGGAACATATTGAGAATATCAAAAGACTGGCATTAAACACTCGAAAATATAGAAATGCAAAAAGAATATACATCTTGAATCCATAAATGAGGATGCGTCTCGAGAGTATAAATACTCAGTAACTCGCCACCATCAACATTAGGATTCATAATGAAATATTTAAAGGATCCAAATTTCTTTTTAAGCTGACACCGTGATGCGTGGCCGACGGACTGGGCTTCCATGATTCTTGAACATATGCATGAAATTTGATGAGTAGTTCATCAACGATACTAAGCGAGAAATAAGTATTTTCTCATTTGAATGAGAGATAAACTTATTATTTACACCCGATCTAGAAACGCTAGTAAGCCATCAAAGAAATTATTAATATTCAACAAACCTATTGGTTTGACATGAAAATTCCATCGTGCCAGCGAGGCTATATTGAATATTTCCTCCGATTGTGTTGTAGCGCTGGAAGGACAATGAAAGCATCACTATTATTCATCATATACATCATGCGGTTGTGGATGGATTGCGCTTGTAGCCCCAACCTGCTGGACCCATGGTAGAAGCGGCTCCAATTGAGTATTAGATCCAACTAGATGGAAAGGTATTACGCTCGAAACTCTTATTTCCCATGATTGTGCGGCCATTATAAGTCTAGCTAAAAGTTTGTTGTTGGTTCCTCCGTATAGTATATTGATTTCTTGTCTCCCTAACTCTTTTACGAGTTGGTTTGCCATATCCACATATTGGATATGGCCTACCAGTTTAGATCCACCAAGAATACATACGGTTTTAATCTGGCGAGGTAAAGGCTGACTTGTATGAGATGATTCTAAAATCTCCATATCCATCTCTACTCCTATCTCTCTTTTTGCACTATACTTTTAATGTATGAACATGAGAGATATATGAATCCCTCTATTTAAAGAAAAATTTTCAAACCAATAATTGAGTGCACTATTTACTTTTTGACAAATATGAAAGAAAAAGCGAAATTTTTCTTTAGTGATATGACATATAAATTTGTCAGTGATTGAAAAATAATATATATCTTAAAATTGAAAACGATATTTACAAATAAAAGAAATATATTGATTTTGTTATTACAGAAACTTTCTTACATAAATATGGGAAAATCATTATGCTAAATTTTTCTACTAAATTTACAAGCAGGATCTTCTAAAGTAAGTTTTTCAAGATCGTATACTTAGCTTGTTGATCTTTGAATTTGGCCCATAAGGCCATTAGCTCACCTTATGCGTGTCCACTAGGATGTGTCTCAAGAGCCTGTTGAATATCATCCAAAGGCTCCTTACTCAATCAATCCTTAATGAGCAGCTATTTTATCTTCTCGATTTACGGACAAGTACCCCACTGATTTATATCGAGTGTCACATGTCCATCGAGCACACTTGTAGCATCCTCCTAATCTTTTTGCTCTCCGTTTCTTTGAAAAACTACTTTTACCCATACCAGGCATGTATTTAGAAGGAATTGAAACCTCACCAGATAATCAAACCTTTGCTTCAATCAAGCATCGGATATCTTGTGGGATACCCTTATTCATTAGCATCCTTAATCTTTCCAGCCTACATCGATAAATCCTTTTTAGGATTTTGATCGGTAGTGATGGATAGTATTTTCGAAGATTTGAGAGCATATGATCCATTATAATGTATAAACCCTTGTTAGGATGAATTTTGCAATAATTTTGATGATTTATTTATAGAATAATACGGCGTGTATGAAATAAGACTCGATTTTAAATAAATAATATGAAGCGTAAAACTACGATTTTAATTAAATAATAGCCGGATGTGATGCGTATGAATTTTGTAACTCGTGTTTGAGCGATAGTAGACAATAATGTCACCAAAAGATGATGGAATATGTCGGTGAATTGTTTCTATGATAAATCATATTGAGCACTATACAGATACTAGTGAAATCGATATAAGAATTTACTGAACTAGAAGTTCAATAATACTCGTTTGCAAAACCAGATCGACCATCCGGTTTAAATAATTATTGAAATCAATATTTCAAGTGAAGAATTAAAAGAATTCTTCAATGATTGTTCTCGATAAATGATGAAATCATTACTAGCCAATATTGGGAATAAATCCCAAATATATACGGAATAAAGGATGAGAAGTATGGGCCACTCATCCTCCATGTGGACTACTAGATATTATGATATGGATCCACTAGATAGTCACATGTGTATATGATTAAGTAATTTGAAATTTCTGAAATATTTGCTCACAGTATGAGCATGATTTTCAGATTTAATGATAAAAGTTTAGTAAATGTATATCCCAATACTTGAATAAATCACTGAAGGATTTGAGTATGCATACAAGTGGGATATTATATGGCAAATTATTTAAAGTCCTCAAATAAATTGCCGATATCGAGAATAGAATACAAAGCGGTCTAAATTCCCATATTAAGATTTGAATGATGAGAACATATATGATTAAAATCATACCAATCGTATGAGTTTTGGTGTTCTAAATTTTCTCAAAGCATGAGGGAGTATTAAAGGTTGAAAATAATATGTGAAATGCATCATGTTATATCGTCGAAATTGAAATCTGAACTTGAAGTTCAAAGATGCATGAAAGGCTATGAACAATCACATATATCGCCTACGATACTTTGATAAGTTAGCACGCTAGAAGCGTTGATATTTCCCCAATCATATATATCAAAGCAAATTATAAAAGATGGTCTTAATAACGGGCATATACTCTTGAAGAGTATATAGACATAACTATATTGTGTAATCCTACAAGAGGATTGATAATGAGATATCTCGATAAGTTATGTCGATATGGGGAAAGAAATGAAATTGAAAAGTGTAATAAATACGATATGAAAATGTAGCGCTACATATGATCAATGATAATGAAAATATTGAGATATATTGAAGATGATAAATGGTGAATGTGAAATCCTTAACTTATGAGATGATGAGATGATGATGACTAATGCTCAAGTTTAAAGATAAGCATGGTGATCATTATATGTTGCATGCTCATGAAAGTTAAATTACCGATCGTGTGTGTAGTGCAGAAAAGGAAATTAAAGGATCGGATAGAGCTAAACCGTGTTTATGAGTACCCTAAAGGGTGAGCTAAGCCCCCAGGAATGAAATAACCTATTAAGTGAGTATTAAATGTTAAATGATATAGTTTAAGTGTTAGTTAGTTATGAAGGTTTACTTATATGTTTACATGTTTTTACTATGAATTTATATGCTTTAAATTGTGTGTTTGGAGACATGTGTTCATGGTGAATGTTTTGTAGTTGTGTAAGAAAATTGATGCACTCTAAATGAGCAGAAGAGTATAAAATCAATGTATATGATACTCCTTACAAATGTATGAAAGATTTTGAAATGCTTGCTGACATACTTGTATAAAATACAGCGTTGCACTCTTTTTCCCTTAGTGAGGTTTTATCCCATTGGGTTTTCCTAGCAAGGTTTTTAATGAGGCAACTTTAAAGGCGTATTCACATGAATAATGTACTCTTTTTCCTTCATTAGGGTTTTTCCCACTTTGGGTTTTTTCTAATAAGGTTTTAACGAGGCATATTCATGGTATATTGAGAACGATAGGAGAAATTGATACAATGTATCTATTGGATCAAGTTATAATGGAGCTAATGCTTTAGATCCAAGCGATGATGATATTGAAATCATTTACCGGGTAAAGATATCGATTCTCAAGATATGAAATCAAAGCGGAGCTTGTGTACTCTTTTCCTTCGATCAAGTTTTTCCCACCTGGGTTTTCTTGACAAGGTTTTAACGAGGCGACACATGAATACTCTATACTGCATTTGGAAGACATCGGGGGAGCAATGTTTTGATGAAGCGGTATATAACCACTCCAAGCTATCACGCAATCGGTTTGGAAGTTTTTTCCCACTGGTTTTTCTCCAAACAAGTCGTAAGACATTTGTATTAATAGTCATTCAAGGAGTGTTATGAATAATTGAGAATAATTTGGTGGTTATGAATTATGAGGAATAATTTGGTGGAGGAATAATTTGGTAAAAGATGTAATTATTATATGTGAATGACTATTATACCCTTGATGAAATTATGTAATTACGGTTGTACCATTCGAAGTTTTCCTATAAATAGGGCTTCAGTTATTAATGAAATTCATTCCTGAGAATTCATTCGAATTCATTCTCTCTAAATTCTCTCTATTGTTTTCATACTTTTATAACATTTCACATAAATTAATCAAATTAAGAAAGGGATAATTTTATTGGCACCCACCAAAACAACATATAAGATCTAGGTGTTACTTTACCCCAGATCTAAGTGTTATAATACCCATAATCAATTGTTTGTGAGTTTGAGGCTCCGAACTATAATATGTGATGAGACAAATATGCGGATTCTATATACCAATAAGAAAGGATGGAACTTAAATCTAATTTGAACCTTCAAATCATTTCATACACATACAAGTATGGTGCAATTTAATCGATCAAATGGATTTAGCGATGAAAATATTGAACGTAATCCTGCCTACAAGAAATTGGACATCTAGGAACGGCCCAATTATCCTTATAGCTTTATGCATGTAGAGTAATAGGAGCGATATCGCTACGTTATCGATCTCATTACTCCACAAACATGAGTATATCGTTACTATTGCTCTATAGGGGTATGAGTATAGGAACAATTATCACCGCGTAAAAGTCATGTTTTTTGCATTAGTAGTATATGGGAAAATACAAGAGAAAGTCGTAAGTACAAAATGGCAGGTCCCCTAAACAATTTATTAATTATCATTATGTAATGAATAACTAATTAAATCTTAGAGAGAGAGAGAGAGAGAGTGATTATTTATAATTTATTCCATTTTAACGATTTAGATAATATATTTGTTTGTGGATTTGATTAATTAAAATATAATATACAACCTTACCGTATGCAACATCGTCACGTCGATAATATTCCAAATTAGAGAGTGCAGTTTCATCTATATCAAACACCCAAATGTCATTATTGGCAATATTCGCGAGACCATCGACATACTTTATAGCTTCATTTACAACGGCGTTACAATCTGATTCATATTGGTCACTCTCCATATAGGTACCTACATAGTTGGCACATTGCGAGGGAACTATGGACCAACTTCTAACATTGTTGGTCTCAACTCCCAAGCGCCAGCTTTCGCAGTTGACGGGGGAGATGTTGATCCCAGCACTGCCACGACCGGGCATGAGGAGGTGGGGTTGTGTGGGGAACACACGCGAGTTGGTGGTTAGTGCCATTGTGGCTAGGAAGAGGAAAACTACTAAGGCTCCCATCTTATTTTGCTTGCTAGCTAGTGTGTTGTGTGTGATGTTGAGGGACTCCTTGTAGGTTTAAATAGGCCATGGATTAGATTGGTTGTTGAATCAAAAGAGACTCTAACGAGTAGTATCATTTTTTTTTTTCCTTAAAAGAATTCAAACTACACGGTCACTAAAGTGTTTTTATTCAAGGCAACGTGTATTCAAAAGAATACATACGTGGAACGCTTTAATTTATCAATATTAGCTGGCCTATAATATATAAGTAGATCTTATTGTGAGATAGTTGCCCCATTTGGCTCTTCTTTGAAAGTGTTTTAAATATTTTTTTTCAATTTTTTTCTCTCTTCTAAATCCATCACATTCACATATCTCATCAGATTTACAAATCTCAACCACTCAATTCCATACATTCTCTTTCTTCTTTTACATTAAAAACCTTTAAAAACCATTACTCCCTGCGTCCCACTAAGATAGGCACCCACCATTTTTCACACATATTAAGAAAACATCTTAAATGTTCTTGGAATTATAAGATATTCATATATTTTTCCAATTTTACCCCTATATTGAATGGTCAAAAAGTAGTGTGAACATATTTAAATATCTTGGGAGATGAAATATCTATCTTGATATTTAGTATTCCAATTATCTTAAATAGGGGTATTTTAGTATATGGAAAATAAATTATACATTCAATAAGGAAATTGGACTATAATTTGGGACGGATAAAATAGGAATACTTGCCTATCTTAGTGGGACGGAGGGAGTATAATCTATTCCCTATCACCTAAGTATCTCGTGCTGAACGTGAAAAGAAGAAAATATAAAATTAAACGGTAATCCCTCCTCCTCCCTCCTCCTTTTTTTAATGTGTCATGACTAGGTGTGGAGACGCAAAAATTTATAATTTATTCTAGAGTGATCAATTAGTCGCTTTTACTTGATAATTTATGCCACCTGATTACATATATGATGTCGTTAATACCGTAGCTAAAGTCAAGAAAAGTGTGTCTTGGCCGGCGCGGCGGATTTTTTAATTTCTTTTTCAATTGATTCTATTGCAATCACCTTCAAGAAAACTACGCAAAAATAAAGCTATACCTGTAAAATATATGTCTCATATTTATCACGTTTACCAAAATGTCTCATACAAAGTCAAGAAAAGTGTGTTTTACTAATGTAGCTACAGAAGATGTTGTCGCCATAGGGTTTCCAATCTATTACAACAAAATGTATCGTTTTGCAACCAAATGTATCGTCACAATATCATCAAATACTGCGATGAAAAATATTATTGCAATAAATGGAAAACCCTATTGCGACGACAAAATTTAATTGCAGTAGAGCTAGCGGAACGAATCTATTGCAATGATACGTTATAACGGAATTATATGTGTATTGCGACTAAAAAAATTATCAAATTAATTTTTTATTAGATATATCGTCCTGTGTAATGCACGGGAGACATAGAAAGGAAATATGAAGAAAACTCTGTCGCAAATTTTAAAAAATCTTTTACATTTTTTCTCTTATACAAGATCTAAATTATATTTTGAACATATATATTCATGTGCAATACACATGATGAAAGTACTACTACTAATAAAACTAATAGTCTAGACTTGAAGAAGTCCACTTATGTCCTGCCAAAACTCACAGCCCGTATTGGTGGGCCCGCTTAATTTTCTTTTCTTTCTTTCTTTGTTTTCTATTTGAAATCATCTACATATAATATATATATATATATATAAATAAAAAGAGCATTTTTCCCTCTAAAACATCTCTCCAAAAAATCTTCTTTTTCGAACTTTTTAATTAATTTTTAATTTCACCTCACCATGGTTTCCCACCTAATACATCCTCTTATTTTTTCGCCTATTGATTTTGCCTAATATAATTTTCTATCTATATATGGAATTTTTATATTACCTTAAAACCATTTTCTCACTTAAAACAATCTTTTTATTATTTTTTTCTTTACTAATCTATATCCAACTCTCTTTTATTTTTTCTTTCCTAATATATTAATATTAATGTACATATATTTTATTTGATTATCTCTACCCTACTTTACCCAATCTCATAATATCGAAATATTCTTTCACTCTCTATCATTTTCTCTCTCTCTCTTTTTTTCATTTTCTACCTATAAATAAAAAAATAAATTTGTGATTCTATTTTGTTCGACTCGATGAGAGCTTTAAAACAAGTATACTATTAATATATAAATTTTTATTTTTTAAAAAATTAAAATTTATAGCAAATATATAAATTAGTGTCCAACTTAAATATAAATTGATATTAATATAGATTAATAACTACTGACGTAATGAGATTTAAAAAAATTAATAATTTGTTAGGACACTTAATTGATTTTTATGCTTAAAATTCAAATATAATGAGATGTAAAAAAATTTTTAGCTTTTAATTATATTCCGTATTTGATTTGCCTTACAATAAATTAAATGAAAAATAATGCTTGAACTTTTTTTGTCTCGCAATATATGCTAAAGTTAGCTTTATTTTATGTTTAAAACTGAATAATTTTTTCCTAATAAGTATTTAATTTACAAAAATAATAATTTATATATTGATATGGTACTTAAGTAAAAGTTCTCGTGTGATTACACAAAAGAGACTCAAATTCTTATAAATTTATACGAATAATTATAAAGAATAAAGAAGAAAACGAGATATATTAATATGTTACTTAAATCAGAACTCTCGTGTAATTACAAAAAGTAAACTCAATATATATAGAAATAATTTTTTAAGCGGAAATTCTCATTTCATTTATTCATAAATAAGGTAAATCAAACACAGAATACACCCAATTAAACTAAAATAACTTATACATGAAATAAATCTCATTATATTTTAACAACTTGTATATAAAATAAATCTCATTATATTTGTACTTTTACATACAAACATCAACAACCAATTATAAATTTAATTTTTTACCTCATTAGCTTAGGATATTATCAGTTATAATTTAGTTAACCTGGACAAATACAATATATTTCCTATAAACTTCAATTTTATTTTGAATATGTAAATTTCATTTTTTTTTTTTTTTGCCTTTCAATCTTCAATTTATAAGTTTATGTGTTGAGCAATATAAGGGTGTTCCGAGAATTAGAATGAATGTTTGACCAATCCTTTTTTTATAATTTTTGTATTTAAAAAATAAAATTATTTAAAATTAATAATTTTCACTAATATTTAATTTTGATGCCATACAAAATTACCATTGATTAAATTTTTACAGAAAAAATTCAAATAAAGGTATAAAAATGAAATCAATAAATAAGATCGAACCTGTTACTTAATTTTAAAAATAAGTAATAATTTTATAAATAACTAGCTAAGAAACGAAAATTAATTAAAATTAACAATCCCGCTAAAATTCAATTCTGTGCGATACAAAATTACGATTTATTAAAGTTTTACACAAAAATAACAAGAAACTTACCTACAGTTGGCTCGAGTTTGAGACATCACCCCAACAATACGATCCCTAATTTGTACCAAAAATTTTTTTAATTAAGTTGGACCCATTAATTAATCTTAGAAAAATCAATCATTTTTATAAATAATTAGTTAAGAAACAAAAATTAATTAAAATTAGCAATTTTTCTAAGGTTTAATTTTCGTGTGATGAAAAATTGTAATTCATTAAAATTTTACATAAAAATTTAAATAAATGTGTAACATTAAAATTTAAAGCTTAGCTTGGACGTTTTAGTTAATTTTAGGAAGAATTCATTATTTTTAAAACTAATAATTAGATAACAAATGAAAATTAATTAAAATTAGCAATTTAGGTCAAATTTAAAAATAAAAATAAAAAGAAATGTGGAACATCAATTTGGTTTAATTAATCATTCAATTGTAAAATAAAACAACTTTTTATTTAACTAAATCTAACTCTATATCTTTTAAACTCAAAGATATCTTTTCAATTATAAGGTATCTTTCAAATTATATTCATATTATTCTTAAAATTATGGTTATCAATCAAATTATTTTGGAAATAATTAATTTTTTATAAATAATTAGCTCAAAAACAATACTTAATTAAAATTATTTATAGCATAATTAATTAAAAAATAAATTATATTGCTAATATATTTAGTTGGACATGAGTTCTGTTGAAAAATATTAATCAAAATTAATTACAATGTTAAAAGGGGACATACAATTAATTTAAAAAATAAAAAAATCATTACATTACTATGGGTTTTCCCTAAAAATGAAAAAAAAAATCTTTAAATTGCAATATATCTTTTAAATTGCAAGATTTCTTCAAAATTAGATTCATACAATTCGTAAAATTATGGATGTTAAAATGATTATTTCAGAAATAATAAATTTTTGTAAATAATCAGCTAAAAATAAAAATTAATTAAAACTAATTGTATTACAATTAATTAATACAATTTAATTGGACTTGGTTTCAATGGACAAAAATTGACATGGTTTCATTGGACCAGCATTAAGCAAAATTAATTATATCGCTAAAATAGAAAAATAGTATTAATTAAAAAAATAAATAATAATTTAAATTAATTAGATTGCCATGGTTGACTAGATTTTCCCTAAAAAATGAAAGACATCTTTTGACATGTAAGATATATTTTTAATTATAAAATATCTTTAAAATTAGATTCATACAATTCTTGAAACTGCGGCTAAAAAACTAATTATTTTAGAAATAATAAATTATTTTTATAAATAATTTTATAAAAACAAGAATTAATTAATTAGATTTGGTTATATTTAATTGCAATTAATTATATTTATTCAATTTAATTGGATATATTTTCATTGAACGAAAATTGAGATAGTTTTATTAGCTGAAAATTAATAAAATTTAATTAAATTGCTAAGAGAGGGAACATAATTATTTCAAAAAATAAGAAATAATTAGAATTAATTAGATTGCGACGAGGAAGCAACATGTGCTTCTAAAATTAATTTTCAGAAGCACATGTTTCCTAGTGAGGCAGAAACGGGTGTTAGGGTATGTCGGACCTGACTTACTACTCCCTCCGTCCCACTAAGATAGGCACCCAACATTTTTCACACATATTAAGAAAACATCTTCAATGTTCTTGGAATTATAAAATATTCATATATTCTTCCAATTTTACCCCTATATTGAATGGTCAAAAAGTAGTGTGAACATGTTTAAATATCTTGGGAGATGAAATATCTATCTTGATGTTTAGTATTCCAATTATCTTAAATAGGGGTATTTTAGTACATGGAAAATAAATTATACATTTAATAAGAAAATTGGACTATAATTTGGGACGGACAAAATATGAATATTTGTCTATCTTAGTGGGACGGAGGGAGTATATTGTTAGTTTTATAATATATCTCTATGCTGATCATATTTCATAATTAAAATCTAAAAATTTACATATTAATAATTGTTAATAACGTACATCACAGTGATATATAATTACTATCTCTCAAAATTTATAATTGCATATAATAGAAGGTAAAATAATTTTAAAGAAAAAACCATAAGTTCCACGAATTTTAGTAGAGTTATTTTAGTATGGTTATTTTGATAACTACGACATTTCATTTTATTTTATTTTGAGTTTATATTAGTAGATTAATAATCTTGTAATGAGCAAAATATTATATATTATCATAATCTCTTCCACGGATTGTCATCCCGTGCAAAGTACGGGTGTAAATACTAATTAAGTTGCTATTTTATAAACAATAATAAATTAAACTGTGTGGATTTTCTTGAGGCTTTCCTTATATATTTGCAGGATGGGTTAGCACAAACTATAGGGGAAACTTTGTAAAAAATTATATAGAACAGTCTCGAGTTAAATTAATTAAGTTTATTATTGTAACTCATTCTTTATTTTAATTATTTTTTATATTTTATGTTAATATTATTAACATCTATCAATACAGTTATTAATTAAAAATTTTGTTTCCCGTGCAACGCACGGATGAAACAGCTAATAATTAATTAATTAAATGATAATATCTATTTTTGGGGTGTTGGTTTCTATCCGTTGTGTTAAATGATAATACATATTTTTGGGGATGTTGGTCTCCAATGTAACTATGGATTGAGATGACGCGGAGAGAGACATAGAAAGATGTTGATTATTTTAAGAAAGAATTCCAGCAATGCCAGACCCAAAAATGGAATTCCTGGGAAGGTATTTAGTCCACGAAAGGATGCGGATAGCCAATGTTTCATTTGAAAGTGACAAAAATTTACCCTGCTTCAATTTTTTTATATTCTTCGTGAGATAATCATCCTATGCACTAGTCTAATTGGAACTATTCATCTCCCAAAGCACTTGGAAAGGCATGGCACTACGTAGCATTTCTAATTTTTCTTTCTTCAAAATCGCTTTCGTTCGGTAAGTCCTGGTTGAGGACTGGTGAATCATCTCCGTCCGTTGTTGTTGGGCGTATATCCCTCCAGACAGCTCTTTTGCAACCATGTTGATAATCGCGCAATCGAAGATTTTGGGCTCATTAATCCGTCTAGCACATGCATTTCAATTGTGAGTTGATACACATTGACGTCAATGGAAGAGTAAGTCTCGTCATTTACAAAATTTAATTTCTGGGTTTCAAAATTTGTTCGATTTGTACTTTTAGGGTTGAATGTTCAAATTTGAATTTCATGAAATTTGTCTAGGATATACTGAAATTGCGTACATGCTTTGCCACGTTAATCTGACGATGTCGGCGAAAGGATCTCTTCAATGTTTAGGCATATTTGTTCAAGTTTTCAAATGCACCATCTCAACTCGCTTGCCGTCCTTTTGTATGGTTCTTTTTTTTTTTTTTTTTAATGCAAAATTCTGTATTTGAACTGAAATATCCCCAAAATTTCCTCTCTAATATCTCGTTTGTTATGTGGTTCTTTTTGGCGCTATGTACGAGTGAGACGAGTATATATCATTTATCCTTATTACCACCAAAAAGAAAAGTCGTACGGGTGGGACGAGTTGGGACCATGTATATATGTTCTCGTAAGGAAATCTTTATTTTTTTGGGTTTCAGATAGCTATTTGGAGGGACGAATGTTTGAAAATTAATTCTTTAAAGAATGCGTAATTAAAAAATAATCACGTTATAGAAACTAGCAACTTCACCCGTGCGTTACACGGGGTGATATGTGCAACAAATATACAAATCCTATCTTTATATTATAAAGAGAAGTCTTAAGTGTTGGCGATAGTGCAACACGACATGTGTTTCATTAATATTTTTTTAAAAATCATAAAAGTCGATTTTCAGAATAAAAAGAAAATTTATTTTTGGAAATAAACTAACATTAATTAGTAGTTTTAAATAGGAAAATTCTTTAAATATAATTATTTTTTAATGAAACATAAATTTTTCATTAAATGTGATAAATAAAATTTAATAATAAAAAATTAATTTTGGAAAAGCTTTAAATGTAATTTCTGTTTTCAAACTTCTAATCGAAAACATTAAATAATAAGTATTTTATTTATTTATTTTCACCGTGTTAAAAAAATTAGAGTTTTAAATAGTTTTGATGTGTAATGTGCATTGGATTATATAAATAGTAGATTATTCTTAAATCAAATAGTGCGTGCTAAAATTATAATTGAATTTGCCTTTGAATAATTTATTTATTTTTAAATAAAGAGTAATTTATGAATCTTTATCTTTATATTTTGAATTTTTATATTATTATCATATTATTAATCTTTATATTACAGTTTGTAAAGTGGCATGTAGGCAAAGATGCCAACGCGGTACACATTAAATATTTTTTTTAAAATTATAAAATTAGTTATGAAAATAAACCAACATTCATTAGTAGTAATTAAAAATATAATTAAAAATAAACCAATATTTAAAACAAACATTTAATGAGAAAAATTTATTTTGGAAAGATTTTAAATATAAGTTCATTTTTTAAAGGTCTAATTAAAAATATTAAATAATAAATATTTTTAATTTTTTATTTAATTTTATCGTGATAAAATTATAGGTTTTGATAGTTTTGTTTGGTTACGTGAACTGGCCTATTAAAAAAATAGTGGATATTTTTTATTTTTTTCCTTTTTTAAATTAAATTGTTAGTGGTTAAAATTATAGCTGCATTTATATTGAATAATTTATTTATTTTTAAGTAAAATAGTAATATATTAATCCTTAAATTATTATAATTGAAGTGCCACTTTTGATGAACGCCTTATTGGCAGTGCCAATATGACACATAGTTTCTAATTAAAAAAATTAATTAATATTTTTCCTTTTTAATACAGTTGATGTGATATGCTCACTAATTGAATTTTGCATTGTACTTATATTTTTTACCTTTTCTAAGTATATAAAATTAAAAATAAAAAGTTTTTGTTTCTATAATTAACATACACTTTACGTAAATGGAAAGAAATCAAATGAATTATGTAAATACAGAAAATTATCGGTATTATTATAAATTTAAGTTACTTAAAATTAACTATAATACTTCTTATACAATAGAGTTAAAATTAAAAATTAATTACAACTAATCACTAAAAGAACATATAAAATCATAAAATTTAGAGTGCATAATGTCCATTTCAGAAAGAAGAAAGGTGTTCAATATAAATTTGATATGTAAAAACCAGAAAGACACGTTTTGATAATCAAAGAATTTTTATATATTCATTCCCCATGGTTCGTTTACAATTAATTAATCTCCACGATCATTGTTGTGCATGCTATACAAGGCAATTAGAATTAAGGTTATACGTTTTGATAAATTTCTTAATTATGTGATACATGTGAATTTTTATAATTTACAATTGTAAATTTACTCCATATTTTTTGCATTGATTATAATATACAATATTATAAATTTTAATAATTATTTACAATTATGCAATCTCATATGCATAAATTACATTAATTCTATAATTCAACATTTATATTTATAATTTTATATCAATTATTTATCGTACATAAATTTAATTATTCCCGTGCAATGCACGGGCGTGATACTAGTTAATACTAAGACTATAATATTAACATTATGATAGTAATAAAATCAAAGATATCACAAATCCCTAACAAAGTACAAAAATTCTTACTGTTTAAGTAACAAAAAAAAATTTATAAAAATTTCAGCAAAGTCTCCCTTGTATTTTGGAAGAATCTATCATGTTCAATTCTCGACTCAACACAATCAGCATAAATGTAAAACAATATTATCCAACATCCCATTGTGAAGAAAATATTGATCCTAATGGAATCCATAATTATAGAACGAAACAACAGAAAGCAACCAAGAGCAACTCAAATTTTCACCACAACCATCGTCTTTCCGTAGCACAACCCCACGAGATTGTTAGATACAACACAACATTAACATAGAACAAATGCAATCGCCATAGAATCGAGTTATGTAAATAGAAAAAATTTCCATACCATGAATCAAACACGACCATTATTTACCATAAACACAGCAATTCACCCTTCTATTCTAACGTTTTCACACGTTCGTTGAACAGGGTGATATGTATAACAAATCTGTTGTTTCTACTAATGTTAAGAGCATAGCATGTATAATACTATAATAAAATAAGAAAAAATAATTCACAGAGTACTGAACTTCTCACGGTTTAAGTAATGAAAAACATCTTATAAAAATTTTGATAGAATTTCACTTGCATTTTGAACAAATTCGGGAGATATAAACTATAGACCCGTGCAATGCATGGTATTGACAATGAATATGAGTAATGATTTTGAAAATTTTATTATGAAGTATAATCAACATATGCTACTATATTATAGAAATAGCAATGTAGCGGGTACAGTTCAGCAGACTCTAATACCTCGTTTCTATCCTGGTCGGAAATACTTATCCTCGTCCTCGCCAAATCCTCAATTAATTGAGGCCAGAAAGGGATGATACAAGAATTGCAATAGAATGGGGACTCACATTCTCCCATCCCACTTTGCTAGAAAAATTCGATCCCAGTCCATACTCCATCGTGATCGTTTAATCGGAGAATTTTATTTGCACTTTTTAAATATAAATTAATAAGATCTAATTTTTTTGAATAAATATTTTCTAAACATACTAACACGCATATTCACATATTCGACACAAAATTATTGATTTAATATATTTATTTAAATTTATCAATTTATATGTTTATTTTTAGACATCTAATTTTTTTCAATAAACATCTTCAAAGCATACTAAATACATATATTAATATTTCGGTATAAATTCATCAATTCAATACATTCGGTATATTATCATTTTTTTTAAAACTCATCAATTTAGATGTTTATTTTAAATAATTCAAATTCTATAGGATTACTAATGTGGTTGATGAAAAAAACTCATAGATTTTATATTATTTTGATCAAATATTGAAAGATTTGATGTCAAATTTAATTCAATTTGGGCAAGATAAATAAATTAAAATATATATGATTAATAATTGAAATAGGCGATTTACTCAATGATTTTTTAAAATTAAATAGAATCCAACCTAGCAAAAATCGCATAAAATAAATAATTTAAAGTGGTTAGAATTTTTAATATTTATTTAGGAGATTGAATCCTAAATAAATATTTAATATAGCCAAGAGCCAATTAAAAAAATTCTAATTGAGTTGCTAGATTCCAATCGTTGATTGAGTCGCCAATTGTTAATTACATAAATAATTTACAAAATATTTAATTTAAATATTTATTTAACTATAGCCTTATTTAATCCTTATTGATTAAATATTTAATTTTGATATTTATTTGCTTATCACTAAAATTAGACCTTTATGTTAACAAAATATCAAATAAAAAAGGATAAATATCAAAATCAAAACATTTCCCAAGATGTATACATTTAATATAGGTTAGATTTAGATTAAATAGTAGAATAGAATTACGTAGTTGATAAAAATACAAACAAAATAATGATACGGACATGGTGGTGAGCGAGTACTATCATAGCGTAAATTGATAAATTAAATATTAGGTAAGTCATAACACATCAAGTTGGATTCTAGATTTCTAGAATAATTACAATAAACAATTCATTGGTTAAATTGAGATAATTTTTAATAAAACATTAAGTTTCTAAACTATGTGATATTTTTTTATTTTTTCTTTTAAAGAAAAGATATAAAAAGAAGAGCAGAAAAGTATTTGGCAGGTAAATAGTAAAACTTTAACGAATTAATTAAGTAATATTAATAATAATATATAAAAATAAAATGAATTAAATGTTAAGTAATTGCGGATATTAATGTTAAGAAATCAAAGTAAATTAATAATATTAGTTGAGCAAACAGGAAACATAAACTTCTAGAAAAATCACTATGAATAAATATTGGGGTGAGCAACATCTATCATATAGGAAACTTATAAATCGAATGTTAGTGAGTTAGAAAACATCAAGTACATCCAATAAAAAAAACTCACATATGGTATCGCATTCCATCTTTGTCTAAGTTTTAAGTTTGTGGAACAACGGTCATAATATGTTGCAAAAAAAAAAAGAGATTGGTAAAATAATATAACATCTAAAATTACAATGAAAAATTTATTAGTTAGACTTTGAGAATTTTTAATAAAATATTAAGCCGCTAAACTATGGGAAAGCTAGAAGAAAAATAAAAATAAAAAGGATTTGGTAGGTTAAAAGTCAAAGTTTAATGAATTAACTAAAAAATATTGATAATAATAAATAAAAAAAATTAAATATTAAGAAAATAAAGACATGAATCTAAATTTAAGAAATAAAATATGCCAAACAAATAGCGATTTTGACAAATGAACAAAACAAAAAATAAATAAAATACTTGTCAAAATACTAACGTAATTATTTAAGTAATGAAAAAGGCTACTTAGGCCGCAGGTTGGGCCACAATTTAGGCAGAAAAACCCGAATTGGCCCAAGTAATGCTTTTAATATATATAAAAATTAGAATTTAGATTAAATAGTAGAATAGAATTACCATAGTTGATAAAAATACAAACCAAATAATGATACAGGCATGGTGGTGAGCGAGTACTATCATAGCGTAAATTGATAAATTAAATATTAGGTAAGTCATAACACATCAAGCTGGATTCTACATTTCTAGAATAATTACCATAAACAATTCATTGGTTAAATTGAGATAATTTTTAATAAAACATTAAGTTTCTAAACTATGTGAATTTTTTTTTTCTTTTTTCTTTTAAAGAAAAGATATAAAAAGAAGAACAGAAAAGGATTTGGCAGGTAAATAGTAAAACTTTAACAAATTAATTAAGTAATATTAATAATAATATATAAAAATAAAATGAATTAAATGTTAAGTAATTATATTATGGATATTAATGTTAAGAAATCAAAGTAAATTAATAATATTAGTTGAGCAAACAGGAAACATAAACTTCTAGAAAAATCACTATGAATAAATATTGTGGTGAGCAACATCTATCATATAGGAAACTTATAAATCGAATGTTAGTGAGTTAGAAAACATCAAGTACATCCAATAAAAAACTCACATATGGTATCGCATTCCATCTTCGTCTAAGTTTTAAGTTTGTGGAACAACGGTCATAATATGTTGCAAAAAAAAAAGAGATTTGTAAAATAATATAACATCTAAAATTACAATGAAAAATTTATTAGTTAGACTCTGAGAATTTTTAATAAAATATTATATGAAGCTCCTAAACTATGGGAAAGCTAAAATAAAAAGAAAAATAAAAAGGATTTGGGCGGTTAAAAGTCAAAGTTTAATGAATTAACTAAAAAATATTGATAATAATAAATAAAAAATACTTAAATATTAAGAAAATAAAGACATGAATGCACAAGTAAGAAATAAAATATGCCAAACAAATAGCGATTTTGATAATAAACAAAACAAAAAATAAATAAAATACTTGTCAAAATAATAACGTAATTATTTAAGTAATGAAAAATGCTACTTGGGTCGCAAGTTGGGCCACAATTTAGGCGGAAAACCCGGAATTGGCCCAAGTAATGCTTTTAATATATATAAAGATTAGATTTCAGATTAAATAGTAGAATAGAATTACGATTGTTGATAAAAATACAAACCAAATAATGATACGGGCATGGTGGTGAGCGAGTCCTATCATAGCGTAAATTGATAAATTAAATATTAGGTAAGTCATAACACATCAAGTTGGATTCTACGTTTCTAGAATAATTACAATAAACAATTCATTGGTTAAATTGAGATAATTTTTAATAAAACATTAAATTTCTAAACTATGTGAATTTTTTTCTTTTTTCTTTTAAAGAAAAGATATAAAAAGAAGAATAGAAAAGGATTTGGCAGGTAAATAGTTAAACTTTAATGAATTAATTAAGTAATATTAATAATAATATATAAAAATAAAATGAATTAAATGTTAAGTAATTATAGATATTAATGTTAAGAAATCAAAGTAAATTAATAATATTAGTTGAGCAAACAGGAAAAATAAACTTCTAGGAAAATCACTATGAATAAATATTGTGGTAAGCAACATCTATCATATAGGAAACTTATAAATCGAATGTTAGTGAGTTAGACAACATCAAGTACATCCAATAAAAAAAACTCACATATGGTATCGCATTCTATCTTTGTTTAAGTTTTAAGTTTGTGGAACGACAATCATAATATGTTGCAAAAAAAAGGAGATTTGTAAAATAATATAACATCTAAAATTACCATGAAAAATTTATTAGTTAGACTTCGAGAATTTTTAATAAAATATTAAGCTCCTAAACTATGGGAAAGCTAAAAGAAAAAGAAAAATAAAAGGGATTCGGTAGGTTAAAAGTCAAAGTTTAATGAATTAGCTAAAAAATATTGATAATAATAAATAAAAAATAATTAAATATTAAGAAAATAAAGATATGAATGTACAATTAAGAAATAAAATATGCCAAACAAATAGCGATTTTGACAAATGAGCAAAACAAAAAATAAATAAAATACTTGTCAAAATACTAAGGTAATTAGTTAAGTAATGAAAAAGGCTACTTGGGCCGCAGGTTGGGCCACAATTTAGTAGGGAAACTCGGAATTGGCCCAAGTAATGCTTTCAATATATATAAAGATTAGATTTCAGATTAAATAGTAGAATAGAATTACGATTGTTGATAAAAATACAAACCAAATAATGATACGGGCATGGTGGTGAGCGAGTACTATCATAGCGTAAATTGATAAATTAAATATTAGGTAAGTCATAACACATCAAGTTGGATTCTACGTTTCTAGAATAATTACAATAAACAATTCATTGGTTAGACAACATCAAGTACATCCAATAAAAAAACTCACATATGGTATCGCATTCTATCTTTGTTTAAGTTTTAAGTTTGTGGAACGACAATCATAATATGTTGAAAAAAAAAGAGATTTGTAAAATAATATGACATCTAAAATTACAATGAAAAATTTATTAGTTAGACTTTGAGAATTTTTAATAAAATATTAAGCACCTAAACTATGGGAAAGCTAAAAGAAAAAGAAAAATAAAAAGGATTTGGTAGGTTAAAAGTCAAAGTTTAATGAATTAACTAAAAAATATTGATAATAATAAATAAGAAAATAATTAAATATTAAGAAAATAAAGACATTAATGTACAATTAAGAAATAAAATATGTCAAACAAATAGCGATTTTGACAATGAACAAAACAAAAAATAAATAAAATACTTGTCAAAATAATAATATAATTATTTAAGTAATGAAAAAGTCTACTTGGGTCGCAGGTTGGGCCACAATTTAGGCGGGAAACCCGGAATTGGCCCAAGTAATGCTTTTAATATATATAAAGATTAGATTTCAGATTAAATAGTAAAATAGAATTACGATAGTTGATAAAAATACAAACCAAATAATGATACGGGCATGGTGGTGAGCGAGTACTATCATTAAATATTAGGTAAGTCATAACGCATCAAGTCGAATTTTACGTTTCTAGAATAATTACAATAAACAATTCATTGGTTAAATTGAGATGATTTTTAATAAAACATTAAGTTTCTAAACTATGTGCATTTTTTTTCTTTTTTCTTTTAAAGAAAAGATATAAAAAGAAAAATAGAAAAGGATTTGGCAGGTAAATAGTTAAACTTTAACGAATTAATTAAGTATTATTAATAATAATATATAAAAATAAAATGAATTAAATGTTAAGTAATTATAGATATTAATGTTAAGAAATCAAAGTAAATTAATAATATTAGTTGAGCAAACAGGAAACATAAACTTCTAGAAAAATCACTATGAATAAATATTGTGGTGAGCAACATCTATCATATAGGAAACTTATAAATCGAATGTTAGCGAGTTAGAAAACATCAAGTACATCCAATAAAAAAACTCACATATGGTATCGCATTCCATCTTTGCCTAAGTTTTAAGTTTGTGGAACAACGGTCATAATATGTTGCAAAAAAAAAAAAAAAAGAGATTGGTAAAATAATATAACATCTAAAATTACAATGAAAAATTTATTAGTTAGACTTTGAGAATTTTTAATAAAATATTAAGCTCCTAAACTATGGGAAAGCTAAAAGAAAAAGAAAAAGAAAAAGGATTTGGTAGGTTAAAAGTTAAAGTTTAATGAATTAACTAAAAAATATTGATAATAATAAATAAAAAATAATTAAATATTAAGAAAATAAAGATATGAATGTACAATTAAGAAATAAAATATGCCAAACAAATAGTGATTTTGACAAATGAACAAAACAAAAAAATAAATAAAATACTTGTCAAAATACTAACGTAATTATTTAAGTAATGAAAAAGACTATTTGGGCCGTAGGTTGGGCTACAATTTAGGTCGGAAACGAAATTGGCCTAAGTAATGCTTGTAATATATATAAAAATTTTATAGAATCGAAAAGATATAAAAAGAAGAACAGAAAAGGATTTCGCAGATAAATAGTTAAACTTTAACGAATTAATTAAGTATTATTATTAATAATATATAAAACTAAAATGAATTAAATGTTAAGTAATTATAGATATCAATGTTAAGAAATCAAAGTAAATTAATAATATTAGTTGAGCAAACAGGAAACATAAACTTCTAGAAAAATCGCTATAAATAAATATTGTGGTGAGCAACATCTATCATATAGGAAACTTATAAATCGAATGTTAGTGAGTTGGAAAATATCAAGTACATCCAATAAAAAAACTCACATAAGGTATCGCATTCCATCTTTGTTTAAGTTTTAAGTTTGTGGAACGACAGTCATAATATGTTGCAAAAAAAAAAAAAAGAGATTTGTAAAATAATATAACATCTAAAATTACAATCAAAAATTTATTGGTTAGACTATGAGAATCTTTAATAAAATATTAAACTCCTAAACTATGGGAAAGCTAAAAGAAAAAGAAAAATAAAAAGGATTTGGCAGGTTTAAAGCATAGTTATTAAACCCAACCCAAACCGGACGGTTGGACCGGTGAACCGGTGACCCGGTGCCTCGACCGATCCGATTCATCTAATTCGACCACCTCGCAATTGACCCAATATAAACCCAGTTGAACCGCCGGTTAATAGGCAACTCGGTGACCCACAAAGTAATAACCCATCCGGGTCATTACTTATTTAAATTATTATATTTTTAAATTGTAAAAAAAAATTTATTTTCTTGAATGTTTACGGTTGAAAAAATAAATCAAATCATTTCTTACCAAAATAAAAAGTAAAAAACAAAGTAAATCTTTTTCACAACTAAATATTTAACGTGATTAAATTTTTTGAAAATAAATAATCGAATATCCAAAGTTATTGATAAGTGTGTCACTAGCATGAGTGATTAAAAGATTTTACTTTTAAGTTTTATACTACTATTATAAATTACAATGCATATTCTTAAGCTCATATTCATATTATCGATTATAGGTTTGAAACAAAATCAAAATTGATTAGCGCTACTTGTCACCTTTCAATATTCAACAAAAAGTTAGTGATATTCATTAAAATAAAATCAATTATGAATTAGATGAGCATTCTTGTTTGTGGATGTAATAATATTTTAATTAGGCTTACTCAATATAATGGTTATAATAATTGTTAATTATAATATTAAAAAAATTTCAATGATAGTATAATTATTTTATTTCAATCTACCGGTTTGATGAGAGTTAACCCGCCGGTTCAACCATCGAATTACTGGTTGAACCAGCAACCCAGTGACCTAGCTCTCTATCCGGTCGAACCCTGGGTCGAGTCTGATAACTATGGTTAAAAGTCAAAGTTTAATGAATTAACTAAAAAATATTGATGATAATAAATAATTAAATAGTAAGAAAATAAAAATATGAATGTACAATTAAGAAATAAAATATGCCAAACAAATAACGATTTTGACAAATGAACAAAACAAAAAAATAAATAAAATACTTGTCAAAATTCTAACGTAATTAATTATTTAAGTAATGAAAAAAGCTACTTGGGCCATAGGTTGGGCCACAATATAGGCGGGAAACCCGAAATTGGCTCAAGTAATACTTTTAATATATATAAAGATAAAGATATGTGGTTAAAAATAATATTTAGTCAATTATCTTTCAAATTGAGTATGCTTGGTAAAGATATTGAAAAAATTGATTTTTGAATGTTGGATTGAAAAGTAAAAAATACAAATAAAAATTGCTTTAGAAAAATAAAAAGAATTGTCAAATTAATAGTTGTAAATGATCATTGAAAATGATGTATATTTTAAATTGTAGCATACTAACTCCAAATTTTAGCTCCAATCAAATAAACTCTAAGTTATAGGACCTTGCTCATTATAAATATGAAAAAGAATAATTTTTACTACTTATTTTCGGTCATATATTTGAAATAATTATTTTTTTATTGAAATAATGTCTTTTCTTTTAGAGCTTTGTAACCAAGTGCTTTGTTAGTTGGATTTTAAGGCTTGTTTGATACGATTTCAAACAAAAAAAAAAATTTAATCATATTAATTTGGTGAATTTTATATTTTTAATATACTTTCTTTAATTGCTCCTTAATCATACATCTAAAAATTATTTTTCCACTAATCTCAATCAAACATACACTTGTTTTAATTACAAATTTAATATTAACATTTAGACTACATTTGACATACTTGATAGGCTAGTTTACATAAATAAATCTATTTGCAAAACTAAATAAAAAGTTGACTCAGAAATAAAAATTACAAAAAAAAAAAATTTTTAACAATTTTTTAAAAATAGAAAGATGTTAAAAATGAAATAAAAAATGAAAAACATATGGAACTTATTTGAAAAGTTTGTAAATTTTTTTTTTAGATAAACTCCTAATTCTCAAATATTTTAAATTAAACAAAAAGTTCAAAAAATATTTTTAAAAATGTTATTTTTTTTATTTTTTTTCAAGGGGATAATCGGGGGGGAGGGGGTGGGGTAGGTTTCGAACCCAAGCCGTTGGCCAGGACCATGAGCGTCTTATCACTGCGCTATTTATTCGAATCCTGAAAAAATGTTAATCGATGTGGTAAATGACGGAAAATCATGACAATTTTTTTTTAAAACTTTGTTGTTTGTATCAACCTACCTATAAAATAATAAAAGATATACTGCTAGCAGATTTGTTTTCCCAATCATATGGGTACATACCCACATTGATGTGGGGTCAGACATAGCACCTTATAGTGGCGCCACGCCATTCTTAAATTTTTTTTGTTTTACAGTATTCATTTTGGGTTGGATGAATGATACATACCCCTATGATGGTCGAGCACGCATAAATTTTTTTTGGTGTAGGTATCTACCCAGGGACGGATCCACTGGTGAATTGGGTTGTGCTGTAGTTAGGCCCAGTTCACCAGCTGGACCAAATAAAAGGTCAAATTTTCATGAGTAGTTAGGTCCAAAGAACTTTCTAGTTAGGTCCAAAATTGTGAATACCCATTAGTCCGTTACATGAATTAGTGAGGCCCAAAAACATTACCCAATCCAATGAAAATCAGCAACCCAATTTCATATCTGATATCCCTCTCTGGCTCTCGTCATTCCCTCCCTGGCTCTCTCTTCCTGCACTCAGGTTGAAGGCACGGCAAGGAAACCCCAATTCGGCAATTCTCAAAACCTATAGGTAAAATTGCTTCCCAAATCTTCTTCAATTCAAATTACACCATAAAATTAATGATTAATTTGTAATCTCTTCTTCTAGTTTCGATTCTTACTCTCAAAATTGAAGCGCCAAAGCCTCAAAGTCTCCAACTCGCGTGAGTTGATGAGAGCAGACGGCCAGACATAGCTCAATTCGTGGTTACTACAGGTCAGGTATTCTGTATTCTTGATTCCTTTTTCTTTTTGTAGATAAGTAGATATAGATTGTAAATTGTAATATTTGAGAATTGATGAATCCAAATTCAATGGCTTCATTCAACTTTTGGAGGCTGCAATTGGTTTGGTTAAGGATGAAAATTTCCAAACAGATGCAAATGCTTTTTCATAGAAAAAATAAATGGACTTTTATCTTGAGGTTTCCAAGTATTATTGAATTTTTATACATAATAGAAGGATTATTTCTTGAGATCTTCCAGAAACTAATGGATTTATCTTGAGCCTCTGGAATGATGAAAAAGTCTGACCAAATGGAACCTAAAGTAGTATTTTCAAATACAAATCTCGTCTTCTCAGAAGACAAGATTTGTATTCGAAATTTTTATTTAATATTTAGCATTTTATTTGGGAATTTGGCATAAATGATACATCATAGTTCAAAGCCTCGTTGATCACAATTTCGTTAGTTAATATGATGTAACGACTCTTTTTGTTATATGTATGAAGTTTATGATGTTACAACTTTCAGTTAGGCCCTAAATAAAATCCTGGATCCGTTCCTGTATCTACCCACGTGGACGAGAAATCATTAGTGATACTGATAGTATATATATTTTTCTTGACGCACAACTAGCTTTTTCCTTTTTGAAAGTTTATTTTTTCCCGTTACTGAATGGTCGTCATATCCCACTCTCTCCATCCATGATCCATGTGATATGATTGGGACAGAGCCAGTGATATAAGGAATCTGCAGCATATTCCATTGAACAGTCTACCGGATCTTATTTTATTTATTATTGAGTTGTGTTATTTCCCATTCCAACTTGTTCCATACGCAATTTTGAAGGGACTAGTGCATGCAACGTGTTATATTTTTATTTATTTTTATATATTTTAATTCATTATTTTTTAAATTTAAATATAATCAAATTATTCATATTTATATATATTATGAGACAGGAATAATTATCAAATGTATGAGTGATTAAAAGGAACGAGGGGGAAAAATAAAATCAATTTGGGAAAGATTAATGTATGTGCGTGTATATATATATATATATAGAATAAGAATGTGTTTGATGGGGGATTATTGAAAAAAGAATTTGTAAATATGTGTTTGATTACCTATATTTTTTTATTTATATTTTTCCTAGGTAAATTTAATGAATGGTCACCAAATTTTTAAAATATCACTAATTATTCACTGAACTTTGAAATGTAACTGAATACTCACTGAACTTTACTTAATGTCAACTAATCATCACTTTTTAACTCAATATTTAAATATATTTAAGAATTATGTGTATATGACTAATAATATTCTTCGTAGAGACAGTTAGACTAATTATTGACAAAATAAATACATCTACGGGGACTTACATCAGAGACAAACTAAATAAACTATCAGAAATGCCACTGTCTCAAACAATACTTGTGTCGCATTTCTTACTGTTTATATAGCTTTTCTTCATATTTGAGTGAGTTTTTATACGAGCAGTTGATTTAGTTGGTCACTTGTATGATATCGTCAATCAAATTGGTGCAATACGCTAATAGAATAAATATTAAGTTAACGAGTGATCGATAAATGACGTTAAGTAAAGTTCAGTGAGTATTTAGTTATATTTTAAAGTTCAGTCAGTAACTAGTTACATCTTGAAAGTTCAATAACCATTCATTAAATTTACCCTATTTTTCCTACACGGATTGTTGCTTGATTAACGCTATCAAACACATTTCGAATTCTATAAAACTTCTATGAAAGGGTTTAGAAATTCCATAAAACTGAATTCGTTTTGGAGGCTCTAATCAAACACACGCAAAATCTCAAGTATTTAATTGCCTAGTCAATTACTGTAAATAATAATAATTGCATTCCTTGCTCGGCACACAAGCAGCTGGGTCAGCAGTCCAACCTCACAGTTCACACCAAAATGGGCAAATTGCTCAATAAGTCGCCGACTAGAAAAGTGCCCGTGTGCCACTACTGCTTTTAGTTAGTAATTGTTTTAGGGCATCTCCAGTGCATGAATGTGAATTGGAGATAACGTGGAGGAGAGAGATAAAGAGAAGAAAATTATTTTAACTAGAGATGAATAGAAAGATATGTAGAGAAAAAAAAGAGGAAAAGTAGAAAAAAGGAAAGATGTAGATACAAATTCAAAAATAATAATAAAATAATATTTGAGAATGTATAGATGGATGTTTGAATATAGGCATGGCACGGAAATTGATGAGGAATACGTGTGGAAAAAGCTAGTAAATTGGGGAAAAAGTAATTTTAAAAAATAGAAAATTTAAAAAAATATGGAACCCACCAAAAAAATTGAGTCTCTCTCTCTCCTCTCTCTCATACATAGAAATGGAATATAGACATGGTGCATTAAAGATTCTCTTCAGAGTTCGTTCTTTATACAATTTTTTTAATTTACTTGAACGACGTAATAGATATATGGTTCAAAATTAAGAAAAATAGATTAAAAAATATAAAATAATTATAAAATAATTAAAAATAATATAAGAGAAAAATTAATGAAAGTTTAATAAAAATTTATTGCGTATAGAACAAGCTTTAAATAATAATAATACTAGTAATAATATCGTTCCTTGCTGGGCACACCGGCAGCTGGTCAGCAACCCAACCCCACAGTCCCGACCAAAATTGCTCGACAAGTCTCGCTGACCAGCCTTTCTTTCCACGAAAAGACCTTCTCCACTATTTCAAAGAAATTCTTTATTTATTTATAAAATATACATGTAAATAAATTCGTCCTTTCGAAAAAAAATGGTAAACTCATTATTTTTTCTTTTTATATATATATACTTTTCAAAATATAGATTATCACCATGAACAGGCGTCCTTCATTTCCATACATTTAATTTCTTAATTTTCTTTTTATATTCTTATTTAATAATATATGCATTTTTATTTTTAATTTATTTTTGAATAAGATATATGCATTGTTATTAAAAAATATATCATCCACCACTTTTTAATTGATATGAAAGTCTTGGAGCGGGTTCTTTTACGTGTTTAATTTTCTCTCCTATTTAATATCCACATATCTCGTGGGACCTACCTGTACTACACAAATCTCCACCATTCAACTCCACTAATTCTCTCTCCTATATTACATAAAAATATATAAAAATTCATTTTTACACGTATATTAACACCCTAAGTCTTTGTTTGTAGACAAAAATAATATGTGAAAATAAAAGAGTAAATACAAGTTTGTAAAAAATATTTAAAAAAAATTATCGCACCAATAATTGATAAATGAAAATGTGTGTCAAGTCAAACAAGAAGTGCGTTTGCGAGTGCATTGTGGGGGGACTGAATGACTGATTTTGATATCGAAAAAGGAGGAAGAAACAAATTCACCCCGCATAGTCCGTGACCGAAGATGATCTAGTGCCATCATGGCACCGTAGCTTACGGTGCCATGGGGCGTTACGATACTCGTTCGACTCCGTTTTAAAATTCAGGGGCCAGGATTTAGAATTAGCGTGAGGAAAGCTCAGGTAATTTTAAAATTTTCGCGATAGTGTGGCCGTGGTGGACGGTCAAAGTTCGGCCATATTTTGGCCATGCTTTGGCCATGTTTTTGGGCCAAACTTTGACCGGCCACCACGGCCCACACGGTGTCGCCGGAAAATTTTAAAAATTACTGGAGCTTCCCATCGCCATGCTAATTCTAGATATGATCCCGGATTTTAAAACGGAGGTCGAACGAGACCAGAAAATGCCACATGGCACCGTAAGCTACGGTGCCATGATGGCACTAGATCATTGTTGTAGTCCGTGACACTGTCATTGTACTCTTCTGCCATTTGATTATGCCAACAATGACGCCACTCACCCCCCGGAACCCATAAATAATATAAATGATTAATAAGCTTGATTGGGAACAATTTTTTCACTTTTTATTATTTTTTTGTATATTTTTTCTTTATTCTAAATCAATCACATTCACATATCTCGTCACATTCATAAATCTCCATCATTAACTTCCACTCATTCTCTCTCCTTCTTTATATTAAAAACCATTAAAAAACAACACCAATCACCCTTAAATGTTATTGAATATTGGATACTACAAACATTTCGAAATATAAAATGAAATACTATAAAATTTTTAAACTTGTTGATTTTATAGATCATGAGACGATGTGTGAACAAATAAAAAGTATATTATTAATATATATTTTTAATTAATTTATTTGTCGAATGGTTGGTTCGATTTTAACTATTTAATTTCATAAAACTCTTCTTTCCAGTTCCATTCAAGTGCTCCCGGAGCGAAGTAATTACCGCGCTCTTGTACTGATTTGCAGATATATACGACATCCGTTTTGAAATTCGAAATCATATTTGGGTTCACTACAACAAGGCGGAGCTCCAATAATTTGAAAAATTATCCGACAACACTGTGGCGTTCGATTAAAGTTTTTAGGCATATTTTAACCTAAAATATAGCTAAAAACTTTGACCGACTGCCACAGTATCGTCGGAAATTTTTCCGAATTGCTAGACCTCCACATCATCGTACTGAATCCAAATTTGGCCTCCAATTTCAAAATGAAGGTCGTATGTATCCGTAAATTACCCTGAGAGTGCCGTAATTGCAGAGCTGCTCCCGGGGGCAATAGAAGATTACTCATGTTCTTTCATTAGTTTCTATGAATTGATGTGCCACAATTTTTGAAAATGGTATATCAACAGTCACTGGACCACAAGTTCTCCTTTTTCATTTTTCTCCAAACTTGGACAAAACGATCAAATTCAAGCCATGGAAACATGTATAGACAAACACCTTTCATGGATCTTGGGAGATCTGATATTTTGATAAATTATGTTTGAATATTATTTTGACTATAGATTTTATTGATAACAATAATAACTCTCTTATATCTTTTATTTTTTTTCAATATTTCAGCTACACATCCAAAAGTTGTTTGATAGATATTTCTCAAAATAAGATAATTTTTTAATATATGATTGAAAAGTAGAAAGAAATTAACAAATAGCACAAATTAAGTGGTCACCATTCAATAAAGTAATTGAATATTTGGTTAAAAATTACGTCAAAGCAAAATATTTTTTTTATAAAAACTTCCCATATAGAATATTATTTAACAATCAATAAATACAATAATTTTTCACAACAAACCACCAAAGATATTACTTTCTCAGCTTTTTATAAGCACATTCTAACTATTGAGCGGCACTTTATTTTTTTATTTTTTATTTTTTGGAAGAAAGGAAAATTCTCTTTTTTTTCCTCTGAAAATTGAAATTGAAATTCTGCTTTCCCAAACACTTATCTTTATATTATAAAAAGAGAAGTGCCATGTTGGCAATAGTGCCAACATGGCACTCATTAATATTTTTTTTTGAAAAATCATAAAAGTCAATTTTGTAGCGAAAAAAAGAAAATTCTATTTTTGTAAATAAACTAACATTAATTAGTAGTTTTAAATAGGAAAATTCTTTAAATATAATTATTTTTTAATGAAACATAAATTTTTCATTAAATGTGATAAATAAAATTTAATAAGAAAAAATTAGTTTTGGAAAAACTTTAAATGTAATTTCATTTTTCAAACTTCTAATCGAAAAACATTAAATAATAAGTATTTTATTTATTTATTTTCACCGTGTTAAAAATTGGAGTTTTAGATAGTTTTGATTTGTAATGTGCATTGGATTATATAAATAGTAGATTATTCTTAAATCAAATAGTGCGTGCTAAAATTATAATTGAATTTGCACTCAATAATTTATTTATTTTTAAATAAAGAGTAATTTATGAATCTTTATCTTTATATTTTGGATTGTTATATTATCATCATATCATTAATATTTATATTCTACAGGTTTGTAAAAAAGTGTCATGTAGGCAAAGATGCCAACGCAGTATACATTAAATATTTTTAAAAATTATAAAATTAGTTATGAAAATAAACCAACATTCATTAGCAAGAATTAAAAATATAATTGAAAATAAACCAATATTTAAAACAAACATTTAATGAGAAAAATTTATTTTGGAAAGACTTTAAATATAAGTTCATTTTTTAAAGGTCTAATTCAAAATATTAAATAATAAATATTTTTTATTTTTTATTTAATTTTATCGTGATAAAATTATAGGTTTTGATAATTTTGTTTGGTTACGTGAATCATTAAAAAAATAGTGGATATTTTTTACTTTTTTTCCTTTTAAATTAAATTGTGAGTGGTTAAAATTATATTGCATTTATAATGAATAATTTATTTATTTTAAAGTAAAATAGTAATATATTAATCCTTAAATTATTATAATTGAAGTGCCACCTTTGGTGAACGCCTTATTAGCAGTGCTAACATGACACATAGTTTCTAATTAAAAAAATTAATTAATATTTTTCCTTTTAATACAGATTGATGTGATATGCTCACTAATTGAATTTTGCATTATGCGTGCGTTTTTGCCTTTTCTAAGTATATAAAATTAAAAATAAAAAGTTTTTGTTTCTACAATTAACATACACTTTACGTAAATGGAAAGAAATCAAATGAATTATGTAAATACAGAAAATTATCGGTATTATTACAAATTTAAGTTATTTAAAATTAACTATAATACTTCTTATACCATAGAGTTAAAATTAAAAATTAATTACAACTAATTACTAAAAGAGCGCATAAAATCATAAAATTTAGAGTGCATAATGTCTATTTCAAAAAAAAGAAAGGTGCTCAATATAAATTTGATATGTAAAAACCAGAAAGACACGTTTTGATAATTAAAGAATTTTTATATATTCATTCCCCATGGTTCGTTTACAATTAATTAATCTCCACGATCATTGTTGTGCATGCTATACAAGGCAATTAGAATTAAGGTTATACGTTTTGATAAATTTCTTAATTATGTGATACACGTGAATTTTTATAATTTACAATTGTAAATTTACTCCATATTTTTTGCATTGATTATAATATACAATATTATAGATTTTAATAATTATTTACAATTATGCAATCTCCCATGCATAAATTACATTAAATCTATAATTCAACATTTATATTTATAATTTTATATCAATTATTTATCGTACATAAATTTAATTATTCCCGTGCATCGCACGGGCGTGATACTAGTTTGGAAAGAAAAAGAGAAGAGAAGAACAACCAATAAAGTTATGTTAAGAAAAATCAAATTTTTCCCGAAAGAATCTTTCAATCACAAGCACTTAAATGGAAAGGGAAAAAGAAAAGAACAATCGAAAAATATTGATGTTACATTAATTAATTTATGCTTAGTAGTTTCACCCTGTGTGTTGGACGAGAAAATATATGTTCAAAATATAATTTAAAACCTATATAAGAGAAAAAATGCAAAGGATTTTCTAAAATCTGCGATAAAGTTTTACCTATATTTTATTACTATATCACTCATGCGTTGTATAGGAAGATATATTCAATATAAAATTACTGTAATAATTTTTTTAGTCGCAATACACCTATAATGCTGTTGTAACTATCGTTGTAATATACTCGTGCATGTAGTTCTACTGTGATTAAATTATATCATTGCAATAAGGTTTTCCATTTATTGCAATAACATTTGCTATTGTGACGACAAATATTGTTGCAATAGATTGGAAACCTATGGTGACAATGTTTTCTGCAACTACATTTGTCATTGCAATATCTTTGCATAGCGTAATGGTTTTTGTTATCGTAATAGAAGTTTTATCAACAGGAAATAGTATTCATGCCCCTACCACAATAATTATTACTATTGATATTTATTATAATTTATTGATTAATTTAATACTTCTATTTTTGCATACCAACAATAATAATGAAGACATAAATAGAATTCATTAAAAAAAAGACATACGTAGAATTGGATATTAAATTTATTTATGTATTACAAAGATTTATAGAGATTTAGGTAAGAGATTTTAAGATTGATAGAGATTTAGTTGAGAGATTTTATGATTGACCCAGATTTAGTTGAGAGATTTTAGGAAATAAGGAATGATGGAAATGAGAATAAAAAATGAATTATTTAATTCTGAAAAATATAAATTTGAGTGGGAAAATATTATTGGTTTATTTATATATAGATTTTATATTTTATTTTTTTAATAATTGGAGAAATTTGAGAAAGGAACATAGATGCGAATTCAAGACCTCTTGATAAACAATTTTTTTTGAATAGTACATTGGAAGCTAGATATATTACTTCAAAATATATCATTAAATTATTTGAAGTACAATCTATTCCAATCTCAATTTGGCGCCACGAAGGAACGAATTTAAGGGGCATCTTAGGGCTTCATAACCACTATATAATAACGATATAACAAAAACAAATATAAAATAAATAAACTACCACATAAGGGTGCAAATATAATATTATTAAGAATATTTACAGAGTTCGAATTTGGGACCTCCTACTAGTAAGGAGTGATTCTAACCATCAGGCTACTCCTGATATTTTTTGATAACCAATCTTGTTTACCACTTTAACTATCATTGGTGTATATTACCTTATATTATGAACTAAACATAGTGTTTAATATGACAAGGCCAATTATTTGGGTGATAGGGAATAGATTATAATGGTTTTTAAAGGTTTTTAATGTAAAAAAGGAGAGAGAATGAGTGGAGTTGAGTGATTGAGATTTGTGAATGTGATAAGATATATGGATGTGATTGATTTAGGAGAGAGAAACAAATTGAAAAAAGTATTTAAAACACTTTTAATTAGTACTTTATCACGGCTTATATTGTAACTATATAAATTTTTACTTATATCATATTATTTTATTTTCAAAAATAGGCGGTGATAAAATTACCTAAATGTCCATTTTTCAACATTAAAATGGGAATTACGTAAAAAAAAGCAAAAAAAGCTGGACAAACTCACGCGGTCAACACTTGCGCCCGTAAAAAGTACTCCCTCCGTCCCACTAAGATAGGGAAGTATTTCTATTTTGTCCGTCCCGAATTATAGTCCAATTTCTTTATTGAATGTATAATTTATTTTCCATGTACTAAAATACCCCTATTTAAGATAATTGGAATACTAAACATCAAGATAAATATTTTATCTCCCAAGATATTTAAATATGTTCACACTATATTTTGATCATTTAATATAGGGGTAAAATTGAAAAAATATATGAATATCTTATAATTCCAAAAATATTTAAGATGTTTTCTTAATATGTGTGGAAAATAGTGGGTGCCTATATTAGTGGAACGGAGGAAGTAAGTGAGAGTGTTATGAGAGTGGGCCACCTTTCCTCCCTATACACAATTATTATGCCTTTTAAGTCATTCAAATGGTTTAAAAGTTTGACCAATTCAAAGTTGTAACGCCACATCAACTTCGCTTTTCTTCTGTCTATAGATATCCTTCCAAATCCAAACACTACTTTAATTAATTTTTTCTAGGACATAATAATAAATGAAAATATGATTTCATCAATTCCCAATTTCTGTTAGATTTGTTGACATTAATTGATGTCTCGATATTCTGAATCTGCAATTCGACAGTAGGTATTTCGAATCATAATCAATAGCACATTACTGTAAATATCATTATATATAATCCAAAAAGGAAAGACCATAAAGCTGAGTCAAGTGGCACGTGAAAAAGATATATATATTTCTCACTCTATATGCAGCAGTCCCTTTCAAACTCCTCAGAAGTCCTTGCTCGCCACGTTAGTTTAAGCCCAAGAAACAGCCATTTTTGACTTATATCTCTCACACCAAAACAAAAAAAAGTACTTTTTTTGGGGCTCTTAATTCTCAAAAAAATATATTCTGCCTTAGGTTTCGTTGATTGATCACTAATTCACTATATAAACTAGTCACCCATAAGATTTTTCCTCCGATGACATTGATACTCTCACTCAACTACACCCAAAACTGAGCCAAACAAAGTGGGTAGGCTAGCACTCTGTTTCAATTAATCCTCATTTTGTGGCAAAATATGGAGCTTAATTTCGTCCTCAATCCAATTTTCTCTCGTTTCTTCACTGGTTCTCTGCACGTCGTTTTGTTGTTGATCATACTCGTTTCATGGGTTTGCGAGAAAATCAAGAGTAGTGATGATGACAAAAGGCCAAAGCAGAGTATTAGGCACAATAGATTATTGCATTACAAGCCAACGGTGATTTCATGCCTGGTGTTTTCATTGTTTAATCTTGTTTTGTGCCTATTCAACCATTTTTATTGGTATCGAAGCGGTTTATCTGATGAAGAAATTCTCACTTCATTGGATTTGGGAATAAGAACATTAGCTTGGTTAGCTCTATATGCCTACTTTCAAATTCAGTTATTGAAATCAGGTGAATCCAAGTACCCTCTTAGTATAAGGCTATGGTGGGCAGTTTTCTTCTCATTGTCTTGTTATTGCGTAGTTATTGATGTTATTTATTTCAAAAAGCACAAAACTTTATCAACTCTGTTTTGGGTATCTGATATAACTTCTGTTTTGATGGGTTTATTCTTCTGTTACGTCGGGTACTGGGGAAAGAAGGACGACAAAGCCGTCGTCCTTCAAGAACCACTGTTAAATGGGGTTACCAATGAAGCTATAGAGTCGAGTAAAACGACCAAAGGGGATGAAACTGTAACCCCTTATGCTAAGGCTAGTATTTTTAGTCTTCTCATATTCTCTTGGATGGGTCCTTTAGTTTCTCTTGGCTACAAGAAAACATTGGACCTCGACGATGTTCCTCAGTTGGCACATTTCGATAGCGTAAGAGGGGCATATCCAATTCTTAATAATAAGTTGGAATCTGATAGTGGGGGGAGTAATAAGGTGACCACTCTTATGCTTGCAAAAGGACTACTTTACACAACATGGAGGGAAATGATTTTATCTGCGGTATATGTGCTTGGTTATACGTTGGCGAGTTATGTTGGTCCTTACCTTATTGACACCTTTGTTCAATACTTAAATGGGCGTCGGGATTTTGAAAACGAGGGCTTCGTCTTGGTTTTCATTTTCTTCATTGCCAAGGTGTTTGAGTGTTTGTCACAGAGACACTGGTTCTTTAAGGCTCAGCAAGCTGGATTTAGGGCCAGGGCCGCATTGGTTGCAAAAATATATAACAAGGGCTTGACACTTTCGTGCCAGTCGAAGCAAGGGCATACGTCTGGGGAGATTATTAATTTCATGGCGGTGGATGCTGAAAGAATTGGAGACTTTGCTTGGTATTTGCATGATCCGTGGATGGTGTTTGTGCAGGTGGGCTTAGCATTGGCAATCTTGTATAAAAATCTTGGACTTGCTTCGATTGCTACGCTCGTTACCACCATTTTGGTGATGCTAGCAAATGTTCCACTCGGGAGTTTGCAAAAGAAATTTCAGGACAAACTAATGAAATCAAAAGATAAAAGGATGAAATCCACGTCTGAAATCTTGAGGAACATGAGGATTCTTAAGCTTCAAGCTTGGGAGATGAAGTTTCTGTCCAAACTTCTCGAGCTTAGGAAAGTCGAGGAAGGATGGTTGAAAAAGTACGTTTACACTTCAGCCGGTGTTACTTTCGTCTTTTGGGGCGCCCCTACGTTTGTGGCTGTGGCAACTTTTGGTGCTTGTATGGTAATGGGAATTCCACTTGAATCTGGGAAAATACTGTCTTCACTTGCGACCTTTAGAATTCTTCAAGAGCCAATTTACAGCCTTCCAGACACGATTTCCATGTTTATTCAAACTAAGGTTTCTCTTGATCGAATAGCATCATTTCTCTCCCTAGACGAACTCCAGCCAGATATCGTAGAAAGGCTTCCTATGGGTAGTTCTGACGTGGCGATTGAGATAATTGATGGAAATTTTTCCTGGGATTTATCATCTCCTACTCCAACTTTGAAAGATATTAATCTCAAAGTTTCTCATGGCATGAGGATTGCTATCTGTGGTACAGTGGGCTCTGGCAAGTCGAGCTTACTTTCCTGTATTTTGGGAGAGGTCCCCAAAATATCGGGAACTATTCGTCTGTGTGGAAGAAAGTCCTATGTTGCTCAGTCTCCTTGGATACAGAGTGGAAAAATTGAAGACAACATACTGTTTGGTAATGAAATGGACAGACAAAGATACGAGAGAGTTCTAGAAGCATGTTCGTTAAAGAAAGACCTTGAGATTCTCTCTTTTGGTGATCAAACGGTTATTGGTGAACGTGGGATCAACTTGAGTGGTGGACAGAAGCAAAGAATACAGATTGCTCGTGCTCTTTATCAAGATGCTGATATATATTTGTTTGATGATCCATTCAGTGCTGTTGATGCTCATACTGGAACTCATCTGTTCAACGTATGTTCGTCTTCTCCTCAGTATTATGATTTTTCTGAACTGTTTCTTATTTTTCTAGCACTTGATCTTATTGACCATGTGGTTAAAATTTGCAGGAGTGTATATTGGGGCTTTTGAATTCGAAAACCATCATTTATGTCACACATCAAGTGGAATTTTTACCCATAGCTGATCTGATCTTGGTGAGCGACTCATTTCTTCTTCCTTTCACTTTTCCTTGCACTTTTCCTTAGGCGATTCTTGATCTAGGTTGTAAAATCTTTGCTTCATTATCAGGTTTTGAGAGATGGAAAGATTTCACAAGCTGGGAAATACAATGATATTCTAAAATCGGGCAGTGATTTCATGGAACTCGTTGGTGCCCACAAGGAAGCTTTATCAGCGCTCGACTCCATGGAAACAGGTTCAACATCTGCTGGTAAGGATAGCAGCATGGGAAACTCTAACAAGTCTTTGCAGAATCCAACCGATCAAAATGATAAAACAGACAATGAGATAAATGAACAGCTTATTCAGGAAGAAGAAAGAGAGAAAGGTCGAGTTGGATTATCAGTTTATTGGAAGTATATTACAACAGCATATAGAGGACTTCTCGTGCCATTTATATTGCTAGCACAAATTCTTTTTCAAGTGCTCCAAATTGGAAGCAATTATTGGATGGCTTGGGCAAGTCCTGTGTCCAAGGATGCAGTATCTCCAGTTGGGGGTTCGACGCTTATCATCGTCTATGTTTGTTTGTCGATTGGAAGTTCATTTTGCATTTTGCCCGAGCGTTGCTTCTTGTTACCGCTGGCTACAAGACAGCTACGATACTTTTCAACAAAATGCATATGTGCATATTTCGTGCCCCCATGTCTTTCTTTGATTCCACTCCAAGTGGACGCATACTAAACAGGGTAAGAAAAAAGAAAAATCGCGTTCCTGACTCATCTTTGAAACTTTAGGATTTGTTCTTTTTGTTGTTTTCGTGATGAATTGGTGACAGTGAAGAAAAATTTACAAAGATTTTTTCAGTGAAAATATTCAAAAATGTTGAAAATGAGGAAGATGAACCTTGTTTTCTCTCTTCACTTTAAAAATAGAAAACTAAAATGAATTCAAAACTCAGAATTGAAAATTGAAAATTGAAAGGTAAAGAGAGTGATCCGTTATATTTTATTGTATTTCTATCTGAAAATTAAGAGATGATTGTATACTGTGACAGGCGTCTACGGATCAAAGTGCTGTGGATTTGAACATTCAATCTTTAGTTGGGAGTTTTGCTTTTTCAATAATACAGCTTCTGGGAATTATCGCTGTTATGTCGCAAGTTTCATGGCAGGTCTTCATCATTTTCATTCCCATGGTTGCAATTTGCTTGTGGTTACAGGTAACAAATAAATGTAGCTTTGAAGTGGGATATTCTTTACTTTCTAGTTTGTTCATAACATATCTTTCATCTTCTTTAGAATTATTACATACAATCAGCTCGAGAACTTTCCCGACTAATCGGGGTCTGCAAAGCACCAGTAATACAACACTTTTCTGAGACCCTCTCGGGATCAAGTACCATTAGATCTTTTGACCAGCAGGTGAGATTTGGCGAGACAAGCATGAAGCTAATTGATGGATATTCTCGGCCGAAGTTCCACACTGCTGGTGCCATGGAGTGGTTATGCGTCCGCTTGGACATGTTGTCACTAGTTACTTTCGCCTTCTCATTGATTTTCTTGATCTTGATCCCCGAAGGAACTATTGATCCAAGTATGTTTATTTATATGGACGATGATAAGTAGTAATTTTAGATGTGTGGTTAATGTTGAAGTTTATTGAGTAGTAGAAGAATTTAGGTAAAAACAAGCATAGCCTCATTCTCTTCTTTTTCTCTGTGAAATCAATAGGCGTTGCGGGCTTAGCGGTAACGTATGGCCTTAACCTAAACATGTTACAAGCGTGGGTCGTATGGAATCTTTGCACCATGGAAAATAGGATCATATCAGTCGAAAGAATACTTCAGTACACTACCATACCGAGTGAGCCTCCTCTTGTTGTAGAATCAAATAGACCAGAGTCTCAATGGCCATCAGAAGGAGAGGTTAATATTCAAAATCTCCAGGTAATTTTTATTTTTATTTTTTGTTGAGCTAAACCTTTTATTCTTAGCTAACAGGATGAGTAATCGGGCATTGATTGTAGGTCCGCTATGCGCCACACATGCCTCTAGTTTTACGAGGCATAACATGTACTTTCTTTGGAGGGAAGAGGACTGGAGTAGTAGGGAGAACTGGCAGTGGAAAAACGACTCTCATACAAACCCTATTTCGCATTGTTGAACCTACAAATGGACAAATATTGATTGATGCTACCAATATCTTATCAATTGGATTGCACGATCTACGGTCCAGATTGAGCATCATTCCACAGGATCCAACCATGTTTGAAGGGACAGTTCGAAGTAATCTCGACCCTCTTGAAGAGTATACAGATGAACAGATTTGGGAGGTGGGTTGGTGTAAAAGATAATAATTGCTTGTCACTGGATTGATTTGTGCATTATATTGATGAGCTGATGAAAAATTTTCTTGTATCAGGCTCTTGATAAGTGCCAGCTTGGAGATGAGGTTCGCAAGAAAGAAGGCAAGCTCGACTCTGCAGGTATTGCTATTCATAAGCAGTAATGTCACATTCTACTTGTTTAATCAGCATTGTTAATAAATAGCATTATTAAATTTTGTCAAACTCTTATTTATTTGTTTTTTGAAAAATAATTCAGTTTCTGAGAATGGAGAGAATTGGAGTGTGGGTCAAAGGCAACTAGTTTGTCTCGGACGTGTACTACTAAAGAAAAGCAAGATTCTTGTGCTTGATGAGGCAACAGCATCAGTCGACACAGCAACCGATAACCTCATTCAGCAAACCCTCAGACAACACTTTCATGACTCAACCGTTATAACAATCGCTCATAGGATAACATCTGTGATAGACAGTGACATGGTTCTATTATTAGATCATGGTATATACAACCTTATTAGTATTGTACAAAACAAATTATTAGTCTCTTTCTAATGCTGCTCGGGATTTAAACATTTCATCATTTGTGTAGGGCTTGTTAAGGAGTATGACACTCCAAAAACACTGCTGGAGGACAAGTCATCTTCATTCGCGAAACTTGTAGCAGAGTACAGCACAAGATCTAGTTCTAGTCATGAAAATCTTGCAGAGATTTGAGTCCAAGGTATCTCTAATGTGTGATCATCGTGTATGATGATGATGCAAAAAAATACAACCATAACGCGGAATGTATAGTACTTCGGTAAAATTTTGGCATGGCTATGGCGCGCTAGGGCTGGAGACAATGTCCCCAAGCTGCTAGATTAGATCGCCACGACCAGTGTAGGTTATGTCCAACAAGTATTTGGAAGTTGATGTTTCAAGTATATTAGGAATAAATAGTATTGTTTACTCTAATTTTGAAATAAATTTTAATGTGATGAGTTCATAAATGTTGGTCTTGTTTTTCATTTTCTTCACAATTTTTGTTCATCTACTTTTTAACCACGTTTAGAGGCCACTCTTAAAGAATCTATATAGTATATACTAAATACAATCTTGATTGGTACAATTTATTATAGAGAAGATGATGTACCCATGTTTTTTGGCTAAAAAGTGATTAGAAAGTTGAACAAAATGGTTTGTGTTGAAAATGGGTTTTTCGCATGATAAAATTTTGTAGAATGGGTTCAAAACATGCACAAAATTGTTAGGACACTTGCGGTTTACTGTCATTCAAGTCACTTCTCCACACTTGTGATTACGGGTTTGATTCTCTTAACTTCCAATCACTTTGTAACTCAAAAAAGAAAAAATATGCACAAAATTGTGACCAAATACTCAAAATAAACTTTTTCTTTTTTTTTTTTAATCAATACCAAACATAAGCTTTAAGGTTATGTTTGATATAGATTTTTGAAGGGGAAAAAAATCTTTAAACATGAAGTAGAAATATATAGAAAAGTGATATTAAAATAATACGATATAATGTTAAGATAATAATGACTTTAAAATATGGTATGATGTTAAGGTAAAGAAACAGATAAAGTATTTTTTGCCAAACTAGTTCATAAGATCAAAACAAATAGTTAGTAAAATCAAAAGATATTAGGGTGTATTTGATTGTAAACCCGGAAAATGGTTAGAAGGAAAACGTTTTCCGGGTAAATGAATTTCGGAAAAAGGTTTTCCAGGGAAATGATAGTTGTAGGTGTTTGATTGGGTTAATTATAAAGTTGGAAAATAATATTATTTTCATTATTTTTGAGTTTTTTTTAATGAAATTTGATCATTTTCCTTATCTTTATGGTTAAATTAAATTGTCAATTAAAAAAAAGTACCAAACTTTTCTCGAAAAACAAAAACCACCTCCCCCCAAGGAAAAAAAAAAAAAGGAAAAATGAGGATTTCGACGAGAAAAATTAGAAAATGCTTTCCGCGAAAAGAAATGTCAATCAAACAACCAAGCAAGGAAAAAAAAAATGGAAAACTTTTTTTTCCCGGAAAAGAAAATGTCTATCAAACACACCCTTAAAGGAAATTAAACAAGAACATTTTCAAAAAAGCACTCAATCTTTGTGGTCTTTTTTGGCCTTTGTTCGGAAGAAATTTTTGAAAGGTCACATCGTTGAAATTATTAATTGTAAATGCTGGATAAAATTTTCGTTACAACAAAAAATTAAAGTGCCCAACAAATCACCATCGTATGGAGTTTTTTTTTTAATTATTAAAATATAAGATATCTGTCCGTTTTAAACAAAAATCACAATAAAAAAATTATCCAAAATCTATGAAATTCTTTTCAATAATCTACCAAAATGAAACTCTATGGTTAATCTAAACTTTCCGGTAAATTTTACTTCTTTGGGATCGATATAGCTGCATTTCTGAGAACACTGGAGATGTAATATTCTTCCTGCACTGGAGTTGCACTGATTAATATTAGTTTGATATTATGTTGGGTGGACTTATGCTTAGATAATTAATTCACATGTTATTTGTACTCAATTCCGAAGTGGTAATGTAATCCCAGTGCCCTTTTGGTAGAAATCAGCATTCCCCCGAGTAAGATATAGCTCATTTAGGTATGTGAGATAGAAATTATTGGAAAAATGATTTTTAGGCATGTTATGGAGATGTAAAGAAATGCATCAAGAAATAGGAAAAAAATCAAATCAATGTAATGAGTGGTTCAAAATGATGGAGAAAATGATTTTTAGTTTAACGTTGTACTCCTGTCCGGTTAAGATAGTCCACCACCTATTTTCACATATATTATAGAAAGTTAAGAGTGGAATTTAAGAACAATTTTCCTAATATATCCTTTCATTTAATTCTTATTCCACTCTAATAGTTATTTTATTTTTTTATTTTTATTTTTGAAGGTCTAATAGTTCTTATTTGTTGACAACAATGTACATTAAATAAAGACATGTAAGAAAACTACAAAATTAATTAAGGAAACTGGATTATATTTTGGGACGGATGGAAGAGGAATAATGGGCCATCTTCGTGGGGTGGAGGGAGTATCATACATGCCCTTACTCTGTCCTGAAGTAACTGGGACACTCGCTTGCATCAGAAGTGCTGATGGTTTAGATATAAGTTTCATAACAGGTTTTTGTTCTGCTTTCTTGGGATATGAAGTTGTATAAGTGACATATTGCTTACTGTTGTCTAATCTCTTGGGCTCAGCTTCGAGAGAACTAGCTGGAATATAAGTCTTAAACATATATGCTTGTTAATGCTTTAATTTTGCAAGCATACATGAACACATATCTAATCCTGACATCTGACTCTACATTATGCTTGTTTGAATGTATGGTTCAAGTATTAAAAGAATTTTTTTTTCAGAACCGAAATGCATGTTGGAAATATTCTTGGCTCTATTCTGATTTTCCTTGATGCCTATTGTATCTTTTACGTCAAGAGGAAGTAAAAGATACAATATTTTTCTTGTACTTTCAGGTTTGTCTAGCACTGTGTAACAATGTGTAACGTTCAGAAGCCCATGCCACCGTCTCGTTCAAGTAGGCCGGATTGGAGAGCATACGTCATTCAATGATGATGATGTATAGATATGAGTTAATATCTTGTTTGTTATGTGGTTCTTTTTGGTGCTATACATTTTAGTGCTCGCTTGTGGTTTCAATTTTCTAGGAAATATGGTTTTCCATAGACGTTATGAGATACATTGGCGAAGCATTATATAACTGTACACTACCACACTGGTTAGGTGAATTTTCCTTATAGAATGGATGTGGCATATCTTGCTAATCTTTTGTCGTCCTTCCTGGTTCTTCTCAATTTTCCTCTCAATTTCTGGAAATGATGTTCTCTTGTTAGCTAGGTGTTGGTTAGCAACTTGGATGTTTGGCAAGTTGACTGATTGTTTAGGATTAGGAGATTGTTTGGTCATTTTTTCTTTGAGAAATGTGCATCTGGCTACCTATACGCTATCTTATGTGTTATGGACTTGAATCTGTGAGCATATCTATTCGTTCTTTCTTATATGTTGTTGTGTGCTGTCTACTTTCTTGTTGTTTCCTACTGTACGCAGGAAATCTTCTCATGACTCATTACGGTTTATGGTTTTGGTAGACTAGAGTATCAATACCTATTGGAACCAGAGAACGTTGTTTCGGGAAGGTGATGCAGTTCGGGAAAACAGAGTGGATCAACGTAATCCGTCTTTGTCTCAGGAAAGAGGAACGCATGAGATTTCAAAAGACTTGCTTTGGTAAATTCCTTCAACTATTGAAGATCAATTGCTCCGATTGCATTACGCATGAGATCATAATTAGGATGGTGAAAACCAAGAAAGAGAATGACGTGTGGTTTAAGTTCAATGGATTGCTGACTTGTTTTAGCCTGTATGAGTTCGCTATTATTACTGGGTTGTCCTGCTGACCTCCGTTGGATAGGAGTGACTATGACCATGTGATAGATGATGACAGCCTCTTTGTTCATGCATTTGGAATGCAACGTATCGTGAAGTTTGCCAGCCTCGTTCCCGCATTCAAACGATGTAAAGATCCGGACGACCAGCTTCGTTTAGCCTTGATATTGTGTTTGGAGGGTGTCATCGCTCCCACTGACCGCAACAACGACTTAAACAAGTGTTGGTTTGCATTGGTAAAAGACTTGAACTTATTTAACTGTCATCCGTGGGGAACTCATGCCTGGAAGATGTTGCTAAGGTCTGCCTTGAAGGACCGGTCTGCCAATTTCCGTACTGAAGCATTAAAAGATGGTGGTAAGGGAAAGCATACCTAAACGGTGTACGGGTTTCCTATGGCCATTCAGGTAAACAGTCTAAGAATTATATTTATGATATAACGAATAAATTTGGTTAAGTATACTTACAAAACATAGAATTAATTTGTGTAGAATATTTTTTCCTCATTTTGCTTTAAATGGGATAGCATATACTGCGCCATGAAGCCCAATGGATTTGCTTGATGTCCCCTTTATCACCCCAAAGATAAAAGTTAAAAAGTCTCTCCAGTTTAAGCGGAACACTGCTCAGAAAATTTAGGATTTTGAGAAGGTGTATTGGCATAGATGAGAGAATAGATTTTATCAAAGTGATTCTTCCTCCTCAAGATAATAATTTTTGTTCCCAACCCAACATTCATCTCCTAGAGAAATACTTTCTTTCTCCTTTTGTATAAATGGAATGCCAAGATAGTTTATAGGAAGGGCCTGAAACTAGAAACTAGAAGCCTCAGCTATAGTCCTCTGATGTTGAGCTTTAGATGTGGTGAAACTACTTTTACTGTGGTTAATTCTCTGCCCAGAGGAAGAAGAATACTTATTAAGAAAATCCATCAGCGAGAGCACCATAGATTTCTGCTGATTAATAAATATGATGACGGCATCGGCAAATGATAAGTGTGAGACTGATATGGGGCCGCCATAAACATAATTCTGCTCAGGCTGCTTAGCATAAAGGAGAATTTAATCCTCTAGATAGGGATTTGGCCAATAGAATCAACTAAGATGGGGATATTAAGATAGGGACATAGGATCAACTTGTCTAATGCCTCGTGGGGCGTAGATTTGAAATAACCTCTTAGCTCTCCATTCAACATAATAGAGAAACCAGTCCACGATGGCTGCTTTGATTTTGTTTATCCAACATTCATCAAAACCAAACTTCTGTAAAATAGCGAAGAGGAAAGACAATTCGACTCTATCGTATGCTTTAGCCATGTCCAGTTTGATAATAGTATTTCCTCCACAAACCTTTCGATCAATTTTTTCAACCATCTTTTGAGCCAAAAGAATGTTATGGCCAATGTCATGACCTGGGGTGAAGCCACTTTGATTATATGATATGAGTTTAGCAAGGAGAGAGCTTAACCTGGTGCTTAGAATCTTAGTAAAAATTTTGTAGATAACATTGTAAAGACTTAATGGTCGATAATCAAGCCAATTAGCAGCCTGATTTTTCTTCAGAATGAGTATTATGGAAGTAACCTTAAAAGAAGGTGGAAGCTGCTTACTAGCTTAAAGAAATCAAGAATGGCATCTATAAGATCATTTTCTATAATCTGCCAACACTGCTGGTAGAATAAGTTGGAGAACCCATCAGCTCCAGCAGCACTTTCAGAGCTGATAGAAAAGACAGCTTCTTTGATTTCTGAAACTGATGGCAAATGATTGAGCATTAAGTTGTCAGCATTAGTGACAAGTGTGGGAATATTCTCCAATACAGCTAAATCAAGTGTAGGATTTTCTAAAGAGAGAAGATGAGAGAAATAATCAGCAGCAGATTGTTGAAGTTCTGATGTTTCTGTGATGAAAGAACTGTCCTCTCTGTATTTGAGATATGTAATTTCGAGTTCTTCGTTTTTTGAACACAAGCATGGAAATATCTAGTATTTTGATCCCCATCTCTCAGCCAAGAGCCCCAACCTTTTGTCACCAAAAAAGTTCCCTTTTTACCATCAAAGCATTAAGATCAGCATAGGCTTTATGAAGGGCTGCCCTATCTATAGGGTCTCTAGAGAGGTCATATTTCTTTTCCAAAGTTAAGGTTTGCTGTTCAGATTGCTTCAATTGAACAAATATTTTTCCAAAGGTCTCAACGTTCCACCTCTTCAAGTCCTCTTTCAGCCTCTTTAATTTAAACATAAAAACCATAGAGGCCTTTAGAGTAGGGGACCAGAGTTACCTTGTCTTTGATCATCTGCCTCTTCAAGCAAGGACTGTAGTGTCAACTTAGGAAAGAAAGAGCTGCGCACAACATTCCCCTACAAATTCTGCTTCTGCGCCTCTATGGCAGTGTCCCAATTGGGAGTATCATATAACATTCCCCTGTGTTATATTGTGTATTGTTTACCTATATGAAAAGAAGATTATGCAGAATTCTTTTATGTAAGGAACGGTTGATATAGTTCGAAAATATTATTAAATAGTCGTATTTCAAGAGGTGAGAACAAAAATTTTGTAAATCACATTGGCAACCGATCTAATTCCAATCAAAGCATGTTTGATATAATTTATTTGAAAAATAATTTAATCTGTTCATTATTTAAAATGATTGCATTGATTTAATATTCTTTAATATTTTTTAGTTTTTTTTTATTTCAACAACTGCAAAATCAAAATTTATTTTTCTTTAATAATCTCTATTAAACATAAGCGAATGTGAGAAAGAAAATATATATCTTGTACCTCATTTGATTCAAAATGCCATAATTAATTGCACTAAAATAATTTATATTTATATTTATATTTATATATTAATAAAGAGAGGCCACTCTTGAAGGAAATTTTCCCTCTCATTTTTTAGCCTTTTAGAATCTATTTATCCCACTCATTTTAAACCTTTTTAAATCTATATGGATCTAGAAATATTTGGAGCTTCTTTTTCTCGCGCATGACACATCAATTACATTTAAGATTAATAATTAATTAATTTATATACATATTGTTTTCACACCTGTGTTTCCTTTCCTTTATTTGCTCATTTTTTTAATTAAGAGCTAATTTTTTTTATTTTTTCTTTCCTAATCTCCACTAAATTTCTTAACAGTTATCTTTAATAGCTAAGAATCGTCTTAAATCTATATATATTTATCTATATTCTATCTATCTATCTATAATAACAATAACAATAATCTTTATCTATATTATTATTATTACATATCAATAAATGTTAATGAAAAATATTAATAAAAAACTCTAATATTAATTAATTTTTTTAGTTAATCGTTGAGTTGTAACATTAATTTAAAATTTTTAATTAATTGAATGTATGTCTGTATTTATATCTTTTAAATTATAATATATATTTTTAAAATTAGATTTATAAAATTTTGAAAACTATGGCTGCTAAGGTAATTATTTTGAAATAATTAGCTAAAAATGAAAATTATTTATATTGTAATTAATCAAAATTACTTATATTGCTAAGATTGAATTGGACAAGGTTTCACTAGACAAAAATTAGTCAAAATTAATTATATTGTCGGAAGGTGGAAAATATACTTAATTTTGAAAAATGAAAAATAACTAAAATTAATTAGATTGCTATGGGTTAGCAAGATTTTTCTTAAAAAATAAAAAATATATTTTAATTGCAAGATATCTTTAAAATTAAATTCATACAATTCTAAAAGCTATGGATATTAAAATGATTATTTTAGAGTTAGGAAATCATTTTCACATATTCACATATTTTGGAAAATTAATTTTTTATGACATATATTTACATGTTTCAATTCAAATCTTAGAAATCACATTATGTTGAAAATCATAATTTGAAATAAAGATAGGAAACCAACTAAACTACAAATATGGTGGTTACCCAAATTTATCAAAATTCATCATAATTGAATTTATTTTTTATTTTCATTTTTTACAATTCCTCTAATAAGATCTTAAGAATTTTTTATTTTTAACAATTATCGATTAAGTCATCTATTTCAATTATCTTATCCAAATTCATTTCAATTTGATATCAAACCATTGAATTTGACGAAGATAATACAAAATGCATGCAATTTTTATCAACCACATTCAGAAGTCTATATAAGTTAAATGATTTAAGATAAACATCTAAATTGATGTTTTAAAAAAATGTTAATATACCGAATATGTTAAGTTGGTGAATTTATATTGAACATGTTAATATACATGTTTAATATATTTAGAAGGTATTTATTGAAAAATCAGATGTCATTGGTACATATTAACAAAATACAAATAAAAGTTTTCGATTGAATGATCACAATGGGGCGTGGACAAGAATGAAAATTTTCTATCGGGGGTGATGATAGAGAATGACGAGTCCATATCCTGTTGCAATTCTTATATCATCTTCACTTGGCCTTGATTAATGCGAATGTGGCGCGATGAGGACAAGCGTTCCTTAGCGGGACAAACGTCTCTTGTTATTTTATCTAAGGAGCTTTCTCGGGATGAATTTGTTTTGTTTTCTATTTTAATTGGACTCATTTGGCAGGAAAGAAACAATTTACTTCACAGAATTCAAGCAAAAGAAGCTGAAATCAGTTGCACCTTGGGAAATGCTGAATGAATGAAGGTATCTTTTGTTTTTAAAAAATAAAAATAAAGAAAAAGAAAAAGGACTCACTAAGCAAAGAGAATTTGTCTGAAGATTTTTTTATTTTCTGTTTTTATTTAGAAATGAGATTCACTTCAATCTTGTTCCTAGTCAAATTGAATGTTCCAAAATTGTTATTGAGGTATACGTAATTAAATATTTAACATTCCTTTTGTTATTTCCTTAAGGTTTGTTTTTCAGGCTGCCATTGGTTATTAGCATTGTAATATATACATATGCATAGTGGTGAAAGACTAGTAGAAAGATGGAACTATGGAAGAGTTTATTTATTTATTTATTTATTTATCGTGCTTTATTAAGCATATATACAAAGCAAAGAGTTATTAATTAAACATATATAAGCATAGATATGGCATTCAATTCAGAGACCGTACATCGGATTAGGTATCTTGAAAGTCCGTTTTCCCACATTGGTACCACTAATATCACCCCATTGATCACCAATATTTCCAATAATGTTGTACTTGTCCTCCTCGACAAGCTCTTTCCTTTTCTTCTCTTTGAGTGCTGGACCACGTAAACCCTCATCGGCCTCCTCTTGTGTCCTGCATGTAACCTCATTTAAAGTTCAAACCAGAGGGCGAAAAAAGGCATTTCATGCATGCATGTTTTCTAGCATAATCTTGGTAAAGAAATCATATGCAAGAATCATAGCATTTCATGATTCATTGGTAGATCTACTATGATTCTCTCTTGATGCAAATTTTTAGTAAATCATCGACATTTTTAGTAACAAAAATATTTCGTAACAAAACCATATTTCGTCACTAAAAGTTGTAGAGTTACAAATTTAGTGATCATATACTAGTAGATTCTTTTGTTACTGATGTAATTTATATTAAAAGAAAGTATATTGGACTTACTTCAGTATCAACTTCTCAATGGTATTGTACCCTTCAGCTTGTAAATTCCTTTCTCTCACATCTTTCAAGTCATCAGATACTCCAGTCAAAAAGACAATTTTAACCTCTTTTGATATCAAGTGCTCGTATAGTCTGAGAACTGGTTTAAGTGCTTTCGCTTTTCCTAACCTAAACCACTCCTTCAACGCAGTTCCGTTAAATTTCTGAGCCCTAAATTCACAACAAAAAAAAGTTAAGCTCATGACCTAATAATATAATAATAATAGAATACGACAATGCTACAATCATATAAAAAAATTTTAAAAACAAAAATAGAAAGTTTCGCTAATTAGAAAATGGCGGTTTGTAGTTTGGTATATATTAATTCTGTAATATTTTATACCATTTTTACCTTTGCTTCTTATATATAAATGGTCATTTTCCCTTCCTTTACAGATTTTCACCATTTCACCTTATTCTTCTCCTTTCCTCCTTTCTTCTTCATCAGTTTCGTCTTCTATGTACTACTATTTTCTTCTTGTTCTTTATTGTTTTTCGTCTTGAAAAACACCTATTGCTTACTATCCTTTATCTTTTCATTTTGTGCCATTGAAATTGTATGGAGAATCATCTTTTTTAGAACTTTTCACAGTTGAAAGGAGAAGAAATGTGATTTTTATATATGTTTGTATTTGTTAAAATTTTACTTTTTTAAGTTGTTTCTTGTGAAAACGATTTCAAATGATCTTGTCTGGAATTTTTTTTTTTTTTTGGAATTTTTTTTTGGCTGTAAATCGTCATTGGACGAATCCAAAACGACCATTGGAACGATTCAAAACAACTGACTGATCGTTTTGGACGATTGAGTGAATCGTTCAGTCGGTTTTGAACAATCGGGTGACTAGCTCAGTTATTTTTGAACGACTTATGTTGTCATTTTTCGAGTTTGAAAAAATCTTTCTCGACTTTGACAATGAGCAGAAAATTTTGAGTTTGAATTAAGTTGATATATTAAGGATATTTAGACAGTTTTAGGTTCCAAAAGCTAGGACACTAAGACTAGGCCATTTCAAAAATTACCCGTCTATACTCTCAAATTGATTTTTCCAATTGATCAGTTTATATAGCGAAATTGACATTATGGCATTTGGTTGTTAAATTAATAAACCCATTACATATGTGTACATGTACACATAGTTGAAGTTGGGGAGATGGGGAGATTACGAAATAACATACGGAGTAACAGCAAGCTAAGAGTAAGAAAGTCTATCAAAAGGAACTTGTACATAACTAAAATAATCTTTGATGAGGTAATAAAATTTGGACATACAGAGTATCAGTACAATGTTTGATTCGATTAAAAAAATGTTTTAAAAAAATTGAAATCCTGTTCACATGTACAAAATAAATTATTCGAGTTTAATCAAAAGAATTGATTTGTTTTGTCCTAATCAGGGATTCTAGTTGAACAAAGTTTGTATACTGGATTTGCATTAAAGTAGAGGGAAAGACCAAAATGGCAATTCCTTTTTTGATAAATCCATTGATGTCATGTTAATTTTCAAAAAGACAAATCTAACAACAATTACAAATTCTCTCTCCGAAAATGCCCTTCATCCTTTATCTCACCCCAAAAAAAAAAAACGAAAAGAAAAAAAAAAGAAGAAAGAGAAAGAAGAAGCCCTTCACTCTCGGTGACTCCCCCCACCCCCAGTAGCTGGAGCCCATCTCTCACCCCCAACCACCAGAGGCCATCTCTCACCTCCAACCACCGAATAGGTATACCATGGATTGGTTCTCCATTTTCTCTAAACCATGGAGGACAAGAACTAGATCTAGTTCTCCATGGGGCATGGATAACAAGATTTCTCCATGGCCAACGAACAAATCTCTGGTTCACGGTGAGAGCTATGTTCCCTGGTTCATCGTGGTGGTTCACGGGCGAAGGCTCGGCAAGAAATAAAAAAAAATGATCGAAAACAGGAAATAGCCGGAAAAGATGAACCAATCGCTTGAAAAAATAAACAATGATTTCTATATCCTATAATATAGAACATAGGTATTTTTTAAAATTTCAATAAAACTAAATCCAAGTCAATCAGGGTTATTTTGGTCCGTCCATTATGAAAATTCTGCCATTAGTGTCTTTATCAAAAGTAACTTACTGGATTTGACTTTATATTTTTAAAGTATGCCATTCTTGGTATTATTTCAAAATGGAATCCCCGGGAAAAATTAGATTAAAATACTGCTAGCTAGAAAAAGGAAGTTTTATCATGTAGTTCTGCAAATTGTTAAGAATATAAATACATAAAAAAATATCATTAAAAAATTCAATCCTAATATGGGCTAAATTTTAGAAAAAGGAGAGAGAAAAATCACGTATAATAAATTATCTCCTTTTAACACTTTAGATAATACATATTTGTTTTTGGATTAATTACTTGAAATGTAATATAACTTACCCATAAGCAACATCTTTTCGTCGATAATACTCCAAATTAGAGAGTGCAGTTTCATCAATATCAAACACCCAAATATCCTTATCACCAATCTTCTCGAGATTATCGACATATTTTATAGCTTCATCTACGACGGCATCACAGTCCGATTCATATTGTACACTCTCCATGTAGGTGCGTATATAGTCGGCACATTGTTGAGGAACTCCCAACCAATTTCGGACATTGTTGGTCTCAACTCCAAAGCGCCAGCTTTGGCAGTAGATGGAGGCACTGCAATGACCGGGCATGAAAATGTATGTTTGTGTGGGGACCACATGTGAGTTGGTGGTTAATGCCATTGTGGCTAGGAAGAGGAAAACTACTAAGGCTCCCATCTTATTTTGCTTGCTATACTGTTATGTGTGAAGTTGAGGGACTCCTTGTAGGTTTAAATAGGCCGTGGATAATGGATTTGATTGGTTGTGGAATCAAATGAGACTTTACCGTGTAAAAATATCGTAAGAACGAATTCAAACTACACGGTTACTAAATTGTTTCATTGTTTGTAGGGACAACTGCAAAATTGACCAAATAATATCTTGTCACTTTAAATGTGTTTAATTTTGATAATTGTTGTAAAAATGTCCAATTTTATCATTACAATTTCTAAATTGTCCTTTGAAATTATATGTCTTCGAAATGGCTTCTAGCCATTTATAAATATTAAGATTATTTTATATGTAAATGTATTCTTCACATTATTGAAATGTCACGAATATTATATTGAAGTGTCGTTCTTTACAATTTGTAAATGCATTTTTCGATATTTTGCAATTTTATAGTCTGACATAAATATGTTGTACGAGATAATCATTACTTTCACCGAGAACAAGTATTTTAAATTACATATTATCCTTGAAGATGGTTGACAAAGAAGATTTTGTAGTGATACATGTATATTTACATATAGACAATATTATACGCAGTCATAGATCCACTAGATAATTAAGAGTGCATTTAGTGAAGACGATATTTTCTAATCGCCTTTGGGGATGATGTGTGGACATTAGCACAAAACAATATTGATAAAAGAATTACCTAATGATAATAAAAGTGATTTATATAGTAACGCGTAAACGCTTTAAATATCACCCAACTGATACACACTAATAACTTGACAATTTTTTTGTTTTTTATGGGGGCCAGGGGTGGGAATGGGATTCGAAACTTGGACTAATGAACGAGACAATTTAATATCATCATTTTATATTTAATTAAGCCTATAAAATCGCGATTCTTAGACTCTCCCTTATTAATTTACTCCCTCCGTATGCTTATATTTCATTTTAGCTAATCCCATAAAGATAGATTACTTTTCTTAAATGAAGTAGGTAAAATATTAAGTTCCTTATTATATATCTATTTAATGTGCACCATTCTCAATAAAATAGAATAATTAAAGTGTAATAATTAGTAAGCTAAAGGGTATCTTAGGAAAATATTTGTACATTTTACTTTTCCAATAATATTAATTGATGTTTTTTTAATCCTTGTGAAAAAATCAATAAGCCTATCTTTATGGGATAGATGGAGTAAATAGCAGGCTTTTCCGGAACACCCTGGTGTCCCGTAGCTCCGGAACACCCAGGTTGTTTTACGGGCCCGTACGACCTCCATTTTGAAATTTGAGACACATTCAGATTCAAGATCTGAGGCGGAATTTGATTCAAAAATTTTTGGACAATCAGTGGCAGTTAGTCAAAGTTATTGGCAATAATTTGGCCCAAATTATGGCCAAAACCTTGACCGGTCACCGCCGATTGCTACGGTATTGTAGGAAAATTTTTCGAATTGTTGGAGCTCCGCCTCGTCTTGTTGAATCTGAATCTAGTTTTGAATTTTAAAACGAAAATCGTATGAGATCGTAAATCACCCGAATATACCATAACTACGGCACACCCGATTGTACTGGAACAATACCAGGGTAAATAGGCTGCTGCTTATCGCGTATCTCACGTTGTATGTGAAAAGAAGAACCTAAAAGGTGCCCTCAAATAGTATCTCATGTTGCATGTGAAAAGAAGAAACTAAAACGTGCCGTCCTTTCAATGTGTCACGATCCGATGTGGATTGTGGAGACACACAAATGATTAGTCCATTTTACATTATAATTTACGCCACTTGGTTGTACATATATGTCATTAATGCCGAAGCTAAAAAGTCAAGTAGGGGTTGTGTTTGATTGAAAAACGTGGAAAAGAATTTGTTTTTCACGTTATATAGAAAATAAAATTTATTTTAGAGATAAACTTTATTTTTTATGTAAAATGAGTAAAAATAAGTTTTAGAAGTTTGTACTTAGAATTCAATTGCTTGAAAATTAAATATGAATGTGTAATACTTTCCATACAAATGAAAGACAATCAAACACACCTTTATTGCAATCACTTTCAAGCAAACTACACCAAAATAAAGCTACAATGGAGGATCTACAGTGGGGCACCTGCCTCCACTGTAGTCCAGATTTTTTTTTTTTTTTTTGCAAAAAGAAATTCCAGATTTTTAGAAAGAAAAAGAAAATTCATTTTTCTTAAAATATAAATTTTTCCTAGTAAAATTTAGATGTTGAAGTTGAATTAAAGGCTATTCAAACAGTAGAGACTCAGTAGAATAGTGTATATTGAGAAAAATATATTAAAACTTAATAGAAATTAATAATGAAACTATTATATATTATTTTCAAAGTATAGGAAACATAGGCAATAAAATTATATAAATATCTCGTATTTTGTAATTTCTTTCTTCATTCACGTTTCGGTAATTCTCAAAGTTTTTAATATATAATACACTAGTAGATATTTTCTAATAATATAAAATTTACAATATAAATATAATATCTAAAAAAAAATTTCGGGGGCCCTGCCCCCGAACCCCCGACTCCAACCCCCGCACTTGCGTTCTAATCTTGCCCCCACTGACCTATAATTCTAGATCCGCCCCTGTAAAGCTATACGTGTATAACATAGGGTAAATTTCATTTAACATCTACAATTTTTTAAAATTGACATAATTTTGTCTCCATTCTATTTTTTTATCCGTTCTTGTCCCCAAATTTTCATATGTTCACACTTTATGGCACTTCTGTCAAAACTTCCAATAAAATGCACATTATTGAGGAGTAAAATTGGAATAAACTTTTGGGAATTTCACTCCATGTCCCCAAACTTTCAATTTTCACACAATTTTGTCCATATTCTTTTTCTTCCATTATTATAAATAATATTATAATAACAAAAAAATTTTGTTGGTGAATAATGACTTATATCTAAATATGTGTTTTTTATATAGAGTTGGAGAACTTCATGACAAGTATATATTTAAACCCAATACTTCAACCCTAATAAATAGTACTCATATACACCACTTGAGCTAGCACCCTTAGCCCTAATATCTAAATATGTTAGCATAATAACAATAAAAAATTTATGATTTCCAACCTCCAGTGCATTGTGTAAAAACTTCCCCTGCATATAGGATTCTGCCGTGGGAAATAATCTATTTTTTAAGAAACAAATCTTAGTATATTTATGGGGGCGGAATTTACCCAGCTGTTAGTCGTGTAAAAACTACCCACAATGAGTAGTAAATCATTACTCTAATAATAAATTATAGACATTTTTTTCATATTTGTCATTGTTTACTTTTCTTAAAATTATTAGGAGTAAATAAAATTTTCAATAATAGTTATCAATATAGAAACATAACACTATTAATGAAAGGGTAATAATAATGATTAATTAAGAAAGGTTAATGATATAATTGCAACAATTTATAAATTGAGGACCTTTCAAGTAATAATGATGTGGTGCACTAAAAATGTTTTTAGTGCAAATACAAAATAGATAGGATTTGATATTGTAGACCTAAAGCATGCATGAATATATGAACTTTTGGGGGCAAAGTAGGTGAAAAAAAGAATGTGGACAAAATTATGTCAAAAGCAAAAGCTTGAGGATGTAAAGTGAAATTACCAAAACTTTATTCCCATTTTACCCTCACTAATGTGCAACTTAATGGAAATTTTGACAAAAGGAACATAACATGTGAATATATGAAATTTTGGGAATAACAAAAGGGTAAAAAAAGAATGGGGACAAAATTGTGTCAATTTTAAAGGTTAGAGTTAAACTTTTAAATTATAATGGTAGTAACAATAGTGAAATTTACCCTAACAACGTAGCAGTAATGGTTGTAACACTCACATACATCTCATATTTATCACGTTTGCCACATCGCATATAATCATAGTTAGCGATGGGCAAAGTACGATTCGGTTCAGGTATTGAAAGGACCAAGAATCGAACAAAAATTTCCATTCGGTTCGGTTCCATTTATTCACAAGAACCAAATAGTTTCAATTATGGTTCGGTTCGATTCCGATTTTATTTCGATTCTTATTCGATTTGGACCTCATCGTTTTTGTAAAATATAATGAAGAAAGAAATGAGCGATACAAATTAATTTTATATAAATTAAACACTATTGTAACTTATTGCAAAATTTATAAGTAATAAGAAAGTGTATGAAAGTGCTTCTATAACAATTAATTTAATAGAAAAAATCCATAGAGTTAATTTGTCGATAGAGAATAAACGGTTTCCGGTTTGATTTTCAGGTATTGAAAAAGATCCGTTCGATTTTCGATTCTCCATCTTTCGACTTCGGTTCGGTTTTGGTTCTCAAAATTTTTAAAATAACCGAAAGATTTCGGTTTTTCGATTCGATTTTAGTTCGGGTGGTTTGGTTCCGGTTATTTTGTTCACCCCTAATCATAGTAGTAAAATAGTGGTAGTATCATTCATACCTAGGGATGACGAACGAGTTGGACAGTTCGTGAGCTCGTGTATTCTGGTTCAGTTCGTCAAAAGTTCGGCTTTGATTCGTGATTTGGACCAAGCCGAAAAATTGGGAAATGGACAGTTCGGGTTCAGTTCATAATGTTCGTGGACCGGCTCATGAGCTTGTCAAATTTTAATGAGTTGCAATTTTAAATTTTTTTATTGAAAAATTATTTTCATTTCGACTCTTTTCTAATTTTGTCGTATTCACTTTTAATTAATCAATGTTTACTTTTAACCAACATGGACAAGTCATACTAATTAATTTAAGTTACTAAATTACTTTGGTAATTATTCAAAAAAGAAAGTTATTAATTGAACACTTGAAATTATTAAAAAAAATAAAAAATAAAAACAAAACTGAGCCGAGCCGAGCTATTCGTGGGCTACTCGGATTCGGCTCGTGAGCCAAACAAGCCGAGCCGAACCCGAGTAGGGTATTTGGACCATGAACCGAGCCGGCACGGCTCATTCCACAAACGAGCTGAACCAAGCTCGGCCACGAGCCGAACCCAAGCTTGGTGTTAACGAGCCCAGCTGGCTCGTTTACCAGCCCTATTCATACCTACAAAAATTAAGATCTTATTCTAATCACCTCATACTTTAACAACAATATAATCTTACAAAACTAACAATACAGCTAGACCTGAAAAAAAAAAAACCCCCCACCCACCTATTTCCCTCCTAAACTCGCAGCCCGTATTGGGCTGGCTTTTTTTCTGCTATTTTGAATCCAATCAATTAATCAATTAAATGATAATATCAATTTTTGTGTTGTTGGTTTCTATCCGTTGTGCTAAAAAAAGTGGTTCCAAGTTCAATCTCAAGGCTTCGATTGTGTGCACGTTTGGTTGGTGCATGTGAGTTTTTATTGCAACATTACATTACATTAATTTTTTTTTTTTGAGAATTTACAATAATCTTTATATTATAAAAAGAGGAGTGCCAACTAGGCACATTGCCATGTTGGCACTCCTTTAGTTAATTTATTTTATAAAAAAACTTTATGTAGAAACAAACATTAAATGTCATTTAATAATTTCATTTTCTTATTTAATTTATTTTCATTTTCATATTTACTATTTTTTATTTATTTCCAAGTCGACACTCATTTATTATTATAAATATATAAAAAAATGACTCGCAAACAAATATTAAATGTACATTTAATAATTTTATTTTTCTTATTTAGTGTGTTTGTATATATATGTGTGTGTACGTGATATCTCATATATATATATATATATATATATATATTAATTTTTGAATTATGTATATAGTTGAAATGAACTAAATGCATGAATTACTAAAAATTATACTATCAATAAAAAGTGAAGTGCCAAGTAGACATTGTGCCAAGTTGGAATGCATTTATTTAAATATAACTTCATTTTTTTAAATTCTAATTCAAAATATTAAATAATAAATATTTTTTGCTTACTTTTATCGTGTTAAAATTGTTGATTTTGATAGTTTTGCTTGGTTATGTGAATTGGACCGTTAGAAAATAGTGGGTATTTTTTACTTTTTTATTTTTTAAAATTAAATGGTGAGTAGTTATAATTATAACTGGATTTATGTCGAATAATTTATTTATTTTTAAATAAATGGTAATTTATTAATCTTTATATTATGATAATTGAAGTGTTATATTTGGCGAATGCCCTATTGGCGTGCCAACATGACATGCGGTTTCTAATTAAAAAAGTTAATTTATATTTTTTGATTTTAATACAACTGATGTGATATTCTCATTAACTAAATTTTGCATTGCATGCATTTTGCCTTTTCTAAGTATATAAAATTAAAAATAAAAAGTTTTTCTTTCTAAAATTAAAACACTTTTTACGTAAAGAGAAAAAAATCAAATAAATTATGCAGGTGCAGAACATTATTGGTATTACTATAAATTTATGTTACATAAAATTAAGTATAATACTTCTTAGACAATAGAGCTAAAATTAAGTTACAATTACAGCTAGAGTTTAGAGTGCGAAATGTCCATTTCAGAAAGAAAAAATGTATTAAATATAAATTTGATATTTACCAACGAGAAAGATACATTTTGATAATCAAATAAATTTTTATATAGTTATTCCAATGATTCGTTTACAATTAATAAATCTCCGCAAACATTGTTGTGCAATTAGATACACGACAATTAGAATGAAAGTTATATGCTTTGTTAAACTTCCTAATTATGCGATCCACGTGAATTTTTTTAACTTACAATTGTGAATTTCCTCCTCATTTTTTGCATTGACTATATAAATATAAAATATTATAGATTTTAATATTATTTACAATTATACAATCTCCTATATATAAATTACATCAATTATGTAATTCAATATTTATATTCAATATATTTATAATTTTATATCAATTATTTATTATACATAAATTTAATTGTTCCCGTGCATCGCGCGGGCGTGATTCTAGTAATAATAATAATAACAACAGCTGTACAATAAGATTAAAAATCAAAATGACTTAGAAAAAAAAAATTATAACTACTGCAGAAATGTATAAAAGCGATGTCATGAGTTTTAATAATAAGCATTATTGAACTTCGGAAAAATAGAGTAACTGTTGTCACACATTTGGGGCTTCTCTGCCATCTATAAAAGACCATAGTATACAGCTTCACATTCGCAGTTCACAGAATTAAAAGCAATTCGCAATGGCTCCGCTTCGCTGCTTTGTGCGAGATATAGATGATATGAAGGCTACATGGATAATTTGAATATGCGTTGCACGAAAGTGAAAAATGATGCAGGCGCATTACTAGTATATATAATAATAATATCAATAACAACGTGTATTCACGTTTACTGCATCACACACTACAATATCCTCAACTTCTTCTCCATCACCGGTTCGTGTGTGCAAGTTAGCTCTGACCTTATCAACACTTGAGTAGGTGAAATAAAACCGTACACATAAGACATATTATTTTTCGTTTTAGATTTAGTTTTGTTTCAGAATGCAACCAACGTGTATATACTCTAAAAATAACTTCACGAGTATTTCACATTGAAAAATAAGAACTTTATTATATTGTAAAGAAAATAAGCATAAATTTTGTAAGGTTGATATTATATAACATTAAAATTATAATAAGGTTTATCGCAATTGTTTATGTGTGTAACAACAGTTCAACCAGCCACCAACAAGAGTATCATTAGTAGGGATGGAAAACGGGCCGAGCCAAGCAGCTTGACTCGTTAGAATCGAGCTCAAGTTCAACCTGTTGGCCAAACTCAGCTTGACTCTTTGGGATACGGGCCGAACTAGCTCAGCCCATGTCTCAAACGAGGAGCTCGAGTTTGGCTAAAGCTCGTTTGGCCACAAGGTGTACCCGAGTTGTCCATGAGTCCATAAGGTAGAGGAAATACCTTTTTGGAGTATGATCAGCGAACACCATAGTTAACATACTGCAACAATCTGTGTTAAAAAATATGAGTGTACAATAAATTATACTTGAAGGATTTAAAGTGAAAGGGATGAAAAAATGCGATTGCATAACCAGGCGGTGCAATGTTTTAAGAAATGTTGGATCTTTTCACCCAGAGTTACACCTCTTCGAACAAACCTATTGAAGATCTATAAAGAGAATGGTGCATTTCACTTGTAACGATCATAAAAAAAATAATAATAATAAAAATAAAAATAAAAAACAACAAAGATCATCTCTTGTACTCAAATTTCGTTTTGTCCTTCAAGAAGTGTTTTTAGTTGTTGGTTAGAAGATTTTAAATGGTTTTAATCTTCTACCAAACTAAGGCTCGATTATATCCAGCAAACCATTTGTCTTGTAGATCATAAACATAAAATTCCATTCTTTTCTTGGAATCTTCATTGTTTCTTGCTCTCCATTGTTATCAATATCCTAACAATCTCAAACTGAAATTTGCATTATATAGAGAATCGAAGAATCTGAACTTAAGCGACTAAAGTGGAAGTAGTGATTAGAAAATTGCTACAGACAATGGGCTTAAGCAAGTTTAGGAATTTAGCCACTTACAAAGCTGCATCAAATTTCTTCAATTTGTGGCTTCTGAATCTGCAAGAATGACTCGATCTAATTCTGAGTTTTGAAGGATAATATTGGATAAATAATAATGTCAGAATAGCATGAGAAAATTAAGGATCTGGAGAAAATGAAACAAGTAAATCGTTCGAGGTTGTTTCATATCTTATAAGTTTTTGTGACCAATAAATGTCAAATAAATGAGTATTCTTCGACAGTGTTGGATTGAACAAAGTGGTTCATTAAACCATTTTCTTTTAGCCAAGTGATAGAAGTCGAAGACATATATATGATTGGGATCTATATTTAAGCATTGAGGTATAGAATTAGTTTCGGACAAATTTAAATTTTTTTCAATTGAGTGAAAGAATAAGATTTAGAAATTATGTCTGGATGGTGAACAAATTCAAAAATGAGGAATTTGTTCTTTGAAAAGAGGAAATTATTCTTTCAAAAGAGTGAAAGAATTTGATGAGAAGTATCGTCCAACTCATGAGAAAATTTGAATATAAAAAAAAAATCGAATTTTTGAATCATAATATAAGTTTGACTAATTAAATATTCCAAAGTGAAAATATGGTAGTAGTGGAGAAAACCATAAAGACGATTGTAGGAAAAAAATCCAACTTGCATCAAGGAAAAATTCTCTTCAGTAAATAACTACTTAATCGAGAAAATCGTTTCTTCAATTGAGTAGAGAAATTAAAATCGAAAATTAGTTCTTTCATCAAGTGTAAGCAAAAGATTTTACCCAAGTAGTGGGGGTAACATTAAAAAGTAAGAATGTATTGAACTCGTGGAGAAGTCTATAAATATCAATGTTTAAAACAAAAATAAACAATTTCTTTCACTGAGTGAATGAATTAAAATTTAAGGCCTAATCCAAAAATGTGGGGGCACATAGCAAATTTCCTAAATGGAAAAATGAAAAAGGTTTTGTAATCTATAAAGTGAATTGGATAGATGGTAAAATGTTAAGTGGAAATTTTGATGTTGTCAAACAAATCAAGATGTGATCACATTTAATATCCATAGTTTAGACATGTTAAGGAGTCCATGTGTGATCAAATCAAGATGTGGTCACATTGATGTTTAGGATAATGCTAGAATGCCATAGCCATTAACATAATTAGTGACATAATAATAGTAAAATTCCTATCTTGCCATTAATGAATGGCTAAATTGATATTGCTTTAAAAGATATTGAAGTCATTTTATTCTATTATGGTATTCTTTATGGCATTTAGTATGTCACCGTAGCGTGATCGTAATGTTTATAGTCTAGACATGTTAAGGAATCAATATGTGATCAAATCAAGATGTGGTCACATTAATGTTTATAGTCTAGACGTGTTAAGGAGTCAATATGTGATCAAATCAAGATGTGATCACATTAATGTTTCCTGTCTCGACGTGTTAAGGAGTCAATATGTGATTAAATCAAGAAATTAATGTTTCGTGTCTGGACATGTTAAGGAGTTGAGATGTGATCACATTAATGTTTAGAATATAGACATGTTAGCACATCTCCAATGCTAAAGTGGGTTTTTAAAATGATGTTGATTAGAAAGATAAAGAAAAGATGATTATTTTAATAGAAATTGAATGAAAAGGGGGATAGAGAAAAATGAGAGGGAAAAATGAAAATGATGAGAGAGATAGAAATAAATTTAAAAATAATAATAATAATAATAATAATAGAAAGTGTATAGATAAATGTGTGATTTTGGAAAGGGCACGAGAAGCGATAAAGAAAAAGTATGGAAAATATGGGATAATTGAGAGAAAAGTGATTTAAAAAATTAAAAATAAAAAAAATATGGAACCCCATCAGAAAAACTCTCTCTCTCTCTCTCTCTCTCTCTCTCGAAATTATAGTGTAGAAAGTAACTTTGGAGTTGCATCCATAATGAATATATTAAATTTAATTAGTCACATAGACAAAAAAAAGTATATGGTAATTGACACATCAACATATTAAAATAAAATATCTATTCAACATCTACAATAGACATATTATATTTGGTCATCAAAAGCCACGTGTTGATATTTCATTAGACTAACAAAATAAGTAATAAATGTAAAATAATAAAAAAATACTATTTTCCTACCCACAAAGATGCCAACATATGGTGTAAAATACTCATTGTGGACAATAAATACAACCTCTTACTAACTTAATAGTGCTTCCTACATAGGAAAAAGAGTAGATGTTAATTGACACATCAAAATGATAAATTTAATTAGTGTTAGATATCTACAGCAGACATGTTAAATTTAGCCATCACAAGCCATGTATCAATATTTCATTAACAAAAAGGTAAGCAATAAAAAAATTAAAATCAAAAAATTAAAATAAATTTTATCACATATAAATATGCCACATCACGTGTTAAAGTTACAGTGTAAGCTAAATTTAACAAAAAGGCTAACAGGTAATCCAAAATATTCTTTTAGCATCCGTATTAACACATCCATTATAGACATAAATAAATTTATTATTTAAATAACTTAAGAGCTAGCAAGTGACATTAACATATCCATTGTGGATGCGCTTCCACTAACAAGAACTCAAACCCAGCCGTTTTGAAGATGCTATTAGAAAAGTTAAACCTTTGATTGGAATCAAATTTTTATGATAATTATAGTTCAAAATATGTGAATGAAAATAATTTTTGTAAATAAGATTCCATCATCATCCGACTGTAGAAGACTTTTTGCGCAGCGTAATGATATCGACCAATTCCCCTTCTCAAACAGAAAGGAGTCGTCAACAACTAAAATGGTTACAATCGGCATGGAAGAAATACATTAAAAACACAATTATTTCACAAATAAATTAGGAAGACAATTACAATCCTTTCACAATTTGATTACAGAATTGTTCCGTTTCCCAAAACCAAACTATCTGATAAATGTAAGAGGCACAATGACTTCTCAAACAGGGGAATTGGAAATCATACAAGCTGAACAAGCTCACCTTTTCACACACAACTCCAAGATTTCTTCAAGACAAGATAAATCATATCTTCTAAAGACAATGAGGTAGACGAATTGCACATATACTCAACAACTAAAGAGTACGGAAAGCATTAAGGAGATCCCACCAACTTAACGCTGACTCTCATTTCAGACATGTTGGAAGAGTAAGCCCATGACAAACAAATGCCAATACAACGTACACTATAACCAGGAGAAGGAATATTAAGCCAACCCTGCAAATGACCAGAGTGCACTTGTTAGGAGGAAATGTACTCCACTAGTTGTGTCAACAAGTCAAGCCAAGCCTCAAGCTTGGCTTGGCTCGTTACTAAGCAAGCCTTTTTTTTTTTGGGATAGTGTAATAATTTATTTTTCCAAAAATTTGAAGTATCTATGAGAAATGCTCCAATTACCCCCCATTTATAGGCAAAACGTTCAAGTTATAGGCCAAGTCTAGCTCGAGCTTATCAAGCTGGACCGGCTCGTTTACATCACTAGACTCCTAGATCAGTTCCCCATATTAACATAAAGTTGGAACCCACATCAGTAGAAGAATTTCAGCTAAAGCTTAAAAAGTCTACTTGTATGTTTGATAAGTTGAAGTGACAAAGCTAATTATTTTGACAATTAATGTAAAACTAGTGGACCTATATGAAAGCAAAAGTCAAAATATCCAATTTGTTAAGATTGATATAACTTACGTAAGCTTCACATTTCTCCACCACACAGTGCTTCTAAAACGTCGAGCCTGCTTCCTGAAGCGGAAAGTGTTGCCTTGCATAGTGGATGTTTTATCGACCAGCAACTCCAATCGATCACCTCGGTCCAAAACTTTATCTATATTCTCTATCATGACATTGCGAACCTGTATTGACATCCAAGAAAAGGAAATATGAACTTCAACAATTGTCTTCAATCCAAACAAACCTGAAAAGGTTCACATAATATGCTTATGGATTATGGAAACAGCAATTATCAAAGACAAAATACTCAATCACATTCTGATAACACAATAATTAAGTTTGGAAAAAGTATTTCGATTGAAAATCATACTCTGGAAAGCAAAAAGTGGATCTGAAACTAGAGGAGTAAAAGGTCATCAACTGACGGCTCAACAAGAACCATGAAAGATCATTTGTAAGATAATAGAAGATCACCTGACTCATTTCTCCCTTTAGACGGTTTATTCTGTCAGCATTAGGATCATTTGAGAAATACTCCATTTGTTGACTCAATACCCTTGAAAATTCATCATTCATGGCATATGCTTGGGCAGACAAAACAGCTCTGCCATAAGTCCTCACAAACCTTTGGTGAATTTCTTCCAGAAATGCAAAAGGAATTCTTCCTGGGAATATGTTGAAGTACAATAAAATCAGGTAAAGTCATCACATAGCTTTCATTTAATTGAAGAATATGAGCATTTTCAGAAGCAGGTAGATTTTTTTTACCTTCCTACTTTTGAATTCTTCCAATGCTAATTATTTACAAACTCCAGATTTAACATCATAGCTCACAATGATCATGTACAGTTTATCACCAAGCAAACTGATCATAATTAGAAACAACAATTCCTATATTAAACTAAACAGTAAGCGAGCGACATTATGAACAGAACAGGCTCCATTTCAGATCCATAAAAAACCCTCAATTTTGAAATCAGAAAATCAATTCTATGTTTTAGGTTTTAGGGTAAAATTTTCCCAATCCAATTTACCAAAACAATAACCACAGTCCAATCTACAGATTCATCCTTCAATATCACAAAAAGCAACAATCATTAACGATAAAAATTCACAATTGAAACTTTGAAAGTCGTTTCCTTCGGGCCCGAAATAACAACTCCAATTGCGAAATATAAAATACAGAATTCACATTCCTAAATCATTCAACGGGTAGAAATCGATTCTTTTTCACGAAAATGAGAGAATTGTGAAAAGAAAGAATTGTGAAAAGAAATTATACATACGTCCGGCGGTGTCATCGGCCATACAGAGCTCGGTGAGTCCATCGGTCCGTTTGACATGGAAAATATACCGATCTTGAGAGTACGACACATTGGTGTCATTGTTCCCAGGGATCTTTTCGAGGATTTGCCTGGCGATCGCGTTGGCCGTCGTCGTCGTGGGGCTGTACTCCGCCAGAACAACCGATCCACGCGCCACCAGCGCGTACAATATAGCCATCCACAACTCCCCCTCTCTCTCCCTCGATTTCAATTGAATTGAAAATGATAATTACTGTTATAAATATATAAATAATAAATATATAAATATAATAGCGTGTATATATGATTTTAGAGATTAGGGTTCCTGTTTTTCGTGTCCCAGTGCCTCGCGTTGTACGTTGTGTGTAAAGATAGAGAGTACGATAGATAAAGTAAGTAAGTATGTTATTCAAATATTATTAAAAAAGTAAAAAACTTAAGACATAATAGGAAGAATTGTTTGCTAACAGTGTATGTGTAAAAATATTGTAGTACTAATAAATGAAAATTCCATACAATTTTTTGGTTCTCATTTTCTGTTTATATCAATATTTTTATTATTTCCATTTAAATGCCGCGTGATAAGTACATATAGAATTGACAATTGGAAAATACATCATTATTTCATGTAAATTTTCATTTTGAATGTGTTTTGCCAAGAAATAGTACATGGTGAGTCGTGACCACCTTGATATTGTTGAAAATCCTATCAACTTATCAACTTGGTCCATGATTTCTTTATTCTTTGTGTACGAAAACAATGGAAAAAAATAGCATATCATAAATATAATGAGAAATGCATAGCGAAGATATGCGTTATAGACTAAGACGAAGAAAATAAGTAAAGATGGGAAATAACATACTCATTTCAATTGTCCCCTTAAATTGAGACATGTGTATAAATTTTTTTTAATTCAAAGTAAACAATGAATTCTTCATTTAATATTATGAGTTATACTTATTTTAAATATTAGAAAAATAAAGAGGCATGTATTAAAAGAAAAAAAGACTAATGACATAATAGGAATTTGATAAATGTATAAGAATATTGTTGGAAATCAAAAGATTTCACAACATTCGCATTTTTTAATATAGTAAAGATTAATTAAGATTGATGATTGGCGGAACTCGAGGAAATTGCGATCAACGACGAAAACGAAAAAATAAAAAGGAAACGAAAGATAATTGAAGATGGGACGGGTTGATGGTTAGCTTTTGCCCATGTCGGCTAATCCTCTGGTACCTTTTCCTACATTTTTGTTCATTGGTTACCAAAAACGCTACCGCAACGATGTCAACTCTATAGTTGTTAACCGGAGAAACGCTTTTGTTGGGAAGTTCTTCAGGTATCTCTATCTGGTTGAAATGTTCCAACACCATCAAGTCTTCCGTAATTACGATATGTTCGATGGCTTTTCGATTATATACAACCTCTTAAACTTAGACTTTGAGCAAATGGTAAAAATTTTTCGAACTGTTGGAGCTTCGCCTCACCGTACTGGTTCCAGATCTGATCTCGATTTTCCCAACGAAAATCGTATGTGATCGAAAAACCATTGAGCGTACCATAGTTATAGAACACTCGATGGTATTGCAACATTTCTATATACTCCTCCCCATATAAGAATCGGGAAGGGAAAAAATTCTAATACTCCTGGAGTATTCAACTTAGTACTCCAAATCAATAAAAGTTGTCCACATGCATATAAGGTGCCACAATTTAATAAATAATGTGGCCTCTAATATGTAGGTGAACAGATTTCATTGCCTTAAGATACCGAGTGCTTGGTACTCTAAGAATACTGAAATTTTTTCCACAGGAAAGACTACTCTATCAACATAATACACATCTCGACATTAGATATAATAATCACTTTGGAATAATATAGAACTATCTCAGCCAGGTGACGTGTATTTCATAAACACGATTAAATTTGTTTACATAAATATTAGATCAATTCTGCGACAACCTGATTATAACACTAAAAATTGAAAATAACGAAAAAATTTGAGTTTTGAAACAAACTCAACTTCTCATAATTTGACTTAAAAATGATTAAATGAGTCTCACTTTTACCATCATCCAAGACAATTGTTGGGGTGAAGCTCTTTTTAATTACCAACTTGGCAAGTGCTTGCCCACCCTGTGGTTTCCATCATAACCACCAATGGCACATTAAAAGTGAAACAATAATCGATGCTAAGTCAAACAATCAGATGACAACTCAAAAGTTATGAAACTATAAATGGGAGTTGTTTCCATATTCTTGAAACAACTATGATTCATTACCTCAACCTTAAATTAGGAATTAATCTTACTTCAATTCTTAAACTTTTTTCCATCAAGAACAAAACATGCAATTTACCTACTAACGTCAAGAAAACACAGTGGACATTTGACAGTGGTTCTCTTAATATGTGAAGAGTTTTGGGAAGCTCAACTTGTAATTTATGCTCGTCAACACATACTAATCATTTATAACTAGTCGTTCATCACTAACGAACGTAAAGTTGATATATAAAATGGTACCATGAATTCCTCAAGTCTCTTTTTTCTTATGTTGCAACCTAAAATGCCATGGTACAAGGTGATGTACACGTCACACTATTTTTTCTCCAAATCCTTTCTAGAGTGTTAGATTGAGGTTCTTTTTCGATTTTTTGCTTTTGTTTTTCGATGCTAGTATTTCTTTTAGGTTTGCAGTTACAAGTAATATTACCTTTCCAAAAGATTATCGCTTTCCTGGGCATGGTAGATTTCCTGGGTATGGTAGATTTCGCAAATTCATATTTTCAAGAACCTGAATAATTCCGCTAATATAACCAGTAGTTCCGAATCTGACCTTCCATTTTCTTCAAAATTACCTTTTTCACCCATGCGTTACACCGGGGATAATTTTTTAATAAATAACAATTTTGATAAATGTTAATAATATGAAAATAGCACCTCCAAAACATAAACTAAATACTGGTCTGAGTACTAAACTTAATTAAGCCTATTAGCATACAAATCTTAATTCATTTTAATTCATTTTTTTGCAAAATTCAAATTTGGTCAAACAAATCACATCCATATATCAATTGTACTTTTAAATCTCTACCATCTAACTCAACTAATTCTCTCTCTTCCTACTCATAAAAATACACTTTAATTTATACGCTGACACACACTAATATAAATAATAAAAGAATTCTATAAAAATTCAGCCAGAGTTTCCTCTGTATTTTGCACAAATCCATCCTATAAGTATCTAACTCTAACACCTCACCAAAATCACATTATAACTTAATTTACAATTTTCCTTAAAACCTCAACAATAAAGGCAATTAAAAAATAATACCATCAATTATCGTCAATGCCAACACCAACACAAAATAATACAAACGACTCTGTTTAAAATTAAAAAAAAACACACACACACAAACAAACAAACAGTGAATGCATCCCAACCCCAAAAGCAATCACGTATTCTAAGTAAAATAATTATACTACGATTCATGCACTTCAAAAGAAAATGAAAATTAGAAACATTATCTAATTTGATTTATGGCAAATGGCATAAAATTAGACAACGTAATTGTGGTACACATAATAGACATTAATTACAACTTACTTAGAAATGTAATATATTGGTTTCATAATAGTAAAAAAGAAAAATATATATATAATTCAAGTAGCACAAAGTTGTAATGGAATAACTAAGACTCAAACATTTAAATGTGTTTACATAATCCGAAATGATTAATGAAATGAATACATTTTTATAATTTACCATATGTTTATAAAACTAGTATACAATACATGCGCTGCACGTGGTTTTATAATGACGTCGAAAGTATTTTTTTTATTCATTTATCTAAGTAAAAGATAGTCCAACTAAAAACCAAAACAAATAGGAAACATAACAGTTTTGTTATTTATGCAAAATACAATCTACTGTTCGATTACTAACACAAGAAAAGCAGTAGTTAGTCTATTAATGTGGTATGTGAGTAAGTATAAATAATATAAAAGATAAGATGTAAAAATTACATAGAAAACTCTTACAAGAGATATACACAAATATATAACTTACATTACCAAAGCATTCACTTATCCCATGTAGAATAATGTTGTATGGATTTGTAGATTACAAAGAAGTTATGGCAATCTACTGTTCGCTATCTACATAAATATTTAAATAATAATACCACATCAAAAAGGAAATTTATATACTATCGTGATAATACACCATGAAGGTGGGTTAACTAAAATTAACCAGATGAACTTGTGAAGTGATAGAAATATGTATCATGACACTGCTAAAACATACAAAATTGCACGGATTTCACACTTAATTAACAGTCTCTAAGCAATCAATACAATCCAATTTCTATTGGCGCTATCTGTGGACATCATTTCAAATCACAACAATAGTTTCTTGTGTTATTTTTGTTTTTAAGAAAGAATTGCTATGCTGTTTGTAAGAAAGAATTGCAAACCATTTTTTCGGCCTTGTTGGCACCCTGGTGACGTGGCACGAGTGCGCCCAGGCCTACGCCCTACGTGGACCCCTTGTCTACGTATAGGAGAGCCAGGTCGGCCGGTGACGTGTCATGTGTCCCAGGTCGAATTGATCGCCGAATTCACCCCAACAGGGAATTGGCGGAGTGTCCCAGTTCAGCTCGGCTAAGCCCAGCTGCCGCCGCCCTAGGGCCCAGGTCGGCCAACCTATGGAAAACTCTTCCCATCACAAATGACCACCCGATGGGCCGAGGTCAGCTCGGCCATATGCGTGCCCAGTTCCACTCGCTACTGTGGCCGACAACAAGGACAACCCACGTGTCACCTGACACCCTGACACCACCTGCAGCCGACAGACCATCCTTTCCCCATTAATGCAACGACGGCTGCACCCAAGTTTCGAGGTCAACGCCTTAAATGCGAGACTGCCTGAAGTACAATAGACATCATCATTGCATCTATTCTGGAGCAGACCTAGCCGGCACCATGGTGACCTACTACCCTCCTACCAGATTGCACACTATAAATAGAACACTTAGCATTCATTTGACACACGAAAAAATCTCTGTAATCAAGGACTAGCTCGGACATAATACACTTATATTCTTTACTTCTTCAGTTACTACTACTCACGTCCTGACACCCACCTCAGTTGATAAGTAATTAGTTCTTACTGATTTCGACATCAACAATTGGCGCTAGAAGGAGGGCCCGCCTTTGTATTTCAGCAGCACATCCCAGCTCTACCAAAGCATAGCTATGAGTCGCAGCCGGACCGTCCGCACTTGGGTGACTGACAGCACTTCCAACCCCAGCACGGAATACGTCCCTCAGTCGAGTAGACGACCCCAATCGGATGCAGGGCATCGCGCCACCGGCGAGGTCACTCCGGCCCAGGTCCTGAGGCAGCTGGACGACCTCACCCAGGCTGTGGCCGACCTCCAGCGCAGATCGGAAAAACCCCAAGCCGAGGCGAGCGTCATATCACCATCCAGGGGGTGCTCAGCTCGACGCCGTGCCAGACGCCGCCTGAAGTTTAGCCGATCTCCGGCACCGACCCAAACCACAGCCCCACTGCACACCCCGGAGCCCTCAGATACCAGATTATCCGGAAAGACTCTCAGTGTCTTCGACCGCCTCGGCTCTCATCACAAGCGGAAGAGAACGGACGAGGGACAGGGCGAAAACGTGCACGGCCCCCCACCTCCGCGCGGTACCCCACCTCCGCAGTCCGAGCTCGAGCTCCTGCGAAAGAGGGTCGCTGAGCTAGAGGCCCGGGAGAAGGCCCCCAGTCCCCCGGCCGGGGTACGGAAGGCCTCCCCGCTGAGCCTTAAGATCCAGGCCGAGCTCATGCCAGCCAAACTGAAGTTACCTCAGCAAGGGAACTACGACGGAGTCAGCGACCCGACGAGTCACGTCGATAGGTACACTGCCTTCATGGAGCTACAAGGGGTGAGCGATGGGCTCATGTGTAAGGCCTTCCCTCTGACACTAGGGGATAAGGCCATGAAGTGGTTCAAGAAGCTCCCCCCACATTCCATAAAGACGTGGGGCGACCTCGCGACCAGGTTCCAAGCAGGTTTCATGGGGTCCCGACTGAGGTCGACCCCAAAGCAGAGGCTAGCGGACGTCAAGCAGGGGAAGGATGAGTCCCTGAAGAACTATGTGGAGCGGTTCAACAACCGATACATTGAGATCGAAAGTGTGTCGATTTAAACAGCCCTAGTGGCGACCTTTAGCCGGCCTCAGTGCAGTCCAGATTCTGGTGGTCAGTCCACGAGAACAGTCCGGAGACATATCATGAGTTTCTCAGCAGAGCTGAGTGCCACATCGGAGCCGAGGAGGCGTCCGGGGACCTCGAGACGAAGCCCCAGGACCCCCGGCCGGAGAAAGGCAAAGAGAAGGACACCAGCTCGGCGCACGGCCCGCGTCCTCAGCAGCAACCCCAAATAAGGGCGCGAGACCGCTCGACCTGCTCCCCAGAGGTTCCAGTCCTTCCACGTCCTCAACACTAGTCTGGAAGGAGTACTGATGCACGTGAGGAATCGGGGGATCCTACCACCCCCGACCGCGATGAAGACCCCCTCCTCGAGCCAGAACCAGGAGAGATACTGCCGTTATCACAGATCAGCCGGGCATGACACCGATGACTGCAGGGACCTAAGGAATGAGGTCGAGGGCCTAATTCGGCGAGGACAGCTGCGCGAGTTCGTCGCCCCACCACCCGACCATGGCCGACCTCAGCTGGGGGACCCTCAAAGACCTCCACCGCCCACGGGGCCGCGGAACGAGGTCCATACATTGGTCATGGGCAACCAACACTTCGTAGGGTCGAGGAACCAGCGCAAGAGGTTGGCGAGAGAGGCCAGCACTGACTACCAGTACTCCGCGCAGAGGTTCAGGACCAGCTCGACCCCGTCGGAGCAACAGGACGAGATCATCTTTACAAAGGCCGACGCAGCTCACGTCCGCCACCCCCACCAGGGCGCCCTTGTCATCAGTATGGTCCTCAATGGTACCCACGTGCACCGGACACTGATCGACAACGGGAGAGGAGTCAACTTGCTGTACCTCCGGACCTTACTCCACATGGGCCTCGATGAGCGGCACCTGAGCCCGTGCCCCCTTGGCCCTGTGGTCGGAGTGACTGGTCATGCTACAGAGCCCGTCGGGCAAATATCAATGCTGGTGGAGCTAGGGGAGAAGCCCTGCCTACAGGGCCGTCATGGCCACTTTCCTCGTGGTAGACCTCCCAGGCAATTACAACGCACTCCTAGGTCGGCCCCTCCTGTACGAGCTCAGGGCCCTGACCTCCATCTACCATTACGCCATGAAGTTCTCCACCCCAGCGGGGATAGCGACAGTCCGCGGGGATCAGGCCGCAGCCCGCCGGTGCGACGTCACCCAACCCTCCGTCCGAGGTGGGCCCGGGGGACTGACCGTCGCTATGGCCGACCTCGACGACCCCCGTGGCCGGCCTGAGGACCGAAGTGCTCAGCCGATGGAAGAACTAGAAACCATCGAGGTCGAGCCAGGAAAACCGGACAGGATTCTGAAGATCGGAAAGGGATTGGCTGAGCCCACACGCTCTGCCCTTGTTGAATTCCTCCGCGGTAGTGTCGATGTCTTCGCGTGGGAACCCTCGCACATGGTTGGCATACCTGCGTCAGTGGTTTGCCACCGGCTGAACATCGACCCCGCGGTAAGACCTCGGCAGCAGCGACGACGTCCGCTGAACCAGGAGCGCTATGAGGCCCTGGCCAAGGAAGTGGACAAGTTACTGGAGATCGGTTTCATCAGGGAAGCCAAGTATCCGACCTGGGTCGCGAACCCAGTCCTCGTCAAGAAGAACAATGGTAGCTGGAGGGTCTGTATAGATTTCACCGACCTCAACAAGGCCAGTCCCAAGGACTCGTTCCCCCTACCTCGGATAGACCAGATGGTAGACGCCACGGCTGGACACGAGCTCCTCAGTATGATGGACGCCTACTCGGGCTATAACCAGATTCCAATGTATCCCCCAGATCAGGAGCACACGGCCTTTGTGACGGACCGAGGCCTTTACTGTTACCAGGTCATGCCATTCAGGCTGAAGAACGCCGAGAACGCGTACGGCGCTGGTTAACAAAATGTTCTCGTCCCAGATCGGGGTCACTATGGAGGTATACGTCGATGACATGCTGGTGAAGAGTGTCAGAGCGGCTGACCACATCCAACACCTGGGCGACATGTTCCAGGTCCTGAGGGAGTATAGAATGAAGCTGAACCCGGCAAAGTGCGCCTTCGGGGTTGAGTCCGGCAAATTCCTCGGCTATGTGGTAAGCTCGAAAGGAATTGAGGCAAATCCGGAGAAGATTAGTGCCGTGCTGAACCTGAGACCTCCCACCACGGTTAAAGAGGTCCAGAGTCTCACCGGCCGGATAGCGGCCCTGAACCGGTTTGTGTCCAAGGCCACGGACAGGTGCCGCCCCTTCCTCGAGGCCCTGAAGAAAGGGAAGGACTTCAGATGGATCCCCGAGTGCCAGGAAGCTTTTGAGGAGCTCAAGAAACACCTGGCCCGACCTCCTCTGCTATCGAAGCCCAGGGCGGAGGACGTCCTCTCACTCTACCTCGCCGTCTCTGAGCATGCAGCGAGTTCAGTCCTTACTCGTATCGAGGGGGATGTCCAGCACCCGGTCTACTACACGAGCCAGTCCTTCATCGACCCACAGAAGCGCTACACCCCGATGGAGAAGTTAGCCCTCGCACTCGTCACCAGTTCCAGAAAGCTTCGGCTTTACTTTCTCGAGCACTCCATCGAGGTGGTGACGAACTACCCCTTGCGGCAGGTGCTCCAGAAGCCGGACTCTTCAGGTCGGCTCGCCAAATGGGCAGTGGAGCTCGGACAGTTCGACATCTCCTACCGACCTAGGCTCGCAGTTAAGGGCCAGGCCCTGGCGAATTTCATTGCCGAGTTCAGCTCGCCAACACCGAGCCCCAGTACCGAGGTCGAGCCCTGGACGCTCTATGTAGACAGCTCGTCGACGGACATACACTCTGGAGCTGGGCTCGTGCTCCTGAGCCCCTCCTTGGAGTCCTTCTGCCAGTCTTTGCGGTTCTCATTTCCGGCCTCCAACAATGAAGCTGAGTACGAGGCTCTGATCGCAGGCCTTAGATATGCACAGGCGATGGGTATCTCCCACCTCCAAGTCCGGAGCGACTCCCAGCTCGTCGTCAACCAGCTCAACGGCACCTACCTTGCTAAGGACGAGCGGATGACCGATTATTACGACCTAGCCGGCCCGAAATGGAGAATTTCGAGGAGGTCATCCTTCGACAGATTCCCCGAACTCAGAACAACCTGGCTGACGCCCTGGCGCGGCTCGCCACCAGTGAGGGGATAGAGGAACTGGAGTTTGTGCCAATCAACCGACTGACGAGGTCGGCCATCGCTCAGCCCTCCCAGGTTACGGCGGTAGACCTGGGCCCTCCTTCATGGAGGGACGAAATCTTGTCCTTTTTGAAGGATGGTAGGGCCCCAGAGGACCCCAGACTGGCCAGACAGTTGCGCATCAGAGCTGCTCGCTACACCATCATCAACAACACCCTCTACAAACGCAGCTTCTCAGGCCCTCTGTTATGGTGCTTGACCGAGGGAGAGGCGGCCTTTATCGACGAGGTCCACTCGGGGCGATGTGGAAATCACTGCGTGGTCGCCCTGGCGCGCATAAGGTCCTGAGGCAAGGCTATTTCTGGCCTACCCTCAAGAAAAATGCCATCGCCTACGTCAGGCGCTGCGACAAGTGCCAGCGCCACGCCCAGGTCGGCGGGGCTCCTCCCGCTGAGCTCACGCATGTGCTCAGCCCCTGGCCCTTTTGCAAGTGGGGAATCGACCTCATAGGACCCATGCCAACTGGTCGCGGAGGAGTGAAGTACGCGATAGTGGCCGTGGACTACTTCACCAAGTGGGCTGAGGCTGAGGCCCTGGCTCGGATCACAGAGCAGAAGACGACCGACTTCATCTGGAGGTCAATCATATGCCGATTCGGCATACCCGAGTCCATCATAACAGACAATGGCCGGCAATTCGACAACCATCGGTTGAGGTCTTTCTGCGAAGACTTGGGGATCAACAAGCATTACTCTACCCCGAACCACCCCCAGTCCAACGGTCAGGTGGAGGCCGTGAACAAGATCATCAAGCACACCCTGAAGACCCGACTGGAGGACCTGAAAGGTGGGTGGGCAGACGAGCTCCCGGCCGTCCTATGGTCCTACCGAACTACATGTCGGACCAGCACGGGAGAGACCCCCTTCGCACTGGCCTATGGGGTGGATGCTATAATACCCGCCGAGGTCGAGCTGCCCTCATACCGAACTCAGCACTTCTCTGAGCACACAAACAGCCAGGGACTTATGCTCGAGGTCGACTTGCTGGAGGAGAAGCGAATTGACGCCGACCTGCGCACTGAGCTATACAAGCGCCGCAGCGCTCGGTACTTCAACCAGAAAGTGAAGAAGCGAAGTTTCCAGGTCGGAGACTTGGTACTCAGGAAGGTCTTCCTCGCTACCCGAGATCAGGCCGCAGGAGCCCTGGCCGAGAAATGGGAAGGACCCTTCGTAGTCCTCAGAGCCCTCTGCAACGGCTCTTACTGCCTCTGGACGGCCGAAGGAGCTGAGCTCCCCCACCCCTGGAACGTCGAGCACCTGAAGAAGTACTTCCAGTAGCTAACAGGTTGTAAAATGTTTCAAGTTGTAAACAATTTGAAAATCAGCTGTAATATCTCCTCCAGTAATGAATGGAAGTTTTTGAATTGGTTGAATTCGGTGTTCAGTACTTAAACTAGCCGACCTATGTGGTCCGCCATGGCGACCCACCCCCCGACATAGCCGACCTACGTGGTCCGGCCTGGGGACAGATCCACCACGATGGCATCTAATCAATAAAAAAAACGAAGAGGTCCGTCACGGCGACCCACCCCGAAACCACGGCCGACCTCATTAATTAAGGCACGAGGCGAATCACTGCGGTGGCATCTAATCAATAAAAAAAAAAAAACGAAGAGGTCCGCCACGGCGACCCACCCCCCGACACAGCCGACCCACGAGGTCCGGACTGGATACGAACCCACCCTGGCGGAGCTAACACTTATTTAAAATTATTGGATTATTAAGTTATGCCTATGATCCCAGCGCGGGAACGACCTAGTGAAATGAGCCGACCTCGAGAAAGCTATGTACGATTGTGCAGTACTCGAACAAGAAATTGAAAATTCGAACTAAAGTCACTTCATTCAAAGAACTGGGAAATTACAAAGAGAGCCCAGATTGGAGTATCCGAACCGGGCTATGTCCGACACATTACAACAAAAAAAAGAAGGAAAAGAAGAGCTGAACTGAAAATTTCATTACAAAAAAAAAGAGAGGGATTACAAAATCCCAGATCGGTATGGCCGACCTGGAAATGTTCATTACATAAGTAAATTACAGAAAAAAAAAAACAAAATTATTACAAGTACAAAAGGAAAAAGAAAAGGAATCAGTCCTGACGTCCCTTGCCGCCCACCGAGCTAGTTCTCCGGCATGCCGTACTGAGCCCTGAGTCGCTTGACCTCTTCCAGGAGGAAGCCGACATCCCACTCCGGATGCTTCTTAGTTATGTCCCCGATGACATCCTCGGCGGCAGCGACGAAGGTCGAGTTCAGCTCGTACGTGTGCTCGTCGGACCGCTTGTAGGACTCGATCACTTCCTCGCGGGACGGTCCGGCAGGTCCGGACGGAGCCGCTCTGGCTGCCTCAAGCTCAGCTCGGAGGGCCTCGACCTCCGCAGTATGCGCCCTTTGGCGTCCTCCAGCTCCTTGGCCGCCTCCTTGGCCTTCGCTGGGCCTCCTTCGCGTCAGCTCGGGCCTCTGCGCTCGCCCTCGCCTCCACCAGCGCGGAGTCGCTCTCCTTCAGGCTCCCCTGCAGGTCCCGCACGGAAGCCCTCGACTGCTCCCCCGCTCGGATGAGATGGATTAGAGCTCGACTGCAATGGACGGCCGCAGTGAGCGTGGTGTCCGCCGTATCCATCTTGGAGAGATAGTCTTCCTGAGCTGGGGTCCAGGACCTCTCCATGGCAAAGTGGGCGTTGGCGCCCGAGATCGGCAGGACTGAGGAGCTCTGCGACCGCATCGGCGAGTTGGAGCGATAGAACTCCCGGAGCGGCTTCGGAAGAATCCCCTTACTCTCAGCAAAGGCGGCCTCCTTGGACTCCGAAGTGCGAGGTAGAGGCGGTCGACCCTCATAGGTCAGGAGTCCTCACAATCCGCCTCCGCCCTACCCGCACTCGTCATCAGCCCCTTTCCGGCGCCGTGATTTGGAGGACGCACGGGCTGGGCTGCGGACGAATTGAGGTTCGAGGTCGGCGGCTGCGAGCTCTGAGCCTCGACTCTAGGCTTCTTGGTGGCTGGGGCAGCGAGCTGGCGTCCCCTCATGGTCGTTTGGGAAGATGATTGAGCTGCGAGGTCGGAAACAATTAGTAAGCACGAGAAAATGGCAGCCAGGTCGAAAATAAACGGAGTAGGACAGTCCAGTCCGTTACCTGAGGAAGAAGATCGCCGAGGACGAGCTCGTGAAAGCCGAGCACTGAATAGGTTCTCCTCGGTTAACAGAGTACCCCAATCCCGATCTGGGATCGATCTCACGATCGCAGCACGCTCAGTCCAGCCCTCTAACGACCTCGCCTCTTTGAAATCTGCAAAGGAAAGAGAGTCGGCTTAGTTCGAAATAAAATAAGGCCGAGATCGGAAGAACAATTACCGAGCTCGTGGTAGTTCACTGAATGGTGACCTCCTCCCGGGCCGTCCGGATCGACCAGGCACCCCTCCGCCCGTAACCACCGGCTTCCAGGCCTTTACCGAGTCCGACAAAAGTTGACGAAAGCTCCCGAAGTTCGGCCGGATTGAGCAATAGTACCCGGCCGTCTTTGTCGTCCGATTTGAAGGTGTACCGGTGGTTGAACTCCCACCTTTGTCGGCTACGCTCGGCCGACGCGGTGCCGCAAGACCATCATTAGAGGCGGTCCTCCACGTGTTGGGGTGGTGAGTAGGCGCCACCCCCGCCGAGGAAGTGTTTTTACCGCTCGGGAAATGGCGGCCTCACCGGTTCGGCAGGCACGGCTCACCGCCACCCGCCCTACGGATGGGCCATCGGCCGCTTCGTCCGCCTCGGCACCACGAACCGTGCAGAGGTGAGACCATGTCTTTGGCGTCTGGCCCGAGCTCGGCACCTCCTCGATCGCCGCCCGGCGAGGCAGGAACATCCCACGGCCTCAGCCGGTCGCGCTTGGCGACTTCTTCTTCCTCCTATTGAGAAAGGTCGGTTGTGGGGAGACCGGCTCGGGCGGGAGCAGCGTGCCACGTCGGAGGCAAGCTTCGGCGGACTCAACCGTAGCTTCGGACGGTTTGCGATGTACGGCTTCCAGGATCTCCTCGGCCTTTCGGGGAGTTGTCTGTCTTGAGAGGGGAGGGCCCAGGAGATTGGTTCCCCATGTCGTAGTCATATACCTCTTCCGAACCCGACGACATTTTCAAAGATTTGCTAAGTGTTTAGTTCGAAATCTACCAAAGCTAGGTCGGAAAAGGGCTCGGAGTCGGCACGGTTCGGATTTGGTTTGAGATCGAGAGAATATTTGAAAAGTGTTGAGAGCGGAAAAATGGAAAGCGAAGAAATGAGGGGGTATATATAGGCGATGGCGGTGGAAGGTGAAAAAGCGTGATCCCCCAATCATCGGACGGACACGTGGTCGGCCTCGCTCCCACGTGCCGCGTGCCGGCCAGGCCGGTTAAGCGTCAACCCCAACCGAGGTCGGCATTCACGCTGGGGACAATTGTTGGCACCCTGGTGACGTGGCACGAGTGCGCCCAGGCCTACGCCCCACGTGGACCCCTTGTCTACGTATAGGAGAGCCAGGTCAGCCGGTGGCGTGTCATGTGTCCCAGGTCGGATTGATCGCGAATTCACCCCACAGGAATTGGCGAGTGTCCCGATTCATCGGCTAAGCCTACCGCCGCCCTAGGGCCCAGGTCGGCCAACCCGTGGAAAACTCTTCCCATCACAAATGACCACCCGATGGGCCGAGGTCAGCTCGGCCATATGCGTGCCCAGTTCCACTCGCTACTGTGGCCGACAACAAGGACAACCCACGTGTCATCTGACACCCTGACACCACCTGCAGCCGACAGACCATCCTTTCCCCATTAATGCAACGACGGCTGCACCCAAGTTTCGAGGTCAACGCCTTAAATGCGAGACTGCCTGAAGTACAACAGACATCATCATTGTATCTATTCTGGAGCAGACCTAGCCGGCACCATGATGACCTACTACCCTCCTACCAGATTGCACACTATAAATAGAACACTTAGCATTCATTTGACACACGAAAAAATCTCTGTAATCAAGGACTAGCTCGGACATAATACACTTATATTCTTTACTTCTTCAGTTACTACTACGCAGGTCCTGACACCCACCTCAGTTGATAAGTAATTAGTTCTTACTGATTTCGACATCAACAGGCCTATTTTAACTCTTGAACTTAAGCCACCTTCATCCCTTTGTTTGAGACACTCCTACCCTTTGTATGCAGGAGAGTGTGCACACTCTAGTTCAAAACTTTGTGTGAGGCCCACCGACCCCCACCATCAGGAAAAAGTTATGTATTATTCAACTTATTTAATATAGATTCTAAAAAAAAAATTTTAAAAGATGATATGGCGTCCTGTAAGGGCGCCACATCATCAGTGTGCATAGCTCTCCTGCATTGCCCTTCTTCGAGATACTAATAAAGGAATGAGCTCAACCCTATATACGGTCCAAATGCTAATTATTGGCTATGGCTAGTAGTAGTATAGGTCAATGCCTCTCATATAAGGCTGCTTCATGTGAAGTTTAGCAAGAATAGCCTGATTGCAATAATCACGAGATCTACGAAATGATTTGTCTATTCAAAAAAAAAAAAAAGAAATGATTTGTAGCATTAGGAATGCATGAAAGTGATACATTCCTCAGTGTTGGAATTTTGTTCCAGCGCATGACGTGGCGATTATTTCTTACTGTTATCTAACAGTATGGTCCACTTGTCAGTGCTATGCTCCTATATAGTGACGTTAAAATGCGTCATATCAATGTTAGAACTTTTCATAAATACTAGTATCACGCCCGTGCGATGCACGGGAACAATTAAATTTATGTACGATAAATAATTGATATAAAATTATAAATATAAAAGTTGAATTATATAATTTATGTAATTTATGCATAGGAGATTGCATAATTGTAAAAAAATTATTAAAATCTACAATATTGTATATTATAGTCAATGAAAAAATTGCGGAGTAAATTCACAATTGTAAATTATAAAAATTCACATGTATCGCATAATTGTATCGCATAATTAAGAAGTTTATCAAAACGTGTAACTTTATTTCTAATTACCATGCCTAGCATTGCTGTGCAATGCTCGTGAAGATTAATTAATTGTAAATGAACCATTGGTAATGCATATATAAAAATTCTTTGATTATCAAAACGTGTCTTTCTCATTGGTATATATCAAATTTATATTGAATACCTTTTTCCTTCTGAAATGCACATTACACACTCTAAATTTTATGATTTTATGCATTCTTTTAGTGATTAGCTGTAATTGCTACTTCATTTTAGCTCTATTGTATAAGAAGTATTATACTTAATTTTATGTAACTTAAATTTGTAGTGACACCGACAATTTTCCTCATCTATATAATTCATTTTATTTCTTTTCATTTACATAAATTGTATGTTAATTGTAGAATGAAAACCTTTTTATTTGTAATTTTATATACTTAGAAAAGGTCAAAAAAAATATGCAATGCAAAATTCAGTTAGTGAGCATATCACATCAGAAGCATTAAAAACAAAAAATATCATTTAATTTTTTTAATTAGAAATAATATGTTATGTTGGCACTGCCAATAGGGTGTTCACCAAACGTGACACTTCAATTATAATAATATAAGGATTAATAAATTACTATTTTACTTAAAAATAAATAAATTATTCTACATAAATCTAGTTATAATTTTAACTACTCACTATTTGATTTTCAAAAAGAAAAAAGTAAAAAATTCTCACTATTTTTTGATAGACCAATTCACGTAATCAAGCAAAACTATCAAAACCTACAATTTTATCACGATAAAATTAAATAAAAAAATTATTATTTAATATTTTGAATTATAACTTTAAAAAATGAAATTATATATAAAGTCTTTCCAAAATAAATTTTTTCTCATTAGATGTTTGTTTTAGATATTGGTTATTTTTAGTTATATTTTTAATTATTGCTAATTAATGTTTGTTTATTCCAAAAACTAATTTTATAATTTTCTTAAAATATTTAATGTATGCCACATTTGCATCTTTGCTTACGGGACACTTCACAAATTATAATATAAAGATTAATGGTATGATTATATAACAATTCAAAATATAAAGATAAAGATTAATAAATTACTCTTTATTTAAAAATAATAAATTATTCAATGCAAATTCAATTATAATTTTAACACGACCTATTTTATTTAAGAATAATCCACTGCACATTACAAATCTAAACTATCTAAAACTATAATATTTTTTAATGCGGTGAAAATAAAATACTTATTATTTAATATTTTTAATTAGAAATTTGAAAAATGAAATTACATTTAAAGTCTTTCGAAAACTATTTTTTTCTTATTAAATTTTATGTAGCACATTTAATGATAAATTTATGTTTCATTAAAAAATAATTATATTTAAAGAATTTTCCCTATTTAAATCTACCAATTAATATTGGTTTATTTCCAAAAATAGAATTTTCTTTTTTTTAACTACAATATTGATTTTTATGTTTTTTTAATATTAATGAGTGCCATGTTGGCACTCCTGCCAACGTGGCACTCCAGTTTTTATAATATAAAGATTTATTAAAAATAATATATGTCACCTAGAAATCAACATTATTATTATTATTATTATTGTTATTGCTATTATTATTACCATGCGATAAGAACTTTCAAGCAGTTGTTACATCCTGCTTGCATTTATTTTTTTTTATTTTTTATTTTTTGGGACCGCATGTCAGCATCCATTTTAATGACACTTGGACATTAAGATTATTCTTTTTTTCTTGGGATTTTGGCGCAAATAATCCTAAAAAGTAGTCATATTGCAGATTTAGTCCCAAATAATAAAAGGTAGCTCAAATGATCCAAAAAAAAACTTGGTGCTCAAATGGTCCATTTGGATGGAATCCGTCAATTTAACCGTTAGTCAAAGTCAACCGCTGAAAACTTGGGTGCCCATTTGGTCCATTTCACTTGAAATAAATTGCATAAAAGGTCCTAACTTTAGATATTATTACAATCAAGTCCAAAAGTTTGAAAAATGTATACTTTAGTCCCAAATTTAGTTAAATTGTATAATTTTATATTTTATTTTTTCTATGGGTGCTTATTTGGTCCGTAATTAATTTTATTGAATTAATTTGATACCGATTAAATGGTTTTTATCAAAAAATTTCAACACAGTAGCATTTGTTCGTATAAATATAGTATCACAACTTTCGAATTTTTTTTTTAGCATTAGAGATGCGCACATTTTGATTTTAACCAATAGCTAAAATAAATATAATAATTTGATATTCATAATAATAATTTTATATAGGTACAATAATTATATTTATTATAAATCATTATACAATTTAACTAAATTTGGGATTAATTTTAATTCAATAAAATTAATTACGGACCAAATAAGCACCCATAGAAAAAATAAAATATAAAATTATACAATTTAACTAAATTTGTGACTAAAGTATACATTTTTCAAACTTTTGGACTTGATTGTAACAATATCTAAAGTTAGGACCTTTTGTGCAATTTATTTCAAGTGAAATGGACCAAATGCGCACCCAAGTTTTCAGCAGTTGACTTTGACTAACGATTAAACGGACGGATTCCATCCAAATGGACCATTTGCGCACCAAAATTTTTTTTTGAGACCATTTGCGCTACCTTTTATTATTTAGGGTTAAATCTACAATATAACTAGTTTTTTAGGACTATTTGCGCCCGCCAAAATCCCTTTTTTCTTTTTTAAATACCAACCTATAAGAACTTTCGAGTTGTTGTGACCGCATCCATTTTTAATTAAAGATACCGGCTGCATTAACAACTCAACCGTTGGAAACTGAGTCATTATGTATTTGTACTCCTCCATGTAATTGCCTTTTTAATCATTTTAATTAACTAAATAAAAAATTATAGTAAAAGTTTTCTCTTGTGCAACGTACAAGAGCGAATATTAATTTCACAGTAAAATAAAATATTGACAATTGACTAGAAACTTTTATTTATTCACTAAATATATAAGCTTTAAAAAATTATTATAGGATGGATGGAGTATATTTTATAATAAATGATTAATTAAGGTTTGTTATAAAAGTATTGAAACAATAGAGAGAATTTAGAGAGAATGAATTCTAAGGAATTCACAGGAATGAATTTCATTAATAACTGAAGCCCTATTTATAGGAAAACTTCGAATGGCACAATCGTAATTACATAATTTCATTAAGGGTATAATAGTCATTCACATATAATAATTACATCTTTTACCAAATTATTCCTCCACCAAATTATTCCTCCACCAAATTATTTCTCATAATTCATAACCACCAAATTATTCTCAATTATTCATAACACCTAATAATTATTCTTCAATTATTATTCATAACACTCCCCTTGAATGACTATTAATACAAATGCCTTACGGGCTTCATGCTTGGGAGAAAAACCAAAACCGAGCAGGATAGCTTGGAGTGGTTATATCGCTTCATCAAAACATTGCTCACCCGATGTCTATCACATATGAGTATTCACGTCTTGCCTGGGTAAAACCTTTGTCAAGAAAACCCAAAGGGAAAAACTTGATCGAAGGAAAAAGAGCAATGCTCAGTTTGATTTCATATCTTGAGAACTCATTCTTTACTGGTAAATGATTTCAATATCATCATCGCTTTGGATCTAAAGCATTAGCTCCATTATAACTTGATCCAATAGATACATCGTATTAATTTCTCCTATCGTTCTCAATATATACCATGAATATGCTATGCGTCGTTAAAACCTTATTAGGAAAAACCCAATGGGAAAAACCCAATAAAGGAAAAAGTACATTATTCATGTGAATACGCCTTTAAAGTTGCTCATTAAAAACCTTGCTAAGGAAAACCCAATGGGATAAAACCTCACCAAGGGAAAAAGAGTGCAACGCGTATTTTATACAAGTATGTCATACATTTCAAAATCTTTCATACATTTGTATGAGTATCATATACATTGATTTTATACTCTTCGTTCATTTAGAGTGCATCAATTTTCTTACACAACTTCAAAACATTCACCATGAACACATGTCTCCAAACACACAATTTAAAGCATATAAATTCATAGTAAAAACATGTAAACATATAAGTAAACCTTCATAATTAACTAATATTTAAAATATATCATTTAACATTTAATACTCACTTAATAGGTTATTTCATTCCCAGGGCTTAGCTCACCCTTTAGGTATCTCATAAACACGGGTTTAGCTCATCCATCCTTTAATTTCCTTTTCGGTACTACACACGTGAATTTAACTTTCATGAGCATGCAACATATAATGACCACCATGCTTATCTTTAAACTTGAGTACTAGTCATCATCATCTCATCATCTCATAAGTTAAGGATTTCACATTCACCATTTATCATCTTCAATATATCTCAATATTTTCATTATCATTGATCATATGTAGCGCTACATTTTCATATCGTGTCACATTTCAATTTCATTTCTTTCCCATATCGATACATAACTTATCAGATATCTCTATTATCGATCCTCTTGTAGGATTACACAATATAGTTATGTCTATATACTCTTCAAGAGCATATGCCTCAAGTTATTAAGACCATCTTTATAATTTGCTTTGATATATATGTTTGGGGAAATCTCATAATATCAACGTCAAGGCTAACTTATCAAAGCATCTTGAACCCATATGTGATTGTTCATAGCATCTTTTATGCATCTTTGAAACTTCAAGTTCATATTTTAATTGTGAGGATATAACATACGTATTTCACATATCATTTTCAACCTTTAATACTCCCTCATCTGTAGAAAAATTTAGAACACCAAAACTCATACGCTTGGTATGATTTTAATCATATATGTTCTCATCATTCAAACCTTAATATGGGAATTTAGACTGCTTGCATTCTATTCTCGATATCGTAATTTATTTGAGGACTTTAAATAATTTGCCATACAATATCCCACTTGTATGATACTCAAATCCTTCAGTGATTTATTCAAGTATTAGGATATACATTTACTAACTTTATCATTAAATCTGAAATCATGCTCATCCCGGTGAGCAAATATTTCAGAATTTCAAATTACTAATCATATACATGTGACTATCTAGTGGATCCATATCATAATATCTAAGTCACATGTAGGATGAGGGCCCATACTTCTCATCCTTTATTCCAAATATATTTGGATTTATTCCCAATATTGCCAAGAATGATTTCATCTATTTATCGAGAAACAATCATTGAAGAATTCCTTTAATTCTTCACTTGAAATATTGATTTCAATAATTATTTAAACCAGAGGATGGAGTCCATTTTGCAGCGAGTATTATCAACTTGGGTAAGAAATTCTTATATCGATTTCACTAAGTATGTCAGATAGTGCCAATATGATTTATCATAGAAATAATTCACCGACATATTCCATCATCTTTGGTGACATTATTGTCTACTACCGTTCAAACAGAGTTACACTCATACGCATCACATCCGGCTATTATTTAATTCCAAATCGTAGCTCTTACGCTCATATTATTTATTTAAAATCGAGTCTTATTTCATACGCATCGTATTATTCTATAAATAAATCATCAAAATTATTGCAAAATTCATCCTAACAAGGGTCTATACATTATAATGGATCATATGCTCTCAAATTCGAAATACTATCCATCACTACCGATCAAAATCCTAAAAATGATTTTATCGATGTAAATTTGAAAGATTAAGGATGCTAATGAATAAGGTATCCCACAAGATATCCGATACTTGATTGAAGCAAAGGTCTGATTATCAGTGAGGTTTCAATTCCTTAAATACATGCCCTGGTATGGGTAAAGTAGTTTTTCAAAGAAACGAGAGCAAAAAAGATTAGGAGGATGTCAAGTGTGCTCGATGGACATGTGACACTCGATGTAAATCAGGGGTACTTGTCCGTAAACCGAGAAGATAAATAGCATCTCATTAAGGATGGATTGAGTAAGTGAGCCTTTGGATGATATTCAATGGTTCTTGAGACACATCCTAGTGGACACGTGCAGGTAAACTAATGGCCTTATGGGCCAAATTCAAAGATCAACAAACGCGTTATAGTCTTGAAAAACTTACTTTAGAAGATCCTGCTTGTAAATTTAGTAGAAAATTTTAGTATAATAATTTTCTCATATTAATATAAGGAAGCTCGATGTAATAACTAAGATCAATGTTTTTCTTGTAATTGTAAATATTGTTTTTCTATTTTAAGATATATATATATGTATATATATATTATTTTTCAATCACCGATGATATATGTCATTTTCACTTAAAAATTTCTGCATTTTTTTTTCTCTTTCATATTTGTCAAAAAGTAAATAGTGCACTCAATTATAGGTTTGAAAATTTTTCTTTAAATAGAGGGGATTCATATATCTCTCATGTTCATACATTAAAAGTATAGTGCAAAAAGAGAGATAGGAGTAGAGATGGATATGGAGATTTTGAATCATCTCATACAAGTCGACTTTACCTCGCCATATTAAAACCGTATGTATTCGTGGTGGATCTAAGCTGTAGGCCATATCCAATATGTGGATATGGCAAACCGACTTTGAAAAGAGTTAGGGAGGCAAGAAATCAATATACTATACGGAGGAACCAACAACAAACTTTTAGCTAGACTTATAATGGCCGCACAATCATGGGGAATAAGAGTTTGAGTGTAATACCTTTCCATATAGTTGGATCTAATACTCAATTAGAGCCGCTTCTACCATGGGTCCAGCAGGGTTGGTGCTACAAGCGCAATCCATCCACAACTGCATGATGTATATGATGAATAATAGTGATGTTTTCATTGTCCTTCCAGCGCTACAACACATCGGAGGAAATATTCAATATAGCCTCGCGTTGGCACAAGTTGAATTTTTCATGTCAAACCAATAGGTTTGTTGAATATTAATAATTTCTTTGATGGTTTACTAGCTTTCTAGATCGGGGTGTAAATAATAAGTTTATCTCTCATTCAGAGAAAATACTTATTTCTAGTACTCAAGTGATGAACTACTCATCAAATTTCATGCATATGTTCAAGAATCAGGAAGCCAGTCCGTCGGCCACGGACCACCTGGTGTCAAGGCGAAAAGAAATTCGATCCTTTAAATATTTCATTATGAATCCTAATGTTGATGGTGGCAAGAGTTACTTTGAAAGTATTTATACTCGAGTGACGCATCCCTCATTTATGGATTCGAGATGTATATTCTTTTTGCATTTCTATATTTTTGAATGTTTAATGCCATCTTTTTGATATTCTCAATATATTCCACTTCGAGCTTTGTACTTCTTCCTCGAGTAATAATAATAATATCATATTGGCTTTATTCAAATACAGATATCTAGTGATTTTGCTTCTTCAAGAGCATTTTATTCTCATATTAATACAATCTCATATCATCGATGAGATTCATATGCTTTCCATGCGATATATTTTCTTTGATTTATCAACATGGGATCTATTCAAAGATTTTACTTTCGTCTATTTATCCAATGGTAACTTCAAGTACCACTTGCTCAATTTTCTCCATTCATATTCGTATATATGGAGAAGTAATTTTATTCTCATCGCCTACTTCTTCGAGAGTATGATTAGAATATTTGATCAACTACTTCTTTCCGGATTAGGATTCGCTATAACCAATCGTAGTATAACCCACCACATTGAAATATGCACACTAATCGTGTGGTATTACCCACCACATTGGAAATATACTCAAACTATAAAGTGCATAAATTTAAATTGCGTAAATTAAATTTCCTCCAATAGGTGGTCGAACCTACCTTATGGGAATTATTGCAATAAATATAAATTTAAGGAATTTAAATAGCAAGAATTAAATTGCATAATATTTAACTACTTCTTCAGAGTAGGATCTCGCTAGTAGAAGGTATTACCCATCACTTAGCATATAAAGTCTGAGTAAATATATAAAACCTTCCGCTTAGTGACGGTTGAACCCATCATCAAGTAGGAGGTATTGCAAGAATTAAATTGCAAGAATAAAGTGCGAGAATTAAATATTGAACGCTATTTAGACAAATTTGTTCTTCTAGAACAAATACTCATTACTTCTACAAGAACACACTTATCCTTCTAGAATAAGTACATTATGTAATTGAACTCTTCGAGTTAAAATAATATTCGATCTTTTAACTCAAATGGACTTCAAGCCATTTTATATAATCAATGATTTAGAATTTCTTCATGAATATTCTATCCATTTTTCACTCGTCAAAATTAGGTCGGTTTTACCCTAAGGGTAAATTGTCCATTCCACCGCAAAGGTAAAATTGTCAAAAATATTTTATCAATGTTTTACGATTGGAAAATTATCTCCTTTCTACTTCAATTTATCAATATCAAAATATTCAATGACTATTTTGTAACTTTTTCAAAAGTTGTGTATCGATTTGTAAATTTTGAAAGTTTGATAATAACATATTTCAAAACGAAGTTATTACCCTATCAATGTTGGTGTCAAATCGAAGCTCTCGTTAAATCGGTATAATGGTGTCGAAAATTTGATTTTGATAATGTATGCTCCTTATATCTCGATAAAACGAATGTTATAATTTAATATATTATTATATTATAAAATAATATTTTATTTATTTCTTTACCTTTCTCCTCGCTTTCCCAAAGAACAATCTTGCCTTTACATTGGGTAAAGAATGTTTTGAGGCCGCCATCTTCAATTCTCGTACATGGTATCCGTCGCCCATTTCTGATGCAAGTCAATCAGTGATGTAAGAAACCCACATTCTTTCTTCTCTATACAAACGCTGCATGATATATTTGCAGATTTGAAAATATGTGGAGGAAGAGAAAGGGAAGAGAGAGAAGTGATAAAATTTATTATCCGACTAATATTAGGTTTACATAGAGATTCATCAATAGATGCAACTGTAGAGCATACTCCCTTCATATTACTCAAATGGCTAGAGACTCGTGCTGATAACGTGTTATAAAAGTATTGAAACAATAGAGAGAATTTAGAGAGAATGAATTCTAAGGAATTCACAGGAATGAATTTCATTAATAACTGAAGCCCTATTTATAGGAAAACTTCGAATGGCACAATCGTAATTACATAATTTCATCAAGGGTATAATAGTCATTCACATATAATAATTACATCTTTTACCAAATTATTCCTCCACCAAATTATTCCTCCACCAAATTATTTCTCATAATTCATAACCACCAAATTATTCTCAATTATTCATAACACCTAATAATTATTCTTCAATTATTATTCATAACAAGGTTTAATTAATTGCATTATTATACATAAAATTTAACGTGTTTTTTTAATGATATATTATAAGTTAGATATATTATATTAAAATATATCATTAAATCATTTGAAGCACAATCCATTCCAATTTTGATTTGGGGCTCACGGAGAACGAATTTGAGGATGCATCCCAGAGCTCCATAACTACCACATAATAACGAAATAACAAAAACAAACAAAATAAACAAACCACCACATAATGGTGGACAAACCACAAATACCACATATAGTATAAATACAATATTATTAATAATATTCACAGAGTTCTAACCTTCGACCTCCTGCTAGTCAGCAGATGTTCTGGCCATCACGCTAATCTTGATGATTTAAAGTGTTAAATGAATTAATTATTTGTTTCCGAATTATTTTGTAATTAGATTAGGATGATTTGTTCCCTAATTATATTGGAACTAGCTGTTTTACCCGTACGTTGCACGAGAACATAATTTTTTAGCTAATAACAGTATTAATAGGTGTTAGTAGTATTAACATAAGATCTCGAAAAAAATAAAATAAATAATAAGTCGCAATAATAAACTTAATTAATATAACTAATGAAATAATTTTTGGAAAATTTCAATACTCTTAAATACATCAACAATCAAAGTAATCCAAACATAACACCATCAATAATAGTCAACAACAACACAAAACAAAAAATAGAAACATCTTTGTCTTTTGAAGAGAATGGTGAATATACTCAAATATAAGTCACATCCATAATTGTCACATAGAATATAAAAATTTTTGTTATTATACAATTGAATTGTATTAAAATAATTAGTAAATTTTAGATGATCGAATATCTCCTGACATCATTTTTACACAAATACTGACGTTTTAGCATAAGAAACCTATAAAAAATATTAGAAATAATATCATATTTAAAATATGAGCAATAAAACTCGCTAAAAGTGTAATTTTCGACTACTAAGTACGTTGAGTTACCTTTTTGAAACACAGTGCCACTAATGCATACGCCAGTGCTCTGTTCCCCACGTCGGGACGGTACCTACGCCACGTGGTGTGAGGGCCCTACGTCACCTTTTTTTTTACATTTTTTAAGTATCTATGTTAGGTTATATGAATAATACATAACTGCCCTCTAATAGTGGGGTGGGGTCTGCACGAATTTTTTTCGACGTGGGTACGGGATCTCCTAATGTATAAATGGTACATATAATCAATTTGTATAGCTCCACTAAATTTGTGACGGGAATATTATACTTAGATAAATCTAAGAGCACAAACACAATAATAATATATAAATACAGTCCTTCACTTCACATATCAAATTATGAATGACATAAAGGATTTGTGTAAAAAATAAATAAAGTGAACAATGTACTTGATGCCATTAATAAGTATGAAACTATAAATTTAAACACTTATTTATAGATAACATTTGTGGTCATGGTAGTTGGACGACCATCGTCATCATATATCACAAACTTTAAACAATTCCCATGCGTCACCCTCGAGACTGCAGTATACCCTTCCTATTCAAACTTAACTGCTTAACCCGTGTGTCGTGCAGGGAGCAAATTTTTCAAGATCTATTTTTTTCCATATATATTGATTGAAGATTGTATTATCATAAGAATTAGAATACAAGAACAACAAATAACCACCTAAAAGCCTATTTCTCTGCCTTATTATGGTTTGATTCATACTTTAAAATTGTAATAACTCTATATGAATTAGAAAAATAAAGATAATAAAATATAATGTAAATTATCTCATTCCAAATCAATCCATTACAAAGATGGTGGTGACTCGGCTGAATTCTTATTGGCACTCAGAAAAATGTTTACAAGGCCAATAAAGTTGTGCTGGAATCGGGTGATGTGCTCATATTTGGTGGCAGATCCAGAGATATTTTTCATGGAGTGTCATCCATTATCCCCAATACAGCTCCCGCTCTCTTAGTTGAACGTGCAAAACTTTGACCAGATCGCCTTAACCTTTCTTTCAGACAAAATTGATATCCCGGCCCTCTCGTGCGATGTGTGTCAAGAAGAAGATAGATATCGTTAAAGACGGAAAAGAAGCTAAATCTTGTGTTTTTATAGGGTCTTGCTGGTAAAGTTGAGCTTATGAAACTTCCCTTGCAGACTTGAACACTACCTTCCTAGGTGCTGGATTCAACCAGTCACCTCATTCTATATTACAAGATGCCATATATGTTACAAAGGATAGCAGAATCGCAAATATAACATGTATTACATTATCAGCAAAGGGACAATTACATTATCTCTTTAATTCTCCTTTTTTTTTTTGGGTCAGAATGCTAAAATTAATCTAGCTCTAATTAGAGAGAGAAGTAAGTACTCACCATTATTGCCAAAGGTGAAGCTTTTTTGGGCAAAATAGCCACTCTGTGGCTTTATTTTCATCATTGAATAATAGGGGGGAAAAAACTACAAGAAGTCACATGAGTATAGCCAACATGACAAGGACACCATAAAAAAGAAGCAAAAAGACTTAAAAAAAAAAAATTCCAACAAATTGAAATTAATTTCTAAATTATGGTTTGTAAGCTGTACAATATTGCACAAATAAGTGCAAACCTTGTCGTCCCATTAAATTAGATTAGCAAGTTTCTAACACTATAGTCTCATGCCATAATTTTAGGAATCATTGAAGGTAGTTACATATTTAATTAATAAATGTAATATTTTATTATTTTTTGGGTATTATAAAAATCTTTATATTATAAAAAGAGAAGTGCCACATTGGCAGCAGTGCCAACATGGCACTCATTAATATTTTTTTTAAAAAATCATAAAAATCAATTTTGTAGCTAAAAAAAAGAAAATTCTATTTTTGGAAATAAACTAACATTAATTAGTAGTTTTAAATAGGAAAATTCTTTAAATATAATTATTTTTTAATGAAACATAAATTTTTCATTAAATGTGATAAATAAAATTTAATAATAAAAAATTAGTTTTGGAAAAACTTTAAATGTAATTTCATTTTTCAAACTTCTAATCGAAAACATTAAATAATAAGTATTTTATTTATTTATTTTCACCGTGTTAAAAAAATTATAGTTTTAGATAGTTTTGATTTGTAATGTGCATTGGATTATATAAATAGTAGATTATTCTTAAATCAAATAGTGCGTGCTAAAATTATAATTGAATTAACACTAAATAATTTATTTATTTTTAAATAAAGAGTAATTTATAAGTCTTTATCTTTATATTTTGAATTGTTATATTATCATATCATTAATCTTTATATTACAGTTTGTAAAGTGTCATGTAGGCAAATATGCCAACTCGGTACACATTAAATATTTTTTTTTAAAATTATAAAATTAGTTTTGGAAATAAACCAACATTCATTAGTAGTAATTAAAAATATAATTAAAAATAAACCAATATTTAAAACAAACATTTAATGAGAAAAAATTATTTTGGAAAGACTTTAAATATAAGTTCATTTTTTAAAGGTCTAATTCAAAATATTAAATAATAAATATTTTTTATTTTTTATTTAATTTTATCGTGATAAAATTATAGGTTTTGATAGTTTTGTTTGGTTACGTGAACTGGCCTGTTAAAAAAATAGTGGATATTTTTTTACTTTTTTCGTTCTTTAAATTAAATTGTGAGTGGTTAAAATTATAATTACATTTATGTTGAATAATTTATTTATTTATTTTTAAGTAAAATAGTAATATATTAATCCTTAAATTATTATAATTGAAGTGTCACTTTTGGCGAACGCCGTATTAGCAGTGCCAACATGACACATAGTTTCTAATTAAAAAAATTAATTGACATTTTTCCTTTTTAATACGGTTGATATGATATGCTCACTAATTGAATTTTGCATTGCATGTTTTTTGCCTTTTCTAAGTATATAAAATTAAAAATAAAAAATTTTTCTTTCTACAATTAACATACACTTTACGTAAATGGAAAGAAATCAAATGAATTATGTAAATACGGCAAATTATCGGTATTATTACAAATTTAAGTTACTTAAAATTAACTATAATACTTCTTATATAATAGAGTTAAGATTAAAAATTAATTACAACTAATCACTAAAAGAACGCATAAAATCATAAAATTTAGAGTGCATAATGTCCATTTCAGACAGAAGAAATGTGTTCAATATAAATTTGATATGTACAAACCAAAAAGACACGTTTTCATAATCAAAGAATTTTTATATATTCATTCCCCATGGTTCGTTTATAATTAATTAATCTCCACGCGTATTGTTGTGCATGCTATACAAGGCAATTAGAATTAAAGTTATACGTTTTGATAAATTTCTTAATTATGTGGTACACGTGAATTTTTATAATTTACAATTATAAATTTACTCCGTATTTTTTGCATTGATTATAATATACAATATTATAGATTTTAATAATTATTTACAATTATACAATTAATCTCCTATGCATAAATTATATTATTTCTATAATTCAACATTTATATTTATAATTTTATATCAATTATTTATCTTACATAAATTTAATTATTCCCGTGCATCGTACGGGCGTGATACTAGTACTATTAAAAACTATTTATAACTACGAAATTTACAAATTGATTCCACTAACTTGGAGGAATTGAATGGTTAAATATGCATCAATCAATTAAGCGAAGGTGTATTTGATTTTATGTTTTTTGAGTAATGATTTTGTATTCATTATAATAATCATTGAGAAAAGAATTATTGTTTTAGTTCATTTTATCATTTTTCATATGATTATGAAGAAAAAAGTTTGGTGCAATTATAAATTGTTGATTGTTTGTTTTGTTCTTGTCATTTTTCATAATTTTTATTTTATTTATTTTTTATTTTTTGGCTTGTTTATATTTGTGTTATATATATTGTTATTGTTATGTTTGTATGAGAAAAATGGGATTAAAAAAAGATTTAAAAATTAAAGTGTGCTAAACAAAATTAAGCAATAATTAAATTGCGTACCTGATTTAAAATTATCGTATTCATAGTCTAATAAGTCTTCTCCATTATTCCAAGATGAACAAGTTTGGGATTTATTTCAATATGTTATTATTTTAGATAATTTACAATTAATTGATCTTTATTGAAATGTTCTAGAATTAAAACTTAGGTAGAGATGATTTAATAAAGTAACTTCTCCAATACATGACAAGACAACTTTTATATTAGATATAATTTTTATCAAAAGAAAATTGTGCATAGCATTTTTAGTAAACTCGTTTTATATAATAAAGCGTACATAATGAAAGAGTAATAAACAAAATATATATGTTTAAGTAACGCCTTCAATACTCTCCCACAAACAAAACTTTGGTGACCCAGAGAGCTTGGATCTTCGATACTCGAGTTTTGCAACTCGAACCACCCAAAAAAGTGTGATTCACTAATGCTACCATTTCTCTTTTTTGTAGACTTGAGAACCGAATGCATGTGTAGTAGTGGAGATTTTGATTCGGCCCATTTCAAAGTAGCATTTTGAACCGCCCGTCAAAACCCATTTCCTTTCTTTTTCTTTCCCAAAATTTCAGGCCCAAAACTCACATTTCTCGACTTTATCAGATAAATGCACAACCCTCATTCAAAATCCATTAGCCAACTATTTTTTCCACTTTTTATAACTTTTTATCCATTTTTTCTTTACTTTAAATCAATCAAATCCACATATCTCATCACATCCACAAATCTCAGCCACTCAACTCCACTCATTCTTTCTCCTCTTTTATATTAAAAATATTTAAAAACCATTATAATATATTCCTAACACCCTATCAATTCGACAATCCAATATAGAAAATCTAAATCTAGAATTGATATTGTGCGATGGTCTTAGATAAAATTATGGCTCGTAAGATAAGATCCTTATTTCTTAAGTTATTTTTTATTTTTATTGCTTCCGATATTATTTTTACAATTACACATTCAACTTTACATCTTATACTATTATTAATTTTGAATCTGTTAATGGCTAATTTTGTTGGATTCGAATATTGTCTTAGGCCAGTATTACATTTTGCCCGGTTAGACCTTTGCCTTAATGATGGCAGAAAAATCCGATTTGATCCAAATGGAGCAATTTTTTTACTAATCTAATGATTCGTGGATCACTGATCTATTGATCGACCGATCAGAGATGGATTTGGATTTGGATCGGACCAGGCCTGATCTGATCCGATCCAAATTAATTTTTTTTAATAAAATATACTTGCACTAAGTTTAGTGAAGAGTTACTTGATGAATGAGTGATAAGTTTAATTTTCATTATATTAATATACCAATTGCAATAGTTTGATAATATTTAATATAAAATTTAGTTCTTAATTTCTTATTGCATAAAGGCATTTCTGGGTCAAATATGGGTATTTTTTGTTTTGACTTCAGATTCCAAAAGGACGATTTTTTTTAGTCATGAAGACGAACTTATGGAGATGAAAAATAATGTATTTGTTATTTATTTATTATTTTCCATTGTCTTTAACACTTGAATTATGCGTTTTGGATTCTCAAATGTTTAATTATGTAATTGATGTTTAAAAATTAAAAAAAAAAAGTTATACCAATGTGGATTGTAGTTGAATTTTTTATCCGATCGGAATCGGTTCTAGAAATTTAGATTTGAATTTGAATTGAGATGATTTACTTGAATTTGAATTTGGATTTAGATTAGATCTGAATCCAATCTATTGCCAACTTTAGTTTGCCCCTTTGCGAATCATCCCTCTCTCCTCGAACTAAAAATCGCTACTTACCGTAAACGACTTCAGTGAGAATCTGAATAATCTCGTGTATTTGGCGCATATTAGTTTTGCGTAAAAGACAGAAATCACCGATACAGGTCCGGTGCCCCTTCGCCTTTATTACCACGCGCCACCGGTAGCTCCACCGATTCAACCACCGATCCCGTCAGCAATTCCCCCCCTCTCTCTCTCTTTAAAATCACACTGAATTATACGGATTTCTCTGTGTATATGAATTGTATACAGATGTATCCGTAGACAAATGAACTAAGAGATAAGACAGTGATCGTTTTTTATTAAAAGTATCAAGCATCGAGGGGTGAGGAGATGAGTGCGCCAAGGCACAGGCACGATGGGACTTCGCCTTTGCCCTTGGGTATGGATTGGAGCCCTCCCCCTCGTCACTGGGTAAGTTTTTTTTTTGTTTAATTTTTGTTCTTGATTGCTAAGTTTCCATTTGAATTTTCGATAGATTTGGGTATCATCTTATTGCTGATCGATCTTCTGGGTGTATTTTGGCTGGGATTTGTTAGCTTGATCTTTTTTCCTGCTTGACTTTGTGTTTTGTTTGACGCAAGTGTGCTTCAGTATAAAGACCGTGGTTCAATAATTTTATACATTGTGATCAGCTCTCTAGGGTTTAGCTTTGCAATACTGCAAGTCTGCAACTTAAGCCAAAATATTTCCTAAATATCTTTTATTCAAGTATTATGGGGATTAAATTGAAAATGTTCGAGTCTTTCATTCTCTGATAGTTTTCACCTGATTTTGTGATTCATGAAAATTGGGTCCTTCAACTTGGAAGTCTGAATTTGACCGAAAATCGGGCTGGGAAAATTCTTATTAAAGAACTCCAGCTTGCCTTCTTATCGTAAGTAAAAAAAGGATTTACTTTACAATTAGAGCCCAAATCTTGGGGCTGCTATTTTCTGGTTATTTACTATTCAGGTGATTGGTCATGGTTATTACTTAAAACTTTTTGTTTCTTGTTCTCGTTTAATCTGTTACAGCTGCTTAATCAGCAATGAGTTTTTTAATCAAATATTTGTCTGAGTTGAAAATTTGATTGCTCTCTATTATTTCTTTGTAGGAAAATTTCATTTCTATTCAATGCTGGGATTCTTTTACCTCTTTGTCAAACTACACTCCTATTAAGCTTATCATTTGTATTGACATCTTACCCATACTTCACAGGCGGGGAGGGAAACAGTTTGGCCTCATGATCCTCGCGCAGGTTGGAGTTACTGTGTTACAGTACCATCCTGGGTTGTCCTTGCAAAGTCGAGAGATACAGACCCTATAGTGGTAAATGTTAATTTAATGTGAAGCTTCATCAATAATAAAGTAATATGCCCAGCTAAATTATCTCTATTTTTCATGAATTAATAATTTAAATAAGTAGAGGTGAGGCTGTATTTGTGAATTGTTATCTTACTGATCAATCAACTCCTTTGTATTTCATTTCCGAATGGAGCTGGTACGAAGATCCTCTTATTCTGTGTGGTGCAATCTAGCACAATCTTCTCTTTCTGTATAATTAGATTATTTCACAGCATATTGAGTCTTGTGACCTTCTTAGCTACCAGAGACTGAGTGCACACCGATGGAAAATCATAAGAACCAGCGATTTTTCAAAATCAACAATGGGAGAAGTTATGCTTCATTTTATTGAATGTGTTTTATTGTAGTAGGTTCCAATATATGTTAACTGCGTACTAGTTAATTGGCATATTCTGCCACTGTAGGCATTATGGACCTTATTGAGTGTGGACATCGGATACGAATGATATCAGTCTCTGTAGGATGACCATTTATCATTCTTCAGTGCCTTCATTTTGTGTTTGGTTTCTTCTTCTAACGTTTGGGAGAATGTGTTGTTAAAGAGTGATTGAAAATTGTGCGAAGTAATTTTGGACCCATAGAACATGTAATGTTTCTGCTCTCTGGACAATGAGCCTGTTTAAGTGTCTATAGCCGTAACTTTAGTTGGTCTCTGTGGAATCTGGATGTTCTGTTCGTTTCCTTTCTTTATATCCTTTATGATTTACATATAGTTGTTTCTAATTTGACAAAGTAAACAGCAGAAGCCAGTCGGTTATTGGGACTCACTTGGGAGTACTAACTGGAGCCCTCTGTTTGAAATATTTATTTACATTCTATTTTACATACCTTACTGGTGTAAAGTGAGATATGAGGGTGTTTGCATACAAATTTTAATGTATCTGTATGAATAGGAGGAGAGAGAATGAATGCTGGATGGTGGAAATTTAATATTACAAGTGGATCCTGTGAGATATGTGGGTGTGATTTGTTTGACCAAATTTGAATTTAAAAAAATAGGAGAAAGAATGAATTAATATAGGTATGCAAACATGCTCATAATCTACCCGTTGATTGCACACCTAGTGCAATATGTGAACAGGACTTGGGAGCTGGAGATAATATATTCACATCGTAGTTAATTATCGCTTTCTGCAGTCCATTGCTATGCGATGTTCCCCTTGTTTATTCCTATGAGCTGTGTGAGTACAGCTAAAAGGCAGGATGTGTCAGTGACACATGTAATTGAGCTGTTAGTAATTAAGTTTAGTATTGGGTGCGCCATATTTTAGTTTGAACTCTCTTAATTGTTAATCACGTACTTCTGATTCTGTTGGAATGGATATCCGCTGTGTTGAAAGAGAGTTAAACTTTCTGGAGCTCTGAACTCTATTCTCTAAACTTTTTGTTTTCCAGGAGGTGGAGCTGAATTGAAAAGTTTTTTGTTTGATTGAGTGCTTCTTTGGTGTACTTTTAATGTGAAAATGGACTCCTAGGCAAAAAACGTAGTTGAAAAGTAGGAAAAGTTATGGGTCCTATAAAATGTTTGGTTAAAAATGAGCATGGGAAAAATGGAAAAAAATAATGAAAAGCACTCAAGCACTGAGTGTGGTCCTTAGAATGTCCATTTCGATAGTAATTTAAGCATCTGTTTAGGAAATACGTTTCAAAAATGATATTCAAGTCTGTGATTAAAAAGTAATGGAAAATTTTGAAAGGTATGAAAAAGTTGTTAGCTCAATGAAGTGGTGGTTGAAGATGACGTTGAAAAAAAAAATGATTTTCCCGTAATCTACACAAAGCAAGCTTCAAGTTCTGTTGGATTTGTGAGTTGATGCTTTCTTTCATCTGTTTTACTTGAGAGGGTGACTATTGTTTCCCCTTTCCTTTCTGTTTTACTGTGAATGTAATGCTTGTCCCTGACTCCATTCCCGAGAGGATCTCTTCTATCTCCATTTAATTATAAACAACCCTTTTCTTGTCTTATTCGAGTTTTCGCTTTCCTTTATGAAGTAGTTCCCACCATCTTAACATTCTTAAATGGCAGTTTTATAGGGTAGTGGTTGGCATACAATCACCATCTGGAATTACAACAGCAAGAACTGTATTACGGAGATTTAATGATTTCTTGAAGCTGCATGCTGCAGTAAGTGTCCAATCTTTCTATGCGTGTATACAATATGTTGGGGAATGTGTATGTTTCCAATGGAGTATGTTTGTTCATTGCCTAATGAAAGTTCTAAGGTATTCAATGCGTCACACTTTCTGTTACAGCTTAAAAGAGCATTTCTGCGTAAGAACCTTCCACCAGCCCCTCCAAAGGGACTCCTGCGATTGAAAACTAGAGCAATGTTGGAAGAGGTAACTAAACTATGTAACACAATACATAATTTGATGTTATTCCAGATTGAGGACATTATTATGCTTGGCTTCTGGTGTAATCTCTTAGAAAATTGTTTTTGGACAGTGGACAAGAAAATCCTCTATCGCTTCAATATAGACATCACTCACTCTCGGGCGTGTTCTATACGCATTAAATTTGCTTTGAATGCGTGGTTGAGAAATATCAATGTGTGAGAGGTTGAAAAGGATGAGAGGGAGTAAATTTAATTTGATGAAATTTAATATGTATAGAACACGCCCTCAGTTTGATTATTGCCTTCAACAGCTGTGTTGATATGCGATCTGATTTCTGTAAGTTATTTGTTTCTTAAATGAATTAGAACTACAATATGGCTTCCTTCGTTTCTTTTATCAATTAGTGATTTTGCATTTTTTTTATGCTTATAGATTGCATGCCTGGCAGTCATCAATATGCTTCTCTGCTTTTTGTTGAGACTGATGCCTAAAAAGCTTACTTCTGTTGCAGAGACGGAATGCATTAGAGGACTGGATGACAAGGTTGTTATCAGATATTGACCTGTCGAGAAGTGCTGCAGTAGCATCCTTTCTCGAACTGGAAGCCGCTGCTAGATCATGTAAGTTGCTTTTTCATATTTTGGTCTAGGAATCATTCCACAGAATATAAATTGATCGTCTAACTTAAATGAACAATTGTTGATCTTTCTTTATCATTTTATGGACATTCATCTTTGCCTGTTGCAAATCCTCCCTGTTATGATTTTTTTTTTTTTCAGCATTCCAAGAAGATGGGCAGAATGATCCAGATTCAAATATTACAGTGACCACAGCAGCTCCATTGTTTCAGTTTCATCCGAATTCGAGTTTGTCTGTGGTAACTGGTAGTTCATCGCTGGCATCAGATTATGGCAGTGATACTGCTTATGAGACATCTGAGATTGGAACGGCAAGTCTCGGAAGGGATAACTCTGAAGTTGGAACTGAGGACCTATCACCTGATGACGACTTAACAAGTCCAATGGATAAGTTCGTTAAGTATGGCATGTCAAATATTGATGAGGGTTTGTCTATGGGACAGGCTATCTTAGAGCAACTTGAAGGTCTTCCAAAGCATAAACTCTATGCCAAAGAGAATATGGTGAACAATACTAGCAACGGTGGTCCATCTAAAATCTCTCATCGTACTGGAGATATGTTGGAACTTCTATCAGAGCCAGAGCATGATACAGTCGGTCTTCATGCTCGAAAGGTCTCAAGTGAGAGTATTGGAAGTGACAGGAGTTCTCAAAGGGCCAGCGAATTGTCGAATGTAGCAATGGCTAGTTTGAATGGGAATGCATCCAGTGCTGGCACCTCGAGAAACATTGAAACTCTTGGAAACACAGATTTTCAGCTTCCGGATGATGTACAACTTGTTCTTCCAATAGATCAGCGCCAGAAAATGAACCGGGTGGTTATGTTAATGCAACGGCGGCTGGTTGCAGCCAAAACTGATATGGAGGATCTCATATCAAGGTTAAATCAAGAAATTGCCGTGAAAGACTATCTTACTACGAAGGTCTTGGAACTCTTCACTATTTCTTTCTTCATTGTATCAAATTCATGCTTGAGACTGTTGTTAATAACTGACCTATTTCTGGATTGAATAAAGCTTTGAACTGAAGAGTAGCATATCGTGTAAAAGATTGTCTTAATCAAGAAAAGGTCCAAAGACCGGATGAGATAAAGATAAGAAAGTATAGGAAGCACACAATGAATTGCAACTCGCACAAATCTAGATGTGAGGCATGGAGCTGGAAAGCAATCTTTTGCTACAATGTGGTAATGGAAAACAGGTCACTTCCTTGTAGGAGTGAGCTTTAACCATGACTATGATCTGGAAAGATGATCCACAGGGGAAGAATGGATCTTGGATATTTAGTTAGCTATATGCAAGTAAACATTCTATTCAAACATTTCATGGCCGGAAAATGAAAATAAGTTGCAAGAACACAGTTGTTTGAAATATTTTCAGTGGTAATTTCTTGGATTTCAGTTAAACAATAAGTAAATCTAAAGCAGGTTAGACGAAGCTATTTTGAAAAGTCGTCATTTTGAAACTCAATTTTAACCCCACATTCTCCACAAAAGCATTTTAATATTTTCCATGAATTGTCTCTACCTTTTAATCATAGCTTGCATACATTCTTGAAAAATCACTTTTTCAAAAAGCACAAACACTTGGTTCTAGTTTATGACTGTGTTTTAAGCAAATTGATTTTAGGTACAGATTTTGCCCCATTGGTATAACATTTGCAATGATTTGTTTATCACATTTGAAAAATAATTTGCATCTGGTGGGAGAAATCATTAATGAATCTGGAAAGATAGTCCCATCTTGCTCAAAATTTGGGTCCTGGATGCCAACATAAATATTATGATTTTTACCATTGATTTCTGCCCTTGATCTGGTGAATACAAATTCTGTTGCACACAAGATGACAACTTTTTCTGTCATATACTTGTATGTTTTTGTATAATCTGATGGTTGCAGTTAAACATGACCTGACCTTTTAACTGTTTCCAGGTGAAGGATTTGGAAGTGGACCTTGAAACTACTAAACAAAAAAGTAAAGAGAATCTTGAACAAGCCATCCTGATTGAAAGGGAGAGAGTCACCCAAATACAATGGGATATGGAAGAACTTCGTCGGAGATCAATGGAAATGGAATTGAAGTTGAAGTCTCAACAGGTTATCTAGATGTGCTTCTTTTCACGCGTTTTCTAGTGGATGTCCTCTTTCTTTATAGTATTATTTCAGTTCAAATGATTTCAGTTCAATGTGGGTCTCCAGGGTCAAAAACTAGAATCATCATCTACTAATGCATCTGTCGATCACGAGAAAGATGCATTGCAGCAGGACCTGTATTCAACTAAGCGACAGCTTGAAGAATTGGCGAAGCAACATGAAGAACTAGAAGTGAAGTCAAAAGCTGATATTAAAGTTCTTGTGAAAGAAGTTAAATCTCTAAGAAGTTCTCAAGTAGAATTGAAGCAGCAACTTAACCAATCACTTGGTGAAAAATCTGAGGCTGAGGTAATTTAGCTTCTTTATTTTGATTTTTTCCATTCTCTTTGTTGCTTGGTTCCCCCCACGGGGGATGGGGAGTCTAAAACTTTGAATGGGTCGTTAAGACTACCAAATGTGTGAATAATATTGAATATCTAAAGTGGGCAAAGTGAATGCTTACTCAAAGTAAAGTCAAAACGAACACATGTTAAAGCATGGAATTTTTCGTGTTGTCTGACAAACCATGACCCTGCATGGTTAAAGATCTTATAGCATACTTGAATTGCAGTAGTAGTGCTTCTTCTGGAGCTCCATGAAATGTTATTCACTTCTGTATAGTCTTGTTGAAACATCTCTTAGCTGACTAAATACTGTAATTCACACGTTAATCGTGCAAACAATGTGAAGGGGAAAAGATAGAAGTGACAAAAGTGATGAGAAAATCAAAGACTGACAATTTAATTTTTTTATTTTATTTTATTTTATTTTTTATAACCGAGGGTATCGGAGTCCCCACCCCCCACTAATCCCATAGGGCTCTAGCGCTTCAACCGTTAGACGCTCCAGTGGCCCCAAGAAGGAAATACAAACGAGCTTGACACCTCGGGGAATCGAACCTAAGATGTGCGCCTAGCCACTATTTTTTTATGAATATCATTCAGTTTAATTGATTAATTCTATTATTCCAATGTGCATCCACACCTGCAGATGTTATCTTCTCATTTCCATGGGATGGATTAATGGAATATATGCACGAGTGTAATATCCCTTGAGAAATTAATCTTCTATTTTTGAAACTTGTGCAAGTTCAGGAACTCCTTCAGAAAGAGAGGGAGAGAACTGAGCATGAAAGAACCTCTTGGAGGAAGCTGCTACAGAAGTGCAAGATTCTCCACAATCAATTACAGGAATGCCAGGTTAACGTACCATGTAAAACAGAAGATAACCTAATTGCGGATATCCCGTCTGGACCGAATGCTTCAGATCTTGTATCTACATCTGAAAATCAAATTGGCCTTTTAATTGAAGAGGTACTCCTGCAGTCCTGCAATGTTAATTCTTATATTATTTATATGTTAGTGTATCTCACATCCTCAAGCTTTGACCCCCAAAATATCTATTAGATTAACACCCTTTATATTTTCTCGAATGTGTGGAGTCAAATGAAAGCAGATATGAAAAACATGTACATTTTTTGCAAAATATAATTTCCTGCTAACAATTTTGATTTCCACTTGTGGTTACAATTAGCATTGAGAGTGGATTGTGTATAATTCTCCCCAATGGATTGGTTGCATCACATCTCTATATTAACCCCCCTTGGTTATGAACGACTTGAATGCCCTTTTCTATTGAAGGGCTGAAATCTATATGTGATGTTATTGTTTTGGCAGCCTCAAAAGACAAAAATGGTGTGTTTTGAGGTGGATTGCACTACAGACATTTTTAAGCATGAAAGGGTTCAAATTTTCTCTGATGTATTGTCCAGTACATTCTAAAACCGTACTGATCGTTCACTACCACCAAACCAATTATTGACTAACACCATACAAATCTCGTTCACTAATCATCCGTTTGCATTCACATCAAAATGCATTTTTATGTGAAATAGGAGAAAAAATGAGTGGACTTGAATGGTGGAGATTTGTGTAATACATGTAGGTTCCACGAAATACGTAGATGTGATTGGTTTGGCCAAATTCTAATTTAAAAGAGAATGAATTAAAAGGAAAATGCGAACATGCTAGAAGTGTCTATTTGAGGAAACGACCATTTTACTGAAAAAATGGGAAACTGCATTTGATTGAGCTAGTGGACTTGCTGATTATAATTTCTGTGGATTTTTCTCGAGGCCCTGATTCAACTGGATGGAACTTTGTCATCTGCTGTATGCTGCATGAGATTCTTCAATTGAACTTCTTTTTATCCTCTGAAGTACAAGCTTTCTTATTGTGTTTACTGGAAACGTGTCTACAGCCCAAGTTGGTCATCTAGTCATCTTTCTCTGCAATTTTTTCAGGCGCAGCATTTAGCCGAGGACTCAGATTACTCCTCTTCATCTGTTAATGGAGATACTGATCAGGATGATGACATTGACATGAGCGAAGTAGACAAGGAGCTGAGGAGGACACTGACAACATTCCTCGTCGATAACGGTACACTGAGAAAACAGGTGAATTCTGTTATTTTGTACGCTCTTAAACTGAAAAAATCGCTTGAGACAGGTGACTGGGAACCCCATTCAGATGTAAATGTACAAAGTGAGGATTCACATTCATAATACCATAGCGAGTTTTGTAAATCTATTAGGTTTTATAGTTACTGTACCCCTTAATCACCATAAATGAAGAATGAATCCTTGTTGTAGAGTTGTAATCTGGCGTGACATTTTCCCTATTAACTGCAGTGTCCCATGCATGCATAGCATTCTTCAAAACTGTTTTACAGATTTGGCCCTGTACGAGTGAAGATGTCATTCTTTTGGGTACGCAATTTTTTCTCTGGACATGTCTGTGGTAACATTGCTGAATGTGTAATTGTTACATTCAAGTTAACTAAGTCATATTTTCACTTTGGGTCGAGTTTGCATTGTTTTGCTCTTGGGTTTTCAATTTTTACCCCAAGGCCCCAACCTAATTGAGATTGGGCTTTTAACTTACAAATTAGTTTGTGTTTTTCTTGAAGCGACGTGGAAGTAAGGGTATGTTTGATAGAGATTTAAAATTTAAAGTAGTTGAAATGCGATGTTACAAGTTAATGAAAGTGGGGTAAAAAATAAAATAATTGTCAAGTTCAAACAATTGCCAAATTAATCAAATGAGTGGTTGAAATTGAAAATTGAAAAAATAGTTTAAATTTAGATTAGTTTTAAATTGAACAACTTGCGTAATCCCTTTTCTTTTTCCCCTACAAAATTGAAATGATTGAAGTTTTCTACTTGGAACAATGTTGGATCTAATTCCTATTACTTTGGCAAACCCAATTCCTACTACTTTATATGGATTCTTCATAATTACATATTTACAATTACATATTTACAATGCAAGCGGGGTGATCAGTTTGATCTTTGATTAATTAAGATTTTTTTTATTTTTTATTTTTTATTTTACCTTCTCCTTTCTCTAAGTTTAATACAGACAGTATTTCAAATCTTAATTACTGTATTTCAAATCTTAATTACTGTGCAAGTAAACGAAGAACACACACTAAGGTTGTTATCTTAGCCTACTACGGATTTGATCACCTACATACGTGGGTAGGTATCCACGCCGATGTGGCGCCATGTGGTGGCGCCACATCATCCCTAAAAAAAATAATAATTTTTTTTATAGTATCCATATTTGGTTGAATGAATAATACATGCCTCTCCTAACGGTGGGGGGTTCACATTTTTTTTTTTTTGTTTGGCGTGGGTATAAACCCACGTGAGTAGGAGATCATGACCTAGTATTTGTGCTGCAACATTAATTGCTGTGTCATTTATTTCATACATTTGAAGATGAAACATTAATTATATGCAGTTACGTCATCGGAAATGGATAGATAACTAGTGATGATGAACAACTTTGTTACGTGCTGTATGTGCACGACTTCATTCCATTCTATATGATGAAATAGGAGGGCTTGAGATTTCGAGCAAAATTAATATTGTACATTGTGGTTGTTAGTTCAGAATTGCATGTATTGAACAATGTGGTGTGCTAAGCGCATAAGTGTTAAAATGAGCGGGCCCACTCGAAATCGAAAGGTCCACTTAACAAAGACCAAATCAAAACTAGCTAGGATTCACAATAAACGAGATGAAACCAAATCAAGAACTAGCAAGGGTTCAAAATGAGCTATGCACTGGCGTTAACTTCATAGTCTACACCGGGTTGAACCTATTTGCCTTCTCGAGCCTATGGATAAGTCATTAGTCAAAAATGTACTTACAAAACATAAATAAATAAATAAATACTAAAAATAATGCAATTTCAAATTAGCCCTTTTACGTTTTGAAATTTCATCCCTAACCAATATGATAGTGCACTGACAAAAGTGCCCCCTCCCTTTCATTGTTCATCCTCTTCGCAGCCGTGACTGGCCCAGGCAAACCACCACCCCCTCTGACCGACAAGTCCACCATGGCAAACACAAGCAATAAGGAACGAGATCAAAACCAGCAGATCTACTGGTCACCACCATATTTTGGTCGTCGCTAGTTTGGTAGTCACGGTGGTCGGAGCTATCAATCAAAGAATGGGTTTCATAGGGATAATTTGGTCACACAAAAATCAATTGGCTAGAATCAGAAATGGGTAAAATTAGTAAATACTCCCCAAACTTTGAAAATAAAAAAATAAAATTAATTATTCACTTGAATTTTAAAAGGAAATCATTACTCACCGAACTTTGGACCATGCCCACCATCCATCACTCTTAACATTTTTGTTGACGGAAGATTCCACATGGCAAATGGGAAATGATGTGACATATTGTAAATCCCACATCATCGCAAATTCTTCTTCCCAACCACATCCTATGCCACCTCCCCCTCCAAAGTCCAAGCAGGTGGTGTATTTGTATTTTACATTGAACTCCTTCAAAACCCAATGGAAGAAGAAGACGTAAGCAGTTTGACAAATCCACTTTGAGGCCTCTACTATGCTATTACATATTTAAGTCGGAAATTCTGGTTTCAAATTTCTTAAAATGATAACCTCTCTCAGCATCTTATCAATAAGACTTTATGATAGCAATTCTCCAGCAAAAAGAAATTTGCCTCTACCATTTACTTGGGTTGTCATTATTTAATTTTCATTACAATTGACAATAACTACATTTCTGGGGTTTGAATGTTTCAAAATAGAATTTATTTTCTCACCAATTTCCAATCTTATGCTCTCAATTGAAGGATTTCCACACATTTTAGGTGTAGGGGTTTCTGTAGTTATCTCACCACAGAAGGAAGATTTGGGCATTGACATGTTAGAATGGTGAGATGGCATATGGTTGTGTTTGTGAAGAAATTTTTTTGATGATGTGGAATTTTTATATCTATTTTTTAGCCATGTCATTTTCTATTTGCCATGTGGAACTTTCCGTCAACAAAATTATTGGGAGTAGTGGATGGTGTACACAGTCTAAAGTTTTGGTGAGTGATGAGTTCCCCTTTTACTATTAAAAAAGAAAAAAAAGTTTCCTTTTAAAGTTCAGTGGGCGCTGGTGCTCCCCTGCACACTAGTGTGCAGGGGGGAACGTGCACACGGGGCGACGTGGCGCTCCGTGGGAGCGCCACGTCGCCCCGTGTTTTTTTTTTTTTTTTTTAAAAAAAATTTTTATTTTTTTTTGGAATCTACGATAAGTGAGATGATTAATATATAACTACCCCCTGATGGCGGGGGGTTATATGCCCCGCACGAATTAGTGTGCACGAGAGTGTGCACGAAATAGTGTGTAGGAGAGCGGGAGTGGTTCAATGGGTCATTAATTCCATCTTAAAAGTTCGGGGAGCATTTATGAATTTTACCCAATCAAAAAGTGTGCAAAAGATAACACTCCTGAAAAGGGGCATTTATAAGTGGTTATATCTATTACTAGAAATGATCAGACGCCCACAGTGGGTATCTTTACGGTACCCACAGTGGACACGTGACGCCACATGGTGGCGTCACGTCATCACACCCAAATTTTTTTTTTTTTTGAAAATTTTTTTGAATTTTTTTTTGGAATCTACGTTAAGTTAGACGAATAATACATAACTGCCCCCTAATGGCGGGAGGTCTCACCCGACCCCCAAAATTTTTTTTCCCCAACTGTGGGTACTGTAAGGTACCCACAGTGGGTACCAGATCGTTACTATATCTATTACTACCGGATTGGCTCTGTTCCCCACAGTGGGGAACATAAGCCAATCCCCACGCTGATGTGGCGCCACCAGGTGGCGCCACATCAGCACCCAAATTTTTTAAAAAAAAAAATTTAAATTTTTTTTGGAATCTACGTTAAGTTAGATGAATACATAACTGCACTGTGGGTAGCAGAGCCGGACTGACTACTATTTTGTTTCCAAACAATAAAACCAAACAGAAATTGACATTGTTGCAATATTATTTTCAAGGAAGCGTTGTGGCATTATTGAGAAATAAATAAAACCAAGTTGAAACTGATGTTGCTGTGACACTTCCTTCAAAATAGTGTTGCAGCAACTATTTTCATTTTCACGGATGTAGTATTTTCTCTCTCATCAGTTAAAATTGTTCGTGTATTAGGGTATGTTCTTTACAGATTAAATTTGGTCAACTTAAATTTACTTTTTCTCTCTCATCATTTTCAATCATTCATTTATTGATTTGATAATTACTTTATATTTTTTAATACCCCATCTCCAATTCTCAATCACACATTCTCACCAATTTCCCCACCAACTTAATCTACACCAATTTAATATGTAAAGAACATGCCCTAATACACGAACAATTTTAACTTATTATTTCTTTTCTTCTTCCCAGGGTTGTACAGGCTACCTTAAAGTCCTTAAGACAAAATTATAAGTGTGTGCTGGATAACTTGATTGCATATATTTTCTATAGAAAATGTCTACTTTCCACCCAAATTCCTATTTGGGTCATAAAACAAGTTTCGAATTTCATAGATTTGAATTTCCATCTTAAGCAGGCAAAGTGATTTTTGCAGTTGAACTCAATCCATTAAGTTGTTTAGTATAAAATTATGTGATTTTTGAAGTTAAAATTAACCCATTGCCAATGTATTTTATTCTCACTAATAGATTTTCTGTTACGTTTTTTCATTAAGTTAATTTATTGTATTTTTAGAACTTATTTGCTACGATTTATACACGCGAAAAAAAAAACACGTTATCATTTTAAACTAATCATTTGACTGATTTGACAATTCTTTTAATTTTTCATCGCACTTTTATTTACTTTTTAACTAATATGTTTTAAAAAATTATTTAAAAGAAAATCTCTACTAAACATACTAGGCACTCATTGGCTTTAGAAAAATTGTTGTGAGCGAATTGACGTCGACCTGAGACCCAAACGGAAACTTGGCAAAGAATGGGATTCTGGAATGAACCGCCGAGAACCCAGACTGAACCCAGCTTTTAGTTTTCAACCAAGCCCCCGTTAGTGTATGTGTATTTATGAGTATTTGTGAGTTTTGATGTGAAATAGGAGAGAGAATGAGTGGGATTAAATGGTGGAGATTTATGTAATATAGTGGGTCCCAGAAAATATGTGGATGTAATTGGTTTGACTTTTGATGTGAATGTGTAAAAATTTGTTAAAAGTTGTAAAAGAACGTGTTGCAAATTTCAAACAAAGATTCAACTATAGATAAGTTACAGTTATAGGCAAACACAAAGGTTATTGAGAATGTGAAATTAAATTACCACTCAATTTAACCATATACATCCTAGAATTAGAGGGACGGGGAAAAAAATGAATTTCCAAATGAAATGTTTGCTAATCAGCAATGCAAGCAATTTGATTCCAAAGCGGCCAAGTAGCAAGTTGGTAAACCTTTGCTAACATTCTCATATTCATTTATCAAAAGTGAAAGATACAAAAGCAAGAACAAACGGCAGATATGTACATGAAACAAAGTACCACCTATTTACAGTAATAAGTTAATAACAAGTTCCCATTGACAACTCAGTATCCGAGGCAGCTCCTGCATGATAATTAACACGAGCAATTAACAACCACTAAGATAGGCAGTTACCTGAAAATACGTGTCACCTTTGGAGGACGCCATGCAGTTGACCCCTCTGTGGGCCCCTCCGCGGGTTGACCATTTTGGACGGCATTATTTGGTCCCTTTTTGTTCTTCGATCTCCCAATTTTCCTCCCAACGAAAAGGCCAAACTTCATCGACGTAAGCAAGCCAAGCGTGATCAACAATGGCCTAACAACCCAATGAAAATCCTCAAGATGATCATACTTCTTCACCATTCCTTGGCAAGTGTTGAACGAAACTAGCTCCACTTCAGATGGATCAGCCAAGAAGCTACTATTCTCATCGCCAAATGTTAACCTACCTGGGAACTTGACGACAAGGCAGCCGTTTGGGAGCACCTGAGAAACTCTCCCAGTCGCCCACTCGCCGCCTCTTTTTCGGGGCCATTCAAATCGAGGGCTAAAAACATTTGATCTGAGTCTTACAAACTGCCCCACACTGTAAGGTCTTGCCATCTGGAACTCTGTATAGTTGCCCTTCCAGAGAGTCTCTAGTCCTATAAATGCAACAGCCACCTCTCCCTCACGGGTGATCGAGTGAAGGACTCCCACAGGCGAGTGCTTTTTGTCGGTTTTCTTCAGACGAACCCAATCACCAGCAGCCAGTCCAAATGTGACACGTTCGAGTGAAGAAACGTGAACTCTTATTGGATCATGAATTCCATGTACCCTCACTAATACATAACCATCTTGATCAGTATCACGTTCGAGGCCCACTACAGTCCCCTCGGGGACGTCCATGTTTTCAGGGTTGCAAGAACCAGGTGACTTGCGAGATCGCACCACGTCTCCCACTTGGAGGTGGTCCTTTGCTAGAAACCACTCGGTATAACCACTGCCACCTGGTTTCTCCCTAATCATTTTACTTCCAAGACCCATCCAGCTTCCCTCCTGGTAAACTGAATTTTGCGAACTGCAAACACAATAGAAGTGAGTCATTGTTAGTTTTGACTTTTTTCTACCTAAAAATTAGCTTCTACCACTTAGTCAAACTTCAATATCAACGTTGTGTCTCAAATCACTACTCATTATTGTTCATCCATGATGTAGTCCTTACCACCATTCAACCTAAAAAGTTGCCATTTAACAAAACAAAAATTTACGTGAACACACGCTAAGTCACCTCTTCCAAATGAATGCTAATTCACTACAGCATCATGAACCTAATGGAGACACAGAGCAAATGTGCTCCTACAAAGACTTGCACATGCATGCGTTGCCATTATATGCATCCTTTCGAAATAATTTATGCAGACTTTGACTTCAATATATAAACAAAATAAGAGTAGCTTATCATTTCCACAATTGTGTACAGCTAGGCTTGTCAAAACGGCTCGGCGAGCCGGCTCGGCTCGCCCGAGCCGTGTTCGGGCTCGGCTCGTGGCTCGTACACTGTACGAGCCGAGCCGAGCTCGGCTCGCGAAAATACGAGCCGGCTCGTTCCGGCTCGCGAGCTGGCTCGGGATCGAGCCGAGCCGGCTCGCGAAATCGTGTTCGGGCTCGGCTCGTGGCTCGTACACTGTACGAGCCCGAGCCGAGCCTGGCTCGGCAAGCTCGAGCTGGCTCGCGAGCCGGAACGGCTCGCGAGCCGTTTTGACATGTCTATGTACAGCATAACAAGAGTGTTTGGGGAATGTTTATAAACAATAATATTTTATAAACAGATATAAATGAGCCACGAGATCTACATAATATGTAGATAAGAAATAGTCTGACTTTTGCCAGTAAAACATGCGCCTAAAAAGGGAATTGCACATTTTTCTAAATAATTTATGTGCACTCTTTGACTTCAGCATACAGACATAGTAAGAGTAGCTCATTGTGTCCATAATTGTGCATAAGCTACAATCATTATAGCAAGAGTTTAGGAGAAGTGTTAAGAAACAGCAATATCTTAAAGCAAAATATGAATGAATGGCAGAGGAATAGTACTTGTGGGCCCTGCCTAGTATGTAGATAAAAGTAGTTTGACTTTTGCTAGTAAAATGTGCATGCTTTACAAAGTTCTACCATAATGACCCCTGAGGCATTTCAGTGCAAGATCTATAGATTCTCCTTTACTACTTTAGCAAAAGCTTTTTCTTGACAAAGGAAAAGAATAAATAAAATAAATACCTCTTAAATGCATGTAATATGTCTGCCATTATGGGGCGACTCCTGAAGTCATACTCAAAACAACCGATTATGACATTTTCGACTGCTGGAGGGAGGCCACTAGGAATCTGTGGCTTCTCTTGCTTCTTTACAACCAGTTTATAAATTTCATCGACTGATTTACCACTCCAAGGAAGAACACCAGTCAACATCTCCACAATGCTGCAACCAAATCCCCATGAATCAGTCTCAAACGATATCGGACCTCTTATTTCAGGTTCCCATTGTTCTGGAGCCATGTAGTTGGGAGTACCAAGTCTTCGAGTCATTTCTGTGTTGATTAATGGAACTCCGAGAAACAAATGAGGGATTCCGATGTCCCCAATAATTGCTGTGTCATTATTGTTCAAAAGGAAATTAAACGGTTTAAGGTTGAGAATAAGGATGTCTTTTGCATGCAGGTTCATTATGCCTTGAGCTAGATCTGCTCCGTATCTGTAGATAAACATAATTAACAAGCATGAAAATTGTGAGCTTCTAATGCAATCAACGGTTATTTCTAGAATATCGGACAACCAGAAATCACCTCAAAACATCACTTAGTGGCAATTTTCCCCCTTTGTATTGAGCCATTTTGTCACCAACCGAGCCCTCGTAAAATTTCATAACGATGCAAATCTAGAAGGAAACAACAAAAACAGAGCAATTAACTCTTTTTCCCCTTAACGTGAGGCAATAGGCTCAGTATATCTGGCAACATGTGAAAAAGTGGCTTTCTAATAAACGTATATGGATAAAAAGCGATTTGAAAAATAGTACAAAAACACACAGTATAGAAATAGTTCCAGAAACTTATGGCCAAACACAGAGAACTTTCAATAAAGAACTTACTTTCTTACTAATAACGGAAACTCCAAGCAACCAACAAACGTTCTCCAAACCTCGACATTTGGAAAGAAAACCATCCAAATTACTCAAGACTTCTCTAATGTTATCTTCATTCACAGGATGTAACATTTTGACAGCCACTTCATGATACTCCTCATAGTCTTCAGCAGTGTTATGACTATGATGAGTCGCCAGCCAAACATCACCAAAAGGCCCTCTTCCAATTCTGTGCCTCAACTTAATCGTTGCTGGGTTGATCCATTGGGCTACCAGGTTAGAAGATGCTATGATAGGACTACCATAGCCAGATTCACCTTCGATTAGCTCGAAGTCAAATGATGATGCTGGTCGACTGGAAACAACTTTCCCCGCCATTTTTGCCAATGCTTCCAGAATGAAATAAATATTAAGTGCAGAGGACTCTTAAGTGAAAACAATAATATAAAATGAAATGAAATGACATTCTGTACAACTGTGATTCACACTGTTAGAAATTACAATAATGAAGTTCATGGATATTAACCTATTGCTATGTCAATCCGATTTGAACTTGGCGACTAATCAATCAAATTTAGTGTGTTTGAGGAAACTAGTTTCTAGATAACTTTTCTTACGCTCATTTTCAGCGACACGTGTTTTAATCTTCACACCTTTTTAACAACAAGAATCCCATTTCTTCCGGATTTGCTTTGTCAAGAAAGCTCTCGAGCTCAAAGATCGTGTGATTGAATTAGAAAACATAATATGAGAATCCTAATTAACAATAATACAACAGATAATCAGATAAACTATAAGTCTATAACCATCATAAGCAATATTTTCTCATAGTAAAAATTCAAGTATCTGAATTTTCAAATTCATGCTGAGAGACTGTGAAAACCTAGCCCCTGCTGAGTTTATTATTGTATTCTCCAGAAAATTAAATTCATAGCAATACACTGAACACAGAAAAGTAAAGTTCCATAAATAACCATGACATCATTTTCCATGGCCATCGTCTACAGTCTACCCTAATTCACTCAGGAACAGCAAGATTAACATCAATAAATTCGAAATTGAAATCAACAACAGTAAATTTAGCAAACCAAAAAATTGAACAGAGATTGCGAGCTTACTGACAAGCTAATTTACTCACTGGAAGATTCCGAAGGGAAAATGATTAATCCAGTAATTTCGACAAATTAAGATTCTGAGAGCGAACTAGAAGAACTACATAATAATACTACCATGGATCGTCTTTTAAAGAAATTTGTCAAAGCAGAGAAAGAGAGAGAGAGAAAAGGGGTGAAAGGAGTCGTCATCTCAGAATTTCTGACGGTGCAGAAATAACTCAAGCATTCGCAAGAGCAGTGTTGTGTTACGGTGAAAGACTGCGTGATCCAATTTTCTAAAATTTCCAATATCTTCGAGACTTTATCCATCGACTTCGTTTTACTTTTATCTCAATTTTTTTTTTTTCCTCACTTTTGAGTGTACTAGTCATATTAAAATTCCAAGTTATTTCGATATTGTTTTAAGTATTTTAAAAGAAAAATAATAATTCTAGATTAATATTTTAAATCTATATTTTTATTTTTATATACGATATTATGTGGTTACTTGTAAATTGAATAAATTGAATAATGAAGAAGTGCCTATGTACTCATCAGTTACAATATTTTTTTATTGTCTAATGAAAAACATTTCCGCTGTGTCACTTATTTTCGGCATATAAATAAATTGTTTAGGAACAATAATGATTTTTTATTAGACAAGAAGAATCTCTTACTTTTTTTCCTTTGGAGGGGACATTGATTTTTTTTTTTTAATGTGTGGTTAGGAAGAGTGAAAAATACCAAATCATGAAGAAAGTTATTTTTTTAATTTTAAAAAAATAAGTAGTTGAAAAAACAATTTGTGAAAAATAATTATTAAATGTGTATTACTATTGTATAGAATTAAATACTACAATTGTATTGTCACATTTAATGGAATAGTTAATTTATGCAAATTCGTTCCAAATATTGGTGAATAAATTTTGCATAAGTGAACTAAGGCCTTGTTTGATTGGGGGTTTAGTTATTTCGCGCGGTATTCCGTGTAAAAATGTGTGGTTAATATTATTTTGGGAAATGTGTGTGTGATTGAAAATGAGTATGAGGTATACGGAATTGCGTGCGGATTTGGTTAACACCAAATAGAACAAAGCCTAAATATGAGACACGATTGGATGTTTTTGAAAACAATGGACCTTTATGTCTATGAATATTATTATTCTACGAATTTTCAAACATTCTAATTTTTAATCTAACTATTGAATTGTAAAATTAATTAATGGATATTGTAATTTTTTAAAATCCAAGTCTCCTTTTTTTTTTTTTTTTGGAGGAATCAAGTCTCCTTTCAATACAATGTTTAATGTATGAGTTATTTACATTTTTTAAAATATATGAAAATTATAATTATATCTCTTTTTTTCTGTCTTTTATGCACACAAGAAACTCTAATTTATAAATTTATTTATAATCATGTATGTAATAACGATTTAAGTTTCTTTTAATACACTAATTATAACTGATGTGTAGTTGACCTTGAACTATTGACAATATATATGTTAGCAATCCATTTGCTAATGAAAGAAGCATCAAGTATATATCTGGCTCATAATCGATTCTTTTGTTGTATATCTTGTCCATATATCTTGGAAGTATACTTAACGCACGTTGCCAAATTATGTAACGTTGTTAAACTAATCCATAAGTATATCGACTAGATCCCTATCTTATAATAATAATAATAATAATAATAATAATAATAATAATAATATATATATATATATATATATATATATATATATATATATTAATAAAATGAGATCATTTTCCCGCCAAAAGTTATATTTTTATGAATTAAAAAAATAAAATTTAATTGTAAAAGGATAATCACAAATTTGCAACTCAATCTTTCCTTCATCTTCTAGAATTCGAACTCTTATATATCTCCCATATAATATGAGGTCATTTTTCCACGAAAAGTTTCATTTTTTGAATTAAAAAATAAAATTTAATTGTAAAATCACGCTTCGGATAATCACAAATCTGCAACTCAATCTTCCATTCATTTTCTAAAATTCGAACTCTTATATATCTCCCCGTGCAACGCACGGGAGAAAATACTAGTAATAATAATAATAATAATAATAATAATTGTCATAGCCTGAGAAATATTTTTTTTGGGGGGACAATAATGCCCTAGCCAATATTTGATAATTATTTATTTTTCCCTCAATTATTTAGTATAATTTATTGTTACATTTTTCCAAAGCACTTTTGATGCCCATAAATTTTTCATAAATTCCATTTTAATTTACATACATTTTCATGCATGTAAATTGTTTAATACCATTATTTTATTGTTAAACTATTAATTTAATACTCTATTTAAAAAATGTCCAAAATTGTAGGGACTAGGGACCTATGGAGTGAGGAAGTAACAAAATTTTCAGCGTTTTCTTAAATGGTCCAATTAGCCAATCAAATACCAAGTTACTTATATATTAATCATACAAGACGAAGATGCATGTATGCTACACACACACTATATATATATATATATATATATATATATATATATATATATATATATATATATTATAGCATCTGCATCAATTGTATCCTTAGTTATTTTTCTTTGTTTCTTTCTTTCTTTTTTTCACCATTAACAACAAATATAACTTGGATAAATGTGGAGTAAATGATCATTTCTTAACGCATGTTAATCAAATAAATTTGATTGAAATGTCATTATTGCATTAAGATCTAACGTTGTTATCTTTCTCCTTTCACAAGTGTTGTATGTTATTTAAATGCCAATATTTTGATATCATATTTGTCAACAGTATTAATTCATTATCTTAAAATTCAGTTTAATTTATTAATTTGTATTTATTTGTTCTTAGATTTTTCTATCATTCTTCTTTCCTTCATTTTCTTCACTACAAATAAACAATTCACTTTTTGGATTTTAATTTTAATTTTAATTTATTTTTTTTGGTAAAGTTTCAAGAAATGATTGAATATATATATAAATAACATGGAAAGAGATGAAAATAAAATTTTAATTGAGAAGAAGTTTAAAAGAAGGAAAGAGAAGACAAAGAATACAAAGATTTAAATAGAAGCATAAGAAAATGAAATATTCATTTTACATTCAAGATGTCACTAGATTGATAACTTATTCAATTGTTTAGATGTGTTTTTTTTTTTTTTTTGAAAGAGCTTAGATGTGGTTTTACACATGATATATAAATTAATAATTGGTGAATTCACGGGATAACAAATTGTTAAATTTGGTTATTTGGTTGGTGTTCTCTTATTATTGGCTCTTTTCCAATTGGTTCTAGATTTAATTAATTTAATTCCAATGTTAAAGCTTTTAAGTCTTCGTTGACTTTGAGAGTTTCAACGGGTTTTTTTTATCTAGAACTAGCTGTTTCACTCGTGCGTTGCGCGGAAGACAAATTTTTCAACTGATAACGATATTGATAGATGTTAGTAATATTAATATAAAATCTTAAAAAATAAAATAAAATAAAGAATGAGTTATAATAATAAATTTAAATAATTTAACTTGAAACAATTCTATAAAAATTTCGAAAGAGTTTCTTTTATATTTCGTACAAATCCATCCTACCAGTATGCAAGGAATAACTTACGAAAATCTACACAAGTTAATTTACTATTCTCCATAGAATAGCAACTTAATTAGCATTTACACCCTTACTTTGCACGGGATGATCATTTGTAGCAGTGATTGTGATAATATAAAATATTTTGCTCAATGCAAGATTAATCTACTAATATAAATCCAAAATAAAATAACCTTAAATATTATAGTTATCAAACTAACTCTACTAATATTAGTAGAGCTCATTGTTTTTTTTTTAAATTGTTTTAGATTTTATTATATGCAATTATAAATTTTGAGAGATATTAATTATACATCAGTATGATATATGTTACTAACAATTAATATGTAAATAATGATTTTTAAGTTTTAATTATGAAATATAATCAGTATAGAGATATATTATAAAAATAGCAATATAGTAAGTAATGTTCGACAGACCCTAACACCCCATTCCTACTATGCTGGGAAACACTTACTCTCATTCTGGTCCATCCTAATTTACTCTAGGGTGAGCGAGGATGATATGAGAATTACAAACTTCAATTCCCCGTCCATGCCCCGTTAGAAAATTCTCATCCTCATCCACGCCCCATCGTGATAGTTTAATTGAAAACTTTTATTTCGATATTTTTATTTTTTCAATAAATACCTTCTAAATATACTAAACATGTGTATTAATATATTAGGTATAAAGTTACTAATTTAACATATTCAGCATATTAAATATTGAATGATTTAATATACAATTTAAATTAATTTAGATAAGACAAATAAATTGAAATATATATGATTAATACTTAAAATATATAATCTATTTGATGATATTTAAAAATTAAATAAAATCTCAATTGCCAAAATTTGATATAAAATAAATAATTTAAAGTACGTGGGATTTTTAATATTTATTTAGGAGATAGAAACTTAGATAAATATTTAACATAGTTGAAAGCCAATTAAAATATTCTAATTGAGTTATATAATTCCAATAATTTATTGAGTCGATAACCAATTGTTTAGCAAAAATTCTTAAACTTATTCCCTTACGAAAGCGGCATATTGAACCAAAGAATTATTATATAATTGTTGGTTCGAGTAGTACCCAAAAAAATACTATTTGAAAACCTACTTTTGGAGCTTGTTACTTTTAAAAAATGAGAAGATCCTTTGAAACACCCGTAACTATGCAAAAATAAATATTAATGGTTTATCATCAACTGTAATTCAAAAGAAATATTGTAGAAAATACAAAAATACATGAAAATCAAAAGAAAAGCATGTTTTGAAAAAAGCATGATATTGAAAAACGTAAATAAAGTTAATTATGGACTAATGATCAATCGACTTACTTTGCAATAAGATGTAACACCCCAATTCTAAAAATTCAGAATCTTATAGGTGTTAACTTAACTTTATTTTAAAATACGTAAAAAGATAAATTAATTTCGTAAGCATGTTTTTCTTCCCCGTAACAATCTAATTAATTTCAAAATTTTTTCATTTTTTGAAATAATTATGTTTCCGTTTTAAGTAATTTAATTAATTTTGATTAATTTTCGTCTAATAAAAATCTCTCAATTTTCGTCAAATGAAAATATATCAAATTAAATCTAAGAAATATAATTAATTGTAATATAATTAATTCTAATTAATTCTTGTTTTTAGGAAATTATTTATGAAAATAATTTATTACTTCCAAATAATGTGTTTTTAACCATAGTTTTAAGAATTGTAAGAATCTAATTTTAAAGATATTTTATAATTAAAAAGATATCTTGCATGTCAAAAGATGTCTTTCATTTGTTAAGAAAAATCTAGCTAACTACTGTAATCTAATTAATTTTAATCATTTTTTATTTTTTAATTAATGTTATTTTTCTATTTTAACAATACAATTGATTAATTTTCATCCAACGAAATCATGTCAATTTTCGCCCATTGAAACCAAGTCCAATTAAATAATAATAGTATTACTAATTTTAATTAATTGTATAAGAATTCGTTTTAATTGATTTTTATTTTAGCTAATTATTTATGAAAATAATTAACTATTTCTGAAATTACCATTTTAATATTTACACTTTTAAGAATTGTATAAATCTAACTTTAAAGAAATCTTATAATTTAAAAGATATACTACAATTAATTTTTTTTTCATTTTTTAAGGAAAACCCGCATCAATTTAATGATTTTTTAAAAATTAATTATATTTTCCCCTTTAAAAATGTAATTAATTTGGATAAATCCTTATCCACTGAACAGATGCATAGCAAAATATTAGCAATAGAATTTATTATTTTAATTAATTATTGTTTAAATAATTATAGTTAATTTTTTATTTAATTTAATTATTTCTAAAAAAATTAATTATTTCCAAAATAATTCACTTCATAGCCATAATTTTAAGAATTATATGAATCTAATTTCAAAAATATCTTATAATTGAAAAGATATCTTGAAAATTTAAAAGATATAGATACATATTAATTTAATTAAAAAATCAATTAATGTTACAATTGAATGATTAATTAAACAAAATTGATGTTCCACGTTTCTTTTAATTTATGTAAATATTAAATGAATTATAATTTTTTATCCCACCAAAATTAAATCTTAATAAAATCGCTAATTTTAATTAATTTTCATTTATTAGCTAATTATTATTTTTAAAAATAATACCTTCATTTTAAAATTAATTAAAGGGTCCAAGCTAAGCTTTAAATTTTCATGTTACACATTTATTTTAATTTTTATGTAAAAATTTAATGAATTGTAATTTTACATCACACGACAATTAAATCTTCCAAAAAATGGTAATTTAAATTAATTTTTGTTCCTTAACTAATTATTTATAAAAATGATCGATTGTTTCTAAAATTAATTATTGAGTCCACCCTAATTTTTAAATTTTTTAGTACAAATTCGGAATCGTAGTGGTGGGATTTTTTCTCAAACTCAGGCCAAGTGCCAGTAAGTTTCTTTTTATTTTTGTGTAAAACTTTAATGAATCTTTATTTTGTATTGCAAAAAAATTGAACCTTAGTTTTAATTAATTTTTGTTTGTTAGCTAGTTATTTATAAATTAATTAATTATTTTTAAAATTCAGTAACGGGTCTGATCTTGTTTTTTGATTTTAATGTTAAACCTTTATTTGAATTTTTTTAAAAAAATTTAATCAATGGGAATTTTGTATGGCATAAAAATTAAATCTTAGTGGAAATTGTTGATTTTAAATAAGTTTATTTTTTTAAATACGAAAATTATGAAAATGATCAGTTAAAAATTCATTCTAATTTCTAGAACACCCGTATATTGTTCAAGACATAAACTTATAAATTGAAGATTTGAAAGAAAAATAAGAAATTTTGAAATTTACTAATTCAAAATAAAATTGAAATTTATCACAAATATATAATATTTGTCGATTTTATGTAATTACACGAGAAATTGTATTTAAGTACTATATCAATATATAAATTATTATTTTGGCAAATTAAAGATTTATTAGGAAAAAAATTTATCTAGTTTTAAACATAAAATAAAGCTAGTTTTACCATATATTTGCGAGATAGTATTATTTTTTATTTAATTTATTTTCAAGAATAGAATTAAAAGTTAAAACATTTTATACATTTCATCATATTTGAATTTTACACACAAACATCGATTAAGTATCGTAACAAATTATTAATTTATATTTAAGTTGAACACTAATTTATATATTTGTTGTACGTTTTAATTTTTCAAAAAATAAAAATTTATGTATTAATAATATACTTATTTTAAAGCTCTCATCAAGTCGAGTAAAATAGAATGGCAATTTTTTTATATATAGAAAATGGAAAAAAAAGAGAGAAAATGATAGAGAAAGTATTTAGATGTTATGAGATTGGGTAAAGTAGAGTAAAAATAATAAACTAAAATCTATATACATTAATATTAAAATATTAGGGAGGGAAAAAATAAAGAAAGTTGGATATAGATTCGAAAATAAAAAATAAAAAATAAAAATAGATTTTTAAAAAATGGGAATACAGATTTAAGACAATAAAAATTATAATAAAAAATCATGATTTTCTATATATATATATACACAAATTATTATATATATATAGAAGATTATATTAGGAAATTTAATAGGCGGGAAAAATTGAGGGTGCATTTAGGCGGGAAAAAGACACTTTTTATATATATATATAGATTAGTTTTAATTAATTTTTGTTTGTTAGCTAGTTATTTATAAATTAATTAGTTATTTTTAAAATTCAGTAACAAGTCTGATCTTGTTTTTTGATTTTAATGTTAAACCTTTATTTGAATTTTTAAAAAAATTTAATCAATGGGAATTTTGTATGGCGTAAAAATTAAATCTTAGTGGAAATTGTTAATTTTAAATAAGTTTATTTTTTTAAATACGAAAATTATGAAAATGATCAGTTAAAAATTCATTCTAATTTCTAGAACACCCGTATATTGTTCAAGACATAAACTTATAAATTGAAGATTTGAAAGAAAAAATAAGAAATTTTGAAATTTACTAATTCAAAATAAAATTGAAATTTATCACAAATATATAATATTTGTCGATTTTATGTAATTACACGAGAAATTGTATTTAAGTACTATATCAATATATAAATTATTATTTTGGCAAATTAAAGATTTATTAGGAAAAAAATTTATCTAGTTTTAAACATAAAATAAAGCTAGCTTTACCATATATTTGCGAGATAGTATTATTTTTTATTTAATTTATTTTCAAGGTAAATCAAACATGGAATAGAATTAAAAGTTAAAACATTTTATACATTTCATTATATTTGAATTTTACACACAAACATCGATTAAGTATCGTAACAAATTATTAATTTATATTTAAGTTGAACACTAATTTATATATTTGTTGTACGTTTTAATTTTTCAAAAAATAAAAATTTATGTATTAATAGTATACTTATTTTAAAGCTCTCATCAAGTCGAGTAAAATAGAATGGCAATTTTTTATATATATATAAAATGGAAAAAAAAGAGAGAAAATGATAGAAAAAGTATTTAGATGTTATGAGATTGAGTAAAGTAGAGTAAAAATAATAAACTAAAATCTATATACATTAATATTAAAATATTAGGGAGGGAAAAAATAAAGAAAGTTGGATATGGATTCGAAAATAAAAAATAAAAAATAAAAAGAGATTTTTTAAAAATGGGAATACAGATTTAAGACAATAAAAAATATAATAAAAAATCATGATTTTCTATATATATATATACACACAAATTATTCTATATATAGATAGAAAATTATATTAGGAAATTTAATAGGCGGAAAAAATTAAAGGTGCATTTAGGCGGGAAAAAATGCTCTTTTTATATATTTATAGATATCTAACTTGTTCTGTAAAGATAATAAAGGTGGTTTTTATCTAGAGTATCTAACTTGTTATGTAAAGATAATAAAAGTGCTATAATAGTATTATTTTGTCTTATTATTATCTTACATAAGTTTGACGTATGTACAAAATTAGAAATTCCTTATGCTCCTCCTTGCTAAAAGTTTTTTGTGTATTCGTTAGCATCTAAATCAAGTGAAAATCACAAAAATTTTAGGGTGCATTCTATTTGCCGTTTTCAACTCGTTTTCTGTTTTTGAAAATATTGAAAACGTGTTCTGTTTATTGTTTTCAAAAATCCATTTTCGAAATCGTTTCCAAGATTTTGCATAGAAAACACGAAAACGTTTTTTCAACGTTTTCGGCATTTTCTGTGTTAAATATCGAAAATAAGGAAAACGCATTTTCAAATTTTAAACTTTACATTTATGATATTTGAGTTCCAAATTTTATTTTTCGTACCGTTTCAATCCCAACCAAGGCCGACCACCGTCGCCGAAAAAGTCAAACCACCAGATCTGGCGGTTCTCAGGTAGAGAACCACCTTCTCCACCTCGGAGAACCGCCGACGAAGGTGGTTCTCCGCCTGCAAGTTGGAGAACCACCTTCGCCGGTGGTTCTCCGAGGTGGAGAACCATCTTCGCAGGTGGTTCTCGACTCCAAGAACTACCTGCGAAGGTGGTTCTCCAAAGTGGAGAACGACTGTAGGTGGTGGTCAGCAGGTGGGGTTGCGGGGTGGGATGGGGTGAGGGTACACATAAATGATAAAATGTAAAATCCTATATATAAAATTATATTAATACTTGTTATAAATGCAAACTAATATAAAGGGACAATTCGATAAACACAATATTTATTATCCAAAAACAAAGTAAAAAAGTTTTCACACTTTTTATGAAATATATAGTAAGTAATGATATAATGTTAAAAAAATTGAACCTTAAGAGTCCTTAAGCTCGCTTAGGCACGCTTAATCGCACTTTTTTGTCAACACTTAAATTTAATAGTTTTTTTCACGTTTTTGGAAAAAACGGCGTGTATTAAGCGCGCTTTTTATAACATTAAAAAAGGGCCATTTTTGTCAATATTTATCGTCTTTTATAATCGATCTTCATATTTCTAAATATCAATTAAATATTAAAATGTTTTAATCAAAACAAATATTTGTTGGCATATAAAAATTTCGAAAATGTTAGGAAGATTTACATGAAAGATTAGGAAATATTAAAGTTAATAGACGAGAAGAGTTATTGTACATAAGAACTCTTTTATTTATTGTTTGATAGTTTGATATAAAATGGATCACATGACCTTTATTTATACTAGTTGTACATTTTTAACCAATGGTTAAGATTTATATATTTATTCTTTAGAATTTTCTAATAATAAAATGCGTTAAACACTTATCTATATTTTAAAATATCTAGAAACATGTTTTAAAAACATATATAAAATATAATAATATTTTCTACGGCCTTATCTATTCTACCCATATAAAAGTATGAAAGAGGGGAGAAATTTTTTTGAACAAAAATACTCTCACCCTTTTTGTTTAATTTTAGTTTTGTCTTAATAAATAATAAATTTTATTAATATCTTACAATATTGATATAATTTCTTCATTTAATAGTTTAAAATATTCGTTCAAATTCAACACTCCTAATTTATCTATTCACTTTAGTATTGTTTACTTATATTTTATACATTTATTTTTCCGGTTATTTATCTCTTAAAAGGCTTTTGTAAAAAAAGGACTTAATTATTCTTTTTATCTTTTATTATGTTGAAGATTCAATTAAATTCCTTAACGGAAACCATTTATGATTGTATTCAACATATTTTTTAAGTATTGTACAAGATTTATTATTTGGATTGATCAAGAGAATTTTCTGATAAACATCATGCCGTTAATAAATAAATATAAGTAAAACTTGTCGTATTATGTTTTAGAATTCTATGTCTTTTTTATGGAGTTTGAAATTTCAATTAAATTTAATTTTATACACACAAATTAAAAATATAATTATTCACTACAAGAAATATCAACTTTAGCAATGAAAAATATGCCATTAAAATGTAATTTGGGCTTGTTCATTGAAAAAGGTCATTGGTAAAAGTTTGGGAACAAAAACTTTTATCAAGAAAAATCACTTTTTTTTATATTAATTAATTATAATATCACGTGCATCATACATGTTATGTAGTATTGAATGAGTGTCTTGAAATTGGGCTATTGGACTCTATGTACCAAGTATGTAAGCCCAATTCAAGATAGTTAACTCAGCGAGTCGGTGACATATCTCTCGTCTTGTCTCTAATATCCAAAATCCCGCGCCAGTCGTGACCCCCAGTTCCTCGTGTTCGGTTCTCACTTCTAACTTCTCAGCCCAGTCCTTAACTCCTGTTCGCCTACCGGCTGCCTCGACAGAGTCCACTGTCCGGACGCCAACGCAGTTCTCAGCAGTGAATCGTTTGCTCCCTTAGCCCTAATTTTTGGCGTATTTACTATTTGTTTGAAAATTGGATATTCATTTTAAATAATGTTTTATTTATGCAATTGAAAGTTGAAATGTCATATTTGCACCATTGACTATTGCTCATTTACAGTGAACTGGAGCCGGAGATTGAGAAAATAGAAAATAGGAATTTTATTTTTTGCAGTTGAAATTACTTAATTACTAAATAATTATTACTCGCTGAGATGTGGATTGGGAATGGGATTTGGGAATTACTTCGTGGTTATCAGATATTAGTCTTAAAACAAACTAAATGACCAATTAGTTTAATATGATTAATTGCTTTGTTAAATTGGATGGTTGAATATTATAAATTATCTTTCGTGGACATTTCGGAGAAATACTTTTAAAAAATAGTTGCTCAAGTGCATAGCACAAATAGAGTTTGGGGGAGCTCAAATAGAATTGAGGAGAGCTCAAATATGGTTGGTCAAGACAAGGAAAAATCGGGTATATCCTTTTGGCGTTGATTCTACTGGTTCCCATTCTGATAATGAGAGTCTGGAGTTACTCATAATTTGTGAATTGATGTGACTTTTTCAAGCTTTAATTGTTTAGTCACCCGAACGGAGTGAGGGTTTTCTCCACAAGATGAAAAATAGGATTTACGTCTGTCTTCCAAGATTTTCCAAAATTTCTTCAATTTTGCAATCAAATCTCCAACTCTCTTTGAGCAAATCTTGATTCTTTTTTGATCACCATTGAAAACCAAATAAGTCTCCTTCTCCGTTCGGGTTTCACTGAATAAAAGCGGTATACTAATGATGATTAACTTTTCCTCATTTTAGAACCACACACAACACTTGCAACTTCAACATTCTAGCAAGAAAGCAAATATTGACTTCCTATTCTTCAAGAAGAGAGATCATAAAACTAGTGATATCATTTTAAGCCATAATAAACATCATCAAACTGGTCACACACCGCCTTTAGCTCCTATTGTGCAACTTCTTTCGGCATCCTCATCTCAAAACAAACATCTGTCATCCTCAACATAAGTTCCTGTGATTTTTTATATGTATATATGTGCATGTTGTCACGTTATAATTTCGTATTTCAAGGTTGGCAAACATAAAACTTGTGATCTTCCACTGGCTTATTTGAAAAGTATATTTAATAACATGCAACATTTTTCATTCAAGTTACAGAAATTTATGACCAAATGGAAAACAGATGTTACATATGAGCCCTGTAATGATGAATGATAAAGTGAATAATATGAAGTATTTAAAAATGTTTTTGATTGTAACTTTCCAAACAAGTTACGAGCCCTTGCACTGAAGCAAACGAAAACCCTGATCCACTTATGGCCATTATCAGTTTAAAGTAAGAGGCCATTCTAACCCACCCACATCATCCCCCATCCTGTTCCCTCCCTCATTTTCTCTCTCTTCTGGCTCTCCTTTTTGGTTCACCTGCTCCAACTTTTCAGTTCAACGAATCTTTTTCTAGTTACAACTGGTTGCATAAGAATACCTATAGTAATTTACAACAATCTGAACTCTCTTTCTGTTTGTATTTAGATAGTTGAAAATGCAAAGAACGACGTCATATGTGAGGTTGGCTCGATCTGTGGTAACGGGGCAACAATTTTGCACTTCAACATTGAGCAATGATAAAATTGTAGCTTCAGTATTGTTTGAAAGGCTACCGGTCGTCATCCCCAAAATTGACCCTGTGGTCTATGCCTTTCAAGAATTCTCGTAAGCCTTTTTTCTTTGTTCACTGTCTTCTTTCTTTCTTTTTTTTTGTGTGTGGTATTATAGAATCCAAGTTGTAGGAAATGGTGAAAGGGAACCACCTTCTATGAGTTTGGATCCATTTCCATTTTGTGGTAAACAAATCGTCAAAGCATTTCCTCATATAGTTGTGACAATATTTAGATTACATATCTTAGTCTACAATAAAATTAGAACTCTACATATTCATGTTCCTAACCAGAAAATGACTTTTCCGTAGGCAAAGTAGAATTTAACTTTCTGCTTCTAAATATGTTTGGTGTACTTAGTTTGATGGTGCTTTTTACTCTTTTTTTTTTTATTATTATTATTATTTCTTTAATACAAGTTGGCAATAATAGGGGTGGGATGGTGTCTCGAACTCAGGTCAATTACCGGTAAGAGGGTGCCTTTTCCACGAGCACAAGCCCCATTGGACAAATTGATGGTGCTTTTAAGTTAAAAATGTTCCTGCACTAAAAGTATATCCTGAAATTGCAACCTTCACCAATAGAAAACTTAATTAGCTGCTATAAGTAGGATCGTTAAGCATACCCAAAACGCCTTTCTGAGGGTAACAGAGTTGAGGAACCACGGCAATAGAATAATGTCGAGTCTTACTTACCTCCATATGGGCAGCAGGATGCATGAAATCTGGGGCTCCATCATAATTGCAATTTCTTGTTGTCGGTCACTGTTGGTCTGGATGCACTTGTATTTGTTTGGCATTTCATTTCATTGTTGGAATGCACATTTAGGTTTCGATGGAGGCAGCAATATCGGCGGGAGTACCCAGAAGCCTTCTTGAAAAAGTCTGATACGAGGTAACAAATATTGCTCTATTAGCAAATGCACTTTAGGAAAATATTTGTGGGCTATGACAAGATGTTCAATGTCTGTGCTTTCTTGTTGCACGGTTGGTTATAGAAGTGGACATTTGTTTAAATTGCAATAACTATTTGTCAGGAGTAGTCTCTGAGAATGCATTGGGTGTGGTTGATAGTGTGCATCAGATGTTTTCGGTCCTTTTCGAAATAAATCTTGTGTATTACTCTTTTGAAAAGTTGGATATTGACAATTACACTACATTTGCTCAGACTATAAATGGTGATGCCTAGCTCACTCGCTCTCTCTGTCTCTCTCTCTCACGCGCACGCACACACATGCACGACACATATTGGAAGCATTTTTTGATTTGTTTTGTACACTTCCATTCATATATTTACTGTGAATACAGTTATTTATCCATTGCTAGCAACGGAACCATGCCTGCAGGATTATTTTCTGTTAAATGTTCATATTGTTGATTCAGACGTGTTCTTCATCGTGTAATAAATCACTATATACATTTCAGGGGAAAAGGCGATTATCAAATTGAGTTTGAACCGGCTCCTCGGGTTACTGAGGCAGACAAAACTGGCAATAGAAGGTAATGCATTGTATTTTCTGTCACATAAGATGCAGATTATTAGAGAAACCCATTACTAATTTGGCATTTTTATTATAAGTAGTTGAGAGTGCCTCTTTGTTTTAAGGACATAAATTTAGACCTTGTTACCTTGTTTGATACAACTTATTCAAAAATCATTTTTCTCCACCATCATTTTCTACAACTCGATATCTCATTTGACAACCTTTTTATATTTTTTTAAAAACATTTTCTTTACTTCTCAACCCTAGAAATTATTTTTCCAATAATCTCTATGAAACAAACTCTTAGGACCCTTCACCCTTTCATCTGGTTTTGGATATTTGACTTGCCCTGCAACTGTTTTCTTTGGTTTCTAGTCACATCAGTACCATTCTAGCAGTATGAATGCTTGCCCAAATTTCACCCTCAATAGTTATTTGTTTACTTGACACCCAAGGCGAGAACATTCATCTTACTGTTTACTTCCTTGTGTGTGTGATCTGTACTAAAGCAGTCAGTGCCGTCCTCAAAGATTAAAAATGAAATTGAGTATTAATTTCTAAACTACTTCATGTTTTTGGTCTACCAGTACTGACAAAACCCTTGTATGTGCATCAAAGTAATTAACTGGCATTGTTTCTCTTTAATCGGATTCAGTTCTCTAGCAACCTAATTAGTATTCCTACTGTAGGCCATGAGGAATAGGACTAGGCAACGTCATGTGTGTAAGTCTATATCTAGTTTGCACTGAATATGAATAATGGTCTGTAGGTCATTACAAAGAGCCCTAGACCGAAGGTTGTATCTCATCCTTTATGGCCCCACATATGGTTCTCCTAGTGGCAAAAGTATGTGGCATTTCCCAGAGAAAGTGTACGCATCTGAGAAGACTCTGCGTGAGGTTATTCTTTGCGCCCCCTCCTCCCCTTCTCCCTCTCCTCCCTCCCTCCCTCCCTCTCTCCCCCTTTCTGAGTGAGGAAGTTATTCCCTTATATTTGCAGTGTGCTGAGTCTGCACTAAAATCTGTGATTGGAGATCTTTCCCATACTTACTTTGTTGGAAATGCTCCAATGGGCCATATGGCTATGCAGCCGACAGAGGCCGACCAGGATCCTAGTCCTTTCAAGGTAAACAACTTAATCATTCTACTTTATATGCATACTCTCATTTTGTTGGAATATTCTCACTACGATGCCCACTAGAAGATTACATAGGCATAAAGTTCCACTTCGTATATTTTTCTCTCCCATTTAACGAGTCCTAAATTTTGTCAGCGCTTCTTTTTCAAGTCTCAAGTGATTGCTGCCAACAAGTTTAACATTACAAAATGCGAAGATTTTGTTTGGGTGACGAAGGATGAGCTGTTGGAGCATTTCCCCGAACAAGCTGAATTCCTAAACAAAATGATCATCAGCTGATAGTTAGTGTTCACGTGTCATTTAGAAATGATCGTCTGTTGAATATCTGAAAAAGTTGGTCATCAGCATTACTAGATTTTGACAATTTGCTTGTGTTCGCTTTAACAATTTACTTACTGGATTTTGACTTTTACTATAAAGTAAATTTCGAACTTTTAGCATTCGAAAGGGTAATAATTATTATTTATGTATTCGTTGTAATCTGTTATTTGTACTAGATTGACTTCTACCATACAGCGCATACTTTGAACTCGTTTAAGTGACATATAAGCGTGAAGCTTGGGTTTGCCGTATTGCACGGTTTACATTTCTTTATACCTTTACTTCGTGCAACTTATGTTTATCCCTAGTTAAGCTGGCTGCCTTCCCACTGCCAACAGACCGGTGACTATTATCAACGCCACCAAAGTCACAAATCTGCGACTATCATTGCCGCTGCCAACTAGTGCAATCACCACCGCTGTACATCAAATTTGAGACCATCATAGACGCCCCACATGGGCCACATCGTCACCAACCACCACCGTCATGGTCAAAAGTACTGTTCAATCACGTATTCACACGAACACGGATTCACACAAAGAAGAAAGGGAAGGGTGGTGGAAAAATAACCATCTAAATCTCTCTGTCTCAACTATTGCACATTTTTGTCGTGATTGCCGAAAGGAGGCACTCGCTTACTTTATAGCATTTCTAATGTTGAGATGAAAAGATCCAAGCTCCTAGAAATTAAATAATGTAAAGGAGAATAAAAGAATAAAATTAAATTTGAGGTGGAAAAACTAATCCATAGAGGAATTAATCGTGTCTATTTGTGTGATGTTAATATTATATTATTATTATTATACATATTTGAATTTTTAGAAGTTATTTGGAGAGAGCATTTCCTTTTGTGGTGCATTGGTTTATCTACATTCTTTAATCCGATAAAAATAATTTAAAATACAGAAAAAGGGTTGTTGAAAATTAAAATGCATACCATACACGATCACAGTGGGACTCGAACCCACAATCTCCCGCTCCGGAGGCGAGCGCCTTATCCATTAGGCCATGCGACCGGATGGCATATTCTTTTTGAAACGATATATATTAGTTCGTCAGCTTGCCTTCTAGGCTTTAATTCGGCATGGCTTTTGAAAATTTTTATTCCTCTTAACATTATTGCCAACCGTATATTTTATTAACGTGATAATAATTGTTTTCCTACATTTTTATCAACTTTCTGAGAGCGTGTTTGTTAGAAACTTTGAAAAAATGATGTCAATGTATGTTTGAGGTAGGTCCCACGAGATTTATGTGTAAAAATGTATTAAAACTTATAGGAGAACACGCGCTAAAAAAAGTATAAAGAAATTTGAAAAAATAATCAAATCAAAGAAAAAAATAGGTGGTTTTTTTTTTTTTTGAGGTGAAAGAAACAAATAGTTGAAAATAATTTATGAAATAATGTGTATCAAGCCATCTCTAACAATATATATTCAAAAATATTTACCGAACATATACTTCTATATATTTTATTTTTCCTGAAAAACACGAGAAGGCTTCTTCCTTGTTCCAATCAAAAGAAAAGCTTCGACAAGATGTTTTTGTATGAGCAAATAAATGAACAACCATCAAATGGAATCCACGAAAGTAATTTAATTACTTTGGATTAATTTACGAAAAATTATATACAGACTTTTAAAATAAGTTGGCTTCAATTGAAAGGCAAAGACCAAAAAAAAAAAAAAAAGTTCTCGCCGACGAACATCTGTACAATGATTAATCTTTGCTATATACATAACAAAATACATCGTCACTGTATTATTTAATTAATTCATCATATTATATCTACACTCACTTTAAAATACATAGTTTTTTTATAAATAGTTCAATACACAATTTTTATTTGACAAATATATCCATAATCTACACGTCCCAATACATTATCTTTTGCGCACACCTGACACTGAAAATCGAGTTCTATTTGTTCTTTGCGATTGTTCTTGTTCCTCTGAATTTTAGGTTCGATCCAAGAGTTGAGCCTTCAGATATATCTGGAACAATCTCATCTTCAATGATGGCTCGAACAAAATCGAAAGCTTTCACATGTGATTATCACAAGATAAGTTTTTTAAAACCTAACTTTTTAAGATGAACGTCTTTTCCATTCGATATGAATAATTTACATAAATACTATTGAGAAAATGTTATATTTTTTTTAATTGAATTATATTTTTTGAGTGTCCAATTATAACTTTATTGTCTTTATACCATTAGTAATTTATTTGACTGTAATGTTATTATGTAATTCTTTTATTTTTGTGTGTATATATCTATATATAGTTACAGAAAATTAAAAATTAAAAAATATATTTCAAATATTTATTGTTTCAATATTTCTTAAATAGAGTGGAATGTGTATTTAATTCAATATATAAATAATCATAAATTAAAATATTTCATGTTTTATTTTTAATTGTAATAAGTTTATGTTATGATTTATTTTCAGTATTTTGAATCTAATGAGTCTAATAAATATATTATATGGAAATTTTGTTTAATAATATATTATATGTCATACATACTATTTTAGCAATGTTGGCACCCTGGTGACGTGGCACGAGCGCGCCCCAGACCCTACGCCCAACACGGACCCTCGCTGACGTGTAGGAGTGCCAGGTCGGCCGGTGGCGTGTCCATTGTCCCAGGTCGGATTGATCCTGGGATTCACCTCACTAGGGAATCGGCAGAGTGTCCCAATTCAGCTCGGTCGAGCCCGCCTAACTCCGCCTTGGGCCCAGGTCGGCAAATCCGTGGAGAATTGTTCCCATTACTAATGGCCAACCGGCGGGCCGAGGTCAGCTCGGCCATGTGCGCGACCAGTCCCGCTGCTACAGTAGCCGACAAGAAGGACAACCCACGTGTCACCTGACACACCTGACATCCTGACACCACCTGCAATCGACAGAGCATCTTGTCCCCATTAATGCATTGGCGGCTACACCCAAATTCCGAGGTCAACGCCTTAAATGCAAGACAGCTTGCAGGTGCCACAGAGACATCATTACACCTATTCTGGGCCTAGGTCGAGCCGGCGCCATGATGATCTACGGCCCCCTACCTTATTTTGCAATATAAATAGAACACTTAGCATTCATTTGACACACGAGAAAACTCTGTAAACAAGAACTAGCTCGGACACTACACTTATATATTTGACTCCTTCAGTTACTACTACTCAGGTCCTGACACCCACCTCAATTGATAAGTAATTAATCCTTACTGATTTCGACATCAACAATTGGCGCTAGAAGGAGGGCCTCCCCCTTTGTATTTCAGCAACACATCCCAACTCTACCAAAGCATACCTATGAGTCACAGCCGGACCGTCCGCACTTGGGTGACTGACAGTACTTCCGACCCCAACACGGAATACGTCCCTTGGTTGAGTGGGCGACCCCAATCGGATGCAGGGCGTCGCGCAACCGGCGAGGCCACTCCGGCCCAGGTCCTGAGGCAGCTGGACGACCTCACCCAGGCTGTGGCCGATCTCCAGCGCAGATCGGACAAGCACACTGCCGAGGCAAGCGTCATATCGCCCTCCAGAGGGCGCTCAGCTCGACGCCGCGCCAGACGCCGCCTGAGGTTCAACCGATCCCCAGCACCGACCCGGACCACAGCCCCACTACACACCCCGGAACCCTCAGATACCATATCATCCGGAAAGACTTCCAGTGTCTTCGACCGCCTCGGCTCTCACCACAAGCGGAAGCGAACGGACGAGGGACAGGGTGAAAACGTGCACGGCCCCCCACCTCTGCGCGGTGCCCCACCTCCGCAGTCCGAGCTCGAGCTCCTGCGGAAAAGGGTCGCCGAGCTTGAGGCCCGAGAGAAGGCCCCCAGTCCCTCGGCCGGGGTAGGAAAGGCCTCCCCGCTGAGCCTTAGGATCCAGGCCGAGCTCATGCCCGCCAAACTGAAGTTACCTCAGCAAGGGAACTACGATGGAGTTAGCGATCCGACAAGCCACGTCGACAGGTACACCGCCTTCATGGAGTTACAGGGGGTGAGCGACGAGCTCATGTGCAAGGCCTTCCCTCTGACGCTAGGGGATAAGGCCATGAAATGGTTCAAGAAGCTCCCCCCACATTCCATAAAGACGTGGGGCGACCTCGCGACCAGGTTCCAAGCAGCTTTTATGGGGTCCCGTCTAAGGTCGACCCCAAAGCAGAGACTAGTAGACGTCAAGTAAGGGAAGGATGAGTCCCTGAAGAACTATGTGGAGCGGTTCAACAACTGATACATTGAGATCGGAAGTGTGTCAGACGAAACAGCCTTGGTGGCAGCATTAGCCGGCCTCAAGTACAGGTCTAGATTCTGGTGGTCGGTCCACGAGAACAGTCCAAAGACATATCATGAGTTCCTCAGTAGAGCTGAGTGCCATATCGGGGCTGAGGAGGCGTTCGGGGACCTCGAGGCGAAGCCCCAGGACCCCCGACCGGAGAAAGGCAAGGAGAGGGACACCAGCTCGGCCCAGGCGCCACGTACTCAGCATCAGCCCCAACGCGGGTGCGAGGTTGCTCGACCAGCTCCTTAGAGGTTCCAGTCCTTCCACGTCCTCAACACCAGATGCGGAAGGCGATCGATGCATGTGAAGGATTGGGGGATCCTACCACCCCCGACCTCGATGAGGACCCCTCTTCAAGCCGTAACCAGAGAGAATCGCCGTTACCATAGGTCGGCCGCATGACACCGACGCATCGTAGGGACTGAAGAATGAGATTGAGGGCCTGATTCGGCGAGGACAGCTGCGCGAGTTCGTCGCCCCACAACCCGATCACGGCCGACCTCAGCCGGGGGCCCCCCACCGGCCTCCACCGTCTGCGGGGCCACGGAACGAGGTCCATACGTTGGTCATGGGCAACCAACACTTTGTCGGGTCGAGGAACCAGCGAAAAAGGTTTGCGAGGAGGCTGCGCGACTATCGATACTCGCCCGGAAGGATCAGGACTAGCTCGACCCCGTCCGAGCCCCAGGAAGAGATCACCTTTACAGAGGCCGACGCAGCTCACGTCCTCCACCCTCACCAGGACGCCCTGGTCATCAGTATGGTCCTCAACGGTACACACGTACACCGGACACTCATTGACAACGGGAGCGGGGTCAACTTGCTATACCTCCGGACCTTACTCCACATGGGCCTCGATGAACGGCACCTGAGCCCGTGCCCCCTTGGCCCTGTGGTTGGAGTCACTGGTCACGCTACTGAGCCAGTCGGGCAAATATCAATGCTAGTGGAGCTAGGGGAAAAGCCATGCGTACGGGTCGTCATGGCCACCTTCATCGTGGTAGACCTCCCAGGCAATTATAATGCCCTCCTAGGTCGGCCCCTCCTGTACGAGCTCAGGGTCTCGACCTCCATTTACCATTATGCCATGAAGTTTCCCAAGCCAGCGGGGATAGCAACAGTCCGGGGAGATCAGGTCGTAGCCTGACGGTGCGACGTCACCCAGCCCTCCGTCCGATGTGGGCCCGGGGGACTGGCTGTCGTCATGGCCGAGCTCGACGACCCCCGTAGCCGACCTGAGGGCCGAAGTGCACAGCCCATGGAAGAACTCGATAGCGTCGAGGTCGAGCCCGGTCACACGGAAAGGGTCCTGAAGATTGGAAAAGGACTGGCTGAGCCCACACGCTCTGCCCTTGTTGAGTTCCTCCGCGGCAGTTCCGACGTCTTCGCCTGGGAGCCCTCGCACATGGTCGGCATACCTGCCTCAGTGGCTTGCCAACGGCTGAACATCGACCCCGCGGTCAGACCTCGGCAACAGCGACGACGTCCGCTGAACCAGGAACGCTATGAGGCCCTGGCGAAGGAAGTGGATAAGTTACTCGAAATTGGGTTCATCAGGGAAGCCAAATACCCGACCTGGGTCGCGAACCCAGTCCTCGTCAAGAAGAACAACGGTCGCTGGAGGGTCTGCATAGATTTTACCGACCTCAATAAGGCCAGCCCCAAGGACTTGTTTCCCCTACCTCGGATAGGTCAGATGGTAGACGCGACGGTTGGGCACGAGCTCCTCAGTATGACGGACGCTTACTCAGGATATAACCAAATCCCAATGTATCCCCCAGATCAGGAGTACACGGCCTTTGTAACAGACCGAGGTCTTTACTGTTACCAGGTCATGCCGTTCGGGCTGAAGAACGCCGGGGCTACGTACCAGCGCCTAGTCAACAAGATGTTCTCGTCCCAGATAGGGGTCACAATGGAGGTATACGTCGATGACATGTTGGTGAAGAGTGTCAGAGCCGCTGACCACATCTAGCACCTGGGTAACATGTTCCAGGTCCTTAGAGAATATAGAATGAAGCTGAACTCGGCAAAATGGGCCTTCGGGGTTGAGTCCGGAAAATTCCTCGGCTATGTGGTGAGCTCGAGAGGCATTGAGGCTAACCCGGAGAAGATTAGGGCCGTGCTGAACCTGAGACCTCCCACCAGGGTTAAAGAGGTCCAGAGTCTCACCGGCCGGATAGCGGCCCTGAACCGATTCGTGTCCAAGGCCACGGACAGGTGCCGCCCCTTTCTCGAGGCCCTGAAGAAAGGAAAGGACTTCGGATGGACCCCCAAGTGCCAGGAAGCTTTCGAAGAGCTCAAGACACACCTGGCCAGACCTCCTCTCCTGTCGAAGCCCAGGGCGGATGACGTCCTCTCCCTCTACCTCGCCGTCTCTGAGCATGCCGCGAGTTCAGTCCTTACCCGTGTCGAGGGGGATGTCCAGTACCCGGTCTATTACACAAGCCAGTCATTCGTCGACCCGCAAAAGCGCTACACCCCAATGGAGAAGTTAGCCCTCGCATTCGTCACCAGTTCCAGAAAGCTTCGGCCTTACTTCCTCGAACACCCCATCGAAGTGGTGACGAACTACCCTTTGCGGCAGGTACTCCAGAAGCCGGACTCATCAGGTCGGCTCGCCAAATGGGCAGTGGAGCTCGGACAGTTCGACATTTCCTACAGACCTTGACTAGCAGTCAAGGGTCAGGCCCTGGCGGATTTCATAGCCGAGTTCAGCCCACCCCTACCGAGCCCCAGTACCGAGGTCGAGCCCTGGACGCTCTACGTAGATGGCTCATCAACGGACATACACTCGGGAGCTGGGCTCGTGCTCCTGAGCCCCTCCTTGGAGTCTTTCTGCCAATCTTCGTGGTTCTCCTTTCCGGCCTCCAACAATGAAGCTGAATACGAGGCCCTGATTGCAGGCCTTAGATACACCCAGGCGATGGGTATCTCTCACCTCCAGGTCCGAAGTGACTCCCAGCTCGTCGTCAACCAGCTCAACGGCACCTACCTTGCTAAGGACGAGCGGATGACCAGTTATTCCGACCTAGCTGCCGCCGAAATGAAAAATTTTGAGAAGGTCATCCTTTGGCAGATCCCCCGGACTCAGAACAACCTGGCTGACGCCCTGGTACGGCTCGCCACCAGTGAGGGGATAGAGGAACTGGAATTTGTACCAATCAACCAACTGACGAGGTCGGCAATAGTCCAGCCCTCCCATGTGGTGGCGGTAGACCTGGCCCCCTTCATGGACAGACGAAATTTTGTCTTTTTTAAAGGATGGTAGGGCCCCGGAGGACCCCAGGTTGGCCAGACAGTTGCGCATCAGAGCTGCTCGCTACACCATCATCGACAACACTCTCTACAAACGCAGCTTCTCAGGTCCTCTATTACGGTGCTTGATCGAGAGAGAGGCGGCCTTTTTACTCGACGAGGTCCACTCCGGAACGTGTGGAAACCACTTTGGTGGTCAGGCCCTGGCGCATAAGGTCCTGAGGCAGGGCTATTTCTGGCCTACCCTCAAGAAAGATGCCATCGCCTACGTAAGGCGCTGCGACAAGTGTCGGTCGGTGGGGCTCCTCCCGCTGAAATTACTCATGTGCTCAGTCCATGGCCCTTTTGCAAGTGGGGAATTGACCTCATAGGACCCATGCCAACTGGTCGTGGAGGAGTGAAGTACGCGATAGTGGCCGTGGACTACTTCACCAAATGGGCGGAGGCTGAGGCCCTAGCTCGGATCACGGAACGTAAGACCACAGACTTCATCCGAGGGCAATCATCTGCCGGTTCGGCATACCCGAGTCCATCGTAATGCATAATGGCGGCAATTCGACAACCGTCGATTGAGGTCCTTCTGCGAGGACCTGGGGATCAAGAAGCACTACTCTACGCCGAACCACCCCCAGTCCAACGGTCAGGTGGAGGCCGTGAACAAGATCATCAAGCACACACTCACATACTCAAGACTCGACTGGAGGACTTGAAAGGAGGGTGGGCAGACGAGCTCCCAGCCGTCCTGTGGTCCTACCGAACAACATGCAGGACCAGCACGGGAGAGACCCCCTTCGCACTGGCCTATGGGGTAGATGCCGTCGTACCAGCCGAGGTCGAGCTACCCTCATTCCGAACTCGGCACTTCTCTGAGCACACAAATGGCCAGGGACTTATGCTCGAGGTCGACTTGCTGGAGGAAAAGCGAATTGACGCCGACCTGCGCACTGCGCTATACAAACTCCGCAATGCTCGGTACTTCAACCAAAAAGTAAAGAAGCGAAGTTTCCAGGTCGGAGACCTGGTACTCAGGAAGGTCTTCCTCTCCACCCGAGATCAGGCCGCAGGAGCCCTGGCTGAGAAATGGGAAGGACCCTTCGTAGTCCTCAGAGCCTTCTGCAACGGCTCTTACTGCCTCGGGACGGCCGAAGGAACTGAGCTCCCCCACCCCTGGAACGTCGAGCACCTGAAGAAATACTTCCAGTAGCTATCAAGTTGTAAAATGTTTCAAGTTCTAAATGATTGAAAACCGGTTGTAATATCTCTACTCCAGTAAAGAATAGAAGTTTTTGAATTGTTGTTTGAATTCGGTGTTCAGTACTTAACTATCATGTCTAAGTCCGCCACGGCGGACCCACCCCCTGACACAGCCGACCTACGTGACCCGGCCCGGGGACAGATCCACCACGGTGGCATCCAAACAATAAAAATAAAAATCTAGGTCTGCCACGGCGGACCCACCCCCTGACACAGCCGACTTACGTGGTCCGGCCTGGGGACAGATCCACCACGGTGGCATCCAAACAAAAGAAAGAAGACACAAAGACGGCTCGATCTTCAGCGACCGAGCTACGACCATGTAACCCCCACCGAGCTGATTACTTGAATGATTATCGTATGAAATGGGGAGACCGAGCTGGACTCGCTCATTACTCGAATAAAGCAAGTCATTAGATCGATCACCTTGGCCCACGCCGGTGGATCCGTAACCAATTGAGGCCGACCTGCTAGGTGCGGACTGGATACGAACCAACAAAGGTGGGACCAAACACTTGTTTAAAACTATTGGGTTTTTAGGTCTTTATTCCTATGACCCCAGCGCGGGGACGACCTAGCCAGATGAGCCGACCTAGAGCGCGGATAAACAAACAAGCATACATCGCGAGCTATTTAAGACAATTGTATACATTGAACACAAGAAAAAGAAGAGCTGAACTGAAAATGTCATTACAATTACTGAAAATCCGAAGTGGAGTTACAAAATCCCAGTTCGGTATGGCGAATCAAGCGATGTTCATTACATAAGTAAAAAAAGAGGAAAATTACAAGTACAAAAAAGAGAAGAAAGCAGTCCTGAGGCCCTTGCCGCCCTCGAGCTAGTTCTCTGGCAAGCCGTACTGAGCCCTGAGCCGCTTGACCTCGTCCAGGAGGAAGCCGACGTCCCATTCTGGATGCTTCTCAGTGATGTCCCCGATGACATCCTCGGCAGCAGCGACAAAGGTTGAGTTCAGCTCGGAGGTGTGCTCGTCGGACTGCTTGTAGGACTCGATCACTTCCTCGCGAGACGGTCCGGCGGGTCCGGACGGAGCCGCTCTGGCTGCCTCTAGCTCAGCTCGGAGGGACTCGACCTCCGCAGAATGCGCCCTCTTGGCGTCCTCCAGCTCCTTGGCCGCCTCCTTGGCCTTCCGCTGGGCCTCCTTGAGTTCAGATCGGCCTTTGCCCGCGCTCGCCATCGCCTCCACCAGCGCGGAGTCACTCTCCTTCAGGCTCCCCTGCAGATCTCGCACGGAAGCCCTCGATTGCTCCCCAGCTCGGATGAGGTGGATCAGAGCTCGACTACAGTAGACGACCGCACTGAGGGTGTTGTCCGTGGCGTCCATCTTGGAGAGGTATTCTTCCTGTGCTGGGGTCCAGGACCTCTCCATGGCAAAGTGAGCATTCGCACCTGAGATCGGTAGGACTGAGGAGCTCTGCGACCTGATCGGCGAATTGGAACGATAGAAATCCCAGAGTGGCTTCGGGAGGGTCCCCTTACTCTCAACGTAGGCGGCCTCCTTGGACTCCGAAGTCCCGAGGTAGGGCAGGTCACCCCTCTGAGGTCCGAGGTCCTCACACCCGAGCTCCGCTCTACCCGCACTTGTCATTAGCCCCTTGCTGGCGCCGTGCTTGGGTGGGCGCATGGACTGAGCTACTGATGAGTTGAGGTTGGAGGTCGGAGGTTGAGAGCCCTGCCCCTCGACTCGAGGCCTCTTGGCGGCTGGGGCAGCAGACTGACGTCCCCTCATTGTTGGTTGAGATGAAGAGTGAACTGCGAGATCGGAAATAATTAGCATGAGAAAAGGAAGCGAGGTCGGAAGTAAGCAGTGTAGGACAGTTCAGAATATCACCTGAGGAAGAAGATCGCTGAGGGCGAGCTCGCGAGAGCCGCGAAAGGAACAAGTTCTCTTCGGTGAGTAAGGAACGCCAATCGCGATCCGAGATCGACCTCACGATAGCACTGCTCACCAAATTTCTACCGGTCTGACCTCTTTGAAATATGCAAAAGAAAACGAGTTGGCTCAGTTCGAAATAAAATAATGTCGAGATCGGAAGAATAATTACCGAACTCGTGGTAGTTCACAGGAATGGTGACCTCCCCCTCCCAGTCATCCGGACTGACCAGGCACCCCTCCGCCCTAACCGCCGCTTCTGTGCCTTTACCGAGTCCGGAAGTCCAGTAATGAAAGCACCCCCGGAGTTCGGCCGGATTGAGCAGTAGTACCAGCCCGAGTGCTGCCCGTCCGACTTGAAGGAGTACCAGTGGTTGAACTCCCACATCGTCAGTTAGCTCAGCCCGGCACGGTGCCACAGCACCATCATCCCGAGGACGGTCCTCCACGTGTTAGGGTGAGCTGAGTAGGCGCCACCCCCCAAGCACTGAGAAAGTGCTTCACCGCCCTGGGAAACGATAGTCTCACCCCGGACTCGAGAAAGGCCTGGCTCACCGCCACGCGCCCTGCGGATGGGTAGTCAGCCCGCTCATCCGCCTCAGGCACCACGAACTTCACCCGAGGTGAGACCAGGTACTGAGAGTGCAACGAGCTCAGCAACTCCTCGGTCACCACCGACACGAACTGGGAGCATCCCAAGGCCTCGACCGGTCGCGCTTGGCCGACTTCTTCTTCCTCCTCCTGAGGAAGGTCGGCGGTGATGAGACCGGCTCGGATGGGAAGGACGTGCCCACATCGTAGGCCAGCTCAGCGGACTCCACCGAGACCCTGACGGTCTGCAAGGGTACTGCCTCTAGGACCTCCTCGACGCTGGGGGAATTCTCTCGGTGCGGAGAGGGGGAGGGCCCTGGAGATCGGTTTCCCATATCGTAATCGTATACTTCCTCTGAACCCGACGACATTTCGAAAATTGGCTAAGTTTTGAAGTCGGAAATCTACCTGAACACGAGGACGGTAACGAGCTCAGGGTCAGCACGGTTCCGAACTTGGTTTGAGATCGAGAGAGAAATTTTCACAAGTGTAGAGAGCGGGAAAGTAGAAACTGAAGAAATGAGGGGTTATATATAGGCAATGGCGGTGGAAGATGAAAAGACGTGACCTCCTCCAATCATCGACTGACACGTGGTCCACCGCTACCACGCCACGCTGGCCCCCAGCAGGCCGGTTAAGCGTCAACCCCAACCGAGGTCTTCATTCACGGTGGGGACAATTGTTGGCACCCTAATGACGTGGCACGAGCGCGCCCCAGGCCCTACGCCCAACACGGACCGCCGACGTAGGAGTGCCAGTCGGCCGACGTGTCCATTGTCCCAGGCCGGATTGATCCCGGGATTCACCTCACTAGAGAATCGGCAGAGTGTCCCGCTCACTCGGTCGAGCCCGCATAACTCCGCCGGGCCCAGGTCGGCAAACTGCGGAGAACTGTTCCCATTACTAATGGCCAACCGGCGGGCCGAGGTCAGCTCGGCCATGTGCGCGACCAGTCCCGCTGCTACAGTAGTCGACAAGAAGAATAACCCACGTGTCACCTGACACCACCTGCAATCGACAGAGCATCTTGTCCCCATTAATGCATTGGCGGCTACACCCAAATTTCGAGGTCAACACCTTAAATGCAAGACGGCTTGCAGGTGCCACAGAGATATCATTACACCTATTCTGGGCCTAGGTCGATCCGGCGCCATGATGATCTACGGCCCCCTACCTGATTTTGCACTATAAATAGAACACTTAGCATCCATTTGACACACGAGAAAACTCTGTAAACAAGAACTAGGTCGGACACTACACTTATATATTTTACTCCTTCAGTTACTACTACTCAAGTTCTGACACCCACCTCAGTTGATAAGTAATTAGTCCTTACTGATTTCGACATCAACAAGCAAAATTACCTAATATATTTGATAAAGTTTTTGGATGTACTAAATGATTTTATCCAAATGAAACTTAATTTCTAACAAAAATTGAATATATTAATTAAGTTAATATATTTACTCAATTTTAAAAAAATGTAGAATTACACACAAATCGAAAAACCATTCTTTGGCAAAACTATTTTATAAGGCTAATAAAACTCACGATGGCCTTCACTTTTGTGCTCATTTTTATAAATTTTTATCCATTCTTTTTTAAATTTAAATTTAATCAAACCAATCACATCCATACATCTCATGTAATCTATATGTATTACACAATTTTTCATTATTTAATTCCACTCATTCTCTCTCATTTCATATAAAATTCTATTAAAAGGCATAAAAATTTCAATCCTATCATGGACAAAGTAAAATATAATTTTTGCATCCTACATAATATATATATATATATATATATATATATATATATGTGTGTGTGTGTGTGTGTGTGTGTGTGTGTGTAAAACTTATTTAGTATTCAATTATTATTTGTTAACTGTCTAATTTAACGTAATTATACCAGATTTTCCCGCCTTATTAAAATGCATGGTTTACTCATTTGCATACATATATATATATATATATATGAATGGGTTACTCATTTTATTATGGTTAATAATTTTATTTTTTTGATACTTCGAGACTTACAGGGTGTTAGTGTACGTGTATTTATGAGTATTTATGAGTTTTAATGTGAAATAGGAGAGAGAATGAGTGAGATTGAGTGGTGGAGATTTGTGTGTAACAGTGGGTCCCAGAAAATATATGGATATAATTTGTTTGACTTTAGATAAGAATGAGTTAAAATGTGTAAAAATTTGTTAAAAATTGTAGAAGAACGGGGGCTTAAACAAATTAATTTGTATTTTATGTCTAAGTTTTTATCTTATAATAAAACGATTTATTTGTTGGAGATTTACCTTATGCTGTTTCTTATCCTACTGAAACAAGTAAATTTACTTAAGATAATGTATTTAAATGAGAATTTTAAATACTTTTATCGACCTTTTAACAAATCCATTGGATTTCAAAAATTTTAAGTGTATTTGATATATATTAACATTTTGAGGTATTTGATATACATTTTTAGAGTAAATTACACAAAATTTATGGTTTTTATTTTTCTTCTCTTTTTTTTTTTACTAGAGTATAGTTTTTATGTTTATATTTTGAAAATCATGCAAAACATACTTAATTGCAAAAATCCTACATACGCTCGTGGCTTATTTTGAAAATTCGCATAACGTGTAACGGTTATGTAATATATGTGTAATATTACTTAAAGTGTGTAATGAGTAAGCAATGAATAGGTGAAATTGCACAAAGTATGTAATGACTAACGAGTGCGTATTAGATGTATAATGAGTGTGTAATGAGTGTGTGAAATTACACAAAATGTGTAATGGGTGCATAATGAATTTGTAATGGATGTGTAATAATGTTTAATGATTTCGTAGTGATTTTTTAAGTGGCATGTAATGGGTGCGTAATAGTTTAAATTGTTTTAGGGCGTAGATTTTATATATGGTGTCCATTTTGGATGGATAATATATATATTTTTCACATTTCTTGGCGAGTCCGTTCCAACCACCTGCTTTGTCGATACTAATATTGTTTTTTCGTAAATTATCTTATGTTTTTCGATTTAAAAAAAAAATTGTACTGTGGGATCACATGGCACAATTTTTTTGGGATTTGTGCTATGCAATTGCACAGGTGAGCCGGTCTAAATTGGGAATACGAAATTTCTATAATTCTTGTTATTTTTCGTTATTTTTGAAATATTAAACTTAGAGTTTGATAAAATTAGAGAACCCATATTTTTTATGGACATTTTAAAGTACATTAAAGTCCTGTGTATTAAACCATGACTTAATATTGATATTTGATATGCGATGAGAATGAAGTGTTAGGAGATTTTCAAAATTTGTTATATTTTTTTTAAGATAGTGATTTTTGTTATTTTAATTGGGGCTTTGGACGACATTACTTTTTATTTTCTTTTAATTTGTTGTTCTGTTTTAGAGCATTAATTATAAATCGTCGCACGGGTGACAACTAGTTAGGAGTGGGCAAAAAAAGGGAAATCACACCGACCGAACTGATACCAAATTAAAAAATTTGAAATCGGTTAGATCTTCCGAACTGATACCAAATTAAAAAATTTGAAATCGGTTAGATCTTTTGGAAAACTTCGAGAACCAAAACCGAAGAATTGAGAATCGAAAACCGAATGGTTTCTTTTCAATACCCGAAAACCGAATCGAATAATCTTAATTTAAATATTAATTAAGTCTACATATTTCTTTTAGTAAATTAGTTGTAATAGAAACATTTTTATCTTGTATAAATAGTAGTTATTACTTAAATATAACACCATAAACAAAATATTAGATCAAAATCTATTGACAAATAATTTAGGGTATGTTTGATTGGGTGTTAAGTTGATGTGCCCGGTATTCCGTATAAAAATGTGTGGTTAATATTATTTTGGGAGATATGTGTGTGGTTGAAAATGAGTATGAGGTTATACGGAATTGCGTGCGATTAAATTTATAGTGGAAAGAACAAGCCCTTAAGCGTTCAGAAAAGTTGTATTTTTTTTATTATTTAATAGAAAACGGAAAAATAAATAAAACTTAACCGGAACCTATAAAACATTTGGTTCTTGGGATTGAAAACCAAAGCAGAAACCGTCGGTTATTGGGATTGAGGAACCGAATTCCTCCAATAACTTAACCGAGCCAAACCAAAAAACTCCAATAACTTAATCGAGCCAAACCGAAAAACGCCCACCTCGACAACCAGTAATGGCAAAACCAAAAGTATGGATTGAGAGAGAGAGGAGTAGGCAAAAGTACGGGTTTGTCCCGTCTTTTGATTATAAAATAAAAATGAAAATTTATAATTACGTACAAGTAAATAAAATGAAATTTACGAAGCACCACGGCACCACCCTTCTTCTGTCAATCTTTGAAAATGACGGCATTCGCTATTCTCATCAACATCCGAAGTGAACGGGGGGCTAATTTCCGAGCGAACAAGAACGGGTCATGCCTTGTTGTCAGAGACGAATTTGAACCGTCAGATTTTTCGTCACCGTATCTAGGTCTCTGCTTACGCAGGGTCCTGATCAACTCCGGGGCCACCTCTTTCGGACGGTACATCCGGGGATGGCCCCCATGGCTGCCTCTCCAGTCCACGTGCGTGAGGGTGCAGGGGATTATACCCCTCGCGTCCACCATGTTCAGCAGCGTAGAGAAATAATGCTCTTCAGGGTAACACGTGGCGTCTTGTAGACACGGTAGCTTGAATTTTGTCCACAACCTACGGTCACTCACACATATTCTCGCGTGCTTACGCTTTATCACCCAAAATTGGGACCCAATTCGAAAGTCCTTGAACCTCACTTCAGGTATCATTGTTGTTTCCCCACGCGCCGCCCATCTGTCGTACGCACCGACCTCGTTTTCGAGAATCTCGATGAAGCTCTTCCTCGACTTGATCAATCTTCTATACGTGAAATTGAAGGAATGCAAAGGAATACAAGCCGGAGATAGGAGGGCAAACATGTAATTTGACTTGTCGTCGAGAAGGGCGTGGGCCAGGAGCCGACGCGCGGCGGCGATTAGAGTTGGGGAGTGGCGGCGCGTGGGCTTGGAGTGAATTACTCGGTGGCGGAAAACCCCTCTAAACGGCGGCGTATAGTTGAAACGAGGATCTGCGTGGATGTAAATGTTGTAGAGATTCTTTGGGGTGTTGTTGAAGAAGAGGTTCCACAGTGGAGCAAAGGGGAGCGGAGTGGTTGTTAAGAACATAAACGCTATTTTCTTGATTGGCTTCTTTGGATTCGGGTTGACCCGGGAAGCGAGTTGAAACAGTGAGTTATCGTCATCTTCATCTCTTTTACTACTATTTACATGCAAAGTTGGTTGCCCAGCTGACAATCTTGGTGGTGGCTGTTGTTTCTCCGGTGGTGGTGAAATGGTGGTGGGCTTGGTGGCGTTCTTGATTTGTGGGTTTGGTGGGGCTTTGCTCGGCGGCGGGTTTCTTGTGGTTATGTTCTTAATGCTTGAAGTGACACTTGTGGTGGTGGGGAAGTGAGAAGTGGTGGCGCCACCGGTTTTGACGGCGGCGGTGGAGGAGGAAGGTGTGGAAGGAGTAGTGAAAGTGAAGACTATTGCAAGAGGTAAGCAAAGAAGAAGAGCACAAAAAAGCGACACCGGGTTAGGCGACAACATGGTGTCTCCGGCGAGGTGGCGTTGCTGTGGTGGTTTGAACAAGTGGGGGCTCAATGAAAAAGTAATTAAAAGTTAAAATTTAATTATAAGTAAGATAATGAGCATGTTGAATCCGCACAGCAAAAACCAAAATTAATGATCAAGTCAAGATGGCTCTTTTACTCTATATTTATAGTAATTTGTGGGTCCCGTCCAGCACAGCATATCTTGAAAGTCTGGAAGAATGAAGAAAGAAGAGAACTCAGAAAGCATGAAAAATTGAAAATTATAATAAGAGGGTTTAGTGAATGTGTACGTGATAAATTAAACAGAGTTTAAGTTTGATGGCTGGGTGTGCACGTGGCTTACATGCAAGGGATAGGAGGAACCATTTGCCCATTTATGGTGTGTACTTCACAAGGTAAGCAAGCTCAGTCCCACCGATTGTACGAAACTCGTGAAAGTCGCTTGTTTGTGTAGTGAGGTTTGTCTCATTTTCGGTAACTTTAATTTAACTATTTTATTTTGAATTAGTATATTTAGTATACTTAATTGTGTTGTATTTGCACTATTTCAATTAGATTGTGAGTTAAAATGTATAGTTATTGTTAAAGTTTGAGTAAATAATAAAAATTAATATTGATTAGTTTTATTAATTAATTGATGGTATATGTCGATACTGATTAGTTTTAATTATAATGTGTATGTCGATATGAATTCTAAATCACTTTTGTGGATACTTCAACTATCGAGGTGACATATTATATAGATAAGATACAACAAAATTAGGTCGATGTGAATATTAGATTAGTCATGTGAATACTACATGGCGTCGACAATTGATATTTAGCTTAAACAAATCATTTGGTAATGGGTATCTTTTTCCAATTGATAGCAAATATGAGATTCATGATTTCTAACCAATGTTTTATACACAATTAGGCATTGTGAGATAGAGAGTGAAAACGACTTTATTTCGATTGATTTTGACTTGTTCTTAAATAAAATTAAATTATTTGAAACAATTTGAAAATATCATGAAATAGAAATTAAATAAATCGTGTTACTTCGCAACCCAATACATTATTATTATTATTTAAACGGCAACGTGGATTAATTTATAAAATTTATTCTCTCCCATTTAAAACAAAATTTAAAAAAAAAATCTCTCTAATGTCTCTTATTAAAATGTAATAATGAATGTCACCCCTCGGAGAAAAATTGGTCGAAGCTATGTGTGGAGAATACAAACTGTGGATATTTACTTAATTTCTTTAAAAAAAAAAAAAAATAAATAAATAAATCACCTAGCTAGCTCTTGCATAAATTGCCCTTTATTTAAAATTTTTATAAATAAAGTCAACGAGTTATATCTTGATTTTTTTTATTTTCTTAATCAACAAGTTAGTTAAATATATAATTTCATTGAGCCAACGGATGTTAATGCCCCAACGTCATTCTCGTTTTTGATAATGAAGAAGATGGAATAGAAACGAGAACGAATCAGAAGAAGATGAGTGATCTTATGATTCACTTTTCTTCATTATTAGTTATTACTTGTGCTTAGTAATCGTAGTACTGCCAAAAATGTAAATGTTATACGTTACGTATTTCTTATACATATATATTTCATATATATGGTATTCTCACTCAATAACGTATAACTATACGAATTTGCATCATATAAACAAAGACGAGTTTTCGTTTATCCAAAATTAATGCTTAACTAATTCTTTAATTTTCTCTATGTACGTAGACTTAGGCCTTGTTCTATTTGGTATTAACCAAATCCGCACGTAATTTCGTATACATCATACTCATTTTCAACCACACACACATTTTCTAAACTAATATTAACCACACATATTTACACGGAATACCGCGCGGAACAACTAAACCCCCAATCAAACAAGGCCTTAATATCGTGTAAATTTCTTGTACTCAATTATTTATTTAATTGAATTTTTAACCCAACAGAATTTGGAGGGCCTGGAGTCTCATATCCAAGACTCCAATCCAACTTTAGACCTTTCTTGCACAGTGGGGCAGCTACACCGTTCCAAATGAAAGCCCAAGAGACACCCAAATGATGTTACGTCTAAAGATCCAAAAAAAAAAAAAAAAAAAAAAAAAGAAAGAAAGAAAGAAAAAAAGTAAAAAATAAATCGTGTTTCTGCAACTGTTGAGACGTGGTCTAAACAAAATTCATTACTTCAGCTTGTTGAAATAATTGGTTCACTAAGTCCTTTACACCTTTCACTACTTTAGTATCATTGGTTCTTAATGTACTTAAACTTATAGAATGGTAAGACTTTTGTTCCAACATAAGAAGGATTGAATTAGATAAGAATTGTAACCAAGTTAACAACTCCTTTTTCTAACATAATTTGGACAAAGTGGAATTTGATATCCACATGCTTGGATATATCATGATGGGCTAAGTTTTCCTCAAATGAATCACACTCTGCTTTTAAGTATAAATTGTCCGTATTAAACACATACACAGAAAATGTGTTCCATTTCTGACCCAGTTGCATCCAATCAAACACACCCTAGCTAAATTATACATATCGATTCTATGCACCGATAATTTTGTTAAGCTTATCTTTTTAATTTATTGTCATAAATCTATGTAATATCACTTTAACTTTGTGTTCTATTCTTCGTCTTTCTTTCTTAACTTTTTTTTTTCTTTGGACTAGTAAAGTCACGTGCGGAATTGGTAAATATGTTGAATGTAATAGTTTGAAAGAAAAGGTAGTAGTGTGTAGATACAAACCAAAGATTTAGTATAAAAATATTGATGAGATTCTTAGATTTCATATGCACCTAGATTGCAAAAGATAACTTAAATGTAGCCGAAACTAGGATGTGTGTAAAAATAAGTTTTTATGTGTTTTTATGTGATATATGGAGAGATAATGAGTGGAGTTGAATGGTTGAGATTTGTTTAGTACAGGTAGGTCCCACGAGATGTGTGGATGTGAAATAGAAGAGAGAATAAGTGGAGTTGAAAAAAGTGTATAAAAGTGTGTAAACATTTGTAGGAGAATACCCACTTAAAGTACTATGCACATACATAAGCCAAAAAGAAATAGTATTCATAGAAGTGCTTTGGGAGTTTTTGTAGTTGTGAACAAAATTTAGCCAAAATAAGAGGCTAACAATGAAGATGATTTCATATGGGGACTGCTTGAATTAAAAAATCTACATATGTGACAATGAAATTTTGAAAGAACAGCTGAATTACCGATTTCAATACTTATTCTACTTAAGATAAAATTTTATCCATTCTAACAAGGTTCCTTAAGTGAGTGGGGTGGATCAAAACAAAAGTTCTCTAGCAACAGCTTAATGATAACAAACCTTCCTTTTCGAAATATTTGAATGTTGAACATATCACACCATAGAAGCATAGAAATGATCAATATTGGTAGATAAGTTGAAATTTACATCATTTTTCAACGAAATATAGAAAGTTAATAAAAAAGGCACAAATTTTCTCATTCATCTAACTTAGGCCTTCAACAAAATCTAATTTCAATCTTTGATCAAAACCGCAATTGTAAAACAAAAATCATGTGTCTAAAGCTAATCCAAAACCTTGAATAATTCTATTTCCTAAAAGATAAGTCAGAAGTAACAAGTTAGTTCAACATAAAACAATTTGATACTACCACTGTATTTTATGTTATGGAGTTCCAAACGAGAACCACTGTGAAGGATGAAGTAGCAAAAAAATCTACAAATTTCTATTGTAGATGAACTTTAACTTCAACTGCTGATGCTCGCCATTCTTGAATTGAAGAAATGGACACTCTAGCAAAGAAGAGATGGAGAGAGACGATGCCTCGGGAAAAATAAAGTTAAATCGGTGTAGCTAATCTGTGTTTGTTTAAAGCAAGATAATACACTTTTGGATAAGATTCGTAAAAAGGAAAATGGTTTTCTACACTAATATAAGGTTTTAGGTTTGATATTCCATAAATAAGGAAAAATTAAATTAATTGCATGTTTAACATAAACATTAGGGTCAAATTACAACAACAGGGAAAATTGGGTCGGTGGTTGATAATTAGTTCAGCTTGTGAAAGCAATAAGTATAGGAGAGACAAAATTTTGTTCATGTGGTGGCGGCTGTGGTGGTTGACTTTGTGACTTCATTTACTATGAGTTCATCGGTCCATGGTTCAACTCTCCATCAATGTGTCGTTTTATATCTTTTTCTTTTTTTTTTTCCCGAAATTCTTCGTATATTTTGTTGTTTTTATTATAAACATCTTTTTTTCTAATTTCTTCTTAGAATTTTGTAGCTTATCATTTAATTTAGCTAATTAAGGTATTTTACATATTTTGAGTTTTACATTAATTTTTTTTAATATAATTCTTAATAGATTTTTTTTAATATAATTCTTAAGAACTATGAAGGATAAAGTAGCAGAAAGATTTATGAAATTTCTATTGTGGATGAACTTTAACTAATCCGTGTTTGTTCGAAGCAAAATAATACACTTTCGGATGAGATTCGTAAAATGGAAAATGTCAAACATGTTAGTAAGAACAAGAAAGGAATACTTTGTTCAAACCACTTAATTAATTCACTTGTGGAGAATTGGAGAAAAATAAAATTACCAAACGTGGCCCTATGTGGTAAGTACAACAAAAAAGGAACAGTGGTTTTGAAGTGCATCTTTTATACACGTTAGATTAGATGTTAGAGTAGAGATTAGATATGTATCCGATAGAGAATTAGATTAGATGTTAGATTAGATGTTAGATATGTATCTGATAGGAACTTTATTAAACAACTTAGCATCTCCAATGCTCAAATTCTAGACATTGTGGATTTGACGAAAGAGAAAGACACAATAAAATTAGGCAATGCCCGTGTTTTTTTATTTTCTTTCAATTTTTACTTTTTTAAACAACTTTTCTGACTTTTACTTGATTTTTCTCCATTTTTTCTCCCTAAATTCCTGTGCCACATCTACAAATACACATCCTCCTGCACTATTTTATTATTATTTTTAAATTTGTTTCTATCTCTCTCCTCATTTTTACACTTCCCTCTCTTTTTTCATTACACATCCTTCAATTCCCCTTCTATTAAAATAATTATCTTCTCGCTATGTCTCTCCTCCATATCATCACCAATCCATCTTCTCGATTGGCATCCTCAGATCTTCATCTCTATTGGAGATGTGGATAGCGGATGTGTATTGGAGGAGAGAGATAAAGAGAAAATAATTATTTTAATTAAAAAATAAAAGATGTGTAGATAAAAAAGAGAGGGAAATGTGAAAATGAGAAGGGATGTAGAAACAAATTCAAATATAATAATAAAAAAATAATAGTAAGGGATGTGAAGTTGGACATAGGTATATAGAAGTGATATGGGAATTTAAGAAGAAAGTAGAGAAAATGTGAGGTAAATGTAAGAAAAGTAATTTTAAAAAAATAAAAATTAGGAAAATTAAGGAAACATGTGGGACCTATATAAGAGTATGTATCTATATCCCTCTTGTGTGGACATTGGGTAGGAAGATGTGCATTTGTATTGGAGATGCTCTAAACTTGAACAATTTAAGTGGGTTCATACGGAGATCAAGGGTGTTACTTTTTACATTTGATCTGAAAAAAGGTGTAGTAGAGATGTTTGAGCTGTTCTAAATTTTTGTGATACCTGTGATTTTCTTGTTGGTCAAATACTAATAAATTTTCCCACAGCCGTACTTCAAATTAAAAAAATCCCTCAACTTTAATGTTTAAGTTTTGTGGTACTGTTAATGGATGTCGATGACCATGTACTGCTTAAGAAAATATATATTCATTTGTTTCTACTTGTATTTTAACTCTGACTTGCTATTGGCTGTTTGTGTTGTTATGTTGAGCCTACTGTTCTTTTTTTAGATTATAGGTGAGCAGAAATGATCTGTTGCCAACAAAGTTGGCAACATATCATGCCAACACTCTCATTTTTGGTTAAAAAATATAGGGCCCACACGAGCCCCCACCATCAGGAGACAGTTATGTATTATTCATCTTACTTAACATAGATTTCAAAAAAAATTTTAATTTTTTTTTTTTTTTAAATTTGGCCTATGACATAATGCCAGTGGCGCCACGTCGCTCTATTGGCAGTTTATATTGGTAACAACAAAGCATATAAGTTAGATGTAAAAATTCATAAACAAATATAGCCATTTGGAAACAAGGCCGCATCAGGAATGTTCAAGCACCATCGATGGTGCCGTAATTACGGCGCCATCGATGGCATTTTCGGGATCGATTCAATCTCCATTTTGAAATTCGGAACCAGATCTATAATCAGCACGATGATGGAGAGTTCCAGGGATTTTCCAAATTTTTTCGCCGATACCGTGACCGTCGTGGCCAAGGGTCAAAGTTTTGACACTATTTTTGGGGTCAATTCGACCTCCGTTTTTAAATCTGAAACCAAATCTAGAATCGGCGCAATGATGGGGAGTTCTAGGAATTTTTCGAATTTTTCCGGCTGATACAAGTCAGCCGTTTACCATCGGTCAAAGTTTTGCACTATTTTTGGTAAAAAAATTTAAAATTCTAAACTTCCAATCGCCACGATTCTAGATTTGATTCCGAATTTCAAAATGGAGGTCGAATCAACCCCAAAAATACCATCGATGATGCTTAAACATTTCCATAGATCGCATTCCCTGAAATCTGAATAGTGTGCACTGTTCTTTTTCCTTTCTTTCTGAATTTAAATAGTGTACTTTTCCATTTATTTATACTTTCATGGAATAGGAAATTTAATTTATACCTACTATTTGTCAATTTCATTTTCATGTCTATTTAAGTCAGTTTACAAAAGGTAAATACTTTTTGTGTTTATATTATATTATCTATCTATTAAATATATAAAATCAAAAGTCAATTCCATTTTTTGGAGCCTAAATGTTGCCCCTTTTTTTAGATTTTATTTTATTTATTTATTTATTTATTTTATGCCTCATAGATCTCCTGTTGCTTAATTATCCAAAATCTAATACAATATAGATTCAAATTTATTAATTACTAGTACTTTTACCATGTGTGTTATATGGAAAGATATATCTTCAAAATAAATAATGTGCTAGGCTTCCCCCTTTTCAACTTTTTACTATTTTTTATTCATTATTTTTTTATTCTAAATCAATCACATCTATATATCTCATCACATCTATCAATCTCCACTACTCAACTCCACTCATTCTTTCTCCTATTTTATATTAAAAATCATTAAAAACCATTATAAATGATACTCTATCACCCTTACAATTTAGAATCGTGTAAGAGAAAAAATACAAAAAATTTTCTAAAATTTGCGATAGATTTTTCTCTATATTTCTTCGCTATATGCCATCAGTGCATTGCATGGGAAGATATATCCAATATAAAATTAGTTTGATAAATTTTTTTAGTGGCAATATATACCTACAATGTTGTTGCAATGTATTGTTGTAATAGGTTCATACCTGTAGCTCTATTGTGATTAAATTATGTCGTTGTAATAGGCTTTTTTATTTATTACAACAACATTTTCATCGCAGTAGCGGATGATATTATGACGACAAATGTTGTTGCGATAGATTGGAAACCCTATGATAACGGCGTTTTCTACAACTACATCAATCATCGGAATATTTTTGTTTAGCACAACCATTTTTGTTATCGTAATAGAGATTTTATTTACTAAAAATAATATTCATGTCCCTACCACACTAATTGTTATTATTGATATTTATTATAATTTATTGATTAATTTAATACTTCCATTTTCGCATACTAACAATAATAACGAAGATATAAACAGAAATTCATTTTTTTAAAAAAGACATTAGTAGAATTGAATATTAAATTTATTTATTTATGTATTAAAAAGATTGATAGAGATTTAGATAAGAGGTTTTAAGATTGATAGAGATTTAGATGAGAGATTTTACGATTGACCTAGATTTAGGTAAGAGATTTTAGGAAATAAGGAAGCATGGAAATGAGAATAAAAAATAAATAAATTATTTAATTCTGAAAACTATAAATTTGAATGGGAAAATGACCTTGCTTTATTTACATATAGACATGATTAGATTTATGGTTTAAGATAATATTTACACATATCAAGAATCCTATATTTTGCCATCGTTTTTTTCATAGTTAATTTCTTAGTTTTCTTATATGCCTCTACTTAATGTGCATCGTTATCAACGTATAAGTAAGAACTATTAAAGTGAAATAATAAATAAATAAAATAGTATATTAAGAAATATGTTCTAAAATATTACTTTTTCAAAGTCATTAATTGAAATTTTTTAATCTTTGTAAAAATAAAAATTGGACTATCTTTGCGGGATGAAGTGAGTATTGATTAGTGTTGATGAAAATAAATTTCTTTGAATGATGAAATGTGTGCGATGAAATTTTTTTGGCGTTATTAATATATTCATTAATTTTTATTCATTAAATTCAAAAGTACAAATTCTAAAAAAGAAACGTTAAAAATTGTCAACCAAGTCAAATCAAAAAAGATTAAAAAGGTTCAACCAAATCAAATTGTAGTCAAACTCGATTTGATTAAATGCTTAAAAATTATTTATTTGTACCTTAAAAATATTTTTTTCAGTAATTTTGTACAAACAATTACAGAAATAAATAGATAAACAAATAAAAAAATATGTAAATAAGTTTATCAAATTTTATTTTATTCACGTTAGTGATTCCTGTGCATTACATGGGGGCAAACACTAGTTATGATTATAATTCTAATTGTCAATTTTAAGTCATCATACTATTTTATGTTCCCACTTCATAACATAGTTGCTATTGTAGGTTTGTTCCGGTGCACCCGAGGTGCCGTAGTTATGACACTCTCTAGTGTTTTTGGTCACATGTGACTTCCGTTGAAAAGTTGAGACCAGATTTGGCACGACGAGATAATACTCCAGTTATTCGAAAAGTTTTCCAACAACGGCATTTGCTCAAACTCAAAGTCAAAGTCAAAATTTTTTGTCCAAAATTTTGACTTTGAGCAAACGGCATTACCAAAAAAATTTTCGAATTATTAGAGCTTCGCCTTGTGGTACTGATTTTAGATCTAGTCTCGATTTTCTCAATAAAAATCGTATGTGATTGGAAAACACTCAATAGTGCCATAACTACGGCACCCTCGCGTACACTAAAACAAAGCCAGTTGCTATTGTTCATTGGATTTTCCTCATTTCGTACTTCAGTGGATATATTTGTTAGATGACACAATAAAGAAAGGATGAGGTTCAGCGTGTGTTCGTGTGAGATTTTTTTGGTCTAAAACTTAGCTAAAAATGGCTTTTTGGGTAGGTAGTGGTAGGGGCCACGAGATTTGTAGTTAATAATGAGTGGTGATGTGAGATGTGTAATTGATATTGATATTTGACTTTAACTTTTAATAGTAAATAATTTTTAGGTAGAAAAAAGTGGAGGCGAACATACACTCAATTGTTCAATGGGGGTATTTGGTATGCTTTTGATAAAGATTTTGTTAACACTAAATATGGCTTTATTGTGCAATTTTTCGACACTTATTTCAACCACTTTGTTTTCTTGGCTAACTTTAGATTATTTCAAAGTTATACCGCATATTCATCAATGCTACATCAACAATCACCATATTCATTGATACCACATCAACAATCACCAATCTATTCCTCAACCATTTTTTTTGCGAAGCCATATTCCTTTTTTCGAATTTCCAATTCTCGTATCAAAACAATAAGGGGCCAAAAAAAAAAAAGAACGAGATGAAGAAGTCTTGCTCCAAATAGCTACAACAATGTAAATAGAGTTATTTTCACGGTAGGACTACAAAGTATCTATTTTGTAATAATTTCAATCCCATTCTTTTTTTGGTTCTATTGAGACCTCAATCTTTCCTTTTTGTTTCACTGGAAGCTCCTGTTAATGGATTCCATTCATTTTGGCTGTTAAGTTGATTTTTTGTCCTTTTGTGCACTGAAAATTTGGGCTTCTTTTCTGAAAATAACCCAATTGAGTTAATTTTCGGAAAATTGGCCCGATTGATCAAAAAAATATGGTTACTAGGAATTTGGTCCAAAATAAAAAATATGGCGTGATTGGTCCAAAAAATTTTGGTGCGCATTTAATTGAAATTGATGAAATTCTTCCAATCTTGCAATTAATTCCTTCAATTTTTGCTATTCATTTATTTAGTCCATAGATAATTTTATCAAATTAATTTGATGCTAATTAAATAGTTTTTATTGAAAATTTTTATTACAGTTGCAATTGTTAGCATTAGTAAGCATGATAGGGAACTATTTTAAAATTTTTTATCACTTTTTACCACTTTTTTATCTATTCTTTTTTATCTTAAATCAATCACATCGACATATCATATCACATCCACAAATCTCCACCATTCAACTCCACTCATTCTCTCTCCTCCTTTACATTAAAAACTTTTAAAAACTATTAAAAATCAATCTCTATCACCCTAAATATCATGACTTTTCAAAATTTTATTTAGCATTAAAAAGCGTATATTTTGATTTTAACCAATAGTTAATAATAAATATAATTATTATACCTATATAAAATTTTAATAAAAATATATCAATATAAAAATATACTGAACGTAAAGAAATAATAAAATAAAATACAATTCCATCAAAAAAATAAAATGAATAAAATAAAATAAAATAAAATAAAAATTCAAAAACCCTACCCTTCCAACCCACAACCCACCCACAGGAATCCCATCCCACCCCCCAATAAATTGATTAGCCGGTAGTAAGAAAACCAGGAGAAAGCCACCATGGTCACTTATTTTCCGAGTGGATCTAAATCACAACCCACCACCTGATTAGTGGGTCATGATTCACAATCCACCACTAAAAAAAGTCGCCTAGGTAGCTTTCTCGCTGGTTTTCTCGTCGGTGGTGAGATTGTGAGCTATCGGTGAGAAAACCAAGGAATAAGCCTCCCTGGTCAGTTTATAAGGGTGTCAGGTCGCGTTCTTGTAGGGGTGGTTTGGGGGGCGGGGCTTTTGAACTTTTTTATTTAATTTTTTATATTTTATTTTATTTTTGATAGAATTGTGTTTTATTTTATTATTTCTTTATAGTCGGTATATTCTTATTAAAATTTTATGTATGTATAATAATTACATTTATTATTAATTGTTAGTTAAAATCAAATTGTAACAATTGCATTTATTACATTTATTTTTTAGAACAATCACGCCACATTTCTTGTTTTGGACTAAATTCGCAGTAACCATATTTTTTGGGATCATTTGGGCCAATTTTCTGAAAATTAAAGTTAAAGTTGTAAAGTTTAGTAAGATTTCGGACTAATTTGTACACATTTAAATTTATAATTGACTCAGTTGGGTTATTTCCAAAAAAGGACTCCAAACTTTTAATGTAGAAAAGAAAAAAAAAATTCGACGGCCAAAATGGATGAGATCCGTTTGCGGGGGCCTCCAGTGAAATAAAAAAGAAAGATTGTGGTCCCAACAGGACGAAAAAAGAATAAAATTGGAATTATTATAAAATAAATATTTTGGGGTCTTACATCGAAAATAACTCACGTAAATAATGCAATGCACTATGCTTATTATTAATAGAGAAAATATTCCACACATGTTGGTAGGAGTGGGCAAAAAAAACTGCCGAACCACTAAACCGACCGATTTAGTTCGGTTTGGTTCTTTTTTTAAATTTTATTTTATCATGGTAGGTCAATTTTCGGTTTGATTTTCTACCAAACCGAAAAATCGATGGGTTGTAAAAATTTTTTTAAAAAAAGCCAAAACCGACCAAACCAATGGTCCAACCAAAAAATCGACTCATTTCGATTTAGTTTGAAAAATTCCCAACCTACAAAAGGTGGTTTGATTTCAAATTGAGTGAAAAAATCGAACTGACCGACCGAATCCCATTCCTACATGGCGGGCACACAAGGTTCAAGTAGATCCATTACGCCAATATAAAAATATGTTTTCCCTCTCCAGTTTTGAATTTGAAACCAATAAGTTCCGATATCACTTATTAAAATGGTTGAAGTTTTGAATTATTAAAGAGAATTTTTTTTTTCAGTTTCCATTCGGTCCTCTTGGTTTTTGTGTTTTCTCGCGAGTAGACATGTAGAAGTCCTAATTTGGTTTTAAAAAAAATGATATTGGAAGCCAATTTATCGTTTTAAGTTTGGGAAATTGGCGCAAATGGTCCAATAAAAGTTGTCTTAGTGCTCAAATGGTCCAAAATAAAAATAATTAGCGCAAATGGTCAGAAAAAGTTGGTTGTTTGCGCAAATGGTCCAAATTGATGATTTTTCATGAGATTTTATCTATTTTGTCTTCTTTGTGTAGGGTATTTTGGTCATTCGATTTAAAATAAATTATACAAAAGGTTCTAAATTTTAAAAATTATTACAATCAAATTCCAAAGTTTGAAACATATATACTTTAGTCTCAAATTTTTATTAAATTGCACAGTTTGGTCCATAATTAATTTTATCTAATAAATTTGATACCAATTAAATAGTTTTTATAAAAAATTTTCAACACAGTAGCATTTGTTCGCATTAATATTATAACTTTCGACAAAACTTTAACAATTAGTTGCACATATTTGATTTGAACCAACGATTAAAAATAAATATAATTAATGTATTCCCATAAAATATTAGTAGGAATATATTACAATAAAAAATATACCGAATACCAAAAAAAAAGAAAATAAGGAATTAATTAATGTCTGAAAAATAGTTTTATTGCATCTCCGTAAAATTTCAAAAATTTATTTTTGTTAAATACGAACTAGCAACTAATAATTAATATTTTATTTTTCTGAAAAAAATTAATGTAATTATCAGATTGGTACCAATATATCCTATAGATATTAATGAAAATGTACTGAATTTATTTTTTCAAAAGTTGTGATATTAATGCGAACAAATACTACTGTGTTGAAATTTTTTTATAAAAACTATTTAATTGGTATCAAATCTATTCGATAAAATTAATTATGGACCAAATTGTGCAATTTAATAAAAATTTGGGACTAAAGTATATATGTTTCAAACTTTGGAATTTGATTGTAATAATTTTTAAAATTTAAGACCTTTTGTACAATTTATTTTAAATCGAATTACCAAAATACCCCCACACAAGAAGACAAAATAGGCAAAATCTCATGAAAAATCATCAATTTGGACCATTTGCGCAACAAACCAACTTTTTCTGGACCATTTGCGCTACTTATTTTTATTTTGGACCATTTGGGCACTAAGACAACTTTTATTGGAGCATTTGCGCCAATTTCCCTTTCAAGGTTTGAATTATTAAAGACGTTTTTTTTTTCAGTTTCAATTTGGTCATCTTGGTTTTTGTATTTTCTCGCTAGTAGACATGTAGAAGTCCTAATTAGGTAAATAAAATAATATCGGAAGCCAATTTATATGGTGATAGCCTGGCCTTTTGACCTTTTTTTAAAATTTTTTTATTTATTATTTCTTTTAATCAAATTAATCACATTCACATATCGCATGAGACTTATATACACTATATAAATCTCCATCATTCAATTTCACCCATTCTCTATTTTCTTTTACATAAAATTCATAAAAAAATTATAAAAAATTCAATCATATCACCCTATTAAAATGGAACGTTAAATCCTAAATCCATGAGAACCCAAAATATCTGTGCGGATCGCGCACATTGGAAAACAATGAAGATGGGGCAATTTGCACCCCAAAAACCAACTAAATACACCCCACTGAAAAGTGACGGGGTGTTGCAGTGGTAACATCCCGGCCGAACCTCGGGGTAAGCGCCCGTTCCATTCTCACCCCACCCCAAAAATAGCTTTGAAATTTGTGGGATCCCCTCCCTAAAAAAACTCTTACTTTTTAAAGACAAAAAATGACCTCAAATAAAGTTACCAAACTACCATTTTTATACTTTTCGATCAATTATTGAAATGGGGCTCTCATTTTCGACAGCATTTGCTGTCGAAAATGACAGCTAAAAGGATGTCGGAAACGGCAACAACATCGCATTATTATTATTATTATTATTATTATTATTATTATTATTATTATTATTATTATTTGGATTGAAAAAGTAAATATAGTATTTAGTGGGGTGCATTAAATCATATATGTGCATGTTCTAAAAAACTTGCTTAGGCAACGTGTAAACGACATTTATGCTCAAGGCTTGAACTTTACGCTTCGCTACGTCTTGTGTTTTATCATGTATTGATCGAGTCTTATCATGCATCAGTGTTCTTAAGCACGCCTAAACTCAATACTAGAGTTCAATGCTTTTTTGTGCCTTGCGCTTTTTATAACCTCATATATCTGTGGTAAGAAAAAGGGAAGTGCGCGTGTGCAAATAGCCCTACCCAAACAATAAACTAGTGGTGGACAAAATAACTAGAACTAAACCACCCCAAACTGAAAAAACTGAAACCGTTAGATTATTTTAAAAATTTTGAGAATCAAAACCGAACTGAAATTGAAAGACGGAGAACCAAAAACCGAACGATTCTTTTTCAATACCCGAAAACCGTATATTCTCTATAAAAAAATTAACTCTGTAGATTTTTTCTATTAAATTAATTATTATAGAAACACTTTTATACACTTATGAACATGAATGATCCGGTACACCCGGGTGTTCTATAGTTACGGAACACCCGAGTGATTTTACGGGTCCGTACGACTTCTATTTTGAAATTTGAAATCAGATTCAGATTCAACACGACAGGATGGAGCTCCGGCAATTTTAAAAATTTTCTGATGACACCCGTGGCAGTCTGTCAAAGTTTTTGGCCATATTTTGGGGCCAAATTATGGCAAAAAATTTTGACCGACCGCCACGGGTGTCGCTGAAAATTTTTCAAAATTACTAGATCTCTGTCTCGTCGTGCTTGATTTAAATTTGGTCTCTGATTTCAAACCCGAAGTCGTACAGGCCCTTAAAATCATCCGAGTGTTCCATAACTACAGAAAACCTAGGTGTTCTAGAACAATACCACACTTCCGGATATGAATCTTTTATTACTTATGAATTTCATATCATGAATTTCGCAATAAGTTACAATAGTATTTGATTTATAAAAAATAAATTTGCAGCGCTCATTACTTTCTTTATTACTAGGATCACGCCCGTGCGATGCACGGGAACAATTAAATTTATGTACGATAAATAATTGATATAAAATTATAAATATGAATGTTGAATTACATAATCTATGTAATTTGTGCATAGGAGATTGCATAATTGTAAAAAATTATTAAAATCTATAATATTTTATATTATAGTCAATGTAAAAATTGCGGAGTAAATTCACATTTGTAAATTATAAAAATTCACGTGCATCGCATAATTAAGAAGTTTATCAAAACGTGTAACTTTAATTCTAATTACCATGCCTAGCATTGCACATCAATGCTCGTGAAGATTAATTAATTGTAAATGAACCATTGATAATGAATATATAAAAATTTTTTGATTATCCAAACGTGTCTTTCTCATTGGTACATATCAAATTTATATTGAACACATTTTTTCCTTCTGAAATAAACATTACACACTCTAAATTTTATGATTTTATGCGTTCTTTTAGTGATTCGCTGTAATTGTTACTTAATTTTAGCTCCATTATATAAGAAGTATTATACTTAATTTTATGTAACTTAAATTTGTAGTAACACCGACAATTATCCTCATCTATATAATTCATTTGATTTATTTTCATTTACATAAACTGTATGTTAATTGTAGAATGAAAAACTTTTTATTTGTAATTTTATATACTTAGAAAAGGCAAAAATAAAAGAATGCAAAATTCAAGAATGGAAGATATCACATCAAAAGCATTAAAAATAAAAATATTATGTAATTTTTTTAATTAGAAATAGTATGTCATGTTGGCACCGCCAAGAGGGTGGTCACCAAACATGACACTTCAATTATAATAATATAAGGATTAATAAATTACTATTTTACTTAAAAATAAATAAATTATTCTACATAAATCTAGTTATAATTTTAGCCACTCATTATTTGATCTTCAAAAGAAAAAGTAAAAATTCTCACTATTTTTTAATAGACCAATTCACGTAACCAAGAAACTATCAAAACCTTCAATTTTATCACGATAAAAAAAAAAAACATAAAAATTATTATTTAATATTTTGAATTATAACTTTAAAAAAATGAAATTATATATAAAGTCTTTCCAAAATAAATTTTTTCTCATTAGATGTTTGTTTTAGATATTGATTATTTTTAGTTATATTTTTAATTACTACTAATTAATGTTGGTTTATTTCCAAAACTAATTTTATAATTTTCTTAAAATATTTAATATATGCCACATTTGCATCTTTGCCTATGTGGCACTTCACAAATTATAATATAAAGATTAATGGTATGATAATATAACAATTCAAAATATAAAGATAAAGATTAATAAATTACTCTTTATTTAAAAATAATGAATTATTCAATGCAAATTCAATTATAATTTTAGCACGCCCTATTTTATTTAAGAATAATCCACTATTTGAATAATCCACTGCACATTACAAATCAAAACTATCTAAAACTATAACATTTTTTAATGCGGTGAAAATAAAATACTTATTATTTAATGTTTTTAATGAAAAATTTGAAAAATGAAATTACATTTAAAGTTTTTCGAAAGCTATTTTTTTCTTATTAAATTTTATTTATCACATTTAATAATAAATTTATGTTTCATTAAAAAAATAATTATATTTAAAGAATTTTCCCTATTTACATCTACCAATTAATATTGGTTTATTTCCAAAAATAGAATTTCCTTTTTTTAACTACAAAATTGATTTTTATTTATTTTAATTATTATTAATGAGTGCCACGTTGACACTACAGTTTTTATAATATAAAGATATTTTATAAAAACAATATCGTCAAAGTTGAATAAGACTGGAAATATAACTAGAACCGAATTATAACCAAAACTATTTGGTTTTTATGGATAAATAGAACCGAACCGGAAATTTTGGTTGGATGCCCAGTGTGTCAATACCCACAACCGAACCGTGCTCACTGCACGCCCCTGGAATAAACTATCTCGTAATTATCATACTGTCGTGAGGATACAACTGGCAACTTCCAACCCTTTCGTTACGCTCTTTAAAATGCATTCACAGCCATCCGCAGAACCCTATCCCTCTGTTCCTAACTTTTTCTGCAGAATCTCCAGATCTTAAATTTCAAGGCCTCCATAATTTCAATATTTTCTTGATTCGGAAGGTATAAACTCAATATTTTTTAGATTTACGTTAACTCGTATTGACTATATGTATCTAATTAAATGAATATATGATTTTTCCAGTTTGAAAATTGAAAAATAGATGAATTTTACTGATCTGTTGTTTTTGGTGAATTGCGTGCAGCAAAAGTTGCAGAACAATGGGAGATAACAAGGAGAACGATGCATACGAGGAGGAGCTTCTCGACTACGAGGAAGAAGATGAAAAAGCCCCTGATTCCGCAAACGCTAAAGTCAACGGCGAGTCTGCCAAGAAGTATGTTCCCAATTATTTTTGCGTATTGTCTGTACATGGATATGTTTTTTCTTTTCGGCCCGGAAATTTGGTAGCTATGTGTTCTTAAGTTTGCTGTTTATTTTTTTCGTAGTTGATATTTCCTGGTATGTTTGCCGCTTAACGTCACTCTTCTTGTAAGCTCTATTAGTTGTTTAAGGCAGATTTCTTTCTTTGTAAGTTGTGCTTCTTATACTAATTTTTTCTTTGTTATGATTGATTCCGTGCAGATTAGCATTAGTGTTTCGTAATAAACTTGCTCAAAATCCTTTTTTCCCGGCATTTGGGATATATAAACTTTTCCATCTATTTAACTATATATCACTTTGAATATCATGATTTTGGTTTGATAGCAGAACATAGTAGAAATTAAATTCCTTTGGGGGCTCTGATGGCTTTGCAGAATTTTGTCGGGAGTTCAACTTAATTTTTCTGAAAGATATTATTTTTTTGTTGTTAAAGATTTGGCAGTAATAATGTTATATGTCTGTAAATGTTGAAATAATAAAGTCTTGGGGATCTCAAGTAGTCATGTTAGCTGTCCAATTGATGGATGACAGGGTTAATTGTTACTTGTTAGTTTGGGGTTTTCTTCCCTCTTTTGAAATCTGCTAGATTTGGCCTATAGGGAAATTATGCCTATAGATGAGGCCTTTTGTGTACTAAACATCAATGCATCATCAGTGTCTGACAGGAGCATCAATTTTGATAATAATTGCAGGGGCTATGTAGGGATTCACAGTTCGGGATTCAGAGACTTCCTCTTGAAGCCAGAGCTTCTTCGAGCTATTGTGGATTCAGGATTTGAGCACCCATCAGAAGGCAAGATCCTTCTTTCTGGTTGTTTGGTATAGCGAGTTGTGCTAATTTTTTGGTTCTTACACATGAAGTTCATTATGTGGTCTGGTTGCTGGAGATAATCAATTGTCAAGTCATGAAGTTCATCCTGTGTCTGTTGTAGTCAGTAGTTACACTAGATGCTTGCAAGGTTGGATAATCATTGCCAGATGTCATTTTCCTGCAACCATTCACTAAATGACCGGACGTCTCTTGTCCATTTGCAATGATGTCTGAAAACTTTCCATGCTTTGTTCCTACATAGAAGTGTATATAATGTCAAAGCCGCTTGAGGAAAGTTAGTTTCTGAAATTGGTTGCAACTCCTGTTTTTTTCTTTTTTTTTTTAATCTTTTCTTTTTTTGGGTTTGTGGGTGGTGGTGGGGGGAAGGATTTCAAAATCTCAAACTTACATGTGAGAATTGAGAGTAAGACGAACTAGTATGACTGTTGTGCGTAATGTTCTGAGTTTGCAAACAAACTGAGTGACGAAAAGGTAACTAGAACTTGAGGAAAATGACAAAGCAGGAAGTTCAGCAGAATGTCCATTTATTTAAGTGATACCAGCTACATTATGCTGTGACAGTTGTACAACCTTTTTAGAAACATTATTCTCCAAATTAATTTTTGACCATGCATTCTATGGGACCCATAATTCTACATAATTTTTCAACCGCTTTTAACCGGATGTTCTTTACAAAAAAGTGTCATTTTTCACTTTAGAGAATCTCTTCCATACCAAGCAAGCTTTTATTTTCTCCGGTAACTGTATCTGTATTTTCATGGTAATAATAGTAGTTATTTCAGCCAGTGGAATTAGGTGTTTCATATTAGTGAGCCCACTGGTAGTTATGATGTTTCTCTTTTATTGTTAAGTATCTTTTGCTATGGCCTTCTTTGGAGGATCTTGTTCGTTTTGTCTAGACTAGACAAAGCTTTCCCTTCTTGACCTCTTCTTTGATCTGTTTATCTTTCCGCCTCTTTACCTTTTAAGACAAGGAAAGTCGCAAAATCTTTATTATTATTATTATTATTATTATAGAGAATAAACATCTATTATTTTATGTGTCTCAGGTAAAACATTGTTATCACCCTACCTCGGGAGACATTGAATGTTAATCATTTTTTAAAATTGAAAATGAGGCTTCTTTCGATCAAATTTCATTCGTTCATTGGTTCATTAGTTCAACACGAGTGCATACCTCAAGCAATTTTGGGAATGGATGTCATCTGCCAAGCGAAATCTGGAATGGGGAAAACTGCCGTGTTTGTTCTCTCGACTCTGCAGCAGATTGAGCCTGTTGCAGGTCAAGTTGCCGCTCTTGTTCTATGCCACACGAGGGAATTGGCTTACCAGGCATGTATTCTGGCTAGAAACAGCTCAACTATTTACTCGCTTTATGAACTAGAACTAGAACTAGATTGAGGTTTCACCATTCGCTGATCTTTGCACCAGTATTATTTACTTTTTCTGTCCCTTTAAGAATTGATATTGATTGGCGGTTAACTTACTTTGTTGTCTGTTTATTTATCTCACTTGCAGATTTGTCACGAATTTGAGAGATTCAGCACATATTTGCCAGACATCAAAATTGCTGTTTTTTATGGCGGCGTCAACATCAAAACCCACAAAGATCTGTTGAAGAATGAATGCCCTCACATTGTTGTTGGGACACCTGGAAGGATACTAGCCCTTGCAAGAGACAAGGACCTTTCCTTGAAAAACGTGAGGCATTTTATATTGGATGAATGTGACAAGATGCTGGAGTCTCTTGGTATGCCACCTTAATAATATTACGTTGTTCTTTGTGCGACAAAACATGTCAATCCTTCTCACTTCAAACATACAAATATAGTTCCCAATTTGCTCATTAGCTGTAATCTGTCCTCCCAGATATGAGAAAAGATGTACAGCAGATCTTCAAGATGACCCCTCATGACAAGCAAGTTATGATGTTCTCGGCTACACTTAGCAAGGAGATTCGACCGGTTTGCAAGAAGTTCATGCAAGATGTAATGTCCTGTGGCCAGTCCTCCTTGAATTTTAGAAGTCTTCCAGTTTTCCAATATTCCACAATCAAGAATGCAGTGGTTGAAGCACTGTATACTTAAAATGTCGTGTTTAACCATCCTACTGACACAAAGTGACGCCTGAATGAAATGGTCCATTTGAAAGGGACATAGGATTGAATAGGCCTAACGTTGGCAAGATCAGATTTTCTGAATGGCAATTTTCTTTCTTAAACCTGCGGCTCTTTACTTTAAATTTTTCACTTTTTTACTTGTGGGAAGGAGATAAAGGAGGAGAATTTTGGTGGTGTAAGATGGTGTCACATTGTAGTTTTATTGAGTAACAGCGCTGATACTAGTTGGTCTTGGTAGTGGAGTATTTGGAAGGATCACATGGAGTGGAACCTCGTTCCGGGAATGTCCTTCCGTCATTCATTTCGTACTGGATACCATTAGCTTCGGATGGACACCTAATATGCTTTACTGTGATATTTCTTCCTTACAGCCTATGGAAATTTATGTCGACGACGAAGCCAAATTGACCCTTCATGGTCTTGTACAGGTTTGTTTTTGGAAATGTGAAATCTCTCTTTGCCCCCCTCTGAAGTTCCGTTTTACCTTACTTGATAACCTTGCTGACAGCACTACATCAAATTAAGCGAGTTGGAGAAGAACCGGAAGCTGAACGATTTGCTCGACGCCCTGGACTTCAATCAAGTTGTAATCTTTGTGAAGAGTGTGAACAGAGCTGCTGAGCTGAACAAATTGCTTGTGGAGTGTAATTTCCCATCTATTTGCATCCACTCTGGCATGTCTCAGGAAGAAAGGTTTGTATCACTTTGAACCTGATTTATACGTGGAGAACATGGGATAGTTTTGAGTCTCAGGGTCGCTCTTTTTCTCTCCAACTTAGGGTGTGTGCTATAAAATATTTTAATATGTCTTTAAATTTAATCTATTTTTTTCAACTTTCGCTTTAAATCACTTGACTGATTTGACAAGTATTTTATTTTTTCATATCACTTTCATTCACTTTCAATCACACATTTCAACTCTTTCAAATTTTAATCAAATTTAGTCCATATCAAACATACCCTTAATGGTTATAGCATTTTTACCACCTCTTAAGTTGTATCATGATAGCGTGATAGATACTTAATAAATGTTGTGAAAGAAGTCACTTGAGGTGCATGTATTCTTGCAACTTGCAAAATTTAAAAAAATAAATTAATTAAAAAAAAAAGAAAGAAAAAACAGAAGGAGGAGGAGGAGAAGACGATGACGAAGAAGAAGAAGAAAGAAGAATGTTCATGTTAGAAGTGTCATTAGTTTTGGTATTATCAAGTAATTGAATGAAAATGTAGCTATTTGTTTTATTTGAACTACTGAGTTCAGATATTGTTGATACATTTTCATGTTGAGGTAGTTGTATTCACATGTGTGAAGGCATGGAAATTCTTACTCCTAATGATTTGAATTTGCAGATTGACTCGCTACAAGGGTTTCAAGGAGGGGCATAAAAGGATTCTTGTGGCTACCGATTTGGTCGGTAGAGGGATTGACATCGAACGTGTCAACATTGTCATTAATTATGATATGCCTGATTCTGCGGACACTTACCTGCACAGGGTAAATTCATTTCTCCCTTGCAGTATCAACGCTGTTTAATGTCGATTAGAAAATTTGTTAATCTTTTAGTTTTCCTTTAACTTGACAGGTCGGTAGAGCTGGAAGGTTTGGAACCAAAGGGCTTGCCATCACATTTGTCTCTTCTGCATCCGATTCTGACGTGCTCAATCAGGTTTCTACTATGATATTTTTTTCCCTCATGAATTTATGTTTTGTGCTTTCATGTTGTGAAACCTGTTTGTTTCATGTTTCAGGTCCAGGAGAGGTTTGAGGTGGACATTAAGGAGCTTCCTGAGCAGATTGATACATCTACCTACAGTATGCTCTTTTGCCGCCTTAATTTTATATTTCTACAATTTTTGTGGACATTTCCACTATCTTTGCATCAAAGATTGCCCCTTTGATACTGGTAAATTTGTCTAAAAAGTTTCTAGTATCTTTGCATCAAAGGCTGCCTTTAGGTACTGGTAAATTGGTCAAAAATATCACTAGGTCATTGGCCAAACTATCATGAGGCATGAGGCCCTTTTTATTATGGTAATATATAACCAAGAGTAGCTGTACTGTTTCTTGGATTGTCTATTCTTTGCACTTTGTTTGGGGAGGTAATGGAGGACTGAGGATACGACAATTGGTTCTTGTATCAACTATAGTTAATTTGTTGTAGTTGCATGTTATGGTGGATTTTAAGATTTTCATTTTAAGATGTGAGTTCACATGATTCATGGATGATAGTTGTATGGATGTTGGCTTATGAACTGTGAGAAAATGTGAAGTGTATATAAACAGATAAGACACAAGCGGTTGAAAAATGGGGAGTACTCGTGGATTGGAATGTGTGCATTACAAGTGATTTTGGGCAAGTGTTGATACTCAAAAATTCTTCAAACATAAAGCTTTGAATAATGTTTCATTGATGGCCAGAAAAAATGGCTTTCTGGGACTCAATCCACACAGAAAGCTTGGCTAATATTTTTTTGTTCCTTCTGTTAGTAAAATAAAATTTTCACTAATCTGTTTCATTTGATGCAGTGCCGTCTTAATGCTGTTGAGGTCTTCAAAGCAAACTTCTAGTGTGTGAAAGATGGGAGGTGAGATAATAGTATATTGAACCTCAGTTTGTGAGTTGGAAGACATTGGTGGCTTCTCTCTGTCTGGACACAACACAAGTTTGTACAACGTTGTTAAACTTGCCTGGCCTTGTACTATTGACTTTTGTTACGGTGTACCTGTTATGGATTTCTTTTTTATGCCTAGTTAATGTCGTTTAGTGTACTTGTGGGAGTGTCACTGAGAAGCAGATTCTCTCTCACAGCAAGGTTGGAATAGGTGGTGGCTCCACTTTAAGTCTCTGAGTGTCAATTAGTTCCCATAAGTTGTTCGGATATGTTAGATTGGGCTGTGAGTTTGGGTAGGCATGCTACGATACTGTTGCTGGATTGAGGACTGGTTTTTTGTTTGTTTTACTTAGAAGTTGATATGACATAGGAAACTGTTATTAACTTAATTGCTGTATAATTGTGAGAAGATAAATTCGGTGAGGTGCCCATCTTACTTTCAATGACAATTTATTTGGCCCAAAGTTTATACTCGCTGTGCACCAAGGGCCTGAATTTTTTTCTTGGCATTTTCGCCATAAGGACATTTGACATTTATGCCCTTCAATTTTCAAGAACCGCTAGGACATGGTCCGATGTGTTGGTGTGTCTCGGTCGTGAACCACCACCATTGGGTGTGACTCGTCATGGGTAACAATTTTTTAATTGGCTCAATCTCTAATTCAGTTCCTAAAATGTCCAAATCAAGGCCTAAAGTTCGATTTTTGTGTAAATTTGGGGCTTTTTTGATTGGAAAACTATTTTGCAAATTGGCTTTCTCGCGGTTGTAAGACATCATTAGAGGATGTTATAGATCCATTATGAGCCACAAATTTGGAGGAAAAAGGGGGTAATTAGTTGTTAGACTGAAAACTAAGGTTTATGTAATTATTTGTCATCATGCTCAATCCATGAATATCCATCTGAAATTGAGTTTGGGGATGATTAATACGGTAAGGGGCGCTTGTTTCTGGGGTGAGAAATTGAGTGGAAGTGGTTGGAATCATGGAATTGGTGTTTGGTGTAAAAAATAGTGCTTTTTGTGTTTTGGCTTCGGGGATGGTTTTGCAGCTGTGGTGTCCGGCGAGGGTTGGGTTGGGGAGGGATGGAGGTGTTAGGGGGTAGTGGTGGCGTGGTGGCGACGGTGGAGATGCAGCGGTGATGGTGGTGGTGGTGGAGTTTCATGGAAGATGAGGACTAAGTTGTATATTTCCAGAATGTTATGTATTGAATTGGAAATAAATTTATTTAATTTTATTTAATTAAAAGGGTATTAATGTTTTTTTATCATGAAAAGTTCTTATGTTGCGAGGAAACATTAGTTAGGAGACGAAAATGCGAAGAAAAAAGTTCAAATCCTGAGCGCGAAATAAGTATAAATGTTGGGTCCTGATTGCGTTGTGAAGCGTTTTAAAAATTAGAAACACCTTTGGAAGTTACTTTCTGGATAAAAACATTTCCTTGTTCATGCTAAGAAATAGTTTTTAGCGGAGATCCCTGTTTTCTGGTTTTAGAGTGTGTTAGCGGATGAATTTTAGGGTATGTTTGATTAGTGATAAAGTTAATTTTTTTGATATACGTGTTGAATGTGTGGTTGAAATTTGAAAAAAATATACTAAATAATTGAATGTGTGGTTGTAAATGATGAGAGAGAAAAAATTGATAAAATTTGTATTGATTAATGTTGAATAGAATAAAGCCTTAATGTATTTTTATGAATAAGAAGAGAGAGAATGAGTGGAGTTGGATGGTGGAGATTTAATGAGTGGAGAAATATATGGATGTGATTTGTTTGATCAAATTTCAAATTTGAAAAAAATATATTAAAATACATTAATACATGTTAGATAAATGCTTATGTAGACAATCTGTTAGACGAGGGGCAAGACATTGTCTATTTAGCGCGTGTTAGGGTATGTGTTTTTATGTATTTTTATGTGATATAGGAGAGAGAGAAAGTGGAATTGAATGATGGAGATTTGTGTAGTACATGTAGGTCCCACGAGATTTGTGTGTAAAAATGGGTAAAAATGGGTAGGAGAACAGACGCGTAATCCCCTGCATTAAAATGTTTTTAAACAGGTTTTTCTTCTCATTCTTTAGTCAACAATAGTTTATATATACATAAAAATAATAGATTCGACGCACTTTTAGGATTGAAGATTTTTTCTCTTTATTTTTATTTTACTATATTTATTATATGAATGAGAATTCACATTACACTATTAAAAATGCTTTAAGAATGTCGACGATTTGAACCTGCCAGTAACAAGTTTGTCATGCTCGGGTGAAAAAACTTGGTAGCATACTTTGAGTTGAGTCGGGCTGAGCTGCCATGGCCTGTGGGTTAGCAGTAGAGATCTTTGCGGATTAATCACAAAGAATACCTAGTTTGTTGAGCCTGAGAATGAGAAGGTCCCAATGTTCCCACTCCCATAATATTAATTATAGTGTTTGGTGGTAGTAGCTTTGACCGAGTGTCAAATTTTCAGTACTTTATTGTGTTCAATTTTAATGTGCTACGTGATGTGGTATATCACTATATTATCACATTGAATTTGAGCACATTAAGGTGCTCAAATTGAAACACTAGGTTAAAATCACTACTCCCTCCGTCCCATTAAGATAGGCACCCACCATTTTTCACACATATTAAAAAAACATCTTAAATGTTCTTGGAATTATAAGATATTCATATATTCTTCCAATTTTACCCCTATATTGAATGGTCAAAAAGTAGTGTGAACATGTTTAAATATCTTGGGAGATGAAATATCTATTTTGATATTTAGTATTCCAATTATCTTAAATAGGGGCATTTTAGTACATGAAAAATAAATTATACATTCAATAAGGAAATTGGACTATAATTTGGGACGGACAAAATAGGAATACTTGCCTATCTTACTGGGACGGAGGGGAGTATTTTAAAATCCGGTTCGTCTGGCCTGACTCGTTGGTTGGATCAGAAACTCGTGGCCCGGCTAAAAATTGGGCTGGGTAACCCCAAAAACATGGGTTGGTCAAATTCGGTCAATGATCCGGTTTGATCGGAAATCGGTCGTCCCGTGAGATTCAGGACTGGTTTCCATCTGGGTTTTTGAATTTTCTTCTATTTTTTATTTTTTGTGATGTATTTTTATATTTTGTATATCTTTTATATTATTTTAATAGTCGGGTCGATCTTGAGTTGACTCCCTACCGATTAGGTTGGTGGCCGGGTTAGATTTAAAAACATTGATTAAAATTGTTAGTGGGAGAGTCCAATTCATGAGAAGGAGAATAGGATACACTAGCGGTATATCCCTAAATGACAACTACGTATTTTTTTTTTCTAGTCAGTTAGCAAACAAACAGCCCTATTTTTTCTAATTTGTCCGATGTACCTATTTCCATTTTTCTGTCGTCGTCAAATCTTTCAAATTTGGCCAAAGTGGGAAGCATTGCTTTCACGAAACATTGTTCATGATCGATCTTTTATACCCACCATTAATTATGCACGTAAAAATATCATTGTATCTGCGTGTTTTTATAAATTTCTTTATTATTTTCTAATTATACAGACGTGTTAAAGATTTACTTTTCTTTTCGCGGGCGGGGTGGAATCCCTTGACAAGGAGACTCAAGTTAACAACAATCATGAAGTTCAGTCACTGCAAGTCTATAACATAGGGAGGATTTTTGTATAAGAGATTTCTGAATGGGTGGTAAAAAAAAAAAAAAAAACTATTAAAAATGATTTCAAATAATCTCAATCAAATAAGTGACTAAAACAATTATTGACAAAAAATAATTTTGGCCATGTTACAGTTACGTATTAAATGCCATAAAAAATATTATAATGGGATAAAATGACTTCAATACTTTTTATATATTATAAAGGTTATGACAGTTTAGTATTTTACCCAAATAATTTTAAAACAAGTGTGACAAACCGCTTGTAAAAATACAACCATTAGGTCGTGGGTTCGAATCACGTTGAGGATAGGTGGGGAACCACTGTTGATCCTCCTAAATGTGTGAGTGAAAAAGAAAAAAAAAAAGAAAAAGAAAGACCGCCTATAAAAATACAAATAAACAATTATTTACTTTATGCAGCAGAAGATCCAACTAATTAAGTTGGTAGGAACCTCGTGTGGAGGTGTCACACTCAACCGAAAATCAACAATTAATAATCGTATAACCTAATAATCCAATAAACTAAAGTATTTGTCGGATTAAAAATATATGTCTAATTAATATTTGGCCTTGATCAAATCCACAACCAAACCAAATAAAATTAAAAAAATATATATTAAACTATTACAAAACATACTTGCTCTACAAATATGGGTTATATACGGAGTTAAACCAATGCAACACATTGAGTAGGATATTATTATTTTTATATATCACATTATTTTTAAATCAATAATTATCAGATGAGCTACATGAGTGTGTTGTATACGTTTATTGTGCCAATACCATTTTTCATTTGTTTGGTTAGACCCATTCTTGAAGATAGATCTCACCGTAGATCCTTTATATTAAGAATAAGGAGGAGCGTTGATTTGGCTATAAACATATAATATAATATATATATATATATATATGTTATAAAAGTATAGAAACAATAGAGAGAATTTAGAGAGAATGAATTCTAAGGAATTCTCAGGAATGAATTTCATTAATAACCGAAGCCCTATTTATAGGAAAACTTCGAATGGCACAATCGTAATTACATAATTTCATCAAGGGTATAATAGTCATTCACATATAATAATTACACCTTTTACCAAATTATTCCTCCACCAAATTATTCTCAATTATTCATAACACTTCAATTATTATTCATAACACTCCCCCTTGAATGACTATTAATACAAATGTCTTCTGGACCTGTTTGGAGAAAAACCCAGGGAAAAACTTCCAAACCGATTGTGATAGCTTGGAGTGGTTATATCTTGCTTCATCAAAACATTGCTCCCCACGATGTCTATCGGCATATGAGTATTCACGCGTCGCCTCGTTAAAACCTTGTCAAGAAAACCCTGGGAAAAAACTTGATCGAAGGAAAAGAGTACATCCGCTCCGCTCGATTTCATATCTTGAGAAGCGATATCTTTACTTACGGTAAATGATTTCAATATCATCATCGTTTGGATCTAAAGCATTAGCTCCATTATAACTTGATCCAATAGATACACTGTATCAATTTCTCCTATCGTTCTCAATATACCATGAATATGCCTCGTTAAAACCTTATTAGGAAAAACCCAGTGGGAAAAAACCTAATGAAGGAAAAAGAGTACATTATTCATGTGAATACGCCTTTAAAGTTGCCTCATTAAAAACCTTGCTAGGAAAACCCAATGGGATAAAACCTCAGTCGAGGGAAAAGAGTGCAACGTATTTTATACAAGTATGTTGCAAGCATTTCAAAATCTTTCATACATTTGTATGAGTATCATATACATTGATTTTATACTCTTCGTTCATTTAGTGTGCATCAATTTTCTTACACAACTACAAAACATTCACCATGAACACATGTCTCCAAAAAAGCATATAAATTCATTGTAAAAACATGTAAACATATAAGTAAACCTTCATAACTAACTAACATTTAAAATATATCATTTAACATTTAATACTCACTTAATAGGTTATTTCATTCCCAGGGGCTTAGTTCACCCTTTAGGGTACTCATAAACACGGGTTTAGCTCATCCGATCCTTTAATTTCCTTTTCGGTACTACACACACGATCGGTAATTTAACTTTCATGAGCATGCAACATATAATGACCACCATGCTTATCTTTAAACTTGAGCAATAGTCATCATCACCTCATCATCTCATAAGTTAAGGATTTCACATTCACCATTTATCATCTTCAATATATCTCAATATTTTCATTATCATTGATCATATGTAGCGCTACATTTTCATATCGTGTCGACACTTTTCAATTTCATTTCTTTCCCCATATCGACATAACTTATCGAGATATCTCATTATCAATCCTCTTGTAGGATTATACAATATAGTTATGTCTATATACTCTTCAAGAGTATATGCCTCCGTTATTAAGACCATCTTTTATAATTTGCTTTGATATATATGATTGGGGAAATATCAACGCTTCTAGCGTGCTAACTTATCAAAGCATCGTAGCTGATATATGTGATTGTTCATAGCCTTTCATGCATCTTTGAACTTCAAGTTCAGATTTCAATTTCGAGGATATAACATGATGCATTTCACATATTATTTTCAACATTTAATACTCCCCTCATGCTTTGAGAAAATTTAGAACACCAAAACTCATACAGTTGGTATGATTTTAATCATATATGTTCTCATCATTCAAATTTTAATATGGGAATTTAGACCGTTTGCATTCTATTCTCGATATCGACAATTTATTTGAGGACTTTAAATAATTTGCCATATAATATCCCACTTGTATGCGCATACTCAAATCCTTCAAGGATTTATTCAAATCATTGGGATATACATTTACTAGCTTTATCATTAAATCTGAAAATCATGCTCATACCGTGAGCAAATATTTCGTAAATTTCAAATTACGAATCATATACACATGTGACTATCTAGTGGATCCATATCATAATATCTAGTAGTCCACATGTAGGATGAATGGGCCCATACTTCTCATCCTTTATTCCGGATATATTTGGGATTTATTCCCAATATTGGATAGTAATGATTTCATCATTTATCGAGAACAATCATTGAAGAATTCTTTTAATTCTTCACTTGAAATATTGATTTCAATAATTATTTAAACCGGGATGGTCAGTCCGGTTTTGCAAACGAGTATTATTGAACTTCTAGTTCAGTAAATTCTTATATCGATTTCACTAGTATCTGTATAGTGCTCAATATGATTTATCATAGAAATAATTCACCGACATATTCCATCATCTTTTGGTGACATTATTGTCTACCACTATTCAAACACGGAGTTACAGCTCGTACGCATCACATCCGGCTATTATTTAATTCCGAAAACGTAGCTCTTACGCTTCATATTATTTATTTAAAATCGGGGTCTTATTTCATACGCGTCGTATTATTCTATAAATAAATCATCAAAATTATTGCAAAATTCATCCTAACAAGGGTCTATACATTATAATGGATCATATGCTCTCAAATCTTCGAAAATACTATCCATCACTACCGATTAAAATCCTAAAAATGATTTATCGAGGTAGGCTGGAAAGATTAAGGATGCTAATGAATAAGGGTATCCCACAAGATATCCGATGCTTGATTGAAGCAAAGGTTCGATTATCTTGTGAGGTTTCAATTCCTTCTAAATACATGCCTGGTATGGGTAAAAGTAGTTTTTCAAAGAAACCGAGAGCAAAAAGATTAGGAGGATGCTACAAGTGTGCTCGATGGACATGTGACACTCGATGTAAATCGTGGGGTACTTGTCCGTAAATCGAGAAGATAAAATAGCATTCATTAAGGATGGATTGAGTAAGGAGCCTTTGGATGATATTCAACGGGCTCTTGAGACACATCCTAGTGGACACGCATACAGGTGAGCTAATGGCCTTATGGGCCAAATTCAAAGATCAACAAGCAGCGTTACAGTCTTGAAAAACTTACTTTAGAAGATCCCGTTTGTAAATTTAGTAGAAAAATTTAGCATAATGATTTTCCCATATTTATGTAAGAAAGCTCGGTGTAATAACAAAGATCAATATATTTCTTTTATTTGTAAATATCGTTTTCAATTTTAAGATATATATTATTTTTCAATCACTGACAGCTATATGTCATATCACTAAAGAAAAATTTCTGCCTTTTTCTCTTTCATATTTGTCAAAAAGTAAATAGTGCACTCAATTATTGGTTTTAAAATTTTTCTTTAAATAGAGGGATTCATATATCTCTCATGTTGAAAATATAGTGCAAAAAGAGAGATAGGAGTAGAGATGGATGTGGAGATTTTAGAATCATCTCATACAAGTCAACTTTTACCTCGCCATATTAAAACCGTATGTATTCTTGGTGGATCTAAACTGGTAGGCCATATCCAATATGTGGATATGGCAAACCAACTCAGTAAAAAGAGTTAGGAGACAAGAAATCAATATACTATACGGAGGAACCAACAACAAACTTTTAGCTAGACTTATAATGGCCGCACAATCATGGGGAATAAGAGTTTCGAGTGTAATACCTTTCCATCTAGTTGGATCTAATACTCGAATTGGAGCCAGTTCTACAATGGGTCCAGCAGGGTTGGTGCTACAAGCGCAATCCATCCACAACTGCATGATGTATATGATGAATAATAGTGATGCTTTCATTGTCCTTCCAGGCGGTTATAACACGCTGGAGGAAATATTCAATATAGCGTCATTTGCACAGTGGAATTTTCATACCAAACCCATAGGTTTGTTGAATATTAATTATTTCTTCGATGGTTTGCTAGCATTTCTAGATCAGGGTGTAGAACATAAATTTATTTCTCGTTCAGCAAGAAATATACTTGTTTCTGCTAATACGATTCTTTGATCTACTCATCAAGATTCAATCATATGTTTAAAAATCTATGGAAGCTGAAACCCATCGGTCACAGATCATCGGTGTCAAGCGAAAAAGAGATCCTTTGGATCTTTCATTATGAACCCGAATGTTCGGGGTGGCAGAGTTACGGAGTATTTATACTCTCGAGACGCATCCCTCATTTATGGGTTCAATATATATTTTCTTTTCGTATTTCTATATTTTCGAGTGTTTATTGTCATCTTTTGATATTCTCAATGTTTTCCACTTCGACTGTTTTGTACTTCTTCTGGAGTAATAATAATAATATCATATTGGCTTTATTCAAATACAGATATCTAGTGATTTTGCTTCTTCAAGAGCATTTTATTCTCATATTAATACAATCTCATATCATCGATGAGATTACTTCATATAATTTCTCCATGCGATATATTATCTTTGATTTATCAACATGGGATCTATTGAGCATTTGATTTTCATCTATTTATCCAATGGTGACTTCAAGTACCATTTACTCAATTTTCTCCATTAATATTCGGTATATATGGGGAAGTAATTTTATTCTCATCGTCTACTACTTCGAGAGTATGATTAGAATATTTGATCAACTACTTCTTCTGGAGTAGGATTCGTTATAACCAATCGTGTAGTATAACCCACCACATTGGAAATATGCACACCAATCGTGTGGTATTACCCACCACATTGGAAATATACTCAAACTATAAAGTGCATAAATTTAAATTGCAGAAATTAAATTTCCTCCAATAGGTGGTCGAACCTACCTTATGGGAATTATTGCAATAAATATAAATCTCACGAATTTAAATAGCAAGAATTAAATTGCATAATATTTAACTACTTCTTCAGAGTAGGATCTGCTTAGTAGAAGGTATTACCCATCACTTAGCATATAAAGTGCAAAAATATATAAAACCTTCCGTTTAGTGACGGTTGAACCCATCATCAAGTAGGAGGTATTGCAGTAATTAAATTGCAGTAAATAAAGTGCGAGAATTAAATATTTAACTGCTTCTACGGGAGCAAATTTGTTCTTCTAGAACAAATACTCATTACTTATAAGAAAGACACTTATCCTTCTAGAATAAGTACATTATGTAATTGAACTCTTCGGGAGTTACATTAATATTTCGATCTATTAACTCAAATGGACTTCAAGCCATTTTATATAATCAATGCATTTAGAATTTCTTCATGAATATTCTATCCATTTTCACTGTCGTCAAAATTAGGTCGGATTTACCCTAAGGGTAAAATTATCCATTCCAATTCGTAAAGGTAAAATTGTCAAAAATATTTTATCAATGTTTTACGATTGGAAAATTATCTCCTTTCTACTTCAATTTATCAATATCAAAATATTCAAGGACTATTTTGTAACTTTTTCAAAAGTTAGTGTACTGATTTGTAAATTTTGAAAATTTGATAATAACATATTTCAAAACGAGTTATTACCCTATCAATGTTGGTGTCAAATCGAAGCTCTCGTTAAATCGAGTATAATGGAGTCGAGAAAATTTGATTTTGATAATGTATACTCCTTATATCTCGATAAAACGAATGTTATAGTTTAATATATTATTATATTATAAAATCATATGATTTACCTTTTTCCCTTTCTCTAATTATTCCATGGATGAGATTTACTTGCAATCCATTTACGTGATCGGAAAATTCTTTGGACTCCATTCTTCCAATTTTGGGATTTCAGACATCTCCAAGCAGGTTGTGTAGAATGAGAAATTGTGGGAGAGGAATATGAACAAAAGGGAAGTTTCAATGATGTATTTGCAAAGAGAGAGTTATTTAGGATTGATGAGGATGAATTAATTCATTCGTAATAATCCAGGTTACGATCTGAGAAGATCATCTATAAGATGCAATCAGTAGAAAGATACTTCTTTCATATTACTCAAAGGGTTAGAGACTCGTCTTGATAACGTGTTATAAAAGTATAGAAACAATAGAGAGAATTTAGAGAGAATGAATTACAGGAATTCGTGAATTGAATTTCATTAATAGCAGAAAGCTCTATTTATAGGAAAACTTCGAATGGCACAATCGTAATTACATAATTTCATCAAGGGTATAATAGTCATTCACATATAATAATTACACCTTTTACCAAATTATTCCTCCACCAAATTATTCTCAATTATTCATAACACTTCAATTATTATTCATAACAATATATATATATATATATGCCTCCTTGGGCTGATTTTTCTTGATTCATTCTTAATTGTGTGAATAATTCTTTTCGTCTTCACTGTTTTGTTTAGTATAGTTTTTAATCTTCTTTCAGAATTTTATAGATTACAAGTTTGTACTTTGATTTCTCTTGAAAGAGAGAGTATTTTTTGTTTAGATTTTGTTTTTAGATTTCCTTTGTTTCACACGTCACAACAATGACGATAATTCCATTTTATCCTTATTTATTTGATAATTAATTCTTGATATGCACTCATTTGATATAAATAATTAAGGCGCGAGAACTAACTCGAATGTGGAGATAGAATATTTTATACATTGAAGTGTTATTTTTACAATTCTACATTCCAATTTATTGGGTTTTTTTACCACCGTCTTCATATTTTATTAAAATACTAATTCTTTTGGGCATTTTGTCCTCTTTACTAGATTATTATATTACTTTAACTATTTTTAAATAAGTATTACTAATTTAAAAATATTTACTATGTAAGTTATCAATTATATAAAATATACAACATACACGCTTACAATAAATAAGTTTTGATTTTAAATTCTCTTATTGGAGTCTATTTTACCAATTATGATCTAGTATCCAATTGGACACTGATTTATTATGGTCACTTAACACGTGTTATTTCAACATTGGATATATGATATAATGACTTTTATATTATTCAATATATATTCAATATTGAGATGACATGTGTTAAGTGAGCACAACAAACCCGTGTCTAATCCAACATTAAATCATAATTGTCTATTTTATATACCATTTATGAGTTACACGATTGATTTTCTATTTTCTGACGTTTAGTTGATACACAAACTTAAGAAACAAATAAGTATTTGGTAAGATAAACAAGCACTTGAAACGCAAGAAAAAATAGGATTTTGAAATTGAAATCATACACGTCAAGAAATAGGACATACATATAGGGGATCAACCTTTATTTATGTGCATATAATAATTGTTTGTTCAAATCTCTATATTAAAAATTTTGAACTGCCACGTTCGGTCTCTTTGTAAGGATTAATTTTTTTATTTAATTTGTTCGGTCTCTTTGTAAGGATTAATTTTTTTATTTAATTTATTCTTTTTTTATTTGGATTGTTTTCCTTATTTTATATTTATATATATATATATATGTTATTTCTTTATATGTATTCTAATTTATGAATTAATTTATATAATTTTTTCAATTATATTGTTATTATATTTAGTATTGCATTTGTTAATAAAAATGTGCAGATCAAAGTTACAACATACAATATCTATTAAATTAATTCTGAAAATAAAATAAACATTTGCTATATACATTTTAAGTTTGGGACATTACATTTTAATTACTTTATATTCATATTAATTTTCAAATGATATATATATATATATATATATATAAATTTTTATTATTAACAAAAGTTGAATTGCCAACTTGACATTGTCGGCGGTTTTTTGTTTTGGTAAAAAACCTTTTTACGTATTTAAAAAATCAAATAAAAATCATCTATTTTATTTTTATCGTGTCAAAGTAGTAGTTTTAAATAGTTTTTATGGGTAATGTGCATTGAGCGGTTCGCATAGTGGATATTTTTTTTAGATTAAATAGGGAGTCGTTAAATAATTAAATTTATTTAAAGAGTAATTACTTATATGGAAAAGAAACAGAAAATGACAACTTTCACATACCATTTCATAATAATTATTAAAATTATCATTTAATCGTCTCTTTATATTTTTTCGAAAAATTACAAGTATCAAAAATTAATTTTTAAAATTTTTTTTATAAGATCTCAGAGTTACAGCTTACAATACTAATTCAATTATTTACGGAAAATGAGATTTAACTTTTTATATACATTTTAATTTTTGAAGTACCTCTTAAAAAATCGAATTTAGAAATAAATCTTAAATCCAAATTCCTTTCTGAATTCGGTCTTATTTAAAAAACTTGGTTTTATACAAATTAAAAAAATTTAATTTAGAAATAAATGCTAATTTTTTATTCCTTTTTTAATTTGATTCTATACATAAAACACCTTTTAAAAATATGATTTATTAATTGATTCTGTCTGTTACTAAACAAAAGAGGAAAACTTGAACTATAGCACCCGTTTATTTAAGAAAAGAAAAAAAGATATTTTGACTAGAATTGAAAATGAAATCTCAAATTGAATATGATAAATGTGCTATGTTTTGGTGATTGATATTGTTCGGCATTTGATTTATTAATTTTCACTAATAGTTGCATAAATAAAAAAGAAACTCGACTTGGATATGATTTGAATTCAGTTTAATATTCTGTATCCATATATTATCATAACAAAAAAAATTTAACTAATAGTCTCAAAATTGAAAAAAAAAACCTTAAATTGGATACAACCTGATTAAAAAAACAAGTATTTAGCCATAATCAGTTATATGTCATAGTATTCAAAGTTACAAGTCATGTAGGTTTAAAAGTTCTTATGTGATAGAGACGGAAAGCCAATGAAATCAATGATGATTGTTGTTTACAAAAAAATATTTGAAAGTTCTTATGTGACAGAGATGGAAAGCCAATGAAATCAATGATGACTGTTGTTTACAAAAAAATATTTCAAAATTTTATTTACTTCAATTTTTTTAAAGGTACAAATTAAATCAAATCCATATCTATACAGAATGATACAACCTTGATTGAAATCCCATTAAAGCAAAACCTATAGTCGTCTTGCCGACGGAAGAACTATAGCCGTATGACTATTACAACTCCAATTATAACTACAACAATAAATAATCTCCTATAGGTGGAAACTGAAGCCACGCAACGCTACACGTGGTTAGTAGGATTCGAACCTAATACATTTAGGTATCAGTCTTTCTCCTCCTAATTAATCGGATAAACCCTCATTGGCAATTAACTTCAGTTTTTAATATATTTACATTGTGTAATTTATAATTTTATTTTTATTTTTAATATTTTGTAATCTCCTGGTGCAACACGCGGGTGTAGTACTAGTAGTCATTAAATCTGGTGGTAAATATTCTGCTCTTCCGGTGAAAGAAGTTACTTTCTCCATTGATGATGTGTTTGCCCCCAAATGCTGACACACTAATAATAGAGAAAATAACTTCTCCCCATATAGGGAGGAAAATATTGCCCAATTCTGATGAAGATAAGAGAGTTAATGCTATCCCGTCAGGACATTCGATAAGAGAGTTAATGCTTATGTCGACATAGCTAGCTTATAGTATATTGATATCAACGAGACATGTCATCTCAATATTGGATAATGCTATTGTGGTTACATCTAGCGCAAATGATCGTATTTATTACTAAAGTGACATGTGTTATGTGCAAAAATAATTGTGTGTATATATATACATTGTGTTTGATCAATACTGATTATATTATTATTAAATAAAAAGTGATTTAATGACCCACGCATGCATAGTTTATTGAATACAAGTAACATCTGTCAAATATTGATGAATGCCTCAAGCACTTTATACGCACATAGCCCAAATAATAATGTTTTCTTTCAAAAATGAAAATCATAATTATGTTTATGAATAATAATTGAAGAAGAATTATTAGGTGTTATGAATAATTGAGAATAATTTGGTGGTTATGAATTATGAGGAATAATTTGGTGGAGGAATAATTTGGTAAAATGTGTAATTATTATATGTGAATGACTATTATACCCTTGATGAAATTATGTAATTCTGATTGTCTTGTAATTCAAGTTTCACATAAATAGGGCAGTTATTAATGAAATTCATTCACGAGAGTGTGAATTCATTCTCTCTAAATTCTCTCTATTGTTTCAATACTTTTATAACACGTTATCAAGACGGTCTCACAGCCATTTGAGTAATATGAAAGAAGTATGCTCTACAGTTGCATCTTATAGATGATCTTCGTATCGGCGGATTATTACCAATGAATTAATTCATCCTCATCAATCCTAAATAACTCTCTCTTTTGCAAATACATCATTGAAACTTCCCTTTGTTCATATTCCTCTCCCACAATTTCTCATTCTACACAACCGTTTGGAGATGCCCTAAATCTAAAATTGGAAGAATGGAGTCAAAGAATTTTCCGATCACGTAAATGGATTGCAAGTAAATCTCATCCATGGAATAATTAGAGAAAGGAAAAAAATTAAATCATATGATTTTATAATATAATAATATATTAAACTATAATATTCGTTTTCTCGAGATATAAGGGCATACATTATCAAAATCAAATTTTCTAAATTCCATTATACTCGATTTAACGAGAGCTTGTATTTGACACCAACATTGATAGGGTAATAACTCGTTTTGAAATATGTTATTATCAAACTTTCAAAATTTACAAATCAAGATCGTAACTTTTGAAAAAGTTACACAATAGTCCTTGAATATTTTGATATTGATAAATTGAAGTAGAAGGAGATAATTTTCCAATCGTAAAACATTGATAAAATATTTTTGACAATTTTACCTTTACATTTGAATGGACAATTTTACCCTTAGGGTAAAACCGACCTAATCTTGGCGGCAGTGAAAAATGGATAGAATATTCATGAAGAAATTCTAAATCCATTAATTATATAAAATGGCTTGAAATCCATTTGAGTTAAAAAGATTGAAATATTAATGTAACTCTCAAGAGCTCAAATTGATTAACGTAATGTATCTTTATTACAGAAGGATAAATTGTCTTTCTTGTAGAAAGTAATGAAGTATTTGTTCTAAAAGAACAAATTTGCTCCGTGAAGCGATTTCAATATTTAATTCTCGCACTTTATTTATGAATTTAATTACTAAATACCTCCTACTTGATGATGGGTTCAGCGAGCCACTAAGCGGAAGGTTTATATATTTCTCGCACTTTATATGCTAAGTGATGGGTAATACCTTCTACTAGCGGATCCTACTCTGAAGAAGTAGTTAAACATTATGCAATTTAATTGTTGCTATTTAAATTCGTAAATTTATATTTATTGCAATAATTCCCATAAGGTAGGTTAAACCACCTATTGGAGAAATTTAATTTCTGCAATTTAAATTTATGCACTTTATAGTTTTGAGTATATTTCCAATGTGGTGGGTAATACCACACGATTGGTGTGCATATTTTCAATGTGGTGGGTTATACTACACGATTGGTTATAACGATCCTACTCGAGAAAAGTAGTTAATCAAATATTCTAATCATACTCTAGTAGTAGACGATGAGAATAAAATTACTTCCCCATATATCTAATATGAATGAAGAAAATTGAGCAATTGGTACTTGAAGTTACCATTGGATAAATAGACGAAAGTAAATCTTGAATAGATCCCATGTTGATAAATCAAAGAAAATATATCATGGAAAGTTTATATGAAAGTAATCTCATCGATGATATGAGATTGTATTAATATGAGAATAAAATGCTCTTGAAGAAGCAAAATCACTAGATATCTGTATTTGAATAAAGCCAATATGATATTATTATTACTCCGGAAGATCAAAGCGTCGAAGTGGAGCATATTAAGAATATCAAAAGATGGCATTAAACACTCGAAAATATAGAAATGCAAAAGAATACATATCTTTGAATCCATAAATGAGGGATGCGTCTCGAGTATAAATACTCCGTAACTCTACACCATCAACATTAGGATTCATAATGAAATATTTAAAGGATCCGAATTTCTTTTTCGCTTGACACCGATTGATGCGTGACCAAGCGGATTTGAGCTTCCGCTGCATTCTTGAACATATGCATGAAATTTGATGAGTAGTTCATCAACGCATACTAGCGTAAATAAGTATTTTTCTCATTGAATGAGAATAAACTTATTATTTACACTGATCTAGAAAGCGTAGTAAGCCATCAAAGAAATTATTAATATTCAACAAACCTATTGGTTTGACATGAAAATTCCACGTACAAGCGATGCCATATTGAATATTTCCTCCGATTGTGTTGTAGCCACTTTGGAAGGACAATGAAGCATCACTATTATTCATCATATACATCATGCGGTTGTGGATGGATTTAAAGCGCTTTGTAGCACCTGCTTTGGACCCATGGTAGAATGGCTCCAATTCGAGTATTAGATCCAACTAGATGGAAAGGTATTACACTCAAAACTCTTATTCCCCATGATTGTCAGGCGCCATTATAAGTCTAGCTAAAAGTTTGTTGTTGGTTCCTCCAGTATAGTATATTGATTTCTTGTCTCCCTAACTCTTTTTACAAGTTGGTTTGCCATATCCACATATTGGATATGGCCTACCACAAAGAGATCCACCAAGAATACATACGGTTTTAATCTTTGCGAGGTAAAGGTGACTTGTATGAGATGATTCTAAAATCTCCATATCCATCTCTACTCCTATCTCTCTTTTGCACTCTACTTTAATGTATGAACATGAGAGATATATGAATCCCTCTATTTAAAGAAAAATTTTCAAATCAATAATTGAGTGCACTATTTACTTTTTGACAAATATGAGAGAAAAAAATCTGAAAATTTTTTAAGTGAATGAAATATATATCATCGGTGATTGAAAAATAATATATATATACATATATATATATATCTTAAAATCGAAAAACAATATTTACAATTACAAGAAAAACATTGATCTTAGATTATTACAGGGCTTCCTTATATTAATATGAGAAAATTATTATACTAAAATTTTCTACTAAATTTACAAAGCAAGGATCTTCTAAAATAAGTTTTCAGATCAGACGTGTTTGTTGATCTTTGAATTTGGCCCTATAAGGCCATTAGCTCACAATGTGTCCACTGGGATGTGCTCAAGAGCAGTTGAATATCATCCAAAGGCTCACACTCAATCCATCCTTAATGAATGCTATTTTTATCTTCTGGATTTACGGACAAGTACCGGATTTACATCGAAAGTGTCACATGTCATAGAAGCACATTTGTATCCTCCTAATCTTTGCTCTCCGTTTCTTTGAAAAACTACTTTTACCAATACAGGCATGTATTTAGAAGGAATTGAAACCTCACGGATAATCGAACTTTGCTTCAATCAAGCATCGGATATCTTGTGGGATACCCATATTCATTAGCATCCTTAATCTTTCCATTACATCGATAAAATCCTTTTTAAGATTTTGATCGGTAGTGATGGATAGTATTTTCAGTTTTGAGAGTATATGATCCATTATAATGTATAGACCCTTGTTAGGATGAATTTTAATAATTTTGATGATTTATTTATAGAATAATCTGACGAGTATGAAATAAGACTCAGATTTTAAATAAATAATAGGCGTAAGAACTACGATTTGAATTAAATAATAGCGGATGTGATGCGTATGAGTAACTCCGTGTTTGAATAGTGGTAGAACAATAATGTCACTAAAAGATGATGGAATATGTCGGTGGAATTATTTCATGATAAATCATGTTGAGCACTATCTGATCTTTACTAGTGAAATCGATATCGATTTCTTGAACTAGAAGTTCAATAATACTGCGTTTGCAAAGCGGATGACTATCCCTGGTTTAAATAATTATTGAAATCAATATTTCAAGTGAAGAATTAAAGGAATTCTTCAATGATTGTTACCGATAAATGATGAAATCATTACTAATAATATTGGGAATAAATCCCAAATATATCACGGAATAAATGATGAGAAGTATGGGACCTTACTCATCCATGTGGAATTCTTAGATATTATGATATGGATCCACTAGATAGTCACATGTGTATATGATTAGTAATTTGAAATTTACGAAATATTTGCTCACCAGTATAAGCATGATTTCAGTTTAATGATAAAACTAGTAAATATATATATCCCAATGATTTGAATAAATCGCGAAGGATTTTGGTATGCTAAAGTGGGATATTATATATGGCAAATTATTTAAAGTCCTCAAATAAATTGCGATATCGAAGATAGAATCACAAGCGGCTAAATTCCCATATTAAGAGCTGAATGATGAGAACATATATGATTAAAATCATGCAATGTATGAGTTTTGGTGTTCTAAATTTTCTCAAAGCATGAGGGGGAGTATTAAAGGTTGAAAATAATATGTGAAATGCATCATGTTATATCCTCGAAATTGAAATACAGCTTGAAGTTCAAAGATGCATGAAAGGCTATGAACAATCACATATATCGACTCACGATGCTTTGATAAGTTAGCGCCGAGAAGCGTTGATATTTTCCCAATCATCTATATCAAAGCAAATTATAAAAAGATGGTCTTAATAACGGGCATATACTCTTGAAAAGTATATATAGACATAACTATATTGTGTAATCCTACAGGAGGATTGATAATGAGATATCTCGATAAGTTATGTCGATATGGGGAAAGAAATGAAATTGAAAAAGTGTCGACCACGATATGAAAATGTGGCGCTACATATGATCAATGATAATGAAAATATTGAGATATATGAAGATGATATTTATGAATGTAAATCCTTGATTTATGAGATGATGAGATGATGATAGTGGTGCTCAAGTTTAAAGATAAGCATGGTGGTCATTATATGTTGCATGCTCATGAAAGTTAAATTACCGATCGTGTGTAGTAATCTTGAAAATGAAATTAAAGGATCGGGTGAGCTAAGCCCTTGTTTATGAGTACCTTAAAGGGTGAGCTAAGCCCTGGAAATGAAATAGCACTATTAAGAGTATTAAATGTTAAATGATATATTTTAAGTGTTAGTTAGTTATGAAGGTTTACTTATATGTTTACATGTTTTTACAATGAATTTATATGCTTTAAATTGTGTGTTTGGAGACATGTGTTCATGGTGAATGTTTTATAGTTGTGTAAGAAAATTGATGCACTCTAAATGAGCAGAAAGTATAAAACCAATGTATATGATACTCATACAAATGTATGAAAGATTTTTGAAATACTGCCCGTTAGATACTTGTATAAAATACAGCATTGCACTCTTTTTCCCTTAGGTGAGGTTTTATCCCATTGGGTTTTCCTAGTAAGGTTTTTAATGAGGCAACTTTAAAAGGCGTATTCACATGAATAATGTACTCTTTTTCCTTCATTAGGGTTTTCCCACTGGGTTTTTTCTAATAAGGTTTTAACGAGGCATATTCATGGTATATTGAAGCGATATGAGAAATCGATACGGTGTATCTATTGGATCAAGTTATAATGGAGCTAATGCTTTAGATCCAAGCGATGATGATATTGAAATCATTTACCAGAAGTAAGATATCAGATTCTCAAGATATGAAATCAAGCGGGCTTGGTACTCTTTTTTCCTTGATCAAGTTTTTCCATTGGGTTTCTTGTGACAAGGTTTTAACATGGCAAAACGTGAATACTCATATCTGTTGATAGACATCGGGAGCTTGAATGTTTTGATGAGCGAGATATAACCACTCAAGCTATCCTATGTCGGTTTGGAAGTTTTTTTGGGTTTTTCCAAGCAGTCCAGAAGACATTTGTATTAATAATTCGTTCAAGGAGTGTTATGAATAATAATTGAAGAAGAATTATTAGGTGTTATGAATAATTGAGAATAATTTGGTGGTTATGAATTATGAGGAATAATTTGGTGGAGGAATAATTTGGTGGAGGAATAATTTGGTAAAAGGTGTAATTATTATATGTGAATGACTATTATACCCTTGATGAAATTATGTAATTACGATTGTCTTATTCAAGTTTCTATAAATAGGGCTTCAGTTATTAATGAAATTCATTCCTGAGAATTCCTTTGAATTCATTCTCTCTAAATTCTCTCTATTGTTTCAATACTTTTATAACAGTTTTACATTTCTGATCACAACTTTGTTGGTTCAATCCCTGTTTATCGCATGAAAAAAGAGACCCTACAACAAAAACCACATTTGGTTGTGGCCTGCAGCAATTTCAAACCCACATCAATTGAACTTTTGTATTTAGAGCTTGTTTGATAAACAATTTCCCTTCTTTTTTTTTTTTTTTTTGGGATAAGAAGAACATATATGTGTCTAAAAATAAAAGAGTTCAAGAAATAAAAACGTTAAACAAAGAAAAATGTTATCTTAGAAAAAAAAAACTTAACAAACAAACATTTAAAGTTTCATAAATTGTTTCAAAAATGCTTTGGAGAGTACGTTTGTTTGAAAATATTAACTTTTATTGAAATGTTTTTTCTTTATCTTTAATTGTGTTTGTCACATTTACGCACAATTGTGTTTGGGTAATTTTCTCTACATTGAATCACTAAATACCATATGATATTTATAGTTATAATTCAAGAAACTCTAAAGGAATATTATGTACTATCTAGTCTAGTAGTAGAGTGACAAGCATCTTGATACTTTTGTACATAAAAAAAAAAAAAAAAATTATTTAGTGATTTAGACTGACTTTATAAATACAGGGACTTACTAGAAATTAAAATGACGTCTTGAATTCAGACTAAAAGCATGGAGTAAATTATAGCACGTATTTAGCCTAACTCATTTAGTTCCCTCAAACACGCTTTGCAGTCAAATTTCTTCTCGAACACACTGATTCTTGACAAGCGCTAGATCTTCATCTTCGTTCATAATCACCATCAGTGTCTCTTTGATATGACGATATGAGAAAATAAGTTGAGGCAAATGGTTCTGATGCTCATCTCTAATAATTTTTGAGTTATTTTTGTTGTTCTAGGTCATAACGTAACCCAAAAAAATTAAAAATAAATTGCTTGTTTTAAATGAGCGCCGGAGGAAAGAGGACCTCAATCATGACCTTCGTATATAAAATAAATAAATGGTTCACATGAAAGATATTTATCATTTTGAAACCACGCACGTTAAGGGAGAAAAAAAAAAAAAAGAAGCAGCTCACAAATATTAAGCAAGAAACATTTGAATCTCGAAAACATGCAATGTGTCGTGAAGAAACGAAGAACCCGTTTCTTACTCGTAAAGACGTTTTGTTTACATTAGATTGTGTCATTAATGTGAACTCATAAGGGAGATTTGTTTAATAAATGCATGGATTTGACGAAAATACCTTTTTCTTCTTCTTAATATGACGAAAATACTTTTTGAATTCTAATTTTCTTTCCCTTTTTTTTTTGCGTTTCTATAACATAAATTAATTGCTATATTCATATATATTGTAACATTAGAGTGACTTTTACGCATTTAATTATAGATTGTAATTTATGTGAAGCGACATTCATTATTAATATACTTATTTCTATTTTTATTCATCAAATTAATTGTATGATTTGAAAGTTATTCTTCGATTTTCCATTTAGAACTTACTATTAATATAATCTTATATGGCATTTAATTTATAATCAGTCCCAATGGAAATATATTTGAACTAATTTGATCTTAAATTGCTCTATAGCGTACACTCTTCAATGCATTGCATTAGTTTGAATATGCTTTAGGTTTTTTTTTTTTAAAATTATTATTATTATTATTATTATTATTATTATTATTATTATTATTTTATTTTTTGTTAATTCAGGTGTTAGCGGATAAGTTTTAATGTATTTTTATGAGTAGGAAGAGAGAGAATGAGTGGAGTTGGATGGTGGAGATTTAATGAGTAAGAAAATAGATAGATATGATTTATTTGATCAAATTTGAAATTTGAAAAAAATGTATTAAAATACATTTTTTGAATTATGCTAACACCCTCTATCTCAACACAGTATTTCAAAAAATAAAATCTATTTTCTGTCAAAATAAAATATATATTTAAACTGTAACTAGAAATTAGTTAAAAATAAAATTCAACTCCCGGTCTCCTACGCACCCTATATTACTCATGCACCCTTTTTCCACATCCCCAACCCCAACTTTTCTCTACCCCAAATTTCCGAATCTCCACCGCCACCGCCACCGCCACCGCCACCGCCCGTCGCCACCCACACCACCACCATCATGGGGAAAGGCGGAGCAATCTCCGACGGCGTGGTGAACAAAATCATCCTCTCCTACACTTACGTCGCCATATGGATCTTCCTCTCCTTCACAGTAATAGTCTACAACAAGTACATCTTAGATCGGAAGCTCTACAACTGGCCTTTCCCCATCTCCCTCACCATGATTCACATGGCGTTTTGCTCTTCCTTAGCCTTCATCGCTGTCCGAGTTTTCAAACTCGTCGAGCCCGCTGCCCTCTCGAGGCGCGTGTACCTCACCTCCGTGGTGCCAATCGGCGCACTTTACTCTCTCTCCCTCTGGCTCTCCAACTCCGCCTACATCTACCTCTCTGTTTCCTTCATCCAGATGCTCAAAGCCTTAATGCCTGTCGCCGTTTACTCCATCGGCATCCTCTTCAAAAAGGATAGCTACAAGAACAACACGATGTTGAACATGCTCGCAATCTCAATCGGCGTCGCAATCGCCGCCTACGGCGAGGCGAAGTACGATTCGTGGGGCGTTCTTCTCCAGTTAGGTGCGGTTGTTTTCGAGGCCACCAGATTGGTCATGATTCAGATTCTGTTGACCTCCAAGGGGATTAATCTAAATCCGATTACTTCTCTGTACTACGTCGCACCTAGTTGCTTCGTCTTCCTCTCGATTCCATGGATCTTCGTTGAGTACCCTGTTTTGAAACAGAGCTCTGGTTTCCACTTCGATTTCGTCATTTTCGGTACGAATTCGCTTTGTGCTTTCGCTTTGAACTTGGCTGTGTTCTTGCTGGTCGGAAAAACCTCTGCATTGACGATGAACGTCGCTGGAGTAGTGAAGGATTGGTTGTTAATCGCATTCTCGTGGTCGGTGATTAAGGATACAGTGACTCCGGTGAACCTAATCGGGTACGGATTGGCGTTTTTGGGTGTTGCGTACTACAATCATTTGAAATTGCAGGCGTTGAAGGCGAAGGAGGCCCAGAAGAAGGGGCAATCGGCCGACGAGGAGGCCGGAAAATTGCTGGATGAAAGAGATGGAGAAGGAATTGGGAAAAGGGGAGATTCACAGGCCTAACTGAATTTCAATTTTTGAAATTAGACAAGAAAGAAAAACCCTAATTTCAAGTAATAAAATCTAGAGTAAGAGGAAAGAGAGTGGATTAGGGTGATTTTTTTGCTGCTGTTTGAATGGATCTGGGATTTAGGTAATGTGTTTTTATTTAATCTTTGTTGTTTTATGTTACATGGGATTTGAAATCTATAGTTTGTTGATCAAAATGTTTCAGTTTATTTATGATGTTCGTCAGAGTAAAACTCACATTTATTTTTGCTGCATTTTGGGTAGAGAATTTTATTGTCTCCATTTCTTGATCTCTTGTTTGTACACGAACTGGCTTAGTCGTCCTTGTGCTGGCACTTGGATCTACCAGATCATTGTGATAATGATGTTTTCGTTTGCGTCGGGCATTAAGGCCATGTTTTATATATTTCATCAATTTATATTTATTTTTTTCTCACATTACTTTTAACCACTCAAATTTTAATTTATATTTTATTTATATTTATTATATTTTTTTTGAATTTTCAATCATAATTTTCATACGAATTTCGAGTAAATAACAAATAATGTGTATAGGACAAATAATTTTCAACCACAGCTATCGATTGGGCAATATAAGCCCAAACTCACATTGATGTGGTGTCATATTATCGATTAAAATTTTTTTTTTCAATTTTTTTTATATTTACATTAGGTTAAATAAATAATACATAACTATCTTCTAATGGTGAAGGATCTTACAAACCCGCCTGAATTTTTTTTTTTTTTTTTTTTGTTGCTGAAGTATAGACACAGTAAAATAACCACACTGTGATTAAGAGAGGATAACTCTTTCAACCACACTTCCTCAGTTCCTCAGTTGTAGGCACTAGTGTTCGGCATTAGGATTGACTTGTGGGCACTACTTTGACAAAAACTTTTATTATTATTATTATTATTATTTTTTTTTTTTTTTTTGTGGGGTGACAAAAAGTGATTTTTGCAAGTATCTACAGAGCATTTGAGACGTGTTTAAATGGTGTTTGAATATTTATTTTCATATATTTTTATGAGTAGAAAGAGCGAATGAATGAAATTAAATAATGAAATTTTAATAATATAATTTGATCCTATAAGATATATGATAATTTATATGAAGAATGATGAGTATACAAAGACCTGACGTACCCTTAGCGAATTCGACATCATACTTTTAGCAAATTCAAAATTGTAGGCGGAGCCAAAGGGTTTTGGAGGTGTTAGTGGTCGGTTGCTGCAATATTTTGATATTCGTTTCATTTTGTACTCACCCGGTTTGAATTAAATGCGCGTGTTCTTCTATGTATTTTTATATATTTTTATATTTTTTTAATCTCATTAATTTTCTTTTATTTCACATTCACATATCTCGTGGGACCTATCTGTACTATACAAATTTTCACAATTCAACTCCACTAATTTTCTCTCCTATATCACATAAAAATACATAAAAATTTATTTTTACACATTCACTAACGCCCTTAATCTTTAATTTATTTTTGGATGTTCTAATTATATAGGCTCATTTCTATTTTTTTTTACCATTATACTATCATTTAATAAGCATATTTTAAAATCATTTGCTAATTCTAACAACTTTTAAACGGATCATAAGGGATAAAATAGAGAAAATACTTATATTATTTACTTTTTCAATGAGTTTCTTAATGCACGCAAAAAATAATAAAGGCCTGTATATTTGAGGTGGAGGGAGTATAACAATTTTGAAGTTCAACTTTTTTTTAGTATAAATTGGGAATCATAAGGGGTGTGATGTGGTGTCTCGAACCTGAGACAAATCAATAAATGGATATTTTACTACCATGCCAAATTTCTTGGATTTTTAAAGTTCAACTTGTTCTTTACACATTTTATTGATTTACTCGAACAACGTGTTAGATGTGTAGTTGAAAATTGGAGAAAATGCATTAAAAAATATAAAACAATTGCATGAGTAGTTGAAAATGATGAGAGGGAAAAAATTAGTAAAATTTTATTATGTATAGAAGAAGCCCTAATGTATGTAAATACTCCATCCGTCCCAAATATATAGACCTTTATTATTTTTCACATCAATTAAGAATCTCATTGAAAAAGTAAATAACACAAGTGTTTTTTTTTATTTTACCTTTATTAATAAGTTTAAAAGTTGTTGGAATTAGCAAATGATTTTAAAATGTGCCTATTAAATGAGAGTACAGCAGTAAAAGAATAGAAATTGACCTATATAATTGGGACATTCAAAAATAAAATAAAGACCTATATAATTGGGACAGACAATGTATACGTGTCATGACGAGGTTTTGTTCTCTCCGTTAGGTACATCTGCCAGTTGGGATTGTCTGCAGTCTGCAATCGAGATGGGACCCCAGCTGTAATTTGGAGGTTCCTAAGGGCTTTAGTGCAATTTTAATTTTAGGTTAAAATCTCAACGCGGTTACCACATGACTTTGACAAAGAAATCAGACGAAATTGTGGGTGGTGTGTAGCTTTCAAAATATGAGTAAAAAATTGAATGAGGTATCATTAACAATACTGGGACTTGAGTTGTATTTAAAATATTTAATTTAATTCATAAAAAAAATCTCAACTCCACTCAACTCAAAGTGGTAACAACGAAATTCCCTCCATCGAATAATTAAATTTTGAAAGCTACTCCATTTGAGACTTTATTATGAATTAAATATAGGGACATTCGAAATCCATCGAAATAGATAGGGACGTTCGAAATCTAAATGAATATCCAAGCTTGCCTAATGCATCAATTTATCCAAAATACAATTTTGGTATCTTACCGAAGGTCGGGTTTCAATAATCATGATTTCGAATTGTAATGTCTGAATTTGAAAATCTATCTATCAAAATGGTCTGTACAATAAATGAGTCGACACTTGATAAAAAAAAAAGTTATTGGAGAAGGTTTCATATTTTAGTTTACCACAATATTCAACTTACACAATTTTAATTACTCCCGTACAATGTACGGGGGCAAAAACTAGTAAGCCAGAATGACTCGTAACGTTTCCCATTTTCCTTTGCTACTAGTTTCCTACCATAATAGTGAAATTATTATTGTGGATAGCACCTATTGCTTAATAATTGAGCTTGCAAAGTTGTAATATTTTAGTGTAGATTCGGTATACCAAAACTAATAAAAAAGTCAACCTTACAAATAATGTTGATGTAAAGTAAATGGGTTGTGTTTAATGGTAGTAGTGATATAGTGATATAATGTGATGTATTATTGATGATATTAATTAATTTATATTATAATTATTATTTTAAGGGTATAAATTTAAGATGTCTAGTGAATTGCACACATGTCCTTGTCGAGAAGCTGGTTTATCCAAATTAGAGCATCTTCAATGAGATTGTTATTCTTAATGTGTATATCATATACCATATCAAAATGAATTGGAGGGAACAAACTTATGTGACATAATAAATTTATGATAGTGCAATATCTCACATAATATTTATTTTCATCTTTTAGAAGTCATGCATTCTAGTAATTCTTTACAGTGAAAATATTAAGCATTATACATCTAACTCTCCCCTCTATTTTATTCTTTTTTCCTCCTTTTGCTTTCTCTTTCTTCACTTTTTTTTCCTCGCTTGCGATGTCATTTTTTAGAAAATGACACGTCTCCACAGAGATGCTTATGGATAGTAAAGAGTTCCTTTTTGTGTGTATTTTTCACTCGATATGCAACAAAATGGGGAATTTATTTAATTTCTTGATTAATTAACAATGTAATTGTAATTTGTTGAGATTATAGAATAGTTTACAATGTATTTCAACCGAAATGCCAAACGCTCTAACTTTCAACACCATCAAGAATGGAATTTCTTCTGTGGAGCTCAAATTTATATCACACCAAATCACAATATCATCATACCGAAGGAAATGATAAAAAGAAATTATGTCCGAAACTATACCCCGAGAGACAAGCATTCATGCTAACTTCACCTCACTATTTTCTCTCTTATAAGTCATATCCAAGGAACAATGAAGAGACAACATTCAAAAATATAGTAAAAGATCACACGTGGATGAAGAGACCACAAGACATATCAAATCAAGTGTAGTGACCCAGCCCCACTAAGTCTCTCATATAAAGAAAGGTCAAGAGTTCGAATCTTGGGAACGTGTTGAAATTCTCTTTGGAGTGCAACCTCCAAGGAACAGTACATAAGCTAACGGTCTAGGCCGAATCCCCGAATGATTCTCACTAGGCATGACGCAAACCAAATCCGAGTGGACTATGATGTGCCAAATCCTTATGCTCGGGGCTATAATATAATTCAACCCCAACAAAAACATTACTGTTAAACTCATATTAGACCATTCTCTCACAATTCTTCACCTTGGATCACTTCGAATGAGTCGCCCAATGCCTTGGTTACAAGTGTTATCTCTTTGGTGTGTCATAGAAAAGGTCTCTTAATACTATATTGACCTACCTCAAAAATAATTATGTGTCACTTTTTAGAACACACATCTCGCATAGGTTCAGAGGTACAACACTATCGTAACCGAGAAAATTTGGATTCCTAAGACGTTTTAACCTTTTATTCCCAATGTGTCCCACTGTCTTATTCCAAAAATTCGATCTGTCTCCAGTGATAGTACAAAAAATTTAAGTCTATGGCATCTAGAGCTTCGCCTTCAAGGTAATACAACACATTCTTCTTGGACCTTTAATAACAGCTAAAGAACCTTTAAGAATCTTTAGAATGTCATTACAAGATTGAAAATTGTGACCTTATCTTCCAGGACACCTAGGGACAAAAAGTTTCTCTTAAAATTTGGCAATCTAACGGTTCAAGGGGATCTAACAATGACTTCATGCATTCAAATGTCAACATCACATATTTCTTCAGACTTCAAGTCTCTTATGACTTATTGTCTCCCGCCTTGAATATATATATATATTTTTTTATCATTTTACCCAGCCTATATCCCACTAAACCAAAGTTACCATCCAATCAAATTCGAGCGTTGACGTTTATCGGTCACCACGCGTGACACGCTATCTTTATTCTCTGGCCGGATTAGGAAAATTACACCACTAGTCCCTCATCTCTACCTCATATAGCGTTCTGATACCGAACAATCGCAAACGCTTACTTGAGTTACTTCTATAAACCTTCAAAACTCGTGCAAGTGCAAGAGTCCATTGCACAAGTAAAGCTCGACCCACATGCTCTAATAATAGATCAATGCAGTGACTTGAAGTGTCTGGTATCAGATCAAATATCACTGAGCTTTCGATCGCAAAGCCTACCAAATCTTAGGTGGAAAAAAGTTATTCTTAAATAATGTTTAAACGGAAAATTAGGTGGGAAATTTGGGGCAAAATCCGTAATATATGTTGGGATTTTTTAATTTTTAAAATTTTTTTATACACATGAATACACATGTTTTTGTATAAAAATAAAAAAATAAAAACTGTGGACATTGTGGGAAGGTGTCATTCTCTAAATTTGGGGCCAAAATTTAGAGAATGGCACCCCTAAAATAGATTTTTGATCCTCCAATTAATATACTAGTAATATTTTTTTCCCCACATTAATTTTACTCTAATAGGCATTTCTCTCACAATTATCTAACTATCTTCCTAATTTAGGATTTCATTTTTCATAAAAGTTGCATTGGAAATCAGTGTTAATTATTGCTAAGTATTTTGAAATTTTCACTATTTCAAAATAAACAAAGAATACTATAAAATAAAAATTTAGCGGAATATACTCTAAAATTCCTTCTTTTAAAAATTGCAAAAGCTACAACTAAAACATTAAACAATTCCAGTCATTGTAGTGGTGTAAGCGTTAACTAATTATTATATGGAGTATTTGTTAAGTTAAGCAGACGCTTCATATCAGCCAGCTGTCATCAAGAAAAGTTCAGAACAAGAGTTTTCAGGACTCTTTAAACACGAGATCTATACTCCGAAAGAGTCAACAGCATTATCTGAAAGTTAGAAATTTGATCCAATTTTGTGGTGTTATTTAAATGATACCACTTGCAATGTAACATTATTCTTGTACTCTTCTCTGTCCCACAAAAATGGGAACATTTTTCACTTATTTTTTTTATTTGTTCCAAAAAATAACTCACTTTTTATTGATATTTATTTAATTTATTTATTTTTTCTATTATACTCTTATTTAATGTACATTAATATTATTAAAAATATATTATCATCATTTAATATAAAAGCATATTTGAAAATATATAATTAAAATTTACTTTTTCAATAATATTAATTATATATTTCTTAATCTGTATCAAATCAAACGATGTCTATCTCCGTGAAACGGAGGGAATATAAATGGTTTGTACCAGCCAGATGTTGTCGGAGAAAAAGTTATCCTGTGACATTTAAATCTTAACACTTTCTAAAAAAAATACAATTTAACATTGCATTTTCATTTATATATATGAAAATGAAATGAAAAATTGTATTAAAGTTTGACAACGTCAACGAACAAGGATTAAACATCCTCCTTGGCAGTGTCAATTGTCAAACATTATTTTATTACATGTCTCACTTATATAGACCTCTTCCCATTTTTACTTTTTTTTAATTGTACGTCCTGGTATGTATATGTATCTTCGTATATCAAGTAATAATAATAGTATTTATTTATTTAATTTGTACACCTTTAAAATAATATCGTAATTCCAAAAATCTTTTAAACTTATTAAATAATAAGAAGAATAAAATAGGAAAAGTCATCCATATTCAAAACATTATTATTATTTATTTTTTTAATTTTTTCGTTTTTTCAATAATGGCCTTAATTTGTGTGAAAAAGAAAGACACTTATATAATTGAAATAGATGGAGTAATTTATTTGAATTATATGACGATCTCTCGATCTCCTGCCCCTTTTTTCCTCTTTCCCCTCACTTTTCCATTCCCTCTCTATCCCTGCTTCTCGAATTCATTGGTCACAATAGAAACTCAAGTAAATAGAGAATTGTAGAGATTTAAGCAAAAAGAGAATAATTGGAAAATATAACAGATTATGAATAATATCATCGAGCACAATAGTCACAATATACGAAGAGTATATTTATACAAGCTCAATAATCTTTAACTATTTAACTATGACAAAATATTGCAGCAATGATCCAGTGCCATCTAACCTCCATTTTGAAATCTGAGATCAGATTTAGAATCAGTACGGTAAGGAGGAGCTCCAGTAATTTGGAAAATTTTCCGACAACACCGTATGGCGGTCGATAGTGGCCGATCAAAGTTTGACCCAAAACATGACCAAAACATAGGCAAAATTTGACCGGCCGCCATGGTATTGCAGGAAAATTTTTCAAATTATTGGGCAAACTTTGGCCAAGCACTATTAGAAAAATTTTTCAAATCACTTTAACTCTCCTCACCGTGATCGATTTTAGATCCGATCTCGCGCTTCAAAGTCAAGGCTGGATGGAAGATAAAATTTCAAGGGCCGCACCTGAAAATTCTTGCAAAATATTGGAGAGCAAGTAAAAACTAAACAACGAAAATATAAAATTTTGGACCAAGTAATCGACCGGAAACTTTTGGAGTAGCCGGATCATTCTCTTGGCCGTGTGGTTAGGCTTGGCCACATGGATCTGTTCGTTACAATATACACAGTGTGATGAAGTCGCAATGGGAAAAAAACAATACCTGAAGAAATATTTGGAGGAAAAAATAGAGGGAAGAGAGATTTTTGGAAGAAGAGAAGACTTCGGTACAAGAGATTTTTTTGCTAATAAAAACAGAAGAACAAGAATAACAAGTTAACAACGGCCAATGAATAATCGTTGCAGATGCATTTTAAAGCCATGGCCAACATCTTAATCAACGTTAAACGAGTCTTAAGAATAAGACCCAACAATCAATTACTTCTCCATTACATTGGATCAAAACCCATCTCCACCACTACTTCCCCAGTACCCACCCACCAGCAAATAATCGATCTCATTCTAGATCAAAAATCCGCAATTCAAGCCCTCGAAACCTTCAGATGGGCCTCAAAATTCACCAATTTCACTCACAATCAATCCACCTACCGAGTCTTGATCCACAAGCTCTGCATTTTCCGGCAATTCAACATTGTCAAACAACTGCTCGACGAAATGCCTAGCTCAATTGGGTTGCCTCCAGATGATGACATTTTCGTCACCATCGTACGCGGTTTGGGGAGAGCTAAAATGACCAGGGAAGTGATTGGTGTACTTGACTTGGTTTCTAAGTATGGAAAAAGCCCTCCATCTCTGAAATTGTTGAACTCGATTCTTGACATTCTGGTCAAGGAAGATATCGACATTGCAAGAGAATTCTATAGGGTGAAAATGATGCGTAGTGGGGTTAACGGTGATGATTACACATATGGGATTTTGATGAAAGGGCTTTGCTTGACGAATAGAATCGGTGATGGGTTCAAGCTTCTGCAAGTAATGAAGACTCGAGGAGTAAAACCGAATGTTGTAGTATACAACACATTGATCAATGCTCTTTGCAAGAACCGCAAAGTTGGGAGAGCTAGGAGTTTAATGAGCGAAATGACGGAATTTAACGAAGTAACTTTCAATACTTTGATATCAGCATATAGTGATGAGAATAACATTGTGCAAGCTCTTACTATGATTGAGAAGTGCTTTAGTAATGGTTTTTTGCCTGACGTTATTCCACTCACGAAGGTGGTTGATGTTCTATGCAATGCAGGGCGTGTTTTGGAGGCAGTTGAGATTGTAGAGAGAATGGAGAAAAAAGGAGGGATGACCGATGTTGTGACTTATAATACTCTGATAAAGGGTTTTGTCCGAATGGGGAAAGTTAAAGTTGGAAGTCATTATCTCAAGGAAATGGAGATGAAGGGATGTTTCCCTAACGTTGATACATACAATGTGTTGATCTCTGCTTATTGTGATAAAGGGATGTTAGATTCAGCTCTTGATATGTTTCAAGAAATGAAAAGGGTTGGTTTAATTTGGAACTTCGTCACCTATGACGCGTTAATATATGGATTGTGTTCTTGTGGAAGGATAGAAGAAGGGTTTAAGGTCTTGGAATTGATGGGAGAGAGTGATGGGAACTTTATTGGTCGAATTAGGCCTTACAATAGCATTATCTACGGTTTATACAAACACAACCGTTTAGATGAAGCTCTCAAATTCTTAACTGACATGAGAAATTTGTTTCCTAAGGCTGTTGAAAGGAGTTTGAGGATTCTTTGTTATTGTCAAGAGGGTAGTATAGTGGAAGCTAAGAAAGCTTTCAATAAGATGATTGAAGAACATAGTTCTCCAAGTGCTCTAATATATGCAAGTTTAGTGCAAGGGTTTTGCGAAATTGGGTGTATGAAGGAATCAGTCGAGCTAGTGAATGGGATGATGAGTGTTGGTTATTTTCCTATTCCGTCGACTTTTAATTCCTTGATCGGTGGGTTTTGCAAGCAGGGTAATGTTGGGAGCGCTTTGAAGTTTATGGACGACGTGATGGAGAGAGGTTGTTTGCCTGATGTTGAAAGCTACCGTGTTTTACTCAATGCGTTGTGTAACAAAGGGGACGTGCAAAAAGCTTCAATGTTATTTCTACAAATGGTCGAAAAAGGTATACGTCCCGATTATCATTCTTGGAATACAATGGTTAATTGTCTTTGTAAGGGGCCAAATCGAATAGCAGTAGATATGAATACATAGTTATTGTTACCGTTTATAAGCGTTCGAAAAAGTACCCACAAGTATATATGTATTTAAAGTGATTATTATTGCGTCATCTTTTTAAAGCTCAATGGAAATTGGAAAATAATCAGATACACACTACCATTATATTCATTGTATTGTCATGCTATATATTCAAAACTTAGGCTTGCCATCATGTTCATAAGCGCTACCGGCAAATCCATTGCTAACTGATTCCAGCAACAGCGGCTTTGCGCTTGGGGCTGATAAACTGCGTGTGTAAACTGGAGGTGCCGCCCCGAGCTCCGCCACTCCACCACCACCAATACTGCGGGAATGCCTTAGCTCCATGGCTTTCATTTGACTTAGGTCCTCTGGTAATTTCTCATTCCATACTGAACCCGATGAGCCTTGCCTTCGAAATGATTTTGAAGATCTTTGCAAAGAAGCCATCAATGGAAATTGGAAATGATGTTTTTCGTTTTTCCTTCTCTGCTGTGAGATTGTTATTGGGTTTTGATATGAAAATATATGCATGGGTTTTAGGAGTTTTATATGTTGAGGGAAAGAGAAGATTGTAAAATGAAGAATAAGCAAAAGGGCCATAATATGGAATCTGTATGTGTATCTATGTAGTGGAAAGGGACATTTTGAAGACTCTCATTTTCCATTTTCTTGTCTTTTGCAACTACTATTGATTTAGGTGAAATTAAAAATAGAAAAATCAAAAAGTAAAGTTGTTTTTTGAATGAGGAAAAAAAAAGTAAAGTTAATATTGAAAGGAAAAGAAAATGATACCTACACGGATAAGGTCAGATTTATTGTTCCATTTCTTATTTTAGGGAAGTCATACTAAAAAATTCTCTGTTTAAATACTGTATCATAAATAAAATAGTTAAGAGAATAAGAAATAAAATAACAGATGTGAAATCTCTATATGCAAGTAATAGTCCCGTTCAATGCCCACTTGTGGGCAGATTGGGGCACCCCCAAACCCACCCACCATCAGGGAGACGTGTTGGAAGTCAATTTGGGCATTGGAGCACTAACAATGCATGGCATAATTGAAGAGGATGGGGGCGCCCGTGAACCAGTGCTGTGCTTGGGCGCTGTAATTAATTGATGATTGATATAGTACTTTTTTATGCGTTCAAAGAGAACTTAGAAAATCTCGTCTCTGGATCTTTCTTCGTTTACCTAATTGTTTGGAAAAACTGAAATCGGACATGAAATTATAGCCTTAACTTTTTGTTTTGAAAAAGGATGAGGACGTGAGGGCAAATTTGTGTGAAGAGAACCATTTCATTAGTTATCAAATTAGCCCTGTTAAACGTCTGCTACACGCCATCACAGGCATTCTACCAGATGACAGCATATTTGGCTTACAATATCAATACGTAAAGCAACTCTTAACTCTCGCATACTTGCACTCATTGAGTCTCTCGTAACATTTCAAGCTTCACCACTTTTCATACTCGTAGACAACCTTTTTCGGAGCTCACATAACCTCGTTGATTGATTTAACCTTCGAAGTGCATGCAATCAAGACACCTCAGTCCTCACCGAGCTCTGACCTGGGAAGTGCTAGTGATCTTTGCCTCTGATGTCATAACATGGTGTCCCAATGTGCAGCGAAGGCAGGGAAGATAGAAACGCAAGAGTAACTGCTGGCTTTCATTTTCAGAGATCAACGAGAGATTAAAATTTCAATTGTATTATTGTCCACCGATAAATTCTTATGCCATCATTGGCGCTTGGCATAAGTTAAACTCTAACATATTTACATGGGACTCACGCACATAGTTCAAATAATTGAGTAACTCCAGCATGCATGTGCATAGATCGTCTGAATTTGTGTTTTGCAACAATTAATCCCACTTATCACTGCGTCCAGATTACAAATAAACAAACAGGATGAACTAAAGAATAATGTTACTAGTGTGATGAAGCTTTTCAGAAAAAGAGGTGATTTCTTTGAAAAAAAACCTGGGATTAAAAAGATAGGAAGTTTATAGAGAATTATGAAGAATAATATACTTTTCTGGTGTGTGCGGTTGAAACAGTGATTGTTAAAAGATTTTATGAAACAAGCACTAAAGAAGTGTTTTCTACTTCTAAATAAGTAGGAGTAAATAAGCACCAGTTAACATGAAGGGCCTCAGAACACAACTATTTTGAGTTAAGATAACTTGACAGCTAAAAAGAACTAAGCTTGAACAACATAAAAAATCATGTTTTATCTACAAAATGAGGTCAAAATGATGACGACTACAAATGCAGAGGAGAAAACAGAAATCTCTTATCTGGTAAACAAATTTTCAGGAGGAGACCTTCGGTAAGGAACCCGAGGAACCTGAGAGTCAGGAATTCCATCTTCAGCCCGTTTATCTTCGAACCATTTAATAATTTTCTTGCGAGGTAGACTTGTCACATAAACAATGCTGCTAAGCATTGCATTCTGCATTGGAACCATAGGGGAAATAACATAAGCTTAATGTTCAAAGGTTAACAATTACATAAAGAAACGTGTCAATTATTCCATCCAATCTCATGTAAAAATAATAAGATCCAAACATTAATTCCACAGCAAACATAAGTTAATGGTCGATCCAAAAAGATGATATTGTAATTCGGCTCAAACCAAAATGCAAAAATGAATATTATATACATGCCTTCTACAGTTGCGCATGACACAATTCAAGAAATAGACATCATTGCTAACAGCCAACGTTCATGATTTGCTAACAACATATATTGCTTCATATTTTTTCCCTTGTAATTACCACAAGCATCTTGGTGCTATTCTTGGGTAATGAGTGCAATTTAATTCCACACACTTATTGCCTGTTTGGAAAAACTATTTTAACAGCTTCCTTTCTTTCATACCAATTTCAACAGCAAACACTAGATGAAAACATTAATTTCCACTTTCTCCACAAGAGACTCTTTAAAAATTCCCCTTTTTCTTCCCAAGAAAACTTTGTGAACAAGCTCATAGTTTTTCAACAGTCATTGAGGTCAGGTTCCGCTATAGAAAAGGGAAACTAATCTTTCAATTTACATTGATTTATATATTGAAATCTTCTCCCTGGATTCTCTTTTTCCCTTCTTCGGTTTCTCATTGATCGATTAACATTTTATTAATCCACAGTCAATTAACATTCTATATCCTGATCAATTTGAGTGATTAATTAAATTCCTATCAACAGACAAAATGAATATTTAACTAAGTTTACTCACAGATGGGCGCTTCGTTCGTCTGTAGACTAGCTCCAGAGTCTCAACATGTACTTTCTTCAGTCTCTTTCTAGAAGACCAGCTTTTCTGCATAACATGAACTGGCAGCTTCTCCTCCATCTCAGGCTTCGCTTTGTTTATTGGCTCCACAGGGAATGTGACCACAGGGGTTGTTCTATCAGTTTTCTCAGCTGGCTCCAACATTGTCGAAACAGGTTGATCAGGTAATGTGGCACTCATCATCACAAGACTTGGAGGAGGTTCACGAAGTAATTTTAGAACAACCGCTCTATCAAGACACACATCTGCAGCAAGATTCTTGATCTGCATAGAAAACTAGCACAATTACCAAAGACATACATACAGGGATTGCATAAAAGTATATGTTTGGCTGTGTAACTCTTGGAACTGTCTCTGTTTCCACACAATCTCTTATCTCACTTATATCCGCAAATTTTATCTAAATCACATTTTTATCACTATTTTTTACTTTTTAATAACTACTTTCTAGAAACACTTACAGATTACTGGTGAAAAAGTAGCTTACACTAATTTTACGGCGACCAATTTTGAGAGCATATGCTAATCTCTTAAGTTGCCAAGTCTTAAGCTTTAAGGGCATTTCCTCTTCTTGTTCATCATCGTCACCATTGACCTCATTTTCATCTTCCTCTTGGTCACCACCTGCAGTAGATGGAAGCGCCCCGGATAATTGATCATCTGCCAAAGTCCCTGCTAATTCGTTCTCAAGCTTTAACATTTCTTCCTCAGTCGCGTCATCATCTTTACCATCATCAAGAGCATCATTTTTTAAGTCTTCTTCAAGCATATTGAAAAGTGCATCAAAAGCATCTTCATCTATATCACCATCTTCTTCTTCCTCTTTGGGACTCAGCTTTTTCTGCACAAGGCATTTACCAGAAAAACCAATGATTATCTTTAATCACAATTCAACCAATGTACATTTTCACTGATTTATTGATATTGAATATTAGTATCTACAAATAAGAATTGCTCTAGAAGAATTGGATTGTACTCTTAAAAAGAAAAAAAAAAGTTCACAGATAAAATTCTATTCTAAAACCGTAAAATCAAAGCCCTAACTCCCTTTTAACACTCAATTGCTTAATCTTCCTGCAAAAATAACAAGGAAATGAAGTTTTGTTGGGTATTTTGTGAATACCTTGTTGGAAGAGATAGGAGATGGGGCGGAGGTATTCCGGCGGCTGCGAGAAAAGGTTAGGAAGGGGGTGCGGAGGGAGGGATGACGTGGCCCGATAGGATTCGGTAGGGTGGTTCTTGGATGACCGAGGAATAGGGTTTTCCTATGGGAAGTTATACAGTGGAGTGAAATGGATACACCCAGAGACGTTGAAGCAGAAGCCATTTTCGTTTTCCTCTTCGAGCTCTGCTACAGCAAAGGACTCGATAGATTGATAGACCATAATCAGTAAGTAATTACTGAGAGTAATTTGAGATACCGTAGCAATGTGTTCTTAAGTTACTATTAAGCTCCAAGATTGATAGATTTTAGAGCAATACTTGGAGTTTACACACTTTTTGTGTGGTAAAATGCAACACACTAATAGGGGTATAGGGCCCCCACATTGGGGGAGGGGGTATTTTGGTCATTTTATATTGTGTATTAAGGTTTGATAGTGTGTGGTAGTAAATTTGTGTGTACTTCTAATATTTTTCTAGATTTTAAGCTTGGGTGGAACTATTCACACTCTCACCGGTTTCTAAATTCATTTAAAGATACCTAGTTCTCCCAAAATATATTTTCAATTTCTTAAAAAAAAAAAATTGAAACGAAGAAGTCGGTGCCATTTTAGGCACGAACATGATAGCAACCCGCTACAATTTCCGGTAGTATATTTCCGACAATAAATGTTGCCGGAAATTGCAGCAATCCGGAGGGAAGGGGCGTTCTCCCCCCATTTTTTGGCTATCCAAAATGTAGCAAAAGCTGGCAAAGATTTTTTTTTTCCCCTTTTTTTGGGCCAACCATGGAAGTTGTTCGGTCATGTTTGGCCAAACAAAATTTAAAAAAATAAAAAATAAATTGGGAGGATATTTTGGAGAAGATAGGTATTTTTGGAGTGTATTTAGAAATTGACGAGGGTGAATAGTCACACCTTAAGTTTTTACTTTGTACGCTACTGCACTTGCTCAAATTTGAAGGTCTTTTTTATTACTTAATACTCCCTCCGTCCCATTTTGATAGGCATGGTTTGACTTTCACACGGATTAAGAATTTGTAATTAATATTTATTGGAAAGGTAAATTTTACTTGTATATTTCTCAATATACCCCTATATTAAATATGACAACTTACTTTGATTAATAACCATGCATAATAAATAGGGGTAGATTAGAAAATGAAGAAATTAAATTTATACCAATAAGGAAAGTAACTTATATTTTGGGACGGATGAAAAAGGAAAACAAGCCTATCAAAATGGGACGGAGGGAGTAACATTTTATACTTTTTAAAATATTGATTATGAATGGTGGTGTGTCAATTTGGTATTAACGGTAGTAATTTTATGTGTGGCTTTTGTGAGTTTAGACAACCACTCATGGCTTTTCATTTATTGATTTGTTGCCAGAATAATTTTAAATATCAAACTCACGCAAAAAAAAAAAAAAATCCCTAATATTAAGTTTTGTTTAATACTCTAATGCTTCAGGACCAATTTTAATTCTATGGGAAATTCAATTTTATATTTTTAAGTAATACGGTAGATATATATATTTACATGTATATGAAATGCATCTTTATTACTCAATAAAGAAGTGACTACATTGATATTTTACTTAAAAAATATTAATGCTAAATTGATATTTTTAATCAATATTTTTAAGTGATAACTTGATGCATCAGCTTTTTATTTAGTGAAGAGGTGTTCGTGTATTTTATTATTTAATGCACATATCAAATCTTCATATTCAATTAAGATATAACACGTCACCTTGTGATTCACAATGTCAAATTTGAATATAAATCTAAAATTTCGATTAACAATAGCCCTTAGGTTTCTTGCAAGTTTATGAGTCTATTATTTTCTTCTTTTGTATGTCATGCTCTAGTAATTTGCATGATAGATTCCTCTTTTCTCGACGTCGAAATGACGCCTAGGAGAGTGTGACCGTGTGACAAGCAACGCCCCTCCCCGCTGTGTCCAAAACGATGTCGAAGGTCTCACGTCCGCGTTTAAACACATTTTGGTGAAATTTTCACTTTTGCCCCTACATCCGCTTGCAATTAAAATAATTATTAACTGCGTAAATCGTATATGCACTGAATTTTGACACATCACAGTGATTTTAATCAAGCAAACAACCATTTCTAAAACATATGTACAAAATTGAGCTAACAGTCGAAAAGTGTAGGAATTTATGAGGAAGAACTTCATAAATTGATCGAATGGTTCTCCAATGGAAGATTTGAAGCGCTCCAAAATAAATCTTTAGGATGAGATTCATTCAGGGCAGCGATGCATTCTGAGCCAAGAATTAAAAATTTCAAAATTTCTCCCCAAGCCTTTAGCATCGCTACCCGACTATTCCCCATTCCTCACGTCTCATCCAATCAAAACAATTCCCTTCGCATAATTAATACTTAATTTATGGGTGTAATATTCTAATTGGATTAAACAGTCAAAGATATGAGAGAGCAAATCTCAACTCTCCAAAATCCGCTGAAGTTTTGAACTTAAAAATCATGTCAATGGCTCCACAATCAGCACAAAGTGATCGACGCCATCACTAGCAAAGACAACACAACTAATGCCTCAGCATTAACTTACATAACGCGAGTCCCATGTATTAGTGGAGCCAAAAACCTGAAATGAAAAGTGTGAGCTAGAAGCCACTAGCCCAATGAAAACTCCACATCGCTGGATGAAATTTGAGCTATCATATGTAAATGAATTCTATCAGTTTTACATCTGCAAATTAAAAAAATTGTAACCAAAAGGCCAAAAAAAAATAAAGTTACAAAATTACAAAAGGAGGCCGATCCAGGTGCCGCAAGCTACAAAAGTAGTGTATTTGAAATCGGCCGGCTAAGCATTAACAGTACAGATATCTAAACTTGCCCTCTTTCCCTTTTTGACATCATTTTTCTTCTACCTTTTTTCTTGTGCTGAGTAGTAATCCTATGCCAGATTCTCCCATTTACAGATACAACACTTCTTTTTTTTCTTTTTCCATTTTTTTTCCCTTTTTTCCTGTTCTTGTCGATTGATTGGTGGATCGATCGATTGATTTCATGGGTTTAGATGATGCGTGTCAAAAACTCCTATACCTTCCTCACTCAGTATATCGCAACGCGTAGGAGGCCTGGCTGTGGTTCAGAGAAATCGAGGCCTTCCTCTTCAAGCAGGTAGCGTTGAACAGCAGTGGGAAGTCGAGCAGGAGTGCGGGACCCCCTGGTGTGGTGGCCAGTCCCAACACATATGTAAACCAGCAGGCGTTGGTTTGCTGACCTTGCTGCATTTCTCATTACACCCAACTCACGCTTTAGGACATGAATAGCTTCACTCACATGTAGACCATGCAGATCAATCATTTTCTCTCTCCCGTTGCCCTGCACCTCCGAGTTTCTGCAAAATAGGGACCCCACCCCCACAAAGCCAAAGAGAAAGAAAAATAAATAAATGCATCAAATGGATAGATTTTGTTTGCCCCTCCTTTAGTTACTTTTAATATGTCGAAAATTACAACTGCAGATATGGCTCCACAAAACCACAAACCTTTGACGGTAAATAGATTCCTGAGCCTTCCCGTGGGCTGCCTTCATTTGCATGTTGTGCAATTGCCCTTTAATGCTCAACTCCTTGGCTAAAGCCTTATTACCAATGAGGTACGCCTGCCGTGCCTGATCTTACAGAAAAGTTTCATAGGATACAGATCAAAGACAAGCAATGATGCTTCAATTCACCAAGACGTACATACATTCAAAATAAATTTTCTGCCAGCAAATTTCAATAATTATTCATGGAATGAGGGCATGCGAATGACCAAAATCATGTTGGTCTAATTCCTTTTCTTTTTTTGTGAGTAGATCTTCGCATCCTCAATGGGGTAGATTCAAAGTAAATGCAAATGAAGAAAGAGATCATATTCTCGTTCTTCTAGTTGGCCTATTTTTATATGCACCCAAATGGCATACCTGTTCGAAGTATACATTTCGTAAGCGTGCATGATCACGGGCGTCCCCCCGCATTTCAGAATACATATTTGCTGCCATGTCAACAAAGTTAAAGCATATATATACATACAAAAAGCATATGCTCTGCAATTAAAGTTTTGCAGAGCAAATGAAATATATTGCATAATTAAAAATATTACCAACTGCTTCTCCAGTTTCAAGCCAGGCAGGAGCCTGACGAGCTGATCCCCTGTTTTGTAACCTATCACCATAAATGTTTCTCCCCTGGCCACTGCTGTAAGAGCTTATCGGTACTTGTGAACTTCGACTTGATCCTATGCTGGTGCCTGAAGAACCATTTGAGCTGTATTTCCAAATGCTAGAATCTTGAGGTGCCATTTTCCTGACAGCAGAAGCAAAGTCTATAGAACCTCTGGGGGCAATGGAAGAACTGGATCGGAATAAGAGTGCACTTTCCTTTTCTGAGGACTGATAAGGACTGTTGTTTTGCTGGAATTCATCAGTAAACAACTTTGGCAAGCCATTTTGACTATCTGTTCCTGAAAGTGCCGGAAAATCCAACGCATTAAGATTTGGAGCCGAGAGGGCCTTTGAATTTACATTCTGATTGTTGAAGCCTCCATCAACCTGAAGCTGCAATCACAAAGAACTTGTACCATGAGAGCTAAATAGGAGACTTGATGAATTGCCAATACATCTGAGTATTAACTTAAGAGATCCAGCGCATGTAACATAATGAGAAAAATTTACTCCCGAAGCTCAACGATGCTAAATAAAGAAACGGATAATAAATGTTGCACAAATCCTGATAAAATACACAAAATTATCATTTATCAAGCATAGAATACTAGCTCCTCCAAAGTGTCGATAAATCACTAATTTTTTTTTCCATCGGTTTTACCTCCTCGTCCATCTCACTCTCAGAAACTTCAAACTCACATAATTACAGAGAAAAATGCATTATGCAATCTCAAAGTTCTCGGAAGAAATCTACTCCCTGTGAATAAGGCATCGGAGAAACTCATACCCCTACTTCCCCTGGCTAAGGGTGGGTTTGATTGCAAAGCCGAAAAATAGTTAGAAGGAAAACATTTTTCGGCTAAATAAATTCCCGGAAAATGTTTTCCAAGAAAAATAGTAGTCGTAGGTGTTTGATTGCATTAATTTGCAAGTTGGAAAATAGTATTGTTTTCCTTGTTTTTGTGTTCTTTTCATGAAATTTAATAATTTTCTTTATCTTTATGATTAAAATAAATTGTCCATTAAAAAAAAAGGAAGAAATGAGGCCAATATTTTCCATGAGAACAAAATCCAGCCATGAGCTAGGAATTCATTTTCCTTGAAAAGGTGGAAAAACAGGGCACGTTAGGAAAAGAGAGGAAAACGTTTTCCCAGAAAATTTAGACAATCAAACATGGCTTTTCCCGGAAATTGGGTCCACCTTTTCCATTTCCAGGTAAAAAATTGCCAATCAAACACACCCTAAGTTTCTTTCCTGACAATAAATTAATAACTCCATCTCAACTTGGATAACAGAAACTTCATTGCCAGTTAGCAGGGATATGCAAAATTGGAATCAGTGTTTAGGCATCGAACACATATCGGACAAACAAACACCAATACTAGCTGTCTCACCTCAAATGTAGCAGCCCTTGTTGGACTCGCCATGTCGTGGATTCCCATTTTTAGTTCTTCACAATTTAGATTGGACATATTACTCCACAATCATGAGGAAAATGTAAACAATCTATAGTGTGTGATAGGCAACACTTTTTACCACTTTTTTATCCATTTTTTCTTTTGGTCAAACCAATCACATCCACATATCTCGTAGGACCCACATATACTACACAAAATCTCCACCATTCAACCCCACTCATAAAAAATACAATCCTATCACCATCATAAATGGTGAGCACAAACAAAAACTGAAATGGAAAAGCCAGTTAACAAAGGTAGAACGGGCCGCTGCTGAGTTAGTTGAAAGGCCAGATGTAAAGTCATTTGACACAAGCATTTGTATTCAAAACCCTAAAACTAACAGCATGGCTTGGACAAAGGATGTAAGCACAAAACACTCTCAAGGAAAGTTCATCCCTAAAGTCTGTTTTTCCCTATCTCACATGACATTTTTCTCGGTGTATATTCGGTATATATTTTTGAATGTGCGACTGAAATGCTAAGGTGAATAGGAAAAGTGGGTATTAGAAATAGAGAAAAATTGTCACATCAATTATATCGTGGTTGAAAATGATTGGAAAGAAAAACGTTTTTTGTTAGAATCTCTCCCAAAAAAGCTCTTAATTGATGAAAATTAAATGCAGATCATCAGAAGGCGCGAATTTATCTCAAAGACTCACATTGCAAAAAAATCCACGAGTTCATGTTCGTATTCAAGAAAGGACAACGCAATTAGAGAAACTAAAGTTCTACACGATTTGGAGAATTAAAGGGAAACATAAATTATTAATAATATTTAATTCACATGTCCCTAATGTCTGTTGCCCTAATTTTCGGCAAAATTACTTGTCAGCCTGCTGTAGCTTGTGTCTATCTCCATGTCAACTATCCTTCCAAGCTCACTGCTTCAAGACAATCCCAACTTTCACACAAGCACAGTCAAATAAATATCATTCACAACTGTTTCATGATCCAAAGAATGAGCACTTGGCATATGTCAACGTCAACAACAAAAAATGACAGTATCTTCACAAAAAAGAAAAATACAGATTCAATGTCCAAACAGGAACTAGGGCAATCGAGGGCCAATGAAGATTGAAACTAGAAATACAAAACACACCATAAATAAAATTAAGATGGGTGAGAGGAAGCAAAAGATATAAAATAAAAACAAGTACAGCCAAGATAATATCATGAGTGGCAACATTAGATGCCAATTGGTGCCACAAGGTCGAACAAAAGGCAAAATACAACTTCAAATCTCGAAGCAAAGATGATGCCAACAGTTCATCTAGGGATATGAACTTTTTCTAAGAATACTTGGCATAATGATCAGCACATTAATCTTTAGGGATTATATTAGTACTCTTGAAGTTTAATACAGAAAAAAAGCCTGCATATCAACGGATGTTATCTCTCAACATAATTTTTTTCCATCCATTTTACCATTCCATGAAATAAATAATTTTTCCCAAGATATCCAGTATCCTTACATAGGAGTGGCATTTCTTTTTATCTTGATTCTGTATCCTGTTACATTTAGGCTTCATTAATGACAAACAGCTATTTGCACCCAGTAAGAAGTTGCCATCATACTTGGGGTATGATAAAGATCATTGAAAAAATGAATCTTAGATGTGTAGTTGAAAAGTAAAGGAAATATATTTAAAAAGTGTAAGAAATGGTCAAATCAATGTAGTGACAGGTTGTAGTTAAAAATGATGGAAAAAAATGATTTATGTTTAAACTTGTACTAGACGAGTCCTTAGATACTAAGCATTTTAGATCAAATGTGTAAGAGAGAAGCTTTTTTCCCCAGAACAAGCTATGGGATTTGGAATTTGATCCTGGCATGGGAAAAAGATAGAACTACCAGAAACACAAGATTAATGAGTTGATGTCAACTCAAATTAGAACTATGGAGAAAACTTTCCAGATGTGATATATACAACAAAGCAACAATTATTGGATTATTTTAATGCTTAAGAATAGAGGCTACCTCAAGCTGAGTAAGCATCTCAATTGTCAGGTTCAAGTCACCTCCATTAGCAAAATACACCTCGGCAAGGCTTTCTGCTGCAAACCCAGGGAACTGTGTAGCCAAAAATTCTATTGGATTCATGTCTGTATTGTCCAGAAATGTGTGTTCATTTGAAAAATCAGACAGAAAACCATGCATTGAATTTCCACCGAACGGAGGGTTCTCATGAACAGTGCCAAGAAGCTGATCGTCATTGATAATTTGTTTGTCCCAAGGTTTAGGAAGTGAATGCTGAAACCCTGTAGGTGATGGATATTCCGCATAAGAGACCGGAAATCTCAGCTTTTCAGCATAAGCATTATCATTTCCAGGACGAGGAGATAATTCCTGAGTGGCCTTCAAGATAAATCCACTGCCAGTTGAAGCAGAGAATCGTGAGCTTTCACTGATATCATTCAATGATAAACTTGAAAAGGATAAACCATTGATCCCTTGATTATCATCTCCATCCATAACTTTAAAATCAGGAGTAATGTCATCAGGAAGCTGGTGTTCCCAGTATTGGTGGGCCTCTTCATCTGAATCATGTGCAACAGATGACTCTGACTGATCCAGTACAGCTTTTCCTGGAATTGAAGCAGAATGGGTAGAAAATTTAGACAGTTCATCAATGCTACTTGTGCCTCCAGCAGATGATCTGAGAGAAAAGGGAATAAATTCTGCAGCATTTGGATTTAAAGATGTTGATTTTGCAGCAGTTAGCTTCTTGTCACTTGTAGCAGCCCCTTTTCCCAAAAAGCTCATTATTTTCTTTTTCTTTTACTATTTTGGTTATTCAGAAGGTAAATGGAAAGGAATCTCTACATCCAGAAAGTAAATTTTCACTTGAAAAAACAAGTCCCGATATCGATGAGGTATCAGCCGAACCCTGCAAAGAAATGGAACCTTTTGAGAGTTGAACACATAATATATTCAAGGTGCTTAATTTAGAAAGTTGAGCTTTTCAACTTCGTTGACAGTTGACACCTGTAAAAATAACTGGCCCAATTTTTGAGGTTATGCGAAATCTCGCCTTTGTTCGAATATAAGGATCATAAAGCAAGAGATGTATAAATCACACTTGAATCATGATACTTAAGTTACAATAGTAACTGAAATGTGTAGATCAATGTTCATCCTATTCCGATAAATATGACGACTTATATCAATAAACCATAGTCTTAAACTGCAACAGCCAGCATAATGTAACATAAAATAGTAAGTACAAGCAATCAACAGATACAGATTGTTTCATTGAGAGTGGAAAACCGTAAAAGTCAGTCAATTGAAACATTACCCATTATCATATCCTGCATTAAACATCTGTCCAAGTACACTATACAAAGCAACTATAATTATTATGATCAAAAATCGTAAAATATAGAAAAAAAAAAGAAAAAAATCAATTTCACCATCTTTAACACAAAACTCTCAAAGAATATAATTAACTAATTCTGTTGCACAAGTTCAATTCCTGAAAATAAACTGAAAAATAAAAATAAATTAAACAAAAATCACCATAATTATCCTGGTCAAATTAAGTGCCTCAAAAACAAAACAAAAAAACGGATAAGAGAGAAAAGCCACAGAGTTCAATTATTCACTCAACACATCAAAACAGATCTCTGGAAGTTTGACCAAAAAATAAAAATAAAAAAAGATCAACTTAAAAATGTACAAAAATATAATATTATAAGATCTGAGTACTTCGTATACACCTTTACGGAGCTCAGCGACGAAACCAACCATATCAAATAGATCCATGAGGACAAAAGAGGGTAATTCGTTTAGATTCAAAGCTGAAACAGAATATATATATATATATATATATATAAAGAGATATATATACAGATAGAGAATATTTATAGATGAGCGTCTGTATTTGTACAATTTACAGATAAAGTGATGAATTTTCTCTTTACTGCTCGAGATGTGAGCTGAAGGCGAATTGGGGCTGGAGCTGAAGGTTTGGGTAAAGGCTGCGTGTATTTTTCATATATATTTTCGGTGTCTAAGCTTTTTATCTCTGTTTCGGCCTCTCTCTCCCTCTTATTTAGTATTTTTTTAATTAATAATTCCTTGTTAGGTTATTATTTTGGAACATTGCAAAAGACGTCCTTAATCTTCATCATTTATAACAACTTAAACCTGAACCTTTTATTTATGGCCAAGTTATAATTTAAAATATGTATAAAATAAAAATTATAATAACATATTTTCCTTTTTTATGGTAAATAGTATAAGAAATAAAATAATAAAATCAATAGCTGAATCAGAAATAATGTGTGATATAACATCTTTAAAGGAGATGACGAAGTTATATAAAAGCACATTCGGTCAAAAAAGTATAAAAGCACATTATTTCTTTCCCGTTTGGTTATAAATTTTTCCCTGATTTTGCATGATTTAATGGGCGAGATATGGATTGGAGATTTTAAAAAATCACACACAATAATAACACGGATTGGAAGGATAATGAGCGATTTTGTCACAAGATCGGGGGTGATAATAACCGGAGATTATGCATGGGTTGAAAATTAGGTATTTGTGTTTGAGTGAGAAATATAAATAAAATATTATTTTTAATTATGAAAATTATAAGATTGTGTGGAAAACTGACCTTATTTTATAATTTAAAATATGTATAAAATAAAAATTATAATAACATATTTTCCTTTTTATGGTAAATAGTATAAGAAACAAAATAATAAAAGCAAGAGCTGAAACAGAAATAATGTGTGATATAACATCTTTAAAGGAGATGACGAAGCTATATAAAAGCACATTCGGTCAAAAAAGTATAAAAGCACAGTATTTCTTCCCCGTTTGGTTATAAATCTTTCCTTGATTGTGCGTGATTTAATGAGAAAGATATGAATTGGAGATTTAAAAAGATTACACACGATAATAACATGGATTGGAGGGATAAGGAGTGATTTTGTCACAAGATCAGGGGTGATAATAACCGGAGATTATGCATGGGTTGAAAATTAGGTATTTGTGTTTGAGTGAGAAATATAAATAAATTATTATTTTTAATTCTGAAAATTATAAGATTGCGTGGGAAACTGACCTCATTTTATTAATATATATAGATGTGAGGGAAAAAAATAAAACATAGCGAGAGAACATGCAGTCCAAGTAAAGAAAATTATTGAGACTCGTGAAAAACAATATTTCTTATTGAGATATCTTTAATCTTTATCTTTTATATATTAAAAGCACTATAGAGTGGGAATCATTTCTTGAACCATTCTATCCAAACTATTTTAAAGTTATTTCAATAATGCCCCTTTTAAAAAATTTATTTAAATTCATTTTTAACAAAATTTTCAAAAAATTGCCATGGAGTGGGAACCATTTCTTAGACCATTCTGTCCAAACTATTTTAAAGTTATTTCAATAATGCACTTTTTAAAAAATTATTTAAATTCATTTTTAACAAAACTTTCAAATACAAAGCATCTTAGTTTTGATCGCGTATCTTTAAATTTTTTGTTCTCTATAATTAATATTACTAGCTGTTCACCATTGCTTGCATATGGGCAATATTTTTTAGCTAATAACAGTATTAATAAATGTTAGTCGTATTAACATAAGATCTCGAAAAAAATAAAATAAATAATGAGTCGTAACAATAAACTTAATTAATATAATTAATGAAATACTTCTTGGAAAATTTCGATAGAGTTTCCTCATATTTTGTAGCAGGTCATCCTACAAATAATTGGGGGAAAACTCACCAAAAAATACAAACTTAATTTACAATACTGTTAAAGATATCAACAATTAAAGCAATCCAAATATAACGCCATCAATAATAGTCAACAACAACATACAAGATAAAAAATAAAAACATCTTTGTGTTTTGACAAAAAGAATAAATGCACTCAAATATAAGTCACATCATAATTGTCACATAGAATATAAAAATTTGTGTTATTATACAATTAAATTGTATTAAGACAATAAATAAATTTTTAGATGAGCGGAACATCTCTAACATCACATTTATACAAATACTGGCGTTTTAGCATAAGAAACCTACAAAAATATTAGAAATAATATCGTATTTCAGATATGATCAATGAAACTCACTAACAGTGTAATTTTCGACAACTAGTTACGTTGAGTTACCTTTTAAGTGTACAGTGCCACTAGTTCATAAAAGATATATATGATCAATTTGTATAATTCCACCAAATTTGTGACAGGGACATTATATATAAATAAATATGAAAGTACAAATACAATAATATATAAATACAATCATTCACTTCACATATCAAACCACGAATAACATAAAGGGTATGTGTAAAAAACCAAATAAAGTGAACAACATACCTGATGCAATTAATAAGTATGAAACTATAAGTTTAAACACTTTTTCATAGGCGATATTTGTAGCTGTGATAGTTGGACTACCATCGTCATCGTATATCACAACTTTAAACTATTCCTATGTGTCATCCTTGAGACTGCAACATATCCTGCATATTCAAACCCTATCTGTTTCACCTATGCATTGTACAGGGGATAAATTTTTCAACATCTATTTCTTTTTCCATATATATATTGATTGAATTGTATTATCATAAGAATTAGAATATGAGAACAACTAATAATCATCTAAAAGTCATATTTCTTTGTCTTATGGTTTGATTCATACTTTAAAATTATAATAACTCTATGTGAATTAGAAAAATAAAAATAATAAAATATAATATAATTTATCTCATTCCAAATCGGTCCATTACAAAGATAATGGTGTAAGTACTCATAAGATAATTACAATTTTAAATCTAATCTTTGATAATTTAACTCAATAAATATGTGCTTTTAGTTTTAAATCTCTCTTTTCTTTTTTTTTCCATATATATTCATTCAATAATTCATTATGACACAATTAGAATAAGAACACAATTCATATTATTAATTTTTCTACTTCAATGTTGCGTAACTAATAATATTGATTCATTATTGAGATCTCAATTAGACCAATCGGGCACTAATTTACTAAGTTAACATGTGAATTTTAGCACCAAAAAACTAAATATTCCAAAGAAAAAAAATTTAAAAGTGCAAAGAAAGTACAATCAATCAACGGATCCACATTTACAATTTAAAAAATTTTGTCGACTCAATCAAAATGTATAAAAAAAATTAATGATACAAAAAACTTATCAGTACTAAGAAATAATAATTATTTTAAAAATGTATCGCAAATAATCCATCAAAGTGGGTCAATTCATATTTTAATTTATTTTGTGCTTGTAATCTACTGCAAAAAATTTAGAAATTTTATTTGACTTTTACAATTGTGACGAATTATGTGAATTAAAATTTTTAATCAACCATATAAAATAGTATAATTAATTTTCATAATGAAAATATTGGCATAAAAACTAAATTATCTATGGCGAAAAAATTAACAGTGTGAAGAAAGTATGATCAATCAAAGGATTTATCTTAACAGTTTAAAATATGATATTGACTCGTACTAATGATTTGAAAAATTGATAATACAAAAAAAGGAAAAAATATTATTGCCAAGAAACGATAATTGTTTCTTCACACGAAGTGAGTTCGGCACTGTTTTGATCTGAACTCTCTTTCATTGCCTAAAAGTATTTTCCATGTAGGCACAAAAAATAAATAATCCAAGAAAAAAATTTAATAGTGCGAAGAGAGTACAATCGATCCATAGATTTACTTTTAGTATTTAAAAAATCATGTTGTCTCAACCTAATGGCATAAAAAATAGTTAAAAGAAGAGAAAACAATTTACCAATGTGAAGAAAGACATAATTGTATCATACAGCATATAAGACTTTTACAACTGCAACAAATTATGTGAACTAAAAATATTAATCAACAGTACAAAAGAAGTATAAGTCACAATAAATATATTGGCATAAAAACCAAATGATCTAAGGAAAAAAATTAATAGTGTGAAGAAAGCATGATCATTCCACTGCCTTATCTTAACAATTTAAAATATTGTATCGACTCATATTAATGGTTTAAAAAATTAATCATAGAAAAAATAAAAAAGAGAAAATTTTAATAGTGCGAAGAAACTATATACAATTGTTTCTTCATAATAAGTGAGTTCAGTACTCTTTTGATCGGAACTCTCTTTCACTATTGAAAAGCATTTTTAAGTGGGCACAAAAATAAATAATCAAAGAGGAAAATTTAATCGTATGAAGAAAGTACGATCAATCCACGAATTTACCCTTAGTATTTTAAAAATTGTATCGTCTCAACCTAATAGTATAAGAAATGAATGAGAAAAAAGAGAGAAAATAATTTATCACTGTGAAGGAAGAATAATTGTTGCAACAACTTACCGAAAGTACTCCATCGAATTGGATTGATTCACATTTTAATTTATTTTATACTTATAAATAACAATAGTTGCATTGCAAAGTATATTGGACTTTTGCAATTGTAATGAATTATGTGAACTAAAAATATTAATCAATCGTACAAAAGAAGTATAGAAGTATAATTAATGTTTGCGATAAACATATTGTCATAAAAACTAAATGATCCAAAGAAAAAATTAATAGTGTGAATAAAATGCGATAAATCCATAGATTTACCTTAATAATTTAAAATATTGTGTCGACTTGTATTAATGACTTAAAAATTGATCACACACACACACACACACACACACATATATATATATATATATAACTTTTATATTGCGAAGAAACTATAATTATTTCTTCATAATAAATGAGGCCAACACTCTTTTAACTTAAACTCTCTTCCACTGTTGAAAAGTATTTTTCATATGGGTGCAAAAAATAAACGATCCAAAACAAGAAAAATCAATAGTGCGAAGAAAATATGATCAATCGACAAATTTACTTTTAGTATTTAAAAAATTATACCGTTTCAACCGAATGGTATAAAAAAATTAATTAAAAAAGAGAAAGCAATTTATCAGTGTAGGGAAAGAATAATTATTTAAACAATTTACTACAAACAATCTATCTAATAGGGTAAATCCATATTTTAATTTATTTTATGCTTCAAATAGTAATAGTTGCATTGCAAATTAATCAACTTTGTAAAAAATTATAAAATTTATTGGACTTTTGCAATTGTAACCAATTATGTGAACTGAAAATATTAATCAACAATATAAAAGAAGTATAATTAATTTTCACAATGAACATATTGACATAAAAACTAAATGATCCAAGGAAAATAAATTTAAAATTGTGAAGAAAGTTCTATGAATCCACGAATTTGCCTTAACAATTTTAAAAATGCCATTAACGACACTTATGTAATCGTGGTTCATTGTTTTGAAAAGTGACTCTTTCGATATCTTGTTGGTATGTTAATTCGTAAAATACCCTTATTGACAATCTCCATTGTAGTTTATAGTGGGATTTTCATATTGGTCAAGTGCTATATATTCAATATCAAAAAGAAACAAAACCTCACAAAAGGTATAACCTGTGTTTGCTTTCCGGAAAAAGGTTAATCAATTAAGAAGAAATATTCGAGAAATGAAAACTATCAGTTCTTCTAATCAAATCTAAATAAAAAAAAAACCATGAAAATTTATGAGAACAATAACTCAAATTCAATATAAATTGTTGAAATGCAATAATAAAATCCGTTCTCAAACCTGATTGACTATTAATCAAATCCAATAACAAAACCATCCAAACTAATAACAAATCCGTTTAAAAGATATAAAGTATTGAAATGCAATATTAAAATCTGTTTTCCATTAATTATATCAACTAAGAGATATTTACAATTTAAAAGATATAGATATAGATTCAATTAATTAAAAATATTAGATTAATGTTACAACTGACCGATTAGTTAAAAAAATTAATGTCACATGTTTCTTTCAGTTTTTTGTACAAATTTGATGAATTGTAATTTTTTATCATATCAAAATGAAATTGTAAAAAATTGCTAATTTTAATGAAGTTTCATTTTTAGCTAATTTTATTTTTGAAGATAATTAATTATTTCTAAAATTAAGTAAAGGGATTGATCTAATCATGTTAAAAGTTCGTTTTTAATTTTTATGTAAAGTTTAATGACTTTTAATTTTGTATCACACAAAAATTAAATTCTAGTGAAATTGCTAATTTAGATAAATTTTCGTTTCTTAGCTAATTATTTATAAAAATAAGTAATCATTTAAAGAATTAATTAGTGAATCAAATCAAAATTTTAAATTTTAATGTTATAATTTTCTTTCAATTTTTTGTAAAAAATTAATGAATGCTAATTTCGTATCACACAATAATCCAATATTAATAAAATTGTCAATTTTAATTAATTTTATTTTCTTAAGAATTAATTTTTGTTTCATACTTAAATATTTATAAAAAGTCTCTTATTTTATAAAGGCGGTAGTGAACAATTTTTAATGGTTTTTTTTTTTTATGTATTTTAATGTGAAAGGAAAAAGAGAATGAGTGAAGTTGAATGATTGAGATTTGTGTAATACATGTAGATCCTACGAGATATGTGGATGTGATTGATTTGACAAAAAAAGAATTGATAAAAATGGATAAAAAGTGGTAAAAACGTTTAGCTACCACCCTTTATGTGTAGATATAAATCTTTAGATTTAGATTTAAAAAATTTAATAAAATAATAATTATCAATAGTTATGCAAGGAAACAACATCTAGATTTAATATTTAGCATTTAATATAAATAATAATATATTAATTTGTTTGTTCGGATTAATTATGAATTAATAGAAAAGGAAAAATTCAAAAGATAAAAAGCTTGCAGAAGATAAGTTCAAATCAGTGGAGATTTGAAAAAATCTAATTTTACAAATTTTCTTATTTTGGTGAGGATAAGATTTAATATAGATAATAATTAGTTAATTTGATTATTGGGGATTAATTATTAACTATTTTAAGCGAAAAAACTTATTAATCTAATTTAAAAAATAGATTGAAAATTCCCTACTTTTCTATATATATATATATATATATAATAATAATAATAATAATAATAATAATAATAATAATAATAATAATAATAATAATAATAATAATAATATGCATGCATTTAACAACCCTTCCAAATACAAGGCATATAGTTTTACTCCTGTATCTTTAAATGTTTTGTTCTCTATTATTAATATATTATAATAATATGCACGCATTTAGCAAAACTTTCAAATACAATGCATTTTAGTTTTAACCGTGTATCTTTACAAATTTTTTCTCTATAATTAAAATTCATATTATAATAATATGTTTTTAGTAAAATTTTAAGATACATTGCATTTCATTTTCATTCATGTATCTTTAATTTTTTTGAGCCCATATATATCCCCACTCAAATAAAGCCAATTACACTTGTCACCATTCGATCAGATAGAAAATGGAGGATTGCAGAGAGAGTATTGCAATTAAAGTTAAATGTCATGATATATACTTCTATTCGGTGCTAATGTATATAGTTTTAAAAAGTTATTGTAGTCGCATCACTTGTGTCCCTTATGGTTTTGGTGCATTCACTGTAATTTGTATATATTACCTTTTGAGTTTTATCCATTTTTTTTGAGACAGGAGTTTTATCCATTTTAATTATTGATGCATTGTTGAATGAGATTTCACTTTTATAACTATCTGTGGAATCAAATAGTGGTTAAGTGACACGCATCGCTCCAGATTATCTCTAATAACTTGACACGTGGTGTGCGCCGACAATGGAGGCCTGCCTGACACTAGACCCACCGTCAAGACAAACAGAACTTGACATAAAACTATAATTTTTCTGTACTAAGATGAGTTTATAATAATTATGAAATGGCTTCCTACATAAATTCGGATAACCAATCCGAAAATATTTAACATCATATGCAGAAATTGTGGGAAAAGAATTATAATTGGGAAAATGATAAATAATTCTAAAACCAATAATTTAAAAAAAATTATAATAAATAAATTAAAACATCAACCAAATTTAGGGGTGGGCATTTCGGGTTCGGTTCCGGGTAGTTCATTACTTGGAACCGAACCGCAAATTCCGGTTCCTTGAAAAATGGAACCGTTCTGTTCTTTTCAAATGAAATACCCGTCCGGTTCTGGTTTCGGTTCGGTTCCGGTTATTTTACGATATATTTTTTATTACTCGAAAAGTACAAGAAAAAAATAAAAATTTTGATTCGAATATAAATATAACAAAAAAATGAGATATTAAGCAGTAGCAGCGACAGCAGCTCCTGCTATTAAGCAGCATTTGCTGCTGTTTAATGCATTGCCCATGTATATATATTTGTCTGTATAAGTGTCTGCTATTAAGAATTCACAGAAGTCGGCAATCAAGTGGAAGAAATAGTGCCATTTTTTATTTTATTCCGGTTCCGGTTTCCAGTTTTTAGAAAGGACCCGTTCGGTTTTCATTTCGGTTCCGGTTCTTAATTTTTTTTAAAAAAAAAGGTTCGGTTCCGGTTCTACACAGTCGGTTCCGTTTTTTTTGCCCACCCCTAACCATATTTGACATGTATATCAAAATATGACGATTGCCAAGTTAAAACGTGAATCATCTAAATACTATGATAGTTAGCTCAGAACTCCACAGGTAATCCACAAATGCTCAAACTCGGTCATTCCCATAAAAAAAAGTTAGGGGAAAATACGTGAGTTTTGTAACCCAGTGAGTGGATAAGTACACAAAAATATATAGTTTTCCATCTAAAATGTCTTCATAAAATCTCTTTATAACCAAACGCATAAATAATTGAAAATCGCTGAGATAATACTAATAATTGAAATTGTTCTAGCTGAACAACACTAATTATACCATTTTCAAATGGATTTTTGCTTTCTAAAACTAAATTCTGTAACCAAAACTAATTTACTAAAAAATAACATCAAAAGTACCAACGAGCAACAACACACTTGTGTAGAGTACTCTCAATACATGTGGTGTGTCGCTCAAAAGTCTGATCTGTCCAAATGTTTGGTCATACGCTCGCAGAGCAAGCCTCAAAGGTTAAGCAACCCCGTACACGCCCAAAGCCTATGTGTGTACGAAAGTGGGACCCAAAAACTTCTGTAATTCTGGTCATACATTGTGGAACACATCACAACAGTGCAAAGCGGGTAAATCTAATGAGGTACTCTATGATGGTTTTAAAAGAATATCCATCTGATCTTTTAAAGAGAAAACACTACTTAATAAAATCCACGATCTTCTGAAACATTTATTTATAATAACATATCATAATAATTTATAAGAAGACATTGGAATTTAAACCATGCTATCTTTGTAAAATATAGTTTTTTTCCACTCACAGAACTACGAACTGCTTCTAGTTCGGTTGGTAGGCTTCCCCAATCATCTCGTCACCATCTGAAATAACAATAGTATCCTAATCAAAATCTATACACATGAATTTCCAACCAATTATCTACCAACATTCAATACCAAGTTTTAACTTTTCTAACATTCTCTAATTTCCCCATTTCGTTGCTTTATTCCACTTCTTTCATTGATTTTACGATCTTTCATACCATTGGAACCAACCAATTGAATCACATAATAAATTCCCTAATTTTTCAGCATCTAGGTAATATGAGTTTCAATCCACTTCATCACCCACTACTCAATTACCATCAATTCCACTTCAAAATAATTAATTATGGTCAAATAACATCTTAATAACACATAATTGACCCAAAATCAATGATAAATTTCGAACCCCCAATGTCTATTGGTAAAACCATAAAATTTATTTTACTATTTACCTCAAATTCCATAAGATAAAATTGAAGAAACACACTTACCACGCAAAACTACGACGAATCCACACTATCTCCTTCCTTTTTCCTTTTTCTTTTCTCCTTTATCTTTCACGTATGACGTCAGCTCTTGGTTCTCAGTTGTTCCACGATTTGCTTGGTTGAGATATATATATATATATATTAGGGTGATAGGGAGTAGTTTATAAAGATTTTTAATGTAAAAGATGAGAGAGAATGAGTGGAGGTGAGTGGTTGAGATTTATAGATGTGATAAAATATGTGGGCGTAATTGATTTAGAGAAAATAAAAAATGTATAAAAAAGTTGAACAAAGTGGAAAAAAATCATTAAAAAGGTACCCTATCACGATTATATATATATATATATTATATAATTACAACCTAGGTCCCTTTTCTTTGATTAAGAGATTTAAATTGGACCTTTGACCCTTAATTACACCCATAGCCACAAACTTCCCATTAAATAAATTAAATCCATAAACTTTTAATAGACCAAATTAAATCCCTTTAATAAATTGATTTTGACCCATAATTATCGGCTTTGATCAAGTAATAGTTGAAGTTTAAATATGCGAAAATTCGAGCCGTAACAACCTTACCTCCTTAAAAGAATTTCGTCCTCGAAACTCAAAAAACTTGGATAGGGAGGAACCTAGTTACTTAGAACCTTGATAATTGGTTTCTCCATTAAATACTGTAATACGTCAAACTTGACCCAAAAATAATGTAATTTTAACCATAAAATGGATTAATATATAATAGAAAAATCGAGTCATAACATTAAGCATCATTTGTTCTTAGCATTTTGCAAATCTCTAGGCTAGGAGTTTAAACATGCCAATAATTTGTCGTAAAAGTACTTTTATTTAAATAACTTTAGCTTTCATCCAAGAAGTAAATTCATTCGTTTGTGATTTCAAAATTTAGAACTACCCAATAAAAGATGTCAATTAAAAAAAATCTTTCGATTTCATTTTAAGTTTTACTGTTTTTATAAACAATAAAAACAATTTAATATGCTTGGTTCGTGTTAATAATTAATGATGTTGATGACATGTTTATAGCGATCCATGATAAAAAGTTAAAATTGGCTTATTAGACTTGAACATTATTTTTGAATTATTTTTTTTGTCTTGTTTTGAAGGAGCTTCCGATTGACTTATGTAAGACTTCTAAAGAAATAATTAAGGTCCAAGTTTTATCTTGAAATATTTCAAGTCTCATAACTACGAGAATCACATGTTACATATATTTTATATTCAATCATCATTATTATTTTGAAGTTTCAATGCTCATGCATACGTTCTTTAACAATCTCTGCTATCATCTCACTTGGCCTACTACATCGATCAGTGTATCAATTTGTATATTTTTCAATACATTATAGGTACGTATTCTAGCAGATAGTTCATTATACAAAATATGTTAATTTTTACTATTTAATATTTAAAAGATATTTAATAGACTCTCATTAAAATGTGCAACGCACATTGTAAATGACGAGTTATTATAAATGAGTGTAAAAAACATTATGTCAAATAGTCTTTATTTTACACTTAAAAAAGAACTTTATTTTACACATAAAAAAGTTAGTATAGAAGAAACCCTTTTGAATTATAATAACACCAACATTCTGTTGAATTATTGATTGATCAATAATTATACATGAAGGAAAAAGGAAAGAAGAAAGGAATTAAAATGATAAAAAGGGAAATAAAAAGAAAAAATAATGAAAGTATGGGCCTGTCAGGGTTTGAATTCGCACCTATTGAGTCAACAACCGCCTCAACCGCTAAGTAACTACTATGCTTGTATTTTATAATGAAACCGTTTGTATTTGTTCAAATTGGTGCAACCTCTCATGAAGAGACATATCGGTTTGGAAGGGTCTTTTACCAAGGAATGCATCCATTCTTCATGTCTATTGATTCCCTATATATAGAGGACGGATTTACCACTCAAAAAAAAAAAAAAAAAAAAGAAAAGACCATATAGAAACAAGATCAAAGTGAAATCATAAGTTGATGAGCAACTTTGAGTTTCTATCATTTCCTTTTCCTTCATCGTGAGTGTTTAAGTTCATTTGGAATAGATTAAGTGTTTATCTCTTCCAAATTAGAGGCGGCAAATATCGTTTGAGGACAGTGATTATGCGGTCAAGTTTCGGAATTATTTAATACATTTATTTAATTTATTTATATTGTTTATTGTTAATAAAATTCTCTTTTGTGTTCGATTGTTGTTTTTGTTCTTTCGTGAATTTGAGAAAATCCCAACACATCCCTATTTTAGGAGTTCTTATTAATTTTTTAATTAATATATTTTATAATTTTATTGATAATAGAGTACATACGTACCAAACAAATGTATTTAATTTACATTTTTTATAGGTATTTTCCCATGGAGCCCCAATCTTTGTATTTTATAACAATTTTATCCACAAACTTATTTTTTTCAACGTGATGGATCACCAATCCTTAATTAATTATCTTATCACATCCTTACTAATGGAAAACATCCAATTACCGCTCTTTGAAAATTAATTTTCTACCATTAATTATCTCTTATAATAAAAAATAGTTTTTTAAAAAATTGAAAAAAAAAAAAACAAAGAAATCAACTCAACCCCTTGGCGGATAATCCCCTTTTCTGGTGCATGCAAAGGTTTTCCCCCTTATTGCATAAGTCTGGAACACCAACTATCAAAATACCAATTATTAGGAATGAGTGAATTTGGGTTTCTCCCGGCTACAAAACTCTTTAAATCTTTTCTTACCCTATTTTGTTTAGTTTTGGTGTTCTTACCTTGTTTATAACATTGTAAAAACAATAAAAACAAACAACATACGATATAACGTTGTAAAAACATGAAGGAAAGAAAAATGCATAGGCCCCCTTACCGTGGGTAAAAAATTCACTAGATGAAGATTAAAATATAAAAGTCTCCAGGTTTTTATGTTTCGCAGAAAACTCAAACATACAATCAACTTATTGAAATAAAAAACAAATCCATGATCTTTCTTCTTCATTGATTCATATGACGGAGAGAAATCAATCCCGTCGAACTTGATCTTGTGCATGCCTCCTTACTTTTGTACCCGATCGCAACTTGTACCTGTAAGGTTTTAATTAAATATATGGGCTTATATATGTAATTATTGTGTATTAATTAAAGGCTATCATATTCGGTTAAGCCCGTTTAAAGTGATCTAATACGGTTTCGAATATTGGGCTTTTATGCATCAATTAAATTAAAGTATGGGTTTTATATGTGTAGATACTAGGCCCAGAGTTCCTAATTCTATGATGGACTGAATTAGGTTATCGGGCCGTCATAAATATATATGGTTATGGTCCCCAGGTCACAAGCGTGTTGTTCATTCTTTCTGACTCTCCATCACCAGAGAGAAAATAAGGAGCCGCTTGTTGACTTGGAAGATCACAACCACAAAATTCCAATACTGCAAGCAATGGCTGATTCAGGTACGCTTCCGCTTTAGTTTATATATACTCTCAATAATTCAACACGATAGATCCGGGTTTAAAGTGGAAATCTATTCCTACAAGTGGTATCAGAGCTAGTATCGTTGTTGAATTATTGGGTATTAGATATGGTCTGCAAATTCAAGTGGCCGGATGATTGATTCTCTAAAATCAATCACTCACCGATGAGTATATGGATGCGGCCCAATGAATTGACTTTTGGGTAAATTATATGCGTTGTTTTTCGTGTATTACAACCTGGAATTGAATGAATATACGCAAAATATATACACACACGTTTGTTGCTTGGAATCATGGATCTGTATAAACATTATTTAGGTAATTATGTGATTGGATTCAGGCCTTGGTTCTCGAGACTGGTATGCGTGTATATATGTTTATATGTATATCAAAAAGCATGTTCTGTGTTTGGCCATATATACAAATCCGGCAACGATTAATTCAAATTTGTATGCGTATATTCGTGTTTTGTGGTTCAAAATTGTGTATCAGCTTGCTCATGCGTTTATGTATCACGGAGATCACCGTGTTCGAATCATGGAATCGTGTTTTCCATGGATCCAAATAACTCGCCTCTTTTCGGATCGAAGTTTAACAAAAAAAAAAAAAAAAGGGGTTTTCAGATTTCGCTTGATGCCGCCGCTTCGCCGAGTGTTTGGTGGCGAATCGGCGAAGAGGCTAGGGTTTCACCAAGATCGCAGGACCTTCGCCGAAATTAGACGGCCGAGGACCTCTGCAAGGTTTCCGTGTTTTAGCGTAATTTGCAGCCCAGGTCCTTGTAGTTTAGTGGTACGTGTAAGTTGGTCCAGTCAAACCCCATTCACGGTCTCAGTCCCAACAGTTTCAGATCTGTTGATTTCAGTCCCCATCAACTTCCAGATTCGTCCATTTCAGTCCCTGAAGCTTTAAAATTGTTAATTTGAGCCCTATAAGTTATAAGATTAATAATTCAATCCCTAAAGTTGGAAATTATTCCATTTTGGGCCTTTAAGTTTCAATTTTGCAATTAAAGTCCCCAAAGTTTTAAAATTAATTAAATTGGTCCTCAAAGTATGAAATTTTTAATTTTTGGCCAATAAAGTTTGTAAAATTGCAATTCCAGCTCCTAAAGTTTCAAAATTCTTAATTTTGACCCCCAAAGTTCTGAATTATTAACTTATTAGACCCTTAAAGTTCCCAAAAGGCCTATGTATGCAAAATTAATTATTTTCTTCTCAAATTTTGGTACTAAGGACTCTTTTGAAGAGGTATAGTATTCGAAAGTGAATTGATTGAAGCAACAAGTTGCCAAAGCAACCTCTATTGTGGAAATTAATCAACTTAGAATATTAAAAGGTATTTGTGTGTGTGTAATTCGTGCAAATATTGATCGGCCCAAAGGAAGGTTAATATTTAGCTGAATTACATACACAGCTGTGGTGATAATCATGTGGCGATTATTTGGTTTAACGTGTGATCAATAAATCCGTCCAAAGATAGGTCTATTGATTGACATGTCTTATTGCCAGTGTTTGATCACTACACCAAGAGTGCCACTTACAAATCGATATTTCTATCCAAAGATTAAATATTGATGTTGTGTTAGGCATCTTGTGATGGGCCCTACCACTATTTGAAAATTATTATTTGCATACTAAATACCTTCATGTGAGCCATTCTAACTGTTCTCTATTTAGTTTCAAGTTCTGCTTCTAATATCTCTGCTAACATCAATTCCATTCCAATGCTTAATGGCACGAATTTCAAAGCATGGCAAGAGAACGTCTTGATTGTTCTCGGAGTCATGGATCTGGACCTTGCTTTGCGGGTCGATCAACCTACTGCACTCACTAATAAGAGTACCTCTGAAGAAAAGAGGGAGATGGAAAGGTGGGAATGATCGAACCGCATAAGTCTAATGGTCATGAAGCGTGCCATTCCAGAAGCATTTCGGGGCACCATGTCCGATCGTGATCATGCTAAGGGTTTCCTTGAGGATCTCGAGAAGAGGTTAGCCAGAATGAAAAGGTCAAACCAAAGACACTCTTGGCTAACCTTCTTCTTCATTTGGTTTGTTCTGAGGTCAATTTAACTTCAGCGCACTAGACACACATGGTGGATTGATTCGTGCAACAACCCACATCGGTGTGTCTATGCAGTATCGCTCGAAAGGTTTAAAACCAAGTGATGGTGAAATATACATCTACGCTGGCGATGGCAAGACGGTGGAAGTAGAGGCAATAGGAAAATTTAGATTATTGTTAAGGACTGGATTTTATTTGGATCTTGATGAGACATTCATTGTGCCGTCTTTTAGACAAAATTTGATTTCTATTTCTGCTTTGGACAAATCCGGTTATTCTTGTTCATTTGGAAATGGAAAATTTAGTTTGTTTCTTGATTCAAAATTGGTTGGTTCCTGTCTCTGTCAAAGTTACGATAATCTTTATTTAATTGATACAATTGCCTCCTTTAATGAATCTTTGCATATAAGTACTGAGGTGTAAAGCGTAAATTAACTGTGAGAATTCGCTCATTGTGGCACAAGAGATTAGGTCACATCTCCAGACGGAGAATTGAGAGACTTGTGTCCGACCAAATTCTCGATTCCCTTGATTTTACAGATTTTGACATGTGTGTTAATTGCATAAAGGGAAAACAAACCAATAAACGGAGATATCAAGCCAATAGGACTTCAGACGTCTTAGAACTTATACATACGGATATTTGTGGACCGTTCCCTACGGCTTCTTGGAATGGTCAACAATATTTCATAACGTTCATAGACGACTTTTCAAGATATGGCTATATCTATCTCATTCATGAAAAATCACAATCCTTGGACGTGTTCAAAATTTTAAAGTCGGGTTGAGAACCAACTTAGCAAAAAGATTAAAAGCGCCGATCTCGACCGTGGTGGTAAATACTATGGTAGATATGACGGTTCAGTGAACAACGCCCAGACCATTCGCTAAATTCCTAGAGGAATGCGGTATCGTCCCACAAAGACACCATGCCTGGTTCACCCACTATGAATGGTGTTGCCGGAGAGACTAAATAGAACGCTTAAGGATATGGTGAGGAGTATGATCACTCATTCTACCTTGCCACAATCACTCTGGGGAGAAGCATTAAAAACCGCAGCATATTTACTCAACAGAGTTCCAACTAAGGCAACTGATAAAACCCCATATGAGCTTTGGACGGGTAAGAAGCCTAGTTTGAAGCACTTACACATTTGGGGGTGTCCAGCTGAGGCAAGGCCTTACAGCCAAATGAAAAGAAATCGATGCAAGGATCATAGTTGCTATTTTATTGGATATTCTCGAACGGTCCAGGGCTACAAATTTTATGATCCCACAACTAAGTTAATTTTTGAGACAGAGAATGCTCGGTTCTTTGAGGATGTTGAGTTTATGGGGAAGAAAGAGTTACGGACTTTGTCTTTGAGGAGGAATATATTGAAATTCCTCCAATTGCCATTGACAATGATCGATGATCGTGTTCCTATCCTCGACGTTGTTCAAGAAGCAACTCCGGATCAAGACAATGTCATGTTATCTTCAGAAGAACAAACTCTACAACCTCAAGAACCCATGCCATTAAGAAGATCCACTAGAGAGAGGAGAAGTGCAATTTCAGATGATTACATTGCTTTTCTCCAAGAACATGAGGTTGACGCCGGAGTGGTGGAAGATGATCCGATCAACTTCCGCAAGCCATGGAAAGTTCTAACTCTCAAAAGTGGCTCGATGCCATGAATGAAGAGATAAAGTCTATGAAAGACAATGACGTATGGGACCTCGCTCCATTGCTCGAAGGTGCTAAACCCATTGGTTGCAAATGGATATTTAAAACCAAGCGGGATTCAAGGGCGATGTAGAGAGGTATAAGGTCTGCCTTGTCGCGAAGGGCTTTACACGTAAAGAAGGTATCGATTATAAAGAGACTTTCTCTCGGTTTCCTCGAAAGACTCTTTCAGGGTTATAATGGCGTTAGTGGCATATTTTGATCTTGAGTTACATCGGATGGATGTTAAGACAAATAAGCGTTTCTCAATGGTGACATTGATGAGACGATTTATATGGTGCAACCGTAAAACTTTGTATCGGTGATGCGAAGCAAATCGCTTGCAAATTAAAGAAATCCATCTATGGACTCAAGCAAAGCGTCTCGACAATGGTATTACAAATTTCATCAAGTAATCACCTCATTCGGTTTTGAGATGAATCGCCGATGATTGTATATACCGCAAGTTCGGTGGGAGTAAGTGTATTTTTCTCGTTTTATATGTCGATGACATATCGCTTGTCAAAGAATGATGTAGGCTTATTGCACTAAACCAAGAGATTTCTAGCAAAGCATTTCGAGATGAAAGATCTTGGTAACGCCTCTTTGTATTAGGAATTCAAATACATCGAGATCGCTCTCGGGGTATTCTTGGATTATCACAAAAGAGCTACATCGAAAGGGTACTTAAAAGGTTTGGCATGCAGGATTGTAAACCAGGTGATACCCCTGTGGCTAAAGGAGACAAGTTCAGTTTAAGTCAATGCCCCAAAAATGACTTGGAAATTAAAGAGATGCGGAAGATTCCTTATTCATCAGCAGTAGGGAGTATGATGTATGCTCAGGTTTGTACGCATCCAGATATCGCGTACATTGTTGGGATGTTAGGGAGGTATTTAAGTAACCCGGGAATGGATCATTGGAAAGCAGCCAAACGGGTCATGCGGTACTTACAGAGAACAAAGGATTACATGCTCACGTATAGGAGATCGGATCAGTTGGAGATCGTTGGTTATTCTGACTCCGATTTCGCTGGATGCCAAGATAGTAGGAGATCCACTTCAGGCTATATCTACCTGCTTGCTGGAGGTGCTATCTCCTGGAAGAGTGCCAAGCAGACGCTGATAGCTACCTCCACCATGGAAGTGGAGTTTATAGCATGTTATGAGGCATCAAATCATGGAATATGGCTGCGAAATTTTGTCACTGGGCTGTGGTTGTGGATAGTATCGAAAGACCACTTAAGTTATTTTGTGACAATAAATCATGCTATATTCTAATAACAATAGGAGCTCAACGAAGTCAAAGCATATAGAGATCAAGTTCCTAGTCAAGTAAAGAAAGAGTTCAGAGTGGACAGTGTCAATAGAGCACATTGGAACAAACTCCATGATTGCGATCCCCTCACTAAGGGATTAACACCTAAGGTCTTTCACGAGCACACCGCTCATATGGGTGTGATGTCTCTTGAGGGTATATAGTTTCTGGGAGTCTCAGATTTTTGTGCTTTTCATATTAGACACATATACTGTCGTTTTGGATAAAGTTTATGGATAAAGTTTATGGATACAGTTATTTCGGTTATAAAGTTAAAGTCTTATTTTGTTGTTATCTTTGAACTCGTTTGAAACGATCTCACTAAGGTATAAAGGTGGACCAGTTGGAAATAGGCATGTTTCAGATCACGTTGCATGAAATTTCCATGCTACACATCCATACTTGATCCATGTCGTTCAATTATATTGGTTTATGTGACCATTGATGGGTTCAGTTACCTATCTAAGTGTAACAAAGACCGCTTTGATCCTAAATTGATATAATTGATGGATCGGATTGTTTGGGGATGCATTCGGTAATGATAGCAAAATTCTGAGTACTCATAAGGTTATACACAATTATAAGGTGACATATATAGCCCAAGTGGGAGATTGTAAGGTTTTAATTAAATATATGGGCTTATATATGTAATTATTGTGTATTAATTAAAGGCTATCATATTCGGTTAAGCCCGTTTAAAGTGATCTAATACGGTTTCGAATATTGGGCTTTTATGCATCAATTAAATTAAAGTATGTGTTTTATATGTGTAGATATTTAGCAGTTCCTAATTCTATGATGGACTGAATTAGGTTAACGGGCCGTCATAAATATATATGGTTATGGTCCCCAGGTCACAAGCGTGTTGTTCATTCTTTCTGACTCTCCATCACTAGAGAGAAAATAAGGAGCCGCTTGTTGACTTGGAAGATCACAACCACAAAATTCCAATACTGCAAGCAATGGCTGATTCAGGTACGCTTCCGCTTTAGTTTATATATACTCTCAATAATTCAACACGATAGATCCGGGTTTAAAGTGGAAATCTATTCCTACAGTACCTACATTGAATGACGTCCATTGTCTTCGACTTCGACTTCATGAAGGATGCTGCCCTAGAATCCTTCAGTCAGTACTGCCTGAAGTTGTCTTTTTTCCTTTAACCTATGAAACTAGGGTTTTGTGTATAGAAGAAGAATTTTAGGCCTTCTCTAGTTTCTCCGAGGCCTAAAGAATTGAAAACTTGATTATGAGTTTTTGCTCTAATAAATATATAGAGGAAGATCATACAATGTATAGCTTTATAAGCCTATTAGTATCTGTTCATCGGTGAACTTCAAAAATGATTTTTAGTTACACAATATACAAAGCAGGCCGACCATACAATATTTTGAAATATATTTTTCAACAACTTTGATATTGTCTAGTGTTGTAGTGTTATATCTTACACTAGTGGGTATTGTTAAGTTGAACCACATTGTTGATGTATTAACCTCCAACTATTGACACATCAATAGTGGGGAGAATAACCGCTCGCTATATGGAACATTACTCTTAGTCTTTGCACCTATGCAATGCACAGATGATATATTTGACAATTATGTATTCAATAATAAATAAAATAAATATAAGACATTACATGCAAGTAATACATAAAACAATAAAAAATAAAGTTTAATAGTTATATTCTATAAGAGCAAAACTAATATGTGGAAAAAAATCCCACCTCACCCAAATAATGTATCAATTGGGGGCTACAAACCTAGATTTGGGGATTATTCTCCAAATTTGGGACCAAATTTTGCCCCAAGTTTAGAAAATAGCTCCTCCTCACAACCCTCAAAATTTGCTATTGTCTAGTGATACAAATGCATGTAGACAAGAAAAATATTATTCTTTCAACCTTTAGTGATGAATTCATTTTTTATTTGTTATTTTTTGAAAATTAATTTACTTAACAAATAATTGGAAGCAATTGGTTCATAAACAATCTAGATTAATTGTTCAACAAACAACTTTTTTGGAATTGATAATTTTTTAATTTGGAATTAATAAATTCTAAATTAAATAATTAAAGGGAATTTTCCCCTTGATTTTTCACCCTAAATATTATTTAAGAATGACTACCCCCGCCCCTCCTCTTCCCTCTAGTTTTTTTCCTTTAACATTTTTCTCCTTAACTTTTTTGCCATACATTAGTTTTTCTCTTATAACTATTATCAACGAAGTATACGATAAAAATAATAGCAAAACTAATCTAAATAATGGACATTGTTCAAGATTTTCGAGAAAAAAAAAGACATTGTTCAGGTAGACAATAGTGATATTTATGAGAATATAAAATTTATAAATATTTTACATTTATAAATAAAAAATAAAAAATATTCAAAATTCACAATTTATTTGGAGATCGATTACAAGCACACATTCTATGTCTTCTCATATATATTAAATTAAAAAATAAATAATGTTTATTTAATATTTAAAATTTTATATTGATCGCCAATTAATCACCCACTGTAGAAATTATATATGTCTAGTAACCGCACACTAACTTGAATTATCTATATCTATATATTAATAAACCAATGTACTTTCCCGCACAAACTTGCATTTTTCAAAATTAAAAAATATTATTTTAATCATAATTCCCCCTCTATCACATTTCCCTAATTTTTCTGAATAGGATCTTTTGCATTTTATCTATATTAATTAATTATTAGTTAATTAGTTAATAAGTTGATTAGTTAATTAGTTAATAAAAAAATTATTATCATAATAATCAAGTGAAATCTTCCTCAATCAATGCAAATCTCCAAAATCTCTACAACCCAAATCGGCTTATCTATCTCCTCCTAAATCGACATACATCACTCCTCTCATACGATGAACCCAAATCTCACCTTTTCTCCGACTATGCATCACCCAAATTTCACATTTTCTCTGCCTATGCATCACCCAACTCTCACTTCTCTGTCGTACTGCTCAATGCCTCTGCAACTTGGGTCGGATCTTTCACGTATATCATCAATCGGTGTCATCGTTTTGGACAAGGTACAACATCTACGCATCTATTCCTTTTTTATCGGCATTTCTCCACTTTATTTCCACTTTCATTCTACTGTCTTCGCCGTCATCTAACCTAAACCACACTTGTTTGTGTTTTGGGTCATTTACGGACTATTATTTCTCCAATTTCTCCACGCAGGTTTAGATTACTTGGCATAATTTGATGGAGATTGATGACCAAAAAAGGTGGTGTTTTTGTCTTCCCTATTTTTTTAATTACCGGTGTCTGTTTTGTTTTGCAAGTTTTAAGTTTCAGTCTCTCTGCTAATTATTGGTGAATTTGGGTTCTCATTTGGTAGATTATTATAAAAAAGTGTAAACGAGAAATTGGGGATTTTTGGATAAATTAATTTCTTTAGGATAAATTTGTTTTGCTATAAACAATTTTCACCCAATTGATATTTGAATTTTGTCGTCTATGCTAATTAATGATAAACAACTTCCTTCTTGTAGTGTTTAGCATTGCTCCTTAAGTTTTTACATCTTCATTGTCGGGATGCTTTTATCTCGACTATTACCTTGGATTTGTCAGCAAGTAGTTTACGGTTGCATGTAGAAACTTTAGAGCTGCTATTTGCTTGAGGACAGAAATGAAGATCATCATCTCTATTCAATATTGCATATGTGGGGATATGGATGTAGTATATTCTACATTTTTTTTTAGTAATTTCTGTTGAAATCTTTATCTTTCCGTGAAAGCTTCAATCTCTCTATATGTCCTTGCAGGTGATTGGATCAAGAATAGACAAACAGAGAATATCTAGAATTGATACATTGCTTTAAATTATAGGGACAAATAGATGTTTGCAAGCCATGAGGTGCTTATGGTGGAAACTCCTGGTCATACATGAGGTCGGTTATAATTATATGCTTTTTGTTTTATGGTTTGATTGGGATATGCTTTATAATGCTCTTAGTCTTCATATGCCTTTACTATTATTTTTTCTCGAGTACATGGCTACACTACGCTATACATGATCTAGCTTTGTTGTTCGCTTCTTGGTCTGTCTAGAATCATTTTTGCAACTTCAGTCTGAAATAATTTTTGCAACTCCAGTCTAAAATATCCATTCTTTCAGTTATATATTTGGGAAGTTGGTGTCTAACGAGGAATTTTTGTGTTTCGGCCCTATTTCTTTCATTTTTGTACATTTTCTTCCACTTTTTCTTTTGAAGTATGTCGAACTGAAAGAAAACTGAAATTTCATTTGAATAATTTAGGTGTTTCTTTGGTTAACGTGTGTATATTTCAAAAATCACTGGTGAATTGAATTTTTTTCAAATAATTATATGGAAATTCCATTTTGTTGTTAGTCAGGATAATGTACTCAATGAGTTTGTACAATTTGCAGGAAAGAATGTTGTGGTGGAGGAATTTGGTGTCCCTAATGTTGTTAATGATAGAGTCATGATTGCTTGGGCATTAGAATTGCCGGATGCAATGGAAAATGCTGGTGTTGCTTTGATTGGGATAGCAAAAATAACACTCTCAAAGTCTATTAACTGGACAGTTTGCCCGCCAAACGCAACGTAAGCACTGAAGGAACTGATACTATTCTGGTTTGCCCATTTAACTTTCGCCATTTTCTTTGATTTTAGGTATTTGTTTCAGTTCTCACGTATATTACATCTGTTAGAACTGAGAAGATTCTTATATGTTTCCATTTTGACTGTAAGAGTTTCATACTGAATATAGATATTCTATTATGTCCTATTTATATTTTCTTTGTTTGGTTGTTAAGTTTTAAATGTTGTGGTTCTCAGTGAAATATACATTTGGTTTTCTATTTATACATACCCTCTTTAGCTATATTATAAATTTATAAAGGAATGTGGTTAAGTGGTCAGTGATCTATACCTACATTAGAAGGCTAATCATGCACCATTTCACATATCATAAATGCCAACAAAATTTGCGATTACTAATATTGCTCACAATCCTACTCAGGAGTATGCTATTATGTCTTAGTTTAATAGTGTATAGAACATAGTGCTTTGGTTAGAGTAATTGTAGCTGTGCCAAAAAAAGGTTGATAAAGGTGATTCACATACTCTCTTTTTACAAAAATTAGTGGATAAGATTTGTGTTTTCGTTCCTTTGGCATTTTACATTACATTTAGATATATTAGAAGAATTTTTGTTGCTTGCTTATGTTTCCTACATGTGAGAATAAGAAGGTGGCTGACCATTTCATCTTTTTTTTTTTTTTTGAACTTTTTCAGTTCACGCTTCAGGTACGTATGATGCAGGTGAGAAACTATCGAAGTGTTTGTCATACAACTTGATAAAAATTAGTTGGTGTATTTATTAACCGACTTTATTTTCTACAACCTAATCATTATTTTAAAATAAATTATAAAATTTATTTCCATATCCTCGCAAGAAATTCTCATGATGAAGAAATGTGCTTGCAACCCAATGATCATCATGCCTTCTATAGTTGCTATAATGATTCTAGCAAATGAATTTTCTACATGGTAATTCTAACATAAGGTCTGGAATTATTATCATATGCAATCAAAAGTGTCTCAATATACTTTAGAGACTCCGGGCCGGCAACCAAAAGAAAACCTAATCTATCCACCTACTGCTCAAGTTGTACTTTAGGTGTTTCAAGTTTTATTTAGAACAAGTTGGACCCTCAATGACCATTAGTGAAAGTTAGTGAAAGTAATATGCACTTCAGTGACTACGTATGAAACTTTGAAACTTCTATGATAGTTTCGTTATTTTTGCGTAATTTAAAATGACTGTTAATGAAATTTACCCACTTTAATTTTCTTATCTTCTAATAATTTTTTTATCAATAAATAATTTATTTTAATTAAACATAAGTTTATCGATTTGTTATATTAATCAACCGTGGTGCAAAATGATTGGCCAAAATAGTAATCAATCTATATGTAATTTTGATAATAGTTTATTTTAAAAATTACATCATTTAAATGCAATTCCGATTTGAACTAAAAGCTTCATTTTCGGATAGGATTCTATCTCCTATATTATTTACATATTAATTTAATGGTTTGATTTTAGCGTTAAGTAAATAAATACCTAAATTACACTATTAATCAATAAAAATTAAATAAGCTAACAAGTAAATAAATACAAAAAAATGTATTTTGTAAATTAAGTATTTAATAAACAAGTGAATATTGAGTCAATCAATGATTGGAATCATGCGACTCAATCAATAATTTTTTAATTGGCTCTCGACTATATTGAATATTTATTTAGGATTCTATCTCTTATATAAATATTAAAAATTCTAATTTCTTTAAATTATTTATTTTATATTTATCTTTGTCAATTTAGATTTTTTTAATTTTTAAAAATCATCGATCAAGTCTTCCGTTTTAAGTATTAATAACCATATTTATTTCAATTTATTTATCTTATCCAAATTATTTTAAATTTGATATCAAATCATTCAATATTTGATGAAGATAGCATAAAATCGTTCTAGGGGTGGGTCAAGGGGCAGGTCGGGTTAGAAGCCCACGAGTTCATCGATGAAGCAAAATTTTTTTTTTTTTCTGACTTCGAATTTTTTCTTTAGTAAAAGTAAATGATAAATGAAATATCAGTGAGACACTTCATCATGACCTTATAATTTGTGGGGTTCAAATATTTTTCATTTTCAAATGTCCAAATATTTTTACTTATATTAAACTTTTTATAATTTTAAAAATATAATTATATTGTGGCTAATCGAGGCAGATTTGGGGCGGATGCATGCCAATTCGGATCCGCCCTGAAAAATCTTTGCGGGTTACAAAATCCGGCTCCAAGTTCTAATTTATATCTTAAATATATATCTTTCCGTACAACACGCGGTGAAAATGCTATTGTCTAATAATAACCACACACAAACACTTGTTTCAAATAATAATAATAATAATAATAATAATAATAATAATAATAATAATAATAATAATAATAATAATAAATTTAAGCAGGAATTAGGTCAACGTTGACAATTAACTACTAGTATTACTTTTGTTATAAAACTATAGAAAAGTAGAGAGTTTAGAAAGAATGAATTCTATAGAAATCTAAGGGATAAATTTCATTAATAACTGAAGCCCTATTTATAGGGAAACTTCGAATGACACAATCGTAATTACATAATTTCATCAAGGGTATAATAATCATTCACATAAATAAAATAAATAAAATATAATAAAAACATTCCCTCGTTCCCCTCATTAATGCATATAATATTCATAATACTCCCCTTTGAATGACTATTTGTGAAATTATCTTCTAAACTGATTATAGAAAAATTTGGAGTGGTTATGTAGTGCTTTGCCAAAATATTGCTCCCCCTCATTTCTATCAGATAGAGTATTAGAGACTGCCGTTAAAACCTTGCCAAGAAACCTAGTGGGATAAAACCTGACGAAGGAAAAGAGTACAAGCAAAATGCTCCTCATCAATGTAATATCACTTGATATCTTTAAATCTGCGCAACCCAATATTGAGCACCAATCCTTCAAATGTTGCGGTTGGTAATGCTTTCGTCAATAGATCTGCAAGATTATTCTTGGAACGAATTTATTGTACATCAATTTCATTATTCTTATCAAGTTCATGAGTGAAAAAGAACTTTGGTGAAATGTGTTTCGTCCTGTCGCCTTTAATGTATCCATCCTTTAGTTGAGTTATGCAAGCTGTATTGTCCTCTTGCATAATGATTGGATTGGTTGTAATAGAGGATAAACCACACTCTTTTCGAATATGTTGTATCATCGATTTCAACCATACGCATTCTCGACTTGCTTCATATATTGCTATCAATTCTGCATGGTTTGAAGACGTGGTCGAGTGTTTGCACTGATGGACCGCCATGATATTGCAGTTCCTCCGCATGTAAATAGATAACCTGCTTTGAGATTTTGCTCTATGTGGATCGATAAATATCTGACAAAGATAACCAACTAATTGATTTAGTTTTGTTTGAGTAAAATAGTCCCATATCAACTGCTCCTCGAAGGTAGCGGAACACATGTTTGATTCCATTCCAAAGGTTTCGTGTGGAGCGTAACTATATCTTGCCAATAGATTTCTTGTAAAGATATATCTGGTCTTGTATTATTAGCAAGATATAATAGTGCACCTATTGCACTAAGATATGGTACGTCAGGACCAAGCACAATTTCATTTTCCTCTCGGGGTCTAAAAGGATCATTTTTCACATCAAGAGACAGAACACTCATTGGGGTACTTAGTGGGTGTGCTTTATCTATATAAAATCGCTTAAGTACCTTTTCTGTATATGTAAACTGGTGTAAGAATATCCCATCTTTTAAATGTTCAATTTGCAAACCAAGGCAAAACTTAGTTCTTCCAAGATCTTTCATTTCGAATTCTGCTTTTAAATAATCAACTGTTTTTGGAATCTCTTCATTTGTCCCGATAATGTTTAGATCATCTACATATATAGCAATAATGACAAATCCTGAAATTGACCTTTTTATAAAGACGCATGGACATATATGATTGTTTTTGTACCATTCTTTCAGAAGATATTCACTTAGGCGATTATACCACATACGCCCAGATTGTTTCAATCCATATAATGATCTCTGGAGTTTTATCGAATAAATTTCACGATCATTCGAATTATGTGCTTCAGGCAATCTCAGTCCTTCAGGGATTTTCATATAGATATCATTGTCAATTATGCCATATAAGTAGGCAGTAACTACATCCATTAGTCTCATATTAAGCTTCTCATGTGCAGTTAAATTGACAAGATATCGAAAAGTAATTGCATCCATTACAAGGGAGTATGTTTCTTCATAGTCAACTCCAGGTCTTTGTGAAAATCCCTGTGCAACCAATCGTGCTTTATATCTCACCAATTCATTTTTCTCATTTCGTTTTCGCACGAATACCCATTTATACCCTACTGGTTTGACCCTTTTTGGTGTTCGCAATATAGGTCCGAAAACATTACGTTTTTCTAACGAATCTAGTTCTGCTTGAATGACCTCTTTCCATTTTAACCAATCATCTCTTCGTCGACATTCATCAACAGATTTTGGTTTAACATCTACAACTTCATTGATTATATCAAGTGTTACATTATATGCAAATGCATTATTGACGATCGTTCATTTTCTATTCCATCTCCTTTTTGTGAAAGCATAGTTCATAGAGATTTCATCGTTAATTTCATCATTTTCAGGTACCTGAACCTTCTCAGGAGGTTCTTACTTGATTGCATCTAATGATTCATTGATATCTTCTGCCTCCTTACTGCAATTATTTTGAGCATTTGCTCTCATCTTTTTTCGAGGGTTTTTGTCTTTTGATCCGATGGGCCTTCCACGTTTTAATTTTATTCTCGATTCATTTGCGATTTCAGTTCGTTTTGGAATGTCAATTCGCATAGGAGTATTCTCAGCTGGAATATGTGACTTAGTTATTCCTTTAGCGTCTGTAAAAGCTTCTGGCAATCGATCTGCTGTTCCTTGTAAGTAAATTATCTTTTGAACTTCTTGCTCGCATGTCCCGGTGCGAGGATCTAGGTTGGATAATGTTGTAGTATTCCATGTCACTTCCTTTTCCAACCTTTTATATGTCACTTCCTTCTCCAACTTTTTATCTTCTCCCCCTAAAGGTGGGAATCTTTGTTTCATCAAATTGACAATCAAGAAAGCGTGCATTAAAAATATTTCCTGTTTTGAGTTCAAGATATTTAATTATAGACGGAGATTCAAAACCAATATATATTCCCAATCTTCTTTGAGGTCCCATCTTAGTACTCGTGGAGGAGTAATGGGTACATATACTGCACAACCAAATATTCTCAAATGAGAAATATTATGCTCTTTTTTCGATACCAATTGTAATGGGGAGAATTTATTATTGGATGTTGGTCTTAACCGTACAAGTTCCGCTGCATGTAAAATAGCATATCTCCATGCGGAAATTGAGAGTTTTGTCTTCATGAGTAATGGTCTAGCAATTAGTTGGAGGTTTTTAATAAATGATTCAGCTAGACCATTTTGAGTATGAACATAGGGAATTGGATGTTCAACTTTTATTCCAACTGACATACAATAATCATTAAAAGCATGTGATGTAAATTCACTAGCATTATTCAGTCGGATTGTTTTGATTGGATAATCTGAAAAATGTGCTTGTAACCTTATAATTTGTGCGAGCAATCTCGCAAATGCCATATTTCGAATGGATAACAAACATATATGGGACCATTTTGTGGAGGCATCTATTAAAACCATAAAATATCTGAATGGTCCTCATGGCGGGTGAATAGGTCCACATATATCACCTTGTATCCGTTCCAGAAATATTGGAGATTCATTTTCGAATTTAACTAGTGATGGTCTCATAATCAATTTTCCCTGAGAACATGCAGCACACGAAAATTCACTAGATTGGAGAATATTTTGATTTTTCAGAGAATGTCCGCTTGAATTTTCAATTATTCTCCTCATCATTGTCGAGCCAGGATGACCTAAACGGTCATGCCAAATATTAAAATTTGTTCGATTTTCAATCTTCCGGCTAGATGTAACATATACTTCAATTGTACTAATATTGGTATAGTACAGATCGGAAGAGTATGCTGGCATTTTTTCTAACACATGTTTCCTTTTGGAAATCATAATAGTTATATATAGATATTCTGCATTATTTTCTTTTGCTGTCTCAATGTGGTACCCATTACTCCGTATGTCTTTAAAACTCAATAGATTTATTTTTGATTTAGGGACGAACAAGGCATTATTGATAATAATTTGTGTTCCTCCTTTCAATATGATATTTGCTCTTTCAGAGCCTTCAATAATTGCTCTCGAACCGGATACTGTTATTACATCATTCTTCATCGTGGTCAAGCTCGCAAAGTACTTTTTATTTTTTAATATAGAGTGTGTAGAAGCACTATCTGCTAAACATATTTCTTCATCCATGACCTTGGAGTCACTCAAAAGGCTACCAATATTTTCCTTCAAAAGAAATAATGAATTTTAGAATGGAATATTTTATTTATATAAAATCAGAACATAATATTTTACATACATACACATCCACGTTGCCACACACATATTATACATCATTATTTATTACACAAACTCACAATACACATTATCATACAAATACAGATAGAAACCACAACTATTATAATATTGTAAAGAAATATCAATTCTCATTTGGTTCGTAAAAATCTGCAACTTCAAGATGTGTCGTTATTGATGGTTCCAAGAGTGGAATTTCTTCATTATATGAGAAATTGGTCTCAATATTATTTTCTTCCCTTTTAGATGCTTGATATAAATCAACAAGGTGTTTAGCAGTTCGACAGACTTTTGCCCAGTGACCTTTCATGCCGCATCTATGGCACAAATTATCTGGTTTCCTTGTTGATTCATTCACATTTCTTTTATAGAGATTTCCCCTTCTTTCACCATGATTATTTGCCTTCTTAAATTTTGGGAAATTTTCATAATCATTTTTATGCCATGAAAAATTTCATCCTCGACCACGGCCTCGAGTATTGCCAAAATTGTATCCTCGCCTGTTGTATCCTTGTCCACGGCTTGTAGATGCCATGTTGTTTACTTCAGGTATTGGTAAAGATCCCATTGGACGAGATTCATGATTTTTCATTAACAACTCGTTATTCTGTTCTGCTATAAGTAAGCAAGATATCAACTCTGAATATTTTTTAAAGCCTCGTTCCCTATATTATTGTTGTAAGACAACATTTGAGGCATGAAAAGTAGAGAATGTTTTCTATAACATATCATTATCCGTAATTGTTTCTCCGCATAATTTTAATGTAGAAGTGATTTTGAATATTGCGGAGTTATATTCATTCACTGATTTAAAATCTTGTAACTTTAAATGTAACCAATCGAAACGAGCCTTGGGGAGGATTACAGTTTTCTGGTGATCATATCTTTCTTTTAAATTTTCCCATAGTTCCGAAGGATCTTCAACTGTAAGATATTCATTTTTTAATGTTTTATCGAGATGATGACGAAGAAAAATCATAGCATTTGCCTTGTCCTTTTCTGATGTTTTATTTCCTTCTTTAATTGTATCTCCGAGGCCTTTAGCATTTAAATGCATTTTGGCATTAAGAATCTATGATAGATAATTCTTTCCAATAATATCGAGTGCCGCAAATTCTAATTTTGTAATATTTGATGCCACACTATAAAATAATAAAAATAAGTTAGAACATCAATTAACTAGATAAAATTATTGTTATTATATTAACTAACTAGACAAAATAATTGCCATTATTATATATTTGATTACTCTTAAAAGTAGGTTGATATAATGTTGTTTGATAATAATTAATTAATAAAAGTAGGATGGATTAATAGTGATTTTGAAGAAGAAAAATATTTTCTTATTTATCATTTTCAAGTATGATTAATTATTTATCAATCATGTAGTATTATGTGGTAGAGTACCATATTAGATACATGTAATAAAATGTAACACAAATAGTATAGTCTCAATTAATTTAATTAATATAAACTGTATAAATAGTTAAACTTCCACTAGGTGGCAATGCCTCCTTTGAGTGTAGTAAATAGTAGTACAGAAAGATGTAATTAATTAATATAAACTGCATAAATAGTTAAACCTCCACTAGGTGGCAATGCCTCCTTTGAGTGTGGTAAATAGTAGTACAAAAAGATGTAAGAATTCATGCAACCACCCAATTTATGATAGTCGTACTCATCACAAAAATGGGTATGTCAATATTTGAATTGTAAGATAATTAAACTATTTGATAACTTAGTCTATCAGTTAGTAATTCATAAATAAATTCTTCATCAATAAAGAATCTCTTAGACCATCTCTCATAGGGGTAAAACTATTTATCTAATATAAAGAGTATGGATATTTTTCATTTGGTGGTTCATCCCACCATTTGAAGTAAATTATAAGGATTTCTATGAATCAATACGTACCTGTGTCAAGAATGAATTGTTATATTACCGTTTGGTTGGGTATATATTCACGGTAGAGCAGTCGTGCTTGTCTGCTTTAGAGCGAGTGGAGCAGAGAGAGAATTTGTAGAAAATTGAGTATTTCAAATTGTAATAATTCAGTTTCTGATACAGAAGATTATCTATAAGATGCAACTGTAGAGCATATTTCTTTCATATTACTCAAGGGTTAGAGAATCGTGTTGATAACGTGTTATAAAACTATAGAAAGGTAGAGAGAGTTTAGAGAGAATGAATTCTATAGAAATCTAAGGGATAAATTTCATTAATAATTGAAGCCCTATTTATAGGGAAACTTCGAATGGCACAATCGTAATTACATAATTTCATCAAGGGTAAAATAATCATTCACATAAATAAAATAGAATAAAAACATTCCCTCGTTCCCCTCATTAATGCATATAATATTCATAATAATAAATATGTCATTCACATAAATAAAATATAATAAAAACATTTCTTCGTTCCCCTCATTAATGCATATAATATTCATAATAATAAATATTCCCCTCATTAAAGCATATAATATTCATAATAATAAAAAATATTTATTATTATGAATATTATATGCGTTAATGAGGGGAACGAGAGAATGTTTTTATTATATTTTATTTATGTGAACGTATTATACCTCATTTAAATTATGTAATTATCACACTTATTTCAAGCTTTCACTATAAATAGGGCTTTCAACTATTAATGAAATTCATCCCTTAGATTTCTATAGAATTCATTCTCTAAACTTTCTCTACTTTTCTATAGTTTTATAACACGTTATCAGCACGATTCTCTAACCCTTGAGTAATATGAAAGAAATATGCTCTACAGTTGTGTCTTATAGATGATCTTCTGTATCAGGAACTGAATTATTACAATTTGAAATACTCAATTTTCTACAAATTCTCTCTCTGCTCTATTCTCTCTAAAGCAGACAAATGCGACTGCTCTACCGTGAATATATACCCAATCAAACGGTAATATAACAATTCATTTTGGACACAGGTACATATTGGTTCATAGAAATCCTTATAATTTACTTCAAATGGTGGGATGAACCACCAAATGAAAAATATCCACTCTTTATATTCGATAAATAGTTTTACCGCCATGAGGGACGGTCTAAGAGATTCTTTATTGATGAAGAATTTATTTATGAATTACTAACTGATAGATTAAGTTATCAAATAGTTTAATTATCTTACAATTCAAATATTGACATACCCATTTTTGTGATAAGTACGACTATCATAAATTGGGTGGTTGCTTGAATTCTTACATCTTTTTGTACTATTATTTACCACACTCAATGGAGGTATTGCCACCTAGTGGAGGTTTAACTACTTATGCAGTTTATATTAATTAATTACATCTTTCTGTACTACTATTTATTACACTCAAATGAGGCATTGTCACCTAGTGGAGGTTTAACTATTTATATAGTTTATATTAATTGATTAATTGAGACTATACTATTTGTGTTATATTTTATTACATGTATCTAATATGGTACTCTACCACATGATACTACATGATTGATAAATAATTAATCATACTTGAAAATGATAAATAAGAAAATATTTTTCTTCTTGAAAATCACTATTAATCCATCCTACTTTTATTAATTATTACCAAACAACATTATATCAACCTACTTTTAAGAGTAATCAAATATATAATGGCAATTATTTTGTCTAGTTAGTTAATATAATAACAATAATTTTACCTAGTTAATTGATGTTCTAACTTATTTTTATTATTTTATAGTGTGACATCAAATATTACAAAATTAGAGTTTGCGGCACTCGATATTATTGGAAAGAATTATCTATCATGGATTCTTGATGCCAAAATGTATTTAAATGCTAAAGGCGTCGGAGATACAATTAAAGAAGGAAATGAAACATCAGAAAAGGACAAGGCAAATGCTATGATTTTTCTTCGTCATCATCTCGATGAAGTATTAAAAAATGAATATCTTACAGTTGAAGATCCTTCGGAACTCTGGGAAAATTAAAAAGAAAGATATGATCACCAGAAAACTGTAATCCTCCCCAAGGCTCGTTTCGATTGGTTACATTTAAGGTTACAAGATTTTAAATCAGTGAATGAATATAATTCCGCAATGTTCAAAATCACATCTACATTAAAATTATGCGGAGAAACAATTACGGATAATGATATGTTAGAGAAAACATTCTCTACTTTTCATGCCTCAAATGTTGTGTTGCAACAACAATATAGGGAACGGGGTTTTAAAAAATATTCAGAGTTGATATCTTACTTACTTGTAGCCGAACAGAATAACGAGGAGTTAATGAAAAATCATGAATCTCGTCCAACGGGATCTTTACCAATACTTGAAGTAAACAACATGACATCTATAAGCCGTGGACAAGGATACAACAGGCGAGGATACAATTTTGGCAATACTCGAGGCCGAGGTTGATGACGAAATTTTTCATGGCATAAAAGTGGTTATGAAAATTTCCCAAAATTTAAGAAGGCAAATAATCATGGTGAAAGAAGGGAAAATCTATATAAAAGAAATGTGAATGAATATGGTGAAAGAATGGAAAATCTCTATAAGAGAAATGTGAAAGAATCAACAAGGAAGCCAGATAATTCGTGCCATAGATGCGGCATGAAAGGTCACCGGGCAAAAGTCTGTCGAACTACTAAACACCTTGTTGATTTATATTAAGTATCTAAAAGGGAGAAAGGAAATAATATTGAGACCAATTTCTCATATAAGGAAGAAATTCCACTCTTGGAGCCATCAATAGCGACACGTCTTGAAGTTGCAGATTTTTACGAACCATATGAGAATTGATATTTCTTTACAATATTATAATAGTTGTGGTTTCTATCTGTATTTGTATGATAATGTGTATTGTGAGTTTGTGTAATAAATAATGATGTATAATATGTGTGTGGCGTGGATGTGTATGTATGTGAAATATTATGTTCTGATTTTATATAAATAAAATATTCCATTCTAAAATTCATTATTTCTTTTGAAGGAAAATATTGGTAGCCTTTTGAGTGACTCCAAGGTCATGGATGAAGAAATATGTTTAGCAGATAGTGCTTCTACACACTCTATATTAAGAAATAAAAAGTACTTTGCGAGCTTGACCACGATGAAGAATGATGTAATAACAGTATCCGGTTCGGCAGCAATTATTGAAGGCTTTGGAATAGCAAATATCATATTGAAAGGAGGAACGCAAATTGTTACCAATAATGCCTTGTTCGCCCCTAAATCAAAAAGGAATCTATTGAGTTTTAAAGATATACGGAGTAATGGGTACCACATTGAGACAATAAAAGAAAATAATGCAGAATATCTATATATTTAGAAAAAATGCAGTCATATTCTTCCGGTCTGTACTATACCAATATTAGTACAATTGAAGTACATGTTATATCTAGCCGGAAGATTGAAAATCCAACAGATTTTAATATTTGGCATGACCGTTTAGGTCATCCTGGCTCGACAATGATGAGGAGAATAATTGAAAATTCAAGCGGACATTTTCTGAAAAGTCAAAAGATTCTCCAATTTAGTGAATTTTCGTGTGCTGCATGTTCTCAGGGAAAATTGATTATGAGACCATCAAAGTCGGAAATGAATCTCTAACATTTCTGGAACGAATACAAGGTGATATATGTGGACTTATTCACCCGCCATGCGGACCATTCAGATATTTTATGGTTTTAATAGATGCCTCCACAAAATGGTCCCATGTATGTTTGTTTTCCACTCGAAATATGGCATTTGCGAGATTGCTCGCTCAAATTATAAGGTTACGAGCACATTTTCCAGATTATCCAATCAAAACAATTTGACTGAATAATGCTAGTGAATTTACATCACATGCTTTTAATGATTATTGTATGTCAGTTGGAATAAAAGTTGAACATCCAATTCCCTATGTTCATGCTCAAAATGGTCTAGCTGAATCATTTATTAAAAACCTCCAACTAATTGCTAGGCCATTACTCATGAAGGCAAAACTCTCAATTTCCGCATGGGGATATGCTATTTTACATGCAGCGGAACTTGTACGGTTAAGATCAACATCCAATAATAAATTCTCCCCATTACAATTGGTATCGAAAAAGGAGCCTAATATTTCTCATTTGTGAATATTTGGTTGTGCAGTATATGTACCCGTTACTCCTCCACAAGTACTAAGATGGGACCTCAAAGAACATTGGGAATATATATTGGTTTTGAATCTTTGTCTATAATTAAATATCTTGAACCAAAAACAGGAAATATTTTTAATGCACGTTTTGCCGATTGTCAGTTTGATGAAACAGTGTGCTCACCTTTAGGGGGAGAAGATAAAAAGTTGGAGAAGGAAGTGACAAATAAAAGGTTGGAAAAGGAAGTGACATGGAATACTACAACATTATTCAATCTAGATCCTCGCACAGGGACATGCGAGCAAGAAGTTCAAAAGATAATTTACTTACAAAGAACAGCAGATCGATTGCCAGAAGTTTTTACAGACGCTAAAGGAATAACTAAGTCACATATTCCAGCTGAGAATACTCCTATGCGAATTGACATTCCAAAACGAACTGAAATCACAAATGAATCGAGAACAAAATTAAAGCGTGGCAGACCCATCGGATCAAAAGACAAAAATCCTCAAAAAAATAGGAGAACAAATGCTCAAAATAATTGCAGTAAGGAGGTAGAAGATATCAATGAATCATTGGATGCAATCAAGCAAGAACCTCCTGAGAAGGTTCAGGTATCTGAAAATGATGAAATTAACTATGAAATCTCTATGAACTATTCTTTCACAAAAAGGAGATGGAATAGAAAAGGAACGATCGTCAATAATGCATTTGCATATAATATTGCACTTGATGTAATCAATGAAGTTGAAGATGTTGAATCAAAATCTGTTGATGAATGTCGACGAAGAGATGATTGGTTAAAATGGAAAGAGGCCATTTAAGCAGAACTAGATTCGTTAGAAAAACGTAATGTTTTCGGACCTATAATGCGAACACCAAAAGAGGTCAAACCAATAGGGTATAAATGAGTATTCGTGCGAAAACGAAATGAGAAAAATGAAGTGGTGAGATATAAAGCATGATTGGTTGCACAGGGATTTTCGCAAAGACCTGAAATTGATTATGAAGAAACCTACTCCCTTGTAATGGATGCAATTATTTTTCGATATCTTGTCAGTTTAACTGCACATGAGAAGCTTAATATGAGATTAATGGATGTAGTTACTGCCTACTTATATGACATAATTGACAATGATATCTATATGAAAATCCTCAAGGATCGAGATTGCTCAAGCACATAATTCGAATGATCGTGAAATTTATTCGATAAAACTCCAGAGATCATTATATGGATTGAAACAATCAGGCGTATGTGGTATAATCGCCTAAGTGAATATCTTCTCGAAAGAAGGGTACAAAAACAATCATATATGTCCATGCTTTTATAAAAAGGTCAATTTCAGATTTGTCATTATTATCAGATATGTAGATGATCTAAACATTATCGGAACAAATGAAGAGATTCCAAAAACAGTTGATTATTTAAAAGTAGAATTCGAGATGAAAGATCTTGGAAGAACTAAGTTTTGCCTTGGTTTGCAAATTAAACATTTAAAAGATGGGATATTCTTACGCCAGTCTACATATACAGAAAAGGTCCTTAACCGATTTTATATGGATAAAGCACACCCACTAAGTATCCCAATGAGTGTTCGGTTTCTTGATGTGAAAAAGGATCCTTTTAGACCCCGAGAGGAAAATGAAATTGTGCTTGGTCCTGACGTACCATATCTTAGTGCAATAAGTGCACTATTATATCTTGCTAATAATACAAGACCAGATATATCTTTTGCAGTTAATCTATTGGCAATATATAGTTCTGCTCCCACACAGAGGCATTGGAATGGAATCAAACACGTGTTCCGCTACCTTCGAGGAACAGTTGATATGGGACTATTTTACTCAAACAAAACTAAATCTGAATTAGTTAGTTATGCTGATGCAGGATATTTATCTGATCCACATAGAGCAAAATCTCAAACAGGTTATCTATTTACATGCGGAGGAACTGCAATATCATGGCGGTCGATCAAGCAAACACTCACAGCCACGTCTTCAAACCATGCAGAATTGATAGCAATATATGAAGCAAGTGGAGAATGCGTATGGTTGAAATCGATGATACAACATATTCGAAAAGAGTGTGGTTTATCCTCTTACAACCAATCCAATCATTATGTACGAGGACAATACAGCTTGCATAACTCAACTAAAGGATGGATACATTAAAGGCGACAGGACGAAACACATTTCACCAAAGTTCTTTTTCACTCATGAACTTGATAAGAATAATGAAATTGATGTACAACAAATTCGTTCCAAGGATAATCTTGCAGATCTATTGACGAAAGCATTACCAACCGCAACATTTGAAGGATTGGTGCACAGTATTAGGTTGCGCAGATTTAAAGATATCAAGTGATATTACATTGATGAGGACCATTTTGCGCTGTACTCTTTTTCCTTCGTCCAGGTTTTATCCCACTAGGTTTTACTGGTAAGGTTTTAACGAGGCAGCGTCCTAATACTCCTATACTGCTGATAGAAATGAGGGGGAGCAATATTTTGGCAAAGCACTACATAACCACTCCAAGTTTTTCTATAATCAGTTTAGAAGATAATTTCACAAATAAAGTCATTCAAGGGAGTATTATGAATATTATATGTATTAATGAGGGGAGTATATATAATAAAAACATTCTCTCGTTCCCCTCATTGTGAAATTATGTAATTATGTAATACTAGTATACCCTTGATGAAATTATGTAATTACGACTGTACCATTCGAAATTTCCCTATAAATAGGGTTTCAGTTATTAATGAAATTTATCCCTTAGATTTCTATAGAATTCATTCTCTCTAAACTCTCTCTATTTTTCTATAGTTTTATAACAATTATTATTATTATTATTATTATTATTATTATTATTATTATTATTGTTGAAATAGCTACTACTTCTATTACTTTTATGAATATTAAGATTATATATACTAATGTGGGCAAATAATTCTAAACTAACATGGATATAACTAATTAAGGCCTTGTTCTGTACACTATAAAATTCAAAAACTCAAATTTACTTTTTATTTCTCATCACTTTTCACCATCCCAATATTGTTTTGATAATTTATTTATATTTTTAAATGCATCTTCTCCAAATTTCAACCACTCATTCTACACAAAATTCACATAACTTCTACTAACATACACAAAATGGTGTTTAGAATAAGGCCTTAATATAGGTTCAATAAGTAAACCGTAAAAACAACCTCCAATAATTAATATGTTCTCACATAGCACATAGATGATCATAACATTAGCCTTTCGAAGTGACTAGGGTTTTGATTAATACAGTTTATTTGAATCATTTTTTTTTTCGATAATTATTTTAAATCACTGATTACAATGATTTAACCATTTTTTATACTCTTTTAAATCTCTTTAGTTTTCCAATCTAGAATCCAAAAATCATTGTTTTCAATATTATGTGTCACACAAGCCTCATATCTTTTTGTGAACTTGATTTCACAATGTGCATAAAATATATGGTAAATGCTTTCAAATTGTTCAATGTAATGTATATTTTGATATGCCATCCCCACGTTATTTGCTATTGGATGGTCAATGTTGATTTGATTCTATGTCGTTCACTAATTGAAAGATTTATGTTATTTTTAGAAATTGACATTTTGATAGATAAAATTGTTCTCTAGTGGTATAGTAAATTTAAAAATAAAAAGAAAAATGAGATAAGATTATAGTATATAAATAAATAATTATATATTTATGATGATTCATCATGTCTAATACTCTTTCTAGATTTAAACATTATCTTGGGCATTTCAAATCTTGTTACATTAGCCCCACATAATACATATTATCTACCATTGAAGATAATTTTTTATTTTTTATTTTCAAAATACAATATCAATTAATAATGTGAGTACGTGACTCATATTTTATGCAGAATTAAAAGACTGCTCTCATGCTCCAAGCAGGTCAATGTCTTGTAAACTTCTTCTACGAGTTGAAACATCATCAACAGACCATAGATATGGAGTTGCCACAGAAGAGACTCTAGACAAACAGAGCACACACTTACCTATCATCTTCAATGTGACATTTTTTTCTGTCTGTTGGTATGAATTTTCAATCTCTATCAGTTGCTTGAAAGTCAACACATGCTGATGTGTTGTAGCTCTATACAACCTCATGCTATTGTATAATTTTCATTTTCAATGTTTTACAAACTTTACAAGTTCATATATATATATACTAGTATTACCCACGTGCGATGCACGTGACAATTTTAATTGTATATTTACATAAAAAATTATAAAATAAGAAAATGAATTTTTATGAATATTTAATAAAAATAAGAAGTATATGTAATGTTATAGATTTCAATAACGGTTTCCATATTTTGATCCGAAATATTAGTTTGTAAGAAAAATACGATATCAATTGTCGAAATTGATGATTTTAGGTAAGAATAGAATATTTGGAAACAAAAATTAGATAATACAACTAAAAATGATCAAACTTATTTCAAATACGCCTAAAAATAATTTTATAGTCAACTTACACATATATATAAATGATCGTATACATGTAGAATCCATTCCCAAATAAAAGTCAAAGGGATTATATAATACGCTAGATTTCAAAAGTAAATAAAGTAAATATAACTCAGCAAATTGATAAAGAATATTCTTTTTCTTTTGGAAAAAATGCTACATCGCACCACCTTTTCATTATATTTACTGTTATGAAAAATTTACACTATACAAAAATTTACAATTTTATTCTCGCATATAAAACACATGATCTAGATAACCAATGAATAAAATAAAAAGAAAAGAAACCACCAATTAAAACTAAAAACCACTTTTAAATTCAACAACGATTTAATTCATTTTTTTTTATTTCCATTTAGATAAAACACATTTTCATTTTAGAAAGGAAAAGAACTCATATTTAATTTTATGTACTTGAAAAAAGAAAAATGCATGCAATGTAGAGTTCAATTATTGAGCAAATTATTTACTCTTTTCCTCATTGAGAAAACTCAATAGTATTAAAAAGGAAAACAATAATTAATTTCTTTAATTGAAACTGTAGCACATTAGCGCTAATAGATCATCTGTCACAATGTGACACTTCAATTATTATAGCATATTAAAAAGACAAACACGCTTTACTTTTAGAATTTAATTAAAATAATGAAATCAATTGTTTAATCTAAAAAATTATTCCTATTAACCAATTGAAATTTCTTTTTCAAGTAGACGTGTGCCATAAAAATAGAAAAATCTTCTATTTTTCTTTAACTTATCACAACATGAATTATGTAGAATTGACACCATAATGGTTGTGTGATTTTGGAATTAAGTTACAAAAAAAATAATGGACAATTAATTTAATTACATTTTTTGAATGTAAATTAATTTAATTACAAATTTCAATTGTTTAACCACTTTTTAAAAGCTTGAATTAGGCACTATTAATATGATAAAGTGTATAGTTTGCATTTCAAGTTTTATAATATAGAGATTTGAAAATTGAAATGTATATAAAATAATAACTAAAATGTAATATCCAAAAATTAAAATATATATCGAAACTAATAATTCTCATTTTCAGAATTAAATTAATACGTATTGTAAGTTGTAACTTTTATCTCTTATCACATTTACATAAATACACGTAACACTAAATATAAAAGAAGTAAAATAAAAAAATTATAAATTAATTTGAAACAAAAGAATACATATAAAAAGGGTAAAATACATATAAAAAATAAAATAACACTAAATAAGAAAAGCGGCATAAATAAATAAGGATAATAATTAACCCCTAAAAGTTAATGCCAAACATAGCATTGCCACCTAAGCACTTTGCCTAGGTGGCACTCCTCTTATTATAATATTAAGATATATATATATATATATATATATATGAAATCTGATATTCATTGATCGTGGAAGCTGCATTGTCGTAATGAAAATAAAAATAAAAATGAAAATGAAAATAGAGGAGTGAGTGTTCTCATCTTCATCAACATCCACCCCATAACCACAACCAACCGAGTTTGGACGTGGCCCTCAAAATCCCTTGTTAACAACCATCCTTGCACGTTAAGTACCAGCTTAAAAACAACAATTAGATTGTATATGATCTATGTTAGATTGATGAAGATATTAAGAACGCCGTGATAGAGAACTATCATTGCACGCTGCAGCATCTCAACATTAGCTAGTATATATTGTAATGATATTTGTAAATCTAGTCAGGTCATAGATCCGACTAAGGACTATGTCAAGAATTAGCGGGTCGACTTGGCTTCGACCCTAGGGGTCAATCTGGTGATTAAAGTAATATTAAAAATACATTAAAATAATTAAGTATCATGAAATTTAAAATATAAAAAAATGTACGCAATTTCGGTCAAAAACCAATATCGAGTTACATGGGGATTAGATTTCCTGAGTGAACCTAGGTCTTTAGTAACAACCCCAAGTTTTCTTAGGACTAGAGAGTACATTTCTTGAAAGGTATGTCCTTAATTTAACATTTTTAATAGATCAAGGACTAAAAGTGCAATTGAAAGCTGAACGCCACGGAAAATTTTTATTAAAATATAATACTATAAGATTCTAGACTTCGAGTATGGCAAGTGTTTTAAGTGCGTCTCCGTCTTGAATTATCTAAGAAAATAAGTTAAATTATGTTTTGTGGCTTGATTTTAACCTAAAAACACACACGCAAATTTTAAAATTCATATTGCGTGTATGGCGTTTATGAGACTCAGATTAACAATCTGTCAAAACAAGCAAGTACCGCTACTAATAGTCTCTGACATAACATAGAGATTTTAGAATGGCGTTCTTGTGGACTACTGTTGGCAATGGATTGGGTTCGGATCGGATCGGTCTAATCTAAATCTAAATCTAAATCAATCACCCCGATCCAAATCCAAATTCATCGAATCGGATTTGGATCGGATCGGATCGGATCAAGAAAAAAAATCCAAATACGATCCATATTGGTATAGGTTTTTATAAAAAAATAAAAATAATAAAAATAAAATAATAAAAATAAAAAATCAATTCGGATCAGATCGGCCAAATCCAAATCCATTTCGGATCGGCCGATCCACGGATCGTCGGATCGGCAAAAAATTGCTCCATTCGGATCGGGTATCCATCGGATTTGGATCGGATCGGATTTTTTTACCATCACTAATGTGGACAAGCATAATTTAAACAACGAAACATTGAAGCACCACTAGCGGCATCTCCAATGCATTAAGTGTGGATTTGAATAATGTGGATGAGAGAGATAGTAATTAGGATAAAAAAGAGAAAAGTTAAAAAATAGAAAATTAAAAACAAAAGAAAAAATGCATCGCTCTGTGTCCCCCCGCACAAAGATGCATTAAAGATGCTCTTAATAGAAGTCTTGACATATAATGCACTCGAAAAGTTGTAATCCCTCCGTTTCGCAAAAATAGTCCCATTTTCTTATTTTATTTGTCCCAAATTATAGTCAAATTTCCTTTTTCCGCAAAGATAGTCCAATTTTCCTTTTTTATCTGTCTCAAATTATAGTCTCATTTTTTTTCTTAGGATGTACTAAAATTTTACTTTTCCTAATACACCCCTAATTAATTATCATTGAAAATCACTTTTTAAGTTTCTCAATCTTTGAATTAGTCAAACTACTATCTTAATTAATTACTTTTGTAGTACCAATTCTAAATATGGAGACGTTTCCTCTCTCTCTCTCAAAATGTGAAAGTCATTTATGTAGATTATAAAAGTTATTTTTTATTTAAACTTATTTTGATGAGTAAATAGGGGCAATTTAGGAAAGAGGTGTGTAAAATTTATATTTCCAAGTATATTAATTTCAATTTCTTAAACAATGTGAAGAACAAAATGGGACTATCTTTACAGGACGGAAGGAGTAACTTGTATGACCAAGCTCACTGAATTATTTTTAACAAAACTTATATCGTTGGAATCCTAAAATCATAATCTATATCATGGGAATCTTAATTTCTTGTTGAGGCATCATGATCAACCCCAAAGAAACTGAATTGCTTGACTTGACAGACATCTAGCTAATTAAAGTTTCAGGTTCCCGCAGAGTAATTCTAGTGACAAATAGTGAGTTTGTAAATTTGTATATAATTGCATCTATCTCATGCTATCATCGTGCATTTGGTTCAAAAATTTTATAATTTGATGTTTAGTGCATGTTTTTTCTTGATTGTGGTGCTTTTAGAGCCGGGCATCGATCGGTTTGATTCGATTCAGTTTTTGACCTGACCCCGAATTGAAACTGACTGATTGGAAGTCGGTTCCCGAGAATGGAAACCGGCACCGATCACACTATATCATAGGATGTGAATTTGTCACGGTTTAAAACTATAATAAGTAACGTTTGTCACGGTTTTAAACCGTAACAAAAACACCGTCACCAACTACTTGGTTACCGTTAACAACCCTGCCCAATTGCCCCGGTTAACCTTGACCATTCAATTTTTTTGAGATTTGGTCGTGGCATGGTTAGACCTTGACCATTTCGTCATTTCCTAACCTAAAAATGACGTATAGTGTTGATTCAAACCATACTCATACCATATCCATACACATACAATTGAAACAAAAAGAAAACACCACATCACAAATTCATCACATAAGAAGTATGACAATCCATTCGAATGTTTTCCATAAGCATCGACATCCATTACAAACTATAACCACCATTTAAAACAATAGTCACTAATTAAGAACCATCACCAAATACCATACAACTAGGAACCAAAAGAAACATCATCAAGTATCAAACAAAATACGAAAAAACAAACACAACCATTGTTCCATAAGTTAACACATATGGTCTTCTAGAACCTCTGTTCCACTTCCAAGCAGCAGAATTTAATGAAAAAATTGTAGAAAGAAACAAATCGATATTTACGTTTACTTATTTGGTTTTTTTAATAAAGTTATTTATTTTTATGCCACATTAGGTGAATTGAATATTGTATATCGTAAACGATAATTATGAGTGACCATATCAAGTTTTGTTTTGCAGTGGAGGGACTCGACCGCCGTCACGCTCAATGTGTCAATTAGAATAGAACGTTTAATTTCACGGAAATCAATTTAAGTGCTATGTTCCTACTTTTGTGTTTAATTTATTTGCAATTTAATTTTTTTTACTTATGATTTAACAAAAGAATGTAATAAGAGGAAATTAGGGCAGTTGGGGCATTTATCTTTGATATTTTAAAAGTCCTGCTAGATGAAGTTAATTGCAAAAATACAGCATCTCCGATTCAGCTTCAACAAACATTGCCACCATCTCTTCCCCGTCTCTATCTACATCTCTCTCTCTCTCTAGATCCCTAATTTTCGCACCTTGGGATGTAATGAAATCTAATGAAAACACAAATCCCCAATTTAATTTTACCCTGATCAATTTTTTACCGTGCTTTGGTTTGAACACAGCAAAGGGAAAAGAGGTGGTGTCGGCGACAAAGGTTCCGGTGGATCAGGTTAGCGCCATAGCAGTACAAAAACGAAGGAAGAGGCAGTGTAGAATGAGGTAGAGACCGGCGGTTGAAGTTGTTGAAAAATGGAATTTTTTTCCTATTTCTTTCTTTATTCTCCTCTTCTTCTTTCTAATTGATTAATATTGCTGCTTGAGGGTGTTCTGAGGTGGATGAGATGATGGTTGTGGCGTGTGTGAGTGACCATGTTAACAGTGAATGTGTGTGTATTGTGCGTGTTTTGCTCTGTGTGTAATAAGGCTGTGTTGTGTGTTGTGGTGTGGTGGTAGTGCACGGTGGTGTGGTGTTGGATGGAGGTGTTGGACTGGTGGTGAATGCAGTGTTTGAACATGTTCATTCCCTAAGTTGTTGGAAGAATGGAATGAAAATCACAAATATGAGTTGAGGCCTGTATTTTTTGGAAAGCATCTTATCCCACAGTTGTTTTATCTTCTTGGATTCGTTGCTCGATTGAGTCATTGAATTCTTTGTCCACACTTTTGATGCCTCAGAATTTCTAAAGTATTTTCTTTACTTCTTTGTGTTTATTACGTTAGATCAAAGAGTTTGGAACGTTTGGCACAACAAACTAGGTAATTGATGTTTCTGTGATGCTGGTGAAGAGAAGGTTGTGATGGTGAAAAGGTTGTGAAATTTTGCTGAGAATATTTGATAGTATCAATACGTGAGGTGTGGAATTTAGCACAAGCTTGAAATATAAGTAGGTTGTGTAAATGTCTAGGCGTTGTTTTGTCTTGATGTTCATCTATAAGTTCAAATGATTTCATGAAGTCTTCATTCTCGGTTATGGCTTTAGTGTGATCATAATGCTGTAAATTGAATTAGAACTCGAACTAGTTCTTTGCCTTTGCTTTGAGTTAGTTTATACACAATGCATTATAAATAATCTTTAATGTGTTACAATGAATATGTAAAGCCTGATTCGCAACTACTTTTTCAAAATTTTATCACTTTTTTTCACTTTTTTATACATTCTTTCTTTATCCTAAATCAATCATACCCACATATCACACCACAATAATAAATCTCCACCATTCAACTCCACTCATTCTCTCTCCTCCTTTACATTAAAAATTTTAAAAACCATTAAAAATCAGCCCGAATGACCCTTGTAATGTATTATAGGGAATGTGTAATATGTTGCAGATAATCTGTAATGCATTGTAAAGAATATGTCATTCATTACAAATAATCTGTAATGCATCATAGAGAATATTTAATATATTACTAATGGATTACAGATAATTTGTAATGAATCAAAGAGAATAATATAAATTACATATGGATTATAGAAAATGTGTAATTCATTATATATAATATCTAATGTATAATGGTGTCGTAATGCATTACACGCTTATTATGCAGAGTGTATAATGTATATTAACTAAATTAAAGGGTCGAGAGCAAAACTATAACAGAAATTGAAAATAACAACATTTAAATTGAAAATGAAAAAATAAGGAATTATATAAAAAATAAAAAAAATTAATTTGAAAACAACAATGTGAATTGCACATCGACTGTAACATATTACATAGAGTGCGTAATGGTTTTGTAATGTGTATCGGTGTTGTAACGCATTACACACTCGTTGCACATAGTGTGTAATATACATTAATTAAGATAAAGGGCTACATGCAAAATTTTAAGAGAAAATGAAAAAAAATTAAAATGAGAAAAAAAACTATGAGGGATCATATAAAAATGAAAAAATAAATTAAAAATCACAATATGTGTAGTATACATTAATTAATTTTTATCTAATTAAACTGTCAAACAATGAAACTATAAGAACAAAATGTTTAAAATGAAGAGGACAAAATGTATGAAAAATTATAAGAAAAAATTAAATTGAAATTCAATGCATTACATAAAGTATGTAATTATGTTGTAATACATTTCGCAAAGTATGTAAGGCATTACACAGAATGTGTAATGTATATTAATGAAATTAAAAGGCCAAGTTGAAAAATTAAATATAAAATAAAAAATATTTGTTTAAAATGAAAATGACACACTCTATTAGGATGTATATAAAAAATAAAAATATAAAATTAAAAGTCATAATATGTAGAATACACTAATTAATTAAATTAAAAGCTTCAACTATGAACAAAATGGAAAAGGCCAAGTTGAAAAATTAAATGAAAAAATAAAAAAAATTAAATGAAAATGACAAAATCTATTATGATGTATATAAAAAAATAAAAATGTTAAATTAAAAATCATAATATGTAGAATACATTAATTAATTAAATTAAAATTTTAAACTACAAAATTATAAGACAAAATTGGAAAAAAAAGAATGTTTATAATGAAAGTAATATTATAAAAGTATAGAAACAATAGAGAGAATTTAGAGAGAATGAATTCTAAGGAATTCTCAGGAATGAATTTCATTAATAACTGAAGCCCTATTTATAGGAAAACTTCGAATGGTACAACCGTAATTACATAATTTCATCAAGGGTATAATAGTCATTCACATATAATAATTACATCTTTTACCAAATTATTCCTCCACCAAATTATTCCTCATAATTCATAACCACCAAATTATTCTCAATTATTCATAACACTCCCCCTTGAATGACTATTAATACAAATGTCTTCTGGACTTGTTTGGAGAAAAACCCAGTGGGAAAAAACTTCCAAACCGATTGCAGGATAGCTTGGAGTGGTTATATATCGTCAGAAAACCTCAGAGGACAAAAACCTGAGCTAAGAGTAAATGGTAAGTTGCTCCCCACGATGTCTATCACGCATATGAGTATTCACGTCTTTGTCTCGTTAAAACCTTGTCAAGAAAACCCAGTGGGCAAAAACTTGATCAAGGAAAAAGAGTACAACCGCCTCAGTTTGATTTCATATCTTGAGAACTGATATCTTTACTTCTGGTAAATGATTTCAATATCATCATCGTTTGGATCTAAAGCATTAGCTCCATTATAACTTGATCCAATAGATACACTTTATCAATTTCTCCTATCGTTCTCAATATACCATGAATATGCCTCGTTAAAACCTTATTAGGAAAAACCCGATGGGAAAAACCCTAATGAAGGAAAAAAGTACATTATTCATATGAATACGCCTTTAAAGTTGTCTCATTAAAAACCTTGCTAGGAAAACCCAATGGGATAAAACCTCAGTCAAGGGAAAAAGAGTAACGCTTATTTTATACAAGTATCTTTCAAGCATTTCAAAATCTTTCATACATTTGTATGAGTATCATATACATTGGTTTTATACTCTTCTGTTCATTTAGAGTGCATCAATTTTCTTACACAACTACAAAACATTCACCATGAACACATGTCTCCAAATACACAATTTAAAGCATATAAATTCATTGTAAAAACATGTAAACATATAAGTAAACCTTCATAACTAACTAACATTTAAAATATATCATTTAACATTTAATACTCACTTAATAGGTTATTTCATTCCCAGGCTTAGTTCACCCTTTAGGGTACTCATAAACACTGGTTTAGCTCATCTCGATCCTTTAATTTCCTTTTTCTACTACACACACGATCGGTAATTTAACTTTCATGAGCATGCAACATATAATGACCACCATGCTTATCTTTAAATTTGAGCATTAGTCATCATCATCTCATCATCTCATAAGTTAAGGATTTCACATTCACCATTTATCATCTTCAATATATCTCAATATTTTCATTATCATTGATCATATGTAGCGCTACATTTTCATATCGTGTCGACACTTTTCAATTTCATTTCTTTCCCCATATCGACATAACTTATCGAGATATCTCATTATCAATCCTCTTGTAGGATTACACAATATAGTTATGTCTATATACTCTTCAAGAGCATATGCCTCCTTTATTAAGACCATCTTTTATAATTTGCTTTGATATATATATTTGGGGAACTTTTATTTAAATAATATCAACGCTTCTAGCGTGCTAACTTATCAAAGCATCGTAGCTGATATATGTGATTGTTCATAGCCTTTCATGCATCTTTGAACTTCAAGTTCGTATTTCAATTTCGAGGATATAACATGATGCATTTCACATATTATTTTCAACTTTTAATACTCCCCTCATCTTTGAGAAAATTTAGAACACCAAACTCATACAATTTGGTATGATTTTAATCATATATGTTCTCATCATTCAAATTTTTAATATGGGAATTTAGACCGTTTGCATTCTATTCTCGATATCGGCAATTTATTTGAGGACTTTAAATAATTTGCCATATAATATCCCACTTGTATGCATACTCAATCCTTGAGGATTTATTCAAGCATTGGGATATACATTTACTAATTTTATCATTAAATCTGGAAATCATGCTCATATCTGGTGAGCAAATATTTAAATAAATTTCAAATTACGAATCATATACACATGTGACTATCTAGTGAATCCATATCATAATATCTAGTAGTCCACATGGAGGATGAGTGGGCCCATACTTCTCATCCTTTATTCCGGATATATTTGGGATTTATTCCCAATATTGGCTAGTAATGATTTCATCATTTATCGAGAACAATCATTGAAGAATTCTTTTAATTCTTCACTTGAAATATTGATTTTAATAAATTATTTAAACCGGGATGGTCAATCGGTTTTACGAGTATTATTGAACTTCTAGTTCAAGAAATTCTTATATTGATTTCACTAGTATCTGTGATAGTGCTCAACATGATTTATCATAGAAACAATTCACCGACATATTCCATCATCTTTTGGTGACATTATTGTCTACTATTGTTCAAACACGTGAGTTCTGACTCATACGCATCACATCCTGCTATTATTTAATTAGAAATCGTAGCTCTTACGCTTTATTTAAAATCGTAGTCTTATTTCATACGCGTCGTATTATTCTATAAATAAATCATCAAAATTATTGCAAAATTCATCCTAACAAGGGTCTATACATTATAATGGATCATATGCTCTCAAATCTTCGAAAATACTATCCATCACTCGATCAAAATCCTAAAAGGATTTATCGATGTAGACTTGAAAGATTAAGGATGCTAATGAATAAGGGTATCCCACAAGATATCCGATGCTTGATTGAAACAAAGGTTCGATTATCTGGTGAGGTTTCAATTCCTTCTAAATACATGCCTGGTATGGGTAAAAGTAGTTTTTAAAGAAGCGGAGAGCAAAAAGATTAGGAGGATGCTACAAGTGTGCTCGGTGGACATGTGACACTCGATGTAAATCGTGGGGTACTTGTCCAAAAATCGAGAAGATAAAATAGCGTTCATTAAGGATGGATTGAGTAAGGAGCCTTTGGATGATATTCAACAGGCTCTTGAGACACATCCTAGTGGACACGCATAAGGTGAGCTAATGGCCTTATGGGCCAAATTCAAAGATCACAAGCACTTTATAGTCTTGAAATACTTACTTTAAAAGATCCATTTGTAAATTTAGTAGAATAACTTAGTATAATGATTTTCCCATATTTATGTAAGACAAATTTATGTAATATAGAATATCAATATTTTTCTTTTATTTGTAAATATATATGTATGTAAATAAATAAATAAATATATTTATATATAGATTTCTATCATAAACGGATATATGTCATTTTCACTTAAATTTTTACTGCATTTTTCTCTTTCATATTTGTCAAAAAGTAAATAGTGCACTCAATTATTGGTTTGAAAATTTTTCTTTAAATAGATGGATTCATATATCTATCATTCATTCGTTGAAAGAGAAAGATAGAAGTGGAGATGGAGATGGAGATATCGTAATCATCTCATGTAAGTCAATCTTTACCTCGCCAGGTAAAAACTATATGTGTTCTTGGTGGCTCCAGACTAGTAGGTCATATCCAATATGTGGATATGGCGAACCAACTTGTAAGGGAGTTAGGAAACAAAATATCAATATACTATATGGAGGGACTAATAACAAACTATTAAGGAGTCTTACGATGGCCGCACAATTATGGGGGATAAGAGTGTCAAGTATAATACATTTTCATCGAATTGGAGCGTGAATCGAATTGGAGTTAGAAATGTCATTAGTCCAAGCTGGATTGATGCTACAAACACAATCCATCCATGACTGCATGATGTACATGATGAGCAATAGCGAAGCTTTTATTGTTCTTCCAAAGGCTATAACACGCTAGAGGAAATATTCAATATAGCATCATTTGCCGACAGTGGAATTTTCATACCAAACCCATAGGTTTGTTGAATATTAATTATTTCTTTGATGGTTTGCTAGCATTTCTAGATCGAGTGTAGAACATAAATTTATTTCTCGCTCAAAGAAGAAATATACTTGTTTACGCTAATACGATTCTTTGATCTACTCATCAAGATTCAATCATATGTTCAAAAATCATGGAAGTGAAACCCATCGGTCACAGATCATCGGTGTCAAGCGAAAAGAGATCCTTTGGATCTTTCATTATGAACCCGAATGTTTGGGGTGGCGAGTTACTGAGTATTTATACTCTCGAGGCATCCCTCATTTATGGGTTCAATATATATTTTCTTTTGTATTTCTATATATTTTTGAGTGTTTATTGCCATCTTTGATATTCTTAATATCTTCCACTTTACTGCTTTGTACTTCTTCCTGGAGTAATAATAATAATATCATATTGGCTTTATTCAAATACGATATCTAGTGATTTTGCTTCTTCAAGAGCATTTTATTCTCATATTAATACAATCTCATATCATCGATGAGATTACTTCATATAAGCTTTCCATGCGATATATTTTCTTTGATTTATCAACATGGGATCTATTGAGTATTTTACTTTCATCTATTTATCCAATGGTAACTTCAAGTACCACTTGCTCAATTTTCTCCATTAATATTCGGTATATATGGAGAAGTAATTTTATTCTCATCGCTTCATCGCTTGAGAGTATGATTAGAATATTTGATCAACTACTTCTTCCAGTAGGATTCGTTATAACCAATCGTGTAGTATAACCCACCACATTGGAAATATACTCAAACTATAAAGTGCATAAATTTAAATTCTGAGAAATTAAATTTCCTCCAATAGGTGGTCGAATCTACCTTATGGGAATTATTGCAATAAATATAAATTTACGGAATTTAAATAGCAAGAATTAAATTGCATAATGTTTAACTACTTCTTCAGAGTAGGATCTGCTTTCGATAGAAAGGTATTACCCATCACTTAGCATATAAAGTGCAAAAATATATAAAACCTTCCGCTTAGTGACGGTTGAACCCATCATCAAGTAGGAGGTATTGCGAATTAAATTGCATTAAATAAAGTGCGAGAATTAAATATTGAGCTGCTTCTACGGGAGCATTTGTTCTTCTAGAACAAATACTCATTACTTCTACAAGTTAATAACTTATCCTTCTAGAATAAGTACATTATGTAATTGAACTCTTGAGTTAAAATAATATTCGATCTTTTAATTCAAATGGACTTCAAGCCATTTTATATAATCAATGGATTTAGAATTTCTTCATGAATATTCTATCCCATTTTCCTTGTTGTCAAAATTAGGTCGGTTTTACCCTAAAGGTAAAATTGTCCATTCCAATTCATAAGGTAAAATTGTCAAAAATATTTTATCAATGTTTTACGATTGGAAAATTATCTCCTTTCTACTTCAATTTATCAATATCAAAATGTTCAAGGACTATTTTGTAACTTTTTCAAAAATTTGGGTCTTGTTTGCAAATTTTTGAAAGTTTACCTTATCAATATTAGTGTCAAATCGAAGCTCTCGTTAAATCGAGTATAATGGAGTCAGAAAATTTGATTTTGATAACGTATACTCCTTATATCTCGAGAAAACGAATATTATAGTTTAATATATTATTATATTATAAAATCATATGATTTACCTTTTTCCCTTTCTCTAATTATTCCATGGATGAGATTTACTTGCAATCCATTTACGTGATCGGAAAATTCTTTGGACTCCATTCTTCCAATTTTGGGATTTCGCATATCTCCAAGCCAGGTTGTGTAGAATGAGGAATTGTGAGAAGGAATATGAACAAAAGGGAATTTTCAATGATGTATTTCAAAGAGAGAGTTATTTAGGATTGATGAGGATGAATTAATTCATTGGTAATAATCCGGTTTACGTCTGAGAAGATCATCTATAAGATCTGTTGTAAGCATACTTCTTTCATATTACTCAAAGGGTTAGAGACTCGTCTTGATAACGTGTTATAAAAGTATAGAAACGATAGAGAATGAATTCTAAGGAATTCTCGGGAATGAATTTATTAATAAACTGAGGCCCTTATTTATAGGAAAACTTGAGATAAACTGTAATTACATAATTTCATCAAGGGTATAATAGTCGTTCACATATAATAATTACATCTTTTACCAAATTATTCCTCCACCAAATTATTCCTCATAATTCATAACCACCAAATTATTCTCAATTATTCATAACAAGTAATAAAATATAGAAATAATAATTGTAGGGAAAAGGAAAGAAGGAATAAACTACCAAAAACACGCATGCATCAATTGGGAATCAAACAAGGACCGGCTCATGCCAAGCCGATGTATCATGCCAACTAAGCTAAGCCAGGTTCAATGTTGTGTCATTGTTTACTTATTAAATTAATGGGCCGAACTAATTCATTCCCAGCCATTCAAGAATGCAGGATTTTTCTAATTTCCACTAAAACTTTGTGTTAAGCGTGCAATTAAGTTCACTTTACCTTATTTATGAAATATTAAAGATAAAACTTTGTATGAGTGTAAAAAACCCAAATAATAACGATAAGTTAGAATTGTGTATTTTAGTTTAGGGTCCAATTTATTTGACCCTATTCTTGAACCCTAAATTCTAAAGCCCAATACTACATCTATTATTTTGTTAGCCGAAAATAAAACACATAAAAACCACAAATTCTAAACCCAAATCTTATTATTGCCAACTTAAAAGCCAATACAAAGAGGATTGAGGCCAAAGACACACACAAAATCTATCTCACGTTCTCTCTATCCCTCACGCCTCTCCCTCTCTATCCCTCATATCTCTTTCGATTTTCTCTCTCAAGACAACACAAGTTCGAAGGTCATTCCTCTATCCTTTCATCTAATTCTGTGCTAAAATAGCCTTGTTATGGTTTAATAGAAGTTGTGATAATTTTAATTAAATAATTTATTTGATTCTCCAATTTGGCTCAATTGTATGCTATGTAATTCGTATACATAGTTTTGAACTTAATTTTGAGTAGAATGAAGGACTCTGTGTGATGTTATGTCTTGTGCTTGTTTTCTTATTGTTAAAAATTCATGGGCATGATGTGATGATATATGTGAGAATTTAAGACTAGTCAATATTTACTATGCCATTAAAGTGTTTGATGAATTGTTTGAACGAAAATACAACCTTACATGCCAACTGTGACTTTTCTGGCTTCTGCCCTTCACTTTGAAATGGCATAACTTTTATTATAAGTTGAATTTATGGGCGATTCAAATTGGAGAATGATTCCCTATGACTTATATACCCTCTAGAAGTAGTTTGACACATTCAGATCCCGTAGAAGATTTTATGATACTTTTTGTGAGATTGGGCAGATTCTACCTGAGAACAAGATTTTACCCAGTTAAAAATTATTTTGATGTCCTAAACGTGATTCTTATGAGCTAATTTTTAAATATGTTGAATCTATGTGAGTTTTGTACCTTTTGGATACATTTCGGAATTTCATGATACATCGTTTGCTATTTTTAATAATTTTATAATAGCATACTGCCACAACAGAATTTTTCACAGCTTCTATGTTTTAGAGTTTAAAGCGTGTTATGACTTCTATAATAATAATTTAAAAGTGATTTCAATCAATGACGTATCCCTATGGGTTATTTATTGAACCAAATTGGAATGACATGATTTCATGCTTTAATTTGTGAGTTATGTCCATTCTTGTTGGGATTGACAAATTAACTTGAATTCAAAGTGGCAATTCTCCAGAAAGTATATCGCTAATATTCGTATTTATTCCTCTAGCACTTATTACTTGTGTAAATACATGCATGTGGAATGGTGAAACTTAGTAGAAGGTGGTATAGTAATGAACTGTAGTCATTTGATAAACTGAAGGTTTTAATTAAGTTAAACTAAATTATGATGAATTAGGATTTTTGGCGCATTGATCTTGTGAGCGGTAGGGACACCTCCACTTGATTCTCAAAGTTTATTACTCAGGATTCCAGATAAATAAACTCCCCCCCTTAAGTTGAAGTAAAGTTGAATGTGTAAGGAGAACTTAATATGTTGCTTGTGCTAAGTGCAATTATTTGATTCGAATGCCTTTCTCATTTCATATGTGGTTATCACGTTTAATATAATGTTGGAAAAACTCATATATTACGTTATTGCATACATTAAGCATGCATAATCAATAAGTTTGGATAAGTTAAGTATTTTAATGACAAAGCATGAGAGGTAAAAGTGTTTAAAAATATGTATCCCAAGTTTTTTTAAAAATAAAAGATGGGTGTACATCTATGTCATGAAAGGTGTGAGTGAGAAATGGGGCGTGGGGCGCCAGGCGTGCCCAACTCGAAAAGTGAAAGTGAAAGTTAAAGTTGAAAGTTCAAAGTAATGTTAACCGCTTTGCGGTACTACTGGTAGAATTTCTGGTTACAAAAAAGAATCGTCCACTACATCTGATTGACTAGGTGATACACCAAGTGAGCTCTCGATATAAAGATGTTAAAGGAATGTTGTAAAAAATCAAAGGAATAGGGATACATATTATCAAATTGTGTCAGAGGTTGCATCGCATAAACATGCATCATGTGCATGGGGTTTACTTACTGGGCTTTAGTTCACGCAATTACTTCTCCGTATATTATAGGTGACGAAAGTTAGATGGTTGAGGAGATCACTTGGAGGTAGACTCATAAAGTATCAAATGTGCTAGTTTTCCCATTTTTAAAATAAAGAAACATTTCGTCGCTTCAGATATTTCTTTATTATTTATTCATTTTGATCTTTTAAATGGTTCCAATTCTGAATTAGGTTGGTTGTCATGTTAAGTCAATGGACATATTGGAAGTTAGTTTGTTTTTGGACAAGGGTTTTGCAATTAAAATTCTTTTACATTTTCTGGCTTAGAACATTTTGTAAGAGTTGATTTATTCTATTCTTTGAACTCTTTGAATATTGTATGAGGATGCTGAGTTTTCTGACAAGTCAATCATGTCTAATTTACAAGGGAAACTCTGTCAAAATTTGTACAGGATTTTATAGAAAAATAAATAAATAAATAATATTTCGTTAGTTAATTTATCGTTTACGGATTTTAAAGTAAAGTGAAGGTTAATACCTCCAGATCTAGGTTTCTGAACTTGGGATATTTCAGTTTAATTGTAATATATCTAATATAATTAAATAAAAAATTAAATGATAAAAATAGAAAAATGGCCAATACCTTAAATATGTGATGGTAGAATGAGAATGTGAATGTTTTACGCATATCCCACCTTTTATATAATAATGTTAGTAATAGTAATAGTAACAACTAACTTAGGTAAATATTTTAATTAAATGCTACGTTGATAAATTATGAAACGATGTTTAAAAAACCCAATCACTATTCTATATCGAGGTATTTAGAGCTTGTACACAATAATTTTTTATTGACTTCCACTAATTTTTTTTCTCATCATTTTCCACAATTCATAAAATTCTTTTATATTTTTTAATATATTTTTCTCAATTTTTAACCACATATCTAACATATCGTTTGAGTAAATCTTTATTATTGTGCATCGAACAAGAATAAAAGAATTTGACCCAATTGAGTTTTAGGAATCGCCTAACGCCGACTTTCTAATCAAATTGTAGACTCCTAGTTAGACCGACAAATTTGAAGTTTAGGGCCTGTTAGCCGCCACCTTTTTTTAAGTTTTGACAAACTTTTATAAATTTTGATATAAAATAAAAAGAAAATAGGTGAAATTAAATGGTAAAAATTTATATAATTTATAAAAGCCCTACGAAATATGTGAATACGATTAATTTCACCAAAATAGAAAATAAATTAAAATATATAAAAATTTGTGAAAATTTGATAAAATGAAGCGGCTAACAGACTGAGTTTGATAACAGCAATAGCACAACGGCTAGTAACTGATCTCATCAATAGCTTTGATAATTAATGGTACCCTAAACGAAGATTTTGTATATATCGTTGAAGAGTCGACATAGCTCTCATAGACATGATGAGCGTAGATCAATTTTTTGAGACATCCTAGTATCAAGGTAGTATTTGAAAGTAAAATCAGTTGATCATCATATATATCGGATCAAAATTAGGTTGTATGTCAATATGTGGGTAATTAGTTAGTATCAAGGATTCGTAGCTAGTTGATTTGAAGCTGTACACGTGGCCGTGGTACTCGGACTTTGTTGCAAATCAGCAAGTGAAAAAGACCGCCACACCACCGGGAGGAAATTCTTTTGGGGAGAAGACGGCAATGACGAATTGCATTCGGCCAAATGGTGCGTATCACTTTCAGAGTTATTGCTCATGGCGACCGCTAAAGCCAATGTGGTTCGACTAGAATTGGTCACTCGCTTTGAAATCCCACCTCCGTGACCCTTTAGGAGTGAGTGTCGGTTTTTGACATCCCAATTGGCAATGCTATAGGCGAGAAGGTTTCTTCGTTTTCGCGTGTAAGCATTCTCTGGTTTCGAGAGGTTTTTTGTTGATAAGGACGAAGCATCTCCTAGACTTGCAAATGACTTCGATTTTCCATTGTAGAATCTTGAAATTCCCCGCCTGAAAAAACATCATTCACACTATTGGCATTCAGTACACATTTAGTACGCATTATTTATCACTACAATTTTCGATCATACAAAATATAAGTACTTTACATTTTTTAGTATCTTCTTTATTTTAACCTTTCATCCTTAAAATTTTCTAAAAACCCCATTTTTCTTCGAATTAGCTAAAAATAAACAAGAAATACAATACGATCATAAATTTCTACTCAAAAAACTTTTTAAAAAGAAAAAATCAAATGCCCTATATTTTTTTTAATTTTATTTTTATAATTTGATCGGACACTAAACCCAAATCTGATTGGACAATGTTCCCAAAGTTCACACTTTTGGCACTCGATACACGTTTAATATGCATTATTTATCACTACAATTTTCACGCAAACGATCAAGTGCCTCTAGGGTACCCACATATGGACGAATGATCAACGCATATGCCCTGATGGTAGAGACACTTGCCTATCATCTGGCGATGTGAGCACCGCATCACGAGCCGTGAAATTAAGCAATTTTTTCATTTTCAGTAGCTTTCTCCATTTTAAATGTACATCCTTTAAAAAAAATTTGTAAAAAAAACATTTTCTTCGAATTAACTAAAAATCAAACAAGAATTACAACGAATCCACTAATGCCTATTTTTTATTTTATTTTTATAATTTGATTGAACATTATAAAGAACCAAAATCTGTTTGGACAGTGTTTCGGTTTCCCAAAGTGATAGAAATCCAAAAAATTAAATAGTAGTAGTAATTTCAATGAGATCAAATTAAACTGGTAATAAAAAATTAAATGAAAACTGGAAAAGGAAAATACCAACCTAATTGGTAAAACCTCCTCCAGCGCATCCATGGCGTCTAAGGGCCCTTTGTACGGACTCTGAACCTCTTCATTATCATTCAAATTATCCGATGATTTCTCAGAGACATCACTGTTTTTCCCTATAGACGATGATTCCGAAGCCGAATTGCACAAATCCAATCTTTTCTCAACATCCTTAAAACCAACCTTCTTCCCCACCAGAAACCGCCCATCGCCGCCGTGAACCGCCGGCGACTCCACCCTTGTAGGCATTTTTTCGAAAAATTAAAAAAAAAAAGATAAAAATTCTAGAAATACAGAGATACGGATAGAGATAGAGAAATTAAATCGAAAATCAGGGTAATATTATATACGCAATATCAAGGAAACATATAATCAACGGCCGCGATGAAGAAGATGAGATCTAAACGGAGAAGGAAAAATGGTGAATGTGATCGTTATCGCGTGTGTGTACGTGTGAGAGAGAAATGAATGGAGAGAAAATGGTACGCGGTAGTGATTGCTTATATATGGATAATAGTGTTTGTTTAAGGACAAAAGAAGGAAAAGTTGACATTGGATTGAATTGAATATTCTTGGTGGATGCCTATTATAATAAAGGTGTTAGGTCTTATCCTCAAATCCTCATCCACTGCTTGATTTATTTATCTAATATAAGATTAAAAAAAATAATACACTATATTAATTAGATTAGTGTTCATAATGTGCATTATAGTGGGTACCATAAATTTTTAATATTTTTAAGTGGCATTCATTAGGGTGCATATTATGGTGCATTCAAGATTGATGTAGCACAACAAGGGTTAGGCTCTGGTACCCACAGTCTGGGAACAAAAAATTTGGAGGTCGGGTGAGATCCCTCGCCATTAGGGGGCAGTTATGTATTATTCATCCAACTTAACGTAGATTCCAAAAAATTTTTTTTTTTAAATTAAAAAAAAAAAATTTTACGTCTTGCGACGTGGCGCCACTGGTGGCGCGTCGGCGTGGATTTACATGCTCCCATAGTGAACAGCTAATCCTATCGACAACAATCAATAATGACACATCATATGTTACATCGCCAGCCATTGTCTTGTACTGGTGGATATTATAAAATCTTTATATATTTTTAAGTGATCTAGCTAATTGTACAATTAAACGAGCATCACAATCTTATAAAATATAAGATTTGGTTATTATAATTTTATTTTCTTTTTATAAGATTATTATGATAAATCACATGATTGAACAATTTATAATTGTACAAGTAAAATTATATATGTTTAATTGAGTTATAATAATACTTGGATTAAAGAAAAATGTCACTTTCCTGTTCTATTTAAACTTCCACTCTAATTGCATGTTAACAATGCTCACTATTTGTGGTGTTGCCAAGTATTCAAATTATCAAATTTTCAATAACCCATGATAGCGTTACATAGATGGTAGACATGGTTATATGTATCTACTGTAGACATTTGAATTTACAGGTGGTGATTGTATAAGTTCTTTTATACCCACGTGGAGTGTCTTGTAAGTGAAATAATCGTAATATACTCTTAACATCCAATTTCGCATGATTGTTATACTTCATATAGATGTAACATTATTGTCTATGAAAGCTTATTTATGGATAAATATATTTATTTTGTCATGTATAATCATTTATATTTATATAATAATAACACAAGATGCAGACGATGAAGTCATAAATACAAAATTAAAGTTTCATATATTCCTATTTTAATATTAAATATAGGATTTCAAATAACAATAAAATTAATATCGCATCACTGATTATACTTTTCTATATTTATTAGCCGTGTGGATCAAATCAATGTTTATGTATATTTTGGTATTATTTTAGTATAATACAAATCAATGCTAAAATAAGAGATTTATGTGTGTAGTGGAATCCTATACATTATTTGGTCAACTTTTGGTTTTGACGATAATAGCCAAACCTACCCCTTTTCTCTAATAAATATTTGATTAGTACTAGATGGAGTTGTTCAGCCTGATTTGGTGGGTTTAAAATCATGAGTCAGCATATAACCCATTTTCTAGAACGTTAACTTAATTTTTAAGCAAGTGTTTTAATTTCAAAAGTTAATTGATGAATGAAAACAATATAGTATAATTTTATTTATTTTTCTAAAATAAGAAATGCTATTTTTGCAAAGTGAATATCTGTACAAGTGTAGTATTTATTTTAAATTTATTTATTTATAGTCAAAGTTAAATTACCTATTTTTACTATAAAAACATTTCTTTTAGGGTTATTCACAAACATGCACCACCACCCCCTAATTTTTCAGTTTTATAACAATTCCAACCACATTCTTTTTTTCACTATTAGAACCCTCCAATCGTTAATTAATTATCACCCGAACACCCCCCGGTTGATAGAATTCATTCATTTTAGTCGTTAACTCTGGTGTTTTTGTCTTGTTGTATACCTAAATTGAGGGGAAAAACTAATTTTAAAAAAAATTAGAATCCCCTTCCCCAGCCCACCTCCCCTCCGACCCCCTGAAATGAAAACGAAGGTTGGTCCCCTAGGTTTCGTTGCCATCCGGCAAAGTTTCATTGCAAATCGCTGGTTACCCAGTGATCTGAAATAAGGGAGTTAGGCCCTCTGGTTTCGTTTAGTGGGGTGGGGTGGGGTGGGGTGGTAGGATGGGAAGGGTCGTTTTGATTTTTTTTTTTCCAGATATATGTTTTTCATTTTTCATTTCTTTATTCTATTTTATTATTATTTTTTTAAAATTCAATATATTTTTTGTAGTGATTCACTCTTACAAAAATGTTATGGACATGCAACAATTACATTTATTATGAATTGTTCGTTAAAATCAAAATATGCACTTTTTTAATGCTAAATGAAATTTCGAAAAGTTTTTTTTAATGAAATTTTGAAAAGTTATAATATTAACACGAACAAATGATATTGTATTGAAAATTTTCTATAAAAATTATTTAATCGATGTCAAATAAATTCGATAAAATTAATTATGAACCAAATAAAATTATTATCAAATTAATTTGATGAAATTAGAATCACTCTTGCTTTTTTATTTCGTACCAATTTCGCAACAATTGTAATTTTATGGACCATTTGGCCAATTTTCAAAAAATGAATGTTAAAATTGTGAAATTTTAAAAGATGTAGGACTAAATTGAAAAAAAATTAAAATTAAAATTGTGGAGTTTAAAAGATATATGACTAAATTGCATATTGTTAAAAACTGTGAAGTTTAAAAGGAATTATGATTGTTTTCACAAAATCCTCCAATCTTTCGATTTTATATTGTTTGCAACTTTATCTCTCAACTTAGATGTACAAAAGAATAAAAATACCAAAGTTAATAGCTAAAATGATTGAATTCCGTTAACAGAGGGATCTAGTGATAATTAATTACAGATTGAGGGGGTTCTAAGGCCAAAAAAAAAAAAAGAATCTAGTTGGAATTATTACAAAACTGAAAAATTAGAGATTTTGTGAAAATTGTTATAAATAATTCAAAAGTTGGATGCATTATTGTGAATGAGTTGTGAATGACTATGAAATCATGTGAGGATGAAAATAATTCATGAATAATTGTACAACTTGATTGATAATTATGTGTAATATATATTGTCATCATTTTGTTTTGATTCTACACTTAGATGGTCTATAAATAGACCCTCGATTCATGAATTGATGAATGAAGAAAGAAGGAAGAAAGTTGATATATTTATACCATATCATTCTCTTGTAGCATTTAAGGTATTTTTCTTTGATTTTATAACGCGTTATCGTACGATTCTACACTTTGAGCTCACTCTTGTAGTAAAAAGGAATATCTTTCTACGATTCGTCTTATAGATGACTGTATCGAAACCTAATTATTACAAGATAATCCACGATTTTTTTACAAGAAATTTTATTTTGTTATTGTTGTGCGCCACGAGTACTAATTCAAATTTCAAAACAAAATATACTAGCTCATTTAAATTTTGAAAATGTAAACGCAAAACTTGATTTTGTCGCTCTTGATATTTACGGTGATAATTATTAAATCATGGACACTTGATCTTTGAGATTCATGATCTCAAAGGGTTAGGTGAAACAATAATCGAAGAAATGAAAGATCCCAGGATCGTGCAGCGGTGTTAATTTTCCTTCGCGACACCTACATGCATCTCGATGGTAGAATACCTCGCGATCAAAGATCCATACGTTACGTGGAAAAATTTAAAGGGCAGATTCGATCACCAAAGGTCGATCTTGCCGAGGCGGATATCGATGGATGCACTTGCGCTGCCAAGATTTTAAATCTGTAAAGATTACAATTGAATTATTGAATCGTTACAGATTACTTTTCATGGTGAAGAAATTCGCGGAGCAAGATATGTTAGAAAAAACTTTTCAACATTCCATGCCTCGAAGCGATGCTCTACTGCGGCGATGTCGAGCGTAGATTTCAACGTGGAACTTGTATCTTGCTTAGTAGCGAGAACAAAATAATGAACTACTCATGAAAAACCATGGGATGCGATCCAGCGAGGATCCAGCGATGATACGAAACAAATGGAACTATATGGCACGAGGTAAATGCAGCGTTAGGAAAAATAATTCTGGACGTGGGCGTGGGCGTGGGCGTGGGTACGTGGGCGTGGATGTGGGCCCGCGTGGGCGTGGGCCGAGTTTAGGCGTGAATTCCAACATGATAATGGAAAAGCTCATTTACGATATAATGGCGGAATCGGCAACACGATAGCGAGGTTCAAATTTGAAAAATAATGGAAATGATTCATTTGATAAAGCGGTAATAGCCAGATGCTATCGATGTGGAATACCACGGGCATTGGTCCGTACATGTAAATACACCAAAGCATTTGGTGGACTTATATATAAACTTCGACCAAGGGAAAAGAAAGGAAAAGAAAAAGTTGAAACCAATTTTCTTGATTGGGATGGCGGAGTCAATGGAACTCATTTGATACTCCCTGACTTTTTCCCGGTCATGAATCATACAAACATTGGAAGTTTGATGGAAAATATCGATTAAATAATTCTACGATGAAGTATTATTATATTTATGGTGTATTATGTGTGAAATATTTTTTCTATAATGCTTTTGTGTGATAAGTGTGGAATTGTTATCTTTATATTTGTATTGTTATTTTCCATTAAGTGTTATATGTAATTGTTGTTTGTTAAGCGGTATGAATTTTATATTTTAAATTTCTTTTGTAGACCATGACAAATTGCCAAGATATTTGCCTAGGCGATAGCCTTAACTACATACTATTTTACAAGATAAGAAGTTTTTCTTGGATTTGACAATCTGAGAAAATTATGTCTATCTGATTTCATTGCATCAAATATTATTGAAGGCTCAGGAAGAGCTCGTATTATCTGCCGAATGATACACAATTGAATATAGATGATGCACTTTGTTAGCAAATCGGAAGAAATTTGCTTAGTTTAAGGATATCATAAAAATGGATATCACATTGAAACAATGGAAGAAAATAATAAAGAATATCTTTACATAAACTCATTTCTATCTGGCATAGCGGATTAAAGAAAAACTTCCATCGCTTCCATCTGGAATGTATTATACATTCATAAACGATTGAGTCTAACAACATCATAAAACCAAAATTTATTGACTCAAAGGTTCTTAAACTTTGGCATGATAGATTTGGGCACCCAGAGCGACTATGATGCAGCGAATAATTAAAAGCTCACATATGGACATCCTTTTAAGAACCTTAAGACTATTTTACCAAATGAGTGTCCATGTGAAGCTTGTTCATTCAAGGTAAATTAGTCATCGGAACCTCTAAAACAAAGGTAAATGTTGAATCGTAACTTTTACGAAAGAATTCAAGGTGATATTTGTGGACCTATACACCCACCTTGTGGACCATTTCGTTATTTTACGGTCTTAGTTGATGCATCTACTAGATGGTCACATGTTTGCCTACTTTCAACTAAAGCGATGCATTTGCTAAACTATTAGCTAAATTATAAAATTGAAGTTCATTTCACGATTATTCGATCCAGTCCATTCGATTTGATAATCTTTGGTGAATTTAGATCAAAAGCATTTGATGATTATTGCCTATGGGGAATTGAAATTGAATATTACATTTGCTCATGTCCATACATAAAATGGATTAGCGAGAATCATTTATTAAGCGCCTCAATTTATTTGCTAGGCCTATGCTTATGAGGTCAAAACTCCCAACTTCTTGGGGACATGCTATATTACATCTTTGCGCGGCGTTGATCGTCTCGGACCAAGCGCATATCATCAATACTCCCCTTTACAATTAGCATTTGGTCAAGAACCTAATGTTTCTCATCTTGAATTTTTGGTTGTGAAATACGGTACCAATTGCACCCACAGCGTACCAAAATGGGTCCCTAGAAGGCTTGGAATTTATGTTGGGTTTAATTCAGATCAATCATCGGTACCTAGAACCTTTAACGGGTGATCTATTTAATGCATGCTTTAATGATTGTCATTTAATGAAATGAATTTTCCAACAGAGGGTACAAAACTACATCTGAAAGAAAAAATGAACTTTCTGAATGAGAAGACTCTACAGCTCACTTTGATCTCGAAACGCAATAAATGTGAGAGAGAAATTGAAAATCTTATTCATTTGCAAGCGCATATGAAGCACTGATGCATTTGTGAATACAAGAAAGTCACCAAGTCACATATCTAGGTAGAGAATACACGGCAAAAATTGATGTCCAGCGAGACAACTGTTACTAACAAATGAATCTAAAATCACGCAGTGGTGTTGACCGATTGGTTCCAAGGATTACGTACTAGAAAGAAGAGAAGGTACAAGGAAAAACCAAGCAAAAGAATCTTTGCGAAGTAATGATAAAAGCGATTGATCAATCAAATAAAATATTTAAAGTTCCAAAGAGAACGAAGCATCAGAAGATTGAGGTTCCCTTGAGAACCGTATTCGAAAACCATGAGATATCAATAGATTATTTACTATCTAATAACTTATGGGAGCAGGAAAGCCAGCGTTGTAGATGATATATTCTCCTTTAATGTTGCCGGTAAAATTGTGCAAAGTGAGGATTACGAACCACAATACATTAAAGATTGCAGAAATAGAAATGATTGGCCAAAATGGAAGGAAGCCATACGTGAATTAAATTCTTTGTATAAAGCGAAGTATTAGGACCTGTAGTTCAAACACCAAAAAATGTAATCCTGTAGGATACAAATGGGTTTTAAGTAAGAAGAGAAATGAGAAAACGAGAATTATAAGGTATAAAGCAAGGCTTGTAGCGCAAAGGATTCTCTCAAAGACCGGGAATTGACTATGAAGAAGCGTATTCTCCATGTAATGGATGCTATTACTTTTAGATTTTTGATAAGTCTGTTTATAGCAGAAAAACTTGACATCGTCTTATGGATGTAATAGCTGCATATTTATATGGTTCACTTGGCAGTGATATATATATGAGAATTCAGAAGGAATAAAAGTGCGAAACACTTAGTGCATGCCCAAATAATGTGTTATCAATTAAATTGCAAAAGATCACTATATGGTTTGAAGCAATCAGGAAGAATGTGGTTCAATTGCTTAAGTAATTACATTAAAAGGGGATACAAAATGATGACATTTGTCCTTGTGTCTTCATAAAGAAAGCGGATCTTTGGATTTGCAATCATGGCAGTCTATGTTGATGATTTAAATCTCATTGGAACTCTGAAGAGATTAATGAAGCGGTGAAGTACTTGAAAGCGAATTTGAGATGAAAGATTTAGGCAAAACCAAATTTTGTCTAGGTTTACAAATTGAACATTTCCCGGAAGGAGTTTTGTTCATCAATCTTCATATCTTTGAAAAGGTTTTGAAAGCGATTTGGTATGGATAAAGCACACCCTCTAACATCACCTATGGTCGTTCGAACACTTGATGTTGAAAGGGGCAGCGTTAGACCACCTGAAGATGGGGAAGAAATCCTTGGTCCGGAAATGCAGTATCTTAGTGCAATTGGAGCATTACATTATCGACAAATTGCACTTCGACCAGGACATAGCTTTTTACGTAAATCTCCTGGCAAGATAGTCATACACCTACCAAAGACATTGGAATGGTATTAAACACATTCTCAGATTATCTAAAGTACGTCGATTTAGGTTTATTTTATTCACATAATTCTCGATCTACTTTAGTTGGATATGCCAGGCGAGATACTTATCAGATCCCCATAAAGCAAGTCCCAAGCAGGATATGTATTTCTGGCGTGGAGGAAGCTGCTATATCTTGAAATCTACAAAACAAACTTTGGCGCTAACATCATCATCAAATAATCTTGAACTCATTGCAATTCATGAGCAAAGTCGGGAATGTATGTAGTTAAGGAATATGACTCATCGTATACAAACATCATGTGGGTTATCCTCAATAAAGAAAAAATCAAAGTATTGTATGAGGATAATGCAGCTTGCATCACACAACTCAACAAAGGTTACATCAGGAGATAGAAGCAAGCATATCTACTCCAAAATTGCTATCTGACGCCCTTGAAAAGTGGTGAAATTGATGTTCAACAAATTAGCTCGATTGACAATTTAAGCCGGTTGTTCTAAAGCGTTACCAACATCAACCTTTAGAAAAATTGGTGTACCAAATTGGCATCTGCGACTTAAGGACCTTGAACAATGTCATTATGAGAGGGAGTAGGTATCTCTTTTCATTGATCGGGTTTATCCCATTGGGTTTCTGTGAGGTTTAATGAAGCGGCGTAATATTTATACTCTGTGGTGAACATCGGAAGCGGTTGTACTCTTTTTCCTTGATCGAGGTTTTATCCCAGATTTTCACGACAAGGTTTTAACGAGTGCAACACGTGACTACAATCAAACTTTGTGTATAAATAAGTCGTTGAGAGTGTTATAAATAATTGAAAGTTGGATCGTTATTGTGAATGAGTTGTGAATAGTATGAAATCATGTGAGGATGAAAATAATTCATGAATAATTGTAACAACTGATTGATAATTATGTGTAATATGACCAATTTCATTTTTGTTTTGATTCTGACGATGGTATAAATAGAAGCGCCGATTCATTGAATTGATGAATGAAGAAGGAGAGAAAGTTCAATATATTTCCTCTCTATATTTAACGTAGCATTTAAGGTATTTTTTACTTTGATTTTATAACAAAAATAACCTTTTCTTTTATGTGCGCAATGTAATAAACAACAATATTTCTGGTAAGATATACAATATCTTTTTTACTAGATATGTTCTTAGACGTACGACCTTCTTATTACTTTATCAGTTATGTTGATTTTAGTTGATGATGATAACGTTTTTTTCCCCACCTCAATCAATCATGTTTGGTGCATAACTTTTTCCCTTTGTTTTTTTTGGCCGGATCTTCCAATATAAAAGCTTTTTGCTAATGCATGTGAGGGGGGGTATGCGAATTTATTAAAATGTATTTTTAAGAGTAAGAAAAGAAAGAATGATTAAAGTTAAATGATAGAGATTTATTAATATACGTAGATCCTATGAAAATGTGAATATAATTTATTTGATCAAATTTAAATTTAAAAGAATAGAAAAAGTATAAAGAAGGAATTGTTTGCAAACACATGCTCAAATATTGTGTAATTCATTACTTACACGTTATATGAGTATTTGATTACTTAGAACCCAAGTTAAATTATCTGTTTTTACCAATCAAATGTTGATCTAATGTTCATGTATGTTCACATTCCAAAAAAAAAAAAAAAAAGTTCATGTGTGAATACAGAGTCATTGTATTCATAAGACACATCAAAGCGACATGATACACGTAACAACTACACTGCCAATCTACAGTGGCGATTCTGTGGTTCGTAGGGTTTGAGTCGAACTTTAAATGGGTTCCTTTAAAAAATTGTATTAATTTTCGTAAAACCACTATATAGCAACGCACAAGGCTAAATTAAAGCCGCAATAACAATAAGTCAAACAAACAGTAATAAACCAAAAAAAGAGTATAAAAAACTTAGCCAGAGCCAAATACAAAGTCAAAGCCTCTTTAAAATGGGCCCCTAAATGTGCTAGGTCTGAGTAGGACGAGGCGCCAAACTCACCACAGGACCGCCTCAGCCAATTTAATATCTTCTAGACACGTGGTCATTGTGTTCACATGACACATATCATCTCGACATCGAATGTGAACACTATAGCATAAGGGAATTACTTGGTATGACTTACTGTCGATGTGATATGTGTTCTATTGGCATTCGATGACTTATACAAAATTATTTGAAGAAGATATCTCCATTATCATCATCATCATTTTACAAAATTTTGATATGTTGCATAAATATAAATATCTTTTATAAATGGTATATTGGATAACAATAATGTTCCTTTCTTCATGTGTGGGGAGGTTATTATCTCTTTATCCTATATCTCAACCATCGGAATTTTAATAGGAAAGTGATAAATTAACTATTAGTTCAAGTGTTGAGTATGTCAAATTAAATAAAATTAAAAATAATACATGTGATAAGTTTGTAATTCTCAATGTTATGGCATTATTGGTTAAGTATATTGTGAGAAGTAATATTTGAGATAAGGGGAGATTGTGCTGCCTCGAGTCAAGACAGCCTGCCTGTTCATTGTTGGGAGACACTAGTTGTTGATGTATCATTACTCATTAGACGATGGACCAATAGAGATTATTATGTAGCTATAATTGCTTATCCAAAAGTATTCAATTCATAATTTACTTTTAACCATCACCAAACAGGTTATACACAGCCAATATTAAAATCTGTTCGGTAGAAATGGCTTTTAGTAGGGTTAAGTCTTATCCAAAGTTGGATCATAAAAGTAGTAGTAATTGGTGTAGTTGGAACTTGGCTGTGAAAAATTCCCCAAGGTACAAATAAAAAAGTCATAAAGAATTCTTTTGTTTTTCAAAATTTTTTTCTTTAATAGGGCCCACAAATTACCCTCCTTTGCATTTGGATAAGATCACAAGGATCTTTGTCCTCTTTTCTCTCTCCTCTATAATTCACCAATCACCCCCCACCCCACCACCCTGGTACCACCCCCTTCTCTTGAGAATAATAATGGTAAAAAAATTTGATCCGATCTAAATTCGGTGAATATCCGATTCGAATGGAGCAATTTTTGTAGATCCAACGATCCGTGGATTATTGATCCGTGGATCGGTCGATCTGAAATGGATTTAGATTTGGATTTGGATTAGGCCAATCCGATCCGATCCGATTCGAATTGATTTTTTATTTTTTATTTTTTATTTTATTATTTTTTAATTTTTTTTTATAAAAACTTATACCAATATGGATCGTATTTGGATTTTTTTCTTGTTTCGATTCGAATCCGATCCGATGAATTTGGATTTGAATTTGGATTTGGATTCTGGTGATTGATTTGGATTTGGATTAGACCGATCCGATCCGAACCCGATCCATTGCCGATACTCCTTGGGAGGAAGAAAAGGGTAACAAAAAAAAATAAATAAATAATAATAATACTCATAATCGAAAATGATCTCCTACCCACTGTGGGTAGGATATTCTCTGCAGTGGATCGTGTTCTCACTTTGATTGGTGGGGAAATTTGGTGGGGTCGCTCATCATTGTCGATGGGTGGCCTTTTATTAAATTTGTGGGTAGGATATCCTACCTACAGTGGATAGGAGATCATTACTCATAATAATAATAATAATAATAATAATAATAATAATAATAATAATAATAATAATAATAATAATAAAAAAATTAATTGCAGCTCATCCGCATAAGTCTATTTTCAATCCTAGTCTCAAAATTAATTGTTGCAGCTCATCCGCACAAGTCTATTTTCAATCCTAATCCAAATAAATTGAGATCTTATCTTGAAATCCTTGATTGGCAACTTTAAGTCTTAATTAACGTCTTTATAAACATTATTAAACGCGCTTTCATAATTGTTATTCCCATCCCATTAGAGCATGTTTGCATACACATAATAATTCATTCATTCTCCTATTTTTTAAAATTTAAATTTAATCAAATAAAATCACATTCATTTATCTCTTAGAGTCTACTTGTACTGTTAAATCTCTACCGTTAAATTCCATTCATTCTCTATCTGCTTACTCATAAAAATACATTAAAATTTATATGCAAACACCTTCGAAAATAGACTCATTTTTAAAAAAAATCTAATACAGATTAAAAAACTACTACAATTAACATATCTTATGGCAAAACTACTTATATTTTTATGCTTACAATAAAAATGGTGTTTTATTTTTATTAAGAATGGTGTTTTATAGGAACATATTAAGAAAAATAAAGAAAATTAAATACCTCGAAAGTAACTTAGACTCTATAGATCATTTAAAAAAACGAATCTAGCATTGTGAAACAAGGAGAGAATAATTATTATTTTGTTATATGTACATTAATTGACAAATTCCATTGTCTCCAAGGATTACCCAAATGTGAGATAAAACCTAAAACTTGGGGTAAAATGATACCGTAGTCAATCAAATCAAAGTTACCAATATGGATTTAAATTATTATTTTTTAAATGCAACAAAGTTTATCTTTATATATAGAGAGAGATTGGATATGTTCGCCTCTTTAACAAGATAGTGAGTATGTAAATATTTTCTAATAATTTTATTAAATGAATAATAATAAAAAATAAAAATATATTCAATTTACTCCGAATTACTTGAGGTAAACGGGTTGAGAGAAAAATTACTGAATAAGTAAATGGACAATATTGCCCCCGAGAAAATATTTTAATGCAATACGTGAAGTATTATATGTGTGAGAGACTGGTAAACTTATATCTAAAAATCACCTGAGAGTTTAGAATTCAAAAATTTATTATTATTTTTATAATAATAATTCGATTTAGATATGTGTCAAAAATTAAGTTAAGTTTTACGTAAATAAGGGAGAGCCATAATTCATTGGATCATATGTCGGTTCAATCAATATAAACTAAAAGTTTGCCTATTTTTCATTGATGTGTTGGAATAACGTTTATTTTACTGAAAGCTATTTTTGTTTTTTAAAGGATAAATGGTGATAGGATTGTGTCGAGATATTTGAAAAATAATAAATCATGATATAAGATGCATAGTTGATATTGATATTTAACTTCAACTAAATAATAAAAGTGAAGTTTTAGGTAGAAAAAATTTAACACAAACTCGACCTTAGCCTATAATCTATTTATTTTGTGGTGAGTCATGGTAGGTATACAATTAATTTATATAATAATTAAATGAATAATTCTCTGGTGGAAAAATATACTCTACCAATAAAACAGAGAGTAAAAATGATATTTTTATGGCACTCTATTAGAGAATTGTACAAATTAATTGTAGACCTAACACTATTCATTTCTGGGTTTTGATTAAATTATCTTTAATATTAACAATCGGCCGATCGGGTAATGTTAAAAAACACTCGGGTTCGGGTCACATACAACCTCTATTGGGAAAATCGAAATCAAATCCAGAACCAGTACTGCGAGACGAATCTCTAACAGTTTGAAAAAATTTTCTTAGATGTCGTTTGCTTTTGGTAAAAAAAACTTTGATTTTTAGCAAATTGCATCGTCGAAAAATTTTTCAAATTACTAGAGTTTTGCCTCACCATAATGATTCTAAATTTGATCTTAGTTTTCCTAATAAATGTCACAAACGAAAAATATTCGAAAATGTTATAACTCTGACACACCCGATATTTTGGAACAAAGCTGATTAACAATCCTGAAATGAATATCGTATGACGAGGCTTGATCAAGCACCTTCTGGTACCCACAATCCACCCACAGTATGAGAAAAAAATCGTGTGGACCCATGTGTATTATTTATTTGATCTAATATAAATACTAATTTTTTTTTTTTTTTATCAATAATGTGGCATAAATTTGGTATCCACGCGTAGATATCCGAACAAAGTCGTATCACCCTTTATTTGTGGGTCCATTGGTAACTGCTAAAGCAGTATTATCCTTCCAGAGCACCCAAAAGGTCAGGAAAAGGGACAGTTTAGGTGGCTGGATATGATTGAACCACGTCCTTTGGGAGCAGTTTGTTTTGCCACCGGCCAGTCACTATCCGTACGGACGCTAATTAATTACCACTTTAATTATTTAGTATATATTTATTTATTTCTTGCGAGTTGTGACTACGACAATATTTTTATATTGTTTGTTGCAAGCTAACACGTTGTTGTCAAGCGGGAGATACCGTCCACTACCAATACACGTCAGTCCAACATGGCATTTGTATCATTGTATATTCTATTCATTGTTAACTAATGTACCATTTATTTATAGTGAAATTCATGGGCCAATGTTAGGATTAAAGTTTTATGATGTTTTGTATATTTTTATGTAAAATTAGTATCCCGTGTGATATACGAGAATAATTAAATTTATATATAATAAATAATTAATATAAAATTATTAATATAAATATTAAATTATATAATTGATGTAATTGATACAAAGGAGATTATATAAATTGTAAATAATTATTGAAATCTATAATATTATATATTATAGTCAATGTAAAAAATACAAAATAAATTCATAATTTTAAATTATAAAAATTCACGTGTATTACATAATTAAAATATTTATTAAAATGTGTAACTTTAATTATAATTGTTGTGCATAACATTGCACTGGTAGAGATTAATTAATTGTAAACGAATCATTTGGAATGAATATATAAAATTTTTTTGATTATTAAAACGCGTCTTTCTCATTAGTACATATCAAATTTATATTGAATACCTTTTTTTCTTTTTGAAATGAACATTACGTTCTCTAAATTTTATGATTTTATGCTTTCTTTTAGTGATTAGCTGTAATTGCTACTTAATTTTAGTTTTATTGTATAAAAAATATTATGCTTAATTTTATATAACTTAAATTTAAAGTAATACCGATAATTTTCTACATCTACATAGTTCATTTGATTTATTTTCATTTACATGAATTGTATGTTAATTATAAACAAAAAACCTTTTTATTTTTAATTTTATATACTTAGAAAAGGTAAAATGCATGTAATGCAAAATCCAGTTAGTGAGCATATCACATCAGTCGTATTATTAAAAATGAAAAATATCAATTAATTTTTTTAATTAGAAACCGTGTGTTATGTTGGCACTGCCGATAAGGCGTTCGCCAAACGTAACACTTCAATTATAATAATATACAAATTAATAAATTACTATTTTACTTAAAAATAAATAAATTGTTCAATATAAATTCAGTTATAATTTTAACCACTCACTATTTGATTTTGAAAAAGAAAAAAAGTAAAAAATACTCACTATTTTTGAACAGACTAATTCACGTAACCAAGTAACAAATATTTATTATTTAATATTTTGAAATAGAACTTTGAAAAATAAAGTTATATTTAAAGTCTTTCCAAAATAAAATTTTTCTCATTAAATGTTTGTTTTAAATATTGGTTTATTTTCAATTGTATTTTTTATTACTACAAATTACTGTTGGTTTATTTTCAAAACTAATTTTATAATTTTCTTAAAATATTTAATGTTTGCCACATTGACATTTTTGCCTACGTGGCACTTTACAAATTATAATATAAAGATAAGAGAAAGGATAAGTATTAGTTTGACCAAATTCAAATTTTGAAAAATGGATAAAAATGTATAAAAATTAAATGCCTAACATGCTCATCTTCAACACAGATTTGATGGCAATATTGCTTATAAAATAGATTAATAATTGGAACTGTGCAGCTGTTGTAATGGTGGAATCAGCAACCATAAGAATTCAATATGCGAAAGAACGAAGATAGGAGAAGTGTGAACGCGCCTGTTTAATATCCATGGCATTTAGATTATCATATTTATTATTAACTAGCACATCGTTTATTTGCAGTAGAATCTGCTAGTTGGAGATAATTAATTAATTATAATGAGTTGAAGACCATATTGCCCTAAATAAATTGACGATTGAAAATGTATAATTATTGTGATGGTAGGATCTGTGACAACAAAAATAGCTAAGATAGGAGGAGTGAGATTGAAATTTTTGCGAACTAAATGGGAAGATTGCGGAGTCTTGATTAAAATAGAAATGAGGGATTGTTGAGAAGAGTAGAAAAGGACATTTGATTTTAGGGTTATTTTCGCATTACACCCCTAACCTATTGAATTTGATACAATTTCAACTCCATTCTTTTTTTTCGGCCTCCTACCCCCAACATATGAGAAATTGTCGCCACAGGACCCCACTAACATTTTCCATCCACTTTTTCCGTTAGAATCTTCTATTTTGTCTTTTTGTGCCCCTATTTTGTCTTTTAGTTAAGGGGTAAAATTGTCCTAAGTTATAAATGAAAGAATGAGGGCATGTAGTGACACTGATATTTTGGGGTCCTGTTGTGAAAACACTAATAATTAACTTTAATTTAATTCAATATTAATTAAATTAATTTTAATTCGATTTTTTTAGTGTGTCGACTAATTAATAATAATAATAGTCCAAAATAATAATAATAATAATAATAATAATAATAATAATAATAATAATAAAGTAGTTCAAATGATCAAAAAAATTTTAGTGTGCGTTTGGTCCCAAATTTTAATTAAATTTTACATTTTATTTTTTATATGGATGCTTATTTCGCCCGTAATTAATTTTATTGAATTAGTTTTATATTGGTTAAATAGTTTTTACAATATATACCGTAACTAATAAATATATATAAATTAATAAATATAATTGTTGTGTCTAAATAAAATTTTATTAGGAATATATCACCGTACAAAATATACCGAATGCAAAGAATAATTACTCAAAAAATGATTTTCAACACCGTAGCATTTAGTATGAATATATCACTATAAAAATTTACCGAATGGTCTTTGTACCTTATGTGCGTGTGTTCATCTAAAAAAAACTTATCTAATATAAATAAATAATAAAATAACAAATTTAAAAAAGATTTAAAAAATTAAAAATATCTAAACCCGCCCCCATCCAACCCCATCCCCACCCACTCTAAATTAAGCAGAAAATAGGAAAATGATTAAGAAATACGAAAATTTGAAAATATTATTATTTTATTGGAGATTCCACCGCCCGCCAAGAAAAAGGACCTAAAAGTTGAGTTTTAAATACTAATATGTCCTCGGAGTTTTTTAAAATACCAAATCGTCAAAAGTATTTTTTTAATACTATTTTCATATTTTGGCCATTTATTAATATATATATATATTCGTTACTATATATATTGTAAAAAACTATTTAACCAATATGAAACTAATTCAATAAAATTAATTACGGACGAAATAAGCATCAATATAAAAAATAAAAAATAAAAAATAAAATTTAATTAAAATTTGGGACCAAACGCACACTAAAATTTTTTTGATCATTTGAACTACTTTATTATTATTATTATTATTATTATTATTATTATTATTATTATTATTATGGACTAAAAGTGCAGTCGACACACTAAAAAAATTGAATTAAAATTAATTTAATTAATATTGGATTAAATTAAAGTTAATTATTAGTATTTTCACAAATGTAACCCCAAAGTATCGGGTTTACTACAAGCTCATTCTTTCATCATCGATAACTTGTGATAATTTTATCCCTTAACTAAAAGACAAAATAGGGGCACAAAAAAACAAAATAGAAGATTCTAACGGAAAAAGTGGATGAAAAACGTTAGTGGGGTCCTATGACGACAATTTCTCATAGGTTGGGGGGTAGGAGGCCGAAAAAAAAGAATGGGGTTGGAATTGTATCAAATTCAATAGGTTGGAGGTATAATGCGAAAATAACCCTTGATTTTAACATTTCAAATCTTACTATAGAACAAGAAATCAACTAATTTCAATTTTTTATAATAAAAGAAAAACACAGTGACACTAGTATTACCCCACTGAAAATACACATCCACAACAATCTTATGAAAAAAGTTCAAATCTGCTGCTCCAATCAAATGTATTAATTTAATAATAATATGAACTGTTTTAATTGAATAGTACAATAAGTGAAGTAACGACCTAAACAATTGTGAAAATACTTGTGTGATGGATGGGCAGTGATAACAAAGAGATCATATCTAGTATCTAGTTGTACAAAAGTTTCCTAAGTTGACTGTAAAACGCTTTTAGTAATTATATAAAAAGGTCCCAAAAAATATATCCGACAGTAAATACCGGTGAAAAAATGAATATGATTACATAAATCCTCATTTATGTTTACAACTGACGAATGTCAAAGAATATATATTATTAAAATGTAACCCAATCCATCCTTGTATATGAAAAATTGTCTTGAATATTCTTTGGCTGAGAATATATAAATAAAGAAGCAAAAGATGAGAGCTCAAATTAAACCCAAAAAGATCTTGGACCCAAAACTCTCAAGCTGTGAATTGAGATCCTCTACATCACAATAAACCTGCTTCAAATAAATTTCGCCTTCTCAAAGTCTCGTCTACCAGCTTGAAAGTCTTCTTTATGAGTTTTTGGTCGAGGGCAGTCGTCCTGTAGATCTTGAACACCCGGTCGACACATTCTGGTGCAGTGCTCTGAAAATACAATTCCTCGAATTTCTTCTTCACAAACCTGGAAACACCAACATCAAAAATTATACATGTAATAAGCCCGTTTCCAATCTAATTTTCCTTTCTTTTTTACGGACTCAGAATTTTGATGGACCCCACATCCATGCAAAATGTTGAGTATGTGCCCAAATGGGCACCATAAAATTTTTCTAACTCATTCCAAACGATTCATTATTATCCAAAACTTTCCGTGCACCACACCGCTGTACAACCTAAAAAATAAATGTTAGTTTATAGCAAAATAAAAGTCCCCTGAGCATACCCTGAGAGTGACTAACGACTCTACTATGTTTGATGACATCTTAATCGCCACCGAAATACCATGTATGCATACAATTTTCGGCAGGTAAAATCAGACATCAAATTGCATATCTTCATGTAAAATCAAGACTCAGGTCAATAATGGCTGGTTAGGGGGCCATTTTACATATGAGAGTGAAGGAGAAAATGCTTACTCGTATGCATGCTCAATTTCCTGTTTTCCGGTTGAAACTGGCTGGTAATCCTTGTACCACTCGCATACATTAAGTGGGACCTACAGCAAAGAATATCAAATCGCGATTCTGGGGAAAATTCCAATAGACAAACATTGATCATATTTTTAGAGAACCTACTTGGAGAACCTTCTTCTCGAATAAATCAAATTTGTTTAGAAACAGCATGAATGCAGTTTTCTGCATGGACAAAAAGGACCACAAATCACTCACAATTGCATAAAAATGTTAATTTATAGAGAATTTGAGTAACTTTTAAGGTTAGCCAAACATGCCTCAAAACATGGTTGCTTCAGGACCCACTCAAAGAGCTCCTTGGTCTCCATCATTCGATTTTTGTAATCATCCTCAAAGAGCGTTCTATCATACCTGAAGCACAGTTATGATACCATGAATATATTACAACACTATCATCTACTTATAACATACCCTGTGAAAGTAATATCTAGCGTACTCGCTTATAGCCACACAAAATATCACGGCTGTAACACCCTCAAAAAGATGGATCCACTTTCTTCGCTCATTTCTCTGGCCTCCAACGTCGAAGAGTCTGTATACTTCACCACTTCTTTTCTTCTGGCCAACTGGACTGCAAACATAAATGATTCATGAGTATAAGAATGGTTAGACAAAATGTCTTTAGGATTACTAGATGGTAGAAATAAAGTTATTTTAATCTTGAGAATGAAAAGAAAATAATAAATGAGAAAAAAGTCAGTGAAAGATGCCAGAGCGCAATAATCGGCACAAGATGCACCTAAGTTTAGCTATTCAAGCTGAAGGCTGCTAATAAACAAACAGGCTAAAGGCACAAAAACTCAACTTTTGGTATCATAATTGAAATTCACTTTCTTTTAAACGTACGACAATATGACATTTCTCATAGTTTTCTTATTAACTGAAATTTACTTATTTTAAAAGTATCACATTTAATACTTTTTCCAGATATCTTAGTATGACAACATGATCTTTTAGATTTTTTATGATACTTTCAACACTTTCGATTCTTTTTATCAGGTGCTAAGCAATTTCTATTATTTTTTCTCTGTCGTAGAATTCAGTTTTCACAAGTGACGTAATCAGCATAACTCATCCTAACCAAAAACAATGCAAAATGGCCACGGCAGTGAGAAGCCATAATTGGAATTGATGTAACATTGATAAATAAATCCAGATAACTAACCAGAACAGTAATAAACATATCATGTATCCCCTTTTTCACTTCTTTGAAAAAGTGTCAGTAGAGTTTTAAGAAGAAACAAGAGTTAGCATTGCACACAGAACAATTGATATAATTAACAAAATTGCAAATGAAGAGGTCATTCATATCATGGTCATGGTCTATTTTAATTCTCTATGGCTGAATCTGAACAGCTGAAAATCTGATGAGCAATATTTAAACCAGTAACGAGCAAACGCATATTGAATCACATATATCGTAACGAGCATGCATGGTAAAGAGATTATAGAAATACATGTAGTTTATATTCGTTCAAAATTTTTTCGACCCAAAATCACCTTCTACTGTATGGTTACACTCAAGCATAAATATCAACCACACATTTAGCATCATTACATATTATTATTCACACATCTCGTGGACCCAACCACTATTCCACACTATCATATCTAAAAGTTTAGATTTTAGGGGGGAAAAAAAAGTTGTCCCATGTCGTTGAAGGAAAGATTATCCATTGAATCCCATCATCTTCACTAATACATACTCCCTCCGTCCTACATATACAGTCCACTTGGGTTTTTACACAAGGATTAAGAAAGGCATTGGAAAAGTAAATTTACAAACAAATTTCTTTTAACACTCTCATTTAAATGAATAGAAATCATAAATATGTTTGTATTTTCAATGATATATGTGGGGTATAATTGTAAATGAATATAAAAAATGCTACTAAATATAGAAAGTGTACTATATATGTGGAATAACCCAAAAAGGAAAAGTGGACTATATATGTGGAACGGAGGGAGTATTTCTAATCTAGCTGATGTTTTCAACTCCAACAGCATCGAGGTGTTCCCAATATTAAAAATTCAGCCATATTTAAGCAATTTTATTGTACAGATACTTTTAGTTAGTGCATGTCTGACATGCAGGTGAAAACAGTTTCCTTGTGAACTACACAGTGCGGGTAGCATGAAATGCAACAACCATAAGTCAAAAGTTTGGATGTACACTCACTTTTGAACACATGGCAGGCATGGAGAACAGAGAACACATATAGTACCTGAAGTACCTGGGCTAGATTCTTATCCAATATTTCAAATGGAACAGGGCATATTTGGCAATGTATAGGCCTTGCTGGATTAGAATAAATATCATCTTTTCTTAATTTATAATTTCTAATCATTTATTTGATTGATTGGACAACTTTTTTTTTTTATTTTATATACCACTTTCTTACTTTTGAACCACACATGCAATAATTATTTTTTCGACAATCTCTATCAAACATACCCTTATAAGAGGTAGCTTATAAGCAATAGAACTCAAAGTAAAGATATCATTCCTTTGATTGTTCACATTTGTAAATAAGTACTCTAATAACCCGTAAGGTAAGAGGTACTTTTAGAATAACTACTCATTCCATCCCGCAAAGATAGTCTTACTCCTTTCTCGCACATATTAAGATATTGTAATTAATGTGACTGGAAAAGTAATTTAGCACACTTTTCCTAATATACCTCTCTTTTTAGTTAATATATGTTTCATCAAACTATTGTTGACAATGACAATAACACATTCCTCCAAGTATTGAAATTAGATGCTCAATCTATTTTGGGCAATTACAAAGCACATTAAATAAGGGTATATTTAGAAAAGCAAAAAGTAAATAAATAAATAAATGAACTCTCGAAAAGGAGAGTAGACTATAAATTGAATGGGCTAAAAAGGAACACAACACTATCTTTGCGGGACGGAGGAAGTAATATTTTTCTTTTTAATTAAAGTTAGAAAAAGGTATGATATGTGAAATAAGCTTGTGAGGAACATATCAATATTTTTCTTTATCTCCATTTTAGCTCAGAAAATGATTAAATTTGCTGACAAGTACATGTACTGGCATGATGATATGATAACAACTCTCTTATAACTTAGACTAGACAAGGGAAACCACAGGAAATATATACATACAAATGATGATGTCAGTGGTGTGAACAAAAAATTTATCCTAACAAACTTGACTATTTATCAGAAGCCACGGGAGGCAGTGATCACCTGAACTGAATTTCTACAACACCAGTTGTGCGAACCCTGGCATAAAGAACATCTTCCTGCATGAGAAGAATCATAATAATCATTACAATTCACAAAAAATATCACATCAACTATACAAACAGTAAAATCAGAAAAGAAAAAGATACAGAAAAGGAGAGAGAGAATGACACTACGTAGCAAAAATTGGAATGATAAACAGTGGTAATGCGAAAGCCGGAATAAAAACTTTACCTTTGTGCCGTGGAGTCCATTACAATGAAAATGTGTAGATATAAGTAATTGCCATGATTAAAAAATGAAATGCTATCGCAAGTGACAGACTTAATATCAAAGATGAGGGTAATTAGGAAATAAATTGACATCATATGGCGATAAAATGGACTTTTTGAAAGAAGAATATGAGATATGCTGAAGATCACTTGAGATAAGAGTCTAATTTCACCTCTTGTAGCTAGGTCAAGCCTTGAAACAAGCTAAAAGACATCTCAACTCTGACTCATACAATCTCCAAATTGTTGAAACTGATATACATTGCCTCAGGTTATAAAAGTGCATATGTTGAACATCAAGCACAACAACTGGACATAGATTGCACGTCAAAAAAATAGATAATAAATTGGCATCCAAATAACTTATATGTATTTATTACTTTATAGCCTTTCAATTTATATATGCCAATTTTTTTAAAAGTAGCGGCAAAATCAGCTTTAGATCGCTTACATATTTGAGAATAAAATAAAATAAATTAGAGAAGTTTCCGCTCTATTTTATGGAATTAATCCCTGACATTTAATAAAGAAACCATTGAAGATTTTGATGAAGGACACTGATAATTTATTTTAATTCACCCAGATATGTTTGGGACACCTAACATGCATCATAGATTCTTTATCATCTTCTTAACACATAAAGAGCTAAGAATTGTCCCATAAAATTGGCAAGCAGATTTTTCTTTAATGATAACAGTGCATGCGCATGTGTGTATATTATGTCCTGCTCTGAAAGCAGATAAATGACAGGATTTACTTATTTATTATTATTATTTTTTTAAACATACCTTTGTGGGAACATAATTCGCATCAGAAAATCTTTGCAAATTTTCCATAAAATATTGGGTGCAATCTGGAACTTGCAGCTCGTTACCACGTGCATAAGTTTCCTAAAAAGTTAGAAGACATCATGATAAACATTGTATAAGCTAACTCACTGAAGATATCAAAATTATTCGTGAATACAAATTAGACAAATAGTTCATCGTATAAGGAGCCAAAGTTTTTAAATTAGGGCAATCCAATAAAAGTAAAAACTAACCTGGATGGCATTATCTCTCCAAAGAGCTTCTATCTCTTGTGCCAGCTCTTTGGTGAGACATGGATAGTCCAACATACCACCAATTTCTGCAAGTTTCTCCCCACTTTCCTAAAGCAGAATAACAATGTTATACAAGTTGTTACAGCTTCCCTGATTTGCAGGAGTTTTTCAAGTCCCAAATCAACGCAAAAATGAACAATTTTCAAACCTTGTTTTCGTCGGATATAACATACTTCAAGGAATCTTCTTCTGTTTGAGCCAACTCCTTTGCTCCATCGTGTAGTATCTGCCAGTAACAATTTTTAATCGAACCATGAAATTCAGACCATTTTAATCTGACTTGCTTACGAGTAATGCCATTCAAAAATCGTGTGTCCCTATCAATTGGCAGTCATTTAAAGATTTTACATATTGCCGAAAGGGAACAACCAACACACCCTTGCAAATATTGCATACTTTTATTGTCTGATAAACATTGGCATGGATGACAGGTGTGTAGCCCTTTAGCTCTGTCTCATCAAAACCGCTCTGAAATAAAAGTTTTATCTGCAAGGAAACATAGGCACAGAATTGAGTCAACTGAATATAAATGAAGATATATGGAAAGCGTAGAAACAAAAAGGTCACTATTCTTTCAGAAATAAGTAAATATTTTACCTGCTTGAAAATGGTGGACTTCCCAGAATCTCCAGCACCTAAGTCACAAACAAGTACATTCATTGATATGTCAGATAAAAGCCTCGTGAAAGAAAAGAGGGTTGAAAAGAAGAAAGAATAAAAGATTCTTGATAAATCAAAATTAAGGGTATGTTTGATTCACAATAAATTTTGAGTAAGTTTTGTTTACTCGAATTCCATGTAGATTGTTTGGTTGAAAATGAGAGATAGTGTATTAAAAAATATAAAGTAATTGTATATGTGATTGAAAAAGATGAGAGAAATTTTGTTTGAAATTTGTTGTGAATAACATGCACTCAAAGTTACATATTTTAATGAATTTCAGGAATGTATGGATTACAATACACAGCATTTGATTAGATTAGAAATTTTTTATAAAACAAACAAATAACTATAATTGATCGCTACTTTGAAGTCAATGGACATTAGCTAAAATGGATGTTAGTACTACACCAGGTATTTAGCCTAACTAAAAAGATTGCATGCCCATTACCAAGCAGTAGAAGTTTCTGAATATGCTTCTCCGCCTTTGTTTCTTGCTCTATCCTCCTTTCTATTTCTGCAGCCTGAAAATTTGTTTCACAAGCTATCATCAACACCAGGATGATGAAAAAAAGGCAAGCAGGAAAAACAATAAAAATTTCAATATCATTACATGCTACAAAATGTTTTATGAAGACGGACTTACCTGTGCAGTCTCTTCAGATTCAGCTTGATTGTAATGTCGCTGTCTGCTGCAAAGTGAACCCATTCTTTTAACAACTGAGCACCGCATAAATTCTAAGAGTCAACCTGATGAGGGGCATTGACTCTCAAATTCCTTTAGCAAATCACCTACAAAATTTCCAAAGCCGTAAATCTAAAGAAAACAAAATACATGAACTCGAATTCTCTAAATCTTGTTTTGTTGAGTTCTGCAATTCATTATCCCAATCACGCTCCATGTCATGTAGAATCTGATCTTCTATACTCAGAATAATGCTATTTATTTGGAAGGACAATTAGACATGCATTTATAGTCTATTAGGAGCCTCTGGAATGACAATGAAGAAGGGGCCCCGGGCACATCGGCACCTCATTGAAAAACTCCTCATTTTCAATGAGAAGGAGCCAACTAAAATAGAGATGCATTTCTAGGCTAGACATTTAGACTCAATGCTATTGACGAAGGAATGTGAATGGAGAAAATAGCATATATATTTTCACAACTCATAATCCACGTTTTCAAAGAAATCAATAAAGACAAAGGTTTTTTTTACAAGCCTGCAGACTCCCCTAACCCATATTTAACCGATCAAGTTGAAGATATAGATTACAAGACTTGATGGAAAAATATCTTAGCCATTATAGATTGACCATCTTGTCTTTCTCCATAGCTTGTCCTACATTCCTCAAGGCCACCACCTTCTCGAGAGGCTGTATCATTAAGCAGAATCATCAAACTAAAACTATTTCTTATTTCTTATTGGCAAAACAAGGAAGTAAAGGGTATGAGTCTCGACAAGAATTTTGAAAGGCTATACATTACCATAATCCCCATATCGTACAAATCTCGTAAAGAAATTAATAAAGAGACTTGATGGCCATTTCTTTTTTCCAATTGCAGATTGACAATTTGTTTTCTACAACAACTTTTTCCTCACATTCTGCAGCACCCAACCATGTCAAAAGGGAATAGCATTAGTCCTTATATCAAATCAAATCCTTTTCCTATTTCCAGAACAGCAATAATTTATGTATAGGCTTGTAACATTTACAAGTTGAAGATATAGATTACAAGACTTGATGGAAAAATATCTTAGCCATTATAGATTGACCATCTTGTCTTTCTCCATAGCTTGTCCTACATTCCTCAAGGCCACCACCTTCTCGAGAGGCAGTATCATTAAGCAGAATCATCAAACTAAAACTATTTCTTATTTCTTATTGGCAAAACAAGGAAGTAAAGGGTATGAGTCTCGACAAGAATTTTGAGAGGCTATACATTACCATAATCCCCATATCGTACAAATCTCGTAAAGAAATTAATAAAGAGACTTGATGGCCATTTCTTTTTTCCAATTGCAGATTGACAATTTGTTTTCTACAATAACTTTTTCCTTACATTCTGCAGCACCCAACCATGTCAAAAGGGAATAGCATTAGTCCTTATATCAAATCAAATCCTTTTCCTATTTCCAGAACAGCAATAATTTATGTATAGGCTTGTAACATTTACAATCCGCCAGTCCAAGTGGCATTGCCATTGCACATCATCAAATGTATTTGGAAGCAGTAAGCAATTCTATTCCGGAGCAGAGAAAACACCAAAATAACAAATGAATTTTAACATAAAAGAGCAAGCAAATTTAACTGGCATCAACTCAGACTTGAAGTCACCGTCATATAACAAGTATCCATGTACTTTTCCCAGCACAAGAAGATGAAAGAAAATCCAATCCGATACAACTGCTTTTCGTTATCGATTCTGCAAATGTTATTAATACCGAGAAAATCACACTAATACAACTGTATTTTGCAATATATTTCTTCCTTTCCCTTCAAAACCCTAAGTTAAACATAAAAATATGACAAGCCATCACACTTTCGAATTTCCTTCAGAGAGAAACATAAATTTGCATACCAATGCAAACCAGCATTAAAAAGATGAATACATGTGCGTAATATACACAGACAGAGATCAATATACACTTACCAGATGGAGAGAGAGACGGTGGAGGATGAAGTAGAATGTAGTGTGGATCTATGTTCGGTGTAGAGAGAGAGAGAGAGAGAGAGAGAGGAGAGAGAGAAAAGCAAAAATATAGAGCTGCGCTTTGTCTGTGGTCTAAGCGAAGACTTTTTGACTGGCGCAGAAAGTATACAACGATCCAGTTTGGTCAAACATTTTGACTGTATGTGATCTCATTTCTTTTCTTTTCTTTTCTTTTTCTTTTCGTCCTTTCCTAATATTCTTGTTAAAATTTGTCCTCTCATTAATCGATGTTTCACCAATTGTTACTTCGGTAAAATTTAGGGCTTGTTGGATACAATTTTATTATTATTATTTTTTTGTTACAATGGGAAATCGGGGAAGGGGACAGCACAGGATCGGGGGTAGGAAACGAACCTGAGACCGCGGCCCGGCACATGGGCCGCTTTACAGCTACACCACCTGTTCGTTCCTGGATACAATTTTATAAAATGGGAGGGAGTGTGTTATTTACACCAAATATAAGATATAGATCATTGTATTCATATGAAATCACCTTGATTGTTCTCGTTCGAAATAATAATCCGTCTTTCTTTATCTACGCCAACTTTTTCACTATGCACTGGTGGAGGGACCTGTAGGCATGTGCCTACACAGGATTTTAGGATTTTTTTTTTTGGTTTTTTTTTTCAATGGTAAATATATAGTTTGGACTTTAACAAGCAGTAACATCCTACAAGCTCAATTTCCAAATACAAAATGACCCATCACACAATTACCGAGAGTGGTGATCTCTTACACATATGGGTAAGTATCCACACAAAAAAAGGGCACCCCACCATCAGGGGAAATATATCATTCATCGGACTCAACGTAAATACTAAAAAAAAAATTATTTTTAGGAATGTGAGGGCGCCACATCAATGTAAGTACATACCCACGTGGAGAGAAGAATAAATTCGCAATTACCCAAGTTAAAGGCTTAATTAGTCAAATAATCCCAAAGACCACCTAAACGAGAGATCCAATTTCAGAGAATTGCTAATTCCGCGAATTGTGGAACTGACGTCTTCGCTTATTGTCAAACTCACATCTTCACTAATTTCTTTTAGTTTTCCAAAGATTCAAGAGCTAGGATTTCAAACTTCTCCAATTTTATTTTCAAATCAATCAAACCCAGTAGAATTTTGGACTTGGTAGGCAAATTTTAGAATTTATTTGACTGGAACTTGGAGAGGAAAGACCATAAAAGGGCAATCGAGTCGCCAAGATAGGGAGGTACTAGACACCATCGCATAGAGGAGAGCCTGTAAATTAATTTGTCCCTATGCAGTCAATTAAACTTTTTCCGCCTTTTCATTCTTCAACCTGCTTTGAATTTCGCCTTCTAGCAAATCTTCACCTTCAATCTCCTCTTTGAAGTCTTTATTATTTTCATTCAATTGTTCACTGGACTCTTTACCTCCTCAATTACTACCTTTTTGTTGAAAATTGACTAAAATAAAATAATTTTGGTAAACAAAATTGATGTTCTTCAAATTGGATTTTGCTTCTTGCAAGTTGGAATATGAGCTGTCATTTGCATGGAATTGCAAGCCGTAAATAAGTTGGAATATGGTTACATGGAGGTGTATTTGGGATGAAGAAAAGTTTGACTTGAACGTTGAATGTTAATCGAAGGGTCCAATGCAAACCAGTATGGAGGAGATGAAATCGATGAATTTTGACCAAGTTGAAGATTTAAACTGCCATGCATGTTTCTATATATATGTATGGGTTTTGGTCATTTGGATTGCAATCCCATGTGTTTAATATAACACCAAATAGAGAGAAAAATTCTGGACGTAATATTATCGAGTATGGTAAAGTCTAGTGGGTGTTGTTGGGATTGTAGTCGGGGGGTTTTGATGGGAGATTCTATACGATTGTAACAATTTTTCATATAGTGGAATGTCTCTAACGACCAGTGATTTTTTTCCGATTTTGGAGTTTTCCATGTGAATCTTGTATTGTTATTATCTCATGCTTTTCTTTCTACTATATACTTGATATTTCTCAGTCGAAAGTAAAAATCTTGGATTTAATCCAAAATCTTATTCAGGTTGATTTTCTAACACTTTTCTTCAATTTCTTTGTGTAGATCAACATCGCTCTCACATTCAACTTTCTCCGCAAAATACGTTCTGGCCGAAAGGAAACCATGCGATCATGCTTGTGATGTTTATGCGATTGCATGGACAAATTTTTTATCGCCATAAAATTCTGCACATGTGATCTTCAATATTTTTGTCATAATTTTGGTCCTAATCTGTGATTGAGGTGATTAAAATGAGTTGAACACTAGACAGAAATGATTACAATTCTTCTAGAAATAGTAATGCTCGACTTCGAACTTTATTTCTGTCACGACTTTGTTCCTTGACTTGCACATTATTTACCGATGTCATTCCTTCTACATTTGCCATTGAATTTTAAAATAAAATAAATTGTCTTGGACAAGTCTTAGGCTCTTGGCATCGTTTCTTTGATCATTTCGATTCTTCCTCTTTTAATTGGCTCAGCCTGAACACAAATTGGATCTTTAATTAACCCCAGGTTCGGGTCATATGATTCACCATTGAACTAAGAATTTCAATACTGGTTTAAGATCTATCGTCAGGGGCAAAACTGCTGTTGGGATTATTACACCCAAATTGCAATAATCTGAAAACAATAGCCTAAACTTTATAGGAAATTAAAAGAGAATACAACATATTTGTTTTATCCAAAAAGGCTTGGAAGTTTAAACAAAATTTTCACTATCTCACCTTGAGCATCTGCTCAGAAAATGAATTGGGCTTATAGCAAATGCAATATGGTAATTTAAGTTTTTCTCCCGTGCCGTATTAAATAATGTTATTTTTGAGGGAGAATAAACCCTTCTTTTTCTCTCTCTCCCCCCCCCCCTCTCAGTCAGGATTCTCTAAATTTGACAGAGCTTTTTATATCTCAATATGTCAATAACGAGATGGTCCGGATTGCGTCAGAAATAGACGGCCCACCGGAACGCCCAGGTGTTCCGTACTTACGGAACGCTCGGGCGTTCTTGAATGCCAGGCCCAGATGTGATCAGTCGATTAAATCAGTGATTAGGTATAAAATGTGTTTTCAAAGTTCAACTTCCAAAAATTACCTTACATGAAGCACACTTTCTTAGCAGTAAGGTATAAAAATTGGGTGTCTACTGACGCTCTTCGCAGTGATATGACGTGTAATTCTAAATTTCTCATCCACAGCCTTTGAAGGAAACGACTATTCTAATTCTCTTAAAAGCCCTCGTTCTTATGTTTTCACCATTTCAAGTTGAATGATTTTAGGGAGATATTTTTTATAAATATTTTTAATTGATATGGTGATGTGGTGTTTTATTATTGGGGGATAAGGATGTGATTTGGATATATTATATGACTATTATCAATATCACCAAATGAGAAAATGACACATCATAATGCCAGTTAAAAATGTCTATAAATAATGTCCCCCTATATTTATTCTTTCAAGTTTAAACTCTAATTCAATTTCAACTTATTGAATCCGTGAAAGATCTTTTAACTTTTCTTCAGTTTTATCCAGCTTCACCAAATCAACAAAAAGTTTTTAATTTGAGCAAAATAAATCTATACTTAAAGCCTTTAGGGGGGTTTTTACTTAAAAGGTCTAGTCAAACATAAAATTTTATTTAAAAGGGCCACACCCTATAAAATTTTACCCATATGACCAAATCAGTAAATAACCTGAAAAAAGGGAAAAGGGAGTTTTAACCTAACGGGTTATTCATTCCGTCATCTCCTCTGTTACTATGAAATCATCTGGGCATGGAAGAAAGGCGGGAAATGGGGGATCTACTTTTATCATTCTTGTGGGAGTTCTATCAATTGTCCGTGGGAGATTTCCATATGATTTTGAAGAAGAATTGATGACCTCCTTATCAATGTGTTCTTGAGGATTGTTCTTTTAAGAGGTATGCTTTACATCTATATAAACTTACTTTGAAGAGTTATATAAACTTACTTTGAAGAGCCATAAAGATCAGAAATTTAATTTTTATACACATTTTGTAAGAACCTTTGCTGCATCTTCGCTTTCTTACTGGGTTTCAAGCGTCACGGCATCTGTGCCGTTATTCTAACAATGTCACGGCATTCATGTCGTGAAGGCAGTTGCAACAATTAAATTATTTTTATTAGTGATATGTGATGAATAAAACCTATGTATGCGGTTTGTATGTGTTGATATGGTAAAATGGAGATAGAGACATAAATCTGTGATCTTATTTGAATCACGACATTTATGGCGCTTCAGCAGTTTGAGATTCTTTTTTTTTTGTCATAGGTTTTTATTGATCCTGGGTGTATATAATTTTATCCTGGAAGGTTTTTTTTTTTTGGTTTTTATTTAGGTAGATTCATATACTAAAATCTAGTTTATATATTGTTATAATGCAGTCATGGAAAATGCGGATACATTGTGGTTATCAATTTGTCATGGGGGTGATTTTGTGGAGAAAATTGATGGCGGATGGACATGGAGGCCATCGGAGAATGGTCCAGCAAGAGCAAATCACGTTATCGTCTCAAAGAGCATTTCATACATCGAATTGTACAATAAAGTCCAAGAGACAATAGGGGTAGATTCCACCTTACATGAAATCGAAATGAGATCACTTGTACCTGGAATGTCTATATTTCCACTTGCACCAACTAAGATTGACTGTGATAACAATGTGCAGTGGTATCTATCTGTAAGCAAAGAAGTTCCACTTTGTGTATCTCTAAGACCTAAATCTTTCCATGAGAATTCAGGGAGCGGTAGATTAGGGGAATATGGAGTGGATGTTAATACGTCATCTTTATTAGTGCATAGTGAAGAAGGTGTGGAGTTAACAGAGACAACAAAAACGACCATGGAGTTTGAGCAAGTATGCACTGGGGAACATGTTGAAGAGGAAAGTACAGAAAGAATTCATTTTGATTGGGATTCTTTGGATGTAATTCCAACTGGTCTAGAAACATAAGATTTAGCAACTGCTGTAGAAACACAAGATTTAGCAATTGGTGTAGAAACACAAGATTTAGCAGAGTCAATTGTTACACAAGCGGCTATAGATGATCCTAAGGAGCATGAAAGTGTTGCTCTAACAAATACTTACAGCCCAACACTTGATGTAGCTCCACAATTGCCTGGACCAGCCGTAAGAATCTTAGAATCTGATGATTTTCAAGTGAAGCAAATATACTCAACCAAAAGTGTTTTGGTACAAAAGTTGCAGCTGCTTGCTGTGAAATGTCAGTTTGAGTACAATGTGAAGAAATCATATAAGTGGAGATATGAAGTCACCTGTCGTAGTGAAAAATTTGAGTGGCGGCTCCGGGCTACAAAATTCATAAATTCTGAAATGTTTCAAGTGAGGATATACACTAGGCAGCACAGTTGCTCCATGACCATTCATAATCGTGATCACAGGCATACTTCGTATATGTTGATTGGAGAGCACATTTCCTCGAAGTTTGAGGATGGTAATATAGTTTACAGGCCAAAAAACATCATAAATGATGTCCGGCGGGATTATGGAATCACTCTAAGCTATCGTAAGGCATATATGGCGAAGGATTATGCGCATGGGCTCGTAAGGGGGACACCTAAAGAAAGTTTTGCAAAACTACCGTCTTATTGTCATGTTCTGGAACAAAAAAAATCCAGGGACGCTGACTTGTATTGAAGTTGATGATGATCAGCATTTTAAGTATCTTTTCATCTCATTGGGGTAAAGCATACATGGGTTCCAATCTTCAATTCGACCTGTTATCTCAGTGGATGGATCTTTTTTGACATCGAAGTATGGAGGCACATTAATTGTGGCAACATGTCAAGATGCAAATCGCCAGATTTATCCCCTTGCATGGGCTGTGGTTGACTTAGAAAATACGGATGCTTACACTTGGTTCTTCTTTAAACTTCGTTTGATAACTGGTGATACAGATGAGCTAGTATTTATTTCTGATCGTGCCAACTGCATTCCAGCTGCTCTTCGAAATGTTTATCACTTTGCACACCACGGGAATTGTAAGTGGCACTTGGAAAGTAATTTGAAAAGTCGTTTTCCTAAAGCAGATGTTGTGGAATTATTTCGTTTGGCAGCAGAAGCATACACTATTGCAGACTTCGACAAGAATTTCGCAGCATTGTGTGGGAAAGATGAGGACATTGAAGATTACTTAACAACCGACGTTCCGGTTTAGTTTTGGAGCAGAGCACATTTTGGCGGGGTTAGGTACAATATAATGACAACAAACAACTCTGAATAAGTGAATTCTGCATTGAAGGGAGCTCGTGATCACACCATCTTGGATTAATTAAGCATATCAGACAGATGTTGTAACAGTGGTATTCTGATAGGCATGTCGAAGCAGAAAGATGTGGAAGTTGTCTAACCCCGCCTATGGAGGAGATCATGTACTATAAGTACAATAAATCAAAGACTTATGAAGTCATTCCAATTTCACCAAACGAGTTCCAAGTAGGTAGACATTTAGAGATACATGTTGTGAACTTGCTTGAATTAACATGCAGCTGCAGGAAGTTTGACTTGGATAAATTTCCATGCTCACATGCAATTGCTGCGGCAAGACATAATGGAATGGACGGCTACAGCTTTTGCTCTCATTTTTATACCACTTCTTATTGGAGACAATCATATTCACAATTTATATATCCTGTGCCATCAAATGAGGATGAGTGGCAAATTCCCGATAATGTTAAATCAAGAGTTGTCTTGCCACCTGTGAAACGACGAAAAAGTGGACGTCCAGCGACGAAGAGGAAACTATCAGCCGGGGAGACACGAAAGAAACTCAAATGCAGTAGGTGCCGACAAACGGGGCATAATCGGGCCACTTGCCCAAAAAGCATACCATCGAGTGAGATAAGAGCGGAGTGATGAGATTCTAACTTGCAACTGGTTCTTTATTATCAAACTAGTAATGCTTTTGTATATTTTGAGTTTGTTGGATGACTAGTTACATTTTAATTATGGTTTTGTAATTTACTTTTGTATATGGAAGAAGGTTTTTACATCAATCAATGAGCTTACCATGTTACAAGTGTATGATATCACAGAGAAAATATGGTGTAAAGTGCAGATGAGATATCTTGAAGACATTTTTATACATAACGGCATAGATGCCGTAATTGATAAACGGTAACAGCAACTATGCCGTTATAGCCTTATTTTGAAAATTACTTTGTACAAATGATAATATTTGTATCAATTGTGTTTCCTAAGTTTATATACTCATTTATTCTTGCTCCGTAATGATCCAATTACTTGTAGGAATATTTACTTGTTAAGGAAAGTAAGTAAGAAGGATTTTCATTAACAAAGACACAAATACCGTTTTGCCTCTAACACGGCTTATATGCTGTTATCCCATTATCTACTGGATTTCGACCACTCTATTTGCACTCGGACATTCCATTACGTGATAAATAACGTAGAACGACCAAAACGCATTGATGCCGTTCTACAAGCCATAGAACGACCAACATGGCGTATTCACCTAATTTTCTTCATTCTGTGATTCCAATTGAACCGATCATCACCAACTGGGTATAAATAGCACATTCAGTTGTGTAGGGATTATTTTCAACACACCAATGGTCCGTTTAGGATTTCCCAACCAAACTCCACATCCCTATTGCACCCAAGAGGGATCCCTTACTTAGCAGATTGTGTTTTTTTCGCCCAATGATGATCATCCAACGCCCCCGTATGTTCGAATGTTCGGAAAATGTCATTAATTCGGGTTTTCCCTCCAAAAGACAACCGTGCCGTTCTGGAAGCCATAGAACGGCAATCCTGCCGTATTCACCGAATCTTGCTCATCCGGTGTTTCTGCTTGCACGAGTCATCGCCAATGGGGTGGGAATAGCAAATTTGGTTGGTTTCCGTATCGTTTGCGTAGAACCCAATCATTCGCTTCCCATCGAAGCTCCACGCTCCTATAAACAAAGATTGATCCCTCACTCTCCTCTCCCACAAACGGGAGCACGAACAGGTAACGGCATGGAGATCGTGTTTTTTTCGCCCAATGATGATCACCCAACGCCCCCGTATGTTCGAATGTTCGGAAAATGTCATTAATTCGGGTTTTCCGTCCAAAAGACAACCGTGCCGTTCTGGAAGCCATAGAACGGCAATCCTGCCGTATTCACCGAATCTTGCTCATCCGGTGTTTCTGCTTGCACGAGTCATCGCCAATGGGGTGGGAATAGCAAATTTGGTTGGTTTCCGTATCGTTTGCGTAGAACCCAATCATTCGCTTCCCATCGAAGCTCCACGCTCCTATAAACAAAGATTGAACCCTCACTCTCATTTCCCACAAACGGGAGCACGAACAGGTAACGACATGCAGATCGTGTTTTTTTCGCCCAATGATGATCATCCAACGCCCCCGTATGTTCGAATGTTTGGAAAATGTCATTAATTCGGGTTTTCCCTCCAAAAGACAACCGTGCCATTCTGGAAGCCATAGAACGGCAATCCTGCCGTATTCACCGAATCTTGCTCATCCGGTGTTTCTGCTTGCACGAGTCATCGCCAATGGGGTGGGAATAGCAAATTTGGTTGGTTTCCGTATCGTTTGTGTAGAACCCAATCATTCGCTTCCCATCGAAGCTCCACGCTCCTATAAACAAAGATTGAACCCTCACTCTCCTTTCCCACAAACGGGAGCACGAACAGGTAACGACATGCAGATCGTGTTTTTTTCGCCCAATGATGATCATCCAACGTCCCCGTATGTTTGAATGTTCGGAAAATGTCATTAATTCGGGTTTTCCCTCCAAAAGAAAACCGTGCCGTTCTGGAAGCCATAGAACGGCAATCCTGCCGTATTTACCGAATCTTGCTCATCCGGTGTTTCCACTTGCACGAGTCATCGCCAATGCGTGAGAATAGCAAATTTGGTTGGTTTCCGTATCGTTTGCGTAGAACCCAATCATTCGCTTCCCATCGAAGCTCCACGCTCCTATAAACAAAGATTGATCCCTCACTCTCCTTTCCCACAAACGGGAGTACGAACAGGTAACGACATGCAGATCGTGTTTTTTTCGCCCAATGATGATCATCCAACGCCCCCGTATGTTCGAATGTACGGAAAATTTCATTAATTCGGGTTTTCCCTCCAAAAGACAACCGTGCCGTTCTGGAAGCCATAGAACGGCAATCCTGCCGCATTCACCGAATCTTGCTCATCGGTGTTTCTGCTTGCACGAGTCATCGCCAATGGGGTGGGAATAGCAAATTTGGTTGGTTTCCGTATCGTTTGCGTAGAACCCAATCATTCGTTTCCCATCGAAGCTCCACGCTCCTATAAACAAAGATTGATCCCTCACTCTACTTTCCCACAAACGGGAGCACGAACAGGTAACGGCATGCAGATCGTGTTTTTTTCGCCCAATGATGATCATCCAACGCCCCCGTATGTTCGAATGTTTGGAAAATGTCATTAATTCGGGTTTTCCCTCCAAAAGACAACCGTGCCGTTCTGGAAGCAATAGAACGGCAATGTTGCCGTATTCACTGAATCTTGCTCATCCGGTGTTTCTGCTTGCACGAGTCATCGCCAATGGGGTGGGAATAGCAAATTTGGTTGGTTTCCGTATCGTTTGCGTAGAACCCAATCATTCGCTTCCCATCGAAGCTCCACGCTCCTATAAACAAAGATTGAACCCTCACTCTCATTTCCCACAAACGGGAGCACGAACAGGTAACGGCATGCAGATCGTGTTTTTTTCGCCCAATGATGATCATCCAACGCCCCCGTATGTTCGAATGTTCGGAAAATGTCATTAATTCGGGTTTTCCCTCCAAAAGACAACCGTGCCGTTCTGGAAGCGATAGAATGACAATCTTGCTGTATTTACCGAATCTTGCTCATCCGGTGTTTCTGCTTGCACGAGTCATCGCCAATGGGGTGGGAATAGCAAATTTGGTTGGTTTCCGTATCGTTTGCGTAGAACCCAATCATTCGCTTCCCATCGAAGCTCCACACTCCTATAAACAAAGATTGAACCCTCACTCTCCTTTCCCACAAACGGGAGCACGAACAGGTAACGGCATGCAGATCGTGTTTTTTTCGCCCAATGATGATCATCCAACGCCCCCATATGTTCGAATGTTCGGAAAATGTCATTAATTGGGGTTTTCCCTCCAAAAGACAACCGTGCCGTTCTGGAAGCCATAGAACGGCAATCCTGCCATATTCACCGAATCTTGCTTATCCGGTGTTTCTGCTTGCACGAGTCATCGCCAATGGGGTGGGAATAGCAAATTTGGTTGGTTTCTGTATCGTTTGCGTAGAACCCAATCATTCGCTTCCCATCAAGCTCCACGCTCCTATAAACAAAGATTGAACCCTCACTCTCATTTCCCACAAACGGGAGCACGAACAGGTAACGGCATGCAGATCGTGTTTTTTTCGCCCAATGATGATCATCCAACGCCCCCGTATGTTCGAATGTTTGGAAAATGTCATTAATTCGGGTTTTCCGTCCAAAAGACAACCGTGCCGTTCTGGAAGCCATAGAACGGCAATCCTGCCGTATTCACCGAATCTTGCTCATCCGGTGTTTCTGCTTGCACGAGTCATCGCCAATGGGGTGGGAATAGCAAATTTTGTTGGTTTCCGTATCGTTTGTGTAGAACCCAATCATTCGCTTCCCATCGAAGCTCCACGCTCCTATAAACAAAGATTGAACCCTCACTCTCCTTTCCCACAAACGGGAGCACGAACAGGTAACGACATGCAGATCGTGTTTTTTTCGCCCAATGATGATCATCCAACGTCCCCGTATGTTTGAATGTTCGGAAAATGTCATTAATTCGGGTTTTCCCTCCAAAAGAAAACCGTACCGTTCTGGAAGCCATAGAACGACAATCCTGCCGTATTTACCGAATCTTGCTCATCCGGTGTTTCGACTTGCACGAGTCATCGCCAATGCGTGAGAATAGCAAATTTGGTTGGTTTCCGTATCGTTTGCGTAGAACTCAATCATTTGCTTCCCATCTAAGCTCCACGCTCCTATAAACAAAGATTGATCCCTCACTCTCCTTTCCCACAAACGGGAGTACGAACAGGTAACGACATGCAGATCGTGTTTTTTTCGCCCAATGATGATCATCCAACGCCCCCGTATGTTCGAATGTACGGAAAATTTCATTAATTCGGGTTTTCCCTCCAAAAGACAACCGTGCCGTTCTGGAAGCCATAGAACGGCAATCCTGCCGTATTCACCGAATCTTGCTCATCGGTGTTTCTGCTTGCACGAGTCACCGCCAATGGGGTGGGAATAGCAAATTTGGTTGGTTTCCGTATCGTTTGCGTAGAACCCAATCATTCGTTTCCCATCGAAGCTCCACGCTCCTATAAACAAAGATTGATCCCTCACTCTACTTTCCCACAAACGGGAGCACGAACAGGTAACGGCATGCAGATCGTGTTTTTTTCGCCCAATGATGATCATCCAACGCCCCCGTATGTTCGAATGTTTGGAAAATGTCATTAATTCGGGTTTTCCCTCCAAAAGACAACCGTGCCGTTCTGGAAGCAATAGAACGGCAATGTTGCCGTATTCACTGAATCTTGCTCATCCGGTGTTTCTGCTTGCACGAGTCATCGCCAATGGGGTGGGAATAGCAAATTTGGTTGGTTTCAGTATCGCTTATGTAGAACCCAATCATTCGCTTCCCATCGAGCTCCACGCTCCTATAAACAAAGATTGAACCCTCACTCTCATTTCCCACAAACGGGAGCACGAACAGGTAACGGCATGCAGATCGTGTTTTTTTCGCCCAATGATGATCATCCAACGCCCCCATATGTTCGAATGTTCGGAAAATGTCATTAATTGGGGTTTTCCCTCCAAAAGACAACCGTGCCGTTCTGGAAGCCATAGAACGGCAATCCTGCCATATTCACCGAATCTTGCTTATCCGGTGTTTCTGCTTGCACGAGTCATCGCCAATGGGGTGGGAATAGCAAATTTGGTTGGTTTCCGTATCGTTTGCGTAGAACCCAATCATTCGCTTCCCATCGAAGCTCCACGCTCCTATAAACAAAGATTGAACCCTCACTCTCATTTCCCACAAACGGGAGCACGAACAGGTAACGGCATGCAGATCGTGTTTTTTTCGCCCAATGATGATCATCCAACGCCCCCGTATGTTCGAATGTTCGGAAAATGTCATTAATTCGGTTTTCCTCCAAAGACAACCGTGCCGCTCGAAGCCATAGAACGGCAATCCTGCCATATTCACCGAATCTTGCTTATCCGGTGTTTCTGCTTGCACGAGTCATCGCCAATGGGGTGGGAATAGCAAATTTGGTTGGTTTCCGTATCGTTTGCGTAGAACCCAATCATTCTCTTCCCATCGAAGCTCCACGCTACTATAAACAAAGATTGATCCCTCACTCTCCTCTCCCACAAACGGGAGCACGAACAGGTAACGGCATGGAGATCGTGTTTTTTTCGCCCAATGATGATCACCCAACGCCCCCGTATGTTCGAATGTTCGGAAAATGTCATTAATTCGGGTTTTCCGTCCAAAAGACAACCGTGCCGTTCTGGAAGCCATAGAACGGCAATCCTGCCGTATTCACCGAATCTTGCTCATCCGGTGTTTCTGCTTGCACGAGTCATCGCCAATGGGGTGGGAATAGCAAATTTGGTTGGTTTCTGTATCGTTTGCGTAGAACCCAATCATTCGCTTCCCATCGAAGCTCCACGCTCCTATAAACAAAGATTGAACCCTCACTCTCATTTCCCACAAACGGGAGCACGAACAGGTAACAGCATGCATATCGTGTTTTTTTCGCCCAATGATGATCATCCAACGCCCCCGTATGTTGAATGTTAGGAAAATGTCATTAATTCGGGTTTTCCCTCCAAAGACAACCGCGTGCTCGTTAAACCAAAGAACGGCAATCCTGCCGTATTCACCGAATCTTGCTCATCCGGTGTTTCTGCTTGCACGAGTCATCGCCAATGGGGTGGGAATAGCAAATTTGGTTGGTTTCCGTATCGTTTGCGTAGAACCCAATCATTCGCTTCCCATCGAAGCTCCACACTCCTATAAACAAAGATTGAACCCTCACTCTCCTTTCCCACAAACGGGAGCACGAACAGGTAACGGCATGCAGATCGTGTTTTTTTCGCCCAATGATGATCATCCAACGCCCCCATATGTTCGAATGTTAAAATGTCATTAATTCGGGTTTTCCGTCCAAAAGACAACCGTGCCGTTCTGGAAGCCATAGAACGGCAATCCTGCCATATTCACCGAATCTTGCTCATCCGGTGTTTCTACTTGCACGAGTCATCGCCAATGCGTGGGAATAGCAAATTTGGTTGGTTTCCGTATCGTTTGCATAGAACCCAATCATTCGCTTCCCATCGAAGCTCCACGCTCCTATAAACAAAGATTGAACCCTCACTCTCATTTCCCACAAACGGGAGCACGAACAGGTAACAGCATGCATATCGTGTTTTTTTCGCCCGATGATGATCATCCAACGCCCCCGTATGTTCGAATGTTCGGAAAATGTCATTAATTCGGGTTTTCCCTCCAAAAGACAACCGTGCCGTTCTGGAAGCCATAGAACGGCAATCTGCCAGATTCACCGAATCTTGCTCATCCGGTGTTTACGCTTGCACGAGTCATCGCCAATGGGGTGGGAAGAGCAAATTTGGTTGGTTTCGTATCGCTTCGTGAGAACCCAATCATTCGCTTCCCATCCAAGCTCCACGCTCCTATAAACAAAGATTGAACCCTCACTCTCCTTTCCCACAAACGGGAGCACGAACAGGTAACGGCATGTAGATCGTGTTTTTTTCGCCCAATGATGATCATCCAACGTCCCCATATGTTCGAATGTTCGGAAAATGTCATTAATTCGGGTTTTCCCTCCAAAAGAAAACCGTGCCGTTCTGGAAGCCATAGAACGGCAACCCTGCCGTATTCACCGAATCTTGCTCATCCGGTGTTTCTACTTGCACGAGTCATCGCCAATGCGTGGGAATAGCAAATTTGGTTGGTTTCCGTATCGTTTGCATAGAACCCAATCATTCGCTTCCCATCGAAGCTCCACGCTCCTATAAACAAAGATTGATCCTCACTCTCCTTTCCCACAAACGGGAGCACGAACAGGTAACGACATGCAGATCGTGTTTTTATCGCCCAATGATGATCATCCAACGCCCCCGTATGTTTGAATGTACGGAAAATTTCATTAATTCGGGTTTTCCCTCCAAAAGACAACTGTGCCGTTCTGGAAGCCATAGAACGGCAATCCTGCCGTATTCACCGAATCTTGCTCATCGGTGTTTCTGCTTGCACGAGTCATCGCCAATGGGGTGGGAATAGCAAATTTGGTTGGTTTCCGTATCGTTTGCGTAGAACCCAATCATTCGTTTCCCATCGAAGCTCCACGCTCCTATAAACAAAGATTGATCCCTCACTCTACTTTCCCACAAACGGAGCACAAGCAAAATCGGCATGCAGATCGTGTTTTTTTCGCCCAATGATGATCATCCAACGCCCCCGTATGTTCGAATGTTTGGAAAATGTCATTAATTCGGGTTTTCCCTCCAAAAGACAACCGTGCCGTTCTGGAAGCAATAGAACGGCAATCTTGCCGTATTCACTGAATCTTGCTCATCCGGTGTTTCTGCTTGCACGAGTCATCGCCAATGGGGTGGGAATAGCAAATTTGGTTGGTTTCCGTATCGTTTGCGTAGAACCCAATCATTCGCTTCCCATCGAAGCTCCACGCTCCTATAAACAAAGATTGAACCCTCACTCTCATTTCCCTACAAACGGGAGCACACGAGCAGTGCGACATGCGGATCGTGTTTTTCGCCCAATGATGATCATCCAACGCCCCCATATGTTCGAATGTTCGGAAAATGTCATTAATTGGGGTTTTCCCTCCAAAAGACAACCGTGCCGTTCTGGAAGCCATAGAACGGCAATCCTGCCATATTCACCGAATCTTGCTTATCCGGTGTTTCTGCTGGCACGAGTCATCGCCAATGGGGTGGGAATAGCAAATTTGGTTGGTTTCCGTATCGTTTGCGTAGAACCCAATCATTCTCTTCCTATCGAAGGTCCACGCTCCTATAAACAAAGATTGAACCCTCACTCTCATTTCCCACAAACGGGAGCACGAACAGGTAATGGCATGCAGATCGTGGTTTTTTCGCCCAATGATGATCATCCAACGCCCCCGTATGTTCGAATGTTCGGAAAATGTCATTAATTGGGGTTTTCCCTCCAAAAGACAACCGTGCCGTTCTGGAAGCCATAGAACGGCAATCCTGTCAGTTATTCACCGTGATCCCTCTATTGAACATCAACGCCGACTCAACCCGAATACGAAAGAAGGTTAAATCCGAAGCGCTCAAATGGCTTGATACATTCGAATTATATGATCATGTGGAGTAGTAGACCATATGTGAATACTTTTATGGAATTTTCTGCATATTTTGTGTTAAGGCCGTAAGGTTTACTGGAACGGCCGTATGTTAATTTTTACGGCCGTAGTGTATGTATATACGACCGTACGCTCAGGTGAACAATAATCGTTAAATTTTACAGAAATTTAACGATGGTCGTATTCTATGTTTGTACGACCGTACTAGAGTTTTTGACGGCCGTATATGATTGTGTACGGCCGTATAGTTATATACCCTTGAAATCCAGAAACGTTTTAGAGAGGTCGGAACGGCCTTATGTTTCAAGTATACGGCCGTGATTGTTGTGTTACGACGGTATTGATTGCGTGGTTACGGCCGTATATTGGACTGCCTGGGGTTGTCATTGTGTGCAGAATGTTTATTACGGCCGTCAGGAAAATGTTTACGGCCGTTGTTGACATGTGTACGACCGTAACAATGTAGTTACGGCCGTGATTTAAGTCATGGTTTTAAACACCCCCGCCCGCAGCAGAACTTTTCTCGTTTAACACGATTTACTCTCTTCTTTCCCCCAATTGTCTCGAATCCTCTCATCCCCACATACCAATTTGATCCCTTTATCCCACCCACTCCACGCAAAGTATTCAGAATATATTCTCTTCATTCTGTTTTCAATCCTAGTTCATCTCCTCCGAAGTAAGTTTTACAAAAATGTTTTGAATTTCTATTTTAGGGTTCGAAACTGAATTCCCCAATTGATATGCGTGTGATTACTCTTCCCTTTGTTGATAAAGGTCATGTTTGTAAGACCCCCATTTACTTTGTTTTATTCGTTGTTATCTTTTTCTTGCATTTGTATTTGTTGTTCTATGTAGTAATCCTCTGTTGATTTACTTTGTTTACTTTGCTTGGTTAATGGGGATTAATTTTGGGATCCCCCAGTGCTAAGTTTGGGGTTAATTTCGAGTATTCTATGCATGCACGAAATGTGTTTGATGAAATGCCCCACTGAGATTAACATTGCAGTGGGCTGATTCGGCAACGTTGCATGATTCCAAATCTTTTGGAAGCCCCATGTGAATATATCACTCACTTCAAAATGTTATTGATGTGTGCTTTACCTTTAATTTGAAATTTCAAATGCAAATAATGCAATTTTGTTGAACCACTGTTGTGGCGTATGTTTCTAACCCCTCTTGCGTTGCGTGCTTCGAACTTATAATCTTTTATTCCTTTTGTAGGCACTCATGGCACGAAAAGGCAAGGCAAAAGCTGTTGAAACACCACAAGAACCACCTCCACCGCAAGAAGAGGACAAACAAAACACGGGAGTCATCCCGGAGCGGCTTTTCAAAGCGGACGATTTCATGGGATGTCCAATGCTTGCTGTTGACCCCGAACCATTTATGGATCGCTTCATCCAGTACCAGTGGGAGACTTTTGTTTTCGATCTACCTTATGGGAACCCGTCTCTTGTGCTCCACTTCTATCAAAAATTCAATAAGGATATCAGAGTTGAGGGCTCCTCCAACTACTGTGCTACTACCGTACTAGGAAAGAAGGTTAAATTCTCCCCCGCCATTATTGAGAATTTTTTGGGGATCAACCGAGACGGAGTAACTGAAATCTCCACAAATGCTAATGCCCTATTTCCCGATGATGAGGTACTTCAATGGGCTCTTAAACCGGAATTCCATGATCGGATCATGGCTAGCACTCCATGATACGATCAGGCTTTCCTCACGGACAAAGCATGGTATATACATTTGTGGGCCGCCGGTAGCATTTATCAGACTACCACTCACACGTCCGTTTCCGTCATACATCTCCGTGGCATTTATGCTATTTACATGGGACGGAAATTGGATTTGGGCCGGCATATCTTTGACACCATTTGCCGGTACGCTCGCTCCATGCCATCCAACAAACTAATGCCATATCCATGTCTTATTACGGGAATTTGCCGTGATCAGAATGTCCCTATTCCCCCCGGCGGTGATACAGAAAAACATGGCAATCGGCTAACCCGACGGAGTATTAAGAGTCGCCGCACATAGCTCAAGACCAAGCGACCACGTGTTGAACTGCAGCTTGAAGAACCTCAAGCCGAAGAAGAAGTTCCTCCCACAGAAACCAGAGACGAGACCCCTACCTTCAATTTATTTCAGACCTCCACACTCGACATGATGCGTGATATGAGTATTCGACTCGATCATATGGACTCCCGCCTCTATCACATCCAAGATATACAGCGCTCCATTCAGGATACTCAGCGCATCATCCTCGACGGGCAGCGAGAAGAACGGGAGGATCGGGAGCAAATGTGGGCTGCCATGCGGAATTGGTTTGGCAATCATGGACCGTCAGGGAATGGCTCGGGTCCTTCCGGGTGATTCCTTTTCTGGAAGTCACTCTTCCACGGCTTTATCAATGTGTTCTTTAAGTTGGGGGGAGGCTTGCTCATCCGGTCTTAGAAGGTTTTATATTAAGTTTGGATTAGCATGTTTTGGTTGAATGGCTGTTGCTTTTCTGGAAGTCACGCTTCACCTATTTCTTTTTTTTTTTTTTTTTGTCATGATCGATGTCGTTTGATTTAGTGATAGTCACGCAAGATACTTGTAACTGTTAAAAACCATACTCCCTCATCCACATGTCCCATTCAGTTTGGGGGTGACTCGATGCAAGACACTAAGTAGCATATTTTGAATCGGTGCTTGTTTAATGTGTAACCTGGTTTAGCTAAAAAAAAGTTTTACAAAAAAAAGACGGGATTGTTGATTACATTGGCTTTCATGTGTTATACTTGTGTGTACTAAGACCATGGCGTCACGACGGCGTGCCGCCTTGTTTATAGAATTTTGCAACTATTTTGACTGGGTGAACAGATTTACTTTTATTTTGCGCACTCCGGGAATTAAACATGAAAAGATCTAGAAATCTCAAATCTTTACTCATAAGTCCACTTCTGGTCCATCAAGGTTAACAACTTGAAGAGGGAAAGAAAATGGAGAAATTCGGCTTGCGGAGATGAGCCGGGATCAAGAAGTTGCACATAGTGGAAGCAAGGCAGGAGTACGGCCGTTCGTAATTTCCTTACGGACGTACCTTTTTTTGTACAGCCGTGCAAATATTATATACGGCCGTACATTCGCATTCTCGAGTGCCAAAATATGCAGAGAGGTGGAGACGGCCGTACATATGTACATGGACGGCCGTATTAATTAACTGTACGGCCGTATTTTAACCGTTACAGCCGTTACAAGATCGGAGCATGCAAACTCAAGGATGTTAGCATAATGTATGATACGGCCGTACGTATCTTTAATTACGGCCGTAACATATTATGACGGCCGTAAATAAATTATATACGGCTGTATATTCACATGCTCGCGTGCCATATTAAGCAGAGTGTTGGAGACGGCCGTACATGTTTCGTGGGACGGCCGTCAAATGTTTTTTGACGGCCGTATGGTTAAATTTACGGCCGTACTGGATCGGCCAAGGAAACTCAAGGATGTTTGCAGAATGTTGGATACGGCCGTAGTTTTATTTGATACGGCCGTATGTGGGTGGCTACGGCCGTATATATTAATTGTACGGCCGTATTGATATCGACATCAGTCTGCGGTGAATTTGTTTTTTCTATTTCATTAATTACGAGCGGTCTCTCTCCTTGACTTGGGGCTTTTGACGATTTTCCGTCTCTTTAAAAGTAAGATATTTCAAGTGTTTTGGGGATACCCAATCTAGGAGGATTGTTTAGTAAAGGAAGAAGAAAAAGAAAGCTAGGTTTGAAAGAGACAAGGTTGCCATTTTGCCGGCTGTAGAACGACAAACCTGCCGTACCCATTCAATCTGTATCAAAAATTCGATAGCATTTCCTCTATATTTTGGAACAAATAAATAAAACCTGTACATATCAACAAACCATACAAAGATCTAGAAATACCAACATAATCCTCGAATTCAAACTGAAATCCACAACCAAGTTATGTTATGTTTTACGAGAGATAAACATACATAAGAAACTCTAACATTCACCATAGTTGCTAACTCTACGCTATATATACATACTCAACAAAATTCGTGAAAAGTATGAAAGTCCAAAATGTCTACGGATCGAAATCTTGCCAATAAATTTCAGCTGCCAATTTTTTCCTCCATGATGACATTTGGGAATGACTAATAAGATTGATATCAAGCCCTGCCTGCATGAATTCTATATACTTTATTGTGAAAACCCCACAATCACCCATGCAACAAAATGAACAATACAATTCAGTTAATTTCCAAATATTCCAATTGATTTTCCAAGTTTTAGTATTTACCTGTTGTCTTATTGAGGACAAGTGACTCTTTTCCAATCAAATTGCGATATTTAAACTTATCATCAACATGATGATTCATGAGCAGTGGTATGACCAATTGGAACGGTTTCATTAGGTTCCCAAGAGTTGCAGCGTAGATCCTCTTCTTCATACTGTCATACACGTTAATTTGTCGGGCATATAGATCGATATGTAGAGCAAACCAATGGTCACCGGGGACACAATATGGTATATATAGATGAGTACACTCTTTCCACGGCTTTCCGTTTTGAAGGGGACATTCACCATTCACATATCTCAGCATGGTTTTTTCAAATTTGAACTCTGTTTTTGCCTTACAAAGTTCGAATAGTGCACTATAAGCTTTGCTTACGAAATACACAAAGTGGGAGTCCAAAATGGCACATTCTTGCTGAAACAGTTTCTTATACTTCGCAGCTCTCTCTCTCTGATGTGAAACATTGCAGAATTTACATGCTACAAAGTATAAAAAAATTCAATGAGTTTCGCATAATCAATGGTAGTGATTGAAAAAGAACATTTTTAACTTACATCATCCGATAGCCACCCGTCCTCAGATATAAGCTTCGTGAAAAACTCCGGTCCAGCATCGCAAATTTTTAGTGCTACCTTGCAACTGTTAAAAAATAAACGACTTTATCACTATATTTCAAATTTGATGAGTGGAACAACAAAAGATTCAACTGATAAAAGCAAGATAAAGTGGCTGTGAAATGTTCAATTGCAACTCCCAAAAGTCATGATATATTACCTCGGGGTCGCCTTCTTCATCCAATCTGCAAGATCACTCTCTTTAATGGGATCTACCGGACGAAATGGGTTATACTTCGTCACATTTCTCAACTTTCTTTTTTTATGGGGATTTGTGAATGGAGGCAACAATGTGGATGCCAATCTTTTTTTCCTCAATCCTCGCCCCTTGGGTGATGGACTGTTAAGATCGTCTTCAATTGTAACAACATCCTCCACTTTACCTATATATCGAGCCAACCAAAATTTCTATGATGTGTATTTCACAACATATATAATCAAGTTAATGATTAACTATTTCTATATTACAATGTTATGATCAAATGACTTTCAGGATACAGTTATTACAGACCTTTGCTACAGCTTTATTCGAAATGAATTTTAGAATGGTTGGTATCTGGTTTAACCTTCCGTCTATAAGCCACTAAGGCAGATCTTGGACTAGAAACATTGGCTAAAAATATAGAAAGGCAACAAATATAAGTATCTTACACTCAATTTGAAATTTTAAAGAGGCAGCAATAAAATTTTGACAATACTGAGACAATCTACCTCCATCATTCAAATTCTGCTCCTGATCATCTTTAGTTGGAGTGACCTGCTCTCCTTCATTTTTAAGTTCCTCGGCGTCATCATCCTTTGGATTTGCTTGCTCGCCACGAGACTCAAATGCTTGCCCTATATCCTCCTCTAGAAACTCATAGAAAGGCAATAAATATAAGTATCTTACATTCAATTTGAAATTTTAAAAAGGCAGCAATAAAACATATACATACTGAGACAATCTACCTCCATCATTCAAATTCTGCTCCTGATCATCTTCAGTTGGAGTGACCTACTCTCCTTCATTTTTAAGTTCCTCGGCGTCATCATCCTTTTGATCTGCTTGCTCGCCACGAGACTCAAATGCTTGCCCTATATCCTCCTCTGAAAACTTACCTTTGCAGTGGGTATAGTCAGTGCCGTACTTTGGGTTTCGGGGGCCTGAGTCGAGATCTGAAAATTGGGCCCCATACGTAATACCCTTGTTGGCCCATTTAGTCATTAAATTCCCTTGCAGGCCCGGTTAGTCACTAAAATCACTTTGAAAAAATACACAATAGTTGGCACTGAGGGCGTTTCGAACCTGGGTGGGTAATGAAACGTGGCAACTACTCATCCACCACACCACCAGGCTTTATGTTACTAAATTCTATGTGCTTTAATATATATAAAAAAACATCTTGGAAATTCTGGGCCCCCAAAAAATTTCTAAATTTCGGGCCCCGAGACGGAGGCCTCTCGAGCCTCGTGGAAAGTCCGGCTCTGGGTATAGTTATCGAAACCTTTCATCTCAGATTGAGGACACGATCTTCTTGAACTAAACCCACCCTGTTCTGTCGACTTTACCAACGTATCTAGTTTGGACTCAATCCTGTCACAACGGCCATCTAACTGATCACACCTCTTTGTCACCACATCCAAAATCTTCTCCGCAAATCGTCCAATTTCTAGCCTTATCACCTCTGCCAAATCACTGTAGCTTGGGGTGGATGGCTGATCAGGATATTGCTGGTATGCAGGAGCGGATGGCTGATCATGAGACTGATCGTGTGCGGGAGGAGGTGGTGTATCTTCCTCTGTCTTTTCTATTCCTTCTTCCCATAAATTCTCCATTCCAGCCCATAAATAAATGCCGGCTTCTACAAGTGAAGGCTGTAAAGTGCGCTTAACCTCATTCTTCAATAATCAAATTTGAAGTTCAAAAAAGGTTGAAACTTCCAGCCCGGGTAGATTCTGTTTGGTGAAATTTCATCGGTGCATCCTCGGGGTACTTTCTTCATTTTTTTTAATGGCATACTTCATCCCAAAACTGGGAATAGCTTCGAAAGCCCAAATCTGTAGAAAAGAATTCAATGGTTAGAGTTCACAACTACGCCAAAGACTATCCAAAAAGTATAATTTTCAAAACTGTATTACCATGATGGAGAGGGGAAAACCGTGTATGTTGTACGGAATATGATTGGATTTCTCATAGTTCTTCATTGTTTCTGCCATATTGGCCTTGAAAATCTTAATCGTATACTCATAAGATAACTTACCCCAGGGAAATCTGTTGAATCGATCCACGTCTTGCACCAAATGAAACCACCATAGGTCTAAATGTGTTTCCTCTTCCGGTGCCAACAACACATACGCCAAAATAAGGAGGAGACCCATCTTGAACTTGTGACCTGCATCTCTAGTCCTCTTGAATGCAAGAAACAATTCACTTTTAGTTATCTTTCCGTTGGAGTTCTCGAAATACGTGCTCACAATTTCAGACTTCAATGCTAATTCTTCATCAACTCCCTCAATCTGGCCATCCTCCATTTTGGGTTCCGTAGGTTTAAGACCTGTAACCAAGGTAAACTCTCCTAACCCAAATCTTGCTCGTTGTTCCCCAAAATTGAACCATATTTCATTCTTTCCCTCAGATGTTTCTGACCGCCGAATTAGCTCATGTATTATTTGCAATCCCATTTTCATATTCCGAATCTCCAACAAAGTCCGGAAAGCAGAATTCTCAAACTGTATCTTATGGTCGTCATCTAGTTGTCCATAGATTTCGGTAATCTTCCCAATTCGACATCGGTTTGTAATTTTACCTTGCACTGTGTCTTCAAGCTCCATTTGCTTCATAAGACAAAAACCAAAGCATAATCAAAATATTCAAATTTAAAAACCAGTAAATTTGACATTGCTAATGTTGATCATCCACAATTTTATAAAAGTTATAAATTCTTTTATGAAACTCAGATATGTGTAACATCGTTATGGATTGGTCTAACATCTTTATTAATCTTCTTGATACACAACTCACCATGCACTCAACCAAATCAATCACAAATTATAACAAGTCCAAGATAGTAAGTATCGGTGTAGGCTCACTTTATGCTCCCACAGTTAGTTCTTTCAAGATTTAACAATCTGCTGGATTTAGTTTCTATTCCATTTTGTAGCATAAATTAATATTGTGCTACAATAATGTTATTAAATTTTAAAGCATTGCATAAAGAAAGAATATATATTATACAGGCATGATCAAGTGCCACCGTAACTATGGTGCCACCGATGACGCTAGAAAATCATTGATACATTATAACTCTAAGGACTATTAAATCACCATTAGCAATTTGAAGCTTTGATTAGAATCACTGCCAACCATCCTAGTATCGTACCCTTTCCTCTGTTCCTCTGCTATGGTTATTAAAGTTTAGACGACGTATCTTATTAACTTTGTGCTATTGAGACTTGCAATAGGATTGACACATTAAATTACCACACGTCATACAATAACTAATCCAAACTACGATCAGTCAAAATATCGCGATGATGAGAGAATTTTAAGTGAGTGAACAAAATCTGGTGTCGCAATTTGAGGGATTCTGCGATTAAGGAGCTGTGATCAATCGGTTGAACCGTTGTATTTATATTAACATCTTAACAAAAAATTTTCCTATGGGGAAAATTAGACAGCACCAGAATGGTCCTAGAAGCACAGGATTCTAAATCAAATACTGGTCTATCCCTTCTGGGCAAAAGCTCCCAGTAACATTTTCAAAAATAGGTCAAACAATGCATCTTCTTTATTGATTCAGGTTCTTATTCTACAATACCCTATTGTCAACACCACAGTTGTGACAAACAAGATTGCTTTCAAATTCAAATAATTAAAAATTATTTGAAAGGATAATACTGGCCTTCATCAAGTTACACAAGATGTGCTTCAGGTATCAGACAAAATGGCTACAAGTACACCACATTTCACTTATAATCAAGATAAACATGATGAATATTACTTTTATTCTTTGTTCCCATTTCTAGATATATCTCAACTTTCTCCATTACATAGTTTCATCTGATTTAGGTATATTATTCTCCTCAAGCTGAATATCGCATATCTGCAAATGTTTCCTTTCATTCTTAAAGAGCCTATGAACACACTCTGCGCGTGTTGACAATTAACTGGTACCAAAGAAAGAACTTCCACAAAAATATGCTACACGATATTTGCTACTAAGAGTCAATGCTAAACACCCCGTCCAAAGCACGTGGCAAAAGTTAAAGAACATGTCAACCTCTAATGGCTTATCGATTTTATCATCTAGTTAAGGATTATTATTCTTTGATTCTGCATTGGCTTCTAGCATCCAAGTTCCCACATAAGGAAGCTTTTATTTATTGTTTTCACCCTTTATGAATAGATTGGAATCAGATCCTATTACGATAAAAGGTCTTTCAACTTATTCTTGTATTCATGAAATATTTCCCAATTGATGGTGGTTGAATAAGAGGACATCCACAGTAACTGATATCTTTTGAGTTCGGTGCCTATTCTATTGTGTATCAGATCCCCACTTCCCTTAATTGATTGGCTTGGTAGTGTGTGTTACTGGAGATTAACCACAGGAATTTAACCAAGGATCCATGGTGTTGATTGAGAATATGCTTACTAATACTATTTTAGTTTTTCCAACAAATTTACTGCGGCCCTCTTTGAACAACCTGCAGGGAAAACTGGAAAACTTTTCAAAGTTTTCTTATATCTGTATCTGCTATTGTCCTGAATTTTCTACAAATAGAACTGAATGACCTGTGTACAACCTTAACTCTAATACCAACGAACAACTGACAATAATGGACCGAGTGTACAAATCTACACAATTTAATTGCTAATAGATATGAAAATCACCCAATAAACTATTTCATTTCCTTCAGTGTTAGGTGGAGGAAGCTATAAACTCTTGGAAGCTATAAATTGGAGTTGATGTTGAACAAATGAAAGAATTTCAGTGTAAGATTTTTGCCCATCACAAGTGGAAACCGAAAATACTCATGCATATATTTACACTCGAAATCAGATATTTACACCGAGACCCATTAGGCAAAGAAGTGGAAAACGAAATCATTAAACAAATCTAAGAAGAATTGTGATTTACGGTTACCTCTTGCGCAACAATTGAGCGAAGATATTGATGGAGAAGTGACAGCCTTCTTCGAAGCTCTTCTATGACGGAATCGTTGGGTTGATTGTAGCCGTTGAGAGGTAGATTTTTGAAAATTTTTGGAGTCGATTGTTGACGTAACAGAGGGTAAACGGTGAAAGGAAACTCTCGGGTCCAAGAAGGGAAAAGATAAGGAGACGACGTCGTGTATGTATGGGAACGCATTTTTCTTTTTTTTTTTTGGGCTTCTTATTGGGTCAGGTCCGGTCAGTGGGTATTTGGGGAGATACGGTTTTTGAGTTGCCCATATGAGTGATTTATCCTAAAACGATAGAGTGAGATATTTCATAGTGTTACACCTACTAGCGTACAATAATTGTGCACCGCTCTACAATAAATAGTTTTTAACCCTACGATCAGTAGTTATGTAATTTAATAAAAGTTGAAAATTCTTAGTTGTCTAAACAATCTGAATAAAGTGATTCAGGTGCGATTGGACTGTATTTTGCTACGTCTAGCATTGTGTTATAGTTTTATACTCAAACAGTCTATAAGTTAATATTAGTCAGATTAATCTGTGAACTTTAAAAAAGGTCAGATGCGTCTGGATAAAGTGGCAAAAACTATAAAACAGAAATTAAGAGACAAAACACCGGAATTAACGTGAAAAACCCCGCGGGGTGAATAATCACGTTCAATCAGTTTAAAACTTTATAAGAACACCAAAGGTAATAATTATGCATAAAGATTGTAACATCTAAGAAATTAATAAAGGAATTTCATGTTCGATCTTTCTTAGCATGTAATCGAGTTGACATCCCAATCCCTGTTCAATAGTTTTTTATAACCGCGCTCCCACAATAGATCTACACTTCCAGTGTTGATCTCCTCGCATTGTGGGACGATTTATTAGTGATTGGACTCCTCCCGAATATTTGACCAATGATTTAATCAAAGGTTATTGTGCACAAACAGGACCAAAACTTTCTTGATGGTTTAATGCACGGGATGAAGTGGACCACATTTTGTGTGCGGTTAATGGTGAAATGCATGAATCCAAAAGCTATGCTCTTTGAATTTCTCTTGGCCAAAAACATGTCCCTTCACGTGAAATAGGATATTTGAATTTCAATGTATTGTGGGTCATGTAATGATAGGAGATTTTGAATTAGAACTATACCTCTAGTTCTTCACGTCACCATCCTTGCTCAAACGAACTAGTATTTATTAAATTCATTATCTTGACAAAGCAAGTAATAATAATTCTAATTCTAATAATACTAGGATCCTACATGGTAAAGAGATAAGAATAATTAATATATGATAAATACAAATAAGGTAAATAAATAATGATGAATAATCCTCTTATCTTATCAACAAAATTATACAAGTAACAAAACTCTTACTTTAAACTAAATTCAAAGAATGTGGACATAATTTGGCTGGGCTAGCCGTTCACAACCCTACTCCTGTACTAGAGCATTTAGGGTTCTTGAATACTCCTCAATTATCCCATCAAATCACAAATTAAACTAATTAAAGATTATGTGATAAAATTAGAAAATAATTAAATCCAATAAATCTCAATGAAAGCAATTTAATTATCATTAAATGGAAAATAGAAAATGCCAACAAAAATAATTTTAATAAAATAAAGTTATCAAAAGTGTTAAAATTCTAACAGATAGTCTAGATATAAGTAGTGTGTGAGACATTGTCTATTTACTTTTTGCATTAATTCTTTTATTTTTCTCTCACTGTTTTAGCAAATAGTTGATAGATACATAATTATTTAGACAATATCATACGGTCATACCCACCATTGAAATGTTTTCTTTTCTTTATATTATATTTGTCACATCATTGAAAATTCATATTAAACCATTTGGAGATAGCTAGAGTATCACCGATGGTGAATGTTCATTTTAGTCTATCTAGAAAATTGACTGACTTGACATTTTTGTGACATAAGGTTTAGAAAATAAACGCTCAAGTAAAAAATTGATCTCCATTGGTACGATCCATAATATAAATTTTATCTCTAACATATTACTATATATTTGAGAGAGATTTTTGAAAAAATGACTTCTAAACGTGTTTTGCAAAAATAAGAAAAAATTAAAAAAAAATTATACATATGAAAAATCTTTTAAATCAATAAATAAGTTGTTAAAAACGGTATTTGACAAAAATAATTTTTGAGAAAATGTGTGTGGCAAACAAGCTCGGAAATACGTTCTATTGAAAGTTGGTACGAAATAAGTATATGATTATACATTCGTGTATATATAAATAAAGGTATTTTTTACCAACATTTTGAATAGAGGAATGAGAAATTAAATATTTCATTCTCTAGCCTACTGAGTTACAGTTTCCTTGTCGTTTTGAAATTGCAGGACAACAATTCAAGTAAACTTTACAATGACTAGTGTCACAAGCAACCATGAATTATCATATTAGTGCTCCTTTTCTTACTATCCGAATTTTTGCTTATTTAAATTTTAACTATTACTGGATCAAAGTTAGTAATTATGGGTCAAAGTCAAAGTTTTAAAGGAATTTAATTAGGTCTATCAAAAGTTTATAGAGTTAATTGATTTAAATAGAAGTTCATGGATTAAGGATGCAATATTAACTCATGAGGATCGACTTATATTAACTAAATAAAGGATAGGGACCTAAGTTGCAAAACCTAATAAATATCTTTATATTATAAAAAGAGAGTGCCCACCTAGGCGTATTGCCATGTTGGCACTCCTTTAGCTAATTTTTTTTTTTAAAAAAACCTTATTTAATTAGAAAAAAACATTAAATGGCATTTATAATTTCATTTTCTTATTTAATTTATTTTTATTTCCATATTTAGTATTTTTATTTATTTCCAAGTTGACACTCATTTATCATAAATATAAAAAAAAAACCCGATTCGCAAACAAACATGAAATATATATTTAATAATTTTACTTTTCTTATTTACTGTGTGTGTGCGCGCATATATATATGTATATATATATGTATATATGTGTGTGTATATATATATATATATATATATATACACACATTTTTGAACTACGTATATAGTTGAAATCCTAATTCTAATCCTATCCTAATATAATAAAACTTGAAGTGCCAAGGTGTCAACGCCATATTTAACATTTTTTTAGTAATTAATTATTTTCATTATTTAATTTATCCTCCTTTTCTTATTTAGTATTGTTTCCTCATTTTTTAATATGTATTCTAATTTTTGATTAATTTATATAATTTTTTAATATTTGTGTTGCATGTATTAATGAAAATGTTATAAGAGATCAAAGTTATACCTTATAGTATATATAGATATCTTATTAAAAAAAGTTAAAGTGCTAACTTTACACAGTCCCATGATTGGTAGTGGTTTTTCAATTTTAAAAAATAATTATTAAAAATAATTATTTAATCACCTCTTCATTCTTTTTTTTTTGCCAAAAATTACAATTTTCAAAATTAATTTTTTATTTTTTATATTTAGCCTTATATGAATAAATGAAAATGTGATAATAGGTCAATGTTACAACTTACAATACCAATTAAATTAAATTAATTTTTAAAATGAGAATTAACTTCTTTATATATATTTTAATTTTTTAATTAAAGAATTAATTTTATATAAAATCTAACTACTAATAAGAGCCACATTGGACATTGCCAATGTGGCACACATATGCTAAAGAAAACAAAAATAATAATTTTTGGAAAACGCATTAATTATAATTTTCGTTTAAGAATGTATAATTTAGGAAAATCATAATATATAATTAATGGCTTTATTGAAAATAATGCCGCATTAAATATTCTCGAATATGAAATACATAAAAGAGGAAAATCAAACTGTTATTATTATATAACTATGAAATTTTTTTTGAATAAATGTAATTTTTACAGATTGGGCATGAATTCATGCGTTTACATTAGTTGAAATTTACGGGGTTTTTGAAAAAATTAATTAAATTCTTTAATGTTAGTTTCTGCAACTACTCAAAGATAAAATATACTGACAGGAGCCAATTACTAAGATACTTATTAAATACACGCATATATTTAATTAAAGGAAAATCGGACAAGAGCAAAATTTTCAATTATTCTACAAAACCATTATCGAAAAATCAATACGTAGAGTTTCACTTATAAATACATTGTATAGAGATTTCATCATTTTCACATGATATATAATCTGCATTGCATAAACTATCCAAAAATTAATAATATTAAAAAATACGTGTTAAAAAATGTTGTTGCGACCTAAATTTTGTCTGGTGCCAATGCACATCAAAAAGTTATTCCAAAAATGCCTTTGACTCCCTTTGATACCAAATTACCTTTCAAGTTTCAGATACGACAATTCCTATTCATTGTGTTATATGATATGACTATCAACAAAAGTTTAGGGTAATTACTTTAGCAAGTGGTCCTTTTGTTGAAAAAGCCGGTATTTATAAGTGGCAATATTCAAAGTTACAAATTGTGTAGGATTGAAAGATTGAAGGTTATTATATATGAAAAACATGAAAAGCCAATTGATTAGATGAAGAATGCTATTTTCAAACAAGTATTTTAAAAATTGTAATATTTATAGAGTTCAAATTTGGGACATAGTCCATATTTATTCATTTCTATTATCTAATAAATAATTTTAACGATATTATAAGTAAATTATACTGGGCCTGTGCATCGCACGGGTGCAGTGCTAGTATATGTTACAAACAAAACAAGCCCTTAATCTGAATTCGTGAATAGCAACCGAGGACCAGAAAAGCCGAAGCCAATACGTGAGAAAGAAAAAGGAGAAAAAGAAAAGGAAAAGGAGGGAAAAGAGTGGATTTGTCGTGATTTCGCATGGCAAGCGTGTTTCTTTGATTTTGCCGTATTGAATTTGAGGTAAATAATAAAATTAATTTTAGGATTTTACCAATAGATATTAGGGATTTGAAATTTATCATTGGTTTGGATTAATTAGATATTATTAAGATGTTATCTTGCCCTAATTCATTAATTTGGGGTGGAATTAATGCCAATTGAGTAGTGAGTGATAAAGTGGATTAAAACTCACCTTACCTAGATGCTGAAAATTTAGGATTTTATTATGTGATTCAATTGGATGATTCTAATGGTATAGAATATTGTAAAATCAATGAAAGAATGGGAATAAAGTAATGGGATAGAGAAATTAGCGATTGTTAGGAAAGTTAAAGTTTAGTATTGAATGTGGTTAGGCCATTAGTTGGAAATTCAAGTGTGTAGATTTTAATTAGAACATTCTTATTATTTCAGGCGGTGACGAGATGATTGGGGAAGCCTACCTCCGAGCTAGAAGTAGTTCGTAGTTCTGTGAGTGAAAAAAATTATATTTCTCAAAAATAGCATGTTTTAAATCCCAATATACTTTTAAAGATTATTATGATATATTGTTGCGATAAATGTTTCAGAAAGTGATGGATTTTATTTAGTAGCTTTTCCTTTTTTAAAAAAAGAAATTATTATGTGAATATTTTCAAAACCATTACAAAGTACCTTATTAGATTTGCCCGTTTTGTACTGTTGTGATGTGTTTTACAGTGTCTGACCAGAATTACAGAGGTCTTTGGGACCTATTTTCGTACACACATAGGCTTTGGGCCGTGTATGGCGATGCTTAGCTTTTGGGGCTTATTCTGCGAGCGTATGACTAGATATTCAGATTACAAATCAGATTTTGAGTGACACGCCACATACATTAAAAATACTCTGCACAAGTGGGTTGTTGCTTGTTCAATTGAAATAATTTCAGCTATAAGTATTACCTCAATGATTTTCAATTATTTATTGTATTTATACGCTTGATTATAAATAAATTTCATGAAGATATTTTAGATAAAAAAACTATATGTGTTTGCGAACCTATCCACCTATTGGGTTACAAAGCTCACGTATTTCTCTAATGTTTTTCTTATCAGGAAGCAGTTAAACTTGAGCTTGGATCGCCTGTTGACCACTACCTGCAACATTTTTACATTTAGCTAGTACAGTTTATTATTTTATTCATTCATTAGCACTTAGTTGGGATTTTACATTCATTTTGAGAATAGGCTTTTTAGAGTTTATTCATTAATTCATTCATTAGTTTATTCCTTAATTCTTTCCAACTATTGTTCTCATTTAAGTTTTGGGAAATCACATTGATGTTAGATTATGGTGGTTGTGATTGTTTTCAAAGATTTTGATGTTCTTTTTATTGAAAGGGGATTCGTGAAATATTAGGTTGATTGCTTGAATTTGAAATGAATCCTTACAGGGTGGTTATATCCAACATATAGAGGAAATTCTATCAAATTTTCTACAAATTATTTTTTATTATTTAAATTAAGATAAAATTACGCTGTTATATGGCAATTATAATTTGCCTTAGCGGTGGATCTAACACTTAGTTTTCATCCATCGTTGGCGCACGCTACGTGTCAAGTTATTAGATAATAATTTGATGCGAGACGTATCACTTTGGTATATATTTTTTTGCGAAAAAAATATTCTTGAGACGGATTGTTGGCAAATAAGAAAGTTGAAGATGAGTTTTTGAAGAGATGATAATCAAGATCATGTCTTCAAAAACTCAATCTGTTATCGGGTTCTTTTATTTTCAATCACTTTGGGCAACTAATAAAATTTGTCTACATATTTTATCCAAAATTATGGTGTTGAGTCCTGCAATCATTAATTTACTCAATTTACAAGAGTATCACATTAATAAATTTTATTCACTTTTCAACCATAAATTCTTCCCGAAAATCCATCCTCACCAATAAATTTCAAGATTTGGTCATCACCTTTTTGCAGATTCAAGAAAGAATTGATTGAACGTAGGCAGAATCTGATTCCAATATGATATAAGTGCACCACCAGAGTTGAGTGTAAAAGTGGGTGTTCTAGATTCCTCTCTCTCAAAAAAATTATTCCCACACAAACACTTAGTCCATGTTTGGGAAGTGTTTACACAAAATAAAAATAACTGCTACAACCAAAGTGTTCACATACACTTTCCAAACATCCTCTTACTTACAAGCATATCTTTACTTACAAGTTACTAGGAAACCTTTTAAGCTCAGCCGAACATGGTCCATTTGTATCCAAGATTTACTTATTTATGAATGGTTTTATCTCATTAGTTAATTCAGCATGAATAACATCTATTCCTAGCTAAGAGAATGGAGCAAGATCAAACGGCTATGATGAGGACTAGAAGATATTCATCATATCATCAACACAAGCTTTTGGCCATTGGATTAGCAATTCTAGCAGTATTATCTCCGTTATATATCGATCGGAGATCCATATTCGAGCCAGAGGAGGAAGAAGAATCCATATGTTTTTCTTCATATTTGCCTCTTCTTCTACTGGTTCTCATAATTGGAATTGGTTTTTCATGTTTCATGGAGAATGGATTCACCAGGTTTGATCCTTACTGGATTCATAGAGTTGTGGGTTCTTCAACTGGGATTGTGATTGTTTTAGCTCTTCTTGGTTTAGTGTTGAGGTGCAAAGCTCCTTAGCATGAACTCTGGCTTTAATTGTGTGCTTCCTATTGAAATTTTTTGGGTGTTTCAGAACTTTTTTCTCTGTCTAAAAAGTTAATTTTAGTTTAAGTAGTAAGGATCAAGAAATCTGTAAATAATAACAGATATTGGGTTATATATAAATGCGTGGTTAAAACTAGATTACACGGTTTAACTTTTTAGATCAACTATGGTAGTAATTCAAATGTAATTTAATGTCTATGTTAATATGAACTTAATTATATCCACGAGACATATGTCATGATATTGCAGTGATTATATCCTGCTAAGGTGATCATAGGCAATGTGTGTACCATGGACGCAATAAATCGTGTCAACGATGATATCACACGAGCTCTATTCGAGTGTTTAAACGTTACATTCATCTTTCATGACTATCTTTGCTGAAAGGAATTATCTTTTTTTTTTTTTTTTTTTAACATTATTATATGATGTATACGTGTTCAAGGAAGATTGCACTCTTAAAACTCAGAGATCAATTGAATGAACAAACAAATACACAGACAATTACATGCTCAAATCAACTCAAAAACAATTTGTAAAATATCAAATTACAAAGGCACATACCAAAGCAATCAAAGCTCCGATAACAATTGTCCATAGAGTAGGGTTCTGCAATGATCCATGGCTGCACTGATCGTTTGCCCCACTAAAGCATCCGGGTCGACTTATCTTAGCCACGCCTCCCTCAGCCACAAAGCTACGGTTAGTTCTCCCGTTGCTAAACAACACACACCAGAAGTAGGGCCCACCACCATCCGAGCCACTCACAGCAGCACCCACTTCTGTGTTATTCCTGTTATGCACTATCTCCAAGCTCTTCTCGTTCTTCATTAGGATTTGAGAGAATGCTTCTGATGGCTTGGCGTATTTTGACTGGCACCCCAATAGTCGGCCGGTGATCGGAGTTAGGGTCGAGGCTCGACCCCACAATTTGGGTGCAAATGATTCGGCAAATAGAGAGTCGGGTGGTTTCTTGGCATCTTCCCCACCCACTACCCTACAATCGCCTTCGTATGCTTTTATGTATTGGAGTGCAATGCAAGCAAGGCCTTGGTTGTTGTACAAAGACGATGATTTACCTGCCGTTCTGTTAGTGTTAATCAATGCGACTAACTCATCTGCAGGATTATCTGTAACTTTTTCTGCTTTTCAACCACACAAATGTATAACTTTGTTAGGTCCATCAAGTTTCGAACAGCTCATCATATCAACAAAAAACACAATATGGATAACAAACCAACAATACTACGAACTGTCGAAGGAAGGTTTTAGGGCTTGTTCCATACACACAATAAAATCCATTAACTTCCTCTAACTTTTTCTCTCCCTTCATTTTCAACCACTCATATAATTATTTTATATTTTTTAATATAATTTTTTCAAATTTCAACCACCAAATCTACCTGAAATTCGAGTAAATAAATTTATTCTCCATAGAACAAGGCCTTAGAGAAAATAATGGTATGTTCTACGCATTTTCAACATTTCTGTGTGTTTTCATTGAAAACAGTCAAAACCACAAAAAAGAAAAAAAAAATGATTATGAGTACTTTTCTGTACAAAAATTTTCTTTGCTTTCAAAACTGCATTTCAAAAACATGACATTAAACAAGTTTTCAGTGTTTCGGAAAATCTCAAAACTCAAAACAACCTTAATTTGAACCAGCAAAGACAGTAATCCTTTCAGTGTTTACTTTTCACTTTGATCAAGAGTTTGTTTGGTCTAGGTGGCTTGAGAGTGTTTAGCTTGGAGGAGCATGGCATTGATGAACAAAATTTCGACTCTCCTATAGTCTTATTGATAAAATTTTCTAGTAGTCCTAATGTATCATATTCGCTATTCTATGGCAATCGTCGCTTACTCATAGGAGACCACATCATTGAAGACAACATAGAGTCACAACTACTCGATTACACCAAACACCCCTCTAACTTAATCTATTGTTGTGCGAGATTGCTGAAACACAATTAAGTCGACGCCGCTCTACGCCAAGAGCAATAATACATCTACAAGCTCTTCATGGTTGATATCTCAATCGAAATGACATATTACCTCATGTATCTCAATCGAAATGACATATTACTATCATTATACCATCATTTATCAGAATTGTGAATTATTGCCTCAATGTCAACCGTGACGTGAAACACGAGGTGCGCATACCATTATTGTTAGGCCAATTCTAAAGTTTAATCTCCTCTGTAAAACCATTATCATCACTAAATATCTTCAAAACAACTCTAAGCTTTGTAATGTACTAGAGCTTTTCACTAAGCTTGAATAGATAATTTACTTAATTTGAATGTCAAGACTTAGTCTCAAAACAAGAAAATTGCAAAATTGACCAATGGTAATAAGTTAAAATTGAAAAATGGTAATAAGTTAATTTTCAAAGCTTAATCAAATATGGTCTAATACACAAGATCTTCCACAGGAAAACTCTGGAGAACCCGGGTAAATAAATAATTATCCAAAGATCCAGGTGAAATTCACAGATAATAACCACAATATTTTAATTATTGAAAATAATGAAAGCCCCAAAATCAGAAACAGATCAAGGTAGTACTCCAACAAACATGTCCTTGTATATCTATGTAAAAATATTAAATCCACATTGCAAAGAAAATAATAATAGTAATAATAATAACAGTAATTTTCTTGAATTAAAAGCAGGTCAAAGATTACCTTGGAAATTAATGGCAGAAGCTGAAATGGAAAGAATCGAAAGGGCAAAAACCCAGATGGGCATTGCCATTACAACCGCTAGAGAGAGAAAGCGAGCTTCACAGAGAGAGAAACAGGTGCGTGTGTAATATATATTTATATATACAGATAGCCAGAGAGAGAGAGATACAGGGAGAGACAGAGGGAGAGTGGTTGAAGCAAGCTGTGCTGTGACTGATCAACAGGGACAAGTTTGTTTTTGTCTGCTTTGGAGATCTAGAGATTTCCTAATAAGGCACGGAGATCTGATGTAATTACGAAGATGCCACCGACAGTTTGCTCTTTGCAGATATCTAGAGATTTCACCTAAACATGATTTGTGTGTATCGGCCCCCCGTCTCCATTGGACGTTTCTCTTCTTTTCGAATGTTGGACCTTTTATTTGCTGCCCATAGTTCATTTGGGCCATCTAAATTAATGCTTGAGTTTAGATTTGACTCTTTTTTTTTTTTTTTTTTTTTGAATGGATTTTAGAAATTGGATGATAGGGGTTGGTTTTAATGATTTCTAAAAGTTTTTAATGTGAAAGAGAAGAGAGAATGAGTGGAGTTGAATAGTGGAGATTTAGAGATGTGATACGATATATGGATGTGGTTGATTTAGAATAAAGAAAGAATAAATAAAAAATAATAAAAAATAGTAAAAAATTTTAAAAACAATTCCCTATCATGCTTACCTCATTAAATTAATTATTTTTTCACTTGTATAATGTACGAGAAAATGTCATTACAACTTGAAATATTAAAAAAATTATACATTTGGAAAAACATTGTAAAATAATGTATTGCGACTAATTGTTAAAAAATAATATAATTTGAAAAACTTCTTTAACGGATCATTAATATTATCTAATAATTGCGGACATGTGAGCTTCGACAAAACTTATATAACTATCCCTTGGACCACGTTGTGTTCTATCTTCAATGCATTTGAAATCTATTCAAGAAACTCAATAATTCAATACACTTATAGTTTCGATAAAGATTTTGAGATATGTTGTTTTACCTCAATTTCAAAACTCTTCAATGTTTCCATAAGCAGGATGAGTTAGTAGATGCAAACACAATATTTTGCCTACTCTTGTTGGGAATTATTTGTAAAATGTGCATAAAATATGCATCAAACACTACTGTTTTTCCTCCAAAAGAATGTTCCAAACTCAAGGGATTAATTAACTTCAATATGTCCGTCACACCTTAGAGTAATGCCTTAAAGCGAATTCTTTAATATGTTCCTCGTACATTTTTCCTAAAGCCTTAAAGCAATACTCGTTCATCATAGGCATTTTATTCCAAAGGATAAATTTCGTTTTACCAATCATATCTGCGAATGGACTCCCATTTCTAATGTCGCAAGTTAAATCTTCGTTGAGACAAAAATCAATAAAACAAAGGAAAATTTATATTTAAATTTTACGCAATAACTAATTAATCGTATACGTGAACAAAATAAATGGCTATATAAGTACTTTTACAAACTAAATATTATTTAAAATTTAATAATTAATTTTTGATCTAGAAAGGCTGATAATGCATTTCATCAAAAATATTACATAATACAAAATCCGGTGGTTGTTTCCTCCAGATACAAGAAGAGCAATGATCAAAACCAAATTTTGCAATAAGATGAGCAACCACATCAATCTTTCGACTAATCCACTTACATTGGGGAAGAGAATACCTAAACATTAAATTCAAAATTTTATATACAATAGCACTATCATTGCTTCTGGCATTTGGGTAGGTTATAGCATCAACCACCATCGAGCATTCGGTCTCAACCTCTGAAATTCAAAGCCCTTCTTCAATCACAGCTTGTATACCAACCAACAAAGCCAAACACTCCCCAAGAAAAGGATCAACACTGCCATGAAAGGCCCGAGTCATTCCCATCACAAATTCCCTGCTATCATTACAAACAACAACACCGACCACAAAGTGTAAAAATCCAGCCTTAATAGCAGCATCTACATTCATCTTCAAACATTCATGTTCCGACCCTCCCATTTAAAAGTAGGAGAAACATTACCCGAATTCGGCATAGCAAATGCAAAAGTTTGGACAGAAGCCATTTGAAACTCAGAAAGAAAAGAAAAGGCAGAGAGTAGCAATCATTGCGATTTCAGCACCTCATTTTCAAACAGATGCAAGTAGTTGGCCTTCAAAACATCCAAATCTATATATATATATATATATATATATATATATATATGTTTTATTTGTTTACAGAAACATTTTAATATTACAACAGAATTAGAAGGAACAGTAAAGAAAAAACAAACTATAGATAATGATTTTTATAAAGAACGCTTACAACGGCATGAATTAGAAATAGAATTAATAAAAGTTAGATTAGATAAATTAGAAATATCTAAAGGAAAAGAGAAACTTATAGAAGATATCGAGACGAATAAATTAGCAGAAATTACACAACCAGAAGAAAACTTTATTATTAAACAACCTATTACAACTTTAATAACATTACAATGTAGATTATGGTTTACAAATAATCACTATAAGGATTTAATAAAGAATTTTAGACACACACAGGGGAAGTACCAAGAGTTTAATTAGTTATAAATTAGTACCTCTTAAATATCATAAACCATTACCTTATAAAATTATAACTAAAACAAGAGAAAATAGAACAATGGCCTTAACACATTGTTTAGATTCTTTAGGCATTCAATTTTTAGATTTCTCGAGGCAATTTTAGTAGTAAATATATACTTCCTCAAGTTAATATTGCTCCACAACAAACACATCAAGAATTCTTATTAGGTTTAAATTTTATCTCGTAATTTAAATGGTAAGCGTGACTATTTCTAAAAATTCCATAACAATTAATAAACATGTACATAATTTTCCTACTAATAATTATATTAAAAAATCGAGTTCTGCTGAAGCATGTAGGAGACAGTAATTTAGATTTTTTTCAAAACTTTGTATAATCATACTAATAAATTTTGCATATAGAAAATGAAGCTCTTAAGCTTTTAGGACAATATTTAGCTCTAGATTTAGAAAAGGGACTTGACATAACAAAAGCTTAAATTATCCTATTATTCGAAGTTAGAAAAATTAGGATTTATAGGAGATGATATAACAAAGAATAAAGTAGATTATACAAAGAAAAATGAAAATTAAAAACCCAGACTTAAAAATAGTAACACTAATATGGACTATGATCCTTTAGATAAAGAAAGAATTTAAAAACAAATTGATGAAATGTTAAAACAAGAATTAATAAGAAAATCTGAGAGTCCACATAGAACACAATGCTTTATAGTAAGAAATCATGCAGAAATTGCTAGAGGAAAAGCTAGAATAGTTTATAATTATAAAAGATTAAATGATAATACGTAAGATGATGCATATAATATTCCAAATAAAGATAGTTTAATTAGATTAATCCAGGATAAAAAGATTTTTAGCAAATTTGATTTAAAGTCCTGGATATCATCAATTAAAGTTAGAAGAATGGTTTTTAAACCTTGGACAAACTTTTACTCCGCCTTCAAGGACATTTTGAATGGAATGTTCTTAGTTTTGGATTAAAGAATGCACCAGCCCAGCTTTTCAACGATTTATGGATTCTATATTCTTAAAGTATGATTTTTGTTTAGATGATATTTTGATAGCAAGTAATAGCATAAAAGAACACGAGAAGCATTTACAAATAATATTTAAGGAGATAGAAAAAGAATGGTATAGTAGTTAGTAGAAGAAAAAATGGAATTATTTAAGAAGAAAATATCCTTTTTAGGTTTAGAAATAGGAAATGGAGAAATTATTTTACAACCTCATATAGTGAAAAAATTTCACAATTTCAGATAAATTAGAAGGATTAAAACAGATACAAGCTTTTTAGGATTACTAAATTATGCTAGAAATTTATCCTAATATGAGTAAATTAGTAGGTCCTTTATATAGTAAAACTACAAAAAATGGTCAAAGAAATTTTAATAAAGAAGATATAGAATTAGTTCAAGCAAAATCAAGGAAGAAGTCAAAAAGATTAAACCATTAGAATTACCTTTAGTAAACCGATTATATTATTATAGAAACAGATGGATGTAAAGAAGGTTGGGGAGCAAGAATGCTTTGTAAAGCCAAATAAGTATTCACCAAAGTCAACAGAAAGAATAGCAAGATATACTAGTGGTAATTTTAAGAAAACGAGATCCAATTGGAGTAGTTTGGATTATGAAATTCAAGCTTTAATAAATGCTTTGGATAAATTTAAGGTTTATTTTTAAACAAAGAATTTACAAGACGAAGCAGATTACAGGCAATAGTTAAATTTCTACAAAGCGCTAATAGTAAAAAGATAAATAGAACTAGATGGTTAAATTTACAAAATTTGATACAAGGACATGGTTATATTATTAATTTTGAGCATATAAAAGGGAAAGATAATGACCTAGCTGACTTATTATCTAGACAAATTAACAAGCTTTTCTATGCGAGGTCATGAAGAGAAATAAGATTATAAAGCCAAAAGAGGATATAGCCTCTACAGCTGGCCTCTACATGCCATAAATTTACAAATTTCTACAGGAAAAAGAAAAGACAAAATAGAATATGTACAAAGAATACCATTATCTCCTCAGATTTCTTTACAGACTTCAACAATACACTATAGTAAAAATACGTAAACCTTTGGTACTATAACCCTCCAAAGGTGTACCCATTCCACGTAAAAGTTTAAACCTTTGGCGGGAATTAAAGTGGATGAACGATACCCCGCTTATTAGATAATCTCTCGCATCTACAGACGCCGGTACTACAAACTATACAAGCTAAAGTACAGGTTTTAAATGCTCTATCTTTTTATTTTACGTAACAACAAAAACGGTACTCTGAAGACCTTTTTCTCACTATGTTATCTACGTGAGGTTTACAGATGACGGTGTTTTTCATAACTATGATACGCTTAGACCTAACCATGTGTCCACAAACTAACTGAAAGGATATTATACTTTTTCAGATGCTATTGAAGTGACTAGAAAAAGATTTGGGTATAAACTTTTATATAGAACCCAAAATGCTTGGTTAAACCATATTCTCAAATAGCCCAAACAGTACTCAAGCCCAACTCATACAACAACAACAAGATAGAATAGCCCAACTTGAAGCCCAAATAGCCCACCTACAACAGTAATCTCGCCCAGCAGACAACCCAATTAAATATAGCCTTGACAAAGAAACCCAAAAGGCCCAAACAGATATACAAGATAAAGACCGAGACTATTAGTTTATTAGAAAAACATGTACAAGCCTAAATTTAAAAGTCCAACGACCTTATAAATGTATCTTTTGAACACCTATGGGCTCGATTAGTTGATTTACCGGCCATGAAGTATTACCCTTAATGAGCAGCTTTAAAGACACTTTGATATTATTAATGTAAAAGCAGGCGATGGGCATCCATGTTATTAATACAGGCCCAAAAAGAATTATTACAAAATTTTATATTTTGGAGAAGTACAAAGATGTGAATAAGAGTGATACAAAGAGGCGATTGGAGGCTACAACCTCTAAAGCTTCAAGTTGATCTCAATAGAACAGATATGCCTACAGAAAAGATATTACAGTTTTTCCATTATGGAATGGTTGACAGAATAAAGTTTTATTTAGATACAGATGACAGAATAGAAAAAATATTAGAAAAAATGGGAGAAAATATTGCTAATAGTGAAATATTGCTTCATTCAAGGAGAAGTATATATGTATATAGAGAGTACATTGCCAAAAATGAGAAACACAGCTTTATTCCCAAGAAGAAAAGGATCTACATTGACACTAAAGATCCTAGACCAAGTTCTACCAATGAGTCAGATAGTTATCAGCTCATAGAAGATGCAACAGATATAAAAGATTTCAAGATACAGTTGATAGCAGATTTTGCTATATTTTCAAGTTTCAAAAGATGGCGCCTACTAGGAGAAGGACATTATGTTCAAGTATGGGCAACCCATAATTGGCATATGTGTCTTCCTTTCAGTGGTGAAGGTCATAAATTAGATCCACAGTACATACATAATGAAGATCTGGAAAGAACACATAGTAGCGCCATTATTGTAGCCATGGGCGGTGTAGAAGAAAACAGCGTGCCCAATTCGGATACACATCGGGACTTCTAGAAAAAAGCGGATGTAGAATACGTGTCCCCTCAATATGTAATTAGTCAACATGTGCTTTTACTATTTGTCCATTTGTAATTATAATGTTGATAGGTGTCCCTCGATAGTACATACGTGTCCTCTTTAATTTAACGTTTTGTAATAATTAAGGCTTAACCACTTTAGAGCGTGTCTTTCTTTTTCCATCACTACCCCTCACAATTGGTATATAAAGGGGTTGAGAGTCACAAAAATCATCGATCGACTAAATACTCAATACAAATTTGCAGATTTTCCAATATTATGGCTTTCTAAATTTCCTTTTCCTAACCTAGCAATTTCCTTCGATTACAAGCCTTTATTTTCTCGATCCTTATAGTAGTTCTTGATTAAAAAAAAAAAAAAAAAAAAAAAAAAAAGGTAGCTTGATTAGTGGCCCCTGTACAAATTATGACCCATACCTCCACCGTATAATAGTAAGTTCTCTTTTAATTACTTTGTTTACCTTGTTGTTTATATAGTTATTGTTATCTTTGGTTTTTAATTTGTTTTTAAGCCTTAAAAACAAACCCACAAAAATTTTACGTTTATATGGTTATTGTTATCTTTGTGTTTTTAATTTGTTTTTAAGCCTTAAAAACAAACCCTACTGTAATTTAGGTTTGTTTGCTTTAAGGCTTAAAAACAAATTAAACAATAAAGATAACAATAACTATATAAATGTGAAGCAGGTCGGTTTTTTGTGGGTTTAGTTTATTAAGGCTTAAAACAAATTCTGTCGCCGCCATAACAATAACTGCTGGTGTCAGCACAGTAAAACAAAGTGTCAAGTTGGTACTTGCTCATTGTCGGAGGGCTCGCACTGATATCAACTGGCCGTCTCTTTTTCTAATCAAATACTATATGACGGCTCGTAACCGGCGGAATCAGGCGGCATGTTCTAGAAAAGCCATACATATGGAAAATGCAAATTCTGTACAGTATTTTGGTCGACGGTTTATTTTCTTACACCGACTCAACCTCATATACACTGCGAAAAAAGTGCGACGGAAAAGACACACTGCTACGCTAGCCTTTACTCGCCGCTTAAAAACGCTAGTTCAGAGGATCACGCATGCATATCGGTGACACCTATCAAATACTGCAATTACAAATCGACAAACAGTAAGCACATGCCGACTAACATATCAGACGATTTATGACGCTTCTTTCAGAATGCCCGATGCGGCCTGGAATTGCCGTCAGCTTTCTACACGTCCATACACGCTGCATGTGACGCTTTCTCGCCCATTACGATGATCACGATCTGGTTTACTACTCACCACTGTAAAGTAGTTATACACACAATGTTAATTACGTCACATACTGAACATACGTTCTGTACTCATCTCTTGAAATCCTGAAAATACAGCAAAATCTCGCTATCAATCGTATCTGAAATCTTATATACAAATCAGCATCTTCTTCATGAACTGATAATTGTTATCGCCATTATAGAACTGGTCTGCATTCAATGTCAACGCATCCTTTCTTCATTTTAATAAAATCAGCTTCAAGAATGCAATTTACAGAGCTATGAGGCTTCTTCTCGACGAGCTAAGATCGCTACAGCAATATTTTCCTCATTTTTCCAATATTCTTCTACTCGCCACCGCAGATCTAAATAAAACTTTATCTCGCCACCATTTCATACTGGAAAACCGGCAATATCTTTTCGCAGTATTGACCGTGCCTTGTTGAGACAATCCTGAAAGTTTAGATCGTGGCTTCAACGCCTCTGTAATAATTCTTACTCCTGGCATATCGCATCCAAAATATACCAATAAATTTTGGGCCTGGCATTAATAATCGTGATACTATCGCCCGCCGCTTAATACACGCGTCGCCTTAACCGCTCGCTAGCAATGCACACATGGGCACCACGGTTCATAAATGCTCAAAGACCGTTTATATCGCTGACTCTTTACTTAGATGCCGCACATGCCTTCAATAAATCAATACCAGTCTTATCGCATTACTGCCAGCCTTTGGCTCTGTCGCTGGGCCATATTTACCGTCAGCCGCTGGGACGGCACTGCTGTAGCGCCAAGCCAGTCGGGCCACTCTGTCTGTTACTGTCGCATGAAGTCGGGCTTTGGCCGTTTGGGCTACTTGAGAACATGGTTTGCCGCCGTTCTACATGTGTTTATACCCGCCCTAGCCGCCATATCCTAGCATAATACGTCTCCAATGCACAATACGGCCAATCGCCTAACCGCATCATAAAGCCATGAAAAACACTGCTCAGAAATCCTCGCAGATAAATACGCGAGAAAGGTTCAGATACGCTTTGTTGTCTCAGAAAACAAAAAGATACATTTAAAACCAGACTTTAGCTTGTATAGTCAGAAGGCTCGTAGATGCCGTAGACACTTGGTCAAACAGATCGCTCATCCACTTTGACGCCAAAGGCCTAAACTTTCTTTCTGGAATGGCACACCTGGTTTAGTACCAGCAGTCACTCTTACTATAGGCCAAAATGCTGAAGTCTGAAGAAACTGCATAATGCACGCTGTCGACATAGCTCTTACTTCCTGTCTTCTCGCATATATCGAATCGCAGATCATCCTCTTCTGGGCTTCCTATACTTATTCTTCATGACCGGCAGGTTTCGTTAATCGTCCAGATGTAATAGTCAGCCTCAGCCGGCTATCTCCCTTATAGCGCCAGTAAACACAATATGGGCCATACTGGTCACCCTTGCAGTTCTAATCATCTAGTTCTTATCTACTTACTCACAGCGCTTTGCGTAAATTCCATCCATCGTCACCAGACGCAATTCCCTGTTTCAGTCGTCTTTAACAGGTCCAGCTAATTTATCAAGCTTCGAATTTCATAATCCAAACTGTCTAATTGAATCCGCTTCAAATACCACCAGCAGCTAAGTTACCGCTGATTCTTCTCTGTTTCCATTAGGACATCAGCCTCCAAATTAAGACCATCCGCTTATCAATATAACGGTTACTCAAAGCCGCGGGATTTGCCTGACTTCTTCCTGATTTCCGCTTAACCAATTCTATATTTTATCAAAATTTTGACCATTTTTGTAGTCTTTACTATTATAAAAGCGACCCACATCCCATCATAGCAGGTATAATTTCAGCATACTAGCAATCCCAAAAAAGCTTCAGATCTGCTTGTCCTCTGTTTCAATCGAAATCGCAAATTCCTTCGCCATATGAGGTCAGGTCACCTCCATCATTTCTAACCTGCGATACTCTCTTTGTCAGTTCCATCTTCTACCAATAGTCCATTCTTGTCTCCAGCATTATCTGTAAATGGACGCGCTAATATTGCCAATAAAATATCATCCATAGTATACTAAACAAAATCATACCTTAAGAATAGTAGAATTCATAAACGCCGGAGGTCCATCGGCGATTCTTAATCCAAAACTAAAGAACACCCATTCAAACGTCTCTTCATGTGTCCGCCTAAACCACCTCCAATTCCACTGATTGATATCCTTAAATCTGTCCTGCTGCAAGATCCTGCAATAATCTTACAAACCATCTTACAGGAATAATAATTTGACAGCCGCAGCCAATACTTAACTTTGTACCATAGATCATTCCTGCTCTCTCTCCATACGCGACGATTCCTACTGATAGTCGCCGCCTCTGCTTCTTTTCCAGACTTCCATTAATCTGTCTAATACTCACACCAGCTTTGTTCCTCCTTGTTCAAAAGGACGCAGTCCATTAGCCAATGGCCACTATCTCTTTGCTTTCCGCCTCTTAATTCAGGTTTCGTCGCATAAATCTACTTATTCGTCATAACAATCTAAATCCTGGTTTTCTAACTCGGCTACAGATAATTCCGTTTCTGTTACAAACGTCCCCTCTACCCAGAGCCAAATATCGTCCCAAAAGAGCCGCTTCATGTCGCCAGCATGATTACGCAAAGTTTCTGAAAAATCTAATACTCGCCTTCAATGATGCCGCAGTAACTCCATCTTTAACATAATTACAGTGTACCATGCAATAATGTTTGATTAATTGTCATGGAATTTAGAAATAGTCACGCCAACATTTAAATACGCATGTACCTAAACCCACAAGCACCCTCAGATCTGTTTGTCATGAGCAATATTAACCCGAGCGCATACTCAATACTCGTAAACCGTCCAGTTCCAGAAATGAATGCTCAAAGAACAATGCTGCATATTACCGTTCTGTTTTCCACGCTTTCAGCTGGCTACCTGAGCAAAGGCAATGGCCTGGCGATATTTCAAGATGCGCCCGACCTGTCCACAAACTCGCAGCTTCCGCAGTCTAAATTGTCGTCTCCATGAATACAAACCATACTACATCGCAATGCCACAGCCAGCCGCAGGCCGTCTACCAATGTGCCTTCTCGCCGCGTACTCGCTTGACCTTATCCGTCTTCGACATCTTCTATAAGTTCTCTTCCTAGGATACTCTCAACCCATCCACCCAACTTTGCCACCCTTAACTCTGCACTACGCCGCCAAACGCCTATGTGCACCACATCTATAGTCTGCCTCCTTCTTCACGCCCTTCCACCCGCTGTAATATATCGCTCAGAAACAAATAAACATATCTTCTTCAAAGCGATTTATCACACGTAAATCTTCTATCAATACGGATAATAATGACAAATATAACATTCAACATGACATTACCGCTTAATCCATTCATGTTCACATTCATTTGCATATAAGAACAGGTTATTTTGACGTCTTCTACTCCACCAATAATACTATATCGATCAAAGATCACCGCTACATATTGTCTTCTGACTCACAGTCTCTAGTGCTTCACACCAGTTCGTTCTTCTGCCTCTCCTACGTATCATTTACTCGCCAAATGGTTATTACGTAGCCAGTAACATGAAGATCTCTGTTTTGCGCCTTTAACATGATCTTGACCAGGCATTCTTCCTTACCTCTTTATTTATACTGTACCTTCCAAGAGCCTTCAGGCCTATCATAAGTACTACAAGCCCGCGGGCGTAGCAAATAGTCGCTCAGTGTCGCCAGCTTCGTCTCTGACCTGTTCTGTAATGCAGTTCTCATCTTCCTCCAACTTAGCAAAAACAAAGCGACTGGCGGGTCCACTCCACCGGTCACGGGCCGCTCATTACTTTGACTGGACTTATTTCAACAGATCACATACTGGTCTTCCATTATTTCGCCAGCGAGCTGGTTACCCAGCAAACCGCATTCTGTTCTAATATAGTTTAAAATCCTAACACTATACTTCATTCTCCAGATCTTCTGAATATTTGTATCTTGAAGCAAAGCTATTAGCCGTTTATGCCTGAATCAACTCTGCAATGTACCTAAAATTTCTAATTTGGCTCTGTAAAATTATATGGATTATCACCTAAGCGCTCTTAATCATGGCTATATGTTCATATCAGGATTTTTAGCCTTTTACTTTACTCATAATCTAAAAGTCGTTGGTCCTAATGTTCAGTTTCTAAATATGAAAAACATATCTATAATCGATTTTCATTGGTTTCCCATTTCTAACTAATGTTGTCTCCATTATTAGTATTTCATCGGGCCAGACACATAATTGTAGGACTTTGTTGTTCCTAATAAACAAAGATAGCCGCCCAACCATATAATCTTTCCTATAAAGATTCTAGATCCTTTCCTATATCACGCGATTCACCTTCATATTTAAGCTAAGTAGTGCCCGGGTCAGTCTTTTCTCGCCTTAAATTGTTCCATCTTGTTTGTGATCCATTAAATTGTTCTTCAAACTCGGTCTTCGGGTCTTCTTTAGGAATACTGTCTGGTTAAGCATAGTCCATATAATTAACCACATTTACACTTTCTAGCTGTCAAAGACATCAGCTCTGACATCTGATTCCATTTTATTATTTTACGCAACTAATGGTAAATTAAAATATCTTTCTAATTTATTATATGCTTCTTCATATAGCAATCTAATACATCATACATTCTACATTAACATATAAATCAACTTGATCTTGAATAACTTAGCCTGGCCAAAATTTATGTTACAATTGTGTAATATCGTCAACTGACTCATTTACCGCATTCATGTTCTGGAGCAATTATCTGAAACCTACATCTATCCGTTTTCTTGAAACCCATCTGCTTCCTTCACTATTTTCTTCCTCCATATAGCTAACATCTGTTGTATCAGCATCCTACCAGGTCACCATAGCTCACTTTTCATTTCCAATATCTTCATTTCTGTATCAGACGCCAGTTCCAACCGCACATATCATATGTTGATCTCATCATCTACTTCCATTACTAAATGATCTCTAATTGACGTAATCATTTTCTTCTTCTTCATTTTTATTTGTTTTTGTTTGAATCAGCGTGAAATCTTAAGCGTAGATGTTCCATCATTATTTTCATATATCAATACTTCTTCAAAAATAATCTTATTTATTGAATTCACCGCCATTTTGTATTAAAGTCTTTTAAATTCCATTCTAATCCAAATCAATTCTTACCGTGGTTATTTTTCTTCAGTTCTATCGTCTCCACATTTTTATTCCTTTCATGCCTTCACGGGCCAGAGACTATTAAGATCTATATTTATTTTAAATTCACTCATTCACGCTACTGTCTTTATTCTAACTCATATAAAACTCAATCACTTACCTACTAAATTATTTCCTATAAAATTATCATATCCCTTAGTTTGTAATCCTATTTTTAAATTTTTTAAATCTTTGTGTATATCTCTGTTATTGATGGGCACAATGGGTCAAAATAAAGAAGCACCATTTCTTTACTTAAATCTACTTCCATTCTGCCTATACACCGTTGCTTTGCCGCTTTCATCTGTTGCCACTATTGATTTATCAATACTAGTGTTAATACTTTAGTTCCTAATTCCTGGTTTTCTTCCTAATCCCTTCAATTCCTAATACTATTAATCCAATATGTATAAATCTCTTTTCCCCGACGCTTTAATTTTTTTGGATTGTTTAAAACTGGCCAATAAATTCAGCAAGATTTGAGGATTATCTCTTCTCTAAATTGACTGTTCTTCTGCTCACCCACTTCACTAATTCTCACCAATGTTGTATTTACTCAGCATTTAATGGTCTACCTTTGCATATACACATGTCACCCCCAAGGACTTCAAAGCATTTATTTGTTCACATTAATATATAACTTCCAAATTCTCTATCAACATCTATTTCATCTTCTAATTGTACAAGCAGCGAACTTCACTGCACAAAGGATCTCGTCTTAAAGTATTACATTTTCAAAAAGATGCATGAGAAAATATTATCTGCATAGGTCTACTCCTTCTATCTTGTATAATTCCTAGATGTTCCACTAAAGGGTTAGCCATATTGATTCTCTGATTTCTCTCCATTTTTACCTTGATATGTCCAATTTATATTTATTAGGCAATAACTCTCTCTGCTCCTGGTAGTAATATTTGAATCTTTATTTGCATAGCCGCTACATTATTTTATCAAATTCAGCTTATGTCTGTAGAAGGATACACTTTTTCTTTCCTAATAAAATATCTAATTTTTCCATCTAATTTATTAATCCTCTTTTTCTATTACATTGTAATATTAATGTTAATTGAGCCACTGAAATACCACCATTTTGATAATGTTGATCTGTTTACTTTTATCCTAAAAGACAATACTTTAGATAGTCTCGCTATTCGGGTTCACTGATTACTTTTCTGCTCTATAATTTCTTGCTACTTCTAAAAACAAATTCTTGTGCCGCACTTGTACTCTTCAATGATCTATCTGGCTTAGTTATCGCTTTCTTTATGTCTTCTAAAATAATATTAATAATATTATTTGATCTCAGTTTATCAAATAAACTAACTGTTTTGATCCAGATTTTCTACTAATCTTTTGGTTTCTAATTACCTATTTTCTTTGGCCTATTATTTTCTAATAAATAATCTTAAACTGCTAAGAAAGTCACTCCTTAGATGGTATATCTTTTCGTAACTTTTTAGTTCACTAATAATTTAATCGTTTGGAGCTTTCTTTTTAGATAGTCAAGTTTTTATGATCTTATATATAATAAATATATTACCGCTTTGTGCCAAATTCAGATTTTAAATCAAAGCGGGTTTCGACGATTGTGCTATTTCAATCGTCAGCTACTCAGCTTTCCCTTCACAACTCTTAACAGTTAGTTTACTCAAGGTGAATTGTGGATCACTTATAAGCATTTATGAGTTAACCTACATAAAGTCAAATACCTACATAAAGCTATACAAGGTTCTAACTACTTTACCGCTATAACAGGGTGACTCTCTACATATAAAATAGTAGGTAAGCGAGACGTTAAAGTTGGTCAAGGTCCATCAGGCATACCTGTTTAATTTCTCTGATTCATTACTTCCTTGCCTTCGCGTTATTTTACTTTACGCTATGAACCCGCTCATAATATCTAGACACAAATAGGGACATATCTCACACTATCTTTGCTCCCACATAAGTCATAGGCCTTGGCCAGCCTGTTCTTAGTAATTTTACAAGGCTTTAAGAATAGCTTACTTCAAACCTAACCCTGCATTTGAAACAAGCTACGATCACCAAAATTCTTGCGGGCTCTAGTTTTTGTTTTTAGGCTTAAAACAACAGCTCAAAACACAAACATAATACAACCATATAAGCATGTAAAATTTTGCGGGTTTGTTTTAAGGTTTAAACAAGAACTAAACATAAATTAATAACGCATATATAATACTTGTATAAGCGGCAATAAAGGTAAACAAAGTAATTAAACTACTTATTATCGATTAGGTATAAATTACGTTGGAGGTATGGTACGCAATTTGACCACAGTATTCCGAATCGAACCGGTTACCTTTTTAATCAAGAACTACTATGATGATCGAGAAAATAAAGGTTTGTACATGGCTGAGAGGAATTTAGGTTAGGGGAAAGGAAATTTAGAAAGCCATAATATTGGAACAGGTAGGTCGTAATTTAGTATTGAGTATTTGGTCGATCGACGACCAAATACTCAATACAAATTTGCATTTTTCCAATATTATGGCTTTCTAAATTTCCTTTTCCTAACCTAGCAATTCCTTCCAGCCATAAGCCTTTATTTTCTCGATCCTTATAGTAGTTCTTGATTAAAAAAAAAAAAAAAAAAAAAAGGTAGCTTCATGGTCAGGTCTCTGCATAAATTGCACTCTATACCTCCACCTGTATAATAGTAAGTTCTCTTTTAATTACTTTGTTTACCTTTGTTGCCGCTTATATGGTTATTGTTATGTCAGTGTTTTTAATTTGTTTTTAAGCCTTAAAAACAAACCCACCAAAATTTTCTCTGCTTATATGGTTATTGTTATGTCATGTTTTTAATTTGTTTTTAAGCCTTAAAAACAAACTCCACCAAAAATTTTGGTATCGTGAGCTTGTTTCAAATCTTTAGGTTTGAAGTAAAAATCGATTCTAAAGCCTTGTAAAATCTAAGAACTCAAGCTGCCTATGACTTTGTGAGGGCAAAGATAGTGGCATAAGTCCCTATTTGTGTCTAGGTTATGGAGGTTCAACGACTAAACAAGGAAAATGAATCGTATGAAATTAAATTATACCTATTGACCTTGACCAACTTTTGTCTTTTGTTTACCTACTATTTTATATGTAAGAGTCAAATTTTGTTGCAGAAAGTAGTTAGAACCTTGTATAGCTTTATGTAGGTATTTGACTTTATGTAGGTTAATCATAAATGCTATAAGGATCATAATTCACACTAAATAATCGAAAGAATTGTTAGGAAGGGGAAACTAGTCTACTATTGAAATAGCACAATCAGTTTAAACCCGCTTTTGATTTAAAATCTGAATTTGACAAAACGAATATTTTATTATATAAAATCATAAAAAACTTTGACTATCTAAAAGCCCAAAACTAACAAATTATTAGTGAACTAAAAAGTTACAAAAAGATATACCATCTAAGGAGTGACTTTCAATGCTTAAGTTATTTATTAGAAAATAATAAACCAAAGAAAATAGAATTAGAAACCAAAAGATTAGTAGAAAATCTAGATCAAAACTTAGTTTATTTGATAAATGTAGATCAATATTATTAATATTATTTTAGAAGACATAAAAGCAATAGCTAGTAGATAAAGTGGAGTCAAGTGAAGAATTTACATACGCTTTAGAAGTAGCAAAGAAATTATAGAGCAGAAAGTAATAGTGAACCAAGAATAGATATCTTAAATATTGTTCAGATAAAAGTAAACAAATCAACATTATCAAAATTTATTTAATTTTCAATTAACATTAATATTACAATTAATAGAAAAAGTTAATAAATTAGATAAAAATTAGATATTTTATTAAAAGAAAAGGTATTCCCTTCTACGTATATAAGCGTGTGAATTTGATAAAATAACAGAAGCTATAAATAAAATTCATATTACTACAAGAGCAAAGAGAGTTATTACCCACTAAATATAAATTTTGGACATATCAAGGTAAAAATGGAGAGAAATCAGAGAATAATATACAACCTTTTAGTGGAACATCTAGAACTATACAAGATAGAAGGAGTAGACTCATAGATAATATTTCTACAGATACTTTTTAAACAAGTAATACTAAGACGAGGATCCGTAGTAGAAGTTCACCAAGTTTAGTACAATTAGAAGATGAAATAGATGTTGATAGAAATTTGGAATTATATAATAATGAACAAATAAATGCTTTTAAATCTCTAGAATTTTATATGAAGTAGGACCATTAAATATAAATACAACATTAATTAGAAGTAGTAGAGAAGAAAGCCTTAGAGTAGTAGATAACTCTCATCTTATGAATTTATTAGCCCTTAAACAATCCAAAAATTAAAACAACAGAAAGATTTATACATATTGGATTAATAGTAATAGGAATTAAGGGATTAGGAAGAAAAGAATTAGGAACTAAAGTATTAACACTAGTATTAGATAAATCATGGCAAATGTATTTAAAGAAAGCAATTATAGCAGAATGGAAGTAGATTTAAGTAAAAATAGTGCTTTATTTTATTGTGCTCCATCAATAAACAAAGATATACAGATTTAAAAATTTAAAAATAGGATTACAAACTAAGGGATATGATAATTTTATAGGAAATAATTTAGTAGTAAGTATTGGAGTTTTAGGAAGAGCTAGTAATGCATCAGAATGAAATTTAAAATAAATATAGACTAATAGTTCAAAATATAGCCAAGAAAGGAATAAAAATGATAGAACCAAGAAAATTAACCTTAAGAATTAAGCTGGATTAGAATGGAATTTAAAAGACTTTACGTAAACAGTATAATTCAATAATAGTACCTAAAAAAGTATTATATATGAAAATAATGATGGAACATCTACCTTAAGATTTACACAATTCAAACAAAAAACAAATAAAAATGAAGAAGAAGAAAATGATTCTCTGAATTAGAATATAATTTAGTAAATATAATAGATGATGAATCAATATATGATACGTAACCGCTTTATGATACGTAAAAATGAAGATATTGAAAATGAAAAACTATGAATTTGATACAATAGATACATTTATATGAGGAAGAAAATAATGAATGAAGAAATTGAAGAAAACATAGATGTAGGGTTTAAAACAAGAAACTCAAATAACTATAGAACAAATTGTAAATAAAAATTTACCTAATTAAATATTCAAGATCAAGTTGATTTATATGCTAATAGAATGTATGGACAGGCTAGATTAAGCTATGAAGAAGCATATAATAAATTAGAAAGATATTTTAATTTACCATTAGTTACGTAAATAATAAAAGGAAATTGTATGTTGAGTGATTTCTTTAAAGGTAAATGGCTAATTATATGGACTATGTCAACCAAGTATTCCTAGAAAAGACCAAAACCAGAGTTTGAAGGAACAATAGGATCACAAACAAGAGAACAATTTAAGGCAGAGAAAATGGGTACCAAATTTAGCTTAAAAATATGAAGGTGAATCACAAGATATAGGAAAAGGATCTAGAATGCCTATAGGAAAATTATATAGTTCGTATATGTCAAGTATTAGGAACAACAAAGTCCACAATTATGGCCCGATGAAATACTAATATGGGAACAAACAAAGAGTTAGAAATTGGGAAACCAATAAAAAATCGTATATAGATATGTTTTCATATTTAGAAACAACATTAGGACCAACACTTTAGGATTATGGCAAAGTAAAAGGCTAAAAATCCTGATGAAATAAATATGATTAAAGCCTTAGGTGATAATCCATATAATTTTACAAGCCAAATTAGAATTTTATTATTAGGAGTTGATCCAAAGAAATGTAATACTTTTTATTCAAGATACAAATATTAGAAATCTAGAATAGCTTAAGTATTAAGGATTTTAAATATATTAAAGAATTTAGTACAGCATTTGCTAGATTATTATCACAAACAGAAAAGCTATGGAAGATGAATTATGTGATAAATATTTTGTTAAACTCCCAGGAGATCTAGGCTCTAATAATCCATGAAGAATGGAAATGAAATTTTAATGGTCGATACCAAATTTAGGAATAGGACCTACTAATCACTTTTTGTTTTTACTAAGTTAGAGGAAAATGTAAGGAAGCTTACATTACAAGAACAAATTAAAAGACAAGCTTGGGCATTTTGTAAAACAAATATTTATACACCACAAAGCTTATGGATACTATGATAAACCTAAAAGAAAGAAAACTCTTAGGAAAGTACAACATATAATAAAAATAAGAAAAATACAGATAAATATGTTAAAAAGCCTAAAAATAGAAAATGCTCATGTTTTATTTGTGGAGACACTAACCATTTAGCAAATAAATGTCCCAATAAGGGAAAAAATATAGAAAGAACCAATTTAGTTGAAGAATTAGAAGACTATGAAATAGAAGATGTAAATAATAACAAATGATATCAATCAATATATAGTATTATTAGTGAAGTAGAAGACACATCAAAAATAACCTATACTTATATGCAAAAATGAATGTGAACATGAATGGATTAAAAACAGAGGCAATAATCATGTTAAAATGTTATATTTGTCATTATTATCCACTATTGATAGAAGATTTCAAAGGTAATAGATGTTTTGAAGAAATATGTTTTATTTGTTTACGTAAACATTTTAATATTACAAATGTAATCTAGAAGGAATCAGAAGAAAAAACAAAACATAGATAATGATTTCTATAAAGAAAGATTACGTAAACATGAATTAGAAATCGAATTGATTAAGGTAAGATTAGATAAATTAGAAATATCTAAAGGAAAAGAGAAACTTTATAGAAGATATTGAGACTAATAAATTAGCGTAAATTACACAAACTGCAAGAAAACTTTATTATTAAAACAACCTATTACAACTTTTTAATAACATTACAATGTAGATTATGGTTTACAAATAATCACTATAAGGATTTAATGTTAATTTTAGACACAGAAGTACCAAGAGTTTAATTAGTTATAAATTAGTACCTCTTAAATATCATAAACCATTACCTTTATAAAATTATAACTAAAACAAGAGAAAATAGAACAAATGGCCTTAACACATTGTTTAGATTCTTTAGGCATTCAATTTTTAGATTTCTCGTGCAATTTTAGTAGTAAATATATACTTCCTCAAGTTAATATTGCTCCACAACACACAAAGTCTCAAGAATTCTTATTAGGTTTAAATTTTATCTCAGTAATTTAAATGGTAGCGTGACTATTTCTAAAAATTCCATAACAATTAATAAACATGTACATAATTTTCCTACTAATAATTATATTAAAAATCGTAGTTATCATGAAGGCAGGAGACAGTAATTTAGATTTTTTTCAAAACTTTGCATAATCATACTAACAAATTTTGCATATAGAAAACTAAGCTCTTAAGCTTTTTAGGACAATATTTAGCTCTCTAGATTTAGAAAAGGGACTTGACATAACAAAAAGCTTAAATTATCCTATTATTCAAGTTAGAAAAAATTAAGATTTATAGGAGATGATATAACAAAGAATAAAGTAGATTATACAAAGAAAAATGAAAATTAAAAACCCAGACTTAAAAATAGTAATAAATAATATGGACTATGATCCTTTAGATAAAGAGGAATTTAAAAACAAATTGATGAAATGTTAAAACAAGAATTAATAAGAAAATCTGAGAGTCCACATAGAACAAAGCCTTTTATAGTAAGAAATCATGCAGAAATTGCTAGAGGAAAAGCAAGAATAGTCTATAATTACAAAAGATTAAATGATAAACACGTAAGATGATGCGTATAATATTCCCAATAAAGATAGTTTAATAAGATTAATACAAGATAAAAAGATTTTTAGTAAATTCGATTTAAAACTGGATATCATCAATTAAAAATTAGAAGAATGGTTTTAAACTCTTGGACAAATTTTTTACTCCGCTCAAGGACATTTTGAATGGAATGTTCTTAGTTTTGGATTAAAGAATGCACCACAGCTTTTTCAACGATTTATGGATTCTATATTCTTAAAGTATGATTTTTGTTTAGTATATATAGATGATATTTTGATAGCAAGTAATAGCATAAAAGAACACGAGAAGCATTTACAAATAATATTTAAGGAGATAGAAAAGAATGGTATAGTAGTTAGTAGAAGAAAAATGGAATTATTTAAGAAGAAAATATCCTTTTTAGGTTTAGAAATAGGAAATGGAGAAATTATTTTACAACCTCATATAGAAAAATTTCACAATTTCCAGTATAAATTAGAAGGATTAAAACAGTATACAAGCTTTTTAGGATTACTAAATTATGCTAGGAAATTTATCCCTAATATGAGTAAATTAGTAGGTCCTTTATATAGTAAAACTACAAAAAATGGTCAAAGAAATTTTAATAAAGAAGATATAGAATTAGTTCGCAAAATCAAGGAAGAAGTCAAAAAGATTAAACCATTAGAATTACCTTTAGTAACCGATTATATTATTATAGAAACAGATGGATGTAAAGAAGGTTGGGAGCAAAGAATGCTTTGTAAACCAAATAAGTATTCACCAAAGTCAACAGAAAGAATAGCAAAGATATACTAGTGGTAATTTTAAGAAAACAGTGATCCAATTGGAGTAGTTTGGATTATGAAATTCAAGCTTTAATAAATGCTTTGGATAAATTTAAGGTTTATTTAAACAAAGAATTTACAGTACGAACAGATTGCGAGGCAATAGTTAAATTTCTACAAAATGCTAATAGTAAAAAGATAAATAGAACTAGATGGTTAAATTTACAAAATTTGATACAAGGACATGGTTATATTATTAATTTTGAGCATATAAAAGGGAAAGATAACAGCCTAGCTGACTTATTATCTAGACAAATTAACAAGCTTTTCTATGCAGTCATGAAGAGAAATAAGATTATAAAGCCAAAAGAGGATATAGCCTCTACAGCAATTTCTACACATAAATAAGACAAATTTCTACAGAAAAAGAAAAAGACAAAATAGAATATGTACAAAGAATGTACCATTATCTCCTCGCATTTCTTTACAGACTTCAACAAATACAGCCTATAGTAAAAATACGTAAAACCTTTGGTACTATAACCCTCCAAAGGTGTACCATTCCACGTAAAAGTTTAAACCTTTTGGCGTGAATTAAAGTGGATGAACGACAGTCCCCGCTTATTAGATAATCTCTCGCATCTACAGACGCTGGTACTACAATTTATACAAGCTAAAGTACAGTGTTTTAAATGCTCTATCTTTTTTATTTTAAGCCAGAACAACAAAAACGGTATACGTAAGACCTTTTTCTCACTATGTTATCTACAGAGGTTTACTGACAGTGTGTTTTTCATAACTATGATACAGCTTAGACAAGCTAACCATGTGTCCACAAATTAACTGAAAGGATATTATACTTTTTCAGATGCTATTGAAGCAATAGAAAAGATTTGGGTATAAACTTTATATAGAACCCAAACAGCTTAAACCATATTCTCAAATAGCCCAAACAGTACTCAAGCCCAACTCATACAACAACAACAAGATAGAATAGCCCAACTTGACGCCCAAATAGCCCACCTACAATGTAATCTCATCCAACAGACAACCCAATTAAATATAGCCCAACAAAGAAACCCAAAAGGCCCAAACAGATGTACAAAGATAAAGACCAGACTATTAGTTTATTAGAAAACATGTACAATGCCTAAATTTAAAAAAAGTCCAACAAATTTATAAACAGATCTTTTGAACAATATGGCTCGATTAGTTGATTTACCAGCCCATGAAGTATTACACTCTTAATGTAATGCTTAAAGACACTTTGATATTATTAAACAGAAAATGCACGTATGGGCATCTACAGCATTAATACAGCCCAAAAAAGAATTATTACAATGATATTTTGGAGAAGTACAAAGATACAGAATAAGAGTGATACAAAGAGGCGATTGGAGGCCACAACCTCTAAAGCTTCAAGTTGATCTCAATAGAACAGATATGCCTACGTAAAAGATATTACGCTTTTTCCATTATGGAATGGTTGATGTAATAAAGTTTTATTTAGATACAGATTGACAGAATAGAAAAATATTAGAAAAATGGGAGAAAAAATATTGCTAATAGCAGAAATATTGCTTCATTCAAGGAGAAGTATATATGTATATAGAGAGTACATTGCCAAAAATGAGAAACACAGCTTTATTCCCAAAGAAGAAAAAGGATCTACATTGACACTAAAGATCCTAGACCAAGTTCTACCAATGAGCCGATAGTTATCGGGCTCATAGAAGATGCAACAGATATAAAAGATTTCAAGATACACAAATGATAGCAGATTTTGCTATATTTTCAAGTTTCAAAAGATGGCGCCTACTAGGAGAAGGACATTATGTTCAAGTATGGGCAACCCATAATTGGCATATGTGTCTTCCTTTCAAAGGGTGAAGGTCATAAATTAGATCCACAAGACATACATAATGAAGATACAGAAGCAAAGACATACGAAGCAAAGAGCTATGGACAAAGTGTAGAAGAAAACGACACCTAATTCCAGATACACATCTGGGACTTCTAGAAAAAGCGGATGTCAGAATACGTGTCCCTCAATATGTAATTAGTCAACATGTGCTTTTTACTATTTGTCCATTTGTAATTATAATGTTGATAGGTGTCCCTCGATAGTACATACGTGTCCTCTTTAATTTAACGCTTTGTAATAATTAAGGCTTAACCGCCTTTAGACGTGTCTTTTTCTTTTCCATCACTACCCTCACAAGTGGTATATAAAGGGGTTGAGAGTCACTGTAAAATCATCGATCGACCAAATACTCAATACAAATTTGCATTTTCCAATATTATGGCTTTCTAAATTTCCTTTTCCCTAACCTAGCAATTCCCTTCCGCCATAAGCCTTATTTTCGATCCTTATAGTAGTTCTTGATTAAAAAAAAAAAAAAAAAAAAAAAAAGGTAGCTTCCGGCCTCAGACAAATTGCAAATTTCATACCTCCACCGTATAATAGTAAGTTCTCTTTAATTACTTTGTTTACCTTGTTGTCGCTATATGGTTATTGTTATGTCATGGTTTTTAATTTGTTTTTAAGCCTTAAAAACAAACCCACCAAAAATTTTCTGCTTATATGGTTATTGTTATGTCATGTTTTTAATTTGTTTTTAAGCCTTAAAAACAAACCCAAACCAAAATTTTGGTATCGTGAGTTATCATAAGGCAGAGACAGTAATTTAGATTTTTTCAAAACTTTGCATAATCATACTAACAAATTTTGCATATAGAAAACTAAGCTCTTAAGCTTTTAGGACAATATTTAGCTCTAGATTTAGAAAAGGGACTTGACATAACAAAAAGCTTAAATTATCCTATTATTCAGAAGTTAGAAAAATTAGGATTTATAGGAGATGATATAACAAAGAATAAAGTAGATTATACAGCAAAAATGAAAATTAAAAACCCGCACTTAAAAATAGTAACAATTTAATATGGACTATGATCCTTTAGATAAAGAGGAATTTAAAAAACAAATTGATGAAATGTTAAAACAAGAATTAATAAGAAAATCTGAGAGTCCACATAGAACAGCAGCTTTTATAGTAAGAAATCATGCAGAAATTGCTAGAGGAAAAGCAAGAATAGTCTATAATTACAAAAGATTAAATGATAAACACAGAAGATGATGCGTATAATATTCCCAATAAAGATAGTTTAATAAGATTAATACAAGATAAAAGATTTTTAGTAAATTCGATTTAAAAATCTGGATATCATCAATTAAAATTAGAAGAATGGTTTAAACCTTGGATGACTTTTTACCGCTCAAGGACATTTTGAATGGAATGTTCTTAGTTTTGATTAAAGAATGCACCAGCAGTTTTTCAACGATTTATGGATTCTATATTCTTAAAGTATGATTTTTGTTTAGTATATATAGATGATATTTTGATAGCAAGTAATAGCATAAAAGAACACGAGAAGCATTTACAAATAATATTTAAGGAGATAGAAAAGAATGGTATAGTAGTTAGTAGAAGAAAAATGGAATTATTTAAGAAGAAAATATCCTTTTTAGGTTTAGAAATAGGAAATGGAGAAATTATTTTACAACCTCATATAGCTGAAAAAATTTCACAATTTCCAGATAAATTAGAAGGATTAAAACAGATACAAGCTTTTTTAGGATTACTAAATTATGCTAGGAAATTTATCCCTAATATGAGTAAATTAGTAGGTCCTTTATATAGTAAAACTACAAAAAATGGTCAAAGAAATTTTAATAAAGAAGATATAGAATTAGTTCGCAAAATCAAGGAAGAAGTCAAAAAGATTAAACCATTAGAATTACCTTTAGTAACCGATTATATTATTATAGAAACAGATGGATGTAAAGAAGGTTGGGGAGCAGTAATGCTTTGTAAACCAAATAAGTATTCACCAAAGTCAACAGAAAGAATAGCAGCATATACTAGTGGTAATTTTAAGAAAACAGGATCCAATTGGAGTAGTTTGGATTATGAAATTCAAGCTTTAATAAATGCTTTGGATAAATTTAAGGTTTATTTAAACAAAGAATTTACAGTACGAACAGATTGCGAGGCAATAGTTAAATTTCTACAAAATGCTAATAGTAAAAAGATAAATAGAACTAGATGGTTAAATTTACAAAATTTGATACAAGGACATGGTTATATTATTAATTTTGAGCATATAAAAGTGGAAAGATAATGTACTTAGCTGACTTATTATCTAGACAAATTAACAAGCTTTTCTATGCAGGTCATGAAGAGAAATAAGATTATAAAGCCAAAAGAGGATATAGCCTCTACAGCAGCCTCTACAGTTACAGCTACAGCCTCTACAGAAAAAGAAAAAGACAAAATAGAATATGTACAAAGACACCATTATCTCCTCGATTTCTTCTGCACTTCAACAACACTATAGTAAAAATACGTAAACCTTTGGTACTATAACCCTCCAAAGGTGTACCATTCCACGTAAAAGTTTAAACCTTTGGCAGAATTAAAGTGGATGAACGATACCCCGCTTATTAGATAATCTCTGGCATCTACAGACGCCGGGTACTACAGCTATACAAGCTAAAGTACAGGTTTTAAATGCTCTATCTTTTTATTTTACAGAACAACAAAAAACGGTATACAGAAGACCTTTTTCTCACTATGTTATCTACAGAGGTTTACAGACAGGTGTTTTTCATAACTATGATACGCTTAGACTGACCTAACCATGTGTCCACAAATTAACTGAAAGGATATTATACTTTTTCAGATGCTATTGAAGCAGTAATAGAAAAGATTTGGGTATAAACTTTTATATAGAACCCAAATGGGCTTAAACCATATTCTCAAATAGCCCAAACAGACTAAGCCCAACTCATACAACAACAACAAGATAGAATAGCCCAACTTGAAGCCCAAATAGCCCACTCTACAATGTAATCTGGCCCAACAGACAACCCAATTAAATATAGCCCAACAAAGAAACCCAAAAGGCCCAAACAGATGTACAAGATAAAGACCAGACTATTAGTTTATTAGAAAAACATGTACAAAGCGTTTAAATTTAAAAGTCCAACAAACTTATAAACAGATCTTTTGAACAGCTATGGGCTCGATTAGTTGATTTACCAAAGCCCATGAAGTATTACAAATTTAATGTAATGAGTTTAAAGACACTTTGATATTATTAAACAGAAAATGCACGATGGGCATCTACAAGCATAATACAGCCCAAAAAGAATTATTACAAATATATTTTGGAGAAGTACAAGATACAGAATAAGAGTGATACAAAGAGGCGATTGGAGGCCACAACCTCTAAAGCTTCAAGTTGATCTCAATAGAACAGATATGCCTACGTAAAAGATATTACGCTTTTTCCATTATGGAATGGTTGATGAATAAAGTTTTATTTAGATACGTATGACGTAATAGAAAAATATTAGAAAAATGGGAGAAAAAATATTGCTAATAGCAGAAATATTGCTTCATTCAAGGAGAAGTATATATGTATATAGAGAGTACATTGCCAAAAATGAGAAACACAGCTTTATTCCCAAGAAGAAAAAGGATCTACATTGACACTAAAGATCCTAGACCAAGTTCTACCAATGAGTCAGATAGTTATCAGTTCATAGAAGATGCAAATGTGATATAAAAGATTTCAAGATACACAGCTGATAGCAAGATTTTGCTATATTTTCAAGTTTCAAAAGATGGCGCCTACTAGAGAAGGACATTATGTTCAAGTATGGGCAACCCATAATTGGCATATGTGTCTTCCTTTCGATGGTGAAGGTCATAAATTAGATCCACAAGACATACATAATGAAGATACGTAGTTAGCAAGACATACGAAGCAAGAGCTATGGACAAGTTGTAGAAGAAAACGATACCAATTCCAGGATACACATCGACTTCTAGAAAAAAGCTGATGTCAGAATACGTGTCCTCAATATGTAATTAGTCAACATGTGCTTTTTACTATTTGTCCATTTGTAATTATAATGTTGATAGGTGTCCCTCGAGATAAGTACATACGTGTCCTCTTTAATTTAACGCTTTGTAATAATTAAGGCTTAACCGCTTTAGACGTGTCTTTTTCTTTTTCCATCACTACCTCACAAGTGGTATATAAAGGGGTTGAGAGTCAGTTGTAAAAATCATCGATCGACCAAATACTCAATACAAATTTGCATTTTCCAATATTATGGCTTTCTAAATTTCCTTTTCCTAACCTAGCAATTCCTTCCAGCTACAAGCCTTTATTTTCTCGATCCTTATAGTAGTTCTTGATTAAAAAAAAAAAAAAAAAAAAAAAAAGGTAGCTTCAGGCCTGCATAAATTGTTCACCATACCTCCAATCGTATAATAGTAAGTTCTCTTTTAATTACTTTGTTTACCTTGTTGCCGCTTATATGGTTATTGTTATGTCAGTGTTTTTAATTTGTTTTTAAGCCTTAAAAACAAACCCACCAAAAATTTTCTGCTTATATGGTTATTGTTATGTCATGTTTTTAATTTGTTTTTAAGCCTTAAAAACAAACCCTACCAAAATTTTGCATCGTGAGTTATCGCAGTAAGGTGGTGAGACAGTAATTTAGATTTTTTCAAAACTTTGCATAATCATACTAACAAATGCATATAGAAAACGGCTCTTAAGCTTTTAGGACAATATTTAGCTCTAGATTTAGAAAAGGACTTGACATAACAAAAGCTTAAATTATCCTATTATCTTGGTTAGAAAATTAGGATTTATAGGAGATGATATAACAAAGAATAAAGTAGATTATACAAAGAAATGAAAATTAAAACCCAGACTTAAAAATAGTAACAAACTAATATGGACTATGATCCTTTAGATAAAGAGGAATTTAAAAACAAATTGATGAAATGTTAAAACAAGAATTAATAAGAAAACTGAGAGTCCACATAGAATGCAAAGCCTTTATAGTAAGAAATCATGCAGTAAATTGCTAGAGGAAAAGCAAGAATAGTCTATAATTACAAAAGATTAAATGATAACACGTAAGATGATGCGTATAATATTCCCAATAAAGATAGTTTAATAAGATTAATACAAGATAAAAAGATTTTTAGTAAATTCGATTTAAAATCTGGATATCATCAATTAAAATTAGAAGAATGGTTTAAACCTTGGATGACTTTTTACTCGCTCAAGGACATTTTGAATGGAATGTTCTTAGTTTTGGATTAAAGAATGCACCAAACAGCTTTTTCAACGATTTATGGATTCTATATTCTTAAAGTATGATTTTTGTTTAGTATATATAGATGATATTTTGATAGCAAGTAATAGCATAAAAGAACACGAGAAGCATTTACAAATAATATTTAAGGAGATAGAAAAGAATGGTATAGTAGTTAGTAGAAGAAAAATGGAATTATTTAAGAAGAAAATATCCTTTTTAGGTTTAGAAATAGGAAATGGAGAAATTATTTTACAACCTCATATAGTCAAAAAATTTCACAATTTCCAGATAAATTAGAAGGATTAAAACAGATACAAGCTTTTTTAGGATTACTAAATTATGCTAGGAAATTTATCCCTAATATGAGTAAATTAGTAGGTCCTTTATATAGTAAAACTACAAAAAATGGTCAAAGAAATTTTAATAAAGAAGATATAGAATTAGTTCGCAAAATCAAGGAAGAAGTCAAAAGATTAAACCATTAGAATTACCTTTAGTAACCTGATTATTATTATTATAGAAACAGATGGATGTAAAGAAGGTTGGGGAGCAAGAATGCTTTGTAAACCAAATAAGTATTCACCAAAGTCAACAGAAGAATAGCAAAGATATACTAGTGGTAATTTTAAGAAAACAGATCCAATTGGAGTAGTTTGGATTATGAAATTCAAGCTTTAATAAATGCTTTGGATAAATTTAAGGTTTATTTAAACAAAGAATTTACAAGATTTAACAGATTAAGTAGGCAATAGTTAAATTTCTACAAAATGCTAATAGTAAAAAGATAAATAGAACTAGATGGTTAAATTTACAAAATTTGATACAAGGACATGGTTATATTATTAATTTTGAGCATATAAAAGGGAAAGATAATGTTCTAGCTGATTTATTATCTAGACAAATTAACAAGCTTTTCTATGCAAAGGTCATGAAGAGAAATAAGATTATAAAGCCAAAAGAGGATATAGCCTCTACAAAGCAATTTCTCTACAAGCATACAAATTTCTACAGAAAGAAAAAGACAAAATAGAATATGTACAAAGAATGTACCATTATCTCCTCGCATTTCTTTACAGACTTCAACAATACAATGCCTATAGTAAAAATACGTAAACCTTTGGTACTATAACCCTCCAAAGGTGTACCATTCCACGTAAAAGTTTAAACCTTTGGCAGAATTAAAGTGGATGAACGATACCCCGCTTATTAGATAATCTCTGGCATCTACAGACGCCGGTACTACAAATATACAAGCTAAAGTACAGTTTTAAATGCTCTATCTTTATTTTACAGAACAACAAAAACGGTATACGTAAGACCTTTTTCTCACTATGTTATCTACAGAGGTTTACGTACAGTGTTTTTCATAACTATGATACAGCTTAGACAATAACCATGTGTCCACAAATTAATCTGAAAGGATATTATACTTTTTCAGATGCTATTGAAGCAAATTAGAAAAGATTTGGGTATAAACTTTTATATAGAACCCAAACAGCTTAAACCATATTCTCAAATAGCCCAAATGTACCAAGCCCAACTCATACAACAACAACAAGATAGAATAGCCCAACTTGAAGCCCAAATAGCCCACTCTACAATGTAATCTCGGCCCAACAGACAACCCAATTAAATATAGCCCAACAAAGAAACCCAAAAGGCCCAAACAGATGTACAAAGATAAAGACCAGACTATTAGTTTATTAGAAAAACATGTACAAATGCCTAAATTTAAAAGTCCAACAAATTTATAAACAGATCTTTGAACAATGTATGGGCTCGATTAGTTGATTTACCAATTCATGAAGTATTACAATTTCTTAATGTATCAGCTTTAAAGACACTTTGATATTATTAAACGAAAAATGCACGATGGGCATCTACAGTTATTAATACAGGCCCAAAAAGAATTATTACAGCTATATTTTGGAGAAGTACAGTATACAGGAATAAGAGTGATACAAAGAGGCGATTGGAGGCCACAACCTCTAAAGCTTCAAGTTGATCTCAATAGAATGTATATGCCTACGTAAAAGATATTACGCTTTTTCCATTATGGAATGGTTGATGTAATAAAGTTTTATTTAGATACAGATGATTTAATAGAAAAATATTAGAAAAAATGGGAGAAAAATATTGCTAATAGCAGAAATATTGCTTCATTCAAGGAGAAGTATATATGTATATAGAGAGTACATTGCCAAAAATGAGAAACACGCTTTATTCCCAAAGAAGAAAAAGGATCTACATTGACACTAAAGATCCTAGACCAAGTTCTACCAATGAGTCAGATAGTTATCAGCCATAGAAGATGCAACAGATATAAAAGATTTCAAGATACACGCTTGATAGCAGATTTTGCTATATTTTCAAGTTTCAAAAGATGGCGCCTACTAGGAGAAGGACATTATGTTCAAGTATGGGCAACCCATAATTGGCATATGTGTCTTCCTTTCAGTGGTGAAGGTCATAAATTAGATCCACAGTACATACATAATGAAGATACGTAAGCAAAGACATACGGCAAGAGCTATGGACAAAGTAGAAGAAAACGACACCAATTCCAGATACACATCTGACTTCTAGAAAAAGCTGATGTCAGAAATACGTGTCCTCAATATGTAATTAGTCAACATGTGCTTTTTACTATTTGTCCATTTGTAATTATAATGTTGATAGGTGTCCCTCAGATAGTACATACGTGTCCTCTTTAATTTAACGTTTTGTAATAATTAAGGCTTAACCGCCTTAGACGTGTCTTTTTTCTTTTCCATCACTACCCCTCACAAGTGGTATATAAAGGTTGAGAGTCAGTTGTAAAAATCATCGACGACCAAATACTCAATACAAATTTGCATTTTCCAATATTATGGCTTTCTAAATTTCCTTTTCCTAACCTAGCAATTCCCTTCCAGCCATAAGCCTTTATTTTCGATCCTTATAGTAGTTCTTGATTAAAAAAAAAAAAAAAAAAAAAAAAAGGTAGCTTCAGCTCAGGCCCTGCATAAATTGCACCCATACCTCCAATCAGATAATAGTAAGTTCTCTTTAATTACTTTGTTTATCTTGTTAAGAATATGGTTATTGTTGTTAGCGTTTTTGACTTATGGCTTTAAGTTTTAAACAAACCCACCAAAAATCAATTTTTGGTGGGTTTGTTTTTTAAGGCTTAAAAACAAATTAAAACACAAGATAACAATAACCATATAAATGTAAAAATTTTTGGTGGGTTTGTTTTTTAAGGCTTAAAAACAAATTAAAAACACAAAGATAACAATAACCATATAAACAAAGAACAAGGTAAACAAAGTAATTAAAAGAGAACTTACTATTATACAAAGGAGGTAATGGGTCACTTGTACAGTGGCCCCTAACTCAAGCTACCTTTTTTTTTTTTTTTTTTTTTTTTTTTTTTTTTTTTTTAATCAAGAACTACTATAAGGATCGAGAAAATAAAGGCTTGTAATCGAAGGAATTGCTAGGTTAGGGAAAAGGAAATTTAGAAAGCCATAATATTGGAAAATGCAAATTTGTATTGAGTATTTGGTCGATCGATGATTTTTACAACCGACTTCAACCCCTTTATATACCACTTGTGAGGGGTAGTGATGGAAAAGAAAAGACACGCCTAAGGCAAGCCTTTAATTATTACAAAACGTTAAATTAAAGAGGACACGATGTACTATCTCGAGGGACACCTATCAACATTATAATTACAAATGGACAAATAGTAAAAAGCACATGTTGACTAATTACATATTGAGGGACACGATTACAAAGATCCGCTTTTTCTAGAAGTCCCATGTATCCTGGAATTGGGCCGCTGCTTTCTTCTACACCGCCCATGGCTACCGTCAGATGTGCTGTCAGATCTTCATTATGTATGTACTGTGGGATCTAATTTATGACCTTCACCATCGAAAGGAAGACACATATGCCACCATGGGTTGCCCATACTTGAACATAATGTCCTTCTCCTAGTAGGCGCCATCTTTTGAAATCCTGAAAATATAGCAAAATCGCTATCAACTGTATCTTGAAATCTTTTATATACAAATGCATCTTCTATGAACCGATAACTATACTGCTCATTGGTAGAACTTGGTCTAGGATCTTTAGTGTCAATGTAGATCCTTTTTCTTGCCGGGAATAAAACTGTGTTTCTATTTTTGGCAATGTACTCTCTATATACATATATACTTCTCCTTCGAATGAAGCAATATTTCCTCGCTATTAGCAATATTTTTTCTCCCATTTTTTCTAATATTTTTTCTATTCTCATTATCCGTATCTAAATAAAACTTTATTCTCACAACCATTCCATAATGGAAAAACTGTAATATCTTTCTTCAGAGGCATATCTGTTTCATTGAGATCAACTTGAAGCTTTAGAGGTTGTGGCCTCCAATCGCTTCTTTGTATCACTCTTATTCCCAGATAATCGCATTTCTCCAAAATATAGCCAGAATAATTTTTTGGGCTCAGATAATAATCAGATGCCCATCGCCTGCTTTCTTAATATCAAAGTCAGCTTTAAACTGCTGTTCATAACCGTAATACTTCATGGGCCGGTAAATCAACTAATCGAGCCCATAGTCGTCAAAAGATCTGCTTATAGGTCTGTTGACTTTAAATTTAGACGCTGTACATGTTTTTCTAATAAACTAATAGTCCGGTCTTTATACCGTACATCCGCTTGGGCCTTTGGGTTTGCTGGGCTATATTTAATTCGGGTTGTCTGCTGGACGAGATTCGCTGTAGGTGGGCTATTTGGGCTTCAAGTTGGGCTATTCTATCTTGTTGTTGTTGTATGAGTTGGGCTTGGTCTGTTTGGGCTATTTGAGAATATGGTTTAACTGTTTCGGGTTCTATATAAAAGTTTATACCCAAATCTTTTTCTAGTTGCTTTCAATAGCATCTGAAAAAGTATAATATCCTTTCCAGATTATTGGGTGGACACATGGTTAGTCAGCTTCAATCAGATCATAGTTATGAAAAACACCTGTCTGTAAACCTCTGTAGATAACATAGTGAGAAAAAGGTCTTCTGTATACCGTTTTTTGTTGTTCTGTAAAATAAAAAGATAGAGCATTTAAAACCTGTACTTTAGCTTGTATAGTCAGAGTACCCAAGGCCTGTAGATGCCGAGATTATCTAATAAGCAGGACTGCTGCTCATCCACTTTAATTCCCGCCAAAGGTTTAAACTTTTTCTCAGGAATGGTACACCTTGAGGGTTATAGTACCAAAGGTTTCAGATTTTTTACTATAAATGTCAGTCATGAAGTCTCAGAAAGAAATCTGAGGAGATAATGGTCAAGTGTCGCATATATTCTATTTTGTCTTTTTCTTTTCTCAGAGGTCAGAGTCAGAATCAGAGAGGCCGGTCAGAGAGGCTATATCCTCTTTTGGCTTTATAATCTTATTTCTCTTCATGACTCGCATAGAAAAGCTTGTTAATTTGTCTAGATAATAAGTCACTAGGTCAAGTATCTTTCCTTTATATGCTCAAAATTAATAATATAACCATGTCCTTGTATCAAATTTTGTAAATTTAACCATCTAGTTCTATTTATCTTTTTACTATTAGCGCTTTGTAGAAATTTAACTATTGCCTCGCAACTGCTTCAGATCAGAAATTCTTTGTTTAAATAAACCTTAAATTTATCCAAAGCATTTATTAAAGCTTGAATTTCATAATCCAAACTACTCCAATTGGATCCTGCTTTTCTTAAAATTACCACTAGTATAAGTCGCTATTCTTTCTGCTGACTTTGGTGAATACTTATTTGGTTTACAAAGCATTATCAAGCTTCCCAACCTTCTTTACATCCATCTGCTTTATGATAATATAATCTGGTTACTAAAGGTAATTCTAATGGTTTAATCTTTTTGACTTCTTCCTTGATTTTGCTAACTAATTTATATCTTCTTTATTAAAATTTCTTTGACCATTTTTTGTAGTTTTACTATATAAAGGACCTACTAATTTACTCATATTAGGGATAAATTTCCTAGCATAATTTAGTAATCCTAAAAAAGCTTGTATCTGCTTTTAATCCTTCTAATTTATCTGAAATTGTGAAATTTTTTCAGCTATATGAGGTTGTAAAATAATTTCTCCATTTCCTATTTCTAAACCTAAAAGGATATTTTCTTTTTAAATAGTTCCATTTTTCTTCTACTAACTACTATACCATTCTTTTTCTATCTCCTTAAATATTATTTGTAAATGCTTCGTGTTCTTTTATGCTATTACTTGCTATCAAAATATCATCTATATATACTAAACAAAAATCATACTTTAAGAATATAGAATCCATAAATTTTGAAAACTGGTTTGCATTTTTAATCCACAAAGATAACAATAACCATATAAACAAAGAACAAGGTAAACAAAGTAATTAAAAGAGAACTTACTATTATACAAAGGAGGTATGGGACAGAATTTGTACAGGCCCCAATCAAGCTACCTTTTTTTTTTTTTTTTTTTTTTTTTTTTAATCAAGAACTACTATAAGGATCGAGAAAATAAAGGCTTGTAACTGGAAGGGAATTGCTAGGTTAGGGAAAAGGAAATTTAGAAAGCCATAATATTGGAAAATGCAAATTTGTATTGAGTATTTGGTCGATCGATGATTTTTACAACTGACTCTCAACCCCTTTATATACCACTTGTGAGGGGTAGTGATGGAAAAGAAAAAAGACACGCCTAAGGCGTGTAAGCCTTAATTATTACAAAACGTTAAATTAAAGAGGACACGTATGTACTATCTGAGGGACACCTATCAACATTATAATTACAAATGGACAAATAGTAAAAAGCACATGTTGACTAATTACATATTGAGGGACACGTATTTACAGCATCCGCTTTTTCTAGAAGTCCCGATGTGTATCCTGAATTGGGTCATCGTTTTCTTCTACACCGCCCATGGCTCTTCTTTCAGTATGTGTCTTGCTACGTATCTTCATTATGTATGTCTTGTGGATCTAATTTATGACCTTCACCATCGAAAGGAAGACACATATGCCAATTATGGGTTGCCCATACTTGAACATAATGTCCTTCTCCTAGTAGGCGCCATCTTTTGAAACTTGAAAATATAGCAAAATCGCTATCAATCTGTGTATCTTGAAATCTTTTATATACAAATGCATCTTCTATGAACTGATAACTATACGGCTCATTGGTAGAACTTGATCTAGGATCTTTAGTGTCAATGTAGATCCTTTTTCTTGCCGGGAATAAACTGTGTTTCTCATTTTGGCAATGTACTCTCTATATACATATATACTTCTCCTTCAATGAAGCAATATTTCTGCTATTAGCAATATTTTTTCTCCCATTTTTTCTAATATTTTTTCTATTCTCATTATCTCAGTATCTAAATAAAACTTTATTCTCACAACCATTCCATAATGGAAAAACTGAATATCTTTTTCTGTAGGCATATCTGTTCTATTGAGATCAACTTGAAGCTTTAGAGGTTGTGGCCTCCAATCGCTTCTTTGTATCACTCTTATTCCTCAGATAATCGCATTTCTCCAAAATATAGTCAGTAATAATTCTTTTGGGCCTCAGATAATAATCGAGATGCCCATCGCCTGCTTTTTCTCGCTTAATAATATCAAAGTCAGTCTTTAAACTGCTCATAAGGGTCAGTAATACTTCATGGGCCTGGTAAATCAACTAATCGAGCCCATAGCTGCTCAAAAGATCTGTTTATAGGTCGTTGGACTTTTAAATTTAGACGTCTGTACATGTTTTTCTAATAAACTAATAGTCCTGGTCTTTATACTGCATATCCGCTTGGGCCTTTGGGTTTGCTGTTGGGCTATATTTAATTGGGTTGTCTGTTGGACGAGATTCTGTTGTAGGTGGGCTATTTGGGCTTCAAGTTGGGCTATTCTATCTTGTTGTTGTTGTATGAGTTGGGCTTGGTCTGTTTGGGCTATTTGAGAATATGGTTTAATCTGTTTGGGTTCTATATAAAAGTTTATACCCAAATCTTTTCTAGTTGCTTCAATAGCATCCGAAAAGTATAATATCCTTTCAGTTAGTTTGTGGACACATGGTTAGTCTAACTGTATCATAGTTATGAAAAAACACTGCCTGTAAACCTCTGTAGATAACATAGTGAGAAAAAGGTCTTCAGATACCGCTTTTTGTTGTTCTCAGAAAATAAAAAGATAGAGCATTTAAAACACTGTACTTTAGCTTGTATAGCTGTAGTACCCGGCGTCTGTAGATGCCAGAGATTATCTAATAAGCAGGACTGTCGTTCATCCACTTTAATTCCTGCCAAAGGTTTAAACTTTTTCTGTGGAATGGTACACCTTTGGAGGGTTATAGTACCAAAGGTTTCTGTATTTTTACTATAGTCAGAAATGCTGAAGTCTCAGAAGAAATCTGAGGAGATAATGGTCATTCTGTACATATTCTATTTTGTCTTTTTCTTTTTCTCAGAGAGGCCGAGTCAGAATCGTAGAGGTCAGTAGAGGCTATATCCTCTTTTGGCTTTATAATCTTATTTCTCTTCATGACCGCATAGAAAAGCTTGTTAATTTGTCTAGATAATAAGTCACCAGGTCGTTATCTTTCCCTTTTATATGCTCAAAATTAATAATATAACCATGTCCTTGTATCAAATTTTGTAAATTTAACCATCTAGTTCTATTTATCTTTTACTATTAGCGTTTTGTAGAAATTTAACTATTGCCTCGCATCTGTTAAATCTTGTAAATTCTTTGTTTAAATAAACCTTAAATTTATCCAAAGCATTTATTAAAGCTTGAATTTCATAATCCAAACTACTCCAATTGGATCCTGCTTTCTTAAAATTACCACTAGTATATGTCGCTATTCTTTCTGTTGACTTTGGTGAATACTTATTTGGTTTACAAAGCATTATCGCTCCCAACCTTCTTTACATCCATCCTGCTTCTATAATAATATAATCGGTTACTAAAGATAATTCTAATGGTTTAATCTTTTTGACTTCTTCCTTGATTTTAAGTAACTAATTCTATATCTTCTTTATTAAAATTTCTTTGACCATTTTTGTAGTTTTACTATATAAAGGACCTACTAATTTACTCATATTAGGATAAATTTCCTAGCATAATTTAGTAATCCTAAAAAAGCTTGTATCTGTTTTAATCCTTCTAATTTATCTGGAAATTGTGAAATTTTTTCAGCTATATGAGGTTGTAAAATAATTTCTCCATTTCCTATTTCTAAACCTAAAAAGGATATTTTCTTTTTAAATAGTTCCATTTTTCTTCTACTAACTACTATACCATTCTTTTCTATCTCCTTAAATATTATTTGTAAATGCTTCTCGTGTTCTTTTATGCTATTACTTGCTATCAAAATATCATCTATATATACTAAACAAAAATCATACTTTAAGAATATAGAATCCATAAATCGTTGAAAAACTGCTGGTGCATTCTTTAATCCAAAACTAAGAACATTCCATTCAAAATGTCCTTCGGGGCAGGTAAAAGCTGTCCAAGGTTTAAACCATTCTTCTAATTTTAATTGATGATATCCAGATTTTAAATCGAATTTACTAAAAATCTTTTTATCTTGTATTAATCTTATTAAACTATCTTTATTGGGAATATTATACGCATCATCTTCTGTGTTATCATTTAATCTTTTGTAATTATAGACTATTCTTGCTTTTCCTCTAGCAATTTCTGCATGATTTCTTACTATAAAAGCTGCTGTTCTATGTGGACTCTCAGATTTTCTTATTAATTCTTGTTTTAACATTTCATCAATTTGTTTTTTAAATTCCTCTTTATCTAAAGGATCATAGTCCATATTAGCTGTTACTATTTTTAAGTCTGGGTTTTTAATTTTCATTTTTGCTGTATAATCTACTTTATTCTTTGTTATATCATCTCCTATAAATCCTAATTTTTCTAACTTCTGAATAATAGGATAATTTAAGCTTTTTGTTATGTCAAGTCCCTTTTCTAAATCTAGAGCTAAATATTGTCCTAAAAGCTTAAGAGCTTCGTTTTCTATATGCAAGCTGTTAGTATGATTATGCAAAGTTTTGAAAAAATCTAAATTACCTGTCTCACCACGCTTCTGCAGTAACTCTGATTTTTTAATATAATTATTAGTAGGAAAATTATGTACATGTTTATTAATTGTTATGGAATTTTTAGAAATAGTCACGCTACCATTTAAATTACAGATAAAATTTAAACCTAATAAGAATTCTTCAGACTGTGTTTGTTGTGGAGCAATATTAACTTGAGGAAGTATATATTTACTACTAAAATTGCCTGAGAAATCTAGAAATTGAATGCCTAAAGAATCTAAACAATGTGTTAAGGCCATTGTTCTATTTTCTCTTGTTTAGTTATAATTTTATAAGGTAATGGTTTATGATATTTAAGAGGTACTAATTTATAACTAATTAAACTCTTGGTACTTCCTGTGTCTAAAATTGCTGTTAAATCCTTATAGTGATTATTTGTAAACCATAATCTACATTGTAATGTTATTAAAGTTGTTATAGGTTGTTTAATAATAAAGTTTTCTTAGTTGCGTAATTTACGCTAATTTATTAGATCTCGATATCTTCTATAAGTTTCTCTTTTCCTTTAGATATTTCTAATTTATCTAATCTAACTTTTATTAATTCTATTTCTAATTCATGCCGTTGTAGCGTTCTTTATAAAAATCATTATCTATAGTTTGTTTTTTTCTTTGTTCCTTCTAATTACATTGTAATATTAAAATGTTTCAGCAAACAAATAAAACATATTTCTTCAAAACATCTATTACACTGAAATCTTCTATCAATAGCTGGATAATAATGACAAATATAACATTTAACATGATTATTGCCTCTGTTTTTAATCCATTCATGTTCACATTCATTTTGCATATAAGTATAGGTTATTTTTGATGTGTCTTCTACTTCACTAATAATACTATATATTGATTCAAGAGTATCACAGTTATTATTTACATCTTCTATTTCATAGTCTTCTAGTTCTTCAACTAAATTGGTTCTTTCTATATTTTTTCCCTTATTGGGACATTTATTTGCTAAATGGTTAGTGTCTCCACAAATAAAACATGAGCATTTTCTATTTTTAGGCTTTTTAACATATTTATCTGTATTTTTCTTATTTTTATTATATGTTGTACTTTTCCTAAGAGTTTTCTTTCTTTTAGGTTTATCATAGTATCCATAAGCCTGTGGTGTATAAATAGCTGTTTTACAAAATGCCCAAGCTTGTCTTTTAATTTGTTCTTGTAATGTAGCTTCCTTACATTTTTCCTCTAACTTAGTAAAAACAAAAGTGATTCGTGGTCCTATTCCTAAATTTGGTATCTGACCATTAAGCTCTTTCCATTCTTCATGGAT